>OY998231.1:23381306-24666306 GCA_963922035.1 Amblyjoppa proteus
GACTCTCGAGTCATACGAGCTCGGCGGGTCGACGAGTTTACCCGCTTACAGGCCGCGCAGGTAAATTGTGTACCGTGAGCGCTTACCGAGAGTTCCTCCGCGGCGCGATTGCGTAACCGAGAGCGACGTTAAAACGAAACTCCGCGGTTCTCACGACCTCGATTGTCCGCTATTAAGTGGATGGAGGATTTTGTTTTTTTTTTTTTTAATTCCACGGCCGGGGCACGCGCGAAAGTGTAACGAAACTTTATTGATAAACGTCCGAGGCACGAGACGCTTAAGGGAGTCCGATTACAGGAGATACCTATCGTCTTTCGTGTTTCTGTTTCTTGGGAAAGATTTATTGTAAATGAAACTTTCGTAAATGTTTTATTTCATTTTTTTTTTTTTTTTTTTTTTTTTTTGGTACGCACTCTTTAATCGGGGCCGTGAAAGAACGTAGGAACTGTGCGCGCAGGCAGATCGGTGTTTCAATAATGCGCGGTTGACGCTGCTGTAATCCTAACCCGGCGCGGTTCAGCATTAATAAATAAAGCGGCGCCCCATCGTATAATTCACAATTAATAATTCATAAGCGACGTTACGGGTGGGCGACCGAAGAGCAGTTGAGAATGCTCGGTGGACTCCTCTCTCGCTCTTTGTATTAGCATAAAGGTAAATTAAGACCCTCCGGTCAATTATAATAATTGCGTTACTGCAATGTTTATTTCGTTGCTGTTTTCGGTAAGCCGAGATGGGAATTCTTCGGTTGCGTTTTCCTTTGCGAGTTCTTTCGTTTTTTGAAAATAAAGAAATACTTCGATAAATAAGGGCTTAAGGACTCGGGTCGATGGGCCCCTTTGTCAAGGTGTATAATTATCATTAGGTATAAAACTGCTTTAAGAGGACAAATCTATAAATGTATAGCGTTGGCAATGAATTTCTTTTGCTACTCTCAGAAAAATAATTCATTTAACGGCCGCCATTTATTTCGATTAAGTAAAATATTTATTTGCTTTAAATAAATATTTATTTAAATCAAATAGATATTTTACTTAATTTAAATAAACGGTGACCGTCAAATAAATTATTTTTCTTGGTGTACCACCACTAAATCAATAAATACATAAATAAACAGAAATAGTAGTCACAAGTTCGTGTGATCAAGAAATGTTTGTTAAAATGTACGAATCTTTTAATAAATTGTTGCTTACTCTGTACCGGATATTTGGGGGTAGATGGACGGATGCGAATGTAGTGAAATTCGTCACTGTGATACCAACCAGAACAGCGTGTCGGGTTGTGTACGTCGCGAGTGGACGGCGATCCGTGTGTGAATTCGAGTCGCGAGAGGGACACCATCGACATTTGTCGAGCGGAATCGTCGGCATATGCATCCCCCCCCCCTCCTCCCCCCTCCCCCCACCCTCTCTCGATGTATACTATATAGATGATGAAAACGGGGATTGATTTTGGCGCCGGGCTTTGTGAAACGAGACCCGTTCGGAAAAGCCGACGCCATTAACAACGATAAAAATAATCCAATCCGACGTTTGTTTGATATATCAGGGCTTATATTTTACCGACATTTTGCACGAATGATGATTACCGTACAGCGCCGTTCAAAAATCACTGGTCCCGACACGAAAGCGCGTCATTCGATAGCGACCGAAATTATGGTCTTCCAATAAAATTGCCGGGTTTCGAAATTCGTAATGATCAAAAGTTTCGTTACAACAACAGAAAAACGGATTGATCAGCTTTATTTCTGTTTATGTAAACCGTGGAAAAGAGAAAATCCCTTGATTATATGAATCGCCCTGTTTATCGGTCGAACGGGAGCGCTTCTGTGATTCACTGTGCGAAAGCGTCGGGGTGGAATGGGCGAAAAGAAATTAAAAAAAAATAAATAAATAAAAATAAAAACGAATAGAGAGGAAACCGGATGGGGATCTGCGGTGTGGCGACAAAGCCCGTTGGCAATCGCGTCGTCATATCGCACGGAATGAATTTTTTCTCATTTAATTATTCAGGCTTTTATATTAATCACGATTGTAATGGCCGATCGGCGGGGGGTGGAGGAGGGGAGGGGGGAGAATTCGGGACGAACGAAAATCGAAAATTCGCAAGCGTGATTAATAATTTGACGCGTACGCGTAGAAATTGAATTCTACGGTCTATCGCTGTGTTAGCGCGTCGGTGAGTCTTTCGGATGAAATACAAAAATTATTTGTACCGTGCGACGATGCGGTCAAACTGCGGAATCAAATGAGCGGGACTTGTTTGATTCGCGAGTGGGACCGGAGGCGTCGATACGAATAGACATCTTGGAGATGAGTCAAGTTAAGAAAGAAACACACCAAAAAAAAAAAAAAGTAAGAAACTACAGTCATCCCGTGGGGAGGTCGACTGGACCAGGCAACCGTGAGACATAACGTCCCAAACGTCTGAGCGTATACTCGACAAGGTGTCAAACTCTCGTCTCAGTTATTTATGAACCGTACGTCTGCGAGGGTCTCTCGACCTCGAGGATAGTTTCATCTCGAGTCGACCTGCGACCACCATCGGGCTTCGTGGCTGTTTCCTATCCTTTTTATCTTCGGGGAGTTATGAAAGAGATATCGACGGCCCGAAAACCGGAAGGGCGTATCCAAGACCGTTTAGCATGCGCAACCATGTGACATACGCCCTTCCGCTTCCCGACAGTCGATACACACGTTTCTTGTGCGTCTCTTCAGTTCGCGTTGCGAATACACTGTAAAACCGACGTATCGTATCTACCGCGATTAAATTGTTAATTCGACAGAGCGAGCAAATGCGAAGTAAACTTCGCTCCACCTTCCCTGGTCGTTTCATCACCCACGATACGCAGAAGCGGAAAGCGCGATCGTCTGCCAGGGCGCTCATTCTTTGGGGATTTGCAGAATTTACACCCACTCACTGCAACGGAACTGACGAGGCAGATCTGGAAATTAAAGCGGGAAAATACGCTCTTAACGGCCGGTGGATCCGAGCTCGAAAATATGTGTATATGTGTACGAGATTCCTCTGGCAACTCGCTCGTCGAGATATTTTATACGCTGCAGGTGCAAAGACGCGAGATGGAGCAGTTTTTGATGCTGGCAGAGCACTTGGTGAGTTTCACGGCTCACCGGGAGAACTCCGGTTCCAGACTGTTCGAGGAAATTCTCACCCGGCCTAATCGGAACTTTACGGTCGAAATAAAAGCGTTTCTGTACACACTGAGAGACTCGGAGGTCTATGGAACATTTAACTCGAAACACATTTGCCATGTTTCCCCGGGACTCGTCCGAAGGGACGAGGTTGTACTCGGCTCTCTCGTCTCCCCCGAATGTATTTGTGTTCCTGCGCATCAAAAACTCACCCCTTCGTGCTCCGAGTCGCGGGTTGAACCGCGCACTTTGTATTTCCTCCGTATCCCACCCATATCGTTTCTGGGGTATCCAGAGCGAGGTACTAGGAGAAGCTGCGGAGCGTTTAAATTCCGAAAGCCCTAACGCGCTTTCTTCCCTTCCTCGGCTATTCCGTATGAGTATTTTTTGTTTCTGCCATACTAAAACTCCCGGATAAAACTTCGCAGTTAGCCCGAGCAGGCGTTTATTTTATTGACTGGCACAACAGCGAGTTGATGCAGTTTCGTTTTATGTCTCGGCAACCTAGGCGAGCTGATATCGTGATGGTCGGAATATCCACCGGCACGTTGAAAGTTGTCGTTGCTCGGGGTCTAAATACGTAGCAAAGTGGACGGTAAATTCGAATTATTCCGTGAAAGCTTATAACGACGGTTATTGCTTAATCCGAGGACTCTTTTCGAAAAAAAAGGACGGACCGGAGGCACACAAGCCGGTTTCCCGATATCGGCTTTTCGGCGAATGGCACAGCTGGTCACGTATAGAAACCGACGTCGAATCGACCACGGAAACACGAGATATTCCGACAATTCTATTCCCCGCGCACGCGTTCGAGAGCCGAACAGCTCTCCGCTCGTAAGTCTCGCTCGCGTCTCCCGATCTCGTTCCCGGACAAGCACACAGCACCGTAAAAACTTTTCCCGATAGCTTCACAGCGTAACGGAACGCGAAAAAGCCCCATTGGTAATTCATGCGCCACGCTGTCCTTCGGTTTTTCCCTGCCGCATCTCTACTTTCCTTGGTTTCGCGAAATTCTACCGCGAGGGTTTCATACCTACAACATGATACTCTATCGCTCCATTCGCCACGTCAAAACTCGGTGTGTTCGCATCTGTCCGAAGTTCCTCTGCCGTCAACTTTCGCGTGTCCGAGCCATTCCCTCGGTTCTCTGGTGGAACGGCCGGAACTTACCGGTCCGTTGTTTCGCGCCGAAGCTTTCCCAGCCTCGGGAGTCAGGAAAATGATAAGCTCGTTATCGCGAGCTCAGAGCTTCCTTCGGATATTTCTCTCGTGGAGAAAAATTGGTTTGCCACCTTTTGTTTCTCCACCTAACCAACGCCGAATGCGTTTATAAACGCCCGGTGGCGTACGTACGACGAATCACGACGGATAATCAAATTAGCGGGAGTTTCTGCTGTTTCTGCTATTTTGAGGTGGCGAGGTTGAGGAGGGAGCTTTCTTTTCCACCCCAGCGGAAGAGAAACGTTGGGACGACGTCAAAACGCGCTGTACGTGACCGCGCGCGAGATGCCTCGGGGATGGCGGAAGGACGTTCGTTCTCTGTACCAGCCGATGCTTCTTTCGGCTCGGACGAATTATCCGGTGTCTGGGAGTCGAAGGAAACAAGGCGAAACATAAAGGAGGATACACATTGATCGGAGCTTACAGTCTCTCTGCAAGTGGAATTTGTCACGTGCGACCCTCTAGTTTCACCGAGGAGAGGAGCTTCGGACGTTATTTGCTAAGTGTATTATATCTAGCATCGTGCACGACTGTTTGCAGTGTTCGGACCAAGATTCGCACGTCAAACTGTCTTCGGATTGGGGATTGGTAGAACCAGTTTGAATTCTACTATTGACCCGGTACGATCAATCGCACTTGGTACGCTGAGAAAAGGATCTCTGCTAAAAATTACTATCGCTTGAGAGATATTACTATAGCACATAGTAGTCGGGAACTAGAGCGCCACCTATGGTAAGAAGTACCGGATTTATAAGAATTTTTCATAGATATTATGGTAGAAATGCTTGGATAATCTAAGATTTTCTACCATAGGTGGCCCCCTGGTACCTCATTATGTGCTATGGTAATTTTTCTGAACCAGTCGACGAGTGCCTTGTGTAGCCAGGTGGACTTTGCTCTATGACCCAATTTTTGTTTCTATTTTCGGTGTGTATTACGTTTTTCCCGATTATCACCAGTCTATGTCACCCAACTGTATTCTTTAATAAACGATTATATTTTTAAAAAACACAAAAATTGTAATTTTTCGTAGATGATCGGTAGTTTTTACTAGATCCTTCTCCCAGTGTAGGATCAACTACGTGATTATTCTCACAAATGCATCTCTTCATGACCCTTTTTTTCAACCCCCCACTGACTTCAAATTGGGGTCCGCGAGTCCCCCCCCATACACTGAGAGAAGGATCTAGTAAAAATTACCAATCATCTAAGAAAAATTACCATAGCATACCATAGTAGTACGGCGCCAGCACGCCACCTATGGTAGAAAGTCTGAGATATCCAAGAATTTTAACCATAATATCCAAGAAAAATTCTTATAAATCCGGTACTTCCTGCCATAGGTGGCGCCCTAACGCTCTACTATTATGTGCTATGGTAATTTTTCTTAGATGATTGGTGTTTTTTACTAGTTCCTTCTCTCAGTGTTGGCTTCGCAGGCTTAAGATGATGTGGTATAATCATCCGCCCAACTGCCCGCGCCCAGTTGATAGCAATAACTATACTGTGTGTTTTCAGACCGCAGATTGCAGGAAAAGAAAAATTGTCTCCCTGAGTCTGTCGATTCTCCAGCGAAAGAAATGTTCTTTCGTCTGCGGACTTGGGTCTCAAAACAGTATTCAGTACGGTTTACGGTCGGTGATATTTCACATCACGTTAATCACAGTTATTCCTTGTTATTTCAGCCGATCGTGTTTCGTCATTTTGCTTCTCGCTTTCCGAAACATTTTGTCTAAAATACACGGTTGCTTCCAATCGGCACATTCACGAGGCAACACTGTGCGTTTGCATTTCCGATGCTCCCGGATTATCTTTTATTTTATTCGACGCCGTACACCATCGGACGTTTCCTTGCCGAAAAGCCTAAGGCACTGCTCGGTCTCGATGCTCCGAGACTGAAGCGACGTCCGAGAGGAAGAAGCTGACCCGAAGTCTTGCACGCTGGAGGCCTCGGCTCGCGCTCTCTGTACTTACCGCGAAATGAATCAAGTGCCCTGCTTCCAAGGTGGGCAGGTGCTTATTACTTACTTGGCCGAAACCCTTCTCTCCTCCACCCCTCCCTTCCGATGTCGTTTTTTCCATCTCCTACATAGTATAGTCTCACATACCGCGGTTACCGTTACTGGATGTGTGGGTAAAGCATACATTGACGAACACTCAGCGTTCCGTTGATGCAACACAACTCGCGCGTTCCACTCGACGATTCAACCCGCCCTCCATATATCCTCGCGAGGAAACCTCCCTCGCCCTCGGGTCATCCGAAATTCTCGTCCCTTTATTCTTTCGCCTCGTGCACGTTCATTCTTTTCTTCGCGATCAGTACCTCTCGGGGCCCCTCTTGCAAAGACGGCGTTGCTCCGAGCCACGGTAATTTTCGTTCGACGATTCGTACTTCGCCAACTACGTGACTCCTAATTTTTTTTTTCTTTTTCATTCTTTTTTCCTTTTCACTCGGTATGGAGATACTATATTACACATTGACGTATGAACAACGCGCAATAACGCATAATGTTATGCATCGCTCAGCGTTATTACGGTCGCGTGCAAAGAGAAAGTACCCTCGGGTCTGAGTCTGCGCGGAATTACGGGCTAGCGTGTAAAGAAAAAAAAAATGGCAGATGTCATTGAATTATTTTGGTCCTAATTGTCCCCTAATTGTCGTGCCCGCGGGCGGAGAACATTCGTTCCGAGTGGGCAGGCTAAAAGTCGGCAACACGAACCGTGCTGGAAACTGAAAAAATTGTTTTTCGATAATACCAATTTTGAGCTTTGGCTTTTGGATAAAATTACTGTCGGACTAGTTTTCGTGGTGAAAAAATGTATGGGAATGTGCGGGTCTGGTGATTTTTTGAAACCTTTCATTTTACAAAAAAAAAAAAACATTTGCCAGTTTACTTTGAACACTTTTTTGCACGTTTTTCATCGTCCTGTGAGAGCTCGAAACGCCGGATTTTGTTAGCAATGTTCTTGTGGAATATATATTTTGACAGAAATTTTAATACGTTTAGTACAATATGTTTTTTGAAAAGCGTGCATTGGAAGTGCGACTTTCTGGATCTGTAAGGCGTGGAAAAAGTGGCGTTTTGTAATATGGCGCTGCGCATCCGCACATCTGTCCGATTCTACTTTTCGCACGTTAACATTACTTCTCGCACGCTAATTTTACTTTCTCGCACTCTAATCTTACTTCTCGCATGCAGATTTTACTTCTCGCACTAGTGCAAGAAACTCTGGCGCTCGCGCACGCTTTACAGGCACGAGAAGTGGCACATCTCCTGCATTTGATGCAAAAAATATTATACGATGCTAGTGCGGTATAGCGAATATTACACTCGCCGTATTCGTATGAGTACTTCACAACTTGCGTATAATGTTCGCTTTACTGCACTTGTATCGCAAATGCTATTATAATATTTTTTGTGTGTAAGTACGACTGTACAAGTCAAGATCTCGATCCAGAATACTCATTGATCGTCCGATCGATGACAACGAAGCTTTCCGAGTCGCATCAGCTCGTCTTTGTATAGAACAAGGCTCGCTTGTCTCAATGAGGAACCTTTGTCAGCCTCTCAAGCACAGTGTCTTAAGTCTCAGCTCTTGTTACCTCGCTTTCATTTTACAATTCTGACAAGTACAACTTTGTGTATTTGTTCCAGCAGAATACGACAGGTGTTTCAATTTTTCCGTCATTTCATCCAGAAACGGAGATAACGCTTTAACGAAAAATCCAAAAAATGGTAACTTTACGCAAAATAGGCAAAAAAAAACAGCCGTAGCAGCGTTAAATATAGTTTTTGGTGATTGTCATACCAAAAAAATATTTCGGACTCCCGCACAGACAATAAATTCCCGGCCGGCGCTACTGTCAGTAAAAGTAAATTTGTTGCAATTTTCGTACGTGGAATATGCGGCACACGTTGAGGAGGTGGATCGGAGCAGTCCGACGTGTCCCCCGGGGGCAAAATTCGCCGCGGTTATACGACAACGACGAGACCGTGAGATGTACACGGAGACTGCAGAATGCCGGACTGGATGCTCCTAATGGCTGGCCGGAACGTCCCGTACTCCTGCAGTATATCGCCCCGGGCGGCTATTGTCTCGGTTTATGCGCTCCTTGCGAGCGCATATATATCCCTCTCGACCGTATCATCGCGCGCGAATAAACCTCGCGGGGTGTGGGGTCGGCACGACGAACATTCGCCGATCTTTGTACGGCTGTGTGCAATACCATTCCGATACCTTGCCTCCCACACGAACGTCGTCCACGTCGAGACACGGCGCTTGACCATTTCCATAAGAGTTCACATACGCTTCGGTGCAGCGCAGGTGGACTTTCGTTCGGAAAAAAAAAACCTTCAAGTTAACGAGATGCAAGCCATCGATTTTCTTCCACATGTCATTCGTACCCTCGACCCATTAATTTCGCTGCACAAAGCCATCCGCGACTCGCGTTACTCCCGGTGCGTTATTACGACTCAAAAGTAAGCACCGACAATGGCATTATAAACATTGCAAGTAGCCACGTGCAGCCGGCTAACGAGTGACCGCGACGGAGCGCCGGTCATTCGAGACCCACAGAAGATCCACGATTAAGTGAAGAGCGGGGTAAAAAGCATCACTAAAGATGAACACTTTTTTTTTAGGCCAGAAATTTTCTGAATATTGTCCGTTTTGTCCCGCTCTCCCCTCCCCCTGCCTATTGTGGCTGCACAGACAGGGTACGCTTGTGCAGTGTACATGTCTCTTTTAGTAGCACCGTTCGGGTATCTCACTCGCGGCTGAAACCGCGATGCATCAGAACTCACGAGCTTCCAGCACGTAATTACAGTGCTAGTACAACTTCGAGAGAAAGACGGAGAAATCGCCCGGGGTGGGGGGAAAGGGAGGGGTTGGATGGGTAAGGCTCGAGGTAGTGCGATTACGCCCACCAACTCTCACATTTCGAGGCACAGTGCGAATACGGAATTTACGTACGGCATTTGTTTGTGTGAGTGAGGCAACTCCACGTCCGATACTGTGCCCTTCCGGTTCGTTTCGTCGGTGTGCACCTCGGACGCCTTGCCCCGGAGCGATGATTCCGATCTCTCCAACTATAACCGCCCCCTTCTGGAGGATGCACACTCCCTTCGAGGATGTGCGGCTCGCGCACGAATTTCCTACGGAGCATAATCGCTATCGGCTCTCGATCCTGTTTTCCCTCTCGTCGCCCGTTTCCTCGGGCTTTTAACCGGCTCGCACACGAGCCATCCGTTTATATTGCTCATCGCGATGCGTTTATCTTGTCGGTGCGAAACTGCCGGAATTTCGTGGATTAAGATTGCTCCTCGTTACGGATCGTTCGGCGACCCCGACGGCGATTAAAGAACCTCTCGCGAGTACGTGCGTGCGCACTCTCGAGGACGATCCGATCGCGTAGTTACACTCGTTACGTCTGCCTGATAATCTCGCAAGTAGGCTCCCGAAGAAACGATGTAAAATGATAAAAACAACAAAAAAATTAATAAAGAAGTTGAGTAAACGAATTTGCACACCGCTTCCTTGTTGTTCAATATTCCTACCAAAAAGCACAAAGAAAAACTAAATTTTCAAATATATGAGAATAAAGTTTCCTCTCTGGGGAAGCGAAAACGATAAATTTTATCGTTTTTGATGAAACGATAACATTTTCAATTTTATCGACATTGTTCAATGTTGCTCCGAGGGCACTTTGATTCCTCGTGGAGGAGCTTTTGTCGATTATGACGAAAAATTAGCGAACAACCTGCAGGGTTCTGATAATGATAAAATATAATAATGAGGAATCTTAAGGTTCCTATCAGAGCTGGGCAGTAATTAAAGTACATGAGTACTTATTTGGTACTTAAAGTATCAAAGTACTTTTCGGTACTTTAAGTACTATTACTGAGTACTAAAACCAAAGTACTTGTACAAAGTCTCTATGTGCAATGTCTCACTATACTTTAATCCCGAAAAGGCCAGCGGATCCGTGCTCAGCAGGAAAAAATATGTCGAAATACGTGACAGTTAATTTAAAAAAAGAGAAAAAAAAATCGTCAAAAAATTCCAAGGCTACGCCTTTCGAGTCCATTTTTCGCGCTTTTCAATGTTTCGAAACTGCCCGATAAAACGCATCTAGAACGTCGGACAAGGTTTTATCTTGTGTATTTTTCCGTAGAACACGACGAGCGCCGCGGATTTTTCCTAGCTCCATTGGGAGCCCAAATATCGACCTTCGAAAATCACGAAAATCGACGTTTTTTCAAAAGTGGCCCAAAAACTGAAAAATCGTTATTTACTCGATTTTTTTGGTTTCAAGGCTATATTCGACGTATTTTTTCCCCGCTGAACACGAATATAACAATTATTTTACTCGCCGCCCAATATTTTCGATTTAAATCTCAAAAATACGATTTTTTGTGCATAAAATGGAGAACTTTCTCACTTTCGGCCACTGTACTAGATTCATACGTCCTAGATTTAATTGTTATACATCCGGTCGATCTCCACTCACTTTCGCAAGATCCAGTCGTCGTAGTCTAGTAGATTGGTCTGTCACCAAGGATTGGAAACGAAGAGTTTGGACGTTTTGAAGAAATGTTGGCTTTGAACAGGGCCATTTGATTTGAAAACTCCTCTCTAAATTTCGTGCTCGTGGAACTCCGCCTCTTCCGATTAACAAGACAAAGTACTTTGTACTTTGTATTTTGTATTTCATAAAAGAACTTTAAGTACGGAAATTACTTTGCACTTAAAGTTCTTGCGCTACTTAGTACTGTCAGTACCTTTCGGTACTTTGCCCAGCTCTGGTTTCTATACTCCGTCGTACACCTCATCGCGACAATTTTGTTTTCCATAGCACACTAAAGCACCAAAAAACTATACTATATTTATTAATAATATGCTGCGGTTACAATGAAACAAAACGCCCGGGGAGATTCGTTGTTCCACCATTGTTTTCCAAGTTATTTTCATTTCCGTATAAAGCAGCGAACTTAAATACCGGCGGTTAAAATTTTGCATAATTTCCCTCGGCAAGAAAATAAAGAAGCGAAATCTGTGTATAGAGAAGAAGAGTGAAAGAGGCTGGAAATTATATACGTATGCTATGCACCGGATCGTACGGGAGTTTCGCCCGTACGTAGAAACGTAAAGTTGGAGTAGGTATCATCCCCTTGTCCACGTATTCGTATTCCGGCATATTCCGTAGAAAATCTCCTACCGTTCAGGAGGAGAGCAGTAGGGGCGGGGAGTATTATAGTATAAACGGCCGAGCGGAGAGTTCCTCCACTTTGGCAAAGTCGCGTTTATCCCGTGTAAACTAAGCCGGTGTGGTGTGCTTCGGGACGGTCTCACAGCTTTTCTTCCCTTTCGTGGTACGGCTACGTGGCTGTATAATACGGAAAGAACAATGGACGAGATTTTAGTCCGAGCAGGTGTACCTCCCGAGCAGCCCCTCCTCGTGTAAAGTATTTCCACCGGAGCTCTCGGTGGTGGCCTGCACGGATGCAGAAACGGACGGAGCTTTCTTCCTCCACTGTCTCGCCAATAAAATAAAATAAAACATTAAACCGGAGGAAACCGTAGGAGCGCGAGGAAGCGGGTCGGGGTCTCGGACGAGCTTCGGCTGGCGGCTGGTTCGTTTTCCACTGTACTTATAACTTATACCGGGCATTCACATATGTTCGAGCTTTAAAACTCCGCGGACACGGAGGGAAGCTCGTGTGCCACCTAAAATCGCGGAATGACCGGAGCTTAGGCGGAAACAGTTTTACTCGGGGAGTTACATATTCCGTCGGACTCATCCTACGCGAAAGCGCCACTCGTTTTTTGGCTCAGGTTTATCCCACTCGAAGAGAGCAACGACGGATCGTCTGCACGAGGGTCCTCGCTGCTGCGCTAAATGCTCGAGCGAAATTATAGATGGACCGATCGTACAAAACAAAAGGTAAAGTAAATAGAAGATCGAAAATATAATAACAATAAAAAAAATCTAGGAACCAACATACCGACACACAATTTGGTGAGTTTTTTTTTTTTTCTTTCTTTTACGCTTCTCCGCCAAAAACGAAACAACAGATTTTCGGATAAATTCGTGATTGTTTTTTTTTTTTTTTTCAATATTTTTTAAATCTTTCGATGGCCCTCGTGCGAGTCTCGTGAAATCTCTGGTTGAGCTTTCCAGCCCTTCGTCCCTATTCGCGCATCGAATACATCCCTCCCCGTTCTGCCGACGCTGTTGCCGACTACCCCTTCAAAATACCTACGCTACTTTTTGCCCCGTCCCACGATTTTCGGTGCCGCTGCCTGTCTCTCGATATATTTACATATTTCCGTGATATTTCGCGGAGGTTAATCCGCGGGAACGAGCCACTCTAACGGCTAACGGGCGAACCCGGAGCGAGAATTAAATGTGAAAAGCTCCTCCTAGCTGCGGACCGCTCGCCGAGCGAAGAGCTTTTATTGTTATAAAATCGTACGCTCGACGAGAGTGAGGAATGGGAACACACAGCGTTCTCTCCACACAGTCGCTAGCCTTCCGAAATATATATTTCTCTTCGGTTTTTTTTTTTTTTTTTTTTACTTTTTACCAGTATTTTATATGCCCATCGTTCTCCCTTATTTTTTTATTTCCATTATTATTTCTGTTTCCTCTTACCGAGTACCCAACTAGCTCGCTTCAACTCTAGCCTCGAAAATCACGGTGCCGGAGAGCGGGCACGAGCACTTGGTTGGACGATCCGTGACGTTTGTTTCAGTCGCAGTGCACGAGAGTACAGAGAGGATTGCTCCGACGATTAGAATCATTCGCGGAATGTTTTGTTTTTCTGCAACGGAGGGTCGAGGATTTCTCGTTCACTCGGTAGTACTTCTTTTTTTTTTTTTTTTTTTTTTTTTTTTTTTTTTTTTTTTTTTTTTTTAGGCGCGTTTTGTCTCGTCATGGAGTAAGAGCAGTCGGTCGTTTAACGAGGACAAGCAGCGGTATGGAAGTTGCAGGATAGCTGAGTGCATTTCCTCGACGGCAGCACGTGCCAGCGAGCATCGCGTATCTCGTAGCGTTTGTGCGGGAAATAAACGGCAAGAGAAACAATAAGCGACGAGAGCGAGGACCTTAATCGCTATTATGCTTTTTCTCTATGCAACCCGCAAAAGGGTTCGACCGTCGGATTCTTCTTCGGTGGGAAACAATGATGCCTCGTTTAGCAGCGGCTACTCGGATGGGGAACGCGGGTCGCGGTGCGCAAATTATTTCTTAAGCGGAACGTTACGCACTTGTCGGTAATCTCTTTCGTGAGATAAAACAATCTTAAATAAAGGGTTTTAAATATTTGCATTGAAAAAACAAGAACTTTTTTTTATTGTTTTGCAAATGCAGCTGTAGTTTTTTTTTTTTATTTTTTCGCTGCAATCCGGAAACGAATACTCTGCCCAAAAAAAAAAAAAAATCAAACGAATAACTAATGTATTTGCGACGCAAGATTCGCTTATTTGTGTTATTTATACTTGACAGTAGATTATGACAAATGCTGCAGTGAAATTGCACTCACTCGGTTAGTTCAATATTTTCAAATGTCACAACGTGACAGCTCGGTTAGAATACAGCTTCGTCTATTGAATCGTGATCGCCGGATAATATATTCTTAAGGAACCGAATCTCATCTCCGATTCGAATTTCGAATTCCACTCCCGTATACTGTATGGTATTTGGGTTTTTCGAAATTCACGCCCATACGCTATGATCGCCGAAATCTCGAGAATACAGCATATGGGAGTGATTTAAGATTTTAAAATTTCATTCTTATATACTATGAGCGTCGAAATCTCGAGAATATTGCATATGGGAGTGATTTAGGACTTTCGAATCCCACTTCCGTGTGCTATGAACGCCGAAATCTCGAGAATATAGCATATGGGAGTGATTTAAGATTTCCCACCTTCACTCTTATATGTTATGAACGACGAAATCGCGAGAATACAGCATATGGGACTGATTCTGACCTTTCCTGGTACGTCAAGGATAAACAGATTATGCGATGGGACCAATAATCATTGTAACCTTGATTCAACCAACGATTAACGAAACGTTCAAATGCTAATAGAAATATTTTGACCTTCCCTAATAACGTCAATGATGCGCAGATTATTTGACAGGATCAAGAACTGTCGAGGTGACATTGACAGGTGACAGATTGTAAAACTCTCGATAGACTCTCGAGATGGAGTGTTCGTTAGGAACCCATGGAATCCAAAATCGAGCGGCCATTGGAAACTCACGGATGACCTCCGAACTTTATTACATATTATAAATAAATATATAAATAAATAACTAAGTAAGGAGACGAGTTGAAAGTTACAGAGGCGTCAGTGTTGAAATGCACTGTGCGTTCAGTTTCGAGATCCGAGAGCACTCTCGAAAAATCGAGTACAACGGTAGCTCGAGCGGGGTGAATGGAGAGCTGGATTTATTGTGCATCGGGGAGCCGCTCTCGTTTCCGCACAGAGAGCCGAAAGCGGTGGCCGGTTGTTGTTGCCTGCGCGACTTCCGGCGAAATATGTCTCACGGCGGGATGATCTCTTTGTGCCCGAAGGAACGAGCGCTCTCTTCTCTGTGCATCGTCGTTTAACCGCGAAATTTACCTCAGATACAGTGTACGAGAAGTACTCTGATTAACTAACCGACTACCGCAATACCCGCAACGATTTATTCTACACTGTATAAATATTGTTCTCGCGCTGTACGCATAATCGCGGCGAAGCTCCGTCTTGTTCTCTTAATTCCGTACTATACTTTTTTACCTGCCGAACAATGCCTGGAGATAATGTACAATAACAAAGCCTCAGCCGGACCTACACGTGTTACAAAACACGCTGGCTTAACAGCGAGCTCTGTTCTCCTCTTAGCTCGCGGCTTTTATTTTTTCATTTTTTTCATTTTTTTTTTTGGTATTTTATCTTCACGTGTTCATCCGCGTGCGTGGGCGCTCTCGAGGAGATCCGGCCGCCGCCGCCGCTGCTGGCCGGGCATTGAAATAATACGTGCCTGTGGACTGTGAAACGTCGAGGGCGATACAGAGGAGAGGAACCGTGCGGGGGCTGCGCGCCCGCTAAAAAGGGGCGTAATTGTCCGAAGGATTGTTGTTTCAGGTTATTCTTATGTAAATCTTGACCGAGCTCTTCTCTCGGCACTGAAACATTTTGCTCACACCCCTCGCTTCGAGTTCGGGCAAGCCCTAGCACTGGTCCACCTCGTCTCACCGGACCTCGCCTCTCCCCGTGCTCGCAACGCCGCGCACCAAAGCGCGCTGCGAATATTTGCACGGGGCAATTATTTCGTCCGACGGAAGCCGGATTTCCTTGTGTTCACATGAGCGCGTTATTTCGCGCACTCGACTTCTGCCATCGGGCAGCAGCCCACTTCGTTATTCCCATTTTTTTTTTTTTTTTTTTTTTTTTTTTTTTTTTTTTTTTTTTTTTTTCATTCCCGGAGACCATTCGCTCGAACTTAATTTTTGGCTTTTTTTTATGACCGGTAAAATACAATAATGCCGAGCGCACACTGGGAGAATGATCTGATAGAAATTACGATGAATCTGGGAAAAACCGACAGAACTTTCAGACATATGGGAACTGCAGCGACATCCTGGTAAACACCCAGGAAATAATTTATTTGACGGCCACCGTTTATTAGGATTAAGTAAAATATTTATTTGATTTAAATAAATATTTATTTAAGTTAAGTAAACACATACTACACCCAGGAAATAATTCATTTGATTTAAGTAAATATATATTTAAGTTAAGTAAATAGATACTTAAATGAAATAAATATTTATTTAAATCAAATAAATATTTTACTTAATCTTAATAAAAGGTGGCCATCGAATAAATTATTTTTCTGGGTGAACATTCGTATTAAACTCAACACATTCTGGTGGAAAGTATCGAAATTTTCGCTATCGCAGATACTATCCGAATGCTCCCTAATTTTCGCTTGAGAAGTTTTTTGCTCACTAGAAAATACAATAATCGGTGGCGTCGCGATGGCGAATGTTTGCTCGAGGTTTGCAGGTCATAGGAACCGGCATATTATATCCATGAAATTTTTTTTTTTATGTATACTTACATAAAAATGGATCGATCAAATTTGAAGTTTTTACGCAGAGAAAAAAAAAAAAATTGTTGGATTAACCAAATTCGCGGTCCGCGCACGTTCGAAGCTACTATTTGGTTGTTACAACTAAATCATTCTTTTTTTGAGCGATTATTCGCCTCAGTCGATTCAAAATATTTCGATTTAAACTAATTTTTTTTATTATTATACCAACTAAATAACGCCTCTGAACGCGGAACTCACCTTGGTTAATCCAACAATTTTTTTTCTTGGTGTATCCACGGAATTCTCAGTTTTAATCCACGAAAGTTTAAGCTTACTCACGAAATTCTTAACTTTAGCCACGGAATTCTTGGCTTGATCCACGAAATTCTCAGCTTTATCCACGAAATTCTTAGCGTGATACGCAAAACTTTGGTCCTGTGAAAATTTCACATATCGTTAGCGGTAGCGCTCGTATACCATGTTGCCCGGTCAAAATGTACCGTGTAACTTGGCAGATTTTCCGAGATCCTCTTCTCAGTTTAGGATAGATGTCGACATGAATACGTAGAAATTCGTCGGTGAATGTGCAGAATTTTTTATTTATTTATTTTAAGAATTAATTTTTATATTGTAAATTACATTTTGATCCTACAAAAATGATAAAATTAACCAGAATTTGGGCCAAAATGGAGTACCTCTAAGTCTCACAGTAACGAAGAGAACCATAATTAAAAAAAAAAAAAATGCTCTCTTCTAGATTGTAGCAGCGCTTACTTTCGAAAAAAAACAATGCGCCACCCCATTTTGCCCCGTGTCCGCAGTGCACTGCGCCCCCCCATTTTGCCACGGTCCCTTCCCTCCACCGCACGCGATAATTCCTCGCACAACAATCTCAGAATGAAATTGTACCGCGGAGCTAAACGGCCCGAGACCAGCGCGTACCGCCGCGATGAGGATTCCCGCATCCTCTCCTTTTGTTCCATCGGAAACCCCGAAGCGCAACTAGCTGGCTCTCCGGCTCTTATTGTCAAGCCCAAGTACTCTCCGCGCAGTGGCTCCCCCCTCCCCCCCCCCTCTCTCCATTATCTTCCCGTTACTCATGCATCACTCGACTCGCAAAAATTCACGAAGCTCCGCGACGCTTCGCCGATTACGTCGACATCTCATCGGTACGATTATTCCGAGTCCAGCGAACCTTCATCTCCGTGCATTTCGATGAATTCTTTCGACTCGCAACCGAAAAACAAAAAAAGGGAAAAAAATTAGAAAAAAAAAAAGAAGAAATCATTCTTATCTCACGAGTCTATCATTCTCGGCGCCCCAATGTTGAAACATCCTGCCCTGGTTTTTGTTTTTCGGCTCGTTCACCGCCCGCTTTTAAGTTTATCTCGATATAATTTATTAATGATGATGGATCAACGCGATTGACCGGTCAGCTGCTCGCGAGATAAAGCACAGTGGCAGGAGGGCGATGTCGTCGGTGAGCCCCGTTGGTTGCGGGATCCTTATCGCGCTTCGGGGGTGGTTGTTCGAGGGTTGCTCACCCGGGTATTCCTGCAGGGTAACTTCCGTGGCAGGCCGGTGTATACCCTACTTATCCGACATGAGCGCGTGTCTCGGTGTAACGAAACGTTACTGCAGGATGGGTGGAGGGCCCGGCCGAGCGTCGTACATGGCTCGCGACAGGTCAGCCGATTTCACCTTACCGACGAGAGCGACGTCGCGTGTCTCGAGTCATTCGTTTACGTGCGTCACCGGTACACGAGCTGGATTATTACGTCGCTCGCCCGGCCACGGTAAACACGACGTCGGTAACTGCCGACGCTATTTATTTTATCGATTCAGCACCGAACTGGATGTAGAGAAGAGTACACTTCGCTACTGTCATTACAGCTACTTCGGCAGGAGTAGCGACGATTATGCATGATCTATCAGCGCACACGCTCTTATCTGCGGCTATTTTTCATTCCGTACAGCCTATCCGGAGGTCTCGAGGCCTCGTCCGCTGTGGACGGTTGACGTACGTGTGCCACTGTCTGCTGCACTCATTTTTTATCATCCTTCTCCAATGGTTGCACGTAAACCTGCAATTGTGATTCGATTATTCGTCAAATTTAAATAGACTTCTGGGAATTTAAAAAAATGTTCTATCGATTGTACTTTTTGGGCCAAGCCGTCGACCCTTATTTTCCGCTTTGAGACTTTTATCGCATGTACTTTTTACTGCGCTGCACACCGACAACCTATTTTTTCCCGACTTCGTTAAAATAACGTTGCGTGCAACACGGGTGGAAAATCGCCTATCATTGACTAATGATCATCATTAACCGGCGCGCATGCGCAGTACTGTTTCATTAGTCCTTACACAGTAAATAGTAATTTCGTGAAGTCGGTACACGAAGTTTCGTAAAAATAAGTGTGTTACATAAGTGACAAACTTTTTTTTCGATTTTGAATATACAAATCTGCCATTTTGTTTCCAGTGTCATTAGTAACTTTGGTTTGTATTTTGTTTGTCAAATCAGCGTTGGATGGTGCGATCGAAAATTTAACAAATCAAAAATTGTGGTCGTTTGGGAATAATGAGTTGTTGTAAAAACCTTTTTCACTGTCTAGGAAGTAATAGGACTCATTCGTCTATCTGAAAGCCCTATTATTCCCGGGGGAGTAATGGTCATTAGCGAATATGCCGATTGTTCGACGCAAGAAATGCGGTTATTCTAACGAAGTCGGAAAAAAAGTATCGTACGATATACGGACCGGCACGGATCTTCCCCTCGTGTGATTTCTGTCCTTGGTTCGTTCGGGCAGCAAACTTTACAGTCGGTAAAAATCATGTATTTCCCTCCCTTGCAGCATAATATACTATTTTTCCCAACTTCGATAAAGTAAGAACATTGCTTGCGTGCAACACGCGCGGAAAATCGCCCATTATTAACCTGTGCGCATGCGCAGCACTGTTTCCTCACTCATATAATTCAAATAAATATTTCCCTCCGGAGCATCAGTCAAATAAATAATTTTTTTCCCGACTGCGCTAAAATATCCACATTCCTTGCGTGCAATCCGGGCGGAAAATAGCCTATTATTGACCGATGATCATTGTAATTGTACTGCAATGTACTGCGATGGAATTGTACTGCACATGTACGCATGCGCAGTACAATTCCATTACTCCCTAGGGAGTAATAGGGCTCATTACTCCCTCTCGAAGCTCTATTACTCCCGTAATGGTCATTGGCGAATATGACGATTTTGCGAGGCAAGAAATGTGATTATTTTAACAAAGTCGGAATAAAAAATCGTATACCACAAGGGAGGAAGTGCTTTTTCACCTCGTGTGAATTTCTGCCCTCGCTTCGCTCGGGCATCAAACTTCACACTCGCTGAAAAAACGCACTTTCCTCCCTTGTGGCATAATTACTTGCGATGACGAATCTTTCATTTATCTTACTCCTAACTGAATGTCAGCTTTATATAAAAATCCACCCCGGAAGCGAAAAAAAAATATTTTCGGTGTTGATAATTTTTCCCTTTTACGCACTTTATTGAAACCAATCGTTTCTGTCAGTGTATTTGAATCCGGAAAACCGGACGAAAACGTGCGTGTTTATTTTTTTCGCACATTAATCTTGACCATTCTGTAGCTCGCGTACGTTTATACACTGTGCGTTCACACGTTTAAGGTGTGTACGATAGCAAAACTCCACGAGAATATCGGAAACTTGGTGGGCAAACTTTTATCCACTCTCTCAAACGAACAAAGTCGATTACCTTGGACCTTACATGATTCCCGAGCGCGCCGCCGGAAGCCCTTCGGACATCAAAGCGTTCCACAAGGCTTCCTGGGTAATTAATTCTCTCCCCCGAACGCGCTCGTTCCTTTCCCTCCCTTAGTCTCGATCCTCGTTCCTCTTCTGGCAAAACATTCGCGAACTTCTCCTCCACCGAGATCGAACCGTCGGCATCCTTGCTTCTTCCAGCTGTGTGTGTCACAAACGCTCACCCTTAGCCACGTTCCACTTTGGCCCTAACAACTCCCGAGCGAGCTGACAACCGCTCGGCATGCGAGAAGAAAAATTACTTTTAGCCGAGCGTTGTTTTATCGCTCGAGTGTAAACATACTCGTCCCTCTGATCGACGAACTTCTGCACGTGAGTGCTAGCGTGAGCAAGCAATTTCGTTTACATCGTCGTCACGAATTTTAGATTCACGATGGACGATACTTGGCTGCGCATTGGAGTTTCAGCCGAGGGTTTTGAGAACCGGAACTGGGGCTGTCGGCGCTGTTCGAGCACTTGCCGGCCTCGCCTACTAACACTTCGGCATGGAAAACTCCCTTCTCATCTCCGATTGTAATCTTTTATGCGCAATGTTAATTTTACAATATATTTTAGCCAAAAGGACTGCTCGTTTACGGCCTAAAGCGTTATAAAATGAATTAGAAAATAAATTGTAAAGGCTTGCAGGGAAAAAATGAAAAGGTCAAAAATGTAAAAAAAAAAAACCCTTTTTTGGTTGAAATTTAGAACATTTTATGAATGCCTCGATGTATTCGTCGGTCCGCCGGATCGGCGATTGAACTGCCAGGCTTGATTTATTTTCTCTTGTAAACTTTTGTTTTCGGCTCCCTCGCGTTCGATATGGTCTAAATTTCGATGGGCAGCTGCGGCTGCCCAAATATCCCAGAAGTTCGAACGGACCGAACGATGAGATAAGAAAACCACCGCGCCGAAGTGACGGGCGTCAGCACGGGAGAGCGTTGCACGCCGATGGGATGGGTAGGTAATCACCTTCGCGAACTCGTCATGCAGGTGCATTAATAGGTCGCTGCGCGAATTGCCGCGGCGACGGAGGAGCGGAGAGGTGGCAAAGAGCGTACAGGTGAACGGGGGACGGTCTCCAATCCACGATGACTTACCGACCGACCACCATACGACTCCTCCTTCGTCGAGCTTTAAGGGTGTGGCCATTCGATGCGCCTGCGCGACTCGCTCCGCCTTCTGCACCTGCTGATTTCCCGCGCTTTCGGCGGGCACGTTTATCGTCACAGAGTGGGGGGGGAGGAAAAAGCTTCGCTGGAAGGACGAACTGGAGTAAAAGCTAAGAGAGGGGGGGGGGGAACGAAACGCTTGGACAATAATCCGGACAAATTTTATAATTTTCCACTCGGCTCGTCAATTCGTGGACGGTCCTATTTAGAAAACTTAAAAATATAGCCCAACACATGCTTAAATAATATTTTCATCATCTTCAGTTACTTTGACTTTGACCAAGTGTAATCGTTTTGAAATCGTACACTCGGAGAAAAATTACTAAAATCAATGAGATTTTTTTTTTTTCAATAATAATAATGGCCAAAGATATTTCTTTGTTGCAATGATATAAATCAGTGAAATGAACTTAGAAAATTCCACATCGAACGTACACTGTAAAAAAAAAAAAAAAAAAAAAAAAAAAAAAAAAAAATTCTTTGAAAATTAATGAACGCTACTGGAACGCTTTTTCTACATAAACCGTTGCCGAAATTTCAGATACATATGCGTTGCAATTGTACAGTGAAACTTGTGCTCTTAATGGAAATTTTTGTAAATTTCAGCCAAAAGATTTGTAATTTTAATGTCTCGTATTTTTATTTTACAATAAAAGCACATTAATGTTCAATTAATGTAAGTAATGTGAGCAAGTTTCGATTTCCAGTACATTAAATTTACAATTTATCTTTACAGTGTAATTCGCTTGAACCGATGAATTCAATCTTTTTATATCCATCAATTACATCCACAATAAAAAAATTAAAAAAAAAAAAAAAAACCTTTAATTCATTTTAGTAATTTTTTTGATTTCGTTTGAAATATATTGATTCGTTAAATTATTGAATACCATTGCATGAGAAACCCGAGGTTTTCTTACATGCCTCTATTTTCGCCCCCCCCCCTTCACACACACACACACATACACATTCGACCTTGTAACTGACTTTCGATGTATCAACGCTAGATGTCGCGTCAGTTTCCTTCGTCGAGACGCTTCGAGACGCTTCGTCGTACGGGCAGTCCCTTACCTACCCGGATTGTGCTAGGTCGTTGAGATCCCGAGTCGCGAGCCGAGCTCTCGAACTCCTCCGAAAGCCTTCTATCGCTTCTGATGCCCTACGCTTTCCTGTTACATGTAGATCAGCGAGAGAGGAATACAGCGCGGTCTTCTTTGGTGAGCCAGTCTTTTGTGTACTCGACAATTCTCCGCAACTGTGTACATATTGTTTTGCATACCTCGTACTCGGATCCACTTGTGATTATTGTAACTTCGATTTTTTGACATTATTTTTCAATCGCCGACGATAAGTCGGCGCGATATAAATTCCTTCAAAAAGAAAAAAAAAAAAAAAAAAAACACATTTTATCTACAAAGAACATCGCGGCGCAGCTGACTCCAAGCTCGATTAATCTTTCGTTCGATTTTGTCCGTTCGTGTTTGTCCGTCCAAAAGAATCTATCGCTCGATTTCGTTCGCGCGTTCCGAATGTCATTCCCAGAGCTAGGCGGCGACAGAGCGCGCTTTGTGGGTGGATGATGTCGGGTTTCGTGGAGCGAGCGACGAGATCCGTGCGCCGGCCGCGAGGGCAAGCCCCCGTGCGCCTGTGCCTCCGAGCGGGCCGGTAACCCTAGCGAAGCGTGCACTCGCCTTCGCGTCTCTCAGTCGGCCGCGGGCAAGCGTCGCGCGCGTCACGTACGTTGCACGGGATACGTTCGTCGAGACGGTTAGCCAATAGTCGTGGGACTTCGGAGCCACGCGTGTTGTGTCCAATAATTCTCATGTCATTCGCCGCTGACACTCGTCGACGATCCGATCGCACCGACGAGACGTTGACCATCGCAATCGAGCCATGAGATCGACGGCAAATGTTTGAGTAGAAAAAAAAAACACAAATTCCTCTACGAACGAGTCTGCCTTATTCTCGTGTTCCCATCGTCGAGACGGAGAGTTATACGGAGAACTGGCGTTTCCGTAACGAGCTATCGCGTTCGATGATGCGAAGCGAAAAATAACACTGGAGGAGAACAAAGAAGGACGAACGTTCGCCTCGACATTTAGAGATAAGGAAATGCTGCGAGTTTCGAGTAAATAATGCCGCGAGGAACAACTCGGTTCGAAATTACTACCGAGACTCTCGCTTGACCTTGCTGTACGTCCTAGAGTAACCAAGTCAATATCGACCGAGGGTAAACAAAGTTTATCTTAGAATCGTTCTTTTTTTTTCTTTCTTTCTTTCTTTCTTTCTTTCTTTCTTTCTTTGCACAGAGCTCGCGCGGCTCGCGATCACCATGTGGCGTGTGCGGTTAGCGCGCGGTGAGCAAAAACATCGAGGGAACTCCCGAGGCAATTTCGATGTCGAGATTCTCTCCTCTCATCACCAGACGGACGGGACGTCGATGTGAAGGTCGTGGAAGTTCGAACAGCAGGACGGTCGGGGTAAGCTTAGACAAATTGACGATTAATTACAATGGTATTAGAAAATAAGAAAATCGGCCGTGAGAATTCGAGACTGACGGCGTATTATATCGAGGCAAATTTTCGTTGCGCATTTGCGACCTTGGAGAAACAGCTGTTTTAAATAGGAATATGCTAGCGTCTTCGATATTGATTCGTAACTGTTTTGAAAAAATATTGACAAATGGAATAACGCACAGTAAGAAACATTTTTTTGAGCACAATCTTATTTACCGATATTTATATATTTTGCGAGAATCGAGACTGCCAACGTATTATATATTAGACACGTTGGCAATACAGCTGTGTGTTTGAAAAAACATTGTATTCAACATTAATCCACTAAAATTTTAGGAAAATTTGACGAATCGTTGTGAGCAGTGAAGAAAGTTCTTCGACCAGATTTTTAAAAGAATATCATTATTTAACGACACTTTTTTTTTTTATTCTTTTTGCTTCCTGACAGGGGAAGCTTTGATTTGGGTTTAGAAACAAATATTTCGTGATTTTTATGAAAACGTGTTAAAAACGTTTCAAAACATTAAAAAATCGAATTTAGAAAAAATGTCCGGATGTGTGTGTGTGTGTGTGTGCGTTTGTGTATGTATGAGTGGGTGTGTGTATATATATATATGTATGTATGAATCAGACGCGAAAAATTAAAACTGCTGTAACTCGAGAATGCCTCGACCGATCGAGCAAAAAATTATACTAATGTCGCGGCTCAACTTTTTGTCAAAAATAATGTCTGATCTATGCTCGGTGCCGAAAAAAATCCATGGATTTTTGCATTAATATTTCCATGGATTTTTTTTTTTTGCGCCGTTGCACAGATCTGATATCAACTTTGACACAAGTCAAGCGCGACGTTGGTGTATTTTTTTGCATGTATTTTTTTTTCAGCAGCAGCGTTTTTTATCAGCAACAGCGTTTTTTTTTATCAGGACAGCGTTTTATCTAAACATCGAGCGCGACGTTCGTGTTGAAAAAAACGTTGAAAATGTAAATTTTCATATCGCTTCCTCATAAAATCCCTTTAATCGCAAAGCTTCCTCCACGAGGAAGCAAAAAAAAAAAAAAAACACAGAAAATGCTTTCTCAAAGAACAAGCTTTGCGAATAAAGGAGTATTATGATTTATGAGGAAGCGATAAGAAAATTTCAATTGTCAACTTTATTCAAGGGCAAAGGGGTTTGTCGGTCAAAGTCGCGAGCATCAAAAATTGCCGAGACCTCGTGAAGTTGCCGCGCACATCTGCAATTCGTTTCGGTGGTTATTTCCGGTGTTTTTTTTTCTTCTTCCACCGAAGGATGTTCGGCGGAACGTCTCGGGCTAAAATTTTGCCCATTAACGCGTACGGGGAGAGCAGAAACAGAGGGCAGGAGTCTGTACAGCCTCGGCTTTTGCTGCGCACCGCTCTGCCTCTCTCTCTCTCTCTCTATCTCTACGTGGCGTAATGGAAGCCATTGTTCGGACTATCTTGTCGGCGAAACAGGGGAGAGAACGCGTCGCACGTACGACGAGTGCGTGGCCGGTGTACGGCTCTCCGCTCGGCTCGGTATAGTACGAAGCACGAGGCCGCAAACTGTACGCACGACTACACTCTGTACGGCGTCACGCACACGCGTGCTACTTACACGGGCGCAAAGGCGATGCCGTCGCAACTTGCGTTACGGATAGTCAGATAGTCGACCAAGCCGAGCCAGAACACACATTCTCTCTGTCTCTCGCCGTCTCGCCGCTCCGGGAAAGCCCTGAGCTCTCGCAATATCGAGCAGACTGCATTGTGCGTCAAGATGAGATCCCATTAGGATTACGTTAATTAATCTAATAAGTCGTGACCGAGCTATACGGCGTATATTATAGCATTCGGGCGAAACTCGTTCGGGCAACGTTGCCCGTGAGGCGAAGTGGGAGGAGGGGGGCGGGGGGGGGGGGGAGGGGGGAGAGGCGATACGAGAAGCCGAGATACTAAAAACTAATGTTCTTGTTCGATTTCTCGTGGAATTTGCGAGACGAATTTTTGTTCGACTGTATTATATGTTATCACATTGCGGAGTTAAAGGAGGAAAGAGCGGGACAAAATGAAACGGTGGGGCAAAATGAGACAGTGGGACAAAACTGGAGAGTGGATCAAACGACAATTTTTTCAATAATTTTTTTCATGGCACAGTGCGACAAAATGGAGTCGAAAATCCGGATGTATCGATCAGGGAAAATGGAGCATTTAACGATTATTGGAAAATTGCGTTTTGTCTCGGGGTGTTCCGTTTTGCTCACATGTCCCATTTTGCCTCGTTCTCCCATATCGGTCAAACAACAGTTAGCTTGAACCAAACGAAAACGTAGTTTTGGTAAAAAAAAAAAAAAAAAATAAAATGTCGATCCGAGTGTGATGATTTTTTTTTTTTTTCTTCAATTTTATTAACTGTAGAAGAGGTTAAATTTTGTGAGATCCTTTTACTTTGCGCACCGTGTGTGTATCTCGCTAGCTCGCTTTTTTTCGTGTGCCATTCGCGCTCCACACGCTTCCCACTTATCTCGTCCGGGCAGCGGTCATCGGACCACAATATTCCCTCTTTCGCTCGTTCTCTCGGGCGTCCTTCGACGCGCGAATTTTTTTTTTTTTTTTTTGTCGAGGTTTCGCGTCACGAAGAGGGGGCAAGAGTGGCCGAGGACGACGCAACTCGGTTTCCATGCCTCGCGCTCGTCGTCCTGAGAACGCCACGGGAGAATTCGCGAGGCGCGAAAATCGTCCTGGCGCGATTAGGAGAGCAGCATGAGCCGAGAGGTGGCACAGGACTCTCCTGAACGAGCTACTAGGAGCTGTCTCGGCTGTGCTCGCCGGATCGGGAGAAGGAGGAGAAGGAGGCGGAGAAGGAGAGAACGCTGTTGGTATAGAGAATAACCGAGCGTGTGCTACTATGTCGGGACACTAGTAGCTCTCCGGGTCTCCCTCGCGAATTTATTCGCACTGCGAGCTAGAATTTGCAACGTGGCCGGTCGTCGGCGAGCCTCGAGTTTCGCCGGAGATTTTTTCGACTCGTGAAGGAGACGCGAGGCCCGAGCGAATAACGATAACCCAAGGTAGAACCTCAATATTTCCGTTGTGGAGCAAAGTTTCAATAAAGGATCTTGAATTGGTACGAAATTTTGATCATCGATTGGTGAATTAGCATTGCAAGCTGTAAAATTATTGCCAAGTGACGGTGTTACTAAATTTATTGGCAAGTAGTTAGGCGCCGATAAATTTGGTAACTAGAATAGTACGTTAGTGACATAATTTAGTGAGATCTCAACTGTTTCTCGTTTCGCGTGATTTCTCGCGAATTTATTCGAAGAGCAATCTAGAATTCGTAACGTGGCCGGTCGTCGGCGAGCCTCGAGTTTCGCCGGAGATTTTTTCGACTCGTGAAGGAGACGCGAGGCCCGAGCGAATAACGATAACCCAAGGTAGAACCTCAATATTTCCGTTGTGGAGCAAAGTTTCAATAAAGGATCTTGAATTGGTACGAAATTTTGATCATCGATTGGTGAATTAGCATTGCAAGCTGTAAAATTATTGCCAAGTGACGGTGTTACTAAATTTATTGGCAAGTAGTTAGGCGCCGATAAATTTGGTAACTAGAATAGTACGTTAGTGACATAATTTAGTGAGATCTCAACTGTTTCTCGTTTCGCGTGATTTCTCGCGAATTTATTCGAAGAGCAATCTAGAATTCGTAACGTGGCCGGTCGTCGGCGAGCCTCGAGTTTCGCCGGAGATTTTTTCGACTCGTGAAGGAGACGCGAGGCCCGAGCGAATAACGATAACCCAAGGTAGAACCTCAATATTTCCGTTGTGGAGCAAAGTTTCAATAAAGGATCTTGAATTGGTACGAAATTTTGATCATCGATTAGTGAATTAGCATTGCAAGCTGTAAAATTATTGCCAAGTGACGGTGTTACTAAATTTATTGGCAAGTAGTTAGGCGCCGATAAATTTGGCAACTAGAATGGTACGTTAGTGACATAATTTAGTGAGATCTCAACTGTTTCTCTTTTCGCGTGATTTCTCGCGAATTTATTCGAAGAGCAATCTAGAATTCGTAACGTGGCCGGTCGTCGGCGAGCCTCGAGTTTCGCCGGAGATTTTTTCGACTCGTGAAGGAGACGTGAGGCCCGAGCGAATACCGATAACCCAAGATAGAACCTCAATATTTCCGTTGTGGAGCAAAGTTTCAATAAAGGATCTTGAATTGGTACGAAATTTTGATCATCGATTGGTGAATTAGCATTGCAAGCTGTAAAATTATTGCCAAGTGACGGTGTTACTAAATTTATTGGCAAGTAGTTAGGCGCCGATAAATTTGGTAACATCCTCCACTGTTTCTCGTTTCGCGTGATCTCTCGCGAATTTATTCGAACCCAGCAATCTAGAATTCGTAACGTGGTCGGTCGTCGGCGAGCCTCGAGTTTCGCGGAGACTCTTTAGACTCGTCAACGAGACGGGTATGGGAGACCGTGTACATTCCGATAACCCAACATACAACCTCGATGTCTCAGGCGTGGAGCAAAGTTTCAATGAAAGATCTCGACTAGGTACGGAGTTTTAAATGTCGACTGGCAAATATTAAAATTGCGAGCTATAAAATTATTGTCAAGTAACTATATCACTTGATTTATTGGCAAGCGGTCACTTATCAATAAATTTTGTAACCGAGAATCACTAGAAAATACAAAGCCAAACGGGTCAAAGCGCCAAAAGATTATGGACACGCGCTCGCGCCGTGACGAGCCAGGACGCTCACGTCGTTCGATCATCCACGCCGAGAATAAGTTAATTTCACTCCTCGGACCGCGAGAAAGCCGTCGCACTCTCTCGCCTGACAATCGTTTTCTGTTCCGCAACATCACGTCGCGAGTTTCTCGCTTTCGAGCTATCGAGACTTCACGTAAAACGAATCAACGCAGGTGCGTATTGTAAAAACTCCGAAACATCGACGCGAGGGCGAAAAAATAAATCAAGCCCTATTTAACAATTAAACGAACGTTGACGCGTGTTCATCAAGTTTCTTATTTACTTATGTACGTTTGCTCAAACTTCCTGAGAATCCCGAACTAGTGAAGTTCTGTGAGTACATTAACGCTTTATAAGTTACACCTCTATCCCCACTCTTAGGAGCGACGGCAGCAACTCGTGGCTCCAGCTCCGAGTCCGTTAGTCCCGTTTCTGTACGATTTTTGGCGCTGTGACTTACAAAGGGTTAACATATTATCGAACTATAAGATATCAATAAATTTGTAATTTAGTTATATCGTAATTCCAGACTCGATCGAGGAAAGTATAACGAGAACTCATGCGATTTTAATTTGTGACCTCGCATCTGCGATGATCGTGCAGTTGCGATTGAAAGAAAAACAATTAGAGATAACAAGTTGAATCGACGAAAATAAAAAGAGATGTATGGTTGGGCGAAACGTGAAACCCTGGAGATTTTACTCAATTATGTCACTAATTTACTGGGTGATCTACTATTCAGCTAGGTATGTTACTAAATTTGTTGGCCAGTTACTACTTGTCAATAAAGTTTACTATATTTATTGGCCAGTAGTCACCGCCAATGAATTCAGTAACGTACTTAGCAGAACGATGCATTAAACAGTACATTAGTAAATCTCTACTCGTTCTCGTTTAGCGCAATCATTCGTCGTGTTTTATTTTCATCGATTCAATTTGTTTCCTCTAATTATTTTTCTTTCATCGCAGCTGCACGATTATCGCAGATTGAAGCTCACAAATTAAAATCGCATGAATTTTCATTGTACTTTCCTCGATCGAGTCTGGAATGTTGATATTAATTTATTAGTTAATACCAGTGGCAGCGGTACAGCCCCATAGTATCTGTTGTGAGGGCACGAGGGAGACGGGACGATGCCCGCGGATAAAGCGAGAACTCGGGTTATAGGCTCGCTCGAACACCCCTCCAAACCCCGCGCACTTGCTCCCATATTACATCCAGGATTAATATTAAATTTTACACGATGAGTGCAATTTCATTACCCCTACACTCCCCCGCCCGTCCCCCCCCCCACGATCGTATACGTCGTCTCTCGTCGGTTCACTCGTGCGCATTCTACACCCCCCGGATAGGAGTAATAAATTTCACCCCCTCTGAAAAGAATCACCATTCGAATTGCTCCTCACCATTTCCCAGCGTGCCTCCATTTAAAAAAAAATTGTTTCCTTCTTTTATTACTTTTTATTTTTATTTTACAATAACCGCCACGAATATTGAAACTTTGCTCCGTAATCGTACAACGATCCCGGTATTAATTCTTGATATCCATCAGCGGCACGAGAGTGACCTCGATTTATCAAACTCGCCGATATTGCTTTCCTCGGTCCTCATTTTAGTTTCCGCCACTCCGTTACATTATTTATCCGTTTAGTGTACACAAGTCGTTTCGACTATGGACTCTCATCCATTTATCCATGAGAATCACTTAGCCGTAGTGGTTTTCCGGCCAGTGCTATAACGTCCGTTCCATTCAGCCTTCCTCGCCGCACGAGCCGAGGGAAAACGGATCGAGGAAAGTGGGAGATACTTTTGGGTCGTTATCTTCGAAACGGGGCCAAAAGTTTTGACGGGAAAGACGCAACGGGCGTCCTTTCCAGTTCCTTCGGCGCTCCTCGCCTCTCGCTCCTCGACTATCCAAGTCGACGTACTCATAAACCAAATGTAGAGAAATGTAGATAACTACGTGGAAGATTCAGTCGGCTCGTACGTGTGCCGGGAGTTCGTCAATTTTCCGTTGCACCGTCAAGTGGATACGGAGGCACGGTTGGAGTCTACATGGGCGAGTGGCGTTTTACATAGAGGGATGTAGGGCTCTATGCGCCCCGTCAGGCCAGAGTAAGAGAGGTATACCACGTAGGGCCGAGAGGGTTGACTGGCTCTCTCCAGTCGATCAATAGCAAACCCCCTCCCAACGGTTACCGCCGCGTCCCTGGGTGAATGCATGCGATAGGCAGCCCATTGCTATGCCACCCCGAAAGCCACTTTATATTTTAGTGGCAATGTTCTACAACCCTTCGTAAGACACTCTCTCCCTTCCCCTTGACTCAGCGCGACAGCAGGACGAAGACGACTCTCGAGGCTAACCGAACGCTTCAGTCGACTATTTCGCGGAGCTATCACTCCTCCCGCCTCGTCCAGATACGTGTCTGATCTGTTACTTCCCTCTCCCCTAGCAGGTTTGCTCTAACGGGTTTTTTTTTGTTATTACTTTGCTCTTACGATTCGGTCGGTAACGGAAACTGTGGGGTAAACGTGGTGAATATGGACCACCCCGATTAACACGTAAATCAATGAAATATGGACCGGTCCATATTCCCCACTTTTACCCTAATCAATTTTTATTAAGGACTTTTGACTTTTTTGGCTAAGCGCCAATTATTAGCGTGTAACGCTTGAGCGTACGTTAATAACTGGTCTTCCTCAAAAAGGTGTAGGAAACTTGAAAAAAAAAAAAAAAATTGATTACAGTTTTCGTTACCGATTGAGACTGGGTCGGGCGAGGAGGTTACTGCAGCTTCCTTTTTGCGCTTATCAACTCCGTCTAATTTCCTTTATTATCCGCACTGTAATTTCGCAAGCTCGTGGATTGCGATCGATCGATACCGAGATCGTCTTACAAACGAAAGCGCGACGACTATTTAGTCTCTCCCAAAATTAGAAGAAAGATAGGTTTCTTCTAATTTCGATTTTTTTTTTTTACTACTTTCTTCGGCTTTCGATTACTTACGTCGCGGTCGGTAACGGAAACTGTAATCAATTTTTATCGAGGGTTTTCACATTTTTGGCTAAGCGCAAATTGGTAGCGTCTTTGTGTGACGGTTGAGCGGACGCTAACAACTGGACTTACACGGAAAGGTTCGGGATCCTTGAGAAAAAAAAAAATTGATTACAGTTTTTGTTACCGAAGGATGTTACTGTAGTTTCCCTTTCCGCTTATGAATGTCGTCGAATTTCCTTTACTATCATGACTTTAATTCCACAAGTTCTCGGACTGCGATCGATCGATGCCGAAATCGTCTCACGGACGGGAGGGCTATTTAGTTTGTTCTTTTTTCGTTCGTAAATGCGAGAGAATTCGACACGGAGGGTCTGCGAAGGTCCCGAGCGTGTCGTCCCGCGAAAAGTCGAACGAGATCCCGAGCTGAGCGAGGAGCCCGGAGCACGACATCGCGGCATGTCGTAAATAATAAAACTCCCGTAATGTATTGTATCACGGTGGTTGGACAAGCGGGAGATGACGTTTTGTTATCCTCGCACGGACTATCACGAGATCGGCAAATTAATTAATTGCCTCGTGCCACTTCGTACCAGGTTTCTCGCAGGACGAGCTAAGAAGTCGACGTTCCAGACTTTGGCATCCGGTTAACGTATTTTGTTTTTTTTTTACCCGCACTCTAATCGGATATCGGAGCTCCGATGAGATATTGAGCGCAAGTCGAGCGACAGAAAATTTTGTCTGCGAGGCTTTTGCGCCAAGTTATTCGGTCCGAATGAGAAAATGGAACTGATAGGGAGAAGAACGGCGGCGCGGAGGATGACTCGCTGGAAGCTGTAAAGCAAAGCGCGGAGGGACGAGAAGCGAACGCGACGCAAACACATAAACAGGATGGTAAAAAAAGTTATTGTCTTCCGGAGCGGAGAGGTAACGGGGTGCGATGCAGTTCTTCCGCTATCTTGCGGCGTACCTAGAACGGACCGAACGACGTGTTGGTGCGGTGGATAGTACGTACCCTAGCTTCATCATTCGTCACCGGCGTACGTGTGTACCTCTATATAGTTATTATACTGGGTCACGTTTTCATCAAGACGCGCGGTAGCCACCAGCGGCGGCTCAGCCCGGCATCACCATTGTTTTTTCAATGACACACTTTCTTCGACGCCCACGCCGTTTATTCTTATTCCTCCTCGTCGCTTCTCTTTCACTGCGTCGGTGGGACAACCGTTTATGCTAAATCTTTTATCAATTTCGAAGACTCTAAAATTATGTTATATTTCCATTCAATTTTTACAATTTATCTTGATCGTCGGATTCTCCTTTTACTACCAGATTACAATAAATTTTAATTTAGAGCTCAGAATAATACATTGTATAGTGATAACTAATAAATGTTATTGAATTAAGGTCAATTTAACAAAATCCCGGGAAACAACAAAAAAAAATTAAGCGATTCATTTACTGACAAAAACAAAAAGATATTATTGAAATAATCGAAAGTATATCTCAGTCGATTTGTTCGTTTGCTGATTGGCTCTCGCAGGAGGTTCGTGCTGGAATTTATTCGCGAGGAATTGTAATCAGAACGCGAATAGAATATTCTTTTTTTTTTTTATTCGAAAAGTAGAAAGCCAACGACCTGGCAAAATTTCATCCAAACTTTAGATTCTCAAATTATCCGGTTGTTCGCTAGCTTGAAAATTATTATATTTTTAACCGTCGAGCAATGTGTCGTGTTCGCGGCCACTTTCGCGCCCCTCGCGTGCCCGTATCCCTCCGAATCTCTCTTCTTATACTTCCTCCACTTCTCCGTTCGACGCCGCCGACGAAGATTGGCACACGACCTCTGCCACTTCTCACTGCGCGACCCGCAGCGCGGCGTCGCACCCTCGGCATCCTCCTTTCTCTCACCTCTTCGACCGGATTTGATTGAATTTTTTCCCCAGGAAGAAATGTTTCCACCAAATGAATCCGTCGGAATATTGCATTCCGATAAGCGATTCGATTTTTTGCTCGTTTTTAATAAAATACTGGCTCCATCCCCCCCCCCCCCTCTCCTCTCACCCGCCCCGCTCGCCTCCTGCGGGTCTTCCCCTAGTCTCCCCATTGGCTTCTCGCAGTCTCATTCTACATGTTTCCGCCGCTTACCGTCTCGCGACTTGTCCCGTGAAGCTTGTACTAGAATATGTATATCCGCGCGAGCTCGCATGATTCCGACTTGGCCAGTAGCGTTGCGCAACTTTCTGGCACGGGTCTTACCGAACTTTCATCGTAATGCCGTCGTCCGGTATTTCATTAAAAAACTTCTTACTCCCGAAGACCGAAGTGAGATCACGAGAGAAAAGGAACGCCGCCCACTAAGAGGGGGGGGGGGGGGTGGCGAGGGGGTATGTGTAAAAATTCACTCTCGAGCCGGTAAATCGGATAAAACAAAAAATTTCACAATCGCTTAAGAACACTCGCCTCTCCCTCTCGACCCACTGAGCCAGTGGGTCGACAGGAAAACGATATCGGCCAAGTTTTCTAATCCGATCCGGGGTAACAAATCACTGCCCGAACCGCCTCATACTTTCGGCACGAACGAGTTTCATAGGAGCGTTTTTTCCTTTTTTTTTTCAATATTAATATATATTTAAAAAATATTTTTTTATTATTATTTACTTCCCGGCGAGTCAACGTGCGCGCACGAGCAAATAGCCCTTTAAAATAAAATGATTTTTCCGGTAACCCGTCGCGTCCCCCCCCCCCCCCCCGGCGGTGATGCACGTGCGTACACGTAATTTCCAATTTTAATCGGGCCAGAATTTTATTAACGCAGTAACGTCGGTGCTTTGTGGGTATGTAAACAGAGACTTTCCATGGGCGCTGTGAGTTCAGCGCAATTCCCCTTTTGCCCCGCCCGTGGCCATCGCGTATAGGATTCCGGGCTTTGCTGTGCGGGACTGTGCTATATACATATGAATGATCGACAGCGGCCCAAACCGACCGACATTGGCAAACATGAACGACATTCAATAATCTCTGCGATATTAATAACAACGATGACGGGACTCTTTCTCGGTTATCCGCCCGATCCTGTCCCTTTTTTTCTCTTCGATCGCAGTTCCACGCTCCGCGGCAACGCTCTTGCACTGTTTTACATTTTATTCCGTGCCATAGCTCGCGAACACTATGGTCGAGCTTTACGAAGTCTGCACGATAAAAAACGGTTTTTATGAATAAAAGAACCTATTTAAAACCATTTTTACAAAGTTATAATTAACAAATATTTCGACCACAAACGTCCATAGTTTTTTTTTTTTTTTTTTTTTTTTTTTTTTTTTTTTTTTTTTTTTTTGTAATTTGACAATGTAAAAAAATACGGTTCGTTGAAAATAAATAAAAAAAAAAAAATTGTAAAATTAATAACCAGAAAATGGTGAACCCCCGCGGACGAGAAATGTTTATTAAATGTGTGATCCTTTTTTTTTTTTTTTTACTGCGTGTCGCACTGGATTGAAATACTTAATTAATATTTCAAAAATTCATTGCGAACATTCCCGGATTACTGTTGTCCGCGGTACTTCCCTTATTCGGTCATAGCCACGGCCTGGCATGCTCTCTGTTTGTCACCGGAATATACGCATTCGTCGGAACGAAATTTCATACCGAAGAGTCCAATAAAAATAAAATCATAAAAATTCCATACCACTACCATACACCTGAATCCTGGAAAAAAAAAAAAAAAAAAAAAAAAAAACCGGAGCGACACTACACCCAAAGAAGACTCACGGAGAGCGAGATCATGTTAGTCGGGACGGAAATTGACGGTTTTCCCCTCGGTGCTTTTACCCGGGACGTCCCATATCAGAAATTAGGTACCATCCGGATGTTCTCTCTCGCTCCCTCGGCTATTACTCTTTCTCTCATTTAGCAGAGTTGCAATAAGAGGGTAGTGCCACGGCCAACTCTCCTATGTCCAGTTTTCCAATCCTCTCTAGCTTTCCGTTATCCGCCCCGGTTGTGTGTTGTCTTCGTCAATCTCGCTGGGGTTCTTCCTCTCGCTGGCCTGTGTTCCTGACTCCCTCCTCTCGCCGTGGCCGACGAATACCCCGGAGAAGAGTGAGCCGGAGCGCCGTTGGCGAGGGCCGACGACGGGAGCGAGCGAGGAAAGCGGGCTAGGCCAAGGGAGAGGAGCGCAACCGGCGGGGCGGGGGGGGGATGGGGGGGGGCGAGGGGGGAGGCTGGGGGGTAGATTCAGGGAGCTCGGATTCAATTATCCGATATTAAACTGCTCCTAACCACGTCCGTGTCGAGTTCTCTGTGTCCGTGTGCGAGAGTTCAAATGGTTGTTGCTACCAGCCGGGCAGTACCAACAGTTCCAGGATCACCGGTAGCAATGCCAGTTTCAGCGCACCAGCAGGAACCCCTAGAAGTATTAGATTGAATGGACTCGGTGTTGTACTTGCTCGAGAACTCTCTCCTCCTCGCTCTTTTCCTCTCTCAGTGCTGTGCACCGTACTCTGTGTAACACGCGATGGAATCTCGCGTCTGTTGCTCGGAGAGCAACTCCAAGATCTATACGGGAGTCCGAGAGGAGAGCTCGTTATGGACTCTCACCCTAGATTGTTTGCTCCGTGTAATAGCCATTTTTGTCTCTCGGACGACAATTAGTTTGCTTCTTTTAACAAGCTATATGATACAATGAATCTTGGAAAACGATACTTTAAACGCAAGCAATAGGGCTTATGTCTCGAGGATTGATGTTCTTTAACCAGGAAGGAATATTCGCATGCGGACTACCGTGGTCGAATTCTGACGGAGCTAAAATTTCGTGAAGAAATAATTAACTGTCTTTAATGTTTTTAATTATTTAAAAAATCATCTGGCTGAAGGACTTGGATCGATGACCAATCGGCAAACTATATATGTGTTCTCACGTCAACCTACGTTATGTCATGGCATCTTCAAAAAAATGGTACCATTCGACATATCGCCAATAAATCCACTACAACAACTACCACTACAAAAAAAAATCATGATTTCATATTTCGTTTCGGAATCTTCGCATTAAGATTCGAGAACATATTTTTTTTGAGATAGCCTTTCAAAAATTTTGATGTAGGGTCAAGGTTCTCCCTCGGCGAGTCTCCCTTACCCGCGGATCGTCCCCGAGGCAAGTGGATCTACGCTTCCGCCGAGCGAACACTTATCGTCGGTCGGTACGCTCGAAGATGCGATAACTGTTTTAATACTTCCACACCGGAGTTGTGGTAACGGATTACGCAATAATTTGTCCCCCTTGTTTAACGCCGATTATCCGTGGACCATTGTCGTTTTCCGTCTGTTCGAACTGTCCCTCCCGCCCTCTCGTCCCGTACGGTTGAGCCGACCGAAAGCATGGAACTAATCGCAATCGGGTTGGCTGGGGTAACACACAGCGGCGGCGTTATAACGCGTGATTTCGAGCGTGTGCGCATTCGCACAGAGATGCGACAGAGAAACAGAGAGGCCGATTCGGCATCGAGATATTCAGCTCGTTAGGCTCGCGCTTAGCGCGCCGTTAGCTGCTGCAGCTCGGCGTTCCCTCTCGCCGGCCCGCCGTGCGACGCCGGCAACGGCGGCTTGATGATAATTAAATTGCTTCGCGGAGCGAGCAGTGACTAAACAGTCATTATAACGACTAGGTCATAATTGCGAGACTACACTCCACCTCCTCGGTTAGGCTCACTCCTCTTCGGCTCTACACACACACACACACACACACACACACACACACACACACACACACACACACACACACACACACACACACACACACACACACACACACACACACACACACACACACACACGCACGCACGCACGCACACGCGCGCGCGCTCGCGCACACACACACACACACACACACACACACACACACACACACACACACAAATGGTATAACGAACAGGACGGGGAGTACGCGCGCGGCTCTCGTTGCAAGGATTATCGGCACGCGGAACTCTCTCGGATACTATGCAGAGAGAAATTTCCCTTTCCTCACCTGCTCCCCTCCCGCCCCCCCCCCCCCCCGGTTCTCTCCATTCCCCACTGAGAACTCATCCCCCGTACCTTCGTTAATTTACTATTATAATTGATTTGCATATAGATTGAATCAGATAAATTCAAGTCGTACCTCTGAGATTGTGTAGCAGGGTCGTTACAACCTCGTTGCATAAAAAAAAAAAAAAAAAAAAAAAAAATAGGCCGGGAGGGTGGGAGAGTGTGCCGAGATACGTCTATCTCGATAGTCGAGAAATACGGGAGATTGGATTTTATTGAAAACATTTTTTAATTTTTTACTATTTACTTAATTCGCGACATTAGTTATCTCGGATCAGGATACTTTACAAAGTTGAATTCTAATGAGCAATTAAATGTAGCAGTCTGGTGAAGTCTCGAGAAACATATGCGAGAGCCAAGGAGAGGCATTAACTAAGTAATTGCCCGGGTGACCGGATGTCGTACGGTCAGATCTTATTCATTCGACGATCGCAGCTGGCACTGTCTGTGCGAGCTCCGTTGTGACCGCGTACGGAGAGAATGTGTGAGTTCGCGGCGCAGTGTATTGGCTGTATCTATCGGGAGGTTTAGCTCTAGAAGACACCGCGGGCTGTTAATCGTATATTTAGCGGTGAATGCGGCAATGCGATTTGCCGAGGACGGGGAAGTCTGGCCGGTCTGGTCGCGCTTGCTCCAACGGGACCATTCGAGAGCCGGTATCGTACAGTAGCGAAGTCGCGGTCCGCGCGATTGATTCCGGACGGTCGAGCGTGGTTAATGAGACTCCCGCCTGGTAAAACTACCCAACGTTTCTCAATTTTCGTCTCAACTTCCAACCCTTTATTGCGACGTGAATTTCATCGATTTTTAACATTGGACTAATATTATCATTATAATATTGGACTAATATCATCATTATAATATTGGATTAATATCATTATTATAATATTGGACTAATTTTTATTACGGTAATTTTGTATTAATATTAAATTTTTAAGTATTTTTTACTCTCATTGCAAGCCATTGACTCACTTGACGCACTGAAAAAATTATGTGTTTCAGAACTGAAAGTTAACTGGGACTGAGTTTAAAAAAAAAAAAAAAAAATTAAGAAAACGGGATGTGTCAGCTGACTATCAGTTTGGCCAACTTACAATCTTTCCATCTGCACAATTCAAAATATCTCTACGATTTCCGAAAGAGAAAAAAGAATCGCGCTTGCCCTCCGCGAGAAGTGTATTACAACATTACAGCACACTCTGAGATGCAATCGCGGGGAATGTAATTAGGACGTAAATCAATGTTGTTTCGTCGTGAGGCCGGCGATAAATTTAACTCCGATCCATCTTCGTTACACTCGTTTTTTGCCGGCACAGAAACACATACTCTACAACACGCATATATACACACAATCTACAGTCGGAGAGAACGAAAGAACGAACAATGTTAAATCTTAACATTTAATTATTTTCTTATCTGGAACGTCAATCCACGAAAGAAATCATGTATACAGAAGTAGCGTTGTGTACCGACGAGTTTGGCACTATCGGACCTGCATCCTCGAAATGCTTTACGAACTGGCCTCTTTCTTTTTCTTCTTTTCTTTTTGTTCCTTTTCTCACATCACTTCCCCTTTTTCCTTCACATCGGCTTCTATCGCGGTCTCTAAAATTTCTCCTGGTTTTACCACTTCACGTTCGCCCGTCTCCCGGCAATGTTCGCCCCGGCCGGCGATGCGATTAGAATCGCGCTTAGCGGGCCCGATCGTGGCTTTCGTGTACTGCTCCCGGCACCCGCCGTTACAGCTTATCCTGTATACCTTCAAGCCACGAACACTGCCGCCACACCGAGGCGAGGCACCGGGGAGCGTTGTGGTGACGTGAAAGTTCATTAGAGGAACCCTGACGGACACGTGCATTAATCAAGATTTTAATTACCGGCGCGGCTCTCTGACCGGCCGATGTAACTCCGCGGCTGCTCGACGAGCCTACCGATACTAATTCCTTGGTCTCTGGAAAGCCAGCGAGAGGCGAAGAGATGATCGGCGGAACGTACGTGTAAATGCGCGTTACGTTTACGCACCGCACTATTATATTACTAATAATACCGTGGGCATGGTCGATCCGTGTGTGTGCGCGCGCGCCTACACGCGAGAAACCCTGTGCAGGTGCACACGAGCGAGTCTCGTATCAACAAGCGCACGGGCTAGGAACTAGAGTCGGATAGAGCGGAGTGCGGGCTCGCGAGAGAGCCCGGCTCTAATTAGAGCTCTTCCCGAGGCTCGAAGATTAAAAGCCAGGCCTAAGTGCCCGGTGCGCGGCTCTATTTCCCTTCCCCCACCGCCGTCGGCCTCCTCCACGGGTCTCCTCACTTCGCCGTATCCCTCCGCAAGCCGCTCGTTTCCTCTGTTTTTCGTTCTCGTTTAATAGCGATCGACCGTCCGGGCGTTTACGAAACACGAGGAAAAACGGGTGAACAAAAAAAAAAAAAAGTGACCGAAAAGAAAAAGAAAGAAGAAGAAGAAGAATATGAGGAGGGAAACGGCATAGGGGAGAAAATGGGGGCGAAGGAGAGGAGGGATTATGCAAAGAGCTCGTCTATCTACGTGGATTGATGCTGAGAGGAAGAGAGTGAGATCCATGGCTATCCAACTGGCAATGAGGAACTCGAAGGAAGCCGGGAGGATGAGAGTATTACGTGTGCTGATGTTGAGGGGGCCCTCTTCATCCGTCGAGAGCTTTCTGATAATCGCGTGTTCGTAAAAGCGAACGTTTGTATTTTCGAAATGGGATACACCGAGCTCTCGACCATTACTTACCGCAGGAGTGCCGTACTCACGGAAAGCCCCTCCTTTTGACGGACTCCTCTTCTTTTCCGTTACGTGCACCTGCGCGTGTGTACCTTCGAGCGCAATCGCACACACCCACACATACACATAAAGACACATCTGGAGGGTGCAGGTTGAGATATTCATCCCTTTCGGGATTCCCGCTCTTTCGACTCTTCTTCGCGCGCGCAACTCTTTCGCTTTGACGTGCCCGATGCATCGGCTCCCATCTTCCGGATGAGGAAACTCTGCCGATTTGGGAAACGATGAATGAAGAGCGGTTTACCGGGGCTATCGGCTAACTTTGTGCTTCGTTCGGATCTCGGCCATCTTTCGACTGACATTAATTGCTTTATCGTGTCGAGGATAGCGAGGGGTTTTTCAGCGAGTGGCGACCACGGATGGAATCTTGAGAATTGTCAACTTAATTAGAGTGCAAGGCCATCGGAGACTCTCACGGACCACTCAGACAGGCACTCATAGTCAGTGACAAATTTCCATTGCACGAACTACAATTCAAACGTTAGAAAATTTGGACCATAGAATGGAATTTCATTCCACGAGCAGAAATTCAACTATTGGAGAACTTGGTCTATAGTATGGAATAAATTTCATTATTTTTTCAAAAAATCGCTATCAACAGACGAACACTCCCCGATTCTACTCCCTTTCGCGACCGCTCGCGCATTCGCGACAGTGCCTCTAATAGTTGGATCTGTCAGTGAGTCGATACGCCGCTGCCGCGGTAATTAACTACTGCGCACACATACGCTCTTGCCTATTAGCCACTATTAGGTATATCGATTATAAACGGATTCCGCGATATCGATAATTTGCGGCTCGTTACGCGAGCATATCAGCTCTGGCATGCCGGCACAGCTTGACGTTATAAGCGATACATACACGCGGACGCACACTTGGTGTGCCCCGAGTGTGCCTCGTGCAATATCGATGTACACACATATATATATATATTCGCGATCGAACGTTCGCGAAAGCCAGGCGAGGCATCCATATCCCTTGACTTTCACTCGTCGAGACGCTAAAAGGTTTCAAGGTGTATCGAGCAGATTTTGCTTTTAGCACATTCACGATAAAATCCGCTCGCCCGCGCGCGCCCGTTTCCAGTCTTGTCGTTTCTTCTCGTCCTCGAACGGGCGCTCGCGCCCGTTGACGTTAATGCCGATAAACGTCGTTTCACACAACAAACGAGCGTACGTTTGTGTGTGTGTGTGTGTGTGTGTATACAGAGCCCTCATTCACGAGAAATTTTCTACACAGTCCTCAGCCGTCTCTCCTCTGGTTCTATTTGGCACTTCACTATCGCTCTCTCGACACTTCGCTCAACGAAATTCTACACTATCGGGAATAACGATTCTCACGAGTAATTCCGTCGATTTATTATCGCGACTTTCGAACGTCCGACGAAAAGACGAACATTTTTTTAAACGTTCGGATAAATGTATGTTATATATAATAAAAAATATAAGTTATGTTTCATATATGTTTCATGCATCTAAGATATATTTTTCGATGTACCGTGGATATCATTTTTCTCCAGAGAAAACTATCAGAAAATCTCGAGATTTGCCGACTGTATCACCGAGGGAAAGATTTTGCCAGAAGTTTATGTACACCAGAGTCAGTGGAATACGAATTTTTTTCATTAAAAAGTCGGTGAGTAACGAAATACTTCGTGAAATCTCGAAAGTCTCGAAACGCGGTCAAAATGTATCGCGTTTCGAGTTTTGCATTATCGTCGTTTAAGCGAGCAGACGTCTGACAGAATGAGATTGAACTATGTAGAAGTTCATTGTCCTAAACGACATTCGCCCTAAAAGCGCGCGCAGACGCTCCAGTAGACTGTAATATGAGGTATAAATGTATGTATATGTCGTTGAATTTCGTATTCACTCAACAAAATTCCACACTATCGGGAATAACGATCCTCGCTAGTAATCACGTCGATTTATTATACCGACTGTCTAGCGATTGACACAAAAAGAGAAGAAATCAAATTTTAACGATCGAAAATATACACTTCATACATCATATATATATATATATATATATATATATATATTTCGATATATCGCACATATAATTTTTTTCCAGACCGGTTGCGAACTATATCATCGAAGGAACGTCTTTAACAGAAGTTTATGCTCACCGGAGTCAATGGAATACGAATGGATTATAATATGGGACATACCTATACGTATATCTCGTTGAATTTCGTATTCGCTGAACGAGGTGAAAAGTGAAAACAGGCAAAACACAGAAGCGTCGAGCATCGGGCGGTCCGAGGTAAAGCATCGGGGCCTCCGCCGTTGTTACCGTCCATAGATATTTCTATATCCGTGTGCGTGCGTAGTATTCGTACGTGCGGCTCGCGTCGAGCAGGCATCATTAAATCACAGAAACAGCCTCTGTTATTGACTCTGCCGACAAATTTATCGTCGGCCAGTTCTGGGTGTACCGTGGCGCTTTCAGTGTGTACGCCGCCGCTGGCCCTCGACCCTCTGCTCTCGTTGCCGCTGTGCTTCTGGTAGTTGCTGCCGCTGTCCCTCTCGACTAGCAACCCCCCGACAGCAGGAGCAACCTCGCCGCCGCGACCCCGAGAGCATGCACCCCTCGCATATACACCACCCTCCCCCTCCTCTCATACCATGCGGAACCGCGTCCCGTCATTGTTCTGGTTTATACGGTGATTTGTGGATTTTACTACCTCCTCATTCGTCGTCGTCGCCACTACCACCATCGTCGCCTCCTAGAGTTCTTCACGCTGGCACATAGCGGAGAACCCAAAGCACTCGCACCCCCCTCGTGCCTGTGGTCGCGCAGCTTCACCTAATATCCCTTTCGTTCTCGCCTCTCGCGTGGACTCTGCATTTTATGAACGGGACTCTCTGTCTCTGGTAGCCTGCTGAGCTGGAAAAGCCATTTTTCCCCCGACCACGTATCTCCAGCTCCTGAATAAGGGCGGAGTGTTTGTCTTAGAGGGGGTTGATTCCGATAGAGTGACACTCGTCATACGATGACCTTCGATCCTTTGTCGATTGTATTTCATGAAATTTAACGGTTCGATGAATCACCGAGAGATGCAGGAGGGACGTTCGTAAGCTTTACAACTATTGTTCGTTCATAAGCAAATGTTTAATTTCATCATTTTTTTTTTAATTAAAAATATGGTGGATTGGGAAAATAATTTTTGTTTAATTGGCTAACAAAAATTGTTGATCTTTGTGGAGAACTATTTTTTTTTGGTAAATACTTATATTAAATTTATAAAAACTTTTTATTTACCGCGGACGTTTCTCGAATGGTGCGGATGGAAAAAGAACTTCCTGAATCGAACTAATGGACGTGAAACGAGAACGAGGCCCTTCAAAGCCATCGTCCCTGCGGCGCGCTCCTTCCTCCCTCGATCCTTTTGCTCGTGCACCGTGGCGGGACACGAGCGTTGGGCGTCTTGAATAAACGGCGTCGACGCTTTTACGGGACCCTTAGACTCGCGAGGGCAGCTTCGTAGTCTTCCATCCCTCGTGTCCTTTGCCCTCGGCTCATCGTCCTTCTGGCGCGTTCGTTAGAGGCGGATTCATCCTTCAAATTGAATTCATTATACTGAGGCGGATTCTCGTGGAGAGCCCGATCTTGCGGAACCTTTACTGCTTAATCTCAGCACGCAACGTTGCATTTCTGGTTCACACATGAATTTTTTTCTCTCCGTGGTTCTCGCGTTCTTGTACATATTTAACATTTTTCTTTTACATACTGTGAATATAATAGAATTTTTTTTCCCCCCCGACTGAAAATCATGTCAGGCCTCGTGCCAGTTTCGAGAATAAACTAGACCCACAGACAAATTTCGATTTTCTCGAAACAGCGATAAGCCAAAAAAATTGTTTCGTGGAACTCAAAAATCCCCGGCAGAATGTCTACTATCTCCAAATACTCGAACATTTTTTTGGACCTCGTCGCCATGCCACCTTGCAACACCTGATTTTTTTACCATTAGTAAAAAAGAGTCACCATCAAACTCGATACGGTCGCGCGAGCGACCCTTCACATATTTTTTACCCCTGTATAATATAATACAACCCATCGCATTGTACCGTGAATAATTCCGAATCACTTTGTATAATGCACTCGTTATTGCACACAGGATTCGTGGATATTCTTATTTTTTATTTCAAAATGGAAATCCCCGCTGATAACGATCATAATCATTATACGTAAAATCGCGTTTTTTCAGTATACATTCATTCGTTGTTCGAGTATCTTCTCGTCTCACTGTCGTTACCGCTCGGCTCCGCCTACCCTCGCATAAATTCGATACATTATACCGACTGTGTGGTAGATACGCGAGAGAGACCTTCTCTCGATTATGATTACGAGACAGAGGCGTTCGTACAACCATAGTCCGGAATTTATCGACACGTGAGATCTCCTCCACGGTGTACGATACTAATACACTGAAATCACGTTGCGCGATCAGTGCTCTATTACCTCCCTCGTTTCGCGGCTACGAACACTAACAGCCCGTATACATTACTCTTCCACAGTGTTATATACACTCGGCAGTTATCATTACAACATTTATGGCGTTGTTATTATATTAACGAGTGTTGTTCGCTGCTAAAGGAGAGTAACGCAGCATGTACGTGGCATGCACGAGGATCCCGCGAGTAATTAGGGTCTACCGGTTCGCCCGGGAGTACATTTTCCACACACGTCCCTCCCGCGAGTGGCCCATTCCCGAAACTGGAAAACCGGAAGGGTTACCGGTTGCATGGAGCAGTTCGCGGCGTCCGTTATCGAACCGCCGATGAAGGAACGGGGAGTCGAGCAGAAACGGAGCTTCTCGTTCGCTACCGCCCAATTACGCCGAGCGGCTGCGGCCTCGGCCTTATCTCCGAGATAAGGACCTGCCAACCCTTATGAATGCTTCCATTATATCCCCGGACCCCGGTTGTATCTCGGTGTCGGCAATCGCACTCCGTCTCCCTCTTAAAGGCGCGTTACGCAAACCCTTTGCCCCATCCGCTGCCGTTACCATTGCCGATCGGGAAGCCCACTGATAAGGCTTTGTGAAATTAATGCCACGCTTCCCCTCGATAACATCGATAATGAAGCGAAAGGTCCGGAAGCGGAGGTCTGTGAATTTAGCCGGTTTCCTCGTATGGAAAAGTAGGGCACAGTGCGTGAGCTCTTTCTCGAGTTGATTATGACTGTTCGGTTGGTAAAACAAACAGCGGTGTATTTTTTTTTTTTTTTTTCTCTAAACGTACCGACCATTTATGTTCGAAAGCAAATCCTTAAGTGAGCATGCATCGTTATCCGCTTCGTGTAAGAATTTGCTTCCAACCGGAAGTGGTCGGCAAGCGTGAAAAAAAATTAATTACACTTTCCGTTACCGACCTAGCGTGGGTTGAGGGGGGGGGGGAAGGGAGTCACGTCGCCTTAAGGGGAGACGAAACACGCATGAGTTTCATTTTATTACGAAACGATTCTGTACAATAAAAAGACGTTTCGGAGAAAAATGAATTCAAAATATTTTGAGGTGATGTTGATATTTTGCCCCACCTTCAGGAGTTCTCGACCTTTGACCCTAAAAAATTGAGCTGAAAATGTTTTTGCATGAAAATCGTGAGATTGCATTGTCGTGTGAATTATCGAGTTATTCATGGATCGAGCGAGTTGCATTCCTCAGTCGTCCGTGTATTATTGTAATATAGTTGTAATGGGATAGAGGACAGCGTGGAATACGGTAAACGTATACGTAAACACCGAGGCAAACGTGAACTTCCGAATCGGGATATTGAATTTACGCCATTTCTGTTTCAACGCGATGTTGCATCGTCCGATACGATCCACCGACTCGGGCGCGTTTACGCGACAAGGAAGTCATTTTTGCACTAACAAATATAGCCTCTCGCGGTTTATCGGATTTTCGAAATGTATTGCCTCTTCGGCGGCTCGCATGTATAATGAGAAATGAGAAAGGTCGAAGCGATCGTTCATCAAATTGCTTATTGTACACGCTATTATTATTTTTTTTTTCGATTTACTTTTTCCCACTAAACGTACCTCTACAATATATATATATATATATATTTTTTTTTTACTCACGATTCAATAAATCCGCCTAGCCACACGAATGATTATCGGGAACTCCCATGGGACCCGGTGGTTATCCTTTCGACCCTCTCTTTCCCCTGGCGTCACCCAATTTTCGTGCGATATCCGTTCCGTTCGCAGCGCACTTCCGGTTTGCCTGCATCGTGTCCGTTTCGATACGTAGGAAATTGCAGGGGAAATTCGAAAGTTCGTCGCGTGTCGTCTCTGTACGAATGTCAATATATGTGTATACGCACATACACGTACAGACCCGGTGGGAGGAGTATTCACACACGCGTGTGTTCGCAACGTCGAGTGTGTTACCAGAGCGTCAGGGTGGAGAGTTGGCAAAACGGCTTGTGACTCGTGACGCGTGCGAATTTACGTATCGAGAGCAAATCGACTGAATCGGAGAATCCACTGGGTTGCCCGATCATGCGAGCCGACATCGATATGTCCCTGGTCGACCTTTGCGCGTAATGCCTTGCCGCATAAATTTTTTCTATCAGCGAAAAACTACGAAATGCAAAGTACGAACTGTTATCATAATTCTTATACATATTATATGGAAAACGATGGATTTGTTTGTTTGTTGGTTTGGATGTTTGTCCCATTCCCTCTTTTCAGCGAAGCTGCCCCCCCCCCAAGTTTGGTAAAGCTCAAAGAGTTCTTATTGTGGTGGAGATAAAAGTAAACTTAATTTACGAAATCCATGGATTTCGTAAATTAAGTTTACTTTTCGATCGTTCGGAGCTCGGGGATCGAAGGTATCGATCTCGATAAGAGCTCCGCCTCTGTCTGAGCGTGGGTCGGCCGTTCCTCGTGATTCTTTGCATCGCGAGCAATCCCGCCGTCCCCGATCCATACATAATACAATGTACGGTGCAGCACGCTCGTCGGTATTGGTGCACCAGTTAACTCTCTTGTACCTATCCTGTAAAAGGGCGCAGCGCGCCTCGTACGGAAGAGCTTGAGGACCCGTGTGTGCGTCCCGGAATGAAAGAGGAATCGAGTCTTCGCCCACGTGCTCTCGACCGAGTAGTACGAGTCTCGTGTATCGGCGTTGTACAATACCGTCCAGCTGATAGGGAATACGTGTTACGTGCGCCACGCGAAATTCGCGACACACAAGGAAACGGTGCGCCACAGACACTCTTTCGACTATTGGAGTGCTCTGGTAGACTCGGAGCGGGGATGCTGGCTCGAGGGATCGGAAATCGTTTTATCGAAGACGAACTCGTTTTCTTTATATTTCACTCTCACTCGATTATTCCACATTTACCGGAATCAATATATATATATATATATATATATATATATATATATATATATATATATATATATGTAGCAATTGTCGTCGTACCGTCGGTGTCACGAGTCTGCGACAGTACTGCGGGATCGTGTGTAACAGGCATGTCCATTACCGCGGCATGTAGCGAATTGCATTGGCCCGCATACGTGGGCGTCGAGGCGCAGGTAAGTCGAGTCGTTTGCCGAGCTCCCCCGATTCTGTATGGGTACAGAGCATACACGCAGCCCCGGTAACCCCTTGAACGATCGGGGATTAAGTGGTCGGGATATAATAGGGGGATATAGCGGTATAAGTCAGTGGACACAATCGCCGGAGCCGGTATCTCCCCCGAAGCCGGCCGTGCGAGAGATTCGACAAGGGAATCCGCTCGGCAGATCTCGAGATACCTAAATTTTCGACCAGATAAAAAAGACATAAAAAATGTTCCGCTACGCCTGCGGCAAAGATCGCGCCAAAAGATTCTAGGACTTTTTTGTTTTTATTCTAGGACTCCTGAGGTGACAAAATAAAAAATAAGTCTTACTGGAAAATTTATGAGGTTTCAAATCCACAAAAAATAATCATACTACCGCACGATCAAATTTGTTAACGCGGCTTCATTTTTTTTTCCAGAGCAACGTGATCATTCTTCGGAAGGAGAGTCGGCTCAATCGACATCTATCGGTGAGTCTTAAATTTTTCCACTGTTCAATCGCATATATATATATATATATATATATATATATATATATATATTTAAAAAAACAATAAAAAGCAATTAGGTAGGACCCATTGTCGATGCATACCTCCCATTCCACAGTCGAAAAAAGCGACAGTCAGGTGTAGAAGTGTCGGAGAGGAATGAAGCTGGGATTACAGAGAGGGTGCGAGGGAAACGGGGTAGCTCGAGGGGTGCGAGCGATGATGAACGAGGAAGCTGTGGAAGCGAGTGAGAAAGAGAGCTCTCCATGTGGATGGAGCGGGATGGAAAACGGTGGTAGTGTACCGCGGCGTTGTATCGGCCTGGTCGAGAGGGTTTCCAAGCCGGAGGGAGGTTTGCTGGTCTACCAGCACGCTAATGGAAAGTGCTTGGCGATACACACGCACCTTTGCGCGTACGTAGGGTCCTCGAGCCTCTGCGTGAATATGTATATATATATATATATATATTTATATACACTATATACATATAAACATATATATATATATATATGTATATAGCGTTGGTGCTTGCATCGATCAGTTTATCGATAGATTCGACGATGAGAGGGAGAGTGAGTGAGGGGCGGTAGAGACGGCGCTGCTCCAACGTACAAGGGGCAAGTAATTACGTTTAATACCCTCGGTTATGTGTTTGCATCGTACACATTTACCGGCCTGAATTCGGAGCGTGAGGCGATCCAGCAGGCACAGCAAAACCCCTCCCTATCTCCGGCCAGCTTCACGCTAGCCTCCCATATCGTTCGCTCTCCAGCTCCATCGCGTCTAGGAGTCGAGGCCTTCGTGCACTCGACGTGCACTTCCGGTCCAGCGTAACGTTTTACTCACCCATCCCCCGTGCGCTCCGTTCCATAAACGTGAAACTTGATACGGATGATAATGACGGTCTCGAGCCTCGAGAGGATTTTTCTCGATCCGATGATCTACAATTCCACCGGGGTGGTTTTTGGACATGGTTGACGGGGCGACTATGGCCCACTCTGATTAGCTCTTAATTCAATAATACACGAACCGGCATTGGGGCTGTTTTTAGATAATTTATTTGGAAATGATTTTTTAAATTTTCTTTCAATGTTCCGATAAAACTTGTTCATTTTTGTTTGCAGTTTTCTTCCATCGCTGTGCGCTGTACAGTACGCGTGTACTATACGTAGAAAGCGGGAGAGAAACGAGCGGGGGCGACGGCGTGGCTGAAGAGAAATGAGAATGAATGTAATAATATATTTAATATTCGTCGGGTCCCTGCCTCCTCCACTCTCGGTATTACAAGCCAACCAATATTCTCGCCCCCGTTACGGCGAGGCCCCTCTTGGCCTCACTCACTTTTCTCGCTACCCTCCTACTTCGTCCCTCTGTAGCGCTTTTATCTATAGGTATAGAGACTCGACGCAGCCTCGTGACCCATGGCCCGCTTCGAACCTTTGCCCCCCCCCTGCCCCCACCTCTCCTCTCTCTCTCACTCATTTTACTCTCGTTTCTTCCTCATTCTCCATTCGGGTTCTTTCACTAGCGACCCTCAAAGTGCATCCAACATTACTTCCATTGTAACAAATTTCTGAGACTTGCTTAACGTGAATTAATTTTTTTTTGGTTCTTTTTTGCAAGAATTATTTATTCGAGGAAGCACTACTGTCATAGATATTTTGATAATCGGGAAAACGAGTTCGACATAATCTGTCGATACACTGAGCGAAGGGTTTAGTCAAAATTACCAATCATCTAAGAAAAATTATCATAGCCTATACAGTAGTACGGCGTCAGCGCGCCACCTATGGTAGAAAGTCTGAGATATCCAAGAATTTTTATTATATTATGTAAGAAAAATTCTTATAAATCCAGTACTTCCTATCATACCTTAACGCTCTGCTACTATGTGCTATGGTAATTTTTCTCAAATGATTGGTAATTTTTACTAGATCCTTGTCTGAGTGTACATAAAAATATATATTGAATAATAATATGATACAAAAGTCAATAATATATCGCCGATTAATATAGCTGGAAAAATATGATATTCTAACATGAAACACGAACCGTGCCAATATTCGTCTTGCGCTGGCTATCGAAATTTCCGCCTTTCGATTGCAAATAACAATTTCACAATACGGCAAAGAGAAGGTGAGTAGATTTTTCTTATTTCGAGCGTGCATATGTGAGACGAAAAATTGTTGGAAATTAAATTTTTTTCCCTAGGGCGCGGAGCCATACGAGGCACAAATTCATAAGATTCAATATGCCCCGTGGCTTGTGGCTCGAGGAAAACGACGGGCTCTCGGGACTCGGCGGCGGGGTTAACGGGGAAGAAGGAGCCGGAAAGCAGGACCTTCGGTAGTCTCGCGAGGGGATGGTGAACTGGGGTTTCCGTAGTTTACATCGAATACGTGCCTTTCCCGTCCGGGACTTTTCCGCATCCACACTTTTACACTTACCTATCGTGGCTCTTGCCCCTTAACCCCTCCCCCCTCGTCCCCACCGCACCTTCGCGCATGTTTATACTCGCGATATATGAACTAATATCGGACGTGGCACGTGAGATTTCACCACCACTTTCGTATTCTCGCTTTCTCCCGTTCTCGCCTCCCTCGTTTTTCTCTCGCCCAAACGGCTCGCGAGCCACGCGCCTCTCCCGCCTCTTCTCTTCGCTACCCCCTTCGATATATAGGCATTCTCCGAAGGCTATATTCGCAAATTACCCTATTAGGTGTACGATTTTATTATCTTCGATCATGACAAGCGAGAGCTGCTACGGCGTAAAGATGTTTTTTTATCGCGTCAGTAAAAGAAAAAAAGTTGAAAATTGAAATTTTCATATCGCTTCCTCATAACATCCTTTTATTCGCAAAGCTTCTGCTATGAGAAAGCATTTTCTGTATTTTTGGGCTTCCTCGTGGAGGAAGCTCTGCGAATAAAGGGACCTCATGAGAAAGCGATAAGAAAATTTCAATATTCAACTTTTTCCAACATCAAAGTTGAGGTTATTACCGTATCGTCCTGCTCTTCATTAAATTAACCCTCACGTACGTATAACGGGCGAAACCATACACGAATTGGGCCTTTCGGTTTGCTATGCGTATGAGAGGGTTGAAAGCTCGATAAACCATTTTTTTTTTTTTTTTACAAACACCAACGTCGCGCTTGACTTCTGGTCAAAGCTGATGTCGGAATTGTGGTCGACACGTTTTTTTTTTCCTTTCTTTTTTTTTCACCGAAACAAGGCTTCTTCTATGAGGAAAAAAGAGTGTCATTCATTTTTTTTTCTCGATAATAAAAATATTGGGTGCCACGATTAATTGTTAAAAAATACCAGCTCTGTGTATGAAAAAATTTGCCAGTCTCGTGTTTTAATAAAAAGTAGAAACCATGTTTTTATTGGATTTCCTACAATTTTTATTTTTTTTATATCGTACCTAGGAATTTTTTCACATTGTCGGCATACCGTCAGGAACTATAGATTCCCTATGTTTTTCGATGCAACTTTTCATTTACCGAGAAAAAAAAATTAATAAAACACAAAACCCTTCCGCAGAATAAGATCCAAGCGTCTCTCGGTGCCTTTAATATCGGCGATGCTTCCGAGGCCGAACGTTTGCCGGAGTCGAGAATTCTCGATTCGGGGAGGGAGCCAAAGACAGGACGACGACGTTATCGACGGAAGTTACCGAATGACGTCTCTCCGGTTGGCTCTACCGTTGGTGCCGCTGCCACTCGGTAGGCTCGACTTCGCCACTGTACCGCGTATTAAACACGTACCAGCAGCATCGTAACCGCTTGAGCATCTCACGTCTTGATTTACGCGATATGGGCGTTCCCACACGGGAGCCGCAATTAGTTTATTAATAATTAGTAAACGGTAGGCCCGGTGAGCGAGGAAGCGTTTTGCTTGTGCTCGTCTCATCGTCGGCGGCGCCACACCGTGAGAGTGTTCGTTGGATCGTGCGTGATCGAGGAGGAGCTCCTTCTATCCGTTTTCGCTTCCTCGCTTGCCTTCCGACCGTTTCCCCGATCCTCTTCCTCGCGCCTCTCCCGTCGGCCTCTCCAGCCGATCGAGGACTCGCTGCGCTCTCTCGGGCGCCCGATCGAGCCGAAGGGGGCGCGCTCTCGAGCTGTTATACCCATCGTCGAGTTACCGTCCGATCTCATGTCGGCGCCGACTATAAATCTTCCCCGAGATTCGACCTATGAGATTATTTTATAGCCGAGGAGAGCGCGCCGGCGATAGGCGGGAATTCGAGGGGGAAGAACGAGAAAGGGGTAACTAGGGAACGCGCGTCTTAGGATATCGTCGGGATATCGTTTCCCACCCCGTACTACAGCTACTACCGCCTTAACCGGTAGCCGCCGTGCTCCACCAGTCTCTTTAACACGTCCCAGAAAAAAAAAAAACCATACATGATTCATGAATAAACCTGTAAATCATACATTATTAGATACTTATGCATAAATTGTCCATAGATCATGTATGTCTATGAATAAAAATTTAAGCCCGTCCGTCCGATACGAGTTCGAATGGAACCCGTACGAATAATCTCTGTGATGGATGAAGTACGATAAAGTCCTACTACTTCTGTGTAAAACTGCATGATCACTTATCATACGATCGGTCTGCTTGTGAATTGTATATGCATCGTAAATGACCAATTTTTCCCGGTCTCCGCTCCACTCAATCGTTTCCGCACCCTACGCAATTTCTGTCTCTCGCCCTCTCTATGAATTGTTTGTTCCTTGCTCATCCAGACCTTTGCTTCCTCCTTAAATTCTACTCGAACTTCTTTGAACTTTTTGACAATCTTCTTCCGCGCAATTTTTCTTTTTCCTCCCTATTCGCGCAAGCAATATTACAGCTCGCAGTGCGTCTGAGAAAATAAGTGCGCGAAGCAAAGACAGACGGAATTCCCTCAACCCTCCCGCCAGCGACTCGCGCCGACGCTCCGGTCTTATTCATAGCCTCGTCTCGCTGATAAAAAAAAAAAAAAAAAGTACGCGCATAGCGACATTAAAGTCCTCTGTGGCTATGTCGGCTGAAGTCGGGCCGTGCGCTAACTCAACTCCTCCGCCAGTTTAGGGTGCACTGACTTCGTCTCTATTTCTCACTTTCAAACGTTTGTTTTTTTTTAACACCAACGTTTGTTACGCATCCAGGGCAACGAGCGCACAAACACTCTACCGCGCAGCGTCGAGAGCCATTAACGAGGTGCGCATTATATTGTAAAAACATAGAGACATATATACATCGATATATACATAGGCATACACACGTGACCCGGTCCGACGATCGTAAAAGTGCTGTCCCTTTCTCACTCGCCACTTTCCAACGCTGCATTTTTTTTTTTTTTTTCATTTTTTTTTTATACTTCTTACTGTAAAACAGAACTGTCGCGGAGGAGGGCGAGGGATGCCGATGAGCTCATCGTCACGACGACGCACGTACCTCCGGCTCCCCCCTCAGCGAACTCGTTCTCGCTCTATAATTTTTTTTATTTTCCTTTCCTCTATGCTCTTCTTCAGCCTCTTTCTTCAACTGCGTGCATCCGTCTTTCTTCGTAAAGCCGCGCTAAAGTACCTCGACGTTACCCACCTACGAACGAAAACTCGAATCGAGTACGGTTTACGATCGGTTTATATGCGACTACCCAAGGGTAGGGTGAGGGATCCACGAGGGTGGAACTCTGTCCGGCTCCGAACCGACGCGACTATTCTAAAATAGTTTCGCAACGCACGAGGGACCCCACCGGCATCGTACCTATAATGCATGCCCTCCGGGTCGCGCGTACTCGTTAACCGGAAGTAACGGCGACGATATAGAAAAATGTGCAATTTCGCTTCATCATCAAAAGCATCCCATGTTTGTACTTGGTTTAATATGTTCTCCGATACGCTCGCCGAAGGGGTGCGGGGGGGGGAGGGGAGGGGAACGAACGGGGAAAACGGTAATTATTCTTCCGGAACGAAATGAGTTTTTTTTTTCGCAAAATGTCAGATTTTAATATGACGAAGGAATATTAAATTTTGTGATATTGCAACTAAGGGTGCGTTATCCTTTGGTGGCGGCGTTGATATTTTAGTGGGCAGATCGCTCTCGTGCACCGTCACTCCTCGTTCATATAATACGAATTGATTTTGTTGCGCCCGAACGAATAAATCAATCAATCCACGAGCGAAGGAGGAAGGGGGCAAAACGTTGTAGGACACAGAGAGACCCGAGTGAAAGAGAGTGCGGAGAGGCCAAACTGGCACCTGGTGGTGCACCGAGCGTCGGGGAGGCGCGCGCGTCGACCGAGGGAATTTGGGTGCGGCCGGGCCGGAGAACCACTACACAAATGACATCTTGTTTATTATAATTGGATATTGAAAATGAATTATCTCCTCGGCGTCCTCGATAATAACACGCGGTGTATCGGCCACCGGCCACGACGCGGATCCATATCCCTCGACGTTGACTAATAAGCGTTTCGTTGTTGGTTATTATCGAAGAGTTTCGACATAGCGTGAGAATATTTTCAAGTGCGTTCTCTTGCACTTCGCTCAGTGCAACTTGTTCGATTAGTTTTTGAAAAAAAAAAAAAAAAACATTTTTTGCATACTTTGGGCAAGCGGCGCAAAACGGACTTTCATTTGTGATGGGGCTTCTGTTTTATTTTTCACTGGTAAAATTGCTAAAAATAGTCCGTTTTGCACCGCTCTTCCCTCTGTGATAAGGCAACGTTAATTTTCCAGCTTAATAACGATCCGGCGTTTATGAAGGTGCACGAGACTCTGGCTTTGCGGCATCGGAACCGGGCCAACAAGCCGGGCAAAACACCCCGAGCCTTCCTCTTTCTCTCCCCTTCACGGTTAACTCCGGTTATTTGTTTCTTAATTAGAAAGAAAACTTTGACTCGAGTCTCGCTCGCTGAGGCGACGATTATCGTTTCCAACTCCCATTAGAACTCGTTAAGAACGCGGTATTGGAACTATACGCCTGGGCGCAAGAGCACGGCACACTGGCACAAGGAGAGCGCCCTGTGACCTACACGTTTAATAACGCTCGCGAGACTTTTCACCAGATATCAAAGAATATATACATATATGTATATTTTTTTTTACGGTCACTTTTTAATTGCAAAATAAATTTTGCTCGGGGAAAGTAATAACGTCACTGTCACAGCTGCCGGAACAGTTTTATTAGATGGAGTAATTTTATCAGTTAAGAAAAAAAAAAAAAAAAAATGGTGCTAAAATATTAAATACAAAGATGACTGATATTCATATACGTGTAACGTTTACTAGTTTGGATTGTTCTTCGTGCAATCATAGCGATAAGGGGGACAAAACGCACACCCAGAAAAATAATTTATTTGACGGCTACCGTTTATTTGGTTTATGTAAAATATTCAGTTGATTTAAATAAATATTTATGTTATTTAAGTAACTATTTACATAATTTAAATAAATATTTATTTAAATCAAATAGATATTTTACTTGAACCAAATAAACGGTGGCCGTTAAATAAATTATTTTTCTGTGTGGACCTATTTGGTATGAAACTTTTTTAAAATTCTTATGTCCCGCTAAAAATGAGCAAAAATTGTAAATTTCAACCCTTGCGCATAGTGTTGTTTAGTGGTATATCTGTACAAAATATCAAGATGATTTTCGCCAGTGTCTATTTTATTCACTGCACCTTTGGATGTATTTAACTGCCCGTACGCAACATTTGGCACGTTCCGAGCGGAGATATAATTTGGTTTCGGTATGACGATCACTGATGCAAGCGAAATCGCGGCAAGGGGTGTCGCGAGTCTCGTCATCAGGAACGCATCAAAGTGTGATTCGGTATTTAGTCACCATTAGGGACGCATTAGCTATGATTACTCGTGCATACGTAGTTACTCGGTGGTACGAATACGTGTGTCGAGTACGCACGTGCGATCACACGTACGTCTACTATATCGCGCGGCTTAATACGCTCCCGCGGATTGCGCACAAACGTTTGTGCTCCGATGTTCACCGGTTTCTACCTGATGTACATGTGAACGCGCAATTTCCAACAGGTGGATTAATCGCCACAGACAGACTCGGATACTTACTGATCACGAATCCGCCACTTGTTCACCGCCTCGATATACGAAAGCTCGCATCAGAAGTTTGAAAAAAAAAAAAAAAAAAAATGGCACCTCACCAGACCCAAGGTGTTCGCTCAAGGCTTCGTTCAATCGGCAAAAGTAAAAAATAAAGATTCTCAGATCCGAATATAAAAACTTGCACGAAGAGTTCCATTTAAATTTCCAAAATTCGTTGTATTTCATCCTACTGATTTTCTTTTTTCATAATCCGAACTTCATTATTAACAATAAATCGCAAAGGATATTCGACCTGAAAAGAGGATGCAAAAAAAAAAAAAAAAAACAAAATGTCATAAAAAAATAAGTAAATCATTGCCTTATTTATCGCGAGCTTCGTTCCCCATCATTCTTTTTCATCCCTCCGTACAATCGGTCCCGCTATTTTTCACGGGATCGTAAATACGTTCCGGTCGCGGTACCGCCCGTACCAATGACGTCACGCCGCCGGAAGTCGTAAAGAGTTTTATCAAATTGGCGACGCGTGCGGTGCGCCCCGCGAGGATGGTCGAGCGGGGGGTGGGGGGGGGCGGTGTGGGACGGGGGGGTTGGTTTCGTTGTACTCTCTGCTCGCAGGGGGGTGCACGAGCGGCATGGATCCGGCCAGTTTGCTCGTAGCTGTGCGAGTGGAAGAGGGTCTCGAATTTCCATATACACACGAATTCGCACTGAGGCACGCGAGGACGTACAAAAACACTAACACGGACGGAGAGAGTGAGCTAGACGCCGGTGCCGGGTGGGGGGGGGGGGGGTTTGGTGGATTCACGGGATATACCTACTTCCGGCAATAGATTTCCTCTTCGCCCTTCGTCCTGCGCACCGGTAGTCGCTTCGGCGATGCTATGCCTCTCTGTCGCTTACACGTAGTTAGGCAATGGCGAGAGCGGCAGCGTCGGGGGTCAGGGCCTCCGCGGGTGCTACCGCTACTGCCGCGGCTCGGTCGGTTGGATAGCGGCGGAGGGGCCGACGGGGATCGTGTACACAATCGAGCCATTGTGCGTCGTGATTTGTGGGGACGATTTTTTGACTTCCGGCCGCCGCTTCGCTCCGCAGTCGTTGGAAGGATATACTATCGCCATGGTACACGGCGGGAGGAGCGTGCGAGATAGCTGTAGCTCGAATGCCGAGGGTGCAGATTTCTGTATACGTTGCGTCGGAGTCGCGCACTTCTACAGCGCGATTTTTGCATTCTTTAGTTATTAATTTTTTTTTATTTTTTTTTTTACGAAACAACGAGCTTTGATCGTGCCGCAGGAAAATCGGGGCAATGATCCGTTCTTTTTTCTCTTAATCGACCCTTTCATTCCTATTCGACACGTTGGTGGAATAACTATAAAAAAAAAAACATTAATTTCGAACTAAAAATTCCAGAGAAATTTGACGGAGAGTCATGCATAATTGGAGTATCGCGAATACAATTCTGTAGCAATTTTTTATTCATTTAGGTGCAAGTACTGTATAGTTTCTTTATTGTTAAGAGAATGAGATACAACGAAGGGAAGGCAATGGTTTCTCGTTCGCCGCGGCGGAAGCGTCGCCCGCCGACACACCGGAAGTGTCGAAGCGGAGCCCCCGCGGTCTGCGGGTCGCCGGGAAACGCACAAAAGTCCAAACGTGTTTTTGGGATATTCCCGGGATGCAATGGGGGTTAAAGTTGGATTCGCTGTTTTACGATTCTATTTTTCGTCTATGCTAATGTACGACCATGTCGGCGATCGTAATCGGTACGCGAGCGTCCGCGTTCTCGATATTACTCGCCGAAGAACTTCTTCGGGGCAACAGCCATATCGTTGGACAAAGTTGTGAAACCAATTTTCACTCTCGCTTCGCTTAAATTTGATGGAGGGGATCGACTTGGCTCCCGAGTGAGAGACTGAGAAAATTGCTCCTTAATCCTTCATCGCGATACGAGAGGCGAACTATATAATGGACAAGTTGTCTGTGCTCCGGCGAATAACAAGAAGTTTCGTTCGCTCAATAAACTTATATTAATTAACGATTTTATCGTTCTTCGGACGGCTATAAATGAGCAATCGGGAACATCGCGGCTATTTTATCCGACAATGTGCGCGAAAAGCTCTCGCGAGCGAGAAATGAAATTAACCCTTTAATACCCGATGTGCAATATTTGCGGCGTTTGTTGGTAAAGCTATTTTTTTTTTTTATATCGACAAGCTGGATCCAAAAAATGATTGAAAAGTTTGGCCGATAGTATCGCATTCCAGAACGTAATTTAATCGTACCTTTTTTTTATTCACGTGGAAAAATTGAAAAGACGATTTTATTCGGTAGTGCTGTTTATTAAAAATATGTTTTTTTGTTTTACCACGTAAAAGGCTTTTGAAGGGTTTACAGTAACGCCCCTCGGCGAAACAGCTCGAAAGTTCGTTGATGCCTCTGTTTGTTCGTCGATGTGTATTTAATCCAGGATAATAATTACGAGGACAGCGCGTGAAATATTTGCCAGTCGTTTGATCCTTTTTGCGCGGACGAATGGCTCACTTCATTATCCGTACATAGTTAATCGCCGAGTTACAACATCGAGGCTCGTGTAAACTCGGCGATAATCCGTAATGCACCGATTAAACGACACGTGTGTCCTGTGACGAACGAACCAATCGATAGGACTCGATTCTCGCGACGCAGCTAGTCCAATTTTTAATTCATGAATGGATATTACACTAGAAAAAATAAAAAGCATCACGAATTTTATTAGTTTTAAATTTGTTTTTCATTTTCCGATAAAGCAATGATTTTTGGTATTTTCAAAAAAAAAAAAAAAACACATCTATGCATCCGGACCGACCCGACTCGGGAGCGAGAATCGTGGATTTTTGATCGGCAAAAAATGAATATATAATTTTTTTCAATAAAAAAAAAAAAAATGTTCGAGCTTCACGTGTGTTTATGCCCGAGCCGTTCAAACGCGCACCACACAGCGGAACGCGCTCCCGACATGCGGCTGCTCTCTTTTTTTTTTCCCCCGGGTAGTCGCGCGATGTTTTGTAATTTAAATTAATTGAAAAATATGCACTGTGTGTTGTCCGATCGTACGGGGGTGATTGTGGCGCGTAACCACCGAAGCTCTCTGTCGGTATGCAGACGAGGCCCAGTTCCAAGTTGGAAGGGGAATAACGGAGTGCATACGTGCCATAGCGCAGATAGTCCAACCTCTACAACCACCCCCGATTGCCGTCCAATCATTCGCCACCCGTTACGCAATAACTTATTGGTTTTTCACGCGCACGATTTGATACATTATCATTCCGTTATTTATATTCGCCAGTCAGCCGACTCTGATCACCTTCGACGGCACCGCTTGCAAAAAAAAAAAAAGAAAAAAACAAAAAAAACTCCTCAACACCAGCTGGACGGAGTGCCCAGTGCGGGTACCAGCAGTGGGTTTCAACGAAAAACAAAAATCCCCGAAACGATCTCTCTATCGAGTTTCCAGCTCCGCGATGATAAAACAACAAACGAATTTGTTACAGCCCGACAGAATGGATTGGTCCATCGTGTCGAGATTTTCTCAGGAAACTTGACTCGATTTCCTTGTATATCGCGAATGAAACACTATCTTTAACGTCCGCTGTTATTTCTCTAATCCCCGGGCCTCGACGAGCGGGAGGGTCGAGCAGCCTCCAGTGAAAGCAGAACTTAAGCACGGGATTGTTATTATTGCGTCTACACCTTTTCGCAAACAAAAAGAGCCCGGAGAGGCCCGCGACTCGCGGATAGCCGCGCGCGTTCCTGAGCCTTAAGGAAGTCGAGAAGGAAGGCAGAAAATCCGGCTCAGGCGCCCTCGCTACGGGAGTTTCTCGCTCGAGCGTTATTGTTTCTCGTTGCCGCTGGCCCCCGGAGTCTCGTAGTTTCGTAATTTGTCGACGGAGTCAAATTTCTTGAAAGGGGACCATTGTGCCGAGGGCCTCCGCGACGCCCGATAATGGTCCCATTCACGTTGCATGACTGGACCGCTCCCTCCGCCCTCCGCGCCCGCGCCGTGCGGGCCTTGGATCACGCCGGGGCTCTCTGTTTCTCTTCTCTCATTTCTTTTGCCCTTCCCCTCGTCGTGTTCTTGCCTTCTTCTTTCTCATTTCACTTAGTTCTTCCCCTCCGCGCCGAACTTCTTTCCTATTTTTTTTTTTTTTACTCTCGTCTCATTCTCTTCTGGCAAGTCAGGCAAGATCTCTTCTCGCCTGGTCCGGCGTGCAGCATCAGCGGCGATGTATCGCAGTCGAAGAGCGCGCCGATCATCCCGTCTTCTTTCCCCTACCACCGGAAGTGGGCGTAGCATCGGAGCTTTCTTTCTTCCTTTCTTTCTCCTTTTTTTTTTTCCACGTTTTCTTTTTTTCCACGTAGCTGTCAATGCTTCTTTTCATTCCATTTTGTCTCGGCGAGGAAATGATTTAATTTTAGCCTTAATTTAGTCGGGGTTCTCGGCACACTCGGCCGCTCTCGGCGTCGGAGATACCGGAACGCGCGCGCGGGACGGAACGGCATGCTCGTAACGCGAAGGCATGTATTATCCGCCTCGGTGTTAAATCAGCGCCAGATGTATTAAACGATTTCGCTGATTCATCGTGTACACACCTGATCGTCGATGAATAACGCTGATTAATATATTCTCGTCGTCAATTAGCGACGATGTAACATTATGTCTTGTATCGTTATCAACAATGACTGCACCGTTCGCCAATCGCTACCGCGGGTGGTCGGCCTCGTCCCGATCAATTGTCCGGGACTTGTTCGATCGAGGAGAATAAAAAGAAAAATATTGTATTTATTATTATTATTATTTTTTTATCGTGAAAAAAGTTTCACGTTCGCCGGTGTTTACGAGTAACCTGGCGGGCGAGTTCCTTCTCGGAAATTTACAGCGAAACCCTTCGACGGACATTTCTCTGCCGATAAGTTTTCCACCGGAGGATCTTCGAGGCCTGGGCAAGCCGCTCGAGATCTTTGGCCCAGCTGGAAAGCCCCGGGATGCGAAGAGTCTCTCGTATACATGTACAACTCTCTCTCCGCTGCTCGGGTAAAAACGGCCGGCGAACGGTGTCGCCTGACGGAAAAGCCGTCGTTAATCATTCAGTAGAATCCGTCGGCGCTAGTGTACCTTTAAACGGTGCCGGTTGGGAAAATTCGTCTGGACGTCCTCTACCTCCGATAGGAGCGGCCCAGGCACTGGCAGCACCGGCAGGACCAGTCCGAATTTAAATTCGCTCAAATATTGAGGCATCCCCGGGGGAAACGAAGTAGTCTGCTCGGGCTTTCTCGGTACGCGCGTAACTCGGCGAACGTCTGTGCGAATTTCCTTCACGCAGAGACGCGCCATGCTTCGAATTAAATTAAATGCAATTTTGCTGAGCAACCGGAAAGTCGGTGGGGTGTCTTCTGTTTTTGATTCCTCACCGAAGACGCTTTCTTTAAATAGTAATAATAATAATTATGATAATGATACACCGAAAAAAAGTTTTGGCAATATCAAACTGAGCTGCGCTTGCGGATGGCGAAGGAAATATTTGGTCGATTGAAAGAAATATTTAGTTTATTGAACGAATAAGTTACTTGAATTGAACAAACATTTTGTTCAATCGACCAAATATTTCCTTCGCCAACCGCAACCGCAGCTTAGTTGATATTACCAAACCTTTTTTTTTTCGGTGTAATAATAAATTGGGAGATTTGTACGCAAACGTGTTAAAAATTTTCCGAAGCATAAAAAAAAAAAAAATCATATTTAGAGAAAAATCACCCGTGAAGCGCCACAAATCGCACGACAAATAAACAAAATATAGATAAATAAACACAAACAGCTGCACTGTATAAACTGGGTTTTTGTTGCTGTAAATTTCCAAATAAATATCGGATCATTTGCTTATGTTACGTGGTCTTGAGGTGTCTTCGGGTCGATCGTACGTGTTGGTCAGGAGGGATTTCTAAATGATGCCCGCTTCAGACGGATCATTTTGCCCGAGAAAGATTATCGATTTATTAACGAAGGAAAATAAATAGTATTCGTAATGGCGCTAAGTCGCTTCGTTCTCTCACGCACCGCACACGTTCTCCCTCACACCTCGTTCAGTCTCCTCTTATCGCTCGACACTCTGGTCATTCCTATACGCTTGCTATTCTCCCGGCCCTTGTGCTCTTGTTAATCCTTCGTCGTCGTACGTTAAGCGCTCGTAAACGACAAGGTCCATCGACGTCGATCCGTTATGTCGTCACTGCAACGCGCGGATGTTACTAACACTTAATTCATTTATTTACAAAGCTTTCTCTATAAGGAACCCAAAACGTTAATACAATAATCTCTCTTACATGGGGAAACTTCGCGAATAAATTACATTCAGGCAACGTGAAAATTTATTAATTACGTCGTTTTTCTTGCTCAATTTTAAAGGATCCTTTCGGTAATCGTAATAAACATAAATCAATCGAGAAAAACAGGAGAAACTTCAAGATCTTTGCTCTCGCGTCATCGTAGAGATAATTAACGATCCGCATATATTTATGCAATGTGTATAAATTCGGTCGGGAGAATACAGAGAGCCGCCAGCACTGGCATAATACTTGGGCCGCGAAGACAAGCCAAGAGAACGTTGGTTATAACGAGGTTTATAATACGACCGAGGGACGGGGTTGTGCACGACGATGCCGGTAAGCGGGGGGAGGGAGGCTCCACCGGAGCAATAACTCCGCCCGGCCGGTAATTACTTTAATTAATTAGGAAACGCCCGGCTTCGTGAAAGTCCGATCTTGTGACGCGCAACATGTATCTCTCGTGAGCACAGCTGTGCCGCTGCCGCTGCTGCTGCTGCTGCTGCTTCGGGGTAATATCAGTGCGGCCGGCTTGACTCCGCTTCTCGGGCGTTGAGTCATGTTTTAATATGTTATAGATGTGATACGGGGGGGGGTCTTGGATCTTCGGCCGGCGAGCGGAGCGAAAGTCATTTAAAAATTTGCCCCAAAAAACCGTACAATACGATCGTTTGCCGATAAATTTTAAGTCTGAGGGATCGTAAGGTTAACAAGAAGAAGATTATGAAATGAACGACAAACAAAATTGTTACGAAGTCATATTTCTCGTTCATTTCACTTTATTTACCGTACATAATTTTTTTTGTAGAATTCTTTTATCGTACCAAGATCAATGATATGTCGATAAAGTTCGCAATGTCGGAGCAACGTAGTGACCTCAACTGTCAACCTTACGAGGTGAAAATAACCTGTATATTACTTTGAATTTTTATTTTAATGTCCCGGATAGTTTCTACGATGCACGCTGAAAAAAATGTTCCGTAAGTTTGCTAGAAAATTTTCCACCAAATTGTAGGTGAATCTATCGTGCTGACAACTTTTTATCCGCGAACAACGATGATGTCTTGGAACTCAGCTGATCTTAAGAAACTAGGCACTTTTTTTTTGCGGCTCATCTACTTTCGTATCGTGTTCCAAAAACGATACTGGAGTGTCGCAAAATTGCACCGTTTGCTCGCGCGAATTTGAATTTTAATGTTCCCGGCAATGATTACCGGTTTCGATTATAAAATCGTAGTGGAATTGATCTTTGGGTGCCAGAGACTGGCTACATGTCGGCGAGCTTGAGAGAGAGAAACATGCCACTCTCGATCTCCCGGGCGGAATCTCAGCGGGCTCGCCCACGTGAGGCCGGATGCCTACGCACGGGGAGACACGAGCCGCTCGCAGTCGGATTAATAATTAAAGTAATAATTCGTTGCCTACGGCCAACGGGAATCACAATCTCGTAGGGGGAATTATTTTAAGAGCCCCGTAGTCGGCCACGAGAGTGCACAGAGAGAGAGAAAGAGTTCTCTCGCTTCCGTCCCTCGACGTCTCCGAATACGAGTTGGAATCGATCATTCGGCATCCTCTCGCGGGCGCCGTGAAGTCCCGCAGACGCACAGGCACATCGATCTTTGTATTATATACCTAGATCGTGACTTTGTGGATAGAACTTGGAGGGGGAAAGAAAAAAAAAAAAAAATTATCTCCAAACACATAAATTAATTCACAGTCGTGGCAATAAAAATTCTCGGAACAACTTTCAATCAAGCACTGACCGTACCGTCCTATTAATAAAAATACATTTGCATACGGATTATTAAAAGGAACGATTATTGGCGGCAGAAAAAAAAAATTTATGCGCAATTAGAGCGAACGAGATATCTGAATCGAAATGGATGTTGGATTTTATCTCGCACGAGAGAGACGTGGATCGCGAGGCAGGAGGACGGAGTTGCGACGAGTCGCCGAGGGAGACGGCAAAACTATCGTCTCGATGGCGTCCAACCACGAGCGGGAAAGAGCTAAAGAGAGAGCGAGAGATTCGAAGCGTGGGCGAAGAAGAGATATAAAAAAAAAAAAGAGGGGGACAGAAGAGCAGAGACGACCCGATGGAATTCCAACGAGAGAAAAATCGCTCCGGAACATTATGCCGCAGCGCCAAAGTTAACTGTAATACAAGGAATCTTTTTCAGCATTGTAACTCACGAAATATCTCGGTCCTCGTGAATTTAATATTACAATTGCATTTGCCAAGCGTATGTTATTACTTCGGGCACGTATTGAATTCGACGTGTTCGGGGCAAATAACCCATGAACACGAGAGACACCAATTTAATGCGTTTTTTCGTTTGCGAATTTGTGGACGAGCCGCGCAATAAGTTGCTGCTTATTAAGCAGTGAATTAACTTCAAGAATGGGGAGAGGGAGGTTAGTTGGTTCGTTGGCTTTCTCGTTAAATATTGTCGAATATTGTCAAAACACAGTCGTGTCACGTTTTCGAGTCCCGACAGATACGCAGCTTTAAAGATATAGGCGGGAGATCGTATGCGTGTCTATATATATATGTGTGTGTGTGTGTATATATATATATATATATATATATATATATATATATATATATATATATATATACATATATATATGTATATATGTGCCTTCGGGTTTATCCGGACCGTCGTTATTCTAGTGGTTTAATACCGTTATGGTACGACATGAACGTTATTAGCATCAACCACTTACCTCTTTCACTCGTTTACCCCTCTCACCTCACCCCTCCTATACTATATCCCCCCTCTCGTCCCTTCGACTCCCGTCCCCTCTCCCCGTCTCTCTTATTCTCAATCTGTAGGCGTGCGAGACAGAGTAAATTCACCGAGAGAGCGAGCAAGAGATCGCGCCAGTTCGCGCACAGGCCGCCTACTCCGCACGGTTCTCTTTCACTTTCGCGGTCCTAAATTTAATTAAATTTCACGGTTTTTCGCGATTAAGGGACAGAGAGGCGCCGTTGCGAAATTAGTTTTAGCAGGATAATGAATTTTGTTAATTACGTCAGACTAGCGATGGAACGGCGGGGAGGGGGATGGGGGGAGGGGAGAGAATTTGAGCGTACACACTTTTGTATGATGCGAACTAGAGTGGATGACAGAGAAGTTTTCCGTCGCTCGATAATTGATCGATTCATTCGATTTCCAATTTCGTCCCGATAACGAGATACCCCACGGGAAGACTCACGACTGTGATTTCGACTATGGAGACAACTTTTTCTTAACGCCCATTCATGCGTGTAAGAAAAAAACACAATAAAGCCAATAGAATTTCGCGATACGTTGGCACCGGCTTCGATCTCGCGTGTACGGTTGGTCCGTGAATGGTCGAAGATTCGGATACGCACGTACACGTCCGGATTTCGCACCCCACAGTGAAATTGTGGGATTTGGCAAGATAGCGTTCGGCCGACACATGTAGACACGGATATCGGCGTCGTAGCGCTGATTAGTCGACGGGCACTGCGAAGGTTTCACCTGACCCTGAGAGCGAAGCCACCGCGGCATTGGCTGGTTACCGTTCCAGCACTTCCTTCTACGAGAAACCCGAGGTGAGCGAGGAACAGTGGAAACGAGACAGAGCGTGGAATAGAGAGGGGTTGGCGGTGCGGCAATACTGGAAGCGAGGGAGGAAGGTGGAAGGCAGCCTTAAAGGCCTGATTAACCCGCTCCGAACTCTCCGCCAATGTCATAATCCCTTTGATAAGGCCATTCCGCGATTATTACGCGTCTCCTTATTCCTGGGTGTTCTTGCACGGCCTCGCTTTCCTCCATCCCGCGTTGGACACCACACCGCACCAAGCTCCTCCCCTCGTTCGACCTTTTGTCGAGTGCTTTGATAGGAACCCCAGCGAATCGACTTTAATTGTAGCTCTTACCTGTCCCTTCACCGCCCGCTTCCCAACTTACTGTCGCGATTGCGGATTGTATAATCGATTCCACAATGTAAAATCTGCGCTATCGAAAACGTTGATAAGGATTGCTTTATTTCTGTTGCTTCTCGCAATCACTATAAATATTGATCGGCGAGTGGAGTTCCTGTAATTAAGATCCGATCGGAAAAGTGAGGGTTGCGTAGCCGGGTATTGAGGAGGAAGTATCGAGTGGCTACGTTCCGTGTATGTGTGTGTCTGTGTGTACAAAAGCCATCGAACAGTGGTGGAACCTTACCCGTAGGTGACGCGGGTCCCAGGCAAGCTCACCCGGTTATCCCATCCACCCTGGGCTCTTCGCGCGTTTCGTATCTACTTCGTCTAGACTCTCAAAGACTTTGCCTTCAGACGATCGCAATTAAATCGTGACTGAAGGGCGGGCATCGCCGGCGATGGCGGGATGGTCGAGAGGCGGAAGAACGGCTGCGACGATCCTTCGGCTAGGAAAATCCCGAGGCGAAATTTAAGATGGGTTGGGGAGTTAATGGATTTCCATGCTGCCATCCGACGGTCGTTTGGTAAAGCTCGTCAGAGTTCCATAATACAGCACTGTGTGCAATTTTAAGCAACCCTTTATCCTGCGCCAGGAACCCTCCCGGCCCCCGTGCCTCTCCGCTCTCGACTTCAACGTCCCCTTCTTTGCCTCCCCTCGCGTCACCGCTCGCGTACCCAACGCCAGAACCAACCCCCTCGGAACCGTAGCTCTCTCGCTCGCACACTCTCGCGCCACTGCCCTCCCCGCGGAGAGGTTCGGAGGGCTCAGCCGAAGACCGACCTTACCCCCTCCCCACATCTACAACCCTCTTGGTTCTCTCTCTCTCTCTTTCTCTCTCTCACCGGCACGTATAAGACTCCGGTCCAATTACCTCCTTGCTACGCCGGCTGCCGCTGCTGCGGGAAGGGGTTGCATGATAGTTAATTACACCCCCGTACCACTGCTTCCTCTCCCTCTCAGAGTCTCTTTCCATCCTTCCCACAAGCTGCACCGTATACCTCCTGCGACAGAGCTACTACCACCTCGACAAACTCCACTTTCTCGCTCGCTCGCACTGGCTTAAACGTCGACTCGCTGTTTCTCCCAACCGGGCGCTCCGCTTGCCCATGTCTCTCTCTCTCTCCCCCCTCAATCTCTCTCTCTCTCGCTCTCTCTCGCCGCTGCTGCTAATTACTATTTTGAAAACATTAAAAGTAAAGTTTATTAAACGAGTGGGAGTTAATTATGAAGCTACCGGTGAGGGGCGATGGCCGGGCGGGAGAAGAGGTCGGCGAGGTAATTGGAGCGAACGACAAACAAAGGCTCTCGTACACGCCGACTTTACTGCAACGAAACCCACTCCCCCCACCCTCCGATCCGTGAGCCCTCCCCCTTTTGGTTTTCTCCTGTTCACTTGCTCTACTGCTCGGAGTTCTCTTTTCGCTGCCTGAACGATATCAAACTTCTTTTCCTTCTCCGATCGTCGGCTCGAGTTCACTTGTTCGCAGTGACGCTGTACCCGGTGAATGGCGAGGGTTGTTCTTCGCCTTAAAAAAAAAAAAAAATTGTACGATAGTACAAACTGATCAAGCACTGTGGTTCGAAAGCGCATCTGCTTGTTGGGTGGTCGAGTCACCTAAAAATCGTGCGAATGAAGGAAGGCTGAAATTGCGCACGATGCCCTTTCATTCGCACGATTTCAAGGCGACTCGATTTCCTCGATCCGCTATGGTTGGTCAGTGTCGTATGGCTGCTGAAACACTCGGTTATTAACCGCAACCGTGCAATAGAGCGCACTGCAGCCCGGACCATTGTATTGCATCGATAACACGTACCAGTGCTTCGTTATACTGTGCCATATCCATTCACCCTCCAGACCGGGCTTTCATCTCTCGAGAAAATGAAGTACCGCACCGAGTCTCGTCCTACGGATACGTAACGGAGGACTTACGAGCTCTCGAACATAGGGTGAACGCGGCAGAGATACCCCGCCGAGTTTTACGGTTATCAATTAACGGAATACTAGGATTCCGCATCAGCGCACTGTACGCCACAGGCGGATGTGTTAGGGTTTTATAGACAGCTGTCGTCGAACCGGGACTTGACACTGGTTCGTCTCTGAAACCATCGACCACATGTTTTCCTTCGAGCAGGGAAAATAATTTGTCCGGTAAAAAACGACTCAAGCCGGTTTTCTTGCGAAAAAATGATCAACTTAGAAATCATCCTCAATGCCGTCGCAAATTCTCCACGCGTTCGCCGATCATATCGTCTCGGAATATTTTGTTCCTGACAGGTTTAATTTATTACTTTCCGAAAAAATGCTCCACTTTGATTGGCTCTCTGCTATGATAAATCACATATCGAACTATCAGAAGTTAAATATTGGAAAAATGTAATTAGCTCTGGCGATCTTCATATGAGATCTTCCTAAATCCCATCCCAACTTAACCCGCTCGTTCCTCGTCCCTTCTCTATTTTCGTCGCCATTCGTCAGTCCCCTTAACGAGGACCTCGTGCGCGACGCCCTCGGACGTATAAGTCTTCCACGGGCTAGCACCGACGTGTTATGCCCCTAAAGAGATTTCTATTTAAACGTATGTTCTTCGCTCTCGCCCGCTTCCCTTTTCCGACTTCTCGCAGACTTCGGGAACTCGAGACTTTATGTCTATCCGCGCCGGCGTTGGCTCCCTTCGGTTCTCTTCTCGTTCGAAGAAGAACAAGAAGAAGATCGTGGCTTTCGGCATCGGGAAACCGTGGTAGAGCGAGCGCACCCTTCGTCGAACTTCTGCTAGGACTGTTGCGCGATTCGCATGCACGATGAGACGACAACGACGAGTGTCGCTGATGGCAAAGGGGAAAGGTGAACGTCGTCGCGTGGTTCTTCTCTCCGGGCTCCGCGAGACGAAGAGGAGGCGGTACCGCGAGCGACGACGCGCCGCATTGCCTTCCTGGAATCACTCGAAGACCGAGAGGATGAAGAAGAAGAAGAAGAAGAAGAGGCTCATGCTGATGTATTGGCCGACGCGCCCGTTCCGTGTCGCTGTGTTTAGTTAATAGCTTTCCGCCGGTTACTCTACTCCTCCTCCGTGTCTTCTACGTCCTCGTATTTCTCTTTACGCTCACTGGCCCGACAGACGAGGGACACCGATATCATCATCTCTTTGATTTAAACTCTTGCCAAATTGTTGCCACCAAAACTCTCGTCACGCGAATGCCTGAAATCGGCGAACCCCACTTAACGTTCCACGATCTATAGATCGTGGAACGTTAAGGAATGTATTCCTCGTGAACGATCCTGAAAGCGACAATCTCGTCAGCGCTGCAGCTAAAAGAACGTGGTAGTAAACGAAGATCCTTTATTCCGCGATCTTACCTCTGCCGCAGAGAGAACGTTACCGACGGTCGAGATGGGATACACCGCTGTTTAAAGATGCTAGGAAATCGCGATGGTCGTAGCATCAGCGTCGCGCCGCGTCAGCTCTTCGCCCGACGCTTGATTAACAAGTATGAAATTGAATGAAATTGAGCTATTCTTATCGTTTAAGCATGGTCTGTTGATTAACGTGCATCAACTACTTTCCGCTCTATTCCAGGGGTCTAACAGAAATTGATGCTGTTCGGAAGTTAGCTGAGAGAAGGGTTGGGATTTTTTTTAGGCGTTTTTTTTTTTCAGTCTCACGCTGACCTTGTCCATATCTTGCCACATTTTTTCCTCAACAGTTTTGCGATCGAGCCGTAAGTTCTGTTTGATGCAGGTAAGGTCGCGTTGCAGGCAACGGACGCGAAGGAGAAAGGCGGAGGGAGGGGAGCAAAGGGGAGGGTCCGGTTTACTGCTAATTGCTGTTGTATTACAACGACCAGGCGAAAGCCCTGCTCGGCTGGAGCGCTCTCCGCGAATCTCCGGGCAGCGCGACTTGGCTCGATGTCTACATCTCTCTCGAACTCTCCGTTCCCCTTCTCGGCCGCGGCATCGGTGACTCCCACCGTTTCTACGGCTCGGCTGATAGCCGGATTTGCCAAATTCCACTTTAAACGTACACCACCGACCTCACCGAATTCAATCCCGATCGAATTAGTCTCTTTCGTCTGATGCGTTTCCGGCTGCGAGAAGCTGCTGTTATCGGAATGATCTCGTGGTTAAGTGAACATTGAGCAACAAAACAAAAAATAAAAATATGAAGTTGATGGAGCCGGCGTTTGTCGAGCGGTTGATTTTTCGAAAGCCATTAGCGCACAGTTACAAGCAGACGGGAGATCGTGGAATCGAGCCATGAAAATGGTCCATTAGGCCATCAGCAACACGACGTAGGACACTCTCGACTCTCGAGCTCTTAGGGGGTGAGGGTTTTAGGCGATGCGTGATGTAGAGTGCGTGAAGCTGTGGGCGACCAAGCGAACACAGAGACGCGTACACTCAGCCCAGTCAATGCCCGATGTGCGGTGGCTAACTGATCTGGACTATTAGCCGTTAGTCGCTCCGAGTAATATCGATTTGTATCTTCGAAAGCCGATCTGGATCGGGGCCAGAGACGGTCCTGCATACTGGAGTGCCAGAACGCCTTAAGGGAATCATCCAAGTGAAGGCTCTGTTTTGTCGCTTTTGTTGGGAATTTTTTTTGGCCAAACTAAATAAACAGACAACTGCGAACTTTTCACCACATGCTTGTTCACATTTTGAGCACACTTTACAATTTTTTCAGCCTGAAATCGTTGCTCATTGCTGAAGTACAACTTAGACACTCATCTTCAAAAAAAAAAAAGTTTTTTGCGGTGGTCACGATTGCAAGCGTTCTGATTATCCGAAACAAAAAAAAATCAAACGGCATTTTAATCCGTGAAGTATTAACTAGTTTTTGAACTAGGACTGTTAAAAAGTATTCATATTTCTTCACGGTATTTTTTCACAACTTCTTCAACATGAAAAAAAAACGGCTTGATGAATCAGAATTGTCCTAGTGTGCAACGTGTCTATATGAGTACTGAATAAGTCAATCAAATTTCAAAGGAATTCGTTCCATAGATTTCGGGATATCGTGGTTACCAGTTTGAAAAATAGAGTTCCAAGAAAAACGCGTACTTCAGCAATGAGCGACGATTTCGGGCTGAAACAATTGTAATCCGTGCTGAATATATGAGCAAATATGTGGTGAAAAGTTAACACGCGTATGTTTATTTAGTTCTCCAAAAAAAAAAAAATTCCCAAAAAAAGTGAAAAAAGAGCCTTCACACTCCCGTGAAGGCGGACTTCCATAAGGCTACAATGTGTCACTGTTTCGGACGCTTCCATCATATATGCGTCTGGAGAAAATTGTCATGAAGAATTGACATTTTGTACGAATTTTAATTTTGACAATGTCGTGTTGAGTAATATGGTCCGATAACCTGAAAACGACGGAAACTCGGCCTGTTCCTTTGACTCTTGCAGTAGCGAGCTCGTGGTCGATTCTCTCTCAAGATGGCTTTTTGAGCAGCTTGGAAACGTATTGCGACTGGGCCTACCTTCGGACATCTTCGCTTTGTGACTCCGCTTCGTCAACGATCGGCTCCGCGTTTCCGATACAGATTCGACAAAGGAACGATCGCAGAAACAAATACCTTCACGCTATGAGTGGATAATTAACAAACAGAGAATACCTCGATCGATCAAATTTTTCATCAACGCCAAGCGAATCCAAAGTAATAAAATAAAATCGGGAGGGTCGGCTGGGCAAGCGGGGATGATGACAAAAAAATTGATATTCGTACAGGAATCGGAGGAAAATTGGTGGTCGTGGCCCATCCCGGAAAGTTGAAAACGTGCTTTGCATGCGTACCCGGTTGAGGGGACAAAAAATGCGAAGCGGGCTCGAATCCATGGCCCAATTGATCCGCTACCGTACATCGGAGCTTCGCAATGTGTGCGAGCAACCGGGTTCTTTTATTAGATTTTTGTTTAATTTAATTTTTCGACTACACCGTTCGGTATCCGGAAGTTCAAAATCTTTTCATCCCTTCTTGCAAGAAAAATCGTGATGCACTATGTTTTTTTTTTTTTTTTTTTTCGAGAAACCAATGGATAGCTTGAGCGCAGTTGAAGGCGGCTCCAACATCGTCTCGAACTCTTAAGATCGATTTTCTCGCGGCAGAAGTCGACTGCCGACCTCGATCTTCCCATCTTATCTCGGTTCCTTTTCGCCGATCGATCGACTGAAAAGTAATCGCGCAATTAAAATTCCAACGGATAATCCTGTTAAATCGCATTAACACCGATAAATCGCGAGCTCGTTGAATTCGAGGAATCTCGTGGACTTTACACCTATCCGGATACCCCAGTGTAAACGGACTCGTCGGCGGTACAGAAGGGGGACAGAGACATTAGCCTCGAGTACCGAAAGGCGCGCAAGAGTTATTTATTTTAATCGTATTCCGCCAGTGGGATGGAATTCCCGAGTCGCGGTGATCCGACTCCGCGGCCGAGCCTCGGAGCCGATCGAGTAAGTAAGAGGGATGCCGAAAGAGAGCCTTCTCGGATGAGGCCGGCGCGAGCGAGCCTGATGGAACGAATCGGAAGAACGACGGAGAAAGACGGAGAGCGAGCACGGTTAAACGCGAACGGACGGCGAAGGGGAAGGTGGAAAGAGTTTGTCAATCAGTTCGAGTGTCGCAGTTAAGTGGCTACATAGGTTTAAGATTAGAGAAGAACGAGCAGCGATTTAAGAGCCATCGTTTCCTGCCCTTCCCCCTCCTCTCCCGTTTTATTTTTCCCATCCACCCCTCGGTTATTTGCTTTCTCACTGTTTAGCTCTCGCTCCTTCCCTTCCCTCGCCTCTCACGCTTTCTTTCTGCCCCTCGATGTTTTATTTCTCTTGCGGAGACACGGATAGTTGTTCGCGTTCTGCAAAGTCCCCGATCGTGCGTGTAGCCGTGTTTCGCTCTTCCTTACTCTACCGCTAACATCGGCACTCCCGGAGCGTCTATGTGTATTGTAAAATGTCGACACACACGGCCGAACGAGTAAACGCGAACGCCGATGGAAACACGTTCGGTGAGATACACGATTCCTCACGAACCTGTACCGATATAAACGACACGCGTGCTTGCCGGTGTTGAGCGCTCTTCCCGTCTCTCTCAAACAGCGCACTTTACTTTGGCGCAAATTAATTGGCAATTCCTCGGCAAACCGGGTGAGGGATCGGGGAGGGCTTAAGTGGCTTTTTATTTTCAACGGCCGCCCACGCGCTCGTGGCCTAAATTATTCGCCGTTCGAGAAGGTATACACACTGTTGAATTGAAAGAGAATACGCTATAGCGTGTGTCAGAAAAAGAGAAAGAACTCGAGTTCGAGTTCCTGGTCGATGTCATTTCCTTGCTCACGAAATTTTTGTGCTTTTTTCCCCTAGTGTTTTTTCCACAAATTTGGGACAGGAGAGAGCGGTGCAAAATGGGACAGTGGGGCAAAACGGGACGGCGGAGCAAAACCCAATTTTTCAATAATTCTTCGATGGAAGAGTGAGGCAAAAAGGAGCTGAAAATCGGGATGCATCAATGGGACAAAACGGAGTATCCAAAAATTATTGGAAAATAGCGTTTTCCTCATTGTCCCGTTTTGCTCCACTGTCCCATTTTGCCCTGCTCTCAGCCACAAATGCCGTTTGAGTAGAAGCCATTTGAGAAATTATTTTATTTTATTTTTTTTAATAAAGATAAGTTTGTCCCTCACGAAGTTTTGCAATTTTCATTTTTTAGTGTCTCGTCACAAATTTGGGCAATAAATGCCGTTGTGGTAGAAGCTTCGATTGTCTCGGCAGGTAGCGGATCGGAAAACGGTTTTGGGACAACGGGTCGTATATCGGCGTTGGACGGTTCCCGCGGCAGGTAGGTATAGCTCGTTCGGGCTCTCCGGTAGACATCGACCGGCACACAGTGTCTGCCGCTGGTGCTGCTGGCGGACCTCGATAAGCATTCAGATTAGCGTGACGCCTCGAATGTGTTTACGTTTAATTACGCTAAGAGTCTCCATTAGGCTGGACCGCTGCCAGGGGCCCCGGTTCCAGAGGCTCCTCCAGCTTCCTCTCCGCGTCCCTCGTCGCTCTTCTTCCTCTTCTTCCCCCCGACTCTGGCCGCTATTTTACCGAGAGTATGGGTGCACCCACTTAACGCTTTATCCTCCCGCTTTCCTGAAAATCTCCTCACCCCTTCCCATCCTCGCCATTCGGGAACCACTCTTGCCTCACTTTTGCCATTTCGGTCTCAGAAAAAAAATTTGTTTCGCGCTACGCAAAAAAAAAAAAAGAAAACTCATACGAGGAAGAGGAAGTATCCTTTTGTAACATAAAAATGTGAAACTTCATGATTGCTCGATTGACCCATGAGTCTTATCGATATCCGAAATAATATATATATAAATAACTACGATAACGAATATCAAAAAAAGTGTTTGGTGTATACAGCAGTCACGAATCGCATTACACGCGGCCGTCAAGCGATTGGCACGAATGCTCCGAACGCTACTCGCGAGAGTGCCCGAAAATGTCGTCTGGAAAATAGCTTTTCGTTTCGTTCTTTTCGACGGCGTTGCGCGCGCGGCTATCGTTTCGCTTTTCAACCCTCCATGGAACTCGCATCACCGCTGGCGCCGAACAACAGGCAATGGGCGCGACGGAGATGTCTATACTGCATAAAACTGTAAGCGAAGTTAGTCTGTGTGTACGTGTGTATGAGAGAGAGAGAGAGCCGAAGAGTCGGCAGAATTTAAAAGCGCTTTTAGCTTTTAGCCCCGGCGATACCGCTAAGAAAACGTTTTAGCGGATTTCATTTGCCACGACGCCGTGCTGCTCCGCGGCGGACGCTCCTCTCTTTCCCTCTTTGTAACATATATATATATATATATATATGTACATATGTATATACATATATAAATGTGTGAACTGTTTTGCACGAGAGAGAATGAGATAGAACGCTGAGAACCCGCGAGATGCTGAGGAACGAGAGGGCCGCGAAGCCCGAGAGAGGGGCGATCGTGGGGTGCGGATGCTGTTCTGGAAAGCCGGCCCGGTGGTCGTGGTGCCGGCAACACCGGTTATTAAGTAGATGCTACATCGGTGGATGAATATTTAAGACGTTCAACAAGTTGCGGATTTTTCTTTAATCAGACCGACCCGCCCCTCCGCCGGTTACTACTACGAGAAGGCGCTCTACCAAACCACCCTCTTCCCTTCTCGCTCCGACACGAGCGTCCCGTGCCCGGTTGGCTCCGGTTCATCCCCGTCTCCACGGAACTCACCCTCGACACTTGGCGCGCCGGCGGGATTTCTCGCGCCGCACTGTCGGAGCTTACACCGCGAGCTTAAGGAGCGGCAACTGTTTATGCGACCGTTAGGAACTGGAGTCGTTTCCTTAAGCGACGACCTTATTCCTCCACATTGTGGTTGTACATCGTCGTCAATTCTGAGCGCTGACAGATTGATCGATCAAATTTCATTGAACGTGTCTACTGAACGTGATGAGATTTTTTTGTTTATTGAATAATAATAAAAATTGCGACAGTTGTATCGCTGCATGGAGCTCAGCCGTTCGATGAGGGCGATACCTGTCGGTAAGTACAGAATCAACAGTAACAGGCACGAGAACTTTGGCGTCGAGAGACTCTCCTGGGTACGAGTCTATCGCGGAAAACCCTCTAAATCCCAGAGGCAAATAGTTTTTTTCTTCTTCGATATCCGTCGGCCAGAAACAAACAAGGTTCTTTATAGACGGAGCAAACCACTCTTCCATAAGTACATCAGCCGACTTGGCCTTCTACCTTTCGCCCCCCTCCCCTTCTTTCCCTCTCCCTCTTTCTTTCTCGCATCTCCTCTTGACTGCCTTTTATTCCTCTTCTTGTAGAGTTACCCCCTCTCTCCTTTCATTGCTTCTACACCCCGTCTCGGTTGCTTCTAGCACTCACTTTCTCGGTGCCTTACACTCTACGCCCCACCCTACATCCCCCACCCTCTCCTCATCTACCTCTTTCATTCTATCTTTCAACATCACTCCTCCCTCCGCTGCTTCCTTTGCAAAAGATACTCGCTCACTTCACGAACGCGTGTATACACCACTCGTACCGGCTCGCAATACAGTCGCGAAATACGATTGTGTGCGTGTTTTGTTTGCCCGTCCTCGCGAAAGCGCCCTCTCTCCCCCCCGCGCCATCGCTGGCGCGCGCTAAAGTAAAGTACGCTTTTAGCGAAGTGGCTGATTTATCAATGTATTTATTCCAAGATATTGAATTTATTTAGTTAAGTGACGACGTGGCTGCTCCGCGATGCTCCTCTTCCTCCAACAGCCGACCCCTCGCAGCTATTCTCACCTATGGACGATGTTATCTGGCTCCCTCGTTCCCCCCTTCACGCCCACTTCTTTTGTTTTCCCGAAGCTCTTCCATGCTTTACCCTCGCCTTTCCCTCCCAACAGTCATTATCGCATCACCTATGCTGGATCGCAATTTTCTCCGCCCAATCTCATTTTCCACTTGGTTAAAGCAATTGTTCTCTTGTGATGGCGGCATTTGTAGTCGTGCGCTCCTATCGAGCCTACACTGAGAGAGGGATCTAGTAAAGACAACCGATCGTCTAAGAAAAATTACTAGAGCGCCATCTATGGCGAAAAGTCTCAGATTTTCCAAGAATTTTTACCATATAATAGCTAAGAAAAATTCTTATAAATCCGGTACTTCCTACCATAGATGGCGCTCTAGTTCCCTACTTTCTCGCCCTTACCGTCTGCTTCTGGTTTCCTGCTTTTTGTCAGTTTGCTGTATGCTGTATGCTGTATTCTATTTAGGGTCGAATTTTAAGACATTCGTTTGAACTCGATATCGAACTTTATATCAAAGTTTGGCTCGAACTTCATTGCGTACTTAACATCTATTTTAGCTTCGAACTTACGATCGAACCTTAGTTAGTTTGAGCTTAAGTTTGAACTTGAGTTTGATCTTAAATTTGAGCTTAGGTAGATTTTAAGCATGCAATGAACTTCGGACTAAAGTTTGGTCTGAAGTTCGATCTTAAGAGCGGCCTTAAGTTCAAACTAACGTCTTAAAATTCGACCCTTAGTGTTCTTATATTTTCTTTTCCTCATTTTCTATGTCATTTCATATTATTTTCATGTGACTATATTCTATATTTGTTACTTTAGTTGTATTCTATTTTTTGTTTGTGTGTAAAGATTGGGTGCTGTTATGGCTTTTGTCGCGGTTCTGTATCTTGATGCACAGTGTTCTTAGAGGGCTTAGACCTCAGAACACGGAATAAACAATATCTATCTATCCATCTATCTATCTATCTATCTATCTATCTATCTATCTATCTATCTATCTATCTATCTATCTATCTATCTATCTATCTATCTATCTATCTATCTACCTATCTACCTACCTACCTACCTACCTACCTACCTACCTACCTATTATGTGCTATGGTTATATCTCTCAAACGATACAGTCATATTTACTGGATCTTTCTCTCGGTGTACCGCATGCGGCATACCTGTCGTCTAGCGCTCGGCAGCTGATCCCTGAAAGTGCGACACTAATTTTTATTTTTCACCAATGTTGTGTCGTGCTATGAGTTCCGGAGACATTTTTAAATCGTCGCTGACCGTCCTTTGCTCCGGGGCAAGGCGTTGATTTACAAATTAATGACTCGCGCGAGTTCCCGACCGAGTCCAAGAGCGAGACCGTCTATTTTCAATCTTCGCGCTCGGAACTCTTGTAAACGTGTCTCACTCGAGAGTAGCATATGCCGAATGAAATATCGCCAGTGAAATATCTCTGTTCTTGTAACGCGTCCCCTTCCAACCGGGTTACCAATTAATGAACTCCGTCGCTTCCGGCAATGAAAAAGTGGCCGGTAAAGGCGGACGCGAGACATTAGGGACGTCTCCCTCTGTCATCGGGAGGTGGGCAGCTCCCTCAAGCTGCCGCAACAGTCTCCAAATTGAGGCTACATGGTACAAAAAGTTTTGTACATTCAACGAACACAATTTATTTCGTGGTGACATTACAATGTTTTCTTTTCATATGGAAAAAAAAAAAAAAAAAAAAAAAAATGGATAATTACGAAGAGTCGCGCCCCTTCGTAAACAAGAAATGCTCGTTACATTTGGAAACCTTTTTTACTCTGTAAAATATTAAAGAATTGCCATTTGCGTGCGCAGTCTCCGATTATCGCGCAAAAGATCCGCAATTTTGAAGCATCGCGGCCCCAATTTGGGGACTTTTTATCTTGACATGGTTGTCGCGACTCCAAGTTTGGGAGGCGTTCCAATTTCGAAAATCGTCCATGCCTCGAACCCTTAATTGCAGTCTCAGTGTCGCTCGAGCTGCGCGGAGCGGCCCGAAGCACAGCTGATCATTCGAGGCACACGCGTGTTGCCTGCTGCGGTCTTCCTCCTTCTCTCTTTTTTTTGTACCATCTTTTTTTTATCTCACTTCGTCCTCTTGTGTCTCTATACTATATAACTTCACGTGGCCGTATACCGCGGGGCACTCGTAATTGCAGACGTTCGTTCGCGCGCCTCGGCGCGATCTCGATCGTCGGGGCTTTAACACGCGAGGTGCTAAGAGACAAGCCGAGGCATTAACAGCGTACGCGGTGAGAACGATGAGAGAACGAAGGAGCGAGTGCGAGAGACTTCTCTTCGGCTCGCAGCCCTCGGGGTGACTCGGAATAAATTTTCGATTCGTGTCTCGTATAAATAGCGAGCACCTGCGCCCGACTAAGAATCGCAACGGAGTCCACCATCGGCATCAGCGCAAACACGCCTCAATTTAGTACTCTGTACGCGTCAATTTAAATTCAATCGGGTCGTGCGGTTTAAAGTCTTGAGAGGATTGAAAAAAGAAAACATAAAAAATTGCAACATTTCGTTTCGAGACCCGGAACTTGATTATCTGCACTATGCGAAGTTCCCCTCCGGAGCAGTGACGGCAACGTTTTCCTACCCCTGTTTTCGAGCGTGCTATATCGTCGTATAATCCCGGTCCCCTGGACGGTTTTGTCCCGCCAGACGCCACCCCATCGCTCTGTTTAATGCAGTCCATTAGAGTGCATTTAGATCGAGGGATAGCTAAAGAGCGACCGGGGCAACGGACGCCCAGTCAGCCAGGTACAGCATGTGAACAACCGTACACACCGCGTGTGCGCGTTGCCGTCGCTCACTTGGAGGAAAATTGTTTCTATATTGTGCCCGATTTAGACCGGCGGCCGGTGGAAGCAGATTTCACGTACGCAGGCCATACGCACGCAGCATTTTTTTTTTTCCCCGCCCCGGTTCGAACACCTCGCGCCACGTAGCGCTAAATTGCTTCGCCAACTATGGACCTACATTCCAATGAAACACGGTAAAAAATCAACGATTGCTCCAACCAACTTCGCGGTTAAAATTGCCCGGGCTATTCGTTTGATTGGACGAAAAAATTACTTGTCTGCCGACTGGATCAATTGGCCTCGCCGAACAGATTAATTTGTCCGGCCAACCCATTAATTGTTCGGCAATGAACTAATTTGTTGGACCAACGAATTTAATCGCCCGGAGCATATTTAACCGTGCAGTTGGTTGGGGCAACTAAAGCCTCTTCCACGTGAATCAGATTAATTATCCGGCCGCCCACTGCCGACTCATTGAACATAGTCACTCTGAGCGTATACACTCTTAATAACTTTGACCATTCTCGACATCGATTGAAAAAAAAAACTTCCATTTTTCAACCGTCGGCTTCACACAGCTCGCTCCGGGACCTTTAATTAGGATCGGACCGGAAGATCCTGAAGGTATCCGCGGGAAAGAGTATAGGAATAAAAAAAAAAAAAAAAGAATCAGATCTGCGATTGAATGGGCCGAGGCTGCGCCTGCATGCAGCAGATGGATTCGGCTCAAAGAATCGCGATAGGGTTTGATTACTGCACAACCAGCGGAGGCGGCATCGGCAGCGGCATCACCGCGCTCCGCCGACAACGCCGAGGCATTAATTAGCGTGCATAATTGTTTACCGGCGCTTAGGAGGAGCTGGATCAATATTTAATTGAATGCCTGCTAAATGCCAGCTGCATCGTCGGCTCTCAAATCGAGCCGGGCTCTCTGAATAACGGGGCTGCTTCCTATCGCCCGTTCCCCTCATCCCCTTACCTCGTTCGTTCCCTCATCCGCGCGAGAGAGCATCGCGAAGCGCAGCCTCGCGACTGAGAGAGGGCGGCGATACAATGCGCGGCGTAGGTGCGACCGGATTCTACGGTTCTCCGGTGCTGTTTCTCTCCGCGGTGCTACGGGCTATAAGTGCGGAGTACCCGCGATTCGATGTCGTACACGCTGTTCGACCCGGGTAGTTCAACCGAGACCCGGAGAGCAAAGCCAAGTTGAACTCCCTTCTGCCTCTTTGTCTTCACCGCGCTCTTCGACGTTCCCTCTTTCCCTCTTCGTCGCTCGTGCTCCTCGAAGCCTCCGCAATTCCGGGCCTCGTTCACATAACCGATATCTCGGCCCGATTCCCTCTCACGAAAGGGGTCAGGACGATAAGCCTCGATACGTTCGCGCTAATGAGTCAAAGGGCACGACTCGTGCGAAGCGTGCAACACCCTCTGACACCGGCTCTTTCGTTCCCTCGGAATAAATGCGATGAAGATGTTAATCCTTTCTTATCGTGTCCTCATCGGCGTACGGGGAAAAAAAAAAAAAAAAAACAACACGGTTACTGTGCATTTGTACTTCACCGCAATATAAAAAGTTAAACATGCACGGTGAAGCGAATTTCTTTCCGTTGAGGCATTGGCCGTTTCATGGGTTTTGCGTACCGCGCGTGTATGCAGTACGACGCCAAGTACCGCCTCGCGCTCGAGCGGATTTAATCCTAGCAAATTAATTCCATTTTCTCGGAGCATCGCGCATTCTCTCTGTTTCGTCCTTCATCAGCTCGGCTATGTGCAGCGCCATCAGGTGCACTTGTACTGGTACCGGCGCACTGGTTCACCGGGCACACCGAAATGTATGTACGGAGGCTACGAGTCACCGACAACCACCACCACCACCATCCACCGGGATCGACTACCCCTTTCTCCGTCACTTCTCTCCGGGCCACGGTCTCGCCTTACCGACTCCCCCGCAGATCCGACCCACTCTGTCCCCCTTCCCAACCCCCGTCGCCAGCCGCCCAAAAGCTATACGGCGCCGGGTCTACAAGGAATTGTTAATTGCTCGTGCAGCGCCAATTTGCATAAATCAATTTTAAATCAACCTCTCGTCGGGCTATGAGTGCTCTCCGGCGCTGTCCCTCTTGCACGGTTTTCCGCGAGCTTTCAGAACCCTTTCTCACTCGCCGGAGGATCCCGAGGTATAGCGTAAGTGGAATTTGTGCGCGGTGATTAAAGGTGAGGCCCGTGCACCGAACACCATCCGATATCATCTGGTCGGTTCGCTCTTCCATAGACAATTTATATACCGGCATTAACTCTGAGTTTCTTGGCGATAAACCTTATCCAACTGATGACACGAGTGGGCAATGCGATAGAGTAGCGGAAGAAAAGTGGAGAGCGTTAAAATAAAGAAAAATGAAAACCTAGCAATAAAGCAGGCGATAGGCTATTCTCGCTTAACGGATTAAGAATAATTCAAAGGAAATCGCTGGAGCGTTATCTCGTTCTCGCGCTTTTCTTGACCCGAGGGTAGCCGCTATATTGGATCCGCCGGAGAATCTCCGCAGCTACGAGTATGCACGGTACCAAAGGATTATGGCAAAGTCGTGGCCAGGAGGTTACCTATAAAATTCTCGTTCAGCGCGGCTGTGACGTCCGAGAGGTTTCCCACGGTGAGGACTAATAGACGACGGCGAGCGGCGTCGTCTCCGTCGGGGACGAAGAGGCATCGCGATAGCGGGAACGAAATGACCGAATCTAAAGCAAGGATGGGAATGGCTTTGCGCGGAACTAAATAGAAATTACGTGCGACTAGCCAACGAGACGGGGATCCGGAGACTTCGCAGATTGCGAATTCTGCATCAAAATCGAATTCCGGCCGACTATCAAAGAACCGTGAGCCGTCTCTCGTCCCGCGATCGTTTACTTTTTTAATCAATTCCTCGGGACATTGTCTACTAATTTTCACGCTCCCCTCTTCCGCGCAACCCTTTTGCTCCCCTCCGTCCAGCGATTCGAACAATTCGGGAAAGTGTCCGGTGCTTAGGATTCCAGTCAAGGTGTGTCGCCCGCCTCCTTCATCGTTCCGCTGCTTTCCCCTCGTTCTCGCTCGTCCGGAAAATAAAACGACGCGCAACGCGGCATATCGGAGTGTGAAGGAGAGACGCCTGGTCGTACGGCGAAAACTCCGCACGGAACTAAACAGAAATGAGACGTGGCCGAGGGTAAGACGTTTAATGAAATCAGCTGGCTCCGCCGTCCACCCCTTTCGCCGCATCTTCTTCCTTCAGACCCTCCGACGCTCCGTTTTAATTATACCAGAAATTCGCTCTGTCGTTGCTGCTCACACTGTTCCGTTTTATTCTTCACCCTCGCGTTCTCTCTCTCTATCTCTCTCTTCCCCGTCTATGTTTTGCGTATACTCGTACGGGCTCTTCTCGCTGCACTGCGTGCTCGAGCGTTTGCTTCGCTAGCACACAGTCGCGCCGAGCCCGGTCCGTGTCTGCCATTCGTACCGCCAAGATCCTCACGATGATTAGACGAGGACGTTACGAAATTAGTGTCTCAGACACAATTATCGCGGGTTGTCCCGGAGCCGCGAATGCGCGCTCGCTGGTCTTATTGCGAGTTCGCCCTCTCGCTGCAGCGAATACAATTACCGTCCTCGCGAAACGAAGTTTATCCGCGATTGAAATTACATGTCACTCGCGATGGTCCTGATACCGATAGCTACCCCATTTGCCGCGGAAGTTTTCTTCCTGTTTTTCCTTGATCGTAGGTCAGCGTCCTCCCGACGAGAGACAGCCTCGATACCGGATAGTTTCTTCTCATCAGGGGAAAAACGCGGCGGCGAGGACGACAAGGCACCGATGTACAAAGCACCTCGCCTCGTCCTCTCATCTCCCGCGAAACTCTGCCAGTGTCATAGAGAACTTGCCTCACCAAGAATGTAATACTCGTACCAATTACTCGGGGTATCCGGCTTCCGACCTTTTACTCTCCCAGCGGTCTCCTTCTTCTTCTTCTTCTTCTTCTTCGTTCTCCCTTTTGCGCACCTTTCACCCTTTTTGTCGAAGCCACTTCGCGCTGGACCACCTCGGACCGGAAGTTCCTTCGGAAAACACGGCGCGTCCTCGTCACTCGACAGTCTGTGCGAATGTCTCGTGAAGTTGACGTATCTCTCGCTCGGGGCTTCCGTATTATATTTTTGGATATTCCGAGAAGCGAAGTTCCGCAGCCACGACACACCGCAACATCCAGTCTCGGGAGTGAGCGAGCGAGGGAGACTCGTGGCAATGTCGGGGGCATTATTTACATGACGGTTAAGTCGTCGCGGACAGTTCGGAGGAAGCGGCGAACGGAGACTGCAGCACCAGCGCGGGTTGACACACGGCGCAGCCGGCCGGCCAGGAATGTGCTAATGAGATCATTTAGCGTGCGGCCTCAGCTCTGCTCTCCTTTACCCGCCAGCGGAGGCTGAGCCAGCTTCGTCGCTCCACGGACGACCCCTCCCATCTCGCTCCCTCGCCCACGCATCCTTCGCCAAACGCCTTTGCGCTCACACCCTCCCAGTAGCCGCACAGAATCTGAGACCTCTGTTCTTGCTGCTTCTGGCTGGATGGTCGGCTTGATTTACACCGGGCATCCTTCTCATTCTCTCGTTAAAACTCTTTCACCTCGAATATCAGGGTGTTCGTTATTTTGGTATACTTGAGCAGTTAACCGGACGAGAACTTCGAGGGCTCATCCCGATGACCCGCAGGATGGTTTGTTCTAGATTCTTGAAGACGACTTGCAGGAGCGGTGTCTCTCCTGCAACACTGATTGCATATAACGGCAGCACTCGGGCTCTCTTGGTCAGCCACGATTCCTTCGTCGAATTTGGCCCACCAACATAAACAATAACCGGCGCACAATGCGCTTCATTTGCGTCCAGCCTGGTTAAATTATGATTCTAGCGTGGCTGACGGGAAACGTCATAACCCGGCCGGGCCTGCGGCTCATCGTCTCTCGCTCAACCCAGACCTCTGTGGAAAAAGATGATTTCACAATCCTTTGCTTCCCGGTAAAACGGCGAGCTATCATCGTTTCTATACACGCATGCGCGTTTAGTGTCTATGTGGGAATATGTGTGTGGCCCTCGCCTCGGGGAAGTAAAACGATTTCGCGATTTGCCCACACGTTCCGAAGGTTCGGTCGCAGTATAGTTATTCTGCTCCGGTTGCTGCAGGTGTGCTCCTCGTCCTCTTGTTTCCCGATTCCCGTGAAGTCACCGAGTTCCGACTGTCCTATCGTCTTAGATGGCTATACTTTTTTTTTTTTTTTTTTTTTTTTTTAATGTAGTACGTGATTTTTGTGCGAATTCCGTAAACGCGAATCGCCCCAGGGGTACCTTGAACCTCCGCAGCGTTCACGAGAGCAGCGAGAGTATCATTGACCCCTGATTTACGGGTCACGAAGACGATGCCTCACAGCGCCGTGGAGGCAAACAGGCAGGCAAAGATCGTTAGTCGAAATAGGTGCGCGCACGTGGGTCGTTTTCCTTCTTCTCGTTCTTTTCTCTTCGCCTCTCCGACGATCGCATTTAACAACACGCTCCCTCCATGGGGGAAGAGCGGGAGAGGGAACTAGGGGGCATAAATAACCCGAGCGAATTTATAATGACAATTACCATAAAAATTGTCACACAATAAAATATTTGGATAAATTTACGGCCACCGCCGGCTGGAGAGGTTTCTCGACGGAGGCCCCGCCGGAACATCGCTGGATCTTAGAGGAAGAGGAGCGCCCTTTTCGATGGACCAGCCACTATCGCGGCAGGCGAACTGAGGCTATCTCGCACACGCTAATACACACACACACACACACACACAATCGCACACCCCCGTTTTACTCGCGGGCTCAACTTTACAGCCAATTATTTTATACCTTGTTTTATTGCTTCTTCGCAGCGTTCCTCCCTCATACCTTATTTGCGAAAAGTCGAGAACTGCCTTGGCTGCCCTTTTCTTGATACCGAGGGATAATATGCCGGGGTTTATCGCGTAAGTTTATTTTTACTTTTCCCGTGCGCTCATCAAGGTTACGTCCGAGACCTTTGGCCCTTTGGAAAAGATATGGGCTCGTCTGGTGGAACAATGTGCGAAAAATGGTACATCGGACCGTCGTCCGTTTAGGGACCGCGACATGTCGCACTTTGCTCCCGATGCTACTGCGGTCTTGCAAAACCGCGTCGGATCGAAAGTAGAGTCGAGCTATTAGGGGGCTTACACCCTGCGAATCGGCCCTGAGTTTTGGCTCAGTTCGGGGTTGCTGCAACACTTCGAAAGCTCTCCTCCTTCGCCTCGGGGATTTGGCGCAATTTCTTCCGAATAAAGCGAAAGCCAATTACAAGTTTAATTCAGCAACTTTGCGCCACGCGTCCACGCGAACCGGCGATAATTCGTCGTGGTAAATTAAATTTACTTACGTTTCTTGGAAACAATCGCGAAAGTTGGCCGAATCGTGCGGGGTACGTACAGAACTATAAATACCGTACGGTATGGACTGGTACAGACGTTCCTGACGTCTTGACTGATATCATCGTAAATTTGCTGCTTTTCCAAATTTTGGATTTACGAAATATTCGTAATCACAGGATTGATTCACATAATGACCCATAAGATATCTTCGCATGACATCACATTTCATCTTTCGCAAGACTTTGTCGATGCGCTGCATTGGCATGAAAAAAAAAGTTATTCGCCTGAACAATTCTACTTTCTAAGTGAACTTTCCCGACCGAAATTTTTGCGATGCTAGATACAACCGATTATAACTTGATGAAATTTAATCTCACGCACATAGGTTCAGGATCATTTTAGATACCAATCCGGATGGCAGACATAACACAGAGATGGATTTGGTGTCATTAAAAAAATGCCGTGTCGTGATTGCAGTTTACTCAAAACTTGATTAATTTGTTTGCAACGAGAAAACCGTGTATATCAACGAAACCTATTTTCGGACATGGTAGGGAATGAGTTCGAGCATCCGTGAAGCTTCCTCGGTTAAGCCGGCTATTCTCGTTGTTCCTCTTCGTCTCTGTGTTACAATGACTTCACAGGACACGTCGCTCAAACCGCGCGAGAATGGCCGGAAGTCGTGAAATGGGAGATTAACTTACTTACCTGTGCTGGCTCGGCCAGGCCCGTGTTTATAATGCTCTGTACTCTGACGGTATTAACTACCGTAGTTACTGCGCAACGTGTGTTATACACGAACGTGTTACGAGGTGATAATTGAATAGATAAGAGGAGAGTGGGACGGCGACGTAACAGCTCAAAGCCTGGGACCGTGAAAGTACCTAAATAATGTCTCGGGCGCGTACAGTTCAGTGGATTCGTTTCCAGAGTTCATTCTTTTTTTTTTTTTTTTTCAAGGAATAACAATGAAACGCGATGAGATTCAGATAAAATAATTTATGCATGCGGGTAGAAAAAAATATGGTCGAAAAAATAACACTAACTCCATTGCCTTTTACCGTGTATTAATTAATTGCGTGAAAAAAAAAAATTCATAAAATTCCTCGCGAAGAGAATGTTTTTTTTTGCATTTAAAGAATCAAAGTCGAGCTGGTGGTTTGCGCGCACGTGGGATCCAACTCGCCGGCGCGATTCATCAACGTGCGGGCTTTCTCTCTCCTTCGGGCTTGTCCGGCCGTGCCGGGATGCACTTTGTGCGGAGAGGCAGTTAAATTGACATACCGTACATCAGTAAGACGTATGAGACTCTCGCGCGAATCCTCGCCGAGCGAGAGGAACGGAGAGAATGCCGTTTGAGTTTCGGTCTCGTTTTCGTGACGAGATTAGAACATGCGCGAGCGTTTCGTTCGCTTTCGCGCACTCCGCGAACGACCCGACGGTAACTGGCATATCAGGGACCACAGCTTTTGGCACGTATACAATACAGAAAAAAAAGCGAAAGAGAAATCAACGCCGATGGAAACTTTTAATGCGAAACACATCGGGGTAGGTGCAGAAATCATCGACAGAGTCGTTTAACGATAATACGCATTAAAAAAAAAAAAAAAAAAAAAAAAAAAAAAAAAAAAAAAAAAAAGTTGATTAATATTTCTCTCGAAGCAAATATCCGATCGAGCGATTTAACCAGCGTTGACTGAAAATTTAATTATTAACATTGTCCGAAGCTCTCTTGACACTCGTTTAATACGTAATATTGAGCAAAACGAAACGCACACCCGAAGCCACTCGGTTAAATCCTGAATAATTGTCATCGATTTGTACCATCATATTTTACGTGTTTACATAGAAGACTTTACAGATTCGTACTATGTGCAGAATATATACGAGAATAATAATTAAATATTCGTGGTTCCAAATTTCCGCGTGGATAAACGGGGTGAGCGGGAGCCGGGGTGGGCTTCGTAACTGGTATATGTGCGTTCAGACCCCGGGACAAGCCTTCCACTGGCGGCGGCGCTCAGGTTATCTTTCTCGAAAAAGAAAGAAAAAATAAAAAAAACAAATATATATATATATATATATATATATATATATATATATATATATATATATAAAACGCGCCCCGTAATCATTAACGAGTGTTCCCGCTGGTTTTCCGTCTCGGTACTAACAAGACCGGGGCTAGCACCAACGCACATATAAAATAAAATAAAAATGAAAAAGAAATATATATATACATATATATATATATATATATATATATATATATATGTATATATATATATATATGTACATATACACACACAAGTACACATAGATAGAGCGCTGGGTGCTGACTAGCACAGAGTAGGCTTTCTCGCTCATTCTCTCTTACATCGCACATACTTTCACGTTTACCGTCGGTCGGTGGTTGCTCTCTGTCCCACATGCGGAGTCGCGGCGACGACGACGGCGTCGTCGACGCGCTTGTGCGCGGCTCGCACTTGTTAAATCGGCCGTCTCTTGTCGCAGCATCCCATCGTGTCCGTGGCCCGAGGTCCTGCGGTAATAACTGGACGCCATTATAAAACCTCCCGAGGGAAAACCGGCTAAGGGTACTCGTTGCTCTGCTTCTCCGGTACTCTCTCTCCTATTCCGCTATGCTTCCCCCTCCAACTTCCACGTAGGTATATATGTTCAGTAGCAGTGAAGCCTCTTCCTCCCCCCCCCCCATCCCTCCTCTCCCTCCCCCATCTACACCGGACCTCTTTTCTCTCGTACAGCGTTCCCCGGTCGTTACCGCCAGGATACGGGATTTTCTACCGTTGACCGCCGATATTTCTTTTGCCGCACAGAGGCCCGAGAACGATTCGTTTTACTGGTCCCTTCTTCTTAGTCCGAGTCCGCTTAGTTCGCCCTTGATGCCTCTGCAACGCCGTGGCGAGCGTCTTTCTCATATATATATATATATTTTTTTTTTTTCCGTCTCTCCCCGATGCCTTCCCCGATATATTTCGTATATGCGATGACTCCTTTGATCAAGCGGAGATTCATACGGGGAGGATAGACTCCGAGGAACGGAAACCTTTCAACGACCTCGCTCCCCGACGCCGACGGGATACGCCGAATGAACTTTCGACGATAGCGCGAAGGGTGAAACCGTTGCACGACGGAAGATGAAAATTTTCTATACGGAACGTTCGTCTGTGTTGCGCCAAAGCTGGACAGCGCCGGGAGCGTGGTAGGAGGACCGCCGGCAGTGGCGGGCAGCGATTCCGACCAATTTATAGCGGGTCGGATTAAGCCGTAATCCCCGGGGTGTACGAGCCGGCGTGGAGGAGGGCGCGCGGCGTAATAATGATCCGTGCGAAAATATAACAAGTGCCCCCGACCCTGGACGGAGCGTACGTAAACGTCTGAATCGGAGATGTACGGCTAGTTTCGGGGAGAAGCCGAGAGGCGCCTCGTAGCGGGTCCGACGGACGAGGAGCTGCTTTGGAACTCGAAATGAGAGCCTGCTGATGTAAAATCGCTCGCGATATCGCGACGGCGAGAGTCATTTGGGCCTTAGGAAGAATATTTGCGAACAAGTGTGTTCTCCATGTGTATGTATGTGTGCAGTGATTTATTCGCAGGGTAGGGCCAGGGGTGCTTCTAGGCACATAAACTAAGAAATTAAACAAGAATAACAGTGGTAGTATGAATATAAAAAAGATAGGACATTAATAAAATACTAATATAAGGAATATAAAAACGTGGGTGCGTGCAGTGGAATGAATGTATAGCGAGAGAAAGATCTAGTAAAAACTACTGATCATCTAAGAAAAATTACCATAGCACAAATCGCAGATTTTCCAAGAATTTTTACCATGTTATCTACGCAAAATTCTCATAATGACGGTACTTTCTGCCATACGTGGAGCCCTAGTTCCCGATTGCTATTTGCTTTGGTACACTGTAAAAAATGTTATGACATTTACAGCACGTTTAATATACGGTTATATGAAATATACAACCTCGGTATATGAAATTAGAATTCATATACATTGTATTTGAATTTTAATAATTTAATCTCAAGTGCCATACCTGTATATTAAAATTACCAGTGACGACATTGAAAATTAAGACATCCGTATATGAAAATTATGTTATTATTACAGATATTATACAAAGAATATTGTTTTTAATATACCGTTAACGCAATATTCTTACATACGTGTCAATGCAATTTCATATACTGTATATGCATAAATCTTCATATACATTTATGAATTTTCAAACAGACATTTTTTATAGTGTAATATCTCTCAAGCCATATAGTCATATTTAATAGATCCTTCTCTCAGTGTACTGAAGACCCGGACTGGTCGTATTCTCTGTTCAAGTCCGACGACTCGTCGGCACGATCCGATGAGATATTCTCCAGTGACCGATGATTGTTGAGAAATACAAAACAATGCACTGAGAAAAAAAAAATGGATCGAGTTAACATAATAAGCGCTTACGGGTGGCGTAACAAATTTTTTTTATCGGACGAAGTAATTATCGTAGTAAGTAAAGAAACATTCGATTCAACGGCCTGCTAGCCAGATCACCGAGGTATTCCTCTTGATCAATCAAAAATTTGTTTCGCCACCCTTAAGCGAACAATTTGTTGACTCAATTGATTTTGTTTTTCTGTCTTCAATTTCATAATACAATTCCATAATCGATAATCTATCGCACGGAGGTTGATATAGCATTGTACTTGACGCGTTATGAATTTTTCTGTTTGCAGAGGGTGAGTTATCATTGAATTTGTTCGAGGAAGAGGTTACTCCGAACACGAGCCTCATTTTGATAATGGTAAGATTATTACACTCTTTCGTCGGTATTATATTAGTTGTATCGCGAGCTTAGGGATTATGCGAGGCAATTTCGTAATGTCATATATTGGGTCCGCGTACAAAAATGAGTTTGGAAAGAGGATTGTAGAAAGCGTAGTTCGGAATATGGGCTCTTGAGTGTGCGTTTTACAATGCGATTATTCACGACCAATTAGACATTTATCTCGATAGTTCCGTTTTTTCCGTCACGCTCGTCGTACATCTTGTCGAATAAGTTTTCCTGTTATTCCAACGAGCGCTTCCCTGCTCGCTTGACTTCCCTCGCAAAACGCCACGGGATATACCGTACGAGTGTCGCCAACCTCTCCGCGCCTTGTCCGCGGCACTCGAGCGTTTCTGGTCGCGCGGCTCGAGTCGTCGTTTCGCCTCCGTCGTTCACCGAGAGGCGGCATAAAGAAGTTCATTATTCCGTCGTTTAATTATGTATTTATTTTTAGCGTCCTTTGTCGTCGTCTTCGAGTGCCTCGCCGCGGCTCTCGGTGCCCGGCTCGCACGGTCGCGAACGAACCGCGTATTGGCGAGGCGAGGCCTAACTTACCGGGAATGGAGTTACGCCGATTCCCGGTAACTTCCTCGTCGTTATTTCTCTCTCCGAGCATCGGACGCGGACTCGGCGAGACCGATTGCGAATCGCCGCTAATGAATTTTCACCTCCTTTTCGTCGCGTTCGCTCATTAGCGTTTTACCATCGAAACTGAAGTCGCCTCCACCTGCGAAACCGTCGACAGACCGCGTCGACGGTTTCGCAAAGATCACTCACGCTAAGTTCTTATGAAACTTCTTCCGCGTCCCAACCACTTCGTCCCTTGAATCGTCGACAAAAACAAAATGTGACGATACCGGCGGTGACATAAAGATGTTAAGCGTCCTCGATCAGAATATCGACGTTGAAGGGAGGAGAGTAGGAATCGCCCGAGTGAGAGATCCAGAGCTAACGGGAGCGGCGGTTTGGGGCTGCGCGCACGTACCGAAAGCACTCAAGCGCGACCGGAACGTATTTGTCTTTGGGATAAAAAAAGAGTAAAATGCTTTTTTATCGAGCGGCCAGATTCGCTTTCTCATTCTCTCCGTTCCAGCGAGCCGGAGAGGAGACACCGGCGCACCGCACCGGCACTCTCCTCCCGCCTCTCACCTCTGGTACCACTTCTTCTTCATCTTCTTCTTCTTCTTCTTCTTCTTCTTCTTCTTCATCCATACTCTTTCTCACGTTTATTCGAGCCTTCTCTCGCGTGAACCATCGCCCTCTTCACTACGTTCGATTATTTTCTCCTTTTTTTTTTTCACCACCACCGGTCGCTTATGCTCCGCGAGAAAGGAGAAGGGGGCGAGACTGGTGCGGCACGTCTGTAATTCAATCTTCCACACCTACGAGGATCTTAATCACGAGATTATGCCGTGGCTAATATCGGAAAAACGAAGAGCAGGGGAGATTTCCGTTCCAACGCCCCCCTCCTACTTCCTTCTCGCCGACGCTCGAAGTCCTCAGTCGGGATACCGCGATCTCGATCACCCTCGATTCCACTTCGAGAGGCTTTTATCGCGCCGGTTAAATCGACAAGGGAGCATAGAAGGATAGTAGTCGCGTCGAGGGTACGATGAGCTCCGCTGAGCGGCGTACACGCTCCAATGAGAAATAAGAAGAACGGCGTTTATAATTTAAATTAATTCATAGGGGAAATCGATTCACTTTTTACGTCACGGCAGTGACGAGGCGAGGAACTCGTCGACGATGGGCCCTTTTGCCATGAAGAATTGCTCTTTGCGACGATTACTCTGTCGTCGTGTTATCAATCGATCGAACGCGTAGGCTTGTTATTAAAGGCTCGAATATAAAAGAATTAAAAATTAACACTCCGGATAGTCAATATGATTTATTATTATTATTATTATTATTATTATTATTATTATTATTATTATTATTATTATTTGTTTTTATATTATTATTTATATTTAAATCGAAAATTAAACCTGAAGTGAAAGGGGGAAACGAAATATTATGAACGTTCGTAGTCGGGATTCTGGAGCATTGTCGATTTTCCGTGGGACGAACAAACAAGGGGTTTATTTCCAAGATGCCAAGAGAGTCGACGGTAATAACAGTATCACATCGTACTCGAAGGATCTACGCCCTCAACGGAACGTTAACCGCCCTCGCAGCATGTCTTTGAGCGTGATAAGGCGATCAGGGTTTCTCGGAACCCGGGAGCAGTTCTATTCTCGTTTCGTCATTATCACTATCGGCCTAGTCACGACGCAGCAGCATAATTTTAATAACCGTAATCAAGATTGACTTTAATCAATTAGTGTCAATTAATCGGAAAACTTTCAATGCACATTTCGTTTTAATCCGTTCTCCGATACATCCCCACGAGCTGTCCATTTGAAATTCGTAATTTTTCGACAGATAAGTGGCCCACCATATTTCAATTTTCAATTCTAAAATTCTCTCCGCCAATTTTCTCGTCGCTGGCGCCTCCTCGCTTCTTCATTCCGGCACCCTTCCGTGTCCGCCTCACTTTTTTCCATCCTTTCGCCCCTTTATTTCTTATATTACTATGGATATCGGATACCCTCGTATGCAGCAGCGCGAGTGCTGTCTACGAGCAGGTCGGGGTCGCTAGCCTGAATGTGAGAACCAGCGAGGGGGGGGGGGGGTCGACGGGGAGGGATGGAGAAGAGAGGGTGAAAAGCAATCCATATATGCAGATCTGAGATTCGCGCGCCAGCGGGTTCGATTCCACGGACCGAAGTTATTATCACATATATTAGACAACTGACCGAGCGTGGAACGAGCGGGGGTGGGTTTGGGGGAGGGTGGCTCTCCGCTATCGCTGGCTGGCTTGAGACGAGAGCCAGGGCTTTCCCCTTTCTTTCTCTCTCATTCTCATTCCGCAAGCCGCGCGAAGGAACCTTCCCTCATACGAGATACAATATCGCCCCGACTCGCCGGCCCGTGGTTATGGTAAGAACCCTTTATTGTTTTATATTTTGTTTCCGGAGGCGCCTTTATTATACGCGCGGGGGGGGGGGAGACGAGCGGCCGGCGAACAGCAGGAAAACCCGCCACGAGGAAAATGGAATCGAAATAAAATTGCGTTGTATTCGATAGACATTTATCTTTTTTTTTTTTTTTTTAGGATAAAGGAAACGCGCCTTTCCGAATTATCACCGCGAAGTAGATAAATCGATTCTGAAGTGACCAAGCACTTTTTGCCAATTTATCGATCGAATGCAGAAAATGTAGATAAACGCGTTAAAATTTTTAAAAGGCATGGTCTACGTGTACAAAACCGTGCTTTTAGCGAAACTCTTCCCTGTACTCCATTCTTTTTGCTCGGGTATGTTAAATCACACAGTAAAAAGTAATTTCGTAAAATCGGAATACGAAGTTTCGTAAAAATAATTTTGTTAAATAAGTGACAAACTCGTTTGTTGAGGTTTGCATATACAAACCTGTCGTTTTATTCGCCGTGTCATTAACAATTTTAGTTTGCACTTTTGTTTGTAAAACTAGGGCTGGATGATGCGATCCTAAAATTAAGAAAAAAAAAAAAAAAATTGTGGACGTTTATCGACAAAAAGTTGTTCTAAAAAGTACAAACTTTTTACACTCCACGTGCCGACGATAGGAGATTATGTCATGATTCTTTTTTTTTCTTCTATTACGCGTGAATGATAGCGTGTGCGTAAAAAATAAGGTAGAACGAGTCAGAGACGAGTAATGAGGATCGACGAGCGAGCTCAGTGACGATGGCTCGGTCGGAAGATCGCGCCCGATAATTGAGTAGGGAGAAACGAGTGCGAGAGTTGAGGGCATCGATCGGATCGAGACCGCAGGCCAATCGAAAAATCCCTATCGAGGAATATGATCATCCTCGAGCTGTCTGCCCGCCCGGTGTTGCATCTTTGCGTACGCACACTTTAATGCAGTCGTGTACGTCCTTTTACCTGTGTGGAGCGAAACTTGCGATACGTTCATGAAACACTCGCAACGAACGCCTATGCGAGGGTCGTATTTACCTTGCGGTTTCAATCTGACCTTATTTAAATATAAATTACATGGCCCGAGTCCCGCGAATTGTCCGTTATTATGCCGCGAGCTATCCCGCATATAGTTTATCCGCAGCGTCTGTAGGCGCCTCCGCTGGCACGTTCAGACCGTAATGGGCCTGTTACAAAAATAACGTGCCACCTGAACGCAAAAGTCTCGAATTGAAATTGCGGAAGCGGACGGAAAGAAAATAAGATCGGAAAGTAGAGAAATCGAACGGGTTTATCGTACAGCGATAACCTTCGCGAATCGCATGTGTGGTATAGGAAAAAAGAAAACTCCCATTGAGAACCACTGAAGTATGTGTGTGGAACCCTTTGTGCAGTCGCGGATATAGCGATCATTACGCTATCGTAATGGCGCAAGATTGTCGGTCTCCTCGGCCCAACCCGCGCGGTCGTCTGCAGTCTCCCGGTCAACGGTGTCACATTCGCATCTGTTTTTCCATCTATCTGCGATCCAGACATACCTGTAGTCATTGGCAAATGGTAAAAAAAAAATAGCTGCCTCTGAATGACAAATTAAAAAAATACCTCTGACGTTGATCAATAAGACAATCAATTGTAATAGCTCATATACACTCGCATAAAGTTTCTCATTTTTATACGAGACTTCATTATTCCTCTGTATTACCTCGGATGGAATTATCATTAGAGTGACATCACCAGCGAATGTGCGCTTAAGCAAACGACGAAATCCGGTGATTGAGCGGTTTTCGCGCGCGTTCTTTACGGAAAGTGTCCATTCACCGGTGACTGCTCGCTCGCGGGTTCCTTTACCCCAGAATGAATTTCATTGAGGTCACTGGACCTCGTTTGGGGGGGGGGGGGGTTGTTGGACAAGTCTTGACTGAGCGTTCGGCCTCACCTCGAGGTCGTATCGAGAGTAGTTGGTTAACTTGTGACGGGCAGGAGGTGGAGAACGTCGTGGGGCCAAAGCGAGAGGATAACTCGGCTCTCCATGACACAGTGTGAGCCCGGCACGACGCACAATAGCCGGAGCCCGCTCGTCTCCGCGCTCCTCTCACGATGTGACTTGAGCGTGGCCGCCGCTAGCGGGCAAAAAGTTAATTCATTTTCAGCGTTTTTACCTCGATACCGGAATATTACGGGGGCCAGTGGTGCTCAGCGCTCACGATGAAGTCGCCCGTGCGCTTGCTCTTTCAACCAGAAACATCACTGTCCAGCCGGCAATTTTTTTTAAAACCGATCTCGGAAACATCGATTCACTGACCGTATAATTTTTCTAACCCGATCGTCGGCCGATTGACGATCCGGGAACTCAATCGAGGCCAGTAACTTCTTTTTCTTCTCTCGCGGACCGAAATCCGATTTCTCGGAAGTTTCCGAAAGGTAACGGGTTGAGGTTCCGGGCGTTGGCGTGACCGATCGTGGATCGAACGAAGATAATTTTCGTCGGGCCGGGCCCCGGTAAATTCCCCTCTGGAGCTCGGTTCCGAACCGAGAAATCGAATGTATCCACCGAAAACTAATCAAATCGCCCCTGTAACCACTCAATTTTCGCGCGATGGCAAGAAATCCCAAATGTTTGGCTACAACGCGTCCGCGTTCTTTCCACTTTGAAGCAGCGAAAGGTCGGACCCAGCAAGTTGTATCTGTCTCAACCATGTTGGCAATTTTTTTTTTTTTTTTTAATCTAAAGCGTGTCCCTTTCTTTCGTCCTAGCATTGTCGAGTCTCCTCGAAGCTGCCTAACCCATCCGATGTCGTCAACTGGATCGATCGATTATCTGCAATGAAAAGGCGAACGACCATTTTAGTGATTGCTCAATAAAGCCCTAGAAAAGGCTCGCGACAACGTATCCGGTAATCTTTGAATTCGCCCATCGCCCATGGCGTGCGGCGCAATTAAGTTTCCCTGGCCATGTGTAATAAGCCGCACACGATCGCTCTCGTACAAGTGGAGAGCACAACGCTTTTTTTTTTAATTTGATGCACCATAAGGCACGTACGTGTGCGTCCGACGTAAGAGACTCCGAGCTGTAACGGGTGGGCAGGTGTGCCTGACAGATGGCTTTCCTTCCGGCCGCGTGTTAGAGATTAAAAGTTTACGAGGATTCCTTTTTTTTTTCGTTAATTTTATTAGATCACGGTAGTCGATCGGGCTGCGCTTAATGACCCATAATTAGCCCGTAAACAGCCCTTACCAATTTCATGCGGTAGCCGCCACGCGTTTATCGATCGAGATCGTTCTCACCCAACTCCCTTCTTCAGTATATTAAAATACATTAAAAAAAATAGCTGATACCGCGTAATTCAAGAGGAAGTCTCCGCTCATCCGTGAATAGTTCCTTTCGATGGAGCCCGAAGGGCACAGAGGCGAACTTACGTGGATACACACACGCATCGGTAGCCTTTCTCCCTCCCATCAACGACGCGGTTTACGGGGCCGACCCCCTTCGTTTTCCGAATGTAAATGAGCGGCCCTAGCCTCCTGCACCCTACGGTCCATCCTCATGGCGCATCGCACTACAGACTACCCACTGTGTATGCCCACTCCCTTTCGACACACCGAAACGCGCAACGCACATGCATATTCATACGAGAACGCTCGCCGATGACGAACGGTGAGAGTAGCGAAGGGGGGGATGGGCCGGGGAGGGCGAAAGGGGGGTGGTGTGTGCATGAGAGGTTATTAATTAACCGGAAGCCTAATCAAGCCTCGGCGGCCTGTTGGAGAGTCGAAGGGGGTTCCCGAGGGTACATACGCGTTTGCGGCCCCGAATTCCGCACACCCGCGACGCCGATGGCCTGACGACTCCGCATGGACACTCTTCCTTCGTGTCAATTCAGTAACACTGTCGATTCTGTGCAGGAGTTTGCGACCGATGATTGAGGATCAGGCTATTTATCTGCACCGCTATTTTGATCGACAAACGAGATACAGTAGAGCCTCGATTAAGGGGAACTGGATTTTCTGAACTGTCCGCACCGCGCATGCGCTTAAGGTAGTCCTTGCGAATAGTGTTCACTTCACATGAGTTTCAGAGAAGTGAGAGGGAATCGTAGACACTTCTCGATGGTATAAAAATCTGAAAAAAATCAAGCGTACTAAAGATGCCGAAAGGATCAATTTTGCATAACAATAATTCCAAAATGTTATTAACAAATTGATTAAATATAAAATTGTTCAATAAATCTCCCGGGAACGTAACTTTTTTTTTTAATGAAGATGATTCATTCATTTTTCTGAATACGTATGAATTTTTTCAGATTTTTAAATTCACTTTGAATTTTCTGACCTCTACACGTTTTACCCATATAAAAAAAAAATCAAAGTGAATTTAAAAATCTGAAAAAATTCATACGTATTCCAAAAAATGAACGAATAATTTTCATTAAAAAAAAGTTAGGTCTCCGGAATATTTATTGAACAATTTTACTTTTCATCAATTTGTTAATAACCTTTTGGAATTTTATTATTATTCAAAATTAATTAATTCAGCATCGTTAATATGCTTGATTTTTTTCAGATTTTTATATCATACAGAAGTGTTTGCAATTTCCTCTCATTTCTCTGAAACTTAGGCGAAGTGAACACTATTCACATACCTTAACGATCGATGCAGCGGACTTTCGGCGGGAGCGACTGTTCACTAAATCGAGGTTGCACTGTACAGTCGAGGTGCCCGCAATTCAACGCTCCTATGTACCCAAATACCTTGGATATTTTCTTTTTCTTCTCTACAATACACTATGTTGACTATTGATCGATGATAATCGATGTCACATCATCACGAATGAGACCGTTCTCGATGAAGATACTACGACACTCGTTGTATCAGGTGACCGCGCTAAAGCTCAACGGTTTGTGCGGTTGCATCGTCGCCGTGGGGCATTCGGGGGTCGCGGGAGCGGAAAGAGGCGGAGGAAGTGGTAGCTCACGGAATGCGGGCAGATGAAACAAAACAGTACAACAACGAAGAGAGAGCGGGAGGGGAGAGTGATAAAAAACCAAAAAAAAAAAAAACCGAAGAACGAAATGAAAAGTGAGCCTTTGTATTTGGGATTCCTGTACAGTCAGCCTGCACGAGGATGCGCTGCTGATCGGACGAAGGCCTTCCTCTCCCCACCACACCCCCCGCCGTCCCCCACCAGCACTCTCGCGCTTCCCGTCGCTGTTGTATTGCAGTCCGACAGACGAGGAGGACGCGGAAGGGCGCAACTGCAATTTGTACCTCTTATACTGTCCACGGGGGAAGAATGGGCATTGTCTTGCGGGAGAGAGAACACGATCGCGCTCGCGCGCACACACGCCAGGAGAAACGAATTGAGCCTCTATGAAGCCCCCGTGGACTCCCGGGCCGCGAATGGGAATCGATATTTTTAATTTCAGTAGAAGCCAAACATCTACAACAAACCTCCTCGTACTCTATTCCTACCCTCCTTCCAGTCGGCAACCATATCTGCCTTGTTCCAGCGTTGCATGAAGAGAGCGAGCACAACCCCGTCCATTCCCGAAGGTAGACTCTTTCGCTCGGAGGTTAAATACCTGAATTGCATATTTCCGTGCACAAAAAATGGGTTCGTACGGACGGTTGTCGCGAGCCTATTGTTCATGTTCGATGCAATACGTCTCATTCGATATCCTCCGTTCGCTGTTTTCCCATTACAACTGTACGGGACCGCGGAGAACATCTCCAGAGGATTCCGTCCCGTGTAAGACGAGAAGATGGTCTACAACGATTGTCCCCGGCGCGAAGACGAAGTCGGGCTGGCATAAGGCTTTATCGAGGCGGTTATACTCTATGTGTGGCACATGACGGAAAGAGGCCAGACACGAGATAGATGGAAGACGGAACGATTCCGGTTCCTGCAATAACTGACCGTTCCCCCGAGATTATTATTTTTTCATCAAGCTCGCCTATAACGCATAGGGTTGGTGTGGGTCCTGCTGGTCAAGGCGTCGAAGAGCCAGCAGCCACGGGGCTTTGGTCTCTGCACCTCTCCTCCCATATACGTATTATCTATATGTATACATGTGTGCGCATGTATATGTATATACGTCATAGTGTAGTAGAGTCTATAGCTATGTATACTATACGGGAATGGACCACCCCGAGAAATTGCATCTCCGGAGTCCGGAGCCGTCCACCCCATCCTCTCTGAGCTCCTATCTCCTTCCCATGGTCCCTCAACCCTCGCAGTCTCATCCCTTCTTCACTGGCGCCCAGCGGCCGAGCGTCGAACCCGCCGCGAAATATATACGAGCCGGCAAATTGAAAAGTAGCGATCGACCGAGTTGAATAAAATATCGTTTAAATTTATTGTAACACCTGGTATATCACGGGTAGGGCCGATCCTATTGCCACGCCGGAGAAACTTCGTCCCTCCCGCGGAGGTATGAGGATCTATTTTGAGGGTTACTTTGCTCGGCGAACTACCTTTACACGAACTATCAACGTCAGAACGCTTCTCGGACTTTTTTTTATTATTTTTTTTTTTCGAACATTCATCCATTTTTGCCGAATGTTTGACCGTAAGACCGTAATACACATAATGGCCGAATGATGTTTTTTTTTTTTTTTTTTAAATTTTATGCCCAAGTTTGCGTATTCTTTTAGATAACTGTCGAAGTGTTGTCGCACCGAGAAATTGTAGGCCAATAGAAAAAAGCAATAGAGGATGTAAAACGCTATCTTTACATCGATTGTTATGTGTAAGATGGTTGGATCTCTATGGAAGAAATATACGTATGTTCATTGACCGTCCGACGTGTAAGTTACAGGCGTGTCTCTACCTCCGGAATTAATATCGGTTACTGTTCCGAGACCAGAACCAGCAGCGAGTTCCCTCGGCTCCGTTTCGCACTCCTTTCCCCGTCGTGCTTGCCCCGGTGCTTGTATCTCTCGCGTTTTGCCGGTACACCGCTCGCGCGGGCTCCCGTCACGAGACACCCTCGCAATAAGTGAACATACCGGGTGGCTCGCCGCGGCCGGGGTGACGGGCTAAATTAAATTTTCTATTTTGCAACGGGGCTCGCCTCTGACCTCCGTGGCTCCTCTCTTCTCCTCCTTTCCGCACCTCGTTGCAATAATATGGACAAGTTCGTACGGGGTTCTCAACGGTGGGGAAAATCCTTCGAGCACTCCTTCGGTATCAACTGCGTCGATCGTACAATGTCTTTTTTTTTTTTCAAATCTCTCCGCAATCTTCAGTTTTTAGTTTGCGGCCTCATGCGTCATCCGAGACCTTGCCGAGTGTAGCGAAGCTATTGCTCTAACCGCGTCTTCGCCGTTATGAATAGGGGTTGGGCACCCCTTTTCCGAGTATGTGTTGGGGATGGTTATTTTAATTACTGTCCGGCGGCTCTAAATTAAAGAGCTCGGTTATTCCGTGAGGGTAGCAACGTAGCGGCTCTCATCTCTTGCCCTTCCTCCCGCTGGATCTCTCTTACCCATCTCGCCGGTTCGCCCTCTCGTGTCCCTCGGCTTTCCGCTTTTCGCAACAGCGTAAGCACACACGGCACTCGGCGTTAGTCGGCCTGTTGGAGTAGTCGACTACCGACGACGGGGGAAAACGGTCGCGACATTACGCCCGCCATTCTTTACCCGAGCGAAGAGAGTCCGGAGGGTGAAAGTGAGACGAGGCTCCACGCAGGTTTGACGCTAAACCGGTGGCCAGTAAGCGCTCTGAATTGTCGTAACTGGCGCGGGATTAAGGGGAGGTGTGATGCTACAGTTATAGAGCGTGGCTAACGTTCTGTGTCCAGAAAATTAACCAAGTTTAGGCTTATGCTCCGACCCACCCCTCGGCTCGAAGAATTTTCAAACGAACGGTCCTTCGAGAGTTACAGAATTTAATTTCGTCGTCAATCATGACCATTTGCCGGATCTCCGGCTACTGGGAAGATTGCAGACCTACGACATAGATTTCGAGGACGATTGTCACACGGGCTGTGGACTCGAGTAGACAAATGTCAGACTTAACGAAATCTGTATAGTAGGTCTACAATTGTGCCAGCAGGCGGACTTCTACTGGCTTGCGCAAAACAGTTCTACCACGACTTTATGCTAGGTCAGGTCTTCCCTACCCGGAAATACATCACTTCTGGCTACAACCCCGAAAATTAACTCACACCGAAAATACATTAGTTCTGGTTTGCAGATCTCATTTTTTTTACCGGAAGTGACGTCGTACCAGAAATACGTCACTTCCGGTTTGAGTGTTCCATTATTTGACCAGAGGTGATGTCATATGAACAGTTCCCCACTTCTGGTTTGAAAATCTCATTTTTCGACTCGAAATGACGGAATAGCACACTCCGAAAAATAATTTACTTGATGGCCATCGTTTATTTGGTTTGAGTCAAACATTTATTTGGTTTAAGTAAATATTTATTTCATTTAAATAACTATTTACTTAATTTAAATAAATACTGTACTTAAACCTAACAAACGGTGGTCGTTAAATAAATTATTTTTCTGGGTGCATGCTGCGATACTGTGCCCAGAACGATCTGTTGGGTCCCATGCAATGCCGGGTTCCGGCAGATACCGGCTTGAGTACCAACCAAGGACAAGATCCTCGGTAACTCGGTGCGGTCCCGTAGTTGTGCCAATGGTTAAATCTCATCGAGGCTCTTTGCTACGTAAATTGTTCGTCGGTTTCGTCGATTCTTCGATTTTTTAATATACTCTGACGACGAGTTAGTGCAACTATTTATTTAGACGTTAGACTCTGTCGCAGATGCATGTAAAAGTTACCATTCCATTAATTCTCGCAACTTCCCCATCTCCTCTGCACGCGCGGTCTCCCTGTTATCTCGGTCCAGCGACGACTCGCTCTCGCGCGGTTCGTCGCCCGGGAAAAGTACGCGAACGGGAGCCATCGTTGGCTGCGAGAAGATATTCTAATGTATTGTAATGAGCGGGGAGAGCGTGAATGCGGCGAACATTCCTCGCTCCAGCTTCTCTATAGTTGGCGATAGTTGCGGATGCTGAACTCTCATCTATAGTCTCGGAACCCGGTGGAGTCTCTCGCAAGATCGTGAGTACCTTCGGGCCGATTGGTCCGTTTGCGCTTAAGGCGACCAGCCGCGTTGGTTGCTTTTCGAAAAAAAAAAAAAAAAAAAAAAAAAACCACACTGCATTATGTATGCCTCTCTTTCCTGCTCTATTCACTCATCCCTCCCACCCGTTATATCCTCGTCCGAGTGCCCTCGAACACGCGGATTACCGGCACTTTCACGACCGGATATCTCACTCTTTTTTTCTTTATTTTTTGTTTTCTTCCATCGCCTCTTTCGATTCAGGCTCCTTCGTCTACCTATGCGCACGCGTTTTCCCCCGGTCGCTTCTCTTCCTCTCCGCTTCCACGTTGGGTAATCGGTGTGGCGGTGGAAAAGAAAAATGTGCTCCACCTCGAAGATTTATCTAGTGGGAGTGCTCGCGGCTTCCACTAATTTTACCAGAGTTCCTACACTTCATCTGTTTTTCCATCGCTCTTTCTTGGCCTTCGCGCTTGTACACAGACGTATACACAGACACACACAGACATGTTTGATTTAATTCTCCCGCATGCAGGCGTGTGCACGGGACGTATGTTTGTACCTGCGTCTGTTGGCCAATTATAGTTGATTATCGATTATCCGCTATTGTGAGTAATGAGAGGATACGCGAACGTTTCGGGAGAACAGTATGCAATATTGTGAGAGTTTAGAGTTAAACCCCGTGCGATATGCCCCGATAAATTAATTGCGTTTGGAGCGTGTACGGAACGTATGCTGTATACCCGGTGAGATCGTGTATAGCGTTTCGATAGTTACTGGTTGCGGGCAAGCAAGAGTGACGGCAGTGTACATACCGGAACGTAACATTCGCAACTATACATCAAAGTTGTTACTGCAATGGTACGGCAACGTAGCGCACGGATAGAGTATACCGACGATACACAAGCTGCGTACACTTCACATGAAAGCGTAATCGTTTGACGACAAAACTAGGTAGAAACGCCAACATTTGGAAACGGTAATACTTACCGACGGTACGTACACTCATCGGTAATTGGGTACATGTTTGAGAACGAAATACCAGCGCAGCCTGGCCGCTGGGTCGAATTACTTGCGCCTACGGTGTGTGCGGGCCAAGCTCGGAAATCAACATCGTTACACCGTTTCATTGGAGCTTCCAAAAAATGAAAGTTAAAAAATGATAATAGAAAAGTACTTCATCAAGGCGATTCAACAAAATTCGATATGCCAGCAGGGATGATTTCCTAGTTGCGAATCGCAACTAACTTTTTTCTTTATTCAAATTTTTTCGATCAACAAGCGCGACTGATACTTTGGTGATTTATTGTTTCTTCTGAGATTACGAGTAAAGTTTGTTCGGAAAGCTTTCACCATTTCGTCGATGGCGAACATTCCGTTCACTAATAAATTTGCATACCGTGCTCGTTTCTCTGCTCTGCTCGGCGGAATCTCCTTGTGTTTCTTCTGTTTCAATATTAATCGGATAAACAAATTCTATTTTAACCGACTCTCAGCGACATCGTCGAGTATTTTCGATAAGCCGACTGTTTGAATAGAGACACGAATGTACCGAGATCGACTTCAATTTTTCACTGGCAGTCGGAGAAAAGCCTTAACCGGTACTATCCCCACACGAATTGTATAGGAATTCGTATCTCTACTTTGCTCGATGGAAAACGCTCTTTCGCAGAGAGACAGAAAGAGTTACCAGTCGTACGGGAGAGAGACAGATCGAGAGAGAATGTTGTGCGAGATAGAAGCGAGAAAGAGGAGTCTATGGAAGACAGAGTGGGGTAACGCGGGATGGTACGGGATGCCGCGCTCGATGTTTAATACATAAGGATCGAGTCGATATTGCAACGGTGAGAGTAACCGTATCTTCGTGACTGGGTGCGAAGTCGCAGCTCTCTCCCTTCTCGAGTTCTCTCTATCACTGCTCTTTTCTCTTCCTCCCTACCGGCTCGGGGTTTTGCTTGCTTGCTTGCCGGTGCCGCCACTGCCGCCGCTACTGCCGGGACGGCACTCAACCAGGGAAGTCTTGTCGGCTCGGGCTTTTCAGGAGCTTTCAAGTGCTTTCGCAGTTGCCTCGAGTGCCGTAAGAGGCTTTCAGAAACGGAGGCGGAAACGGGCTTTTTAATAGGAGCGCGAGAGAAGATGCGGGCCTCCTTCTTCATCCCGCCGTCGCTACTTCTTCCTCTTTTGCTCGTCGTCCTCCCAGCTTTCCTCGATCTGGTCCACCGTCTTGTTTACACCCTTTTTCGTCGGGTCTGCCGGTGTATGGAAAAAAAAAAAAAAAAAAAAAATCGAAGGGAACGAGATCGATTACTTTATCGCGTATGATGTACTATCGAAATTTGTATACCCGAACTCTGGCTACTGGCGGCCCGGCGTGTAGGTGTGGGATAAAAAGAGCTTTTCGTGTACTCTTTTGTTTGAGAAAAGTTATTCTCGCCTCCGGCCACGAATGGGTCATCCATCATCCCTTCGGACCGGCGCTACAGTGGATTCGCACGGTACGATAGTTTTTGGAAAAAAAAAAAAAAAAAAACAGAGTCGGCTACTATTCAACGGGGATGAATGTCGGGTGGGAGTGTGCCGGCTTTTTCCGCGTTCGCCGCTCACCGGAAACCCTGACGAGTATAATAAAGTTAGGGCTCAAGCCGGCCAAATGCGAGTTTAAAATGTTATAGTCCACGTACGAACGGCGAATCCCGTCCGATGCCTCCCTTCCTCGTACGGGCTGGCTGCCACCGAACCGTTTTCCGAGCCTCGCGGCAAGTAACTTTATTCGAATTTTAACGCTGCCTCCCCACGGGAAAGGCACTCCGACGGGAACCCTACCAGAAATTAAAAGAGAGTTTGGAGCTTTCGACGCGCAGACGAAGGATGTCAGCGCGCGATGCTGCTACTCGTCCCTTCTCGACGTACGCTCGTCGAAATCCGCGGCTGGCGTGTAACATCGTTGGACCACCTATGGCTCAGACGTTGATGCCTCCGTGTAGATGCCTGTGTGTCGACAATGAGAATTTTGGACCGCGGCAACGTCGGGCTACTCGTCGTCACGAAACTCTCCTTTGAGCATGAAACTCGAATTTTCTCTGACGTCACACGGTAAAAAAAAAATCCCTGCACGGCGGCGTGGCAGTCTGGTGGAATCAATTCTACATTTTTGGAAGAGAAAAGTTTTACACACCTGAAAAGTTGGTGGCGTTTGTCTATGGAAAATGTTGCATGCGAGTTATTCATATCGCACACATAGTTGTCGTTTTATTCGCCCATGACTTTGATCTAACCATCACTAAATGTTATCGAACTCATCTCGAGATCAGCTTTCCAACTATGCGTTTATACCAATTAAACAGGTTTGCTTACCCAGGTGGGATTCTGCCGTAGCTGGAAAAACGGCACATGGCTGGTCCCACACTGGCTGCCGTACACCAAAACGCCATGTGGGTCCTTCTCCGGCCACCGTATGTACCTGTTGCGTGCGACATCACGCAAGTAGCATCTAGCGCTAGCAATAATAACTACATACAAAAATGCACACTTTTAATAAATTATGAACATCGATAGGCGAGGACGATTCACCGGGTGAGAATATCTATCTCTCGTCTATAATCGTCGGAGCGAGCTCGCGCTGGAAATTTCCAGTGGCTCGCCACCGTATGTTCAACTCGTGGAAACGTTCAATCGGTAAACGTGTCTTTTCTTCACTTTTTGAACCGTTAAGGTCGTTATGTTATCTAGAAATGTGAAAAAAAAAATCGATAGATAAAAATAATTATTCTACGGACCTTTCTGAATACTTCTATGAAAACCGTTTAATGATACTCATAAAATTAGCTGATTTATAGAGATTATAAGAGTACGTATTATAAGGGGTATGCTCGGGGAGTGCGGTCGAGACGCAGCTGCGCGCTCCCGCCGAGAAGGGACGACGAGTCCCTATTGTTCCGAAACAGTATAACGGTAAACTAGTTCGTCGAATTATTTGCCACTACTCTTCCGAATGCTTCGTCGTTTGGTTTTGACCTGCTCGAACATAGTTTCGTACTGCGCTGCACTCAGTTTCCAGCTCAACCTCTGAACGAAGTAGATACGAACATATTAAAACAAAATGTGTAGTAGGAAGTAGTCGGAATTATGAGTAGTAACAGTGGAAAAGGTACGAAAGCGAATATTCCTCACGTGTGTCGGTGTTCATTGACGAAAATAAGAAAATTCTGAGGCAATGTAAAGTAAAATGAGTACTAGGAAGTAGTAGGAAGTATGAGTAGTAATAGTAGGAAAGGTACGAAAGCGAATATTTCGCCCGTGTGTCGGAGTTCAGTGACGAAAATAAAAAAAAATTCTGAGGCAATCAGCATACTGGGGAAACGAGTGGAAATCTAACAAGTGCAACAGCAGCGAAGTTGCGAAGAACTGGTGACACGGAAATTCTGCTTGATGTACAACACGGCTGTTGTATATTGGATTTTTACACTGTTTTTGCTGCAATCAGTGCGTCTGTTATTTGCAAAACTCGCAAAAATGAAGTTTTCTTCACTAAAATCAGCCCTCGCAAATTGGATTTCAAAATCCAATGGCAATGTAGGTGCAGTGTACGAGCTCTTTTCCGTTTATCGGCGAAGCGTTTGAGATCAATCATCTGATTGTGGTGGCAATGCGATTGTTAACAGTCGGCAAGGAAACACTGAAACTATTTTGCGGGATAATGAATATCGGACTCGGACTGCCAGCAGCGTATTATTCTGCTGTGATGACAATATTTTATTGCCGGGCTGCTGCCGTGTACGATTACATGCTGCAAAGAGCCGTCGACGAGGAGAAAGAAGTGATTTCTGTGAAAAAGAACGGAAGAAGAAAGTTCTACGTACATGCAATAAAGCAACGAAAGCCAAATACTCCAGCTGCAATCAAACACTCGAATCGTCCGATTAGTGATTCATCGAGCATGAAAATTAACTAGTTCTTTCGAAATTAGACAAAAAAAAACAACTTCGAAGTCATGCGAATTACAGAAAAAGGGCTCTTCTTTGATTGATGAAAACTCAGTATATTAAAACACAGTGTACAAAGCAAAGCGGACGAACTTCAAACTCTAATTAGCGAATTTCATAATGCTTCTGCTTGGCAGAGACAATTTTTTTAATTCTCTGTGACGTCACTTTCGGTCTGATAATGTCATTTTGCGACCGGAAGTCATGTCATACAGAAAATATGTCGCAACCGATTTGAAAATCTCCGGTTCGAAAACTTAGTGCAATATTTTTTTTAAATAACTTGTTGAACATCTTGTCCGGGAGAGACTTTGACCGTAACGCACCTCGAGGAACGTTTTCTCGTGAAAATAGCGCACTTGCATTGTAATTTAATCTGTAATGTATATGATAACAATCTGATAGAAAAAAAAAAATAAAGAATGCAAGAGGGATTCCTCGAGTCTCCGAAAATGTAATCACTTTGCACGCGGCCCGCTTCGCGTGCCAAAGAAGCCTCTCTTCGTACCGCGGAATTGATCCGTCAGCCAGCCCGCGAGAAGGATAGCGAGTGGCGGGGAGCGCTGAGAGCGCGAGGGCTCGGCTCTTCGGCAGCTCGCAGAGTTCGTGGCTCGCGTTTTTGCGACAGGCTTAAAATGGCCATGCTAAATTTTTATAGGCCGTTTACGATGGCGCCCGGAGATTTGTAACTGGAGAACCCAAAGAGCTCTCAACTCCCGTTACTGGCGGACCGGAGTTCCTGCCGGAGCTCGCGAGTGGTCGGCGCGAGAGAGTGTGAAGAATTAACGATCGATACACATTGCAGCCACATCGATATATATATATATATATACCTGCACATCATCCCGTTCAGAATCATCGGACAAATCACTGTACCCATGTTTTTTGTTTCTTTAGCGTGATTTAACACGAAAATCAGCCTGTGAATAAAAATTTCCTTGTCGATGCTCGAGTCTCACAATAATAAATAACCGGCAAGCTGCCTTCGGCTGGCATCGGGCTCTTTAATTATGCAGATAAAGCACAGATACTCTGAACCGGCTCCGCGATACGTTGGACCATTTCTCTCCTTATCGGAAATTCGTCCCGACGTATACTGTGTACGCTATATACACACGACTTATCATTATTTATTATTCAAAAATTGATAACGCGGTATTCGCATAAGGAGTCTGTACAGAGAAGAAATCGTCGCATCTCCCGTTGGCTCGGTTGGTTCGCGAAGTGACGGGGAGAAAGAGAAGAAAAAAGAGATAGAGAGAGAGAAAACGATCGTCGTGTTATCTGGGCATGCCGAAACTGAAAAGCTTTCGAGTGTACGAAGCGATAGGCCGGGCGGTCGGAGTGCCTTGTAAGAGAGCGGTGTTGTACCGCTAATTGCCTTAATTCGATAAACTACAAGCTCCCATCTCCTTCCTCGCTGGTTTCTTTCCCTCGGCCGTCGTGGCCGTAGCGTCGTCTTCCTCGACTTTCCTCGAGTCTTCTGCTCCTTTCGACCGGCGTAACTCTCACCGATTCTTCCCCGGGCTCTTCTCGCGTTATCTGCTCGCGGCGTGGCTTCTCTCCTCCGCACGGGATGCGCCGGCGGTGGAGGCGGGCGATCGCCTTTTTCTCATTCCGCTCTCTCGTTTTCCTCTTCTTAACCGGCCAGGTGTCCTGTAAGATCCTCCCGCAAGAGAGCCTCGAAGAAACGAGATCTCTTCGCTTCCCTCGGGAGATCGATCACTCGCCACTTGCATTGGCTATCGGAGCAGAGCTCACGGCTTCCTCTTTTTCTTCAGCTTTCTTTTTCACCCCATTGCCTGGGAAACAAAGTTCGCTCGACGGAAAGGCTTCGATAGCCAATTCGAGCAATAGGTTCTCCGGTTGATTCTCGATCGAATCATTTCAAGTCGCACGCAGAAAAATAATTACTTGTCGCAGCCGACTGCGCGGTCAAACAAGCTGCAGGTGATTTGTTTCGTTGGGCCGACGAATCAGCCGGTTGATTGATCGGTTGCCATCAATTTTTTGGCTCCACCAATTTTTTGGCTCAACCAACTTTTCGGTTCAACTAATTATTGGGCTCGACCAACTTTTCGCGTCAACCAACTGTTTGGCTCAACCAATTTTTTGGCCCAACCGAACGGCATCAAAGCACGCAGTTCGATGACGCATCAAATTACTTTCCTCCTCGCCGATCCATCGATCATGCGGGATTAATCCGACTCGATATCTGTCCCGTGTAATTATGATTACGTTAATTACTCCGCCGTACCGTAGCCAATGAGTGGTGCAATTTAATCTAGATCCAATTTTCCGGTGCGAATGTTGGATTATCGAAGTTATGTATCGGGCTCTAACCGATGCTCTCGCTGCATACATACTCCTATTTGCTCTTTTGGCTCATACTCCCAGCCTGCTCTTATGTTCTTTCGTACGGAAAGATATCTCGCCCGAGAGGTATCGAGATCGAGTGCCCAGAGAGCGCTGGGTTCCCCCCGACGAGGATGCCTCGCCTCTTCTCGTAATCAAGACGAGAGAGCGTCCGCGCAACCATTCGTTTCAATTAAAGCCAATGGCCGGTGCTGTTGGGTCTCGTGCAATGCGTTACACCGGGCATCATGCAATACACGCACGGCCAAGGCGAACCCGCGGCATCGAAAGGATACGTGAGCGATCGCTCTGTGTACAGCCGCGAAGCACGGATGGCCGAGGCACGGAACGGTCCGAAGGATTTCTGTACCGGGAATGCGAATGAGAGGAGGAATGAGGGGGCGTGTCAATGATTTTCGTAAAGGAATATGAGATATATGCGCTCGAGGAGAGTCTTATGGGAAGAGGAAAAGGAGTGATAGTGGGGGGCGGGGGGGGGAACCCGAGAACGCGTAATGAAGGTGTTATTAAATAGATTGAGATTAATTGCGCGATTAGTGCTTTATGTGTAATTGGATGAATGGTCCGGAGAGGGTTTGCGAGGCCGCAGAGAGAGAGTGAGATGCGGGCGAAGTTCCGCGGAAAGATCGAGGCAGGATAGGGAGGGAAAAAACAAGACCCAAGGTGATTTGTAAGAAGAGTAAATTGGATTTGCACGAACACCTGTTTATTAGGCATCGACCCTCTCCTGTATCGCAACGGGCAAAGGGATCGGGAGACTTTGTGTTGCGATCGATCGAATACGTGACTGGAGATGTTTCATCAAACAAATATCTTCTTCGACGATGTTTTCATTGTCGGCCTCGAGAAATATCTGGTTGAACGGAATTTTCCAACTTCTTGTTCGTCGACAGAAACCGTCGAACCTCGCGTTTTAGCACCCTCGACGGTAGATTGCCGGCCACTTCCGGTTAGCGGCGGACAATCGTCGATCGCGTAGCGGACAGGAATGCGACCGTGGATGTCCGGCACGATCGATCTCTCCCGGTCCCGTGGGACGAGAACGAGTGACGAGAGCTGCCACCGGCTGCGATACCTTCTTGGCCAACCTACTCGGGCGCATCAAAGCGCGAAAGTGTTGCAACACGATAAGAAATTAATTCCCGATGAAGTCCAGCGGTTTTCTCACCATCAAAGTGGAAATATTATACAGGAATGAGATCCAAAGCTTTATGCAGTCGCTACGTACCAAAATAGACATACAGAATCCCTAGTGCGAAAATTACAAAGTCGCCCGTACGAAAAAAAAACGTTAATCAGTAGACTTTGTAATATGAACTACCAAATGTGCAAGTTGATACCACCTAGATTATAATAGCCCTTGTTGTGCCTCGGGCCCATCGCGTCCTCGCTATGGAGTGTGAAATTTAGAAATTCGAAATTTCGATCTCCGGAGATTTACTGGAAGTACCTCACTTCCGGTTTGAAAATCTAATTTTTTCACCGGACGTGACGTCATATCGGAAATACTCCATTACCGATTTGAGAATCTTATTTTTCGACCGGAAGTAATGTATTTCTGGTATGACGTCACGTAGGGTCGAAAAATGATTTTTTTTTTTGTTATCGACGATAGTGCACAGCGCTGTTGTACAGGGCATTATTTTGCACGACTCACCGAGACACACATAATAGTATGCACTCGGAAAAATAATTTATTTAACGGCATTTATTTGGATCAAGTGAAATATTTATTTGAATTAAATAAATATTTATTTCATTTAAGTAACTATTTACTTAATTTAAATAAATATTCATTTAAATCAAATAAATATTTTACTTAAACCAAATAAACAGTGGCCATCAAATAAATTATCGTTCTCGGTGTGATGGGGAATATAGCAGTAGGGCCTGTTAGGGGACTCCCGAAGGGGATTTAGAATAATCGAATAATTAGTGCCTGAGGAACTCCTATCGGACTCCCCTGAATTCTTGACGATTGGGGCAATCAAAGAACCAACTATCCAAAATGTATATAACATCGTATGAAATGTATGAGCATTATGTATATGCACTTTCGGATATAGCCTCTACACAAGCTTCGATATATAGTGTTGATATAATTCTTATGTAATATTTATACTTTGTCGGGTTATTTTTATTACCGCAATTTCGCGCGTTTCTCCCAGTATCCACGGTAGTCTTCTCGAAAGTTTACAGGCACTCTAATATACGGGTAGTAAAGTACAACGATGCACATTATGCCGATGCCAGCTGTGACTTCTCACGTATCAGGTACTTCCTAGGCGCATGCAATCGATGCTGTTCTATTATTCATGTTGACTATCCAACGGGACCGTGCACACACACAAAAAAAAAAGAATACTTGGTCGCTATCGAGATAAACGGAGAGTTTCGTAATGGGATTGAAAACGCCCTCCGCAAAGGATAATCGAGAGATTTTCCACATCGCGAGCGGTTTCGCAACGTTCGACGCGAAAATTACTTTGCCAGGTTGTTGCTTCGTAAGATGATTCCCCGGATGAAGTGGACGGATGTTTTTTTTTTTTTTTTTCAAGAAGTTCTCTATCTCGGATCGAAATTCACTAAGAAAAAATAAAACCTGCACTCATAACATCTTTGCATCGGACGGTAGACAAAATATTTATAAAACGTATTTGGCTGATACCCAAGCACTAGCTCTCACTTTTTCTCGCCTCAAAGTGAAAGTAAAAGAAAAAAAAGGTAAAAAAAGGGTTTAAAAAAAAAAAAGAGTCGCGGATGCTGGAGTGCTTATTAAGGTAACAGGCTCGAGGCAGGTCCGACTCGGAAACGCACTTAAAATCCGGAATCTCTCTTTTCCATTAATGTTACCGGGTATAGCTGCAGTACTAGCAGCAGCAGCAGCAGCAGCAGCAACCCTTCGCTCATAGTATACCCGCCACGCGCCCGGTCGACGAGTGCAGAAGGGGGTGCTGCATGGCACGAGTGCGGGAGTCTATATGAGCAGTTTCGTTCGTCGAGCAGGCCCGAGTAGGGTGAGTACGAGCAGGTTTTGTAGAAAGGGGATGGAGCTCTTCGTAGCACCGGTACGAGAGCCAATGTTTGGGGCGAGGGGTTGGTGGGGGAGGTGGCGGGGCGAGAGGGGAAAGTGGGGAAAGAGGGAAAGACCGCGCGCGAACGGGACAACATATCAGAACGACTATCTATCGCTGCCTTTTACGCTAATTGATAAATCGTGTTACGTTAATGAATGGAGCGTTCTCTCGTAGCGCCGAGGTGGTTGTCCCTTCTCCAGCCCCCCGTCCTGCCCCTCCCTCCCCCCTCCGGCTCTCGCCGTATCGCGCCGCGGGTCCGCCTGCTCGAAGCCTCTCGAGGATAAGGATATCGGAGGCGCGAGAAAATTAGAAATCTTTCGCACGATTGTAAAATCCTCGCTGAGTGCACCGCCAATCGAACGACCGTTGCTCCGACGTCATAATAGCATTTTTTTTTTTTTTATTCACTGCCAGATTCGAAACGGAAAACACATTTTTGCTTTGTTTTATTTGATTTAAAAAAAATTTATTTATTCATTTTGTTTTTCGTCGTTAGGGAAAAATGCGCCGAGGTATAAATAATAATGAATGCACTTTAGAGGAGCTTCAAACGTGACCGTGATATCGAAACTGGCGGGACATATAAACAGTACGGAAGTGAGGGGGTTCGCACACGTTCGCATTGGTTTGTGTGCCGCCCTTCCTCCGTCGCTTATGCTCATTGTTTCGCCACCGGATTGCCACCGAGCGGACATTAATTTCTTTTCCTCTCTCTCTCTCTCTCTCTCTCTCTCTCTCTCTCTCTCTCTCTCTCTCGCTTCATTAGTTTTTTCCTTTCAATTAGCATACGCACACGCGTTTGTGTACGGAGCGTCCGGCATGCGGTGGACAATATGCCTCGGATATACGCGCGCCGGTGTACGCCATGCGATTTTCCAAACGGCGGATCGGAGCACCGCCGCGATTTTATACCGGACGGCTATCGCGGGAGTAATAGATTGTATTAAATTTATAAAACAATAAAGAGGGCCATTTATATTTTATCGTTCCACAACAGGCACCCGGCGGATAGTTATAAATATTGCGAAACATATATAACGAGCGAAGCGAGTGCGAGACGGAGCGGCAGGGAGGGGTGCTTTGTATGCATTATTTTACGGACGGTGGAGCAATCGTTAGCGAATGGTAAAAATTTCGTTATCTCTTTTTCTTCCTCCAATTTTATTATTTCGTTGCTGTCCGTTTGTTTTTTTTTTTTTTGCCCCCTCCGCTCTCCTCGCTGGTCACATGTGCATCGCGGGCACTCTGTTGTTAATTTTTTTCCGCGTTATTTGCCCGATTTTATTTGCGTTGGGATTGTGCGTGATAAGCATTAAAAAAAAAAAAAAAAAAAAAAATAGACGAACGAGTGATTTTTTTTAACTTGTATACGATCGGGATAGAATATTTGGGAGGAACGGAAACTGTTTTCATTGAGAGGATTCGTCCGATCCGAGGGATCGTACTTCTTTGCTGAACAATCAACCGCGGAGCACAGTGGCTCGCGTGTTTCTCGGCACTATATAAAAATTGCCTGGCTCTCGCACTCAACTAAGATTAAAACGGCGGGCGTTGCTTACGCGGCCTTAATCGAATTAATAAATCACCGGCGGGCCTCCGACGCGGCCAATTCGCAGCTTGATATTTTTATTTCGTTGATGAGAAAAAAAAAAAAAAAAAGAAAGCAATAGCCGCACACGCGGGTATGAAAAATACAAGGAGAAAAGAGATGAAGTATCAGAACGAGAGAGCATCGGAGAATTTTTATATTGGCCACGGTGTTGTGCACTTGCCTTGCCGCAAAAATTAACCCCGTCGCTTGTCGATATAAATTTCTCTTACCCAAAGGAGTACCGCCTTACACTCGCGATAAAAAAAAAAATATAATAAAAAATAAAAAATAGTCATAAAAATAAAGATAAAAAGCAATCCGATGACGTAGTATTCGGCAACGAAATTACGGTAAGAAATAATAATCATCGATTCGGCTCCCGATGCCCCAATTACGCGGAGCTAACGATACCGATCGCAGCGGGTGCGAGTTAGCTCCCAGCGAGGGTGCCTCTGCCCTCTGAACCGACGGATATTTCTTACACGAGTTCCGTAACACTAGCGAAAAAGCGAAATTAATGCACAACACTCGCCCTTTTCGGTCGGTAGGTAAAAAAACAAAACAAAAAAAAATCACAAAAAGGTTCGGTTCCCCTTTCGAATGCTTGATGCTTTGTAAAAATTCTTGTATTTCCCTCGTTGAAGTAAGGTGATCACGATTGGTCGCTTCAAAACCAACCGGAACCTTGGCCAGTGATTACAGTAGTGCGGGAGCTCGAGATTAACAGACACAGTCTCACTCGGCATGGTCCGGCAGTAGAAACGGATGGATGCGGTTGGACGTGCGAAGAGCCCGAAGGAAGATCGCTGGACGTTGGAGACCGCCTGCACAAACAGCAAGACGGACAGAGAGAACGAGAGAGAGAGAGAGAGAGAGAGAGAACAGCTCGACGAGTCTCTGATTGCCCATTGTCCGACTAATAAGATATTCTATCTCACGACGTGGCGGCTGCGGCGCATGGCGTGCATCATCTACTCGAATCTTCGTTGCCAGGCTGTTTCGTCGTTTCTTCCTCATCTCTTTCTCTCTCTCCGCAGGAGGATTCGTCGCCGTCGAAGGAAACGAATCTCGCCTCGTCGATTTCTCTCCTTCGTCCAATTCGAAATCCTCCCGTGGCCGAACAACGTGAGAGTTACTCATGCGATTTTTCTCTCGCACAAAATGTGAGCCGATAAATTGAGACAGGTGTTTCGTTTAAACGGGCGGAAATAAAACTTGTCTCATTAGGATAAAAACGCTGCGGAATATGATACGAGGGAGAAGAGGGGACGAAGAGTTCAGATACGGTATAGTGTATACATATATTAATGAATATATATATATATATATATATATATATATATATATATATATATATATACATCACAGGGGCTCGGATATCGTCATAAATATTAATTAACAAAGCCCCAGCTCGGGGCTATAAAGCCCGAATACGTGCGGTATACCTGTTCCTCCTTCCTCTCCGCACTCGTGTCCGTCCATCCAACTCTTCGAAAAGAAACACGCTCGCGCCTGTATGATGTATAGTCCCGTCGTGATTTTTAACTTATTTTGCGTCCTCATGTGGGAAACTTCGTTTTCAAGTAGAAGAAAAAAAAAAAAAATTATGCAATTTTTGTACCGGAGTGTTAACACACTCCAACAAACAACAACATTAACTCTTCACAAGCCACATCGGCTGTAACCGCACCGAAACTGGTTGGCTTCATGCATACGTGTGTATGAATTAGGTGTAAAAAAATTAAGTGATGACTCGATGGCGATTTGAAAAAATAGACTGAAAGACGATAAAATGTTCCTAAAATTTTTTCGAGAATATTCATAACGAGGTCAATTGTAATTTCTTCAGAGTTCGATCTCCTTGTTCGTTCCTGAACAGAAAGCACACGATACCATACGAGCATTAGTGGTGGTGGTAGGTTATAGTATACCTATAAGTGGCACCTATAGACCGTCTCGGAGGGCCGCTAATTCCGTCGTGTTCCGAATCCATCAGGCCGGGCGCCTTTTATCTTTGAGCCGACGAGGGTCTCCTATCTAAAGTGGTTCTCACTTAGCGCGAGCGCGCCCGCGGTGAAGGATCGCGCGAGCCCGCGCTCACTCTTCTCCCGTACAAGCAGGTGTGTGTGTATATATGCATTATAAAGTATAGAAGCTCAGGGTGCGGGCCTCCGGATTGAAGAGCCCGGTGAATGAAGTTCTCTTTACTCCACTCCCGCTTTTCTTGCGAAGGTGGCGTTGGTCAAGGGCTTCTCTTGGCCCGAGGACCTAATAGAAAGAAAAAAATCAACAAGATTCGATGACGACGGTGGTAAAAAAAGGAACGAAGGAACGAACGAAAGAGATGTGAAATAAGGGAGAAAAGAGGGCGGGGAAGCGATCATAAATATAAACGAACGCTATCACTCAATTAGCACGGGTAGCCCAAGTTATCTCGAGAGACGCACGCGAACTCTTCTTCTCTGGGGGAGCCTCGTGGCGATCGGTCGACTGCAGCAGCAGCAGCAGCAGCAGCAGCAGAAGCAGCACCAGAGGAGAATACCAAGCTTCTACGGTTTCTCTGTTTATCTTCGACGGGGGAACAGAAACGGGAATCGAATGAATGAATGAACGATCGAGTAGCGGCGGTAGAGCGAACGTGAATATAGAGGACCGTTGACTTATCTCGGTAAACGAAAGCACGCGACGGTCCTCTCCGGAGTGTGCGCGTCTTCATGCCGACAAATAACTCGACGATGGAATTCGATTATTTATTAATACGGTGCGTCGATAGCTCTTTACGAATGCCATTATTTAGTGCGAAGAAGCACCTATCTAAAAAGAAATCCGACCGACGGTAGATCCTTGGTAGATCTATTGGTATGCGCGTTCACCGAAAGTCGGCACATCGGAACGATCATCGACGTACGATATAAATTCCAAAAATACCTGCGCAGCCTGACACTCGTTCACTCGGCTCTACATTCCGTCTAAAATTATCCCAGTGGGCTAATTTCTGATACCACATGATAGATCCATCGCAAGACAATGCCCGACGATATTTAATCTACACGCGATTCTGTCTTTCAAACACGCTAGTTCCGCTTAATTATTCCGTCAATGACCACCAGACATCGAAATTACAATTGTCCGGCATCAAATACCCGAATCATCGTGCACCCTGTCCCAAACACTCGTGGTCTATATCACCGGTGAAGTTTCGCTGGCAGCGAGGGCATGTAATTCCTCCTCCCCATCGTACAGACTAGAAGGTCTGACGCCGTTGCTACATCTCGTGCGAACGCATCCCACAGTTCTGTATTATACATTGAACGTTGTACATCAGTCGCACGTTCTCGCCGGAGGCTCTGCGTGCTGCTGATTCCGCCTGCAATCCGGAGACGAAAGCCCCAGAGCTGGAGCTACGTTGCGAATTGAAAAAAAAAAATAAATAAATAAAAATAAAAATAAAAGATAAAACAAGAAAAAAAAACACTGTTGAGGGAGCAAGCGAATAGCGGATGCAGAGAGGGAATATCATCGAGAGTAGCCGTCTGGAATGGGGCTCGTTCGCGCTACTCCGATGCGGATCACCCTGGAAGCGTCCAGCGCGGTCCAACACCCGGGTACGATCCTCGAGCCAGGCTCGATGTGTACGAGAGGAGGGGGGAGGAGGGACGAGATCCTCAACCTCTCCATGCTATAGCCGCGCACTTAGCCCGTTGCCGTTGCGGACGGGGGGAACACGGAGGCGAGGGATGCTCCGCCGCAGGAAAGAGACGGAGCGACATCGAGAGGAGAGCTTCCAGCGAGTGACGAGGAAGAAAGGGAGGACGAGACGGCGACAGCGCGTTGCCAGAAGGGCGCAAGGGCGAGAGCGGTCGCAGGAGATGCAGAACGTGCGGGAGAGAGAGCGAGAGATGTATCGCGAACGCGCGGGACGCCCACCGTGGTCGATGGTCGATCGAGCGTGGGCTGCGGAGCTCGCTAATGCGAATATGCTGTCGTCCAGATAGAAAGAGATACCCGATAGCGAATCTGTGTTCGACACGGATGTCGAATTAGCTTGGATTTAGGTTGCCCGGGGGACTGACAAATAGTTATTGCTTGATTAGGTACGTAGGCTGTACTATATACTGCAAGAGAGAATGGGGAATATATATATATATATATACGCGTTAGAGGGAGGGGTACACGGTTCGGCCGGGGAAATATACCGAAACCATTGCAGATTGGAGTTGGATTCGACGGGAATACGGAGAAGAGGAACGACGCTGCGGGGCTCCTCGATATCTGGACTCCTGGACACGGAGAGGTACACGCTCCGCCGGGAGAGGATATTGCTGTTTCTCGGTTCTTTGGAGCATTCCCGGTTAATACACGTTTCGTCTGTTCTCTTCCTTTTGTCTTCGAGTTCTGTCGCCGTCTTCTTTCGCCGGACGGAGGAGAGCCGCGAATTAAAAGATATCCGCGCCGAATCGAGAGAGGCTCCGCATGGAGTAGCGAGAGAGAGAGAGAGAGAGAGAGAGAGAGAGCCAAGTGTATGTGTGCGTGTGACTCTCGATCCAAGTTTTATCATCGCAAGGATACACACCGACCGAGCGTTCTCTCATAAATCCTGTCCGGGTATTTTTTTTCTTCTGCGGAACGGCCAACCTCCGCGTTCACTTATATTCTTGTTTGAGTCGCTCTCTCGCTCTCTCGCGAGAGAGATCTCACGGATAAATCAAGTCGCCCGAAGGACACTCTCCGCGGTTATACGTACGCGATGTATCCTGCGACTGTTGATCACGGTATCCAATGCGAATTCGTCGGCCTCGTTACCATCTTTTCCCTCCTCAAATCGTCCGATAAGACTCGACTTTATTTATTTGCAATCGGGTACCACGAGACCTCTTGGCCCCCACGGCCTCGCTATGATTTACTGCGTTTTTATGGAATTATCGAGATGAAAATTTTATCGTCGCCGAGCAGCAGCACCAACGGCAGCGGCAAGTGCTTCACTCCCGTACGATCGCCTTTCCTTTCCACATTCACCTCCTGTCCTCCTCGCACTGCCGGATCGATCTTCCCTAGAGTCGTTTCGTGTAATTGAAAATATTTGAGGTGCCGGCGATCCTGGAGGTCCACAGCCGGAATCGAACGCTCGGCGATTCACGAAGCACTCTCCTCCGGGCGGGCCTAATTTATATGCTAATTCGACTAACCGGGGAAGTCTCTCTCTCTCTCTCTCTCTCTCTCTCCATCTCACCAGGTTGTTATACATGTATATGCACTCTATATAGTAGTACAGTGTGTGGATTCGCAGCGATTGAGGGACTCGTGTCTCAGCATTGCCAGACCACTACTCGACAACTCCATTCGTTTAGTTTCGAGTGGGGACATATCACACGGACCACTCTTCGTGTCGAACAAAAATTGAGCTTTCCGTTTCCTGCTCGAAAGCTTAATTAATGACCGCGCGGGGGTGGTGAGGAGATAAAACAAACTCAGCGACACCATTGGGTCATCGGACGATCGGAACAGGACGGAACATCGTCGTCCAGTCATTATCGTCGCGCGGAACCGACCGGGGGGCATAGACAAAACCACTGTATCGAATGACATCAGCGAACAGGATTTGCCTCCCCGGTACTCGACCGATCGTCATCGCAATTGTGGCTGCTCGATAGGTATCCTTTTACGCCCATCAACACGGATTAGGTAAACCCATCGTTGAACAAACCGCGCGCGTACTCTCGTCGATGGCGATGGAAACATGGGTACATATAGCCCCAGGTACATAATATTATGTGCTTCTGTGACTGGGCAACCTCCCCCCCCCCACCTTCCGAGTGTGTTCAGTCATTGCCCGAAATCGAGAATTCGGTACCGGACGACCCCTCCCCCCCCCATTCGTTACATCGCAACGGGTTGAATTGGAACAATCAGGTAATGCGGCGGTATCTCCCTGACAACGATCGGCGAACAGAATCCCCTGCCGAACGCTCTGTGTCACTACGTTACTCATTTTCACTTCATTCGCGCGCGAGCCGATCGTTCCGGCAACCCGTCTCTCCCGCTCTCTGTCCTCTCTTTATCTCCGCGCACACACTCGATATGTACTCTAAATGCATAGTCCAGCATCATAGCACGGTGTGTCCCAACTATGCGGACAAAAGCACGAATCCCGACCGACACGACGAACAAATGGCCGGACACTTTGCCCGAACCTTTCGTACGGTGGATGTACAGGCCATACCTATACACAAATACCGTAACGGCGCGTTGAACATCAGTCCCCGAAAGCTCGTTCGGGGGCTTCACTATAATGGTAACTCGTCACGGGTTTCCGAGCTCTCTCGCTGGCTACGCTATTAACATTAAACTCACACGGGCTCGCGCCATTAATCGCGATATTCGGAGGGAATGCGGAGTCGTGATTCCGCAGCCGGTGGCCCCGCACCGTGAGAATCGAACGAGTGAATGAAATAGCTCTCTCGATGGCGAGCGAGAAAGAGCAATGGCACCGGCGGGAGAGAGAGCCGGACGGAGAGAAACACTGCCTGCTGATGGTTACGCCGGTGCGGAATCGATGGAGCGCGGAATCGGTCGCGGAGTACCGACCAATTAGTCGGCCGATGATTGGCGCGTGTAAACCGAAACGATGACGTAACACACCGGTGAAAACGGAGGGCGGAGTGGGAGATGGCACGGGCACACACATAGACGCACAGACGAGAGGTCCGAGCTTCCAATGGGACGAAACGAGTCGTGGTCCATGACGGAGGCTGTGTGGAAGTCGGGTAGAGGATTGAAGCTCGATCGTCCAGGGTTACGCCAGTAGCCGGCACACACCACGAGCACAACGTTGTGGCCTTCGTAAACCCATCGCGGATGGACCGGCAGCAGCCGCCGAAGCCTATAGCGACTGCTTTTCCCCCAACATGGTATGAGTATTATAGCTTGTAGGGTTCGGGTATCGATGTGTACCTGTATGAATAGGAATACGTTATAGTGGTTGGGCATCAACCCGGCAGCGCATAGGAGGACCGGGATGCCTGGCTACAGGAGACTAATGGAATTGATTAAAATGTGTTCGATCAACCGAACCGCGGGCCTCACTCGCGCTAGTGAGATCCGATAGAGGGAGGTTGGCCTGTTGGTCGCAAGCGTCCAGCAATCCTTCTCCCGTCTCTCTCGCTCTCTCTGTCTCTCTCTCTCTCTCTCTTTGCCGCCCTCTCTCGCGTTCCTCGTCCTTCAACCAGCGAACTTGCCACACCGTGGCCATAGCCGCACTCTGTCTGCGGCGACTCTCTCGCTCGGCAATCGAATATTTGCGTTTAGGTACGTCGACGCGGAAAATGCTATCTTTGTCAATTAATTCAACCTGTTGTCCCCCCAGCTATCGTACGCGTGAGGAAACCTATAGTTCGACTGCGTACCTCTATGGTGAAGGCGCGCTATCGGGAAAATTGGCGGTTAGCCGACATATTACAGGTATTACCTATTGCGGGGATGAAGCTGGAGGATAGCGCAAGGGGTCTGACAGCTGTTTTCGCAGATAATGAATTGGTGATTAGGATTTTAATCCTGTTTTCGCTTTGGTAGATGTTTCTACCGTCATTCGCGAACCAGTCAGCCGTATCTTTGGGTTGGATTTCTCTCAACCGATTTCAACCCAACCGGTCGATTAGTTCGTCAAACTAACTCCATGTCCCAGAGTCGGAAGTACGCTTGATTTGCGAACATCCGACCGTCAATCGTTCACCCGACACATGATCAACACATAAATCTCCACAAAATCAGGACAAGAGTCAGTTTGACGCACCAATCGACCGGTTTGATTCCTGGTCGACTTCCGGTTGGTCGGACCTCGAGAGATGTGATGGCACAATCTACGAAAGTTAAGTCCTGACCGATGAGCACAATAAAATTATATTTTTCACTGTTGGATCTCGTTGCGTAAAGTAGTATTTTGCCGGCTGATGCTGCGCTCACGGAGCGAATCGAGCCGCATTTGCAGTCGCCTCGGGGGGTGGCTCTCTTTACCTGTGCGAAGACCGGCAGAGAGAAGGAGATAGAGTCCGGCGAAGCTCGCCCAACAGTACGGCTACGTGCCATACTTACGTATAAATGTACGCACGACCGCAACTGCGGCTGATTAAACTAATGCCAGCCGAGCGCGCTCTCGCACTTTGCGAGATAGCGCGTCGAGTACATTGTAACTACTTAGGTGGATCCATACGGCCGAGTACAACGAGCTTAAGTACGTTCTCCATACACGTATTCGTACTTGGGAAGCGTAAGCAGCCCCGGGAACCCACTTAACGTCTCGACTCTCTTATATGGTATAAACCCCCTCTGACCCCCCCCCCCCCCCCCCCCCCCCCCCTCACCACCCCCCACCCGCTCCCCGCGCCCTTTATGTGCGCGCACTTCTCCCTCGCGCGGCGGTCATATATACGATTTTATTTCCACGACAGATACACACGGAGACTCCGTGAGGCTGAAGGAGATGAGGGAAGTATAACCGGCTCGCCAGAAGTATTCACTCTGACCGGCCATTAATAACGCAAAGTTTTATTTAATTGCGATCGTAAATCATACTGTCTAGTATCGTCTCTCCTCTCCCTCCAGCTATTCCTTTCACGCTGCCTTACCTTCTCACGCGAGAGATGCCCATCATTTTAAGCTTATTTCTACATCGTCGTCGGGGTAGCAATAGAACAATTTTTCTCAAGAGTAATACACGCGTAAAGAAGAAAATCCGATTCAGCCTTACCTTGGCGATAGATTTATTGTGTGTATCAACGAAAAATCGGACATCATAGATCCATCACCAGTTCAACGTGGACGGGATTTTCTTAAACGGGTGTGCACGTCTGCTGGCTGTCCATCTGATCCATTCGATAGATTTTCGATGAAAAAAAAAACGTGGAGATATATGCGCAGTGTCTGTCAGGGTGCAGCACCGGTACGCATTTTTTTTTTTTTTTTTTTTTTTTTTCGGTGTAGAAACATGACAAGACGCTCCACGAGAGGCAACGGGGTGAGGGAAAAAGGTCGCGCGAAAAAGGAAGAAAATAAATGAAATAGATGTCTCCAAGGGAGTGAGAGAGGGCCGCGAGTGTCGCTAATGAACCGGTCTCAGTCGTCTCTGTCGAACACCCGTACGGGGGCTGCTGGCGGCCACCAACCCCTCTCGCATGTTCGTTTCCACCGGCGGAACATCGGGAGAAAGAGAGATCGAAGTCAAACGCGCACTCGACCGGTTTTCGTTATACTCACTTCGGGATCTGTCGTTAATTGCGCACGCACCTCCATACATACGGGGCGGTGGGCTCGTTCGAGCGGAATTAACTGATATCACGTGGCTAAATACGCGATAAATTCAACATAGCGCCCGCGCCTCGTGCTCTCGTATTATCGACGAGAGGAGTAGCGTTAACTAACGGGCCCCGAGAGAACGAGATGCCGCGAAAGCTTGCCGTTCGTGTACAGCACGAATACGTACAGGGACCAATCGATTCCTCGCCGATCGGTCCGGACGACCGACGATAAAAGGCTGCCCTTTTCGCAATTCCTCTCACGCGACGCCTGCGGGAAGAGTCTGAAACTTTTCGCAAAAACTGGACTACATTGCGCGCGGTTCGCGCGCGACTGAGCTTCGTTGGCGTTGGAACGCTTAAACGTGTGTTTCTTACTTCGTACGTCTGTGTCACTGGCGGCATTCGAGATACATTCCTGAGAAAAATTAACAAATTTCTCTGTGACGTCACTTCCGCTTTAAAAAACCCACTTTTTTAATCGGATAGTGAGGTCACGTCAAAAGAATTTAGGAATATCATTACGATTTCTTCACTTTTCACTTTGATCACTTCGGGTCTGAAAATCTCGTTTTTCGACCGCAAATACGAGACTTCAGGATTGAAAATCAAATTTTACGACCGGAAATGACGTTGTACCGCTAATACGCCACTTCCGGTTTAAAAACCTCATTTTTCAAACGGACGTGGCGCCACGCCGGAAATACGTCACTTCCGGTCGAAAAATGAGATTTTCAAAGCGGAAGTAATGTTACATAGAAATTTAAAAACGGTCACTGCAACGTATCTCGAATACACCCAGTGACGAAAATATGTGAATTAAGGAACAAAGAGGAAGTGGTTAAAAGAACCTTAGTCCTACGTCTCAAATGTATTTGGAATTCATCTCGAATGTAGCCAGCGAAAGAAATGGATGAATTAAGAAACACACGGTACATATTCAGCTCACTTTAGCTGGTGCGAATTTAGTCACATGACCTCGACCGATTGTGATACGAATAAAAGAACAACAATGGCAATGTCGAATTACGACCTGCATGTTTCGAGATAATATTCTGACATACACAACTTTTTCGGGAGGGAGCAATGATGCGCGCTCTTTACGGTGGATTCTCCACCACATTGGGTGAAAAAAGCGAATATGAATCGATCCAAATACAATTGGTTTACGCGTTGGTAATCGGGACGGACCGTATTCGCGCTTTTTCCTATTTCCATGCATTTCGTCGCGTCTCGTCCGAATGCGTCCTGACACTCGGCGGAACAGATCTTAGCCGGATCTGGAGGCAAGCGATTTGACAAAGAGGCGTGGATTACAAATTCTCGCGGGGTATCGAGTTCCAAGCCTGTTTCCGAGTGCCTGAAAAATTCTCGTGTATACTCGCTTAGAGGAATTTCCTATCAATTACGGACAGGTTTCCATGCTGCCGTTCCCGGCGTGGGTATGCTTGCTGTTCTTTTTTTTTTTATTCTTCTCTCCTTGCCATCACTGCCTCTCCGTCTCCTCTCTCGCCCCTCTCACTTCGGCGCCCTTATCCCGTCGAAGAAATCCTGTTTCTCTCGCTCGCTCGCGCGCACCGTCGCCGCGGTGGCTCTCTCCGAGGCAGAACAGAAAAGCGGACGTGATGCCTGGCAATGGCCGAGAGGTGTTTGCTTGCCCCACGGTCAGCGAGCAATGAGGATCATATCGTTACGGACATACACTCGTCGTGTAATAACCAGTAGCCAAGGTACAAAAAAAAAAAATAAAATAAAAAATAAATAACACACGATAAATCATACGACAATTAAATCGATAAATCAAACGAGTCGGTATAAATCATCCTGACGCTCTTCGGCGTGTTCCACTTTGATATTACTTTTTAATACGAAGTTCCTTCCCCCTCGATGCCGATCGAGCGTAGAAAGTAGTCCAAAATCGGCAAAGACCCAAGGCGAAAGTACGACAAAGTTTGTGTACTTTCCGGCAAGTAGGATAGGTAGATTGCGACTCGTATTGCACACCTTTCGCCCACGTTCCCGTTATACTCCGGCAGTTCTGTAATACACACGTACCGGGATACGTGTACATATGCCATATCGTAATATGCTGGGCGTATCGTATCCTCTGGCCTTATCCGCGTTCAGGAGCTCGGTAGGTGTCTCCCGCAGAAGTGTAGTAAAATATGAAGTGGTACAGTAGAATCTCTCGCAAGACAACGGCGGGGGAGATACCGAAGAAAAAAAATCCTCCTAACCAATTTCCGGACCCGAAAAATTTGGTTCGACGATTCATTTGTTGGCTTTAAGGTAAACGGCCCGGTTTGTCACCGTGTCCGAATTTGTGAGCCCCACGGCACATTTTTGTCTACTGTAAATTCAATTTTCATCAAAAATCCAATAGATTATTGGCGAATTAAAAAGCGTTAAATGTTGCTTACTTTGGCGACATACATAATTTTTAAATTAAACGCTTTGTAACTAAATTTATCCTCGAATGGTGCAATTTGCACTTCAGTCGGCTCGGAAGACCATTGCTGGACGAAGCTCACTAGCTTCGATAGTTGCCGAATAGTGCGTTTTCAATCTAAAGTAAATATTCAACCACATGAAACTTATATAACGATGTTCAGCAAGAACCACGTTATTGATGCGAAGAAAAAAAATCCTACTTTTGTTCAGTTGTTTCGTTAAATTCGGGGGATCAATAAGTCCGTCACATAATTAAGGTTATGCCGCGGTTTCCGACCTTCGATTTTTCTACACATCTACACATCTGATGAAATTATAATACCTTTCAGCCAATTCAATTTTTTTCATTGTTTGTACCTGAAATTTTACACTAAAATTACATAAGAAATGCAATCAGATCCGTTTCAATTGACAATGCGAAGTTTCAGAAACTGGGTAAGTAACTGCTGCGTGAGTGTCAGAAACCGGGCTCACGCGGGGGTCGTAAACTAGGACATTGGTGGGTCCACAGTGTCAGAAACCCTGGCAATAGACAAACATTATTAAATTAATATTATTATAAAAATTATTGATTTTTTTTACTTGCATAATAAGTAAATTTCATTCAGAATGTTTTAATGTACGTGCTGAGAGAGTTCATTTTCAGTTGGACAATGTTACACGTTCGTAATTAATAGAAAAGCCACACCGCTGCTCTAAAAGTGTCACAAACCGGGGCCGTTTACCTTACAAGCTGATTTATTCGCGCAACCAATCGATTACTCCACCAAATCAATTTTTTTTCTCGTGTCGATAGTTTGTTAGGGCAAACAATTATCTTTCGCACTGACAATGATGCTCTTTCGTGCAAGTCCGATCTCTGGATCATTGCCACTGCGCAAAATTTAAGTGAAGCGCTATTTCTCAGCCGCCAAGATCCGCGGAAGGGAAGTCTATGGAGGAGACGGCTCGTGACAGCATCCACTGTATAGCTCTAGAAGCTGGACGACATCACTGCGTGATAATCGAGAGAGCGGTCATCCGGTGTGTGACTCGATCGCGGTCCTGGCGCACCCAGCATCAGTAGCGGCAGCACCGACAACGCGGTGTGCGCATGGGCACGTTGCACTTTTCGAGATCTCTCTGCAAGGCGAGCTTAATTATCGCGACACGGTGTCGCGCTCAATTTCCCTTCGATTTCTCTCCGCCGTTGACCATTCCAAAGCCAATTCCAACGTGTCGGAGCTCATAACGCTACTTTTGTGTGCTCACGCGAGTGTTCATGTGAATTGGCAAAACGTTGCACTTACACGTTCCACACAGCTTTCCTTGTGCGGCATTCTCAAACACCGGGTTTAAGATGTTTCTTTAACTCGTGGAAAACGCTGCACACTGTAGACGCGGGGCAAAATGTGGTACACTAGGACCTCGATTTCATTCACAGCAGCGGAATCGGCTCCAGCTCGCATTCACGAAAATCGAGCCTGCACATGCGTCGCCCATACTGACTGTCGAGCATGGCAAATAGCTCACTGTTACGGAAACCGAGGGTGCAAAAATCGAGGTTCTAGCAGTGGTGGATTTAAGACTAATGGCGACCTCGGCAAGCCAATTTTTGGCGCTCCAAAAAATTTTTTCAATAGGTTTTTTTTCACATTCTTCTTTGGCGACTGTTCGTTTCCGGGATTGATATCCACTTAGTTTCTTCTTTACATCACACATGATTCATTGTTTTGCACTAACTTTATGCAATCCGAGAAAAAATTCTTTATATTCAGTAGTAAATTGTCAACTCGATAAACTTATGTGCCCGCTGGAACTTGCAATGTTCGTTCGCCTTGCGTACGCCAAGGCGCTTTGTGTTTCTCAATGCAAGATATAAACGAAAACAAAATATCCTTCCAAAGAGGCGGGTGAGAGTCGCGCTTCCGCGTATACTGACTATCGCGAGCGTTTAATGGATAACTCGACCAAGATGCTGCGAGTTTGAATACTATATCATCCATCGATCGTTTTTTTATTGGCTTCTTAACTGATAACAAAGTATAAGCCAACATCTATATTACACACGAATTATACGCGAGTTTATGGATTAAAATTATGAACCTTTGACGCCTTGAAAACAATAAAGAGATTTATACAATATTCAGCATTTTCGGCAATTTTTTTCCCTCATCGTAGCGGCGTCCCTAGGCAATTGCCTGTGCCTAAATCCAGCACAGGGTTCTAGTGCACCACATTATTTAAAAATAAAAAAAAATGCATGGAATTCATTCAAGCAGTCGGTCATCCAACCAATTATTTCCCTCGGTAAATTAATTCGCTCCCAAAATGGAGCGAATTAAGAGATACGATTTCTCGTGACAACCTCGAGGTCGAGGTACTCAGTTTCGTCCCGAACCGCAATTTTTCTCGAATGCTCAACAGTCGATGCGCAGCTTTCATTCTTGCATACCCCATTTTGCCTCATCTCCACCGCCATACAATATCGCCCCGAGGACCCGCTCTGCCGAATCAATTACCGTTGTCCGGTCACATTTGCAATCATTAAGACCGACTCGGAGGAAAATGTATCGGGACATCGTCGCCGCGTATCGTTACACATGTGTATGCGCCTCTACACTGTAGTTGTGGCTGCAACACTGCGCGGTCCGTCGCCTCTGCTCGACGCGATAAAGCCTGGTAGAAACGCTCGCGCTCTATGTCCCGTTACTTCCTGATAATCGATTCTCGGCCAATTAATAACGTCAATTACCACCGAATTATAGCTCGCCCGGGATATCTCGACAATTTCCTGCTACCATCTCGCTCTCTCGCCCCCCCCCTCCCCCTCCCGCCACCGCCAACCATGCGGCCTCACCTCGCCCGACAAGCCGAGCAGGGAAATATACACTCGAACCTCAACGAGGACGAGATCGCAATGCAATATGGAAATTATCCACGCACACGATCTCACCGAGTTATCGATATCGACAGCTCAGAAACAGAAGAGCTCTTCCCGCACCGTTCAGCCCACAAAACGATGCCCGATACGCCCTTCCGTTTCTCAGCGTTCGACGCAGCATCGGCGCGCATTTAACGTGCAGCATGTTGAATCCCGTGTAACGAGAGCATTAATAGGTGCTCCAACAATAATACATAGCTGCAGGAAAGACGGCTGTACCGTAAAGCTCGTTCGGATTTTCAACTTCGATTCATCGAGCTCAATTAATAACGCGAGCGCGCACTCGTAGTTATTAATCGCTGGCTGCATGCATACCCGCAGCACTGGGCGCGGAGTGCGTTATACACGCGAGGGTGAGAGGAGGAAAAAAAAAAAAATTGTTCAGAGTGAGACACTCTCTATTTTATAAAACGACAGGTATTTAATTCCCCCGTGGGTATACTGCAGGATTTATGGTATGAATTTAATTTGAAACGAGGACAAAAGTGACGGCTCGTGTCACGTATAATTAAACGCGTGCCCACGTTTGTTTCGAGAGGAGTCGCGCGCGCGCGCGCGCGCGAGGGAGCGAGCCCGTGTGTGCGATCGGCTGCACCGGAAGGATTTCAAGAATTGTTATCTTCGCCGAGTGTCACATACAGACGTGTAGCGTTACGGATTGATGGAAATCGGTAATTACTTTTGAAGATCCGAGAGACTCCCACATCGTGCGGCTCGGCGAAGTGGATACGGAGGACGGGTCATCGTTGCTCGTTGTGTCGTACCGTCGTTCATGCTCATTCCCGGAAAAAAAAAAAAAAAAACGATATTAAAAGAAATTAAATAAAATGATACCACAATGTTGAAGTTTCTCGCTCGAACGGATCCGAACGTTCTCGGGAGAAACCGCGTCCTCTTCCATCCGGCTGATCGTGAAATTAATTTTTATGCGTTCCTTCTTCCCGCGGACCCAGATTCCTATCTAAAGTGGTCCCGCGTGTAACCGTGCTGCGCCCGATGGGAGGAGAGAGTCACTCGACGGAGTGAAAGAATATAAAAGACAGAGGGATACACTGTGGTGGTCCCTTCGGGTATGCGTACGCGTTGAAGTTTTACGAGCCGTTTCGGGGATACGCAGCCGACACAACCGGACTTCCCTTCCAGAATATGCGTTTTGCGCTACGGAGCGAGATCTCGCGAGAGATCGAGAGCCCGGATTCAATTCCTCCCCACACGTCGCGGGAGGCTCGTGACTAAAAAAAAATCCTAAAAATAAAGGAAGCCTTCGAAAAAAATGCTATCTGCATCGAAGCTTTTCAACGCTTCCACCATGAGGATTATGATAATCCGGTGGCGATAAACGCCATCGAAGTGAGGCCATTAAAATATTTCGGATCATCCGAGAGCCGGGATTCGAGACTCCGTCTATAATCCCTCGATGATCATAAAATTCCCGTATCTAAAACATATGTTATTTATCGTCACACCTTACGGTCCACTCATAGTTCTGCATCGTCTCTTTCAGGCGGTTGACCGTGCGCAGACATTCGCGCCTCTTCAGGACCGAGCCGGGACCGAATCGTCGAAACGGTAAGTCACGAACTCCAGTTCTTCCATTGAAGTTTCTCGTCGCTCTGTCCTCCGGAATTAAATCGCTGGGATGGGTAACACAGCGAAGTATGGTCATAGGCCGAGATCCGAGACTCCGACGGGGGGAGAAAAATAGTACACAGCTCGGTGGGCATCGGAGCCGGGTACTTAACCAGTGGAGTACGCACTGTATGGATGGCTGAAATTTATGGGAGGAGATATCTACTCTGTATGGTACATATATGCATGCTCGGCCGGAGGGACGCGACGGTACAGTCCGCGGCGTGACGTTGCTCTCCCGGTTGAACTCGGTCGACGAGTAACTCGCCGGAGAGATTCTTCGCTCGCGAACCGGTCACCTTCGTACTCGCGACAGATACCCGGGCTGTATATATGTTTTATGTAGATATACAGGTAGGTATACAGGTATACGGGTATAGTTGTTGGCATGGGACGAAAGGATAGAGTACCGACTGCCGCGAGCAACGCAGTGATCACGGTGAATTATGAGCAGACGAGAGAGCCGCGGCGGACCGCGAGAGCACCGAGACGACGAAGTGGACCGGATCTCTTCGGAGTCATGCGGAGCCGTGGAAAGAGACGTGGCGTGAGGTCCCTCGCGCGACGATATCCTCGTTGAGACTCGATTTTCTGACGTGCCGACTCCGAAATGAGACAACCCCTTTAGTGACTGACTGGATTTTCCCGAGCCTGCAAAAGGGAAAAAATCGAAATTTCATTTTACGGTTTGCACGCGTTGCTAAAGTAAATGAAAGGCCGATTTTTATCGTCGAGCGACTTCGTTTCATGAAGTGGCGATTTTGACCAATTTGTATGAAACTTAATTTGTCGATGTCTCTCGCCGCCTCGGCTGTAACCGCCGGAGATAGAAATTTCTCGTATTACGATGAAAGATAAATCGTAAAAAGGGAACCAGAAGATAACTCGTCCTCGACAATTTCCGGTGACGCACGGTATTCGATCGAACCGCGCCGGGAAAGGGAAAAGAGTCGTGCCGAGTTTAAGTAGTGCTGGTGGACCGTTCGTTGTGTGCATCGGCTGTGGATACATCGAGGCAATAATATTCGCGGGAAGAGTCCTTGCTCACTTCCTTTCGTGGGCGATGCGGGGGAAGCGCAAGAAAAATAAAAAATAAAAAAAAAATTAATATCTATCCGTACCGCGCGTTATGCGGTCTTCGAGCTCCAGCGTGCGGTTTACCGAACTCGACGCCTGGGATTCTCTTACGGACGCTTCTTTTTTTTTTTTTTTTTTCATACGACTAAAATCGCGAATCGTTTAGCGATAAAACCCAAAGAATAATTTAAAAAAAAAACACAATTTTATAAGAAAAAAAAAAAAAAAAAACAGAATAAAATAAACGTGAAAGTCACGAATGAATGATGATTCTTCGATTCATCGGTGCTTTAATAGGACCACCTCGCTGTCTCCGCGAACCCTCGCTCACTAAACTTCTCATCCTAACGACGCTCAGTTCACGTTGCGGTTTCACAGTGGTAAATCGATCCTCCTTTGAGAGCCACTGTGCGCCAAGAAATAATTAATTTCCGGTTTCCACTTACAGTGTTCGTACGGATTAAAAGTAATCATCCACTACATTTTCACGCTGGTCCCGGCAATAAAGGCCGATTCGACGACGCTCTTCGTTCCTTGCAGCATATCCATAAGATATCCCCCGACGCAAACGGGAGGCCCGAATGTTTTTTTTTTTTTTTTAATTTTTTTTTATCGCAATCTTCTCCCAAGCGTGTGAAAGACTCGTATCGTTGCGGCATTAGCGTTAGCGATAGCAGTTAGTAATTTTTTTTTTTCCACAGCGGTGGATGTAGCGGAGGCACGAAGCGTAATACACCGCGCCATAATTTCTTATCGTAACGAGCCACAGATAAGAAGCGGCGCATGAGGAATCGTGGATTTCCGGTTCCATTAAGAGGTCGTCCTTGTCTTTTATGACCCGTGCACACCAGCGACTTCTCTCGGTTAACCACCACAGTCACAAAACCTTCTCCCCCCCCCCCCCTTTTTTTCGAGTCCCGTTTCAATGCAAGAACGGTCAAGCAACTCATCCGTGAAAGAAACAATAAAATCTCCTTCGATCCGATCTAAATATAGAAAAAGTCGATCGGATACATTTGCGCGTCTCTCGTGAGTCATCGAACCTCATCAGTGTCTCCGCTGTCCGATCAATGACAATATCGACGAATACAGGTCGTTAATGCAATCTCAATGATCCCGAAGCCCTCGAGAAGCAATTTTACGGCGGCAATCACGTTTATCAAGGGTATCGTCGATGATAATGTCGGGTGAGAGAGGCGTCGTATCGCGGCTCTCGCCGAGGGAGCGTTTGAGATGAAAAGTTTGGCAGGGACCAGTTCCCCCACGTGCATCCTCCTCGGGCTCGACCGCACTCGGAGGGCTGGCTGCCGAGCGTCGCTAAATATGCAAAGGATCGGCCGCCCATTGACGGCAAAACTCATTTTCATAAATTATATTAATTCGCCGTGGTCGCGAGGCGGCGGCGGGATGCGCGGCCCGAGAGTCGCCGGGACGACGAGGGTATTCCCGGTTGATTGGGTGACACGGAGTACAGAAGAACGACCGGCAGCGGGAACCTCGTATAGGCGCAGCTCTCGCCGGTCTGCGTGTACGTGTCCTTAACCACTTGCTTCCCCTTTACGCTCTCGCCACAGCAGTCCTCGATCCGCGCAGCCGAAAGAAGACTCGTTTAGTCGACGGCGTGCTTCGAGATGGGGGATACATTTATGGAAATAGTCGTCGAGGTTGATCGACCCCCGTCGATGAAAAGGGGGACGGTCGATACGCTGGATAACCGTACCGCAGGTTATTGCGAGGTGTCGAAAGGACGATCGCGATCGAATAATTCATTTCATTGGGATTTTTCTTTCCTCAAGTTCTTCATCACGTTTAACGCTTCGTTTGTTTCTTGCTCCGGCTGCTTCGGATAGGGGAGAGCGAGGCAAAATGGAAGAGCGGGGCAAAATGGGACAGTGGGGCAAAACACAATTTTCCAATAATTTTTGGGCGTCCCATTTTGCCTCATCGATGCATTTGGATTTTCTGTAACGTTTTGCCACATCGCATCATCCAAAAATTATTGGAAAATTGCGTTTTGCCCCGCTCTCCCCTAACGTCCTAGAGACGAGCGGGACAAAACGAACCTGGTTCCTTAATTTCAAATGAGATGTCTTTTTTACTTCCTGTGGGAGCTGCAGAGACTGTTTAGCCCCGTTGTCTTCCTATATTTTGCTGCGAATACCTGGGTCTCTGGAATACGTTATCATGCCTAAGTAGCTTTTGTTTGTAAAGTATCGGTACCTTCTTTTTTGCATATCGAGCATCACGTTGTACGGCTCTCGGTGTTGGGTTGAACTGTAGAAAAGGCAGAAAGGATGTACATTGTTTATAGCAGAAAAAAAAAATGCTGGGGCTTTGTGCTGCGAGTCCGGAAGGATGAGGACAACGGGATGCGAGTCGGTCTGCGCGTCCTGGGGACGTCGATGTATGCGACCGGCGTGGTCCCTCGATCGAAGAGGATCGCACGGAACGCGCCGGACACTGGCCGGTCCTCGGGCTCATACCTAACATACGTCAGTGTCTCTCTATCCGCCGATCTGTGTCTGGTATTTCGGGCTTACTGTAAGATATTCTTGTTGCTCCGGATATGCGGCTGGCCTATCGGCTGTGGAGCAGTTAGAGCTGCACGACGAACGGACGGTGCATTCCGTTGGGTGCTAGATTGTAGAGATTCAACGAGATTTGATCACCGATCTGCCCCATATTTGGGCATTTTTTTTTTTTTTTTTATAGAAGAAACCGGTTTCAAGTACACGATAAAAAATGATTTGAGCAATTAATGAACATTTGTATTCCAAAAACGTCCAAGATTTTTTTTTTTTATGTATTTATTTTATAATTCTCTTAATTGTACAAATGGTTCTTGATCTAAAAGAACTTGCAAAATTAACAGGAAAAACCTGACACAACTTTGTAGACAAGAAATTCTTGGTAAATGTACCGTAGGGTAATATACGAAACCGGCGAGGTTGCGAGAAAGTAGAAAATTCGCGACGGGGAGAACGTCTGATTTTTATTCCACATCGTGAGAAACCAGTTTGTAAATAATGTAAATCCAGATATAAAAGGAGCAAGGAGAGCCATTCAACGGTATGACGACAGTGGCAAAGCATCGAGTCCGTTCGCGTGCGAGAGAGCAGAATCTTTTGAGCGCGTTGCAGCGAGCGCGAACAAGTGGCCGAAAGAAGAAAAATTGGCGCGGCGTGCGCGGTGGCGGAGGAGAATCTACGAGACAATTCAGGTGGGATTCTCCTGTAACTGGAAGAACGGCACGTCGCTTGGTCCACGCTGGTTGCCGTACGCCAAAAGACCATATCAGACCCGCACCGGCCAGCGTAGGTAGGCCAGAGCGAAGTCGACGGTCTTTCGACCACTAATAAACACTGTGTAATGCTACCTTACACATGCGTGGAAGAAAAAAAATTAAAAATGTTCTCTGTGACATCATTTCCGATTTGAAAATCTCATTTTTAAAACGGAGGTGACGTTACGCAGGAAAATTTTGAAAATTGCGTCGTGACGTCATTTCCGGTTACAAAATCTGAGTTTGCAACCGGAAGTGTCGACTTCCGGTTTTGAAATCTCATTCATCAGACAGGAAGTGACATCATGCCGAACATACGTCGCTTCCAGTCGGAAAATGAGATTTTCAAACCAGAAGTGACGTAGGGGAAAACCGCCTAAATTGGACCCCCTAAAAACAAATGCTGACACCTCCGTTGTTAATCGACCGATACGTTGCACATTCTGTCACTCTATTGCTCAAAGGGTTACACAAACAATATAGCAGCACACCGAAGTTCGATCCCTCCCATGCAAGATGCCGGAAGTTTTGCGATGTGGTAGATTTCCCAGAGACAAAAATTTATATGCCTAAATTGGACCCCCATATGCGTAAATTGGCTACAGTTGTTTTTATCTGTATTGTGCTAGTCTCGTGCTGTGAGGTAATCAATATTCGGGTCGGGTTCTGCGTAAACGGAATCATCGTTACAGACACGCAAGTTTCGTTGCAATCTGAAGTCTTTTCACAAAATTATTGAATTTTCGGGCAGGACAGATCTACAGATAGACGGAAATGGGCATTTTTTTGCTGCATTCAAGGCCATGCAAAACATGTCTTCAGACCATAATCTGACAGTCAAATTTTGGTCAAATTTTTGATTATAATACTACCTCTCTTAAATACTTCGCAATCTCCTGCAATCCGTCAACGCCCTGTTTTAAGCGGTAAACCGCTAGAACTATCGTTAAAAACTATCAGGAACTATCAGGAACGCGGTAGCATGCAAATGGAACTCCAGTTTATTTTTTATCTGCTAGGAATTGATATGCTAACTTCACACACATGTCTTTGTCACATTCCAAAATACCAGAATTTAAATAAAACTCGATTCAAATATGAAATAAAATTCGATTAAAAAAAAAAAAAAAATCGATGAAATCTTCAAAATATTGATAAAAATGTTCAATATTTGGATGAAAATTTTCAAAATGTGAATAACATTTTTCAAATGTACTCTCTCGTTGTGGAACGGTGAGGAAAAAATGAAAGAATACTGTGAATGTCCAATTTCAAGTGCGCTTGACAAGCATTTATTGGCCCGAAAACAAAGTAATGCGAAACGCGCAACCTTGCACGAATCAAGAGCGACAGCGATAGGGAGACGATTTGACTCGATACCCGAAATGATTAAAATGTGTACTGTATTTATATTCTAATAAAAATGACTCGCAGGTTCTTTATATAAAAAGGTAAACCTGCAAGGTTATTTACCTTTCTCTCGCTCACTGACAATACCAAAGTTGTCGCACTGAAGAAGAAGATCCGCAATTACTCGACGGGTGCAAAGATCCTTGGCGAATTCAAAAATTTATCAGCGAGCTTCGCGCATTCGTTACGTCTGTCGATTAGCTTCTCGTGAGGGCCCTCAAGAAGTCCTTTATGCCAAGCTCGCTTCGGTGAGTCCGATAAATTATAATTTGCCAGCCTCTCCTGCGGCGCCCCTCTCTTTTCGGAGCGTACCGAAAATCCTTTCGGTACGCGACGGTACTCTTCGCGGATCGACTTGATCGATTTTTCACGGTTCCTAATCTGCGGTGCATTCGTCTTGGAATTAAGACGATCAAAGCCGCAAAAAAGAGAAATAAGCCCATGTCCCATGTCTCTCGACGGCAAAAACTTGGTCTATCGGGCGCGATGAACAACCCGTCATCGCGAAGGATCGCGGTAAAAGTGAAACGAAACTCTGCTGTCGAATCATTGGTATTCCGAGGTCCAGGTCATGCGGCAACGAGAATTCCTCGAGTAATTTTCAATATCGCTGGGTGTAGAGTCTGATCGAGACGAGATGGAAGTCGTGTTCCCGCGCGGGCCCGCACAGCGCACGCGAAATTCCTCACCGATTCCTCAAAGGGGGGGGGGGGGGCTTGCTCTCGCCACGGGGTATATAATCCCCCCCCCCCCCCCCGCCCGACGATCGCGTTATCTTTCTCTCTCGCATTCGTCGGTGAAGCATCCCCACGCGAGAAAATAATGTGAGAACGATTTCAAACCCGGGCGCATCATTATCTCGATCTTTCGTTTCTTCCTCTTGACCGTTTCTTTGTCCCCCTCCGCGAGGAGGTTCCTCATTGCCGTCGCGCTCACTTTCTCGTCCCTTTATTCCCTTCGTTCGGTTCGTCCTCGTCCTTCCTACGGCTCCGGTTCTCATCTCTGCAACGCCAAGGCTCGCGCGGTCTCCTCGAGAAAGAGACTCGATCGATCTGTCGAGCCGATTTCGCCGTCCACGCGGCCGGGGCCCCCACAAACCCTGCAATTACTATCTATATTATCTCGGTGGCGTGGGTGTAGGTATAATCTGGAGATCGTGTCGAGAGCGAGGCGATGCAATACCGAGCGGGAATCTCTCTTGTATACACATCCAACGAACACACACAGAGACGAATAATTTTTCTCGCAACAGTATATTTGGTATTCGCCCGTGGGCTGACTGGCTGGCAACCCTGGGGGCGCGAACTCGGAAAGGGAACAAATAATATAGGTAGAGTACCTCTCTATCCGTTGCTCTCACTAGATCGTTTCTTCGTTTTTTTTTTTTTTTTTTTTTTTTCGCTCTTCCCACTCTCGAGAGACGAGCTCACGATCGGCCCTTCGACCCATCACGATCGAAATCGATCGGGCGCGCGCCTCGAGGCGCCAATCGTCTTGTATATATACCTGCACCCCGCGCCGCACATGCATAAGAGAGATCATTTCGATATCGTTTCGCGCACATGTAGCGATGAGCGCACTGCATCACTCTCCGAATTTTCGCGTTCGTGTCGACGATCGGGAGACGCGCGAAATATACGCTCGAGAGTGCCAAACTTTTTGGAGTAAAAGAAAATTGTCGGCGTCCAGTCGATTTTTTGATGAGTACGCTGACGATTTGCATTTGTCGAATAATGTCGAAGATTCTGGGAAACAAATGGATTGCAGTCTCGGTTACCGACCGAGTCCGTGACAGATCGCCTCGACGAGACGATAGATATCTGCCGAACAACGGACGGAAGGGCTCAACGGAACGGCGAATCGATATTGAAATTTCACAAAATTCTTTGTATTCTTTGTATCTCCTGCAGCGATTGTTGCGAATACAGTTTCGTTGCAACGATACCGACAGTCGCGCCGGGCCTTTGTAGTCGAGTGTAGCGCCGGAAGAATCGTGTAAAAAAAAAAAAAAAAAAACACAAAAAAAAACAAACGGGGTACAGAATCGCGTCGCTCGCCGCGAAACTCTCGGGTATTTTTCGTTGTCCCACCTACGATTACGAGCAAACGCCGGTGCCGACTTCATTTTTTTCGAATCCATCGGACTATAACGCCAGGACGAAACTACCGTGCGCGACACTGCGCAGTTATATTTCATTTGTTTGTTTTGTTTTTTTTTTTTTTTTCTTTCATTTTATTATTATTCGTTCGGCACTTGTAGCGTACCGCAATGCTCTTCTTGTTTTTCATCTGCCGTTCCTCCACGGTTCTTCCCCCCACCCTTTTTTTTTCATTCTCTCCTATCCTCGCGCCTCTCCGCTGCGTATGAAACTCTCTTGTGCTCGATGATATCACACCGCGATTCCCGCGTAGACACCATATCGCGAACGAGTGGCGACGGCGAGAAGAGCGGCGGCTCTTTTGTTCGGCTTTATGAAACACGCCACTGTGCCACTTCCGGTTTTTCCACTCGGTCGCCCCGGCGGTGTGATAACTACCCGGAAGAGTCGGCAGTTTGAGCTTGAATGATCGTGTTTTTCACTGCGATGGCTTATCATTCTATCGGGGTGTCAATTTTTAATTAACAAAATAAAAACGCTGAATGAAAGATCGCTGCGAAATAAGATGGTTAATTATGTGGTTCCGAAATCCTACACTCGGTAGTGCTACATCTCTTGTAATCTTCTCTACGAAGTACCGACTTTAAGGTCGAACAGACGGAGGAGGAGGAGGAGGGGGATGAGACTACGACGATGCTACTTCGGATAATAAATCGCGACTCGCCGAGATTACGGTGCAAACGTAATTCTTGTTTGTAGTAGATAAGATAGGGGAACGGAGAAGGATACAAGGAAGAGAGGATGAGTCCCCGAGGGTGGAAGAGCCGTGCGAGGCGAGAGGCTCGAAGCCCTGACGCGGGACAAGAAGGAAGAGAGAAAGAATGAGCGAAGGAGATAAACAGGGAGAAACGGAGAGAGAGAGAGAGAGAGGAGAGAGTGGTCTTACGCCTCTATCGGGCCGGCTTATCTCAGGAAGTTGTCGGGTAGGACGTCGGGACAGCCCGTTTAAGACTCGAACCCTGTTTAGTCTGCAAACTTCTTCTCGGAAACATGGAAGAAAGTCACACCTCACGAAAGCGTCTGAACCGAGCGGGCACGGTCGTTTCCCACTATTCCCTGTTATACCATACATCGGCCAGCGGAAGGTTCTCTTCTCAAAGGAACCGCCGAAAACAAGCGGTATATCCGGGAAGGACCCTCCTGTTTGCGAGAGGTTCCCGTTGTATAACAAAAAAAAAAAGAATCTGGTCTACCATCGACTTGCGGTAGACCCGTTACGCGCACCCACCAAAAGTCCGCCTACTGGGACGATTCTTGACGTGCATTATAGATGTCGAAAGGATCTGCCGAGTCCGACACTTGTCCTACTTGAATCTATATACTCTATGCGAGCAATTGTACGAATACTCCAGTATACTCTATGCGAGCTATTGTATGAATACTCCAGTATACTCTACGTGAGCAATTCTATGACCATTCCAGTATACTCTATGCGAACAATTGTTTGACTACTCCAGTATACTCTACGTGAGCAATTGTATGACTATTCCAGTATTCTCTATGCGTGCAATTGTACGACTATTCCAGCATGAAACAATTATTGCCAACCCGGCCAATTTTGTAATCCCATGTCCGCATTGTAAGCAATGACATCATTCCTCTCCCGATTGCCACAACCTCTCGTCATCGAGTACTCGGGACAGACTCTTGGCATCGCGCATCATTATATCGCCGGGCATTCGGCATCGGCGCGAGTTATATCTTCCCGGCGACGAAAGCGAGCGAGCCAAAACGGACGAGGACATAGTTTATACGGGGTAAACAGTGCGTGGACGTGATTTAATTGAAACCCGAGGCCTCCGCGACCCTCACGTCTCATGACTCAGAGAGAGCCGGAGAGGCCAAGAGCGAAGAAGCAAGAACGTTTGGAGTATACATTCTCCGACTCTCGCCAACGCCAAGCATCCAAGAATCCTTGCCTCCTCTCTCGCATCTCGGTGATGCCTCCTTCATGAGAGCGAGACCGAGAGAAGTCCATTGACTTGCCGAGTGACGTAAGCAATTAGCGCGCTGTTTTGTTTGCACCGGTGCGCCGACTTAAAGTTGTTTGAGTTCGAGTGCACGCTTAGGCACGGCCCGACGCGACTCCTCATCTTCGTCTTCCCGACCTCTCATCGTCTTCGTCTTTGTCGCGTTCCTCCACCTCATCCGTTCTTTGCCCCAAGCTCTTTCCCCTCTCTGTGTCCCTTATAGTTTCGCCCTCCCTTCCCCTTTCGGAACACTCCGTTCTTATTATTCTTCGTCTTCGTGACTCCTTCGAGGGACCACGAGCTGTATTCTGTATACCGTTCCTCTTTTTTTTTTTTTAGTTCTTTGGCTCGGCGTTGACCACCTCTGGTCTCCGCTCTTCGCCTCCGTTTCCCCTTTCTTTGCCTCTCTCTCTCCCTCTCTTCTCTCCTCCTTCCGTCGATTCGTCGCCGCAAACTTCTTTCAACTGTAACACACTTTGTGCCATGGTCGCGCTGTAACGGACCGCTTATGTCCCGTGCAAGAAGGTAGCGGGAAGAAGAGCCAGTTCCAGAGAAGGGACTCTCCAACATTTGACAGATGATGTGTCGACTGAGGATATTATTTACGTGGTAAAAAATTACTTTGTAAAACCGGCGTGCCGACGGAAAGTCATTTGGTATATAGAGTCGCCCGTTCGTTGGTCTTGTCATTTACATTTTTGCCATTCTCATTTTTTTTTTTTTTTTTTTTCAAATAATAAAAACAACAGAAATTGTACACCAATTTCTGGGAAAAGAGCCATCTGTGTATGACCAGTTTTTCCGCAGTTTCCCTGTGCTCTTGTGCGAATGCGAAAAAAAAATTGTTTTTTTTCGACAACCAATACGGTAAAAGTGGGGAATATGGACCGGTCCATATTTCATTGACTTACGTGTCAATCGGGGTGGTCCATATTCACCACGTTTAACCTAGTTGTGAATTATATAATTTTTTTCCTTTTGGTGTTCAGATAAACTTTATAAAATTATTTCCTTTTGGAAAGTCGGTTTTCACGGTTATATTCTACGATGCTCTACGGTAAGCCACTTGCATTCGCCCCCCCCCCCCCCCCCCCCGCCCAATAAAAAAATGTAATACAATTTCGAATTGTTATCGGTAAATCGATCCGTGTACGGATGGCTTGGTCGAATGAACTATATCACTGCGTTCTCTATCTCCGTTCTTCGAACTCTCCATCCGCACCTATTACATTGATGGCTCGGTTGTATGTGAGTGTACGAGTGAGGATAGATTCGTGGATCGAATACACACACTTAACGAGACCGTCGGTCGAGGCAATAGGGGCTATCTTAGATCGAACGGAGTCCAATTACCGGGGTTATTAATTAAGCCCCTCATCCACCCTCGACCGCCGTCGCTGCAACCACCGCAGACTCACCATCCCGCTATTCTCAACCCCGTCGTCGTCGTCGTCGTCGTCGTCGTCGTCGGCGTCGTCCTCCTCGTCGGCATCGCCGTCGACGTCTGCCTGACCGTTCGAGATATCTAACCTGGTAAATCGAGCTCAACTCTCACCATCTCTCACTCTATCTATCCAGCTTTATAGCAGAGGTCGAGGTGCATAGCCAATCCGCTTAATTTACAAATTCAATTACAAACCGAGTGTAACGGGAAGCGGAGGAGAAAGAGTGAGTCAATTGGTTTGCCAATTCGAGCTCTCGACGTTCGCTCGAAAAGATGCTCGCCATTTTACTGCGAAAAGGAACCAAAAAAGAAAAAAAAAAAAAAGACATCCAGAAGCAAATTAGGTCAGGAGAGTTCCGGTTCACCCATATCGTTCAATTTCATACGTCGAGCAAATACGTTTATCGCCAGTGCACTTTCGATATAATCGGCGCGAGACAAAAAAAAAAAAAAAAACCTGAATTGCATCGCAAAGTAATTCAATTTCATGCTCATACAATATCGGTCCCCGATTTCTTGCCAAACGGGTTTACACCGGGAGGCAAGTTGTGAAGAAGGAAAGCGAAGTGTTGCTGCCGGTCAGGTGAACTGAATTGAAGTGGCCATCGGACTGCAAAGCTGCGCTGTGCAGGGGGGACATGGTCTAGTCTCGCGCACTTTACCGAGCACCAAGTTTTTGCTCGGCTCCTCGGCTGATTGGTGGTTTTTTGCCGGTGCGCTCGCCGATCTCACGCGTCCGATCGGTTCCCCTCGACGCGCGCCCCGATACTTTCTTAGCGACGCGCCGCTAAGGTACGATCCGTAGTACAAAGAGGGCCCTGCGTTCACGGTGTCAGTCAATTACACCTTAACAATGGAGTTACGTTTCAATTACAGCACGCGCGGACGATAGCTACGTGTATATTCGTATCGTTTACTCCGTAGAACGGTGCGTCATCCAGCAAGCTCGAATTAAAAGACATTACCGGCGTGTTACCTCATGCATATTTTGATGATGTTGTTCAGCCGTTCAGCGAACGCGAGAAAAATAGCTGCTGAATTATCGGTCCTTTAAAGTCTCACAGAAAACCGTGGCGCGCTCGAGATAGAGCCGGCAACGCCGGGATGCTACGGGCGAAGGCCCAACAGCGTTTCAGGTAAGGAAGAGACGCTGGCGCGAACGAGAGGAAGGAAGACGGAGCGAAGAACAGAGCGGAGAAGAGACGAGGAGAGATGAGAAAGAGAAGAGCGCCGCTCGCCCCGCCAGAATGTCCTTTGTCGCAGGGTCCAGCTTCCTTCCCTGGACCCTGTCCGGCGCGGTTACCTCGTGGATCGGGCCCCGAGGAATGCGGGGGAGCCCCGATCCGCTGTTCCCTCGTGGACCCCGTCGTGTGAATACGCTGCAGATTTGCGGACGAAATAACGCGCGAGTTTTGGAAACAGGACAGTTTTTTTTTTTTTTTTTTTTTTCTTTAGGAACCCGATGATGAGTCGCGAGGCTTTTTAACGGCAGCCGAGTAGTTTGCGGTTAACCGAATTCGGGGTAACAAACACGAACGGCAGTCGTTTATTTTTTCAATTTCTGTTAACCGCAGAAGCAACAGCTTCGGCGGAATCAGCGGCATCATCATCAGCGCGGGTCATTCCCGAAACTGTCGAATCGAATGGTCAGTCTCGGCGGTAATGGTTTTCTCGGACCCCCGCTGAAGAGGAGCATATCTGCATCGGGAGGATCCCCACGTCTCTACGGGGGAAGGAGAACTCCGGTCGAGACTGAAATTAAGGGTAGTGTGGGAATGGTGGTACGGGGAGAGAGCCTCTCATTTTCTTAAAATATTAAATCATCGTTCTGGGTGTCACAGCGGGGCTGCCTGTCGTGGCGCGAGCGCATGCGCGCTGCGTATACCTATATATCTCCCCTTTTCCTTCGAGCCCCCTTCCCCCTTCAGCTGGCCCTGAGGATGGTCCTCCGTGGCCACAGGGAAGGATGAAAGTTGGCGCTGCTTCTGGACGCGGTCTCCGCTCGATGGCTGCTTGAATCGCTCTCCGTCTCCTTCTCTGCCTCTCTTTTCCTCTCTCTCCCGGCTGAGAGCGGGCGCAGGAGGATGGGAAACGGAATTAAAATTCATTGGTCCCAGAAACCCATGTCACCGGTCGAGTGCCATCGTAAATACCTGCGAGAAAAGCCCCCCCCCTTTACCACCTCGCCTTGCTTCTTCCAGCTTCGCTTGACCTGCCGCCTGCCAGCTTCTTGGTCCCCGTTGCTTCGGCTCAGAAAAAAAAACATCCTACACCACAAATGCCCTTCCGCGCCATCGAGGGTCACCATAAAAATTATAAACGCCCGCTCTCCTTCGTAATATCTAAACCCCGAAATCTTCCTCTAAGCGTTGTCCATTATTCTTCTGACGTTGTTCCTCGCGACTTTTCGTCTCCCGCGGCGCCGCCCGCTGTCACGCTCTTCCAGGTTATCTCGCTACACTTTTTTTTCGCCATAAATGGCGCGATATTGGTAAACGAACGTTCGAATGTGCAGTTTGGTCGAATTCGATCGGTGAGCGGAATCTCCGACGGTCTTTTGATGCGAGATTGTCGGACGATCGGCGCGAATCGTATGAACCACATGTATTCGTTCGTCGGCGAGCGTATTCGGGTCCGCATTAGTTGGCCCTTTAGGCAGTCGTTGCCCGGTGGTACTAGCTCGATACGATCTACCGGCTCGGGCTACACCGTCGTTTCAAGGCGAGCGAGACGAAGGAAGAGAAACGCGAACGAGAAACGTCGGCGGAGGCAAACGCGAGCAGTCCACAGGCAACTGGTTTACTTGCATTCGAGATTTTCATCAGTTTTCTTGGAAACTTCGTCCCTCCTTCGCAGCGCGTGGTAGCTCTCGAGTCAAAACAAACGAGAGTTGCGCGCGAGTGCGACGAGACGTGCATTTTTAACTTCTAATCGCATCCACGACCCTGCATGTATGTCGAAATTAAAGTAGAAAAGAAAAAAAAAAAAAAAATGACCGTCCTCGAGCTACGTTACGTAGTGAACGTCATGAATGAATAATACAATCTTTGGACCGTTGTAAAGTGTCCCGTGGATTGACGGGCGTGCGTTTTTACCAGCCGGGAGAAAAATGACACACACTGGCGCACCAACAAAAGCGACGAAAGTATTATGCGCATTTAGTTAAACGTTCTGCCGCGTGTGTCAAACGATGACGCAGAGATTTGTCGAGGCAAGGGCGACGGCGACGCACGTCGCGTCGAAATTCCCACCGCTCGATGAAGCTGACATCCTGAGCCACAACGCCCATAAGAATCCACAGTGTGCACTGCAGCGAGCCCGTCAGTTACGCCACAAAGATCTGTGCCAGAGCATACGGTATTCTCAATCTTCGACGCGAGGAGATAAAACAGAGGTGAGAAAGAGCGAGATAAACCGTACGAACGAATGCGAGATGCCACCGAGCGTTGACAGAGATTTGCATGTGAATGGAGGCCACCTGCACGCTCCGCTCCGATCGACTGCGGATTATTTCCGTGGCAACATGAATTTTCCATCCATTAACGGAGCATAGACTGAGAAAAATACATGGTTGGACTAAACAAGGCGCGGTGACATCCGTTCAAAGGTGCTGGTAGGTACAACAAAAATGTCGCTTGAACCGACACATTTTGAATCGATCGAAGCAAACAATCGTTCAACAAAACAATGATTTATTTGTACCAAAGAAAAAACTGCTTTGAACGTATCGCACCGCGATTTTTGGTTATTCCAATAATTTTTTCGTCTCAGTGGACGCCTCAAAAATATCACTAGAATTTTTAGTTTCGTAGACCGAGAAAAAGAAATTGTTGGATCAATACGTTCAAAGCTGTTGCGTATTTGGTTAAAGTAAAGCGTTGTTTTGTTAAACGATTATTTGCTTCAATCGATTCAAAATTTGTCGGTTCGAACAACATTTATGTTGTACGAACCGAGTAACACTTTTCAACATATGTCACCGCGCCTTGGTCAATTAAATAATTTCTTTTTGTCAGTATAGAGTAAAAGTGGGGAATATGGCCCGTCCCGATTTCAACGAAACAGTGACGTACGGACCGAGTCGTATTCACTTTTACCTACTTACGGCCTGCATTTCGAGTATTTTCGAGTTTCTTTCAGAACACAATTTTTGTTTAGGTAGAATTCGCATGGTTTGGTTGGTAAGTTCTCATCCCGACGATGGGAGTTGCAAGAGACACGTGGTGCGCATATTATTTCAGATACAATATTTATTCTCGATAAGAAAGATTCTTGCGAGAGATTGTTCGATGCAAAGCCAGCTCTTCGTCTCTTTGTGGCGGTTTCCTTTGACGCTCAGAGGTTACTAAGTGCCGTTTTACCTTCCCCGTCGCTCCACGACCTAGCGCAAGTGTCCATAAGTTTGAGCCGACGGCGCCCGAAACTAAAAAACACTCGGTAAAACACACTGTGTCCGCCAATGTAAATTCGCAGTAAATATCGCTGATAGAATTGTCAGGAAAAGATAAAAGTAGACTTAGTTCGCAGTGCGACGATAATTGATGATTTCATCGGTCAACGAATGCCCCATGTCGGCTTGAACCCCCATACTGATGCAGGATCATCATTAGAACGAGAAACACGAGAGAAGCACATCGAGTCAGCCCTCTCGGAGCGGTCAGACTTGCATCGAGATCTATTAATAATGACTCCGAAGACCATCTCTCCCTCCCAAAGACGGTTTCTCCCGACGGGCTCAAGTCCGGATTAATCACGGGATAACATTGTTAATTTTCCACTGCTCGTCTGTCACGTCGATTGGCAATGACGACAGAAACATCACGGTACACGCATAACCGCTCATGAATCCACGAGAGTCTTCGTGCGGATACATATTTATCATTCGCGAGCGGAAATGCGTGACGATATGAACAAGTGCGCGAGGGCATTGCATGCACACGCGCTTCTTCTTTCTCGACGCCACGTCGCCTGGTCCAGTGTTGCCAAAGACAAACACCGAGCGCACATAAAGCGCCCAACACTAGCCCGCGCATAAATATAGAATAATAAACATAAACAGCCGAGCGGTTCCGAACACATCTACGCGCGGAAAGAGTACGTACCGGTAATGCGTGTAAAACCCGCATTCGGCCATGCGACAAGCACATCGGCATCTCGGAACAACAGCGACGCAAGCGACACCATCCAACATGCAAAGCGCGGCAAGATGCGCCCTTCCGATTCTCAGCGGCCGATATATGCTCTCCCCCGCGAGTGTGTACACACACGACCCACGGAAAGGTTGTGGCACACAGGAGGCGAAAAATATATTACACCCTCGATCATAAATAATGTCCCGTGTATGACGTAGCGTGCGGCGGGGAAAATCGTGCGTACGCAAGTGCCGCCTCGAAAGGCTGTGGTCGTTCGTTCCCGATAAAACATGCCCGACAGCGATCGAGAACTCCTCTACCTCCCTCTCGAGTGACGGCTTATCGCTATCGAGGAAGATATTATATGTGCCTCAAAACATTCATCCCGCAGGAATGCCCGAGTTGTAATCGGATATGTGAGTCAACGTCTTTTTTTTTTTTCTTTGTTCCTTCGGATAAGCAGTACAGATGAGAAAGGTGTATCTTATTAGCGATTGCATTATTGTATCGTCAATGTCACACGTCCGAGGAACGTGCTCCGATCTCTCCCCCTCTGGCCCTACCGACATTCCTATCGACGCTCGCTTTGTACTTTTTCTTCGGCTTCGCTGGATGAGAACGCAAAAACCAATTAAAGGCCACTTACACGCGAGGTAATTCTCGTGAGATCGGCTTTCGCGTTCCATTTCTGATGGCCGAGGGGAGATGAAACCGAGATAGCCGGGAACGCTCAGGCGGCGAAGTCTTCGGATGACTTATTAACTCATATTTGTCTCCTCACAATACACCGACCGAATTCCCCGATCCAGGTGTACGACCGTTTTACGGTGTTTCATCGGGACCCGCGAGCCTAAACTCCAGAGAAGTCTCGGACCCAACGACCGACGGATGAACCGGGCACAACTCCTCCTCTCTCGACTATTGTAATAGGATAGATCTCGCAGGACCGGGCTTTTGAGAGCACGGAGCATCCCGAGCCTAGAACCGCCGAACTCCGGAGCCCTTCAACTACTTGTGATAATTGGTCTCTAAAATTAAAAAAAAAAAAAAAAAAAAAAAAAAACCGAGGTAGAAATTCTTTATTAGAAAAACGCCTGATACATATTTATTTTTAATCGCAGTTAAATCAAAGCGCAACACACAGTGAAGAGATATCGTAGGGTGTTTCGACGAGTCTCGCCGTCCCTGCGACACAGTTCCACATTCCTCCTTCGCGACGGGTGGCCATTCTTCGTCCATGGGCCCTCGCAGTCGTTCGTATTAGCCTCGATAGTTCCGTTGTGTGTTTTTGTGATTGATCACGTGACCTCGTCATTCGGTATAATAAGATTGCTTTTAATCTGCGCTGAGAAAGCTCTCTTGGAGGATCGCCCGAGCGGTCCGGCGTCGACTAATAACGTGTACAGGCCCGAGGCCGCATACCGCGATGGCTTCTCGGAGTTTCTTGGTCTCGCAGCATCGGCCGATCGGAAATTTATCGTGCCGGAGCACCGCCGAACATGCGGATGAGATTGCGATGGCACGGGCGAATTAGTCGAGGAAAAATTTCACGCGTACAGTAGAAAAATTCACAGCTGACGCATTCGGAGGATGTCCAGTTTCAATCGTAGTTCTGCAAAATGTCTAAAGTCCTCGGTGACTTTTCAGTCCGAATTCAAATCCGGCTGGCGGCTGGACCGACAAACGCGCTGCTTTTTAGCTGGCATTATATATTATAAATCCGGATTGTCGGCTCGGTCAGTTAAACGCTTCGACACAAGCGGAACATCCGTCGCCCGCGTTGCTGCAATCGTCCGCGGTTCCCCACGTGTTCCACGGGATTTCCCCTACCACCGTCGCGTTTACACGGGAAAACTCTGGAATTATACCCGATTATTCAAATTCGCAATCCTTGGAACGGCTATGAGGGAGCCGCACCCGCGCGCCTCTCTCGATTCAAATTTATGCAAAAATTCGTCGCCGAAGCGCGCATATCCCGCTCGTCTTATTAATATGGATCAATTTGGGTGGAGCCGACGCGATGTACGAGCGAAGTCATCCTTGCTGTACCTCGCCTCTTCTCGATCTCGCGCTACTCCACATATACATATGTACACGTATATATATTTTATTCTGCAAGATGACCTCTGAATCGGTTTTTTAGTATTAGATCAATTATTTAAAAAAAAATTAAACAAAAATTACTTCCCGGCGAATACTTTCTATACACTGAGAGAAGGATCTAGTAAAAATTACTATATCACTTGGGAGATATTACCATATCACCAAGTAGTTGAGCGTTAGGGCGCCACTTATGGTAGGAAGTACCGGATTTATGAGAATTTTTCTTAGATATTATGGTAAAAATTCTTGGATAATCTCAGACTTTCTACCATAGGTGGGGCGCTGACGCCGTACTACTATGCGCTATGGTAATTTTTCTTAGATGATTGGTAATTTTTACTAGATCCTTCTCTCAGTGTATATTTTTTTTTTTTTTTTTTTATATATTTGTTTTTATTTTTCCACCGTATACCCTGTCGGGTTTTTACGGAACCCCAGCCCGATTCCCCCTATCACTCCCTACCCGCACTCAGCTAAGCTACCTAACTTCCAGTGCGTCCGTAGCCGACTTACCTACGCTGTATCGCATTTGCCGAGGACACGGGGAAACTACGGAAAACCCGTGCCGATACAGACGGCCATTTTCAACTGAGCCACTGGCATTTTTGCACTTGTGTAAAGTGCAGAAATACCAAAGTCTCAGAAAAACACCTCCCGCTCAACGGTCGATGCGCCAGCTAGCACACGGCTAAGCGGTCACCCATCCAAGTACTGACCGCGAACGAATCAGCTTGACTTGGGGAACCGCCAGAGCCGTGCGCCAACCGCGCATCCACCGCTGTCGGTCTCTCTCAGTGTATATATTTTTTTATAAAATCCGATATAGCGAACTCGAAAAGTGCCAAATTATCAAGGTGTGCAATATCCCTGAAGATTGATTTTTTTTTTTCATTACCGTGTGTTCCAGGAAATGTCGCGACAGGCAGATTCGCTCGCGACCGATGTGAAGAGCAGCGGCGCGTAGGTGAGTCATCGATATATTTATTTTATTTCGAATTAGCCTCCTCTGTTTTCTCGCCGAGCGTAAATAATGCATAAACTAAAAGCGATAACGCATGGACCTCCGGGACATTGCGAGTTCACGGAATCGTGTATGAAAGCGCGTGACCGCACGCACGTACGCGTGTCTCCCGCTCTCTCCGGTAAAATGTTGCTGCTCGACGAGTCCGCGAAAAAAAAAAAAAAAAAAAAATGGCATAAATTCTACACCGAGTTGCGTTATGATATCGTGCGTCGAACGGTCAAATTCCGTATTCCTGATGGATAGCTAGCGCGGCGGCGGTGTAGGGTAGTCGGCCTTTCCGACAATACTGTCCAAATGACGGTGGCCTCTGTACCCCCTCTTATACCCTATACCTACGCGCGCGTGAATGTGGATAACTATATGTGTGTGTGTGTGTGTGTGTGTGCGTGCGAGACTGCCTGTGAGCTGTACTATAGAACGAGGGTACCTAACTATGCCATAGGAAATGCCCGTCTGACCCTGTCGTAGCGACAGCTTCGAACCGACCGGCTGCCGTCTGGTTCTATCAGTCTCAAACAAAATAGATATCAATTTATTTTGTAGTTAAAAAAAAAAAAGTATCATCGCAAAATCGATTGACGGTAGAATCCATCAATGCGCAGATTTAATTTGTTTTCGTTGCTTTCGCTACCAAAATTGCTTCTGGGCGACGATAGCGTGAAAATCAGTTGGATATTTCGTCGCAGGGTGGTTCGTAAACCTCGCTCGTCGTTCGTGCCGCACTGTAGAGTTTGGTGCACGCAAATGAAGAATTGTCAGCCAAATACGATTCGAGGGGTGAGGACACCCGGTCGGACTGAGTGGGAGGAAGATAGAGGGGGAACGTTGTATAGTAATATCATGCATAGTGAGCGACGAGGCCGTGAATGGAGTGTAATGCCGGGTCTGCCCTGATTGTTGCCCCTCCGACACTGCACCCCTGCATCAATCCCTTTCGCCCTTTCGGAATTCATCGGAATTTCAGTACGAATTTTCCACCGGTGCCAACGTCACTTCCGCTGCAGAGACAAGCTGAAATGTCCTCGCTGGCCTCGACGCGGCGCACACGTCGATGTAACGTCGTAAAGGGACTATCGTCGTGCGCAAAAAAAAAAAAAATCATCTTTCGACCGGCAATGCGTCACTTCTGCTCCAAAAAAGTAATTTCTCGAACGGAAATACGTCACGTCTGATCGAAAAAAAGTAACTTCTCGACCGGTAGTGACGTCACACCAGAAATACATCACTTCCTGTTGAAAAATACGATTTCCAAACCGGAAGTCATGCATTACCGGCATGGCGTCGCGTCCAGTCGAAAAATTAGATTTCCAAACCGGAAGTCACGTATTTCCGGTGTGATGTCACTCCTGGGCGAGAAATGACATTCTTGAGAAACCGGAAATCTAAATTTCCGGTTTTTAAATTCGATAGAAGATTTGTCGATCACGCGGCACCAGAGCTACAACAATCTGCTAATTTGGAATAATATAAGATTCATAGAAGACCAGCCATTATCTCTCTTGAAAAAATGGTTAATGAAACTAGCCAAATAAGAAAAAAAAGTTTATCAATGGACAATGATGGCGTATGCAATTATCAATTTTCTTCCGATCATTTGACGATTGTATTGTTCCCAACTCTTTTACTTACGGAGTCCTGCCCGTTTTAGGAAAGCGAAGCTTAAACGGCGGCGATATTTTCTTTCTTCAAATAATTAGCAGGAAATTGAAAGTGAAAAAGAAATCTGTTTATATATTTGGGTTACTAGAAGGAAGAAGACGAAAAATAATAGAAATCGTCGAGTAGTAGCTTTGGAACCGTCAGTGTGGCGGTCGTTTTCTAGAATTCGTTTGGCTCAACGCCGCGTCCAACGCGGCTCGGCATGCGAAAACCGTGACAATGAAATTTTTTCGTAAAAAAGACGTCGAGTACCGCGGGACGTAGCGCGTTGTGCAGTTTGGGGGCTACCGGCAACTGGCTTTGCGTGTGGGAAAAGGCAGGATTTTTCGTCGCAATTTCTGCGTTAGTTTTGTGGAAACGTGTATGCATGACGGGGGTCCGAAGTTAGTTGGGATGTGTGCGAACGAGATACGGGAATCACCGGGCGGGAAAACGATGTGCCTCAGTAACTATCAGCCATATTGTATTACCGTGGCGTCGGCGTTGTGCCATTGTTGTGTGTACCGCCGGAGAAAATGGAAGGGGACGGATGGTACGCGAGAGTACATAGGGTAGATAGAGAGCGAGAGAGAGTTTGAGCCTGGCGTTGCCGGCGAATTCATCCCCATCCGAAAACGCGGCCACATTCGCGCCTAACTCACCCCATCAGTAGCTCACACGCAATACCACCCTCTCGTCTTTTCTCGTTTATCGTTGCTGCAGATATTTTCCGTTCTGTTCTCTCGTTCGTGTTTTTTTTTTTTTTTTTTTTTTTTTTTTCCGTTAATCCGCGTATACCCTCATAACGCGAGCTTTCGAAATATCGTTCTTGTTTTTTCGTCACGGCGCACGGGGGCGCCGACGGGGGAGAGAAGCTTGAATGAAAAGAACCGCAGAGTGCGTAATGGTAACGATTGCCAGTGAGATTCGTTTCTATTGTCACGGGGGAACTATATATTTTCAGGCTAAAATGAGGAACGGGGGTTGGATTGCGGAAAAGCGATTTTACGAAACGAGAAAGGATACGAGAGGAGTCGACCGGGTTGAGGGGGATTAAGTGAGAAGGAGAGTCGAGGACTCACCCCTTTGCTTGCAGCCCGTAAATAATAAAACCAAAAAGGTAAATATAATTACCCAGCGGCGTAACATGTTTGTAAGCCACCCGCCCAAGCCCCCCCCCCCCTCCCTCCTCCCCCTACCGTGAGTGAACGTAACAACACAATCGTTATAAGGCTCTTGAAAACGGTTCCTTTGAAAGGGGTCCTCGCCGCTGTAGGAGGAAGAGGGCGAACGGCACAACGAGACGAATTAATATTTCAGCTCCTCGCCGCGAGATCACTATACCGAATTTAATCTGTACCGAAGGAAAGAGCTCGTAGTCTGGTGAATGCTGACTCTCCTTACTCCCTCTTTCATTAAAACACAACATTGTCATACATCATAAAAAAGCGAAAAAAAAAAACTCCAGAAATAAAATAGCACAAACCCGCTGCAGGAGCTTCGATCTGCACTGGTCAGGGGTCAGAACTTCAGCTTTCCATTAAACACGGGATCATCACGGTAACATCTTTCCCTGTCGCGAGATAAGATTAAATCGAACGAATACAAAAAAAAAAAAACCACCCTTAATTCTTAAACGCTCTTGCCAACTACCCTCTCTCTCATGTTATTAGTGCTCGAGAACGCGGACCTTCATACATGTGCACATGAGCGATGCGTTATGTATAGGGCTGCGGCTCTATAGCTCTCGCTGTATTCACATGACGGCTATGGCAGCACTCTTGCTCCGCCATTATGACGTGTGTACACTCATTCGTACGTAATGCGAACATATGGGCTCTCTTAACCGCGACGGCAGTAAGTATAGCGGAGGGCCCGGTGTATACCTATACACCGGCGGGAGGGGAGGGGGCAATAGCATTAACGAAAGAACGACGAGGACGTCAACAGGCACACGCGCTTCCGTCGATATGTTCTCCGAACCCTCTTTCCTCCTCATCCCTCGCCGGAGTGAGGGAGCGAGTGACTCCTCGCCCTCACTTCGCCTTCCATCTACCCTAACTCGACGCCACCGGCTCGTCTCTGCCGTACCTTCGCGTAGCCACGAAGGGGTGAACGCGCTGTACTCTGCCCTCGAGTACCTTCCTTGCTCTTCTCCCTTCCCCCCCTGCCTCATACGTTCTCCACGCATGCAGACGAGTGTGTATTCCGCGGCACTGCGGCCTACCGCGCCCCCTCGCGAGTAATTGGCCCTCTTGATCGCCCCCGAGAGTTCCCGTTCACCAAGAGAGCACAGCAGTAACGCAACCACCCCCTTGCGTTCTTGCTTTTCAATATTTTTTTCACCCTCCACCCCCGCCTTTCGTGCATCCCAAGGTTTCAAGGGTCACACCGCAGCGATAGCAGCCTGGGGGCGGCTGCTACGACTTTTCCTTCGACCCCTCGTCAATTTTTTTTTTTTTTTTTTCCCTCTTGTGTACGTCCTCTCCCCGCGCCACCGAATGCCGAAGCTCCCGTGCGCGATTCTCCTTTTCATGCACCTGCCGCACATGCGAACCGCGTGATACCGCTCTCGATTGGCTGAACGAGCAATCGTGCGTGATTCCTTTTACGATTTATTTTCATGGAAAATATCGTTGGAGGAATGGATCGCGAAGACGGGGAGGAAAAAGACAGTGTCGTTGGCTGACGCGCAATTTTTTTTACTACGAAATTGTTGACATATTATGACATTTCATTATTTTGCCGTGTGGACTTTTTGGTCTGGATAGTACAATTTTGGCGATTTACATGTTTTTGTTTTCTTCGCTTGAACTGAGCTAGAACCACACCGGCCGATATTCACTCTAAAGCGATATGACGTCGTTCGAGAGATTTTTTTCTCGTCAATCCGAGAGGGAATTTCTGCCACGGTTGGACGAGACGATGCCGCTGTCTCCCCCCGCCCCCCGCGGTGTCGACTCCCGGGTATATAAACGGTCCATAATTGGCGGAGGAACGCGGCAGCATCGTCGTCGCCGAGGGAAGCAGAAACGATCGCGGAGACTCTGCCGTGCGAGTGTGAGAAGGATGCGAAAACGATGGTCGTCCTGGGATAGTGCGGCGCGGAGAACCGACGCGGGTTTGCCACTTGTTTGCCTTTCGCCTCTCAGTTTCAAATTAGGGATGCTTTTCATTTGCCTGACGTCCGCCCCGCCCCCGAACGGCTCCTGCGGTAGCCCGGCAGTGGCAGCCGCGGACCGAATTCCAAAGTGGTATGGACGCCCGCCTGTTTATCGGGACTGACTCCCTCTTCGTCCGTCCGATGCGCATCCGATATACCTCTCTCGTGCAAGATACCATTTTTACCGTTCGATCTGCCGAGCCTGGTCCGATTTTCAAAAAAATGATAATTTGCTGAACCCCCTTTTTAGGCACTCAATCCTTTACGCGTAAGAAGTGCCTATTAAAATGACTATTTTCTAAATCTTCAGCCCATCGGACGTCCGTGTCGTGGTGAATCTTCGCAACGAATCAACCGACGTAGCTGAAATTTGCTACACAGTCTTGTCGTATCGTTGACATCAAGACTGGAGAATCTGATTATTTCTTATCAATCCATTATTATAGTTGGACTCGATGACTCGAGGCCTGACTCATCGTCTATCGAATCGGGAGGAAAGAATTCTAAATCGTCACCAGCAAAGATCCGTGTTCTTTCCGATGGGCGGTTCTCATCGCCATGATCCTCGAAGGGTCTTGTTCGTTGGAGACTCGTCGGGATGTCACGCGCAATTATCCGGAAACCCCGTAAGCAGGGAGGCAAGAGAATCCAGCAGCGCCTCATCCATTGTCCTTTTCTTTCTTCTCTTCTCGTCGTTCTGCCCTCAGCTTCGTTGCTTTCTGCACTATCGCCGAAGGAAAAGAAGAATCTCTCGTCGGCATTGTCTTTTCGAACCTCTTCAGCGAGGCCTTCACGGCCTTGGGACGAAAACGAACGAATGATACTCTCAGGTATCCACCGCTGTACGAACTTTCTATATATAACAGATCTCTTTCACCGCTCGTGTTCCACCACTTCCGCTTTGCCATGATGTCGGCTGTCTCGCTCTTCGCGAGAGAATAGCGGGGCACCGGAGCGGTAACGGAGTAACAGGGTTGGAGGGTGCAGTGATACGAGTCGAGATAAAAGTTTTGACAAGTGCCGCGGCGGCTTTGCCGAGTCTGCGAGGCCGCCTTCGCAGCTGCAGGGGCAAGGGTGATAGGGGAACACGATTGCCGGTTGAGGGGGCCGACGACTGCGACTCCTTTAGGGACGGTGCGGTGTGTACGTACAAGCATTCGGCTCGTCTGTTTTTGTTCGGAAACGGCGACCGACAGGTTCATCGGGAGACGGGGGCAATGTTCCTCGCGGGGTACTTGAAGAAGAGAATCCTCGACGAAGATGTTTCTATGGATAGAGACTGGTAACCGAAGTGGCATTAGCAACTGAGAGTAAAAGTATAATGTGGAAGGATCGCTTTTTGGGTAAACAAATTAAACCTTCAATATAGTCAGACTTTGATGAGGTGCTCATTCTGATTTCATCCAATTTAGAAAAAAAAAAATGTCTCTGTATCATTATTGACCGGCTGGCTCGTCAGTTTATGTTCTGAAACGGCGACTGACAGGTTCATCGGGAAACGTTGTCAATGTTCCTCGCGGGATACTTGAAGAAGAGAATCCTCGACGAAGATGTTTCTATGGCTAGAACTGTGACAACAGAAGTGGCATTAGCAACGGAGAGTTAAAGAATAATGCGAAAGGATCGCTTTTAGTGCAAATAAATTAAGCCTTCAATAGTCAGATTTTGATGCGGTTCTCATTTTCATTTCATCCAATAGAGAAAAAAATGTCTCCGCATTTTTATTGACCGGTTGGCTCGTCTGTTTTTGTTCTGAAACAGCGACTGACAGGTTCATCGGGAAGCATTGTCAATGTTCCTCGCGGGATACTTGAAGAAGAGAATCCTCGACGAAGATGGTTCTATGGACAGAGACTTTTAACCGAAGCCGCATTAGCTGCGGCAAGCAAAAGAATAATGTTAAAGGATGGATTTTAGGGCAAACAAATTAAGCCTTCAATATAGTCAGATTCTAATGCGGTTCTCATTCCGATCTCATCCAATATACAAAAAATATCTCTACATTTTTATTAACTGATTGGCAACCGACCGATTGGTTGCCATCCAACTAATTCGTTGATCCAACTAATTAAGTTGTTGAGTCCATATCGCAAAGATTCGCCTGACCAAGAAACGGCGGTTCGTTCTCAGCCTCAACAGAGTAAAACAATAATCCGTCAACATTCGGGGTTGCAAGCTTTCGCCCACAGATCCGAGGACATCGGTACAAGTTAAAACCAACGTACCTCGTCCGTGTATTCCTCGTCGAACGAGCGGTGTTTCGCGCGGGACGCTTCGTCCGCTTCGTCCGCACCGAGGCGGGGCATAATAAAAATGAGTAATTACCTCAAGTAATCTCCACCTCCTCGTTGCTGCGCTCGACTCTCTCGAGCGAGGATGGCGGCTGGGGAGAGAACCTGAGGGACAGCTTCGCGCGATATCTCTCTCTCTCTCTCTCTCTCCCTCCCTCTCACTCACTCTCCCTACCCACGCGAGAGTCGTTCAATTAACGGAATACTGTGTTGTCTTCCCCACTCGTCCGTCCGTCTGTCCGTCCTCTCGGCTCAGCGACTCCCTCTCTCGCACGCCGGCAATTCGCGAAATGTTTCACTTGGAAAGTGGAAGGTAGGGATGCGGTGGGAAATTTTGCGGGGGTTTTTCGGTGGAGCGGCGGGCGGGGGGGGGGGGGAGGAGGAGGCTTCGTAGGGTTGAAGAGTGCGAGCGGGATAAACACGCGACCGAGAGAAATATAAAGACAGCCTGTAACGAGGAGAAAGAGAGACGTATACACACACACACACACACACACACACACACACACACACACACACACACACACACACACACACACACACACACACACACACACACATATATATATATATATATATATATATATATAAACGAACTACACACGCGCACGCGCACACACACACACACACACACACACACACACACACACACACACACACACACACACACATGCATACATATATATATATAAACGAACTACGCGGGACGCCCCACCTTCGCTGACGCCCTTCCACAGCGACGCGGCGTGCTTCCCCCACCGGGGGCTCGCCGAGCTCGCCGAGCTCGACGATTTTCCCGTCTCGCTCTCGCCGCTCCTCCTGGGCTAACTCGCTCGACGCTTGCCAACGCTACGCGCGCTGGCAACCCCGCACCGCTCCGCGTTGCCCCGCACCGCTCCCAGCGGCGCGCTGCCGTCGCCCGATCCGCGCCGGAGATACACTCCGTCGAGGTCGGCACGGTGGGGGTAGAGCCGCGGAGGCGCACTCGCTCGTCGGCCGTCGTACCGAGCGGTTCTCCGACAGTTCTGCGGCAAATCCGCACACATCGCGGCGTGCGTTTCATCGTTGGCATCGTACAATCGAAATTTCGCACACGACGAGACGTACGCACGTCTTGCGACATTTATTTTTCGTACCGGTCGAGCGAGAGTAACGACAACAGCACGATAGACAACGGGTGAACGAATGAACGAAAAGCTCAAGAGCGTCGCCGGTTTACAGTGAGTCGAAAATTACGCCGCATTAAAATGGATTTCTTTGACTGAGAGACAGAGAGAGTTCGATTCTGCCGGACGAGAGAGAGACAGAGAGAGCCCGACCGTTCATTCGATGGGGGCTTCGGTGCTTCGCCATTGACAGTGCGTCGAGTTAATGTGAGACAGCGATACGACGAAGTAAACATAGAAAAGAGAGAAGAAAAAAAGAGGAAAAACAAAAACACGTGAGACGCACAGCTGAGCAGGCCAGCTCGGCCTGTTCGTGTCCTCGGCGTCCGAACCACCGACTTCGGCAGCGTTCGGCAACTAAACCACCGACTTCGAACGTCCTCGGCCAGTGGGAGGTCGCGCGAGAGAGCCAGTCTACGGTGCGGCGTGCGATCGAAAGCCATCCGAGACTCACCTTCCACGCCGAATTTTCTAGCAGATAAACTCCAGCCATCGGGCACCGACAGTCAAACACGTCGATATTCTTTTTACTGTTCGTCGGATACGTTAAAGAGAGAGCGAAAAAAAAAAAAAAAAAAAAAAAAAAATTACGAATAAACAACGTGGTAATGGGCCGGGCATTCCGTCGAGCCACAGTCGAGCTGCTACGAACGGGCTTCGGTTTTCTCGATCCCGAAAACATTACGAATGCGAATGAGGCCTCGTTAGCGCCAGTGCAGCATCTACGATCGTCGTGCGAGCTCGATCAATTCTTTTCGTCGATCAATTAGGGACAAACGTGTGAACCACCTTGGTCATCGACGATAAAAATAACAATTATAATAATTAAAAAAAAAAAAAAAAAAACAACAACAACAACAACAACATAATTGTCGGTTTCTGTAAATTCACGAGCGTGTTTTAATGACACCGAAACTGATAAATATTAATAAGCATATTCTCGTGAATTCGTAACACGGTAGTTTTTTTTTTAGTGAAACTGGAAGGGGGTGGCGGGGGGGGGGAGGGGAGAGATAGAGTGTTGTTTGCGGCGAGTCTCGAGCGAACGAGCCTCGATTGCCGGCAGTGTGAATGAGTGTGACCACAGTTTCGTCGATCGATCTTCCCTTCGATATTGGAGTTTTTGATTAAAAAAAAAAAAAAAAAAAAAAAAAAAGAAAGGAAGATTCTACCGAACAGCCTACGCATGCAGCGCACGAAGGTGAGTTTGAGATTCTTGTTTATTCCATGGAAAAAAAGAAATATATATATATATATATATAAAAAATATAAATAAAATCTTATCGTAAGAACGTCGTTGTAAGATTAGAAAAGGAAATGTTTGAGTGTAACAGGAAAGGGAAAACGTATTCGCGGAGCTCGTGTAGTACACGATAGCGGAGAGCAGCAGCGCGTCGCGGCTCGTCGGCCGAACGACTGAGTGGCGCGCCGCGCGTAAACACGCCGGCTCGGCGCCCGTTTCCGTACGCGGAAGAAATTTCTATTTCGTCGTGACGTACGTATCACGCAGGCGCTACCGTGGCCACGTGCTTTTCCTGCTCGTGTTTGTTGCACGGCAAACTCGCCGCCGGCAATGAAGACAAATACCCTCGGATTCGCACTCTCTAAAGCGACTGATGCGAATCATGCTTAGTGCCATTTTTCTTCTCGTCTTCTTTTCTCCATCTCCGACAGCTCGGCGATATCAGCGAGGGGGGGAGACGTTTTTCTTGAACCAATAAGCTTATGTCGACGAAAATGAACCATCGCGCGATCGAATAATCGTAGATACGTAACGTCTCGCGTTAGATCAAATTCGACGATAAAAGCCGCCTCGCCGATCCAACAAACGAATGAAATCAAAACAAACAGAGAACGTTCCCTCTTGGAAAAAAAAAAAAAAAAAAAAAAAAAAAAAAAAAAAAAAAAAAAATGCAAACAAAATCTTCTAAAAATGTCAAAAATGTAAACAATCATCTTAAAATGTAAAAAAAAAAAATTTTTCAGAAATGTAAATAATGGTTTAAAAATGTCGAAAAATTTTGAGAGTTTAAAAAGATACGTGTCGTCAAAATGGGAGGTGGAGGGGGGGGGGGGGGGGGGGGGGGTCCGAGCCAGCTGCGAGACTGTCACTTGGTCCAGGCGATTACGTAGACGGGATATAATTCGCATTGGCACTGTTCCAAGAGGCTCATGGGTAGCGGCTTCGTGAGCTCTTTGCCGCTGTCCCTCGGCTCCAACTTCTCGTCTCATCTCGTACCAGTATTACGGAGAGCATCAGCCGGAGAATACGAAAGTGGGCTACTTTCGGTTATGCACGTTTCTCGGCCTCTTCCCACTGGTCGGCTGTCGTGTTTCTTTTTTTTTTTTTTTTTATTTCCTTCACTCTCTATTCGTTATTCTTCCTTTCGTCGCGAGGACACGGAGGGGGGGGGGGGTGGGTATGGAGAGCGGAGCGGCGCCGGGGGAACGACGACGAGCACAAAACACAACGGACGCTCCACGTATCGTATCTGGCGTCCAATTAGTTTAGGCGACGTTATATATATATATATATATATATATATATATATAGGAGAGCGCAATGAGATAGGAATCGGCTCGCGAGCTCGCGAGCTCGCGGGGCCACGTAATTAGGCACTTATCGAGTCGCACGATTCTCGCACAGGGCCCAACACTCTTGGCCCACGGGGCGCTGTTTGCGCGCGCGCGCGCGCGTGTGTGTGTGTGTGTGTGTGTGTGTGTGTGTGTGTGTGTGTGTGTGCGTGTGTGCGCGTGCGCGCGCGCGCGCGCGCGCGCGCGTGTGTGTGTGTGTGTGTGTGTGTGTGTGTGTTAACATACCGATGTGGCTAGAGCCAACGCTAGAGAGCTCCTTCTTGCCTCAGCGCTCGGATCGAGTTCGGAATCGGGAGATAACTCGACACGGAAGGGGACGTTGACCGATTCCACGCCACATCGAAATCCTCGATTCGCCTCTCGAAGTACGATAAAGCGAGATGTAACTCCGGTGATCGTTCGATTAATTCACGAGAAAATAATAAAATGAATCTTAAACGGTCGAGAGTAGAAAAAAAAAAAAAAAAAAAGGAAATTTGACAAATTAACCTTCTTCTGTAAATAAGAGAGGCGCCTAGTCACATGCGAGTCTTACGCTCGTTGTTGAATCAATTCAGGCGTTGTGAGTTTGAGCGTTTTCAACATTTATGATTCCTGCGAATAAATCAATGCCAGTGCCGAATCTATTCGTGCGTCATGAGCTCAAGCGATTTTAACTCTTATGATTCGTTACTCAGGAGCTCTGATATTTACGATTAATTGTGTACTTATCGTAAAAGTGAAATTCGTCAAGGTGATAAATTATCAAATTATGAATTTTTGTGCCGCATTAAAAATAAATTTAAAAAATCATTAAATTACTTTTGGAAGCCTTTTTTGAAGACGCATTTGGTAGCGTGACAAGATTTGAAAAAAAAAATAACAAAAAACATTCGATCTCGATCGACGACGACGTTTATAGAAAATTACTGTCGTAGCGTTGATGTTCGTATTCGATAATGTGAAGAGAAAATATGAGGAAAAATAATTGTGCGATGGTATTAAGGAAACATGAAAAAAAAAAAAATTGTGAAATGCAAAACAGCGACGACCAGCCGAGGAACTGCGTCGCCGATAGTACGGTTGATAAGTCTTTAGCGATAAGTGTAAAACGTTCGTTTCTACTCGGGCGCTATTTTCTCATGCCGATCGCCTTCGCCTCAAGGTTTCGTGCGCGATGATGGAGGGGAAAGAAAAAAAAAAAAAAAAAAAAGAAAATGAAAAACGAACCATACAAAAAATGAATATAATTTTTTTTCGTTGCCTCCGGAGACCACACCAGGGTATCACACCATCTTGCGCGGTATATCTTATGTCGATGGGGAGAGTCGAGGCTGAAAAAAAAAAAGAAAAAAAAAGAAAAAATTATAACCAGCATCTGATTGACAGGTGCGATTAGAGATAAGTGGAAATAGTCCGCGAGTGTCCGCCGGTCAGTTCGCACAGTCGTGGGTAATTTCGTCATTAAATTCCCCGTACAACTCCCCCCCTCTCGACAACTTTAATAACAATTTATTATTTCGTCCTATCGTTGCATCACCGTCGAGACTGTCCGACTGCTATTCTCTAATCTAATTAGCGTATCTCTGATTATTAACGAGAACTGGTTCGGAGATGAAAAATTATATTTTCCTCGATGCAAGAACGAAAAACAAATAACGACCGTCAGTAACTCCGGCGTGTATATATATATATATATATATATATATATATATATATATAATATTGTAACGAATATGTAGCTGACTATTCGATAGGACACACGATATTAGTTAGGTTTGAAAATAGACAAACGAACGGACGATCGATGCCAAGATCGATCGTCATATAGACAGTCTGGACTGGGACGTCTGAACGGACAGACGTGTGACAGTTCATACTCGGGATACATAGCCGTGATTATACCAATAATATCCGCCCGACAACCAAATACGCGAGTTATTCTTTCCCTCGGTCGTTACAATATATTAGGGTGTTTCTCAAAAAGGACATTTTTTTTTTTTTTTTTTTTAATGTTGGTCCCACCCTTTTAAAGTATAGAATTCGATTAATAATTGAACCTCGCGAAAAGCGGTTCCTAGCAAAAAATCCTAAGTGGTGCCGCACTCGACGTTTGCACCCAAAAAATGCGGCACCTTTTGAACGTAATTGTCAACGACCACCTTTCGGGAGGTGTTTTTTTTTTAGATGAAAATATATACTTTTGGAGGGTGGGAAGATTTTTTTTCAACAAATTACCCCCTCCTGGACATTTATAGTTTTCTGTATACGAATTAAAAAAATCGAAATCGTTTGTGTTTATAAAAAAAAAAAAAAAGACAAAAAGTTAACCTCCCAACCCGTAGAACTACATTTTTTTCATCGATGAAAAAATCCAGCGAAAGGCAGTCACTGACAATTAAGTTTGAGAGGTGCCGCATTTTTGGGTACAAATGTCGAATGCGGCACCTCTTAGGATTTTTTTTTATAGGCACCGCCTTTCGCAAGGTTCAATTTGAGATTGAAATCTGTAGTTTAAGAGGATGGGAGGAAAATTTAAAAAAAAAATGAATTTTTTTGACACACCCTAATATATAATATATAATATATAATATATAATATATAATATATAATATATAATATATAATATATAATATATAATATATAATATATAATATATAATATATAATATATAATATATAATATATAATATATAATATATAATATATAATATATAATATATAATATATAATATATAATATATAATATATAATATATTATATATTATATATTATATATTATATATAATATGTATGCACACATATACACTGTACATATACATAAATAGCGTCTCGTACTTAATCTTGATAATGATCGAGAGTTTCGAGCGGGCGAAGAGCAGAGGATAGCAGGCGAGAGCATCCGGCAACGGAATCCGTCGCGGAGAGTGCGTTACGTTTCCTGGACTTGTTCCAACACCGGAGGGGGCCACGCCGCCTCGCTAAAAAGTTAAAATAACACAAAACCGTGCCCTCTAACACAACCCCACGAGCAGCATCGACGTTACCACCACGATCAAGAGTCCCTTGCGTCTATGCCGACCCGTTGCCGGAGCCACCGGCACACTCTCGCTCTGGCTCGACGAGCATCCGAATTTCTTCCTGTATCAAGCCCGGCATTGCGCAGGAAATTACACCGATGCTTTCCGGTGAAAATCCCCCCGTTGAAGTCAATGCACACGCTACAGACATCGGCGACGACCCCGCACCGATCTTCCCCCTTAAACCAGACATTCTTCGAGCATCCGCTTCAACCGAAACAATTCGCCTGTACCCGAGATTGTACGCGCCACAAAGTCGGCAAATTTTGTGTTCCGTGGATTTGGCGATAATTTACTGGTGCTCCGAAATCGAGTAAGACGGGCGGGTGCGAGAAGTGAACAAAAATCTGATCCACCGTTGACGCCATTGAGTTCCACCGAAGTCTGCATATATCGTAGATTCGATCAAACGAATAACATACACGGCGGTCGTTAAAGATAAATCTATATCTCATGTGTACGATTTTTCCGGTAGGGGACTTTTGGTAGACGCGCGCAATTTCATCGCCGACTAGTCCATAGCAGACCATTTTTATTTTTCTCAGGGAAACTTCTTTAGGGAAGTTTTGCATTGCGGAGAAAGAAATTCGAAAATATATTAATATGAATATTTAGTATAGTAATTGTGTCGGCAGAAAATGAATGACGATGGCTGGAGATTTTTTTTCTGTATTTTACTGAGTACGATTCCCAGTGAGCGATTGAATTTTTAAGCGAATAATTCAATTTGAAAATAAATAAAGCCCGCATGGAATCTACAGCGAGGCACGTCTTGATAATTGACGCACTTTCCTCATAACATCCGGAAAAAATGAAAAGTAAAGTGTGTGTGTGTGTGTGTTGTATCGTAGCATTTATTTACTTCGCATAATAAAGAGACAGTGGAAGTAAAGATATTAGCTAAAAAAAATAAATATCATCAACGAAGAAAAAGAAAGTGACTTGGACAGTGAAGAAGTTTCACTTCGACCGCGCGTAAAGTTTACACGGATGTTTTTCCTCTTTGTTTTTTTACACGGGCGCGGATTAATTTCTTTTGTAGTTAGCTTCGTAATTTGAGGGTGTAATAATTATGAAACTGGAGGGCGAAATATGTTTGACGAATCTGCGCACGGACTACGACATAACCGGTGTTTTTTTTTTTTTTAAAGCCTTTCTTCGGTACGCCGGGCAGGTGGAACGAATTGTCTTTCTCGTTGTCGTTGTCCCCGTTCGTCTCTCCCCCCCCCCCCCCCCCACGATTCTATGACCCAACAGCCTGGCAGCAGGTATCGTTCTCGTTTACGACACCGAGGAACCTGCCGAACCCTCGGGTAGCGAGAAATACTTGTCTCTCCTCCTTAAACGAAAAACAAAAAAAAAGTCGAGAATGAAAACACAGGAAGAAACAAAACCCACCTCGGCTATGTTTCAGCTGGTGCGGAGCGCGGCTCTCGCACCTTCGCAGCATCGACGCTGTGCGCTTTCCTTCAACCCTCGCTTAACCGTCCTGAAATTTATTATTTTACGAGGGATTCACGACTACGTTCCCGACGGCCAACGATCGCCATCGCACCGCTCCGGTGGTCGATCGCACCTCGAAAAACTTTTACGGCACCGATCGACACGAACCCACCCTATACCGATGAGTGGCATAGCTAATAATTTCCCGCTCACTTCACAGAGCAGCGGTAAATATTTATCTTGACACACATATGGAAACTCAAAATAACATTCGAGAGTGCGCAGTAAACAAAAAAAAAAGAAGTTAGGCACATTTTAGACAAATTTTCTGTCCGCAATCTATTTTTTTTTTTGATGCACGACTATTCTTTTCGTTAATATTGTAGTTTTTTTTTTTTTTTTTTTTTTTTTTTTTACGAATAGAATTTTTTTTACTGGTAAGGTAAAATGAAGAGGACAGAAAAAAAGATTGTGCACATTTTTTTTGTTTGACACAAATAACGTTTGTTGAGAGTCAATTTTCATCGGCCGTCGAATTACTTCCGTTACGCCCGGAACGACGTGTCTAAAGTTCGGGTCGGATCTTTGCAAGGTTCGGTCCGGCTGTGCGTCTCGTCGCCGGTTGCCTCTCCATTTCTCGCCCCGGCGAAGCGGCAGTTTGCAATTAAACGACGAGACGCCGGTGGCCGTAAAGGGTCGTCCGCGAGCACATCCGTTGCCACGGGGGGTTGAGCCCGAGAGTGAGGAAAACGGCTCAACGCTATCGCGCGCGTATACGCATCGAGCGGCGTAGTGGCGAATTAAAATGTAAATATTTGATTAGAGTTAATCCCAGACCAGGTGGGTGAGCCTTGGACGTCCGAGAGGGCTCCCCCTCTCTCCTCTCCGCGCTACATCGTATCCCCTATATGCTCGGCGTATCGTCGTGAAGGGGGTTCGGCCCTAAGGGGGCGAGTTTTTATTGCCGGTTTTTATTAGGCCGCGTAGAAAAAAATACCCCCCCCCCCCCCGATCCCCTCAGCGTTCTGGATCCTCGCGAGCCGCCGCACCGTATCTCAACTTCTCACCTCCCTACCGTGGACTCATCCTCATCGAGCCACCCACTATTCGCAGGTTGCACGGAGCCGCCGGATGGCAGCGGGACGGCGACGGGGCGGGAGGAGCGAGAGGGTTGATTAAAACTAACGTTGCGCCAAGAATTACCCCGTGAGATTGAAAATTAAATTAATACACAAAACCCCTCCCTCGCCCTTCGTCCCTCGCTCGGTGCACCGAGCTCCGTCGTAGCTCTGTCCCCTGAGGGGCTAATTACGTATATAATATTAATTAAAAGTTAAGTGCTACGTCGTTTTCAGCTGCGGCGATGCGAAACCCCTGAGTAGCGGCAAGGGGTTGCTCCAGCCCCCTCGACGTCACGTGAACTCTGCTTCATTTCGCCACATACCTAGATTATACCTGTGTCGGGATGGAGATGGAGGGGGGCGCGAGGAGGGGTGAGGGGGGGGGGGGAAGTGTAACTAGTTATAAATGTACGTACTAAGTGGAATTGAATTCACACGAAGTAATTAAGCGTTTTACTCGTATATTTGGGGCGGATAAAAAGTTTGTAATTAAATGCAAAGCGGAAGTTGCGCTCTCTTCTGAAAGAACTCGGGTGAAAAAAAAGAAAGAGAAAACAAACGGACTCTGTTTTTTAAAGTCCAAGGCTGTTTGCTGTCAACGCTCAAAATTTCGAGGCGGACTCATCGGACATTACAAAATCGGCTTTCCTGAATGAAAAGAAATTGTCAATGAGTCCGGAACGATTGGCTTGGGTGGTGGAAAAAAAATATATGTCGTTTGAGTTCTGCTTCTGATCCTTACAATTTTTATGCACGCAAGAAATAACGATCTGTCGTCCCGACTCCTCATTCACTGTAGTTTCAATCTCGCGTGAAAATGATAGAAATTCGAAATAAATATGGAATATGAAGATATTATTTTTATTAAAATACCCGCGAGCGATTTTTTGTCCTTCGGCGTGCAATTTCGCGTGATCGAACATAGAAAAATGAACTTAAAAAAAAAAAAATCTTTAAATCGTATTAAAAAAATAAAATATGTTTGCATGTCCCTCGAACGACGCCAATTACCCCGGTATATCGCTTCTATGTATCTAATCTATTATATATGTATAGAAATTAAAATCAAATATGGAATATAAAGATATTATTTTTATCAAAATACCGAGCGATTTTTTGTCCTTCGGTGTGCAATTTCGCGTGATCGAACATAGAAAAATGAATTTAAAAAAAAAAAAAAATCTTTAAATCGTACTAAAAAAAATAAAATATGTTTGCATGTCCCTCGAACGACGCCAATTACCCCGGTATATGGCTTCTATGTATCTGCTCCTCGAACGGGCTTACACACGCGTAACGTATATCAGAGCATGTACTTACGGGCATAGTGCCGATATGACTATCCGTTATTACTTCCACGAGCCGCCTTGGTGCATTAGCTTGCATACATCCATGAATATTATCCCCGCGTACTTTGGCGATTGCGATGTACAACGAAGTGAGTGAGAGTGCCCGGGCGACGGGATTCCCGGACGTGTGGAAGCGAGAGAGCGCCGCGGGGTGGGATCGGCGGTGCGGGGACGGGTATATATAAGGTATAAGGTAGTCCATTAGCGTTAATATTATAAACGTTAGCTGCCCTCTGGCCATCCCCGTATTCACGGACATGCATGTAAACCCACCGGCTCACCAACACCCGACACCTCCGTTCTCCGCGCCACCGAGAGTTCCCGCGCTCACGCATGCGCACACACGCGCTCACCCGTACGGGGCATACCGCGCACACATGCCCGAAACCTCGGACGATGTATGCGCGAAACCTACACGACTTAATGCGCGTTCCCAGGTACGAGTGGACGATATATGCACGGCTCTTACTTAGGTGTTCCGTTACCATGCATTTACGTGAACGGCCCTCTACAGGGTGACCGGATTGATATTCGACATCGTTCTCTTGGCGTCAATTTCGATCTCATCTCCCGCGACTGACCGCCAGCATCATCCTTGCCGCGATCGATTCAATTAATTAAACGAGAACGATCGAGCGGTCGAGCGAGGCGTTGAATTATTTATTCGTAAATGCGGGATTTATGTGACGTCGCGCGATGTTGACGATACCCGGATGGGATGAAGCGTTCAGACGCCGGAAGGGTGTGCACGGTGAGGGGAGTGTCTGATAAAAATATTTTTCCTTTCTTCCTTTTTTTGGATTTTTTTTTTTTTTTAAGCTGTCAGATTGCGCGGTTTGTAATAATAGCGGAGGTTAATGGACCGTATGGAGAGTACAGAGGGATGCTGCGGAGTACTCTGGCTACCGGCTAGCCTCGAAGGGACGCTGCGCGGCGGCGAGAGGCGTGCGGGGGAGGGCCGATGGTACCGGCCAAAGGGATTTCGCTGCCGATCGACGTTGCTGTGCAGGGTCGGTCGGCGATGAACGCTTCGCCGGTGGAAAATTTGTCGGCGAGCCCTATCGAACTAATGCCTTTCGCGTCGAGGGTCCCTCTTCCCAGTTCGTTGTTATTAGCGATCCTTTGAGTGACAACGTTCCCGAGAGGCCGCGCGCGCCCGAGAGCCTCCCACATACGCCAAACTTATCCGTCGAACGAGGCAATAATCAAATTTTCCAATAAAGTCGTCGCCAACGATTTCGCGATTAAAATAAGAGGAAAATATGTCTTCGTCCTGGAAGAAGGTAGGCTGTGGAAAAAATTCGTACGAAATTTAATGCACTGGCGCTGAAAGTTTTCGTGCGTAAAATGGTATATTAAATTCCATAAACAATTACGATGAAAAATTAACGTACGGCATATTAAAAACTTCGGGACTACTTTAATTTTAATAATTCACTTTAATTTGACTGTCTATTCATTTTTCATCACAATTTTACATTAAATGTAATGTACCAGTTACCGCATAAAAACTTTCATTCCGGTGGATTAAAATTACAATTTTTTTTTTTTTTTTTTTTCACAGTGTAGAAAAAAAGTTTGAACAAAACCGTAAATACGTCGGCGTTTACATACGCATGTAAATACGTCTTCGGTGGTTTTAGGTTCGGATGGAAATAAAAAGAGGGCTTCATTATTCAAGCAACGTCTCGTTGGGTATCTCGACCGAGCGAACATTGCCCGTGAGTCTTCCCGAAGACGCTGTCCCATCAGAAGCTCGCTGAAGATATTGCAACATCAAAGCAAATAATGTTGAAGTTTCGGTAAATTGAGCGTATCGTGGCAGGGGCCACGAGTATCCATCCGACTGTTATTAGAAACACTGTTCCGGCTTCATTCGAGGTTTCATTTCAAACTATGTGTAACAGCGAATGAAACATACTCCGGGCGCAGTGTGTAGCTCTATTGTATGCAAAGGTCGAACAGTCGCTCCTCTCCTCTTATCGGGCGCAATATAGAGCGCCTCTATCTCTCCGTGCCCCGCCGTCGTTCGTGTATACACACAATCACTAGCGGCAATGCCCTATCTGGGCATCCGACAGAGGGCCCGGCTTGCTCGGCCAGTAGTCGTCGGACGGTTCAAAAGTAGAGAGGGAGCGCGATGGGCCGATAGTGCGAGGCAGGAAAGTGAGCGAAAGGGCGCGATGAAACGGGATGTGCGCAGGGCGCTTGGGGGGTGGGGGGGGGGGGTTTCGCGGGGCGGAGGGCTACATGAAGGGTAACCGTAGAGAGCTCGCGGAGAGGCAGAAGAGAGAGAGAGGAAACGGGGGAGGTTCGAGAGTGGATGGGCAAAAGTGTGGCAAGGGAAACGTGGAGCGGGATGGGTGGGCGGGGGGGGGGGAGGAAGGGGGAACAGAAGGGTACATGTACTGCCGGCTACCCCAAGCAATAACATTAATTGCTATAAGCTCAATCACAACGAGTTGGCGGGGGCTTGGTTGTGTAGAGCGGCGAACGGTCGGCTGGTGTTGCGCGCCATCGCAACCCGCCAGCGTATATAACAGCATCCCCCGAGGTACCCCACCGGCAGCCAGTCGGAAAGCCCCGCCGGGTCACGTGGTATCTCAAATTTGTTCTCGGATAATTGAAAAACCTTCCAGCTCGCATTCCACTCTATCAACGTGTCGTTGATATATTAAATCGTTTTTTATGCGCGCACATACACACGCGCATCGGCGTATGACCGTTGTCGATATACGGGGAAATATTATTTTATTATGGATTTATGAAATATGCAAGAGGGTTCCGTGCTTGGAGAGAAAATTTCTCTGTGGGGCGTTTTTTCCGTACTGCAAACCCCTCCCCCCCCCCCCCGCCCCTACCCGATCGTATCGGTCGGTATGTAATTGAATGTGCTGTAATTGTGTTTAGCACGGTACGGATCTTCCCGCGGGGGAAATTTATCCTTCGCCGCGTAAAACTATGCTGATACGTTATTATATATTTTTTTTTTTGAGTTGCAAAAAAGATATTTAAAATACGAAAAGGATGCACGCTGTACATTCGGAATTCTTCTGCAACCACTAGCCAGTCTGTATGTATCATATATATATATATATATATATATGGCTCCTGCTGCTCGAGTATTCATTACCACACGTGCTGCATGCGTAAGGCAGCGGTAGCTTTGAGAACCCCTGACTGCCAGAGAATTCTAGGCACTCCTGACGTCTGCTTAATTAATTACTATCCGCGGTTTTAATTAGCCCGGCGCAGTACCCTTCGCGAGTGGAGCGAGAGAGCTCGTTCGTTCGCGAGGCTCGAGCCATGGAAAACCCATGAAGTAAGTAGATACGTCGACGGGAGAGCACCTATCTGTGTACATCTGTGTGTATGTGTGTGTGTGTGTGTCGTTCACACATAAACGGTGTATCGGACGAGCGAAGTGCAGCGGATAGTTGCACGCTGCCGATTCGCGAAAGAAAAAAAAGTGTAAAGTGAGCCGGCTGGAAAAGGAAAAAGAAAAAAACGTTTCCTGTCACATCCGATACTTGCGAGGGCACATCGACGATCCCGTGCGGCCGCGAATAATGCACGCCGCACGAAGAAATTTTAGCGATACTTCGGACACATTAAAAAAATTGTCCTCAATTTTATTTTAAAAAATCAACACAATATGCGATGCACATTAAAACTACCGTGGTTGTTAAATTATTCGAGCGTTTTATTGCAGCGACCCTTTTCGACTTACACTCCAACGATCCTGGGCGTATAATTTTTTATCCCTCAATATCGTAAAAATGTAATGCAATCTGCGATGCATCTGAGACGCGTCATGTACGCACGATGATTCGAGCAATTTATTACAGAAGCTTCGAGGCCTCGCATTCACCGAGAGAAAAAAAAAAAAAAGAAGAGAAAAAAAATAATGTATATCATTAAGAGCGCATCGAGAAACGTCTAATTAAAAGTCTCGCTTGGCACGCTCCTTGACTCGTCTAATGTCCGATTACGATTCAAAGTTGCGAAGTTACGATGAATCATATTAACGCGTTGCGATATACCAACAAACACGCGCGATATTGCGCGAAAACAGGCGAGCACTCGATTTATTGCGCAATATCGAAAATTTCGATAATCGAGCGATTTCGCCCAGAGATAAAGTATAATCAGCGGCCAGAGTCGAATTATTGTGAAATGCTTGGAAATTAATTAATTCCAACGTTTCATCAACGATCGTCAAAACGCGTTGCCATCGATAGCGAAATTTCGCAACGATTCGCAACGTTACGTCTCGAATGGAAAATAAATAGAACACAGTGAATGTATTTGCACGGATAACGATACAGGAACATCGTGAGTGCATTAAAATATTAATGCCACAACGTTTGTTAACGAACGTATATTTCGCGAGTACAAAACGCATAATCAGTGCTGATATCGGGCCCGGCGAGCGGCAGAACGGAGAAACAACCGGAGGGGCAAAGCGGCGTCGAGGAAAAGTAAAATCGTATTGAATTGCTAATTATTTCACGTCCGTTACGTAAAACTCGTTAACGGTAATTACAACGAGGATAATATAGCGCGGTAGTTCGAGCTCGATGCGCGATGAAAAAGGGCCGATGGAGTGGGAGTGAAGCAATGTTCCATATAGTCTATAGTTGTTATATATATATATATATATATATATATATATATATATATATATATATATATATATATATATATATATATGTTCCGTATATGCCTGTGTATGTGTACGAAGAGTGAAAGCGAGAAAACGAGCAAATGGTGCTAATACAAAGCCGAAAACTCTCTCTCGAGAGTGCACATTATACGGCTAGGCGTTGATTTCCACGTGGATATCCAGTAGCGAATCGGTGTATCCGATAAGCGACGATAATGGCAACAAGGATTATAACGACAAAGACGATTATTAATTAACGACAAACGGAAACGGTCAGAGGTTGTATACGCTCCGTTCTATACGTGCACGTATACGCGTCTATGACGTGTGCATCACATATACATATGTTGTATGTTGTCATTGACAGTGACGCCGCACCGTACAGTGTAAATTACATTGCACAGGTGACGGACGGGCGCGCGGTATAAGCGCGTGCATGCATACACACGTGCTTACATCCTGTCCCCTGCGCACTTCCGTTAACCGTCACCCTCACCTCGCCCGAATAGAGAGATAATTAGAGACGATCGTTTGGCCCTGACACTAATTGAATATGAAGCAATTAAGTCGCTCGTCGTCGTCGTCGTCGTCGTCGTCGTCGTCTCCGGCGAGCACGAAGCTTCTATGTCTCACCGGGTTGTCTCGTGCTCCTCAAAATAATTAAAAGACGCACAGGTGTCCGAGGTACACCGACGTACACGTGTATATTACGCAAGCTTATCCCGCCACCCGTTGCCCGCCCAGGTTCAGTCGCGCTCGTCCGCGTAATTAAAAAGAAGCAAAAAAAAAAGACCCACCCGACATCCCGACGGGGATGATACATCGAGTCTCGAGTGAATTGTCATTACCCAAAGGCGACTTTGACTCCGACTCATTTGGCCGAACGTCGATCATCCGTACCGAGCCGCCGCTTTCTTATATACCGCTAATTTAAGTACAAAACGCGGAGGACGACGAGTCGGCGTGTATCGTTCATTATAAACGGGCACGCTGTGTATATCCACTCTCGCGAACGCTAATTAAAGTGCGCGCATGTAACGCAACTCCACGGTGCGGAGATGATAATATAAGCGAGAACGCGGAACACGCACACGTTCACGCTAACCAGCTGACAGCGGCGGGAGCACCAGCGGGAGCTGCACCGACCTCCGGGGTGAGCAAGAGAGGAGAATTTTGTTCTCTGTCGTTGATGGCTTATACATACTACAACTATACTAACAGTAATAGGTATAAGCATGAACATCGCGGGCACGCTCGTTACTCGCTTCTTTTCTCATTCCCATCTCCGTCTGTTTCGCGGCATCATCGCTCTCTCCGTGGCGCGTTGGTCTCTCCTCTGTACGTCCGAGCCCTCGCTCCCCTCCCTCCCGAGCGAATCCATCCCACCGGGCTCTCTCCACCCGGTCGTTGCAACGGTGCAGAGAGACTATTTAGTTGCAGCGAGATAATGCGAAAGCACTTAAGGAGGCAAAAAACGAATTGCCGTAAATCTCCCGAGGGGGTGGAACGACGTGGCGGCCTGGCCCGCGAGCTCTCCTCTTCTCTCTCTCTCTCTCTCTCTCTCTCTCTCTCTCTCTCTCTTCCTCTCTCTCGCTCTCCCCCTCGTCCCGACGTGACTGCCGCGAGGGTGTGAGGGAAGGTAAAGGGGATGGCAGCGGACTCGACGATGGGTCATTTGGGCCACGGGATCCGATTCTCCTCGGTTGTAAACGAGCGAACGTTCTGCCTGCGTGCTGGCCCGCCGCCGCCGCCGCCGACGCCGCCGTTACTTGCGCTCTCTGTTTTCTCTCTGTTCTGCCCCTTTGCTTTCCTCGCTGTCTTGCAGGAAGAGGAGCCTTGCACGCGTTCGTGCGGTTCGTGCAACGATCCGGCCTCTCCCTCACTCTCTCGTAAAAAGCCGACCAGGTGATCCCCTTTTCTACTCTGTTGTCGCTCTTTCCCGAGGCTACACGGAGCGTATCCTCGGCTCGCTGTTGCTCTGCCTGTTTCTTTGTAATTGACCAACTAATACATTGTCCCGACTTTGGGATGCATCGCGCGGATCGCGAGAGATCAATTTTTTTTTTTTTTTCGCCGTACCGATTTCGCTCTGGAGACAAATCGCCGCGAGACTCGCGTGCGGTGTTACGGGTTCAACGGGCCTCGTGGTTTTTCGGCAGGATATCTTTTTTTCTTCCTCTCGACATCGTCATTGGTTAACCTTTGCCCGTTTTGAATACAATCACAAGTTCGATGGGTGCATTTTTTTTGTTGGTGCGATGTTCGTTGCAACTGCAAATGGGAATTTAATGATCTTTGGATGTGACCACCAGCGTGTGTCGATGTCGGGAGATCAAACTACCGTTGAACAAGCTGCCAATGGAATCGAAGGAATGCACACGCGGCCGAACGGAGGGGGCGTCGTAGGTCACGCGTGCGAGAGTTCTCGAACGTTTCCGCTCTCCCCCCCCGTCGTTCTTCCTCGTTCCCCATCGTGTCGCTCGTGTACGTACGTCCTCCTTCTGCCCGATCTGTAGAGGAAGTTGCCGACGATGCGCTATCCTAAGAGTTCTCGATAGTTATCGATTCTCGCACGCCACTGAATCTCTCTCTCTCTCTCTCTCTCTCTCTCACTCTATCTGTCTTTCCCATCCGTCCGACACGCATACGTATACTCGCACGGAACTCGCAACCGCGGGACAAAGAGACGAGGTAGTTCGATGAACAGGATAACGAGGAATACAGAACTGTGCGCCACGATCCCGATTTGCCGGCTCCGGATTATACGGCATCGGCTCTTCGGAATCATTTTTAAGGCAGTACTCGCGGTACTGCCTTAAAATCGAGAAGTGTTCGAAATCTCCTCTGAAACTCGCGTTTGGCGGGACTGTACCACAAGTAGTACCTTAAATGGCGAATGGATATGACGATTGATTGGTTTCGTCCGACGAATTAATTGGTTGGCAACCAACTCATTTTGTTCGTCGAGCGAATACATTTTTTGGCCCAACCAATTTATCGTCTGCCTCCGGGAACACGAGGAAATTATTTTTAGTGTATATATATATATTTTTTTTTTTTTTTTTAGTGAATGGAAATCATTTAATTAGTGTAGGGCTGAAAATTAATAGGGCGAAAGGGACAAGACTATCTTATTGTGGTCCTCGTCTGCCCTAGGGGTGGCATGCCCGTTGCATTTGCGAGGCTCTTCGGGACATGCGATGGAGGGTCGGTAGATAGAGGCAGGAACAGAGGGAGACGCTCGGTGGGTACAACAGGGGACCGAAACGCGATGGCGTCGTCTCGATTCTTCTCGACTGTACGCATTCTACGCGGGGAATGTAATATTCACAACAGCCTACTATTCACGGTAGAGTAGTGGCGAGGGATTCTCAGCCGGGAGGGTTTCTCTCTTCGCGCCACCTTCGCAGCTCTCTGTTCCTCCTGCAGTCTGGAGAACGCGTCGTCCGCACTCTCGGCAAAGACGGTACATCGCGGTTGCAGAGAACATTGCCAAGCCGGTGCAATGCGATCTTATTAATTGGTCGTCGATGTGAGAAAATCATCGAACCCCTCCGAAATTACAACGCCCGATGAATATCGTACAACAAATATACAAGTTTAATACAAATTTAATATAAATTTGCTACAAATTGAAAACAAATTTGTAACAAACTTAATCACAAATTTGTAACAAACTTAATCACAAATTTACTATAAATTTAAAATGAATTTACGTATTTTCATTCTATATTTAACGAAACCTAATATCGAGGAAACGTAAAAATTAAAAGTCCCCATTGGGCACGAACAAAAATAAATGCAATTCAAATTTCGATCAAAAAGGGTACAGTTGTACAGTACACAGTAAAAAAAAAAAAGAAAAGTTTGTACTTCTTACAACAACTTATTGTCCACAAACTCCCACAATTTTTTATTTGTTAATTTTCTAGTTTTACAAACAAAAGTCCAAACTGCAAGTGTCAATTGCACGGGAAATAAGAAGGCAGGTTTGTAGTATTCAAGCCTGAATAAAACGAGTTTGTCACTTATTGCTCGAAATTATTTTCACGAAACTTCGTATTCCGATTTTACGATATTGTTCCTCTGTAGGAACAAAGCGTAGAAGGTGCGTCCGCAAAAGGAGATTCAATAGTGGATATGAAGTCTGTAAGGCCACCGTTTCCTCCGATAGTTCGAGGCCTTCGATAAAGCAATAACGATGAATCGGGCTAGGGTTGGAGTTAGGGGCGGCGGGACGCGGGATCCTGGGAAATTTTCATTAAGTGAATTCTTATAGTGGTCGTCTATCGAGATTAACGAAATGATATGTGCGTACACTGTGGCTGTGGATATATCTCGTTTCACAACGACGATGGCGAGAGAGAGAGAGAGAGAGAGAGAGAGAGAGAGAGAGAGACGCACGGTCTGTGTATAGCTAATACCCTGCTTGCTCTCACCACCCGTACAGCGAGTCGCGCGGCGGCATCGCCGACGGCATCGCTGCCTGCCACCGCTGAGATATTGGATCGAAGGGGTGGTCTCTCGTGTCCCCGCAGCCTCCTTTCGTACCGCTCCGGGTTTAATATCGGCACGGGCAGAGGGGTACGGAGAGCCCAGAGACCGAGTGTGGATATTGCTGCGAGGGTGCCGCTCCCGCGCCGCCTCGGCTCCCGGATAGAAGCGTGTCGATATTCGTGATTCCGCGGCGTATGCGAGTGTCGCTTCCGGACTCCTCGTGTATGCGTTTTTAGAACGTGTGCGCCCCGTCGTGGTGCACTCGTCGAGAGCAGGTTAACGGCGCAGGTAGGCGAAGCTTCGATACATCATGGTTGGCCAACCACTTTTGACTGATGGGGGATTACACCGTAATTTCAACCCTTCGCCCGGTCTGAAAGCCGCGTTATTAACAGTCGCTGATAGTTACAAGTTTTCCTCGCCGAACCCTTCGACCCTCTTGAACTTTCGTACTGCGGCGGTGTCGCAACAAAAATGTAATCAGAACTTCTGAGTTCAGTTTGGTCGCGCTCAAAATAAAGGTCGTGGAAACGATTCAACGAAATTGTTGGCTTTCAACTAAATTTCGTCTGATGAAACAACAGTTATTGTTTGTTTGTTTGTTTGAGGATCGTGCAGAGCGATACGGGGAAATTCATGGTGACGAAGCGAATACTCTCTCTTACGCGAGTTTCGGATGTAGGGTGAAATGTGGCGAGTATGGTCCGGTCCATATAAGGCAAAGGGCCCAGTTTCTGACACATCTCACTTCGAGCGTGTAAAATCATAGGGATAAATAAGGAGGACCAAGAGTTGAAGTTTCTGACACCTCGAACGCGCGCTACCCATTGGCTGAATATCGAACGGTAGGGGGAGCCGACTATGCTAGAGGTACCCCTGTCGCAAACTGGGTTAGTGTCAGAAACTGGGCCCTTTGCCTTAGCATTGATAACATGCCGATTCGTGTGGTCCATGTTTTCCGCTTTTAGCGTTTCATTGCCAGAACAAGACTCGTCCATGCGGAGCACCGTCAATCGTCCGATTTAACTGATCGCTGCCCGATCATTGTCGAATGCTGAGTGAGTCTGCTCGTCAAGAACGAGCGAAAGGGACGTGTTTGGCCCCAGCACGGAGAATCGGCGGCTAGTGCGCGGGTGTCAGAGAGACGAAAAAAAAAAATGGGCAAGGGGGCGAGTTCGGCGGTTAGCTCGGCCGCAGAGAGCAGAAACGGGCCAGCGGGTGAAAGAGAGTTGAAGGTAACCGACACCCTTTCGCAAAAAGTAATTGGTTAATGCCTCGGAAATGAGTTTAGTTCCCTTTTGCCTGGGTCTCCTCGGGCTGCTCCTTTTTTGCCTCTCTCTACTCGGGCCTCTCGTTCTCTCGACCGGACCTTCGCCGCAGTTCGCCTCTCTCTCTCTCTCTCTCTCTCTTCCCCGCTCATTCGCGAAATCGTGACTTTGTCTCGCTTTCTTTGGCACTCGTTTCCTCGCTCGCTCTTCAGCCCGAGTTATACAGCGGAGTTTCTCGTTCGTTGTGGCAACGAAACGGTGCGAGAGAGCGGCCGCCCATTGAAACGAGAGAAAAAGATAGCTGGGAGCGAGCGAGGGATGGAAGGAAACGGAGTCAAAGCGAACGATAGCTGGAAAGACGGGGAGAGAGAGAAAGAGAGAAAGAAAGAACAAGGTCTCTCACCCCCCTTTTTTTTTTTTTTTCCTTTCCTCTCGGCTTGTGTACCTACGCCGGGAGAAGAAGAAGCACCGGAGCCCGAGGGCCCCGGTAGAAGAAGCACCACCGGCAGCACACACAGTCACGCTTTGTGCTACATTGCAGCATGTCTTTAGACTCCATTATTCGCGTATAAAAATGCTATTACGAGCGGGTAGAACGCGAGCGAGCGGTCCCGCTCGAGCGCAAGAAAGAGTGAGGTATCGTCGATCCCCGGCAAAATGCTGCGGGAAAGGGATGCGAGGAGGTATAGTAGAAAGCAACGAAAAAAAAAAAAAAAAAGAAGGAGAAACCAGTGTCGAGTTAATTTCGAGCGTGATGGCTTTGGCGAAATGCGATCGACCCTTGAACCTCCCCTCCCGCACCGGATCGAAAGGATTCGACGCGGAGCGTGCGCAAAAAAAAAAAAAAAAAAAATCTATTGAATCAACGATCGCGTTGCTTCGAATCTAAAAGTGATGCGACCGTAAGTGAAAAAGTAACATTTATCCGGCTCAGCCGGATAGTACCGGAGTGAATTATTCGTGGCACAGAAGCGCCGGCGATTGCGAGACACCGAGAATCGGTGGAGCGGCAGCGAGCGATCCAGCCGAAGCTGATACGATTGGATGATAAGATGGAACATTTTTTTTTTAAACTATCATATCAAACTGGCTTCTAACGCGACGCTCACTGGCCGCTTCTCGTTAGCGGTAGCTAACGTTCGAAGTGGCCATTATACACCTTATCCGTCTTATCTCAGCTTAGAGAGGTCAGTAATGCAACGTGCGCGTGATCTTCTCGATATGATTCAGTAATGTTGCTGATCGCAACTCTTAAGAGTTAACGAATGTATTTATCATCGTCGAAATCGTCGATTAGTGTACCAGAGTACTGGCGCCGTTAAGACGATTGCGAAACAGACTCGGTCGATAACGAAAACCGTAATCGTGGAGGTTTCACATCACCCTTAGGGTGATGTGGTAAAACCCCGCGCCCTGTTGGTATTAAAAAGTCTACCTAAGTGCAATATTGAGACCGCAGACCGCCGAGGAAAAAGGGAATTCTCTTTCCCTGCGTCTGACGATTCCCCAGGGAAAGGCAATTTTCTTTTTCCTCGGAGGACTGCGGTCTCAAAACGGCATTCCGTGCAGTTTTTGTTACATGCGGCGATACTTCGGATCACCTTAAGCCTTTTGCATACAACGTTCGCGTGCGGCTGTAGATCCGCGAATGAGACACTACTTCGCCCTCGCGATTTCGTGTACACCGGAAGTAGACGGTAAATCAGTCCCTTAACGAATTCAACCTACCGGTAGCTTGAGCCCCGCCGCTCCGTATTCCCACATCACACGAGCAACAACGAGAACTCCCTTTTGCCCGGGAACGATACCCGTGCCCCGTTCTTATCTTTACGAGTCCAAGAGATAGGCCTCTGTATTCCTCGTCGGTAGTTGGCACTTTAAGAGAAGGCCAAACGCTGATCGTTGCCATATTTTCTTCTCTTCCTGTCCAGCGCTTCTTCATAGGCCCATCAGTGTGCCGCGTTTACTCTGAGACGACGAGCCGGTACCAGCCTGGTCAGGACGTCGGAAGTACACCTTAAATCTTATTCGGGAAGTCTGGCCAGACCTTCGCGGATGGCGGGGCGAACCTTGACCCTTTGCACAGTTCAAGTTTATTTCGTACCATCCGAGTTAAATCGTGAAGATTTTCCGTATGGCGACCGATGGACGGCGTAAATAACGTTGGGAGAGAAATTTTCCCTCGTTAAATATCAATTTCATCGACAATGGTGCACCTTGCGCGGGTCCAACACTGCCACAGAATCAAGAGAATAATGGGAGGAAGGTGTTGTTAGAAGCGCGTTCTCCGTGTGTAAGACACTCCTTCGCCCGGCACCTCGTTTTAATTAAAGTCATAAATCAGTGTCAATTAGCCCCGGTACGGAGCCGCGCTCCAGGCTCGCGTAATTAATTATAATTAACGATTAATAATATTGTAATTAGACCGTGAATCCTTTCACGAATCATCGGTAGGATTGGCGCGCCGGGGAGCGCGATAGCTAGCTGCGCAAGCAGCACTATTGGCGGCCGTGTGTGGCTCTGACCCTCCTGCATTTCCCGCGTGGGAAAATGAACTGACCTGAAAGCCCCTCGCGCACACATGTGTGCGCGCATACATGTGCGCGCATCGGTATACGACCTACTCAACTGAAATGATTACTTTCCTTCTGCTCAAAACTTCGCCTCCACGCATATTTATAATACATATATATCTAATATATATTTCTCGATTCCAGCATTTAACGCGAATACCGAACCGGCTATCCTTGAGACACACCGTGCATTCGATGTGTATAAAAATTTCATTATCGACTCGTAATAAAAAAATAAATAAAAAATAAAAGTACACGTTCTCGTGTGTATATTTCTGGAATCGTCGTTTTAGGTGACCGTACATCTTCGGTCGGACTTTGCGACGCTGGATGATCGTAAAAAGAAAAAAAAAAAAAAAAATCGCTAATGTTTGATTCGAAACGTGAGAAAGCGATTGGCAAAATTTTTCGTAAAATCACATACGTCGTACACGCCGATGTGCGACAGACGCGGCGATGAGGCTCGAATAAATTTAATATCGCTCTCGGCGCGGTCGTCGTCGTCGTCGTCGTCGTCGCCGGCGTCGTCGCCGTCGTCGTCGTCGTCCTCGTCGCTGAGGCCCCTGCCGAAGGGCCTCACGGGGCGAGCAGGTGGCCGTCTGCGTGGAAGGGGCAAGAGAGCAACTCGACCGACCGGTTTCATACGGCGGATCTCTCGCGAGAACCCTTTTTCCTCTGGTCCCCGGCGTGAGCGAGGGAGAGACGTCGGACGAAGCGAGATACACGCACATGCACACACGGCGAGAGGAATCCCGAAACGTAGCGGCGGGGATTGTTGCGCGAGGTGTACACGGGGGTAACAAGAGACGAATCGAGAAATGGAAGACGTTCACCTCCTCCCATCCTTTATAAGAGCCGGCACACAAATTCAGAATGCAGATGCAATCCGATCTTGGATTGCACCGATGCAACCTTAATGTAACACTTCAGAAACGCTCGAGCGATTCTTGCTTCATTCGACGGTCTTCAGCAAAAATGTGAGACACCTTTGTTGATTCGAATAAACAAAAAAAAATTACCTAATGGCCCCTCCGGTACACTGTAAAGAAATCGTATAAAATGTTATGTAAGGATGCTTGAGGTTTTTTATGCGTAAAGTGGTATATTAAATTGCCTGTACGATTGTGATGAAAAATTAACGTACGGTATATTAAAAAAAAATTTCAAACACTTTGCTTTTAATCATTTACTTTAATTTTACTATAAAGGTTCATTAATTTTTCATGAAAATTGTAGATTGAATTTAATGCACCAGTGTTTTGCACAAAAACTTCCAGTTCGCTGCACTAAATTTGCAATGTATTTTTACCAGTGAAACAGAATCTTCCCTTTACATTAGCGAACACGTATTTGAGCTCTCAATTGCAGAACTATATGAAACTTTTCAAAGAGCAAATGAACCGAAGATACGTTGCAATTCATGCGATACCCGACAAAGATCTTCAGGAAGTAAAATAAGTACAACCTTCTCCCTTCCCCCTCGAGGTAAATAATGACTAAATGCCTAAACTTTAGGGGTAAACTTTGGGCCGCGGCGGTGGGCGGGGGGGGGGGGGGGAGCGGGCTTCGGTGCAGGGAATGAGTATATTATGCATCGACATTGTCAGCAGGAGGGAAAGAGAACCGAGTCGAGTGGCGAGCGATAGAAGTTACTTATTGGCACAGTGAAGTAATAGTGAATGAGGTCGTTTAGCGTCGGGCTACGAGGACAAGAATAAGAAGAAGCAGAAGGGAAACAGTCCGCGCGAGTGCACAGCGTTTAATCCCGTTGAATTTTCTCGCTCGAGGTCAGGGTCGATAAAACGTGCTGCCGGTGGGATGGTAGTGGCGATGCCGGTGAAGTCTCGGGCTCTATCGCGCTTTACACCGCGAATAAGAGGAGGACGATAGAGGAACAGCCCGCCGTCGTATCGTCCCCTCGCGACTCCCGACTCTCGGTCTCACTCTCCTTTGTCGCGGCCATTCCACTACACTCGAGACCCTCCGGGCCTCTCATCCCGTCTCTCGGTCGCCAATCCTCCACTCGCACTCCGTATCTCTCTCTCTCTCTCTCCCCCCCCTCTCTCTCTCTCTCTCTCTCTCTCTCTCTCTCTCTCTCTCTCTCTCTCTCTCTCTCTCTCTTCCACCGACGTTGGCTCCTTCCCCTTTAAGAAATTCGTTCCCTCGATCGCGTTCTCAGCCCTTCGGGACTTTCCTTGCACTTCTCTCCGCCCCCGCGCCGCCCCCCCCCCCCCGACTCTGTCACGGCCCCCGTCTCGAATCCACCTCGGTTGTGTAAAGTGTAAAATGATCCAATTACCGAAATAACAAGTTCATTAGTTGTTGCGCGATTAATCGATTATAGAGATTCAAGATTTTCTTGCCGAATTATCGGACGGACAGTTTAATTTCTCGTATGACATAATAGGTTTTAAACAAAAAAAATTATCATTTTGTTGAAGATGCTTTAAGGAAACGTACGTCGATTATAGGGATTCGAGATTTTTCGGTCTAGCGGCCGGACGGACAGTTTAATTTCTCTTATGACAAAATAGGTTTAAAAAAAAAAAAAATGATCATTTGTTTAAAAATGCCTAAACGCAACGTAAATCTATCATAGGGATTCGAGATTTTTCAGTCTAACGGCCGGACGGACAGATTAATTTCTCGTATGACAAAATAGGTTTAGAAAATAATCGTTTGTTTAAAGATTTTTTTTTGGCTCAAAGTAAATCGATTATAAGGATTGAAGATTTCTCAGCTGTACGGGAAGATCGATTTCTCGTATGACAAAACAGGTTCAAACAATAATCATTTGTTCAAAGATGCTTTGACGCGGCGTACGTAAAATATCGAATGAATCCACGTAGTCGAGTGTGCGAAGAGCTCGAGCAAAGATGTGGGAAAGTGAAAAATAAAAGACTGAAGAATCTCGAAGCCGAGATGTTTTGCCCGAGCGAAGAGTCGAGTCGGATGCAACGGAGGCAGCGACGAGTACCGGAGCGTTACAGTGGGTGGTGAGTGAGAGAGGAAGTTGGGCGAGCAGAGAGGCAAAGGGAGAAAGGTGACGGCTCCGAGGAGCGTGCGGGAGTGAAAAGGCGAGCGAGATACCGAGGCGAAGGGTGAGGAGTAGGGCGGCAGCGAAATGGACGAGTCTTGTTGGGGGTTGAAAGTGGGAGGAGGGGTTGGGAGAGGGGGGGGGGGGGTGAGAAGGGTAAATCTTAAATAAAGTGATATGGAGTACTTTCGTATAAAAGCTCCATTTCCCCGCGCTACTCCAAGACGGACAAGGCACAACGTGGAGTCTTACGTCCGTACACGAAGTTATGATACACACGTAGTGCCCCGAAGTCACTCTCACCGATGCGAATCCGATATACAGGCGTAACTTTTTCACCGGCCTCACCAGAGTCTCCGCCCCCCCCCCCCCCCTCCTCCTTCCTCACTTTCTCAAGATTTTAAACGAAAATTTTTCACCCGGAAGTAAATATGTATGCACACACGTTCGCGTGTACCGGCGAAGCATGCGAGAGAATTTAGCGTGTATAAAGCGAATTCCACTGGCGCCACGGTACTCATTTTCCTGCCTCGTAAAAGTCACTTTGCGCGAATAGTCGGTTAGATAAAATAAATAAATAAAATACATTAAATTTATGTCCCTGTATAATGTTTTTTTTTTTTTTTGTTTTTCTGTTGAAATTTTATCTACCAGTTGGACAGTCCGTGTCGCCGTGTTATCGGACAACGGCATTGACACGGCCCCGGTCGATTAGGAAACGCTCGTCGGCGACGGGGGCAGCGGAGTTGATTGCTCGTAACACGCCGCGCGCGCTCGTAGCCGCTTCCTCCTTCCTCGTCGAACGGTCCGATAACCCGCTGTGTCGAAATTGAATTGATATATCTGTCAACGGGCAATCACGGGAGTTAAAGTATGTCAAATTAAGAGTAAAAGGAGCGGCGAAAAGGCTGTGCCGAGCCGGGCTCAAGAAACGAGTCGTTAACGAGCTGCAGATGCGGGAAGGAGGACATCGCGTCCCTTAGATCCGACACTGTCGTAATGATTCCCGGGACCGAGAAGAGAGAGAGAGAGAGAGAGAGAGAGAGAGAGAGAGGGAGAGAGAGAGAGAGAGAGGAAGAGGGAGATGCGTGCTCGCTGAGTCAACGAGAAAGTTTTCAATTCCAATTATAATCCCCGTACCGCACGGTAATACGGTTTTTATGTCTTTGAGAGAGATTGAACGAGCGATCGTGCCTCTCCATAGCCTTCCAAATTAACGAATCGACCTATTTAAACTCCCCGACACGTTACGAAAGAACACTCCGGCCGATAAATATTGTATATTTTGACGCCTCGAAGATTAGATGCCTTCCCAATCAATTCGTGGATTCGTCGACGGTATTACGCTCACTTGAACGGGCGTACATTCACAAAGGATTCTCTAACGAGCCTGGCACGTGATGGCGTTATGCTTGTAGCACGTGAAATTATCATTTCCAGCTGCAAGAGTCCCGGGGAAGTACAGGCTGGCGCGTCTGCTCGGAGACATAGAAATGTGCGCTTTACATGCACACACAAACTGCCGACAGAACTAGCGTGGATGGTATAGAGGCAGGTCCTAGGATCGGTTTCCAAGCAGGATATAGCATTAAATGGGTTTGGTTTTAATTAGCAGTAAACAGCCTCCATTAAGCCCGGAGCAGTAAATCACCTACACTTACCCCTACCTCTCTCTCTCTTCCTTGCACCGTTCCCCCGCCCGTTTTCTGAAGCTCGTACAAACACATACAGAGAGTCTGAAAACTCCGCTGCCATTCCGTGCGCGGCCCTCCTCGTTTCCCCTCGTCTCCCTCGCGCATAGTCTTTCCAGTCCTAATACCGCGAGAGTGCGGATGCTGCTTCTCTTCGGCGCTATCGTTCCTCTCTGTTCCAGCGAGCTGAGACTGAGAGCCGGGGAGGGGCAAAGATAGAAGCCGCTCTCGCTGGCTGAAGGGAAAGGGATGAACAACAGGGAGGCGGCGAGGGAGCAAAATAGACGGAACGGTGGAAAGTGCGACGGGCTCGGATGAAAGAGACGCGAACACCGAGATTGAGAATGGAGCGCTGAAAGGGTTGGGGGGGTTGTACATTACATTTCAATTTGCGATTCGTCCAATCCTACTTTCCGCTGACGAGGATCGTACCCGGAGGAAGAGATGAACACGGTCTGAACACTCGCCTATGGACGACTGCGTTTGTAGCGTCGAAATTGGGCTGAGTGCGTTGTCATCGTTGAGCTATACCGATCGCTCCGGTGGTTGTCGCGAGTGGTTGAACGCTGCGGAAAAGCAATCCAAAAAAGGCATATGAAAGTTTGTCCAAAATACGGACCGGTCACGAAATGCATCGTGGGGATTCCCCAACGTTGAAAGACATTCGAGGGCACAAGTTCAACGGACCCTCCGAAATCTTTCGACTTCCGCTTGGGTCGAAGGTTGCGACACTCCCGAAGCTCGGCGGATCCTCTCGGTGTTCCTGGCCGTGGTCGGCAACACGCGGCGAAACACGACACCGTGATCCACGCGGTTCTACACCACCGACGGTCGACGCCTTCGCGGGCCGATTCGATACAAGTCTTCGGGAACGCTGCTACCATACTGACCGGCTCCTCGGGTTATCGCGAGGTCGCGTGTCTTCGCTTAATAGGAATTTATGTAGAATAAGAGGGAGAATTTCCAAAGCAAGATACCAAAGACAGCCGAGACTGAATAGTAAAAAAACAATCGCGCAATACGATTATTATTATTTTTTTTTTCTTAGCTACTATAAATTATACCTTGAACAATTGCGGCAATAAGGTCCCCCATTGCTGGAGCTTTGTGCATGAATAATGATGATAATCGGTAGGAAATAGAATTGTTCGATAATCAGTTTCGAAAAGCACGTTGCCTCTCACCGTCGTCATCGAAGTCGGAGTCGTTCTCGAATAATAACGATACAGACACACACACACACACACACACACACACACACACACACACACACACACACACACACACACACACACACACACACACACACACACACACACACACACACACACACACACATACACACATCGCGCGAGAGATCGTTATTTCGAAGAATGAAAGGCAATCCTGCGAGATCTGTTCGCGGAGCCCTTCTTCCTGTAAATTCATCGGGAGCCCGCGATAAAGGCCCTGCCGCCGCAACAGTATCAAAAGAAAAGAGCGCTGGCACGAAAACGGGGGAGGGAGAGGGCCCCTATAATAATCGGTATTCGAGAGGCATTCAATTTCTACCTAATTATGCTTATTAACGGGACCACCCCCTTAGCGAACCGTGTTTCTCGTCTCCCTTCACTTCTGCTCTCATCCTCCTTACCATCATCATCTCGCTCTGTGTTCCCGAACGTGCCTGATCCCTGGCTTCTCCTTTTGGTCCGGCAAAGAGCCTCCTGCCTTCTGGCTCGACGCGTCTCCGCAGTTTGCTGAATCCTAGCGATTTGCTTTCTTTTGTCGCCGTACGACTGCCGTCACAGTCGACCTGCGAGAGCTTTTGTCGTACCAGCCTGAAATCGCCGTCGTTATAGAGCTCCGCGTCGGAAATATTCATCTCACAGCTCCCATTTATTTATTTACTAGCAGGTTGTCGTGGCTCGGACGTTTCGCGCCCTCGCTTATGGACTATGAAATTTACAAACCGGAAATACAGAGTTTCGAAGATTTACGAAAAATACGTCACTTCCGGTCTGAAAGTCTAATTTTGCAACAGGACTCGATATCATACTGGAAATACATTACTTCCGGTCGAAAAATGAGATTCGCGGACTGGAAGCGATGTATTTCCGGTATGACCTCAAACTATTACGTTTGAAAAATGAGATTTTCAAACCGGATGTGGCCTATTTTCGGTATGACGTTACTTCCAGTCGCAAAAATGAGATTCGACGACTGGAGATGATGTATTTCCGGTATGACCTCAAACTATTACGTTTGAAAAATGAGATTTTCAAACCGGAAGTGGCCTATTTTCGGTATGACGTTAATTCCAGTCGAAAAATGAGTTTTCTGGGCCGTAATTAGAATTAGATTACCGCACGATCAAACTGTATTAATTAACGAGCTGCAAAAGTATATTGTATGTCACACCTAAGTGTTAATACACCGGTCGCCATTCCGACAAAAACAAAACGACCGCGACGGCGGGAAGGGAGGACCGAGAAGATCGTTGGCGGTTGGTGGAACGTTGTGAAAACGATCGTCTCAACTCCCGGAAGGTGAGCTGAGGTGTATTCCGCCGTGATAATAATCCCACCGTTGTTTCTCTTTTCATCCCTCCCGACCCATTTCTTCGAGTTTCATCCCCGGCGATCGCTTTTCTCTCCCCGTAGTGCGGCTCGTGCCCCCGTCCCTCTCAATTCAGACACAGCGTCGGAGAGCGACGGAGAGATTGAGAGAGAGAGAGAGAGACCCGGTTTTATCGGGTGTCGCCGCGGGTTATCGCTGGCTGCTGCCACCGACGGGGGGTCGAAAGGGGGATAAGAGAGAGCGAGACCGAGAGCCCGGAACTCCGGGAACGAGCGAACGAGCGAGAGGAGAGGCCGAGGGTGCAGTCGTAGTTGCGGCAATGGTAGTAGGAAAGGGTGGTTCAGGAGGGTCGTGCCGCCACCTGTTGGCAGAGCGACGTCTTAACCCCCCTACGTATATCTCCTTACACCCTCGTCGCCTCCGCGGACCATCCCACGCCGCTTGCTGCGGCACTCTCGTTTTCTGCTTGCTCCCCGATGCTTTTTTTTTTTTTTTTTCCTCCTCTCGCCTCTTCCTACTCTCTTCTTTTCTCCCGGTCTCGTCTGGCACCTTTTTTTTTTTTTTCTTTTTCCTCTTTCCCTCGACGGCTTTCACCGCTACCCGGCCCACTCGTGTGGCACTCGCCTTGAGAGAAATATTCTCCTCTTCTTCGGTCGTCCGCAAACGACGCGATGAAGGCGTCACTCGCGGGGCATAAATGTGTAAAAATAATATTTAAAAAAAAAAGTAAATCTCCGAGCTCGTTTTGCCCGATTACACGGGCAATTTTATTACCACCGGATTCATTCGATTGCCTCTTTCTCGCATTGAGCGCAGTCGCAGCTGCGTCGGGGGTTGGGACGCTTGTTTCGACGGGGACCGATGAAATACGGTTAAACTGTCCGCAACTGCGGGGGCCACTTTGTCCCTTCATTCGGTGATCGTCCCTTGTGTCCTAGATGGCTCGAGTAACGACGCCATTCGCGCCACTACCGTTAGCTTTTGACACGAGTCCACGATGGGACGCGGCACAGTTGCGGGCGGTCAGGTACTTCGGAGCTTGTAGTTCCTGACTCGAGAACACTCCTACGGCTTGTGGGGGACACCTTAGCCTGTGAAAGACTCCCATCCTCGTCGTCCGGCATTTTGCACACCGCCTCTGCAGAGCCCGAAATAATCGTCGGCGGATCTACGAAACGCCGGGCCGAATCATTATACGAAATGGAAACTATAATTTTCGAGATCCCGACGAGTGACGTGAGCTTGAGATACGAGAAAAACTGTGACATGCCTCGCGAGTCTCGATCCGTTGAAAAGCGAATGAAAGAGGAGGAAGCGAACGAAAAGAAGAGGGTAAAAAACGAAACGGTAATAATTATAGAGAGAAAAACGAGCAACGATGAGCGTCTGGCGTCTCGTACCGGCGAACATCCTTCTCGAGCAAGAAAGACACACGACTGCCACGACAGTGGATCGAGTTTAGCGTGACGTTGACTCAAGTTAATCGGTGTTGCACCTGTTCCCCCCGCGGCGGGGACGTGTCTCCTCGCGAACCTCGAATTAGGGACACCGATCCTTCCCATCATCATCATTACAACGGTCGATTCTCCCTCTCGCTCGTCCCTCCTCTTTCTCCTGGTTCGCTGGTCGCCTCGGGATCTCGAGCAACAACGATTTGCCTCCGCTCGGTTGGAATTGATACTCCGTATCTCTTATAGTGTTTTTATTGTCATTGAGCGTTTTTACCCTTCACGCTGACGAAGCTTCCGTGGATAAATCAAATAATTGCAGAAAAAATGCTCTCACGCACATTTCTCCCGAACCAAAAGCTAGATTACCGAGGAAGCAATGTGAAAATTTCAATTTTCACCTTTTTTTTTCATTGTACTCATGGTGTCCAGCGGTCCTTGAAGCCCTTGAAGTCCTGCAACTGTCCTTAAATTTTGCCTGTCCTTGAAAAAGTCCCGGAATGTCCTTGAATTTCACCTATTGTACTCGAATTTTTGATTTCCAAGTAAATTTGAGCTTTTTTTTTTTCAAAATATATATTACTAACGGCCATCCTAAAAAAATGTGTATCTCAGATTCGCTACGACACACATATATACATTCGTGCGTTGTGAATAGTTTTTTTTTTTTTTTAATCGACTCCATCGTAAACGAAAACGGTCGTCGAACTAAATGTTATTTAGTATGTCGCGGAACATATGCATATTTTAATTTCTTATAAATGTTCCAACACAACATTTAAGTGTCCTGGAAATGTCCGGAAAATTGTCCTCGAATGTCCTTGAATTTCGTACGGAATTCTTACTGGAAACCATGCTATTGCAATTCGCTGCACAGCATATTGCAACGGGCTTCATCGATGCTCCAGTGATCCGATGCTTTTTTTTTCCACAAAAATCCCAAGAGTTGTTAGCGTCGATTCGAATTAACAATCTTTCGCGCAGTTGGTTTGACGGAGCGGTGCGCAGTGTCGCCCAGGTATAACTTTGGTCGGTACGCCGCTTGCTAAAAACTACCCTCGAGCAAACATCGTATGTTATACCTGATGTGGATGCACATTGAACATTGAAAAATAAAGCCGCACAGCCAGGGCCCACAGGGCAGATATATTATTCTCGTAACAGGGACTCTCCCGTTCGCCCTCGTGTACGTCTCGTGGGTTTAGTATATGGCTGGTACCGTGCCATATACTATGATATTATATACGACATATATCCTTCTCTCTACTCGACTACCGTAGAGCGAGGCTGCGCGGCGAGTAAGCGAAGCTGTGTGGGTCCCCTATTGTGAGGAGGGATGGCTTTGTTGGTTTTTCATCGTGGCCCAGTGAGAGAGAGAGAGAGAGAGAGAGAGCCGCTGAGGACGGGAAGAACACCGGGGCCTTGAGGCCCTCCGACCCGTCAACGAGCCATTGAGATGCAACCGAGTGGAAGTCCCATTCCTCTCTTGCGCCACGCACTCTCGCGGTGTAATCCGATCCCCGGTCTCGTTATGCGTTCTCTCCGACTCCTTAGGCGCAACTAACATGAATTTCCTGTTCTCACCGTCGAGGAAGATCCATCGACGCCCATCAACGATTCTCGATTGTGTCGGATTAATATTTATCGCTACTCTATTAATATATCGCTAAACAAACAAACAAAAATCATACAAAAATCCCATGCGATTTGTTGTTCGCGACGGTGTTGTGAACGTGCCTAAAAATTCGGGTGATTAATGGCGGACATAGATATTTCTTATGATAAAATAATGATTCATTTATTGGGACATAAGTGCTGAAAGTGTCTCGTATCTTCGAAATTTAAATCGCAAAGGAAAAAGGCGCTAGCCAATCGACATATCTATATATAAATTTATGCAATATACATATATATATATATATATATATTCCCGGATCTGTGCGGTCTCGGAGAGCCACGAGAGGTGCAGGTGCTCGGTAAAGTTCGGAGGGTGGATTCAACGATTATTTTACGAGCCAGCTGGTTTGTCCCTTGGTCCCTCTCTCCCTTCGGGTCCTTCGGAAATTCGTAGCTTATAGCCCTGTATAGTATAGCTCTACCCACAGCGTACTATGAAATAAACGAACCACTCGGGGTTTTGACGTGTATCGAGTGGCCTCGGGTAATTGATGGTTCCCTCGAATTTCAATACAAACACACACACACACGCACACATATATATATATATAATATAGACATATACATTATGGATTTATCGTTCATTAATTGGAGCATTTTGCCATACCACAAATGTAATCTCCCATAATGACTCGTAATCTTCCAATTTCAATAAATAATTACTACCTTTGATTTTTCCTCCAAATTCTCCAATTATCGAGCAATTGAAAAGTCTTCGATTGCTTAATATAGCGAGGTAAACCGTCGATTTATCGTGTGCATACCAGTTTCGCGAGAGTCCCAGCGGAGCAACCTATTTAGCCACCTACTCGCTCCGTGTGCGTAAGTGTACGAGCTCTTGTGGTACGTGCGATACCTACATTAGCACAGCAGCGGTACACCGGTCGAACGAGATCCGCGAGAACGTTCCTCTCGCCCGGTCCCGGAGCTACTCCGCTCTGCCAGTTTCTTCTCTGGCGCACCCTTGCGAGGCCTTCTCGAGAGTGCGCGATGGGCCAGAGTCGATAAGAAATTGCTCGGAAAATTGGCTTATTCCGTTTGGCCGCCCACGCCGCGCTCTTCCACTACTCCGACAACCCTTAGCGTGCATCCTCTCACTTGCCCGGGATTCCGCTGCCCTCCCCCTCTCCCAAGCAGCTTTCCTCTAACGCTGACAAACTACCGTAATCGAGACTGCCAAAATACACACTGCGTAATTTCTTCGTCCGCGCTTACTTTTATCAAACGCGAATACATCCAAAATAACTTACAGCGGAAACTCTCACGGAGGAGAGTCTCTCACGAGTTGTCCGACTCGGACGGTAATCGATGACGTCTCCGTCCATTACACGTAAAGCCATCGAGGTCGGGATAACGGTTTTCCTGAGACGTTCCCCCCGTCTTGTACTCACAGCTCTGTCGTTAATTTCTCGTCGTCGTCGCGAGGGAGAGAGCTCGTACGGGAAAAAAAAAAAATAAAAATAAAATAAAATAAAATAAAATAAAATACAGAAAAGAAAAATCTCTTGCACCTCGCATGCGGCTAGAGTGGCGCGGCCACTCTAATCTCACGGATGCGAGCATAAAATACACACAAGCCGGGATGATCGGGTGGTCTCGTTCGTACGTGGACATAAAACTTGCGTGTGTGCACGCATGGGCGGATCGCTGCGAGCGAGATGAAACCAACAGGCCAGATGCGGCTCGCCCACGCGGTGAAAGTTTCATGCCTGTAATTGATTTCTGGCGTTATGATGCTTTCTCGTGAACCGTCGTTTATACACATCTCTTCGATGGTGAAGATCACAAGATCTGTGAGAGATTCCGTGAAACTAGAAAATAAATTACGAAAAATACGAATAATTACGATAATCTATGAATTACTTATGATTCATAATAAGAAGATATTCAATCGAATGACGAGGATAACGATTTTTTTTTTTTCGATCATACACTTAGAGAAGGATCTCGGAAAAATTACCGTGTCTTGTGGTAAATTTCGACCGCTGGTTATATGAGAAATTTTCATAGCGGTGATAACAATTATTACCCAATTCATATGGTCAATTTTTTTCAGAAAGCGCGTTTGCCAAATTTTATTAAAAATGCCGTGAATAGAACTGAGAATTTTGTGGATCAACGCTGAGCATTTCGTCAATGAATTTTTTTTATGTAACACATAAATAAAATTTCATCGACATAATATGCCGGTATAAGCTTCGCGCCTGAAACAAACTGTTCGCGATCGCGACGTTACCGATCATTATATCTTCTAATGAGAAGAATTTGAATTCTAGCAAAAATTACGGGACATTCGGGCGATATCTGTGACAGCGAAAATTACCATATTTTCTAGCAGAATGTGTTAAGTTTAATGCGAATATTTGCCAGGATGTCGCTGTAGTTCCCATATATAGCTGAAAGTTCCGTCGATTTTTACCGAATTTATCGTAATTCTTATCAGATCCTTCTCACAGTGAATACGGGCTGTTTAATTTTTTCTTGTGAAACATATTTTTCGCCGATATGATGGGGAGGGGATAAATTGAAAAATTACAAGAACCGCGACGAAGACGAGGGATAAACGGAGAAAATTGTGGGATCAGAGTGAAAATTCATCGAACGATGGAGAACATTTGATGCTGGATTTCGAGGACCAGGAACGCTCTCACACACTTCCAAAGATCTCGCTCGTACTCGAGATCAGCGCAGGTGCCGGAGAGGAGAGGAAACCTGCCGCTGTTGCTTCTGCTTCTCGTACGCGTATACATATATGTATTTATACAATATATATATATATATATATATACGATATATGTGTAGTATATAATGTGTATAGCCCACCAAACGCGAAATATATATTTACTTAGGCGTTCGTGACGCGACGGTGAGGTACTCGAGGGAGGGCGTGACGAGTGGAAAGAGGTGTGAGAGGAAGAGTTTTGTTGGTTTTTAATGTGTGCCGAGGGTGATGGACGGCGAGAAGCGTGTAGAGTGTAACGGGGACGAGGAAGTGTGATGGCGGTGAAAAAGAAAGGATGGAATACAGAGGGGGAGAGAAAAAGATAGGGATCACCCGCGTTGTCGTCGCTCGATCTTTTCGATGAACCGTCGGTTTCGATTCCGATCTATTCGCGGGGCATATTCCCTGCTACAAACTTTAGGGCGTTACATCGCGTTCTGGTCAGGTCCCTGTGAGGCGCTCGTCAAGTTGTTTCCGAACGTCGTCAGGCCATGGGCGAAAGCACCAAAACATCTAACCATGATCGTAGCGCAAATGGGCTACAGTGGCATCAAATGTATTTTCTGCCAATGGCAATTGGCAGTGCAATAAATCGTTATAATAAATCGTCGTAACCATACAGTGGGGGGTATCACGGCCTGGGGACCCGACAGTGTCCGCGCGTCCGTCGAGCCCCTTTACTCGTTAACCGGGCGTAATGATCATTCGGTTATGGGCCTCCGAGTATAATTTAATAACGATCCGGCAATGCGGTTAGGCACAACACCAGTGTGCCGCGTCACCGCGCTCTTCCCTCACGTCGCCGTCACCCGCGAGAGAGAGCTGCTGACGATGACGTGCCCTCTCTCCCCCCCCCCCCTCTCCGACCCACCCCTCCTACTTCTCCGTGTCCTAACCCCCCGCCGCGGTCCCTCCGCGTAATCGGTCATTACGCGGAATGACGTGCGTTTTGCGTGAGACCGGCGAGAGAGATTCCGAGCAACGTCCAACTGGACAGAGCCCTCCCCTACCGGCCGACTGACCGGCCCGCGATGAGTTAACTTTGTTAGCGTTCAAACCCGCGCGGATTCCCGGTCCCTCTTGTCCGCAGTTCGCTGTGCTCTCCTCGCACGGTGCGCTATACAGCACGAGCTCGAAACTCGCCCGGAGAACCCCGCACGCTCGACGCTCGTTAAGCCGAGCCGCATACGCGCCACCCAAGCCCTATCGCGGCTCGCCGCGAGCCCCGCCATCGTTTTCCTCTCGTTAGACGAATTTTCCGGGGTTTCGAGTTGCACAGCCGGGTCGAACGGGGCCGCGTTTTCGGGGACAACCACCTGCCGGTCCCGGCTGTGAAATAATACTCGGACGGTGGGACGATGCCGGGGATCGGAGACGGATACAGGAGGCAGTGTGCGTTCCATCCCGATGGGTTGGAATCCCAGTCGCATACCGCACAATCAGCAGACCAATAGATTCCGGATTTTCGTTTCATTTGTTAATTTTTATCCGGACCCCTTTCCGTCCTCTCGCTTATTCTCGTCGGGTATACACTGCGCGCTGCGGCGGTTTGATTGAAACCCGCGCTTTTTGTGTTGCATCGGGCAGGTTGAATTATCGAAACTCGTGTAAAAAAAAAAAAAAAAAAAAAACGCCGACGAGCCCGTTGGAAAGATCGCAGACGGACGAGTATATCACGAGTAAAAAGAATTAGTTTGAAAATTCATTAGCGGTATTGGAAAATTGTTTGCATCAAGCGTTTCTGAAATGTCAAACACATGTGCGTTGCAATTTTACAAACAGTTTTATTTTTCATGAAATCTTTCGTAAATTTCAGTCACAATATTCGTAGCTTTGATGTCTGATATTTTTATTTTACGACAAAGTGCATTAATGTTCAATTGATATAAGTAATGTAGGCAAATTTCAAGTTCCAGTACATTAAATTAGCAATTTATTTTGAACATCGTGGATTTCGAAAGTGGACTGTCAAATCTTCCACTTGTCTACTTGGGTTTCCCGTCTATGTAGACTTCGGTCTATATAGTAGTATTACTGAATGCGTTGCCAATACATAACATGTAACAAACAAACTTATCCCTGATTCACCTATGTTGAATATTGCCAATTGGCCATCGTCCGCAGTCCTTCAGCCACACAATACTGTGTATTTTCATAAATGATTAATTTTTCTACATTCCTTTTTAATCCTGGTTCGTTGTAAGAAAAGCGCTATAAACTGCTGAGCGAGTCCTGATCGTGCCTCGACTGACGAGTGTCATTTTAATGGCTCGAGAGCGAGCCGTCAACGCTCGAGCGATAAGAAAAAAAGATTCTCCAGGCAAATTGAATGTACCGTGCAGTATTTGTGCGTCACGATGACGGTAGCAAGTTTGTTATGCCAATAGACGATAGACGTATTAGAATGACCATCGAGCGGTACACACGCAATTAGCTAATAACGAGATGTACTGTGCGGGGTGCCCGACCCGGTCCCCTCGACGGGCGCGGGCAGCGCATTTAATCAAAAGTCGTGGGGGGATACATCGTCGCGAGTTGGCAGTAATTAATTACCATTGTGCGCGGGCGAGCCGTTCGGTGCGAGAGTTCCTCTATTTCTCACTCCGCCTCTCTGCCCTCCTCATTCTCCATTTCGTACTGTTCCTCCGAGCGTCCCGCTCTCTCCCGAGTCTCTGACGTTTAGCCGTTGCCACTGCGCTACTTTTACGTCGCATCTCCACCGTACAGTTTCTCCTCTCTTAGCATCGCTCACTCTCCTCCTGTCTCTCTATATTCACGCTCGTCCATTAGAATATTAATGCGAATTGATGCACACGTGTCATTACCGTAATGAGTCGACGAGAAGTGTCCACCGGAAGACCGGCGCTATGCGGGCCTGCCCGACTACCGGCTTCGTCCGTGTTTACACAAAGTGTGTCTCACAAGCAATCACGAAATTGCGGGTTTTCACTTCGAATCTAAGTACTACCTAGCCGCGGAATAAGAGTCAGAGTATTGTGAGGCACTCCAGTTTGGCCCCAGTTAAGGCAGATCCAACAGTAGCACTGTAATACTGTGTATTAGGTGCGGGCACATCGCCGAGCGTGTTCTCGTTAGTGGGCTACATAGCGCAGACACACTATGTACCAGAAACTAAATATTATATATATATATATATATACATTTATATGTATATATACATATATAGACGCTGGTTTCTCCGTCGGCCGAAGCAGCACAGTAAAACAGAAACGCCACAACCTAATCCGGAATAACGGGAAAACGTGCCGAAAGTCCGTGGGTGGGAGACGAAAACGAACTAGCAAACGAGAAAGATGGCAAACGAGAGCGCCCGGCCGTTAGAGTGAATTGTTGAGGGACACGAGGGTGGTTTTTCGGCTAACGGAGTATGGCCGTGGAAATAATGGCGAGGGGGCTTCGGAGCGGCGGTGAGGCGAGGAAGAAATTGGCGGTTCGGTATGAGACGGTGGCGAAGAGCGATGGTTGTTGTTTCGCTTCCAGGTAGATTACCCCATTATAGACAATGGATAATCCCATTGTGACCGGTCACGTTTCCGAGCTGTGAATAGAACTCCACTTTCGAAGATGTCCTTTAAACGGTGCCATCAAACAGGTAAGGCTGAAGGCAAAGGCTGCTCCCCGTTCGGAAAGCCCAAAGAGAAACGGGTACCGTGGCTGTCGCGCTGTAAGCTGCGCGCTCCGCGATCGGTTCTCGGAAGACCACTTTGTCGGCTTCGTTGTCTCTGAAAATTGCCGCTCACCGCTTCTCGAGTGTATCTATCATTTACGTATTTCAAAAAAAAAAAATCATATATTACTTTGAGAAAATTTGAGCGAGCCGATTTCTCGATGCTATTTTCATTACGATCTCGCGACCGGAACAGCTACGCATTTAAATTTGATATTAATCTCGATCCCTCCGTCGGCCCGCTCGCGAGCGGGAAACACTGTTTCGAGGAAGGAAAAACGATTGCGCGATAATAACGATTATCTATCAATCTATCGTGGCGACTGATGCGTGCGCGCTCTCGCTTCGTTATCGGCGCGCCGAGCGTCGAGAGATAGCTGTTTGATGAGAAAATTGAAAAACGTCGAAGATAGCTGCGCTCGCAGAGTGAAACCGAGCATGTGTCGGTGTTGCCGCTGGTGATGCTGCCTCGGGGATATATTGCGAGCCTGCCTGCGGTTAATCGAAGAGGCACAGAGGCGCAAAGAGAAACAGAGAAAGAGCCAACCGGTCGCCACCGTCCGATGCGGACAGAGGCAAGGCAATCGCGCTGGCTACAGCCATCGGCTACCGTTCGTGTGCTCCACCGTCACCTCCTCAATGCACCGCACATACACAAGCGCATCGATGCCCCGGTGTATGCTTTTGCACGCTTAACGATCGTGTCGTCAGCTAATGGACGCACAATTAACGCGGCTTGCATCTACGATTCGATCCCCGTCAAAAGGTGATAAATTAAATTAATTAGCTCGTTAAACGTACAGAGTCCGTTCGATGACGAGACTTTGCGCAACGTCCTAGCGCGGCGCTGGACAGCGCGTGTGACTCTCGTAATCGTCGATCGGCGCTGCCGATTTCGTTCGGTGAAAATCATCTCTTATACCAGCCGCGGTTCAAGAGTCATTTAGCGTTACTTCACGGATTCCCGGTAGTTCCCGGCTGTGAAGCCGAACGCGTTGCCCGATCATTCGTAACTAGTTTCATCTGGGTCGAATAGCGTTTCGCCTCGTTATTCGAATTCCTAAGCAAGCGGGTAAAGAGATGTGCATCGACGGCTATTACCCTAGCTCGCGAAAACTTTTTCTCCATCTGTTTCCTCTCTCCTCTTTCTCGATGCCGCGTCGAGAGTCACCGCGAGTTATCGGAACGAGCGTTTTGCTGCAGTCTCGTTAAAATTGTTTTATCGCGAACGCGAGAAAATAACGTTCTAGGCAAGAAGGCGCCGAGCCGAGAATGAAGTTTCCGAGACGATTAACAGGTGAGAGACTTTGCGAAAATCGTACAGACGGTTGAGACTTCACTGCGGCTCCTTGCCGCGTTGCGAAATCGGCAAAAGAATGCAACTTTCTCGCGACGATGACGATCCGTGAGAATGAAATGTGTAACATTGTAATGGTGCATTGTTCTGCGTAAGATCGCTCGAACTGTTGGTAAACTGCGTACATTGCGACATTGGAAGGGACCGTCGGGCAAAAGTCACGTTCCAACAATTAACCCCTGAGTCATCGTTCCGGTAATGAAAATGTGCGCACATTCTGCAACCATTTGTCGGCGTCCAGCTCGCGGACAAAGCCCAGTAGAAATTTTCGGGCGTCACATCCCAGCCCGAGAAGGTCCTGAAAAAGCCGCGTCAAGCCTGTAAGGCTCCTCGATACGAGCATACGATTGGGTATCGACCGAACCCAATACATTTCACCTCCGCTGGAATACAACATGATAAATTTTGAAATTTTACTGTCGACCCGACTCCCTCGATACTGCCGTTTTGCATCGCGTCGATCCGATCAATGCATCACGATTGGCAGGGGTTCGTTTTTTTTTTTTTTTTTTTTTCTATCCGCATACATTCATCGTTAACAAATTTCTATGCGTTCCACTGTGATACATGAATCTTTTAATCACGATGAATAGCCCAGTAATAACGGGCTTTCCGTGAGTACGAAAAATCATTCTCGATTCGTTCCAATGGTTGCCAATGAATTTTTCCCCGAACTCTCGTGATCGATCCCCCATCCTCGCCCTCCCCGTTCCCGCCCTTTACCCCGTATATACGGCCTCGACAGTCCTGACAAAAAGTGTGAGCGAGAGGTCGCGGGGAATGATCGCTAGTTTTTCACGCGGCGATGACAAATCCGCACAATTAACGCGTCGCTGACAATGCCCGGACTCCGACGGACAGACAGGCGCATATTGCATTCTGCCGCCTATTGCGCGTACCCCGAGGAACAGCCTGAGTTTTTCTACGCACCGCGTATACGGCATATACGCGGCGGAGCCTTATGCCTGCATTATACGGAGGAGAAGTGTATAGTGTATATACAGGGTGGCCCACTCGAATAACAGTTCAATTCTGTGTGGGGTCGCGCGTGCAGCTGTTCGAGCCTCGCTTTCCCATTTCTCTCGCTCACTCTCGCTCACACGGCGTTAATACCAATGCGCCATTATTTCCTGTTTCGTAAGTACCCGCGTGCGCCACGCACGCAACCGCGTCGGGCTCGCTCTGCGAGTGAAACGAGGGGAACACCGGACGCTGAATCAAGGAATTTCCTAGCGCCTCCGTGCATTAACAGCGAAACAAAAACAATTCATTTCCTGAACCCCGCACAATCGCCGCTTTCATCGTTCGGATAACCAGTGAAATTAACATTTTCGACCTTATTTTTACCAAAAAAAAAAGATCATTTATTCAGGTCGGCTAGATGTAACGTTCGATAGTCGTATACGAGGGGAAGATATATATCTATATATATATTTTGAAGAATTATTTTCGAATCGAGTATCTTGATAAAAATCGTTGACGTCGTATCGATAAGATATCGCAACGGTGTGTCGCGAGGAGCGCGACTCTTCGCGACTCGCGACTCAGGCCGAAGGAGCTTTGCGTTTACGTTTCATTGCCTTCGAATGTACGTTTCATGGGATGTTGTATATATTCGGGAGAGGAAGAGCCGAAGGAATCGTAGGTGAACATAAGTACTACCCGGCGGCATAATAGACGTGGATGTGGAAGTGGGCGGCTGTTCCAGTAGCGCAGCGGAGGGTGTACGTAACGAACGTAAGCTGAGAACCGACAAATGTCGTGCCCGCGGGCGCGGGAGCCGAGCATCGAATAAGAAGCGCGTCACGGTGGATTGCACTTCGTGAAAAGGGCCTCGTCTGCTTTCATTACCGTGAACCGACCGAGCCGGTTGAGCTCTCCGCGTACTCCGCGGTATTCACCCCTTTTCTTGGGGTGGTTGCGTCCCCTCCGCCCTTCCGTCTCCTCTCGGGGATCTCTCGCGCCCTCTCCAGATCTCACGTGTATTCCGACCCGAGCGTGTCTTCTTCTTATTCTTTCTCGTGCGCAGAGTGGCGCGAGACTGCACGTTTAACCCTCGGGCTCTCCAGCCTACTGCAAATTAATCCGATGAGTTTCGCGCCCGATTATTGCACGCCTATCCTCTCATTGTCGTGCGAAGACGAGGAGTTACATGGATTGTGGATCTCCGTTATTTCACCGTAAGAGCAAAAGTATTTAGGCACCGAGTGTTTTACCTAAACGGGACGAGAAACGATCTGTTGTTGGTCGCATGCTAGGAGCAACATCATTGCAAGCTGTACCGAGGGGTCGTGCAGTGATGGTGATACAGAAAGAGAATGAAATGAAACGAGACGTTCTGGATATATATATATATATATATATATATATATGTATGTATATATATATAGATCGAGCACCCTGCTCGCTTTACTGCGTTGCGTCGAGAGAAAATGAAATTGGACCTTTATCCAGCGTCTCCGGGGGCTAAAATAAATCTAACAAAAATATGTGTTTGACAGATATTGGAGAGTGGCGTCGATTGAAAACCCCTCACTCCCCGGAACACTCTCTCTATGAATCGCCTCCCCTTCTTCTTCCGTGTTTCTACGATTCGCCATCTTCTTCTTTCGCTTCACCCAAAAAAGAAAAAAATAAAAATAAAAAAAAGTAGCGAAAACTCTTCTCCGTCCCTTTTTCCACCGACCGCTTAGCCCTCCCGCTTTTCATTCTATTTTCTCTCCTCCTCGCCGTCGCATTCGTTCTGGCTTTAAAATTACCATACCTCCGGGTAACAGCTGTTGCAAACCCCCTCAGCATCTGATAAACTGATAGTAGCGACACGCCGGCGCTGTGCCAGCGCCTCGACACCCTTGGTCACCCTCCCCCGCAATTTCGCCCTTGAAATCTGCTCTGTGTACCATTCACTCTTCGGTCTCCCCCCGCGTCTCGTTCGAAGCCTAGCCCCCGTTCGCCGGAGCATAAGCCGCCCGAAGACGTTGGCGGTCGTGTTTGGCGGTGACGAGGAGAATGCCCGCCGAACGGCGGTGAGTGCGATGCGATATTGCGAATTCTATGGTTTTCGTATTACGGCCATTCTCCGAGGCTACACCCCGCTCTCTCTGCAACAGTTCGCGCGAGCCGAAACTTCAATTTCGTACGGTGGAGGAGAGATACGTATATCCCCGCGTGGCTGCTCGGTAATAACCTCGGTATACTCTTCATCGTTGTCATCGCAGCCTTGCGAAGCTCCCGATCGCGACCCGGCCTGTAAACCTTATGTCGTGTCTCCCGTTCTATCCTCCGCGTGCCGCAGAGATTTACATATCCCATTTCGACAAAGCGTACGTATCATTGCCACGGATAATCGAACGTCCTAGACGAAAGGCTGAAATAAACGAAAAGCACAAATAAAAATTGCTTGAATTGTTGGACCGGCGGTAGCGAAAAGCCATTTGTATAGATTATGTTCGAACGCCGGGAGTTCTCCACCTGATTGTACCGGTGGCCCGTTCACTTCCGGCGTGATACAGTATTGCGGCGTGATGATATTGCAATCGTATTTCAAAAGGTTCTGCAGGTATCGCAGAAATCGTCGAGCTCCGACGCCCCGAAGTCGGAGCGCGACGATTGCGCTTCAGGGTTTCGCTGCAAATTCACTCGAATTACGCACTAAAATGGTTATAGAAGAGCGCGGGGGGGGAGGGGGGGTTGGGGGAGGGTTTGGGAGAGTCAGAGCCAATAACCGAATCATAATTTCTTAGTTTTACAGGAAAGCGATTTGGCGTGTGCGCGATTCTGACGGTGTATACGTTCGCGCACCCTTTTCCTCTCGTTTCTCGTTGCCGCGTTTCGACTGTAGAGTCACTTTCGCGAGAGGGGTGGTGAGCGGGAGGGATGACGGAGGGGAGTGGAGAAAGTATATGGGCAAGGGCGTGCCGGGGAGGGCGGCACTTTACTGCGCAAATTAAGGCAAAGTGGCAGTCAGTAATTTTATGTGCCCATCTCAGCTACTGATATTGAATTTCCTTAGTCGCTTAATCCGAATCCCGGCCTCTTTGGGTGTGAGGGAGCGAGAGAAGGGGCGCTCGCGCTACGGAGAGAGAAAAGCGTACGAGCGATCTCGCGAAATTGGAATCATTACTTTACGGTCGCTCGCGAAATTGGACGTGCGAGACGTGGACGGGGGACGAACGGTCGGGTGGGCGAGGCGGCGGAAAGCAGGACGAACGGAGGGAAGAAGTTCGGAGGTTCGCGATGGGGAATGGCGTCATGAACTCGCGGGTGGTTCCCCGAGTCTCACTCCCGATCCATCCCTCTGCTCGCGGTTTCGTAATAATTTTAAAAGCTTCTCACTGTGTCGGAATTCCGAGGGCTGTGTACGTGTATATCTGCACTTCACGGTATCGGCACCGTGCATCGAGAGGGATATAACTCAGGGCCGATATTCGATACTCCATCGTCGTTACCCGTTCGTGCTACTCCGATCAGTGCCGCTTTACGTATCGACGAATTGTGAACACGAAAGAGGATCACCGGCTCAAGTTGTAACACTGCAGATATGACGTTTCAGTAACTATATAGATCATTCGTGTATTAACTTCGTACGGTAACTTGTGAAATCCCCTGGGATTAGTTTGCGCACGGAGCAAAAAATGATTACTCGCCCCTACAAGTAAACGTGCGAAACGCTGGATACGCTCCAGCCGTTTTGATTTGTCGATTCAGCCAATTAATTTGCTGAGCCAGCAATTTAATTTCTTGAGCTAATCACTTAATTTGTTGAAGCAAACATTTAATTTGTCGAAGCAAACATTTAATTTGTTGAAGCAAACATTTAATTTGTTGAAGCAAACATTTAATTTGTTGAATCAAACATTTAATACATTAAACCACGCATTTAATTTGTTGAACCATACATTTAATTTATTGAACCACACATTTAATTTGTCGAGCGACTAATCAAATTGTTTAATAACCGACCAATTCGTGAGCCCAACCAATTCATCGTATGGCGGCCAAATTAATCACCTGACGCGTATTTGACCACGCCGTTGTTTCAGTCAAGCAATTCTGTTTCACCGTCAACGCGTAGCAATTTGTAGAGGCTCCGTGATTCGTAGACTCTATACCAGAAACATATTGCCGAGGACCCTTGCGGGACTCGACGATAGGGCAATTACAATATTGCTAAAACAACCCATAAAACCAGCCTCCGCCTGCTGTCCTCTTTTCCTGCCGGGGAAATACCATGAGCATGGCACGTTCTCAAGTACATCGCATAAATGCATATACCCGTGTACTCACTACCGCATAGAAATGAGTGAGGTTCGAGAATACCATAAAGCGAGGGCTACGATGGGGATCGGCCAATCGGCGCATATTTTTGGCGTTTACGACCAATCACGCGACCGTACCGAGAGGAAACTCTCGCTGCCGGAAGGCAACCCGAGAGGCTCCGGTATGGTGTGTTCGCGGGCACTTCAACTCCGCGATGGCGAAAAGCCACTAGAATTCTGTGCTATGTGCGTTACACATATCCACGAGTCCCCTCCACGCAAGAAAGAAAATTGCCGGGCGATTTAGCGCGGCGCGTCCATACGAAACGGCGCCGTAAAACTTATCCGCGAAAGCGCGGGAACACGCGCCGACGAGCCTGAAGAGAACATTGTTGCTCGCCCTGCGGCACACGATGATGTTTCAAGGTTTTTTCTCCCGTTCGCTCTTGCTGGTCGCTAATGTTTTCAATATATATATATATATATATATATATATATATTTTTTTTTTTCACCAATCTTTTCCCTCGTACTCTCGCTCTCTCTCCGAGTGTACAGAGAGATGGAAGCGCAGAAAGAAGTCGAGGTTCCGCAGAAACGCGCGAGTCCAGGGGACTTAGAGCCCGAAGCAGCAGCGTCTATAGGCTAACTTTTTAATTTCACTTCGGTTCGAGCCTGTAATCACCGGCTCGTAACTTCGGCGTGACGAAGAAATTACAATAATTAGTTGGACGCTGGCGATCCCTGGCATTGCCGCAGGGTCGATAACCACGCGAGGCGTACTATAGCTCGCAGCCCGCTCGACCAACAATAACCGAGGTACCGAAACCGTGAAAAAACGAAAAAATATATATATATAAAATGTGTGTACGCAGCGATAAAGATAATGACACCATTTTTTTGTATTACATGCGTCGAGCCTCGCTGTTTACGATTTTACGAGAATTTTGCAAAAGCCACGCGGAGTCTGTGCGCGGCGCACTGTGAGCAGATCGATTCGCCGATCGAGATGATTTTCTCTTCTCTGGCCTGTTCTCCACGGGCGCTCGAGGCAAAAGCCCGGTGAACCTCGAACGGGGGATGCTGGGCGCCTAAACAACGTGAATCGACGGCGTTGGCGTCGCCCAGGCTCTGCTGCTGCTGCTGATTCCCCCCCCCCCCCCCCCCACCAAATCCTCCAATGTGCACATACGCCGAGCCGAACACCACCACCTCGAGCCCGTGGATGTAGGTGTAGGCCATGGGTACAGCCCGGCAATCTCTTCGACACAATAAATTTATGGTTCCATTCAGAGTGGCCCTCCACGTTCGCTGTATGCCCATCGCCGTTATGTGTATATCGTATGCGTCGGTATACGTACTATAATACACGCTCCCGCTCGCTCGCTCCCTCGCCAGGGGTATTACAATAAGTCCGCGACCCGTTTAATAGAATAATTAAGGGTCCTCGTACGGCAGCTGATGCCTTTGCCCGCTCGGCGTGTGTACAACCATGCACACACACACACACACACACACACACACACACACACACACACACACACACACACACACACACACACACACACACACACACACACATACACACACTCGTGGACCGTACGTATATGAGCAATATCGAACTAGCGGCTCCCGAGTATCGTTGCGTGAGAGCTACGGGGGTTTCTGCGTGCGACGCGTGCGGGTCGGAGTGCGCGTGCGCGGACCGGCGGGACAGAGTGGCGCGTGTACGTGGGGATTTTTTCTTTCATTGTTTCGTTTTTTTTTTTTTTTCGTTCTTTATCTTTCTACATTTCTCTCACTGTCGGCCTGTGGGCCACACCAGCCTTCATTGTCCTATTTCGCGAGGTGTGTAGACCGCGCCGATCACCAACGGAATTAATTCGGTCGGGACAGGACAGCGGGAAAAAAAGTCGCCGGAGCTCGAGCCACGATTCATTTGTCGATTGCGCAACGATCAACCGAGAGATCGGTCATGCGTGTCGTTTCGCTCGCATTTATCATTCAAATTTGAGTGCCATTATGTGTCGGAGGTAATACGATCCTGACGAGGATCACGTAGCTCCGGGACCTTGGAGGTTGAACGCGATCGAGCGATGCACTTTTATGCGCCCTAAATAGCCCGGTAACGAGACGACGAACGCCCGGCTCTGTAGTGTACCATACCGAGACGCCGATGTCTTCGAAGGGCAAACCCGGAGCGAGAGACGAGACCGCAGGATTCCGGTGGAAACTATTATTTGCGGTTTTCGAGCTGTGTACCTGACTCAGTTGTTTCGTGCTTGCCGCGTACGAGCCTCGATATGAGACACAGCGCGTATCGTAACGAATGCACGGAGAAATGTAATTAGCTAGCTCAACCAACCCGCACGGTTAAATATGATGGGAACGATTTGATTGGTTGCCAAAAAATTGGTTGCCAACCAATTAATTGACGGGTAAACAAAAAAGTTGGTTGCGCTAGGGAATTAATTTTTCAAGCGATCAAAGCGATTGTTTGGCAACCAACTGACTTTGAGATCCAACCGATTAATTGGTTGGTAGCTGAGGCAATAGTCCGCGACGTATTTAATCACGCACTTCATTGATCCAATTAATTGATTATCACGGTCTGAAGCAAATCTTAAGCGGCTTATGAACGGAAGACAGAAATCATAGTTTTAATCGAAACCTACGAGTTACGAGCGATCGGGCAAATCTATAACCGGAAAGGCGTCTTTGAAGCTCGCAATTATTGCGGCATCACGATAAAGGAACGATAACAATGGAATTAATTAGCGAAAGCTGCTTGATACCGGGATCAAAGGAATTCAATAACCAATTGACGTTCTTTCGAACAATTCCGGCTTTGAAATTCATTACCAAGTGCATACAGAGTGACGGTGTGGGTGCACTAGCGAAGGAGAACATTCTGCTCGGCTCTGTCGTACCACGGTATAACGCAAAGCTATGCTTTCTGCGCTCTCCTTCCGTCCTTCAGAAGACCAGGTAGCCGTACGTCCTCTTCCTTCCACAGGAAGCCAACGTGCGGAGTCAAGTGGACCTAGCAGCACCGCCGGAAACTCTCCTAATGACTAAACTTGCTAATTTCGACCAATTAGAGCCAGCACGACCACCCTCCGCAGTTCTCGTCTCTTCGCCACCACCGAAGCCCATTCCCTACTTCCGCAACAGACCGAGCAACCTCGCAGCAACCCCCGCATTCAGGCGAGGTCTCTAATGCGCCCCCGCATTTGCCTTGACCGATAGACGACGCTGCACGACTACTTGCCCGCCTAGCTTGCAGGAAAATTTCTTTGACGACCGGTCGCTGCCGCGTGTGCAGATGGAAACCGAGGCTGGTTCCGCACTGCGGATTCCATAATTGCTCGGTATTCTCCTACTCCGTGTGCCACGTCGACATATACGCGGTAACTAATTGGTACGTAGTGTGCCAGTAATTCGGAAATTTCCTGATTGCCGACAGAGGCACAGTGGCTCGCTATAAACGCGCTTCGAAACGATGGTCTGACTTCGTTCTTAATTTTTTATCGAATTACGCATATCACTTCGTGGATGCGGTTGTGGTACGGAAATCAGATTTCTGTCACGTGCGGTCGTGCGAGTTATACATTAAATTAATTCTATCGTGTGCAGAACATACGGAATAAAAGTAAAATATGTTGGAATATGAAAATGTGAGAACACTGAAAATTTCGTTAGATTATTTTTCATTTACGCTATACTTGTTTCGCGCTTCGTAAATTGTTTCTCTCGGCCGATTACCGGTTTGGCAAATGTCTCCGTGCATCGCGCATAATACTTATTGTTGGAGTAGAAAACGAAACGAGCATTCTCGAGACTCTCTGCCAAACGGCCGCTGCCTCTTTACCCTCGGAAGGCGAGGTCCACCTCCGAGAAACGATAATAAGAGCACGAAGAGACGAAATTCCAATTCGCGGAACGACGCCAACTCAATTAACGCATTTCGCGTCGATGCTCGGTGTGCACGTTGCAATAGCACTTCTTACCGGGCTCTCTAACTCTCTTACCCTTGTTTCTCATCGCGCTTCCGTCCGATTGCTGCACCTCTTCTTACTACTTGGATTATTCGTTCTCCCACTGTTCCAACTCGTCACGGTTATTTTCAACCTAAACCTACTACTCTGCTGGCTCGGCAGCTGCGACGTCTCGTACAATTAGAAACAAAGGCGCATCGTTTCCTGGCTGTCGAAGACGGGATTCCTTTCATTTTGTCTTCTCCCGTGCGCGCAAATACGGATCACCGTTCCTCGTAGAAATTTTGCGATATCACCTCAGAACCTCAAGAGGCCCCTCTCGGTCATTTTTTATTTTTGAGAAAAGCCTGATAAGATAATTTTGTATGAGGGTTGAAGGAAAGTTAGTTAATAGTAGTGGTGAGTTTATTGTCAATACATAACGTGTAACAGTTTTTGATACCTGATAGACAAGGATTTTTTCACGTATATTGCATATTGCCAATTGGTCATCAATCAATTGGTCATCAATCATCGTCGTTCAGGCACGATTATTAAGAGGCTTTTTTAGCGTTTCATACATTGAGTGAATTGAACGATTACCGACTTGTAAATCTTCAGCTTTCTCTTTCGTTGATCATTATTTCTAATTATTGGTATGCTGTATGGAATCTTTAAGTGTACGTATTACATTTTGTTCGAGTTGTATACAAAGCGTTATTACATTTTCTATCTGCATCTCAGCGAATCTTCTGGCTAGTCCTCGAGTTCCAGTCCTTATAGGAGTAATGACGAAATGCTCATAAAGGAGAGTATTTCTAGGATTAAGTAGTGGATTCGTAGGGTGTCGGATGCGTGTCAAACGCCAAATGGTGCAAAAGTTAATTATTTGATGGCTGAATCAAGTTTTGCAATAAACACTTAGAAGCTCGGTGAACAAATCTTGCGATAAGGTTTACTCCACCCTATCGAATTCAGGACTGCGTCAAGGCGGCGTATCGAACTTTCGGTTCTTCTCTCTCGGTGGTTCTTATACGCTCTGCGAAGCCACCATACTTATCGTGCCGCATCTCGCACCGAGACTCCGGGAGACTCGGACGGGCCTCATGACTGCACACGTACGTCTCCGCGAGTTATGCGTACTCCCGAACCATTTACATGCGTGGTATACACCGCTGCGTACTCGGCCAGAGACCGATAGACGGAGAAAGCCGGACTCGGCGTCTTCGGCGGAGTCGTCTCCTCCACGTGTAGGCGTTTTTCTTCTCTTCCTTCTGCCATACCAGCCTCAACTGTCTCCGCCTCCTCCTCAGAATTCCACTGTTTTATTCTCGCGAAAACATACGTCGCGCCGCGCTACAGCGATAAGTGTATTCAACGATTCTCTCCATGCGGCTATAAAATCCTTCAATTCACAAACGATCTCTCTCTCTCGGTCTCTTCTCGCCCTCGCGCGATCGATGTGTGCACATCGCGCGCTGTTCTTACCGCGTGGATGACCAACAAAGAGTAATATTTTTCCTCTCCTCCTCTCCTCACTCATTTATCGCAGGATCGATAAATCGCCCGACTGATTACATGCCAATCGAGATATCTCTATTGTTTCCTCGTGCAGCTCGTCATCGTACGCCTGTCGCAACATACTCGTCGTAATCTCTCTCGCTCGTGAATTTGATTAAATCGGTTGATCTATCGCGCATGCGCGAAGGGGATTAACGCCGGGAACGTCGGAATGTCGTTGGTAACCCGAGAAAGGATTCAGAGAAATCAACGTCACTCAATCCTTGTATCGAGCGTAGTTGAAATAGGTTCCTCGCCGGTAACTGTACACACGAGAGCGGTACAAACGTTCGATGGTCCACGGTTGAGAGCGCCCATGTATATCCGAGTGTTGTGGTCGGTTTGAAGTTCGCACCGTGTGTGGAGTAACAAGCTGCCAGTGAACGATATTTATGGGGGCCGTCAGGGGTCGAAAGCGCTCTTCCCTCCCTCAGCCTCTCGTTCTCTCCCGGCATCTCCCCCTTTCGATATCTCTGTTTGCATTTCTCGCTCGCTCTGCCTCCCGATGACCCGGGCCCGTCTCCTTTATTTTTCCCTCCGCACGGCCGCGCAAATAACGCTTTTACACTTTAACTTTAGCGCTCGGGCCATTACCCACCCGGCCGCGCACCTCGGTCACGATGTTGCCTCGGCCGAATGCCTACGCAACGACCAGAGGCCTCATGGAAATTGTCTCAATCGGTGAACTGGACGGAGAACATTGAAAAGCTTTTCAACGTCGCTCCGGCGCGTCCAGCCACGACATTGTGTCGAGCATTCATTTTTATATATATATATTTTTTTAATTCTATTTTAATATCGAACAATGTCATAGAAATGTATAGCGGGCTCTCTTGTCACCGAGAAGTGCACCCACCTACGTGACCTTAAGTACCCTACCTATACGTCGCGGCTCCACATTCGAGCGTACACGAAGGGCAAGAAGCAGTGAGAGGCGGCCGGGGATGAGAGTGGTACCGCGCATTAAGGTAGCCGCTACACCGGAAACCCCACTCGCTTTTGCCTCGGTGCCCCCTTCGTCCCGTTCCACCCGTGGCCGGCGCGTAACGGCATTAATGCGCCAGAGATTTATGTCGTATAGCGAGGATGAAATTCCATCGTGACCCCCCGCCCCGTTGCCTACATAGAGGAGCCACACGGTACAAGTCGACTTGGCTCCTTCCAGCGTCCAGAGGCTCACCCGTCTCGTTGCTGCTTCTCTCGTCCGAAGGAGGAAGCGAGGCGAGCGCCGTTCGCTGCCGCGGTTCAAGAGTTATGGAGGCCCGTACTGATATCCACTATAAACCCCCCTTGCCCGGGCGAACCTCTCGTTCCTTCTCCCTCGTTTCAGCCTCGGCTCGCGCTCGTTCTCCCCCGCCCTCTCTGTCGTCCTTCGTCCTCGAGGACTCGCGGAGTCCTCCTGAACCCTTCGCGCCGTCGCGCGCGTCCCTGCTGGCCACCGTGCGCTATCTCGCTCCGAAAGCTTCTCCCAACCCCGCTCCGGCGCTCGTATCTCGGGCGTACTTAATTAAATACGTATTAAGGCCCTGAGTGTATTCCGATGTACCGATGTACCGGCCAGGCAGCTCGGGGATGGAGAGACCGTAGGTACCGGAGAGAGTGTACGCTTGCCGTAACCGCACCAGTACCGGTAGCACCGACCTACCCGATGGATATGACCAGTTCTCCGACCGGAAACGGCGCATTACATCTCTCCTATCGGTGTAGCTCTGGCGCCTCTGGTTGCCCCCAATATGTGCTGCCGTTTCTCCGCATACACGGTAGTTACGGCCGTACGATACCGGGTGCGAAACTGAGAGATCGAGCTCTCGGGGTGTTGAGGCGGGTCACTGACTTCGATGTCATCGACGAGTCAGCAACCGAGGCTTCATGGATTGCGATGTGGTCCACCGTGATCTGATCTTTGTCTCTTTCAGACCATTTTCATTCAGATGGGTGAAAGAGCTTAACGACCATCATTTTGGTCGGAAGGTATGGTGGACGGAAAGGTGAAAATGCATTTAGGTGCAGCTTGTAACAGTTGGGATATAATGTTAGCATGCTTTTCATCAGCGTATCGCGGACTTTGCTTTATAGGGTACGAAAGACCGTGACACTATTCGTGCCGTCACTTCGCTCGTGAACTTCTATCTCCCGTGTGTTTCTCTTGGCACTCTTTCTTCCTCTCTCTCACTCTCTCTCTCGCGGCAAGTCAGGTCGTGCAGGTGCGACATCACCGAGTCGAGAGCCCTAAGAGCCTCTCGGTCCTCGATTATCGAGGAGGAATCTTCTTGCGGGGGCTCGGGGGGGCGAAGAACGGACGCCTCTGGTGGACGACGTGCTGCACGATCTGCGGGAGAGTCTCCGAATCGAAAACACACACACATGCGCGCGCACACACACACACACAGGCTACGGTTTATTTATATGAAATTACACTGTACATAAATCTCTTCGGAGAGGCCTCGTTTCTTTCGGAATTCAATCTATATCAGCTCAGAATTTTGATAGAATTAATCGAGTGCCCCCGAGATGCTCGGAAAGTCTTCGCGGTAACGGGGCTACCGAGCAGATGTCTCGTGAGAGGCCTTCGCTCCTCCTCGCGCTCGAAGCGGCGATTGTAATTGCGTCTTAATCAAAGGATACACCACCGGTCAATCTATCCGCCCCTCCCGATATCCCGGCCACACGGATATACACTACGCCGCGTATACGCGGCAAATGCTACGTGTGTGAATTAACCTGCATATGCCGTGTCCACTCGAGCGCAATAATAACGAGGCTTTCACGCTGTAATTAATAACGAGTCAGATGTATGCCCGATCGATTATCGGCACAACTGACTACGATCGGAATTCGATCGATCGAACACGTTGCATTATGCGTCCAGCTTTGCCGAAGCAGCTGCAGACGTTAAAATTGCAGAAAGGCAAGCGGCCACTTGCGTTGACCGGATTTCATGCCGATATTGCGATTATGACGATCTTTGTCTCGCAACTCCGTGCACAAAAAAAAAAAGCAAATCGATAGACCGATAGAATTAAGTAGACGGGTGTCAGACCGAACAGTTATTTTCGGAGTCCATACAGTCCGTCCAGCATCAGCCGGCCGATGAACTTTCGGTCATAGAAAATTTATTGAATGTCCGACGGGACAGCAGAATCCATGATTTTGGAGCGGAATTTTACGAATGTGTTGCTTGTTTTTGTGTGAGAAAAAGAGCAACAGTGGAAAGTAACAGCGATAAACAACAAAGTGCGCAGTGGAAATGAAGTACCGAGAACGATGTGAACGGTCAAGAGTCAGCCCTTGGAGAGCCTTCATCCGACTCGTCTAGAGTCTGCGAGCATCGGGCGATTCCTCTTGGTTCTTCTCATAGTTTTTACCCCTCATCCTCTTTCGCCTCTTATTCTTCATTGTTCTCGGCTCTCCGGGCTCACTCGCAGCATCCTCTGCGCTGAGTAACGTCGAGACGAAACGAAGAGAGAGAGAGAGAGATAGGGAGAGGAGAAGGGGGAGAGATAGAAAGTTGGTGCGAGAGCCTTACCGAGCGAGCAATAATATTCCACGGCGAATGGTTGAGGAATTCCAGCGCGCAACTGGCCGGCGCAACGATAAAATAAAGCATTTGTATCTATCTAATAACGCCGCTCGCTCGCGCGAGCGAGACCCCGAGAGCAGTGCACTGGCTTGCTCGACGAGAGAAGATTTGCTTTCCGTAATAAACGCCCGCGGGATATAAGTCGAGAGGGTTGAACCTCAGGGCGCGGAGAAATACCGAGGAAACGAATAGAGGTCTTCGAGAGAGTTTCTCGCGAGGGGGCCATAGTACGAACACGAACGGAACTCTTCGGAATAGCGAATAAGTGACGTTGAAGCTCGGAAGATGAGAGATGTTGAGACGCGAAAAAAAAGACGAGGTGGAGGAAGCAGAAGAAGAAGAAGAAGAAGAAGAAGAAGAGAAGCAAACTATAGATTGTAGACTTTGGTCCGTGCTCACTTCGAAAGGATAAAAAATTGAGGGAATCGGTGAGCGCAGGTAATGATAACTTTGGATAGATATAATGACCGCGGCGGTCGAAGCCAGAAATAAAGAGAGAGATTGAAAAAAAAAAAAAAAAACTAAAGAGCGAAAAGAAGAAATAACAAAAAAAAAAATAAAAAAATCGAACAGAGCTTGAGGAATCGTGTAGAAGATAGGAGGGCCGAACTGAAAATAATCTAATTATTGGTGAAAACGATTATAGTAATTATGCGAGTTGGGAGGCTGATATCTCGTTCTCTTTTCGACTCGTTCCTCGTTCCGTGCTGTTTGCTGCTCCGCGGACCTCTATTAGAAGTGAGCCGGGGGGCCCCCCGAAGCAAATGAAAAGGCGTACCCTCCTACCGACCTCTCGCCCCTCGCCGTCCCAGCCCCTATCATCTTTATCCTTCTCCTCGTCACTCTTTCGAGGAATCACACAGAATGAAATCGAGAACCCGTGAATCACGTAATTACTTCGGTACCCAAGAGAGAAAGAGCCGGTGAGAGAGCCCGAGGAGAGAAACAAGAAGAAAGGAAGGAAGGAGCGATGGAAGGACCATCGAGTGCCCGAGGATACGCAAGAGGGTCTGAATTTCGGTAGAAACTCGCTGCCAGCTTCGAAATGAGCCTCTCTCGTTTCATCGTCTCGAACATACTTTCTTCTTCACTAAAAAAAAAAAAAAAAAAAAAGTAAAGAAATAATAATTATTTCACGAATGTACGATCCGTGCGAAGTGCATAGAAATAATGATTTTCACAAGGTAGCTCGAAAAACCCCGTCGACATCTCGATTCGTTATATCCCGAACGTCTCCCCGTGGATACAAGTTATCGGCCGTGGAATCCTGAAAATCGTAAATTATTATTTATCGTTGCCCGATCATGCGTTTTGAGAGTCGCGGGCGTCTATTATTCGATCTTCGTTATCGATTGCAAAGCCGCGGAACTACGGCGCGTTGTCGCTGCTCTCGCGCGAAATCCACCGAGGCCGCGTTCGCCCGCTCGTTTCGCTCGTCCTCTTGCGGAGATGCAAAACTTCTTCGTTATCGTCGTTATCGTTCGCGGCGTCGCTCGTTATCGTTCCTTAACGCTAACAACATCGGCACGGCCCGCGATCTCGTTATCGCCTGTAATCGTTCTCTCGCGCGCGCTCACGCTCGCAGCACCTTCCTCTTCGCCTCGTCCTCCTCCTCCTCGTCCTCGTCCTCCCTCTTCGTTCTCTTCCTTGAGCGAATCGCACGTCGGGTCGTCCCCGTTTTCGTGCGTTCGCGCGGCCAACGTTAATTATCTCTATCGGCAGTCGATCCACGAATCCCCCATCGCGCCCGCTTCTCTATCTCTCCCAACACCGCACTCTCTCACCCGTCATTATCATTCCGGTAATTACCGGGAACGTATATTTCCACGTTATCGTGTGTCTATCCCTCGGTTTATGTCTCCCTGTCATTCGTTATCGACGAGGCCTATCGGATCTTTCGCTCGCGAGAAATCCCTTCGGTTCGAGCGACGAATCGCGGGCGCAACGCTGCGGTCTGTCTGGTATGTCGTGCACATTTTATAATGCAAACGAAAACGAAAAACAAACAAAAAAAAAAAATAAGAAGGCGGTCGTTAATACTTCAAGTGCGGAAGGGAATCACGATCAGCCGAAGCTCGGCATAAATCGTTTGGTTCACGTGCCCGTGTATATAGGTAGGCGAGTGAGGCAATCAACGATTAACGGTTGACAATTAACGGCGAAATTAGCGCGTTACGCCCGGGGACTTAATTGGATGCAGCAGCTGGCAGGTGGCAAGTGGCAGCAACGTGGCTCTCGACTCGATCCTCGCGCTGCTGCTGCCGCTTCTCTCCTTCGGTTCTCTCTTCGTAGGTATATAAACGTGAAGGGACCGTTACGCCACGCCCTGGGCTCGATCTCGTGACTCGTGTCTGCATGCGTATGAGCGCGCCGAACGTTTATATCCAAGGAAGCGACTGTGCGCCAAGATTGCAACTTGCTCACGAGATAATCCCAATGAAAAGTCTCCGATAGAGGATGAGCGGCATTAGTTCTAACTGAATGTTGTTCGGTACCTCGGGCTTAGCCGAAGGGCGCGCACTGCCAGTGCGTTTATGAGTTGATACATTCCCGTCGCTGATGGACGAGTACCTTCGAGGTAGCGGGCTATCCGGGACCCGGCAGACACCCGCTGAGCTACCAGGAAGGACCGTCGTTATTAATTAAGAATCGAAGCTGGCACGCGGTTGCCCTCCCTTCGGGTTCTTTCGCCAGCTCGCTCGCCGGTTAATCCGTTTGGACGAGCGGTCGCGCAGGTAAACGGAAGAGCAGAAGTGAGGACGATGAGAACGGAGAAACACGAGCCCGAACCATCAAGCCTGCTGATGACGAAGACAATTGGGTGATTCACGAAGACTTCGCCAGCGTATCAATGTTTCGTTCTCATTTTCGAGGCATTCGCTACGACGACATGAGAGTAATGAAAAAAAAAAGGAGAGAGTCAAAGAGTCGAGCAGAGGACGAGAGATAACGATGAAGGGATTCGTAGGGAACGAATTCGCTCGCGACGGTGCGCGGTAGAATCGCGAGGGAAAAGCGAGAGAAGCCTCCGGAGCGGCAGCGAGTTAATGAGATTACTTTCCAGAGAGGGCTGAGAGGGAAATGAGAAGATCTGATTGGACGCCCAGGAAAAAGATCATAAAGGCGAGTAATTAGAGCGAAAGCTTTGTTCGCGTTCGTACAATAGCCGTGGAAGGATGGGGAGGGCGCCTGTTCGCTGGTCTTGCCCGCTGCTTCACTCTGATACTCGTTTTTTCCCCTACCGGCGAAGAGGGTCGCGACGATAGCTGGAGTTCTGTTTGCCGATGTTTCCGGCGTTTTCGGTGAGGAGCTCTCGACGAGACGTCTGATTGGCCAGATCGATGGTCGCTGACCATCGGTTAATCCAAAAAATTTTTCCTCCTCGCTGATCAGAAATCCACCACTTGCTTTACTCGTAGCTCTACACTTTATGGGGAAACTCGAGTCGACATTTTTTGTAATTAATTATTTATATTTTTTGGCCATCACCAGCCTTGAATTACTCCAGAGCGCGCTGGCAGGGCTGATGCGTAGCTGGTATAATTAAAACGATAGAATGCTTAATTAGAGTGCAGATGTAAGCGAGAAGGGACAGGAGAACGAAGGAGTTTGGCGAAGGAAATTTGAAGAGATCCCGGTGAGCCTGTGCTCCAAGTAGCAGTATACGATACTCTCGTAAAACGTCGGTTTTACTGTCAAGCGAGATGAGAGAGTGAAGGCTCCCATCGCTCAAGTTTCGTTACACTTCCAATGCCGTTCCTCCGAATCGTCCCGTTCTCATCACCTAGGCTAACCCGTCAACCTACCCTCATCCACCGGGCGAATAAGCCTTGCGCGCCTCCATTCGTTTTAACCAATTCCCGATGCAAGAGGAAGTGCCCGGAACCGGGCCGACTCCTATCACTTCCTCTTTCTTTCACTCACTTCTGGCTGTACCGCTTCGCCACCGGCGCTTCAGTGCACTCACCTCCGGATTGAATTGAAATAATTCTTCTTGGAGGAACTCTCACCCCAACAGGAGTTTCCTGGTCGTAAAAACATTAAGATTTCACGTCCAGCTTTCTTGTCGACATATCTTGGTGCAATAAAACAATAAATCGTAGAAATACCAATCGATAATGAATTCTCAAAGTGTCCTTTCTTTTTCTGTTGCAGATAACAGGTACGAAACGAGCGAAGAGGCCCAGGCCCGCGCGTAAGTGAGTCTCCGTGGACCGCACGCGCGTAGGGCCCCGAAAAGTTGTGTCTCGCGTTGCATTAAAATAAAGACGCTCACAAGTGCCTGTTAGCGTCGGCAAAATTGCGAGGTAATCGACGTAAAATATTTCCTCGTGACGCGTAGACGGTGGGCTCTCGTGGCCCACCTCTCTCATCGGTCAAGCTGGCGAGCGCTCTGACCGCTGGTATGAACCCCCATCATCCGGGACATCCTGCAGCGTATCCCCATCATCCCGCGTTGTCGAGTAGTCCGCATCATTCGGGACCCGGTGGGCCTCACCATGGCGGCTACGGAGGCGGAAGTGGAGCGGGCAGTGGAAGCGGCGGTGGAAACACGACGACACCGGACTTACCCAGTCCCCATTCGCCTCCGAATCACGGAGGGCAAACGGATCCAGGAGCACCTTACGGGCCACTGTCCGGTGGCCAGGGAATGGGCAGCAACGGACATCATCACGGTGGGGGTGGAATGATGGGAGAACATCCTCATCATCCCGGTCACCCTCATCCTCATCTACCAGGTCATCCGGCCTATCCACCTGTTAATCACAACAACAACTGCACATTAAAGGTAAGAAGATTAATCGTGTCTCCTTAGGATCGAATTATAAGCTCGTTTTGAGGTATTCACTCGTGTTTACGGGATTTCGACGATCGTTCGAGTCTCCTCGAGTTAAACTTAGATCGGAATCGCGAAGATCGGCGGGGCACATCCTAGCGAATGGTTGCATCACTTTGGTCGAGTGAGGTCAAGACTTTCTACAGAAGCGAGCAGTGAAGAGCCGAGTTGTCGGATACGCGAGCGACGAACGAGAGAGAAAGTATAAACCGGAAGTGGCCGGTGTTTACGGCGCATATGCAAACCGAGAGATAAATAATTCTCGTGAATACTATAAATCGTTTCTCGAAAGTTCCACCGATCACCGCTCAACGACGAGACGTTTCGAGCCAGCGGTGAAAGATCACACCGACGACGAAGAGCCAGACACCAGCGATCTCGTCGTTCTCTCGGGAGGAACGCGAGTCAACTTGCAGATTCCAGAGTTGACACGGTGCAAGATTGCACGAATGCCGGTATGATGAGGACGAAAATCAAGGGAGTTCGAGGAGTGGAGCGACGGTCGGGCAAGAACGAGGGAGAAACGAAGGAGGGTCTCGAGGCAGGAGAATTCTACGGGCATTATCCGGCTACGTGACCCTCACTTAGCTCGCCATTGACAAACGCAACAATATGGGCATTTGCCGTGGAGAAATATAATTGAATAGGGGAAGAGTGAGAGGCGGGGAAGGAAGCCCACGAAGAGAACCGAAGAGCGAAAGAAAGAATGAAAGAGAGAGGAAGTTGCGAGGAGTAAGGCCCCAGTATCCCCTCCACCGGTGTCGTCCATCGTGGGGCCCGCCGCACGGCGGACCCTTCCCCTTTGAGCGTTAGTTAGGACCTTTCTAGGCTCGCCTTTTTATTCTTTGCTCCCACCATCGGGCAAACGCGCGGACAGGGTACGGGGTACCTGAACCCGAGGGGAACAGCGAGGCATCGAGGCCCCAAAGCGGGCCCGGCCAGGCCCGTCCAGTCAGTTGGGACCTGACTTCGGTCGGGGCAGGATCGTATCGTTGCCGCGCGCGCGCACACCCGCTCGGTATAACATCCGCCACGAATACACACATACACACACGTACATATAATCGTCATCGGTATTGTAGAGTATACATTCGTTCTCTGCTGGCGCACACGGCACTCGACCGAGCGATTCCACTCTCACAGTAGAAAACCAGTATCCTCCGACTCGTCCTTCTTCCGTTCCATTCTTTTGTGAATATAACCGTGACGATCGAAGTGACTCTCCGTGCAAAGGAAAGTTCTTTTTTTTTTTTTTTAATCACTCCCATCGATATTATATCGTGTCTTCGGCGTTTTTGAGACAAACGAAACGCGCTTTTGCCTGGATATATTTGGATACATTCGAGTCGTGAAAGTGGATCGGTGTCTTCTCGAGACCGAAGCTGCTAACAGCGAGAAAAGAGCTCCGATGTTGCCGGATGAATGCTGCGAGGTGTTTTTTTTTTGCCAGTGTAAAACCAGTTTTTTTTCGGTGATGTATTCTCAGTGAATCTCGCGAACTTGTGGGATTTATCGTAGGTGTTCGGTAGAGTTGTGTGACGAGAGGGCGACGATAGAGATCTTCGCGTGTGACCAGCCGCGGGGTGGGAGAGATTATCCAGCGGGACACGATCTCGGTGATCGTATCGACGATCGTGTTCTCGTTCGTGGTTAGCGGGACCACCGGTGAAAAAGCGGAGGAGCGCGATCTCATGCCTCGCGGGACGTCGTTCGACTGAGACGCCGGAAGCCGATTGGCTTTTCAATAACCTTTCCATAGCGCTCTTAAGCTTCGTTAATCGAAGTTACAAACCGTGGAGCGATAATGGAGCACGCAATGGAGTACATTAGAGTTAAGCAGTCGCACTCGCCGCCGATGGACGGCCATCAGCATTACCACTGTTCGATAACATCGCGGATGAATCAGATGAAGTGCTTTCCCGGCGATAAGATGATAAAGGTCCGGACGAATGTTTTGTGATCGACACTTGTCGCACTGGTCGAACGGAGACGGGACGACGGAGAGCCGGAGAGTCCCGGGCTTGGGAACGAGAGACGGCAATAAAAAGGAGAATGAAGAATCGGGAAAGAACACGCAGGATATTCGCCGCGAAGTTCGAACGAATTTCCGGCGAACGGCGTGACAACGGCAGATATCCTCGAGTCTCTGACGTTCATTGAAACGATCCGATTTCGCGAATGACGGTCTTTGAAATTCCTGTCGTGGGTTGGCGAAAAAATCAAAATAAAAAAATTAAGAAATCCACCACAAAGTCTCGCAGCTCTGAGTTCATTTAAGATTCACGCGACGACGCGACACAGTCTCTTGAGTTAACTTCGTTAGTGTCTCTTTATTTTTTTCGTCATCGTTGCTGCTTTCATGAAATGTTTCCTGATATATTTCGACAGAGTGATCACAATGCGCGATGCCCTTCGCAACTATCAATCCCGGACCCGACCACCGTTCGGTCGTTTCACGCGACTGACTCGACAAGGAGATTGACTTTTGCGCAAGGGACACGGATGCGTGAACCCGCTCTCGGTATTCAGCTCGGTTATTCATTTTTTTCTTCTCTTTTTTTTTTTTTTTTTTTTCATCACGCAATATCGAAGCACGGCGCATGTCTCGCTGCGAACCCGTTTACGTCACCGGGAACGTCTCGGGATTTTCACAATGAACAAATCACAGGGAGCGATCCGGCGATTACTGTAATCGCGGTATTCGCCTGTTTCGCAACGATTTCGCAAGGTGGAATTGTGCCGATCGTGCCGATGAAACTCACACAGTTCCAATGTCCGAAACTCTCGATCTCACCCGTCTTCGCCGAACTTCTTGTCGATAAGTCGAACTAAAACAAATTTAAACGAACAATTTCTTCACTGTCCGATTGGCTAACTTTCGGCTCTTGGTAATTTTGTAAATTTTCAGCAAGAACCCGGGGGACCGAGCGGTCCAACGAACGGCCAAACGTGCGCGGGTTGCGGTGGTAGGATACTCGAGAGATGGCTTTTGCACGCGTTGGATCGTTACTGGCATAACGCGTGTCTCAAGTGTTCGTGCTGCGGTGCTACACTGGCGGACATGGGAACATCGTGCTACATCAAACCTGGAATGATACTCTGCAGACACGACTACACAAGGTAAGACTTCCAATGCGGTCAATGTTGCTATTTTCCAATCGATCATTTCGCACGGACCTTTCGATGAGTTCGCGACCTCGACAAAAAAAAAAAAAAAAAAAAAAAAATCGCGGTGGATCCCGATCGTTCGCTTTCTTTCTTCCCGATCGGATCTCTCGCGCCCGCACGATAATCGCTCCGAGCCAGCAACACACTCAAAGTAGAACCCGCGATGGTAGGTAATCACTGGGGACCCGTTCCAAATTTAGAGGATTCGAGGTCAGAGCGCAATTTAATGAGAAACAGACGCCGACTTAGTTGGACCCGCCCGCCCGGAATAGATCGACTTGTGCGCGGCTCTCTCGTTTTCCTCTCGCGACGGACCACACCGCCATACCAGCCTCGTGGTACGGTATAGTGATATTCCCGTGTTCCCCTCCTTCGTTCGTTTGTCCGTCGGATAGTCGCTCGCGCCGGTTCCGCGTTCGTCCGATACTCTCGACACTGACAGAAGCCTCGAACGCGACGCCCCGGGTTGAAACTACCCGAGAGCCAATTACCGAAACGCGATCGGCCTTGTTTCTATGAAAATAATTAAATATCCCGGTCTCTGTTTTCGGTTTTCGGGCAAGCAAATATGCGACTTATCCGACTCAACGATCCATCGCTTTCGAGCGTTCGTGCGCTCTTACAATTTCGTACGAGGCGGTCCAACGTTTATACCCATTATACGTTGCCGCAATCCGAATCGCCGTTCGATCGAAACTGTGTTACACTCGTTGGGTCCGAGAGTGTGCTTCCTCATCCAACCGCTCGGCGTACATCCTCCTCGGTACATCTCTATCTTCCTGGCCCGAGTGTACAGTATAGCATAGCCTCGAGTGGGGTGAGTTGAAGCAGCTCCTCCGTTCGTGACACGTACGCTCTAATCTGTTGGCATAGCCGCGAACGATTTAGCCGTGCAGTATCAATATTTGACCACGTTACTCCTCAACGGACTCCACACTGGTTCGCGGCGGGACGAGGAATCGGAGTTTCTCTCTCTCTCTCTCTCTCTCTCTCTCTATATGTTACATGTGAAAATACATGGTTCCGCAGAATCTCTGGTGAATCTCTCCGGCTACACGTCTTCTGAATCACATTCAGAACAGCTCTCCGGGACCTCTCGACGAGTCCCTCCTGAATCCATCTGCCCACGGTCCATCAACGCCCTCGCCTCCGGTTTCTATCATGGACGAGAACGGTTCGACTCTCTATCGGTAACCATCGTGAAACTTTGACGTATCGACGTGGAAAAATTGACGCGCGTGTGCCGTTCACGAGTATCGGGTGTTTATTGCATTACCGGCGCAGACAGAATTGATGAAGAACTAAACGCGGAAAACCGAGATGAAAAGGATCGAGATGAGCGAGCGAGATAAATAGAGAAAGGACGAAAGTTTCACGGATAAGAGAAACAGGAGCCCGGCAGCAACCCCCGAACCGTGTACCATCGGAACGCGAAGGATGAGGACGAAGAGGGACGGATCGCGACCCGTCCGGGGGGGCGGCTGAGAAGGAACGGAGAAAGAGCGAGACCAGCGAGGCGCGGGGTGTTTGGGTGGATGGCTCGTTTCTTTTGGATTCAAGGAATGTTTCAATCAGTTTGATTGAAGGGCTGAGCTACGGCAAGAGGGTAAACTCGATTTACAGCCGTGTAGGGTGACGCGGGAAGGGGGAGAGAGAGGTACAGCATCGGCGACGGCGTAGCGTTGGTGGTTCCGGAACGTACAGTAGGGGGTACGAGTATAGCTGCGGTGGTGATCGCGAGTGGGAGGCGACGTTCGGTTTGGTTGCTCGCTGCCGGGAGAGCAGGGGATGCTGCACGGGAGGGTGAGGTGCCACAATCACCGGGATGCGTCCAATCACCCCTTTCTCCCCTCGACGTTTCGGCTGTGCGGACGGACGAGCTGGCGTGGAGTGAGACAACGTCAACCGTAGGAGTTTCGGAGAGTGATGCGGAGATAGATCGAAGCGGAGGAGGAGGATGAGGAAGGAGCGAGAGGAGATGGAACCAAAGACAAAGACGGGGAAAAAGGGTTTAGACATGTAGGGGAGAGCGGGGCAAAATGGCACAGCGAGGCAAAACGGGACCGTGAGGGCAAAACTCAATCTTACAATCATTTTTTCTCCCCGACTGCGCTGAAGTAACAACATTCCTTGCGTGCAATACGGGCGGAAAATAGCCTATTATTGACCGATGATCATTATTAACATGTGCGCATGCGCAGTACATTTCCATTACTCCCTAGGGAGTAATAGGGCTCATTACTCCCTCTCGAAGCTCTATTACTCCCGGGTCAGTAATGGTCATTGGCGAATATGACGATTGTGCGACGCAAGAAATGTGGTTATTATTAAGGAAGTCGGCAAAAAAATATCGTATACCACGAGGGAGCAAGCGCTTTTCCACCGTGTGTGAATTTCTGCTCTCGCTTCGCTCGGGCATCAAACTTCACACTCAGTGAAAAGACGCACTTTCCTCCCTTGCGGCATGATATTTTGACCCAACGATACATCCGGATTTTCAAAGCCATTTTGCCCCACGTACCACCATCGCCACCGTCCAAAAGTTATTGGTAAATTGCGTTTTGTGTCATCCCGTTCTTCCCCGCTGTGCTATCTTGCCCCGCTCTCCCCTATGACAGAGTAAGAAAAGCCGAGAAACACGCAGGCGGGACAGGATAGATGGAGCATACAGAAACGGAGACAGGCAAGAGAGATTGTCATGTGTGTTCTCTCATATGCGTGTAGCCGAGAGGGTTGAGAGTGGGATCGAGGGAGAGATGCATCGAGAAGAAGACGGCACACGGAGATGGAGGGAGTAAGCCCGTGCGGGGGTTTTTGGCGGTTGGCCGCGTTGCGGGGTGCCGAAACGGGAGCCGTGAGAGCGGTCGGACGAGCCAATCATCGAACGTCTTTCCGGTGGAGCGCGCCAGCACGCCGACGGGACTACGTCGCGAGCGGTCCTGGTTTGGCCTAGATGTGCAATCAGACCCCGCTTCTGCTCGGTTCTCTCTCCTCACTCTCTGCCTCTTCGTCCCATCTTCTTCCTCGGCTGTGCCACTCTGCACTAGCATCCCATCCGAGTCCCGGCGCCTTCGTACCCCTACCTCATTCGTCGTTTCCCTCACTCTCTCCTCTTTCTCTCCGTGCATCCCGCACCGCCGTGCCGCCGCTCACCCTTCTGGCCGAATACCAAATTCCAGCAATTTGGTAGGTGGGTAAGGTACTTTGTTGAATCAACATGATTGGGCTTGACGCGCGGCGAGGCAAGACGACGTGGAGAGGACTTGGGACGAGCGTTGACGACGAACCACGATCGAGGATGATGTCGACGGGGATGAGCAGGAGGGCGTACCGCGCTACGCTTCCCAAAATACGTCCGCGTGACGAGAGCGTTGCGGCACAACTCGGGATCTTAATTTCGTTTTTCTTTCTTCATCCCCATACTGCTCTTGGTATCACTCATTCGGTTTTTTTTTTTTTTCATTTTGAAAGTACCGAATTCAATGGTCAGTCAATGGACAGAAGTTCTGTCGGTTACGTCGACGGATTTCTAAAAGGGTTTCGGTTATAGCGCGGTTGTTGCCGGTCCCAATCGCGGTAGAAGTAGTTTTCTCCACTAGACATCAGTGGAGCAGTCGACGTCGCGGCGCCAATCGAACCGAAGAAGAGAGAAGGAAGGAACGGAAATCGTGGTAGGGATTGGCGACTGCTAATAGTATTCGGTGAACCGAATGTCGCCGTCGCACCACGACACAAGCTTCTTTGCCATACACTACGTATATACGTGGTTTCCCCACACATTTCCTCTCTTACACGTTCGGATTGTGCACACACGCATTCGCCCCGTGTCGCCCGACGACGACTCGGTCGCTTGGATCGATGTCGTCGAACGTCGACGATTTCTTATCTCGGGAACAAGGTCCTCCTGCTCATCCTACTCGGAGGAAGGGCCAATAAGTAATTCCGTTAAAATATCGAGTATTCCACGGATGTCACGACGAATTATTCATGAATTGTATTTCATTAAACGACCGAACTCTCGACTCAGCGAATTATCCCCTGAACAAAAATTTCGTCAACTTTTCTCCGTTCTATCGCGAGAGCCCGGCCAGCCGCAGAGTCAATTAACATCGTCGAGAGTACGGTGGGGCAAAAAAAAAATGTCACGGAGGGAAGGGCAGCCTGGAAACGGTAACCAGTGTGGTAATGGTGAGGAAGGTGAAGGAGAAGGACGGACAGTGAGGGGGGAGAAGTAAGGCACGGCCGGGACGTGTAAACTGGCAAAGACAGACGTTCGTAGGTGACTGAGAGGTACGAATTAGAATGAGAAACTGTGAAGGCAAGACGAGACGAGTGAGAATGCGGCAAAGTGAGCCCAGAGAGAGAAAGAGGAAGGGAGACCACGGGTGGCGCAAGAGGAAAGGCGAGGTTGATAGGTGGCGCGAGGCGGAGGGTGGCACAGCGCGCCGACGATAAGGGGTTCATTAGAGGCAGTTTATTACCGCCTTTGAAGTCTCTCGCGTGTTGCCGTTAAGCCGCTCGATATCTCGTAATATCTCGCTCTAATCTCGCGAGGAGAAGTTAATTGCTACCTCTACCTTCCACCTCGCTGCCTTTCTTCCTCCAACCCGTTTATTCCTCGTCTCTACCGACCCCGACCAACCCCTTCTCCTACTTACCTAACTTTACCCCTTCAACTTCACTAATCCACGTACTTCTTCGATTTCACCTCGACCGACCTTGCCGTAACATGTGTGTGCGTGTGTGGCGCTTTCAAATAGACTTCGAATTTGTTAGTGTACATTTGTGTGTAATTTTTGCACTGACAAATACCTCGGACTACAAAGAAGGAACGATTGACCCGACATAATAAGTTTATCGAACGACACTCGATAGACTTATAGACAACAAAGCTTCGGTCTTCGCGGATGAGAATAGCGAAAAGGAAGAGGGAAGAATGGGGCAAAGTGGACTACTTTAACTATTGGGAGACTTGTTCCTAACGATTGACGGTGTCAAAGAGAAATTCTTTTTATAATTATTTCTCTTTGCTGTTAAATCGCACTAGCTCGAAAGCGATCCGTTGATCGAAGAGCATGGTAATACCGTCCAGAGCTACAGGATATTACATCGATGGTAATTAACGGTTTGTTTGAATGCAAGCTCTAATGTGCCTCGGGGCTAAAATTGCCAGTTCGTCTTCTCATCTCGCTCTCATCTGTCTAATGAACTCCAACGCACTACCAATGGCGTATAAGTACGCTCGTATGCGCGTTCAGCCAGTTAATCAAATATCATTAAATGGGGAGTGAACGCTCGGCTCCGATAGAGTATAGTGTAGAGTTTATGGTCTGTATACAAGCGCCGCGCTAGCTGCAAGCCGATTCGATGCGGTAATCAAACACACGCGATATCTATCCACGAATCCCACCGGCAATGGTCAAATATCATTTCCTGGAACTAACCGCCCGTACCTCACTTGAAAACCGACGAGATCTCCGTACACACACTCGCGGTTAGGGAGGACGAGAGGCCAGTGAAATTCGGGATAAAGTAGCGTGTGCGACCTCTTTGATCGGGTCGAAAGTCATTATCGCCAGAATGCCGAATAAAGACTTTTTTACACCAACTCCGTTAACCCTCTCGATTTTTTTTTACTGCGTTCAAGTCTGCGATCAATCCTGACCGGTGGAAGTCGGGTTAACCGTAGAAACGGTTAATCCGAGCAAACTTCACGTTCGCGGTTCGACCTGGCGATTCTGCCGTAGAAGTGACGTTGCACAGATAAATTTGAAAAATTTATCGGAGAATTTATTAAAAAAATTTATTGAAATGCGATTTTCAAATCGAAAGTGACGTATTTCTGGCAGGACATCACTTCTGGTCGAAAAATGAGATGATCAAATCAGAAGTGACGTATTTCTGGCATGATGTGATTTTCGGTCGAAAAATAAGATTTTCAAATCGCAAGTTCGCAACGAAAATTTTACAAATTTATCGTCGAGCTGATATTGTGGATTCGACTCAATATCCGGGTCGAGCGGATACCAGCTCGAGCGCCGAGCGAGTACAAGAACCTCGGTAACCCATGGTTAAATTCCGCCTGGATATTTTCGTCGATACAATTAATAAGTGGCCAAACTAACTTTCGGCTCGCTCAGTAACGTCGTCTACTGACGTTATTCATTAACATGATCACCCGCGATATTTCATAACTTCGGGTCATTTGTACGCTCCGTGGAAAACGCGCTCGAAAGATGCGCGAGCCCGCGGAGATTAATACGTACTGTCAGACTCCTCTGGGACGGGCATTATTCGTTCATGAAGATCCGACAAGTGTCCGCTCCGGCAACTAGACGTCTCCCGTGTCCCGGCGAAACTCTCTTATCTTCCTTTCTCCTCAATATCGGTCTCTCCCTCGCTTCCCTCTAAACGCTCCTCGGGGCCGTCGGCGCAGTTTTGCCCGCTACACCCAAAGGGGAATCGCTGGATATATGCGCGTCACGTTTGTCATCCCCGGGATATTAGGTGGCGGTTTATGTCTCCGTCTCGTTGACAGCCGGCTCGCGGCGCGAAGCCTTTGAGGATAATATTAGAAATCTCAGGACCGTTGGGGCTTCACCGAGTATACGTATGTTGTAGACGAACGCCCCGAGGGATAAACACGCTCTTAACGTTTCCGCGATCTTGTATCTGCACGATGCCGCTCCCAATGTTTTTGAATGTGTCGGTTCGTCGTCCGGAGTCTCCATCGGTTGGGCACAGTGGGCCATTTTTCGCTCCTCATCAAGACGACTCATTCCCTGACAATCTCATCGTTTTCGTCCGAAACAACGTTTCAAATTTGTTCGTACGCTTCCGACCATCGTTATACCGATGGCGACATAACTGTGAAAAGTTCCTACCAGGAACATTTCAGTTTAATAATAAAACTAGCCCAACGAGCCTCGCCGTCTTTAGCTAAACTTACGGTACTGCATTCACCCCCATTCGTCTCAATCCTTCTGCCGTGAAAAATAAAAAAAAAAAAACGACGAAATGAAGGATTCAACCTCCACTCACTCTGATATAGCAGCGAAACTGACACACACGCGTTGGCAAAGAGCACTTTGCCGAACCGCTGGACACACGCTGGCAGGCGAGCCAAGGACTCAGGTTGAATAATAAATGATGTGCCCGTTTCCTCGAAGCGACGAATTCGTCGTTGGCTTCTTTGACGTTGCGTCTGAGTGAAATTTTCCCGAGCTCGTGGGCTCGTCTGCATTGCACCGCGAATTGCGTACGCACGTAACACGTATGCGCATCGGGCAGCGATAATCTGTGTGAGAAAAAAAAAAAAAAATAGAAAAAAGTATAAAGAAAAATTGATGAGCATCGACAAAGGCGACACCATCAGTTCTTCTGTGGGACGTATATGTGTATCTGTCGCACAGTAGCATTGCAGTCCAGCAGCATAGGAACCGGGGGGAGGGGAGGGGGTGGCGATGCACGAAGAGGGTTGGCGGAGGGTGGCATCAGCGACGCCACCGACGCCGGGCAATTACTCTAGAGGCTCCCGCTTCCGATCCTCCCCGTCTCCCAGTCGCTCCTTTTTTTTTCCTCCTGTTTTCGCTTTGTTGCAATTATTGCCTGGACATCCTTTGTTTTCCGCTAATTGAAAAATACTCGTGCAAACGCGAGGGTCTCGCGCGCCACCATCGCCGCCGCCGCCACCGTCCCGAACTTTATCTGCCAGCGGAGAAACGAGCACGAAAGAGTTAGCGCGAACGGGCGGGAGTGAGGAGAGCGAGAGGATACTGTGGATCCATCAAAGACGGATGAACGAGAGGCGCGCGCGGAGCCTCCCTCCGCATCAGCGGCATAACGGCCCGATAGACGGAGCACCTCCCTTTCGTGGGCCAGAGTAAAATAACACAGAATAGAAACACGCCACCCCATTCGGCTGGCGAAGCGAGCCTCGCGGAGTTGCGCGAAAATCCATTAATTTTGTCGCTTCGTTTGTCCGTCCGTCCGTCCGTTCGTCCGGTTTATGCCGTGCGCGCACCGCACATCGCACACGCTTTAGTATTTGTTTTCACGCCCTCCGGGCTCGCCACCCCCCCCCCCCCCCCCGCGCGCTCCGCCCGCCCGAGAGATTCCCTCCCTCGTCCGCTCTCGGTTTTACGAACATTTTTTTATTCATTAAACTTCGAATACGCAGCCTCACTCCCGTCGACGATCCACCTGTTCGAGAACTCAAACGCTTCTGGATTCCGATACGATTCGTCAATTTCACTCTCGCCTCTCTCTCTTTCTCTTCCTCCCACCCTCTCCGTTATATGAAAAGGTATATGCTTTTTTTTTTATTTCCCCGACCAGTGTTTACTTTTTCATCGGTAGCATTATTTGTGATGTTTGAAATTCCATCAATTTCGGCAGATCAATTCGCGAGTGGGCGAAAAGAAATAAAAACGCAAAAATTGCGTTACTACGCTGCCGCGGCCTCTCGACAAATTTGCGTTTGCCGAGTTGATTTGTGAGTTCTTTTGATCCTCCGTCGAATACCTCTCCCGTTTGCTCCCTCCTGTGTACGTTCAGAGGGGGAGGGAGGGAGCTTCAAATGTTCACGAAAATAAACTCCGTTTCTTTCCTGACTTCGTCGGCTCGGCGTTTCGAGCTTACACGCGTATTTCTCATCCGCGAACATCAGAGAGAGAGACACTCCTGTTGGTGATGCGTCCCGCGAAACTCCTCGACCGGCGCACGTGGTACGCCACTAGCGTTACGGCCCCGTTGGGAAGCCTCCGCTACCCCGGAGATTTCAGCGTTTGGGCAGCACGCAAAGCGAATTTAACGGCACGAGAACGCGAAATTTCTGTCCGGCTGAACGAAGACTCTCGAGACTATCGCTTCGCGTTCGCACGCGCTTGAACGTTGTCTGGGACAATCGCGTACGCGTAAACTCGGGTCAGCGGAGGAAGGACGCGGGATACTTCGCTAATTATTGATAATGGCCCGGTGCCGACTGCGCGCAACGGCGCTCTTGACACCTCCTGACGAACGGCTTGGCGGTCCCGGCGTGGGAGCCTTCTCTTCCCGCGCACGGACAAAAAGGTCCCTTTCGTCTATTTATGCGCATGCGCGCTAATGCCGCAATTTAACTAACGCTTCACCGTACCAGAAGAACATCGTGTAAGTCCTCAGGCATGCGGGACTCTCTTCGGTCCACGAACGATGGGAGAGTCGCGCTGCGGTAGGCGTTTCGTGCCAGCGCCGTTTCGCCGCAAGAAAACTTCAACGAGACCCTCGTTAATTATTTTTAACGAATAATTAATTAATCGACCGTTTCTCGTCTGTCCCGCGCGCTCTCTCTCTCTCTCTCTCTCTCTCTCTCTCTCTCTCTCTCTCTCTCTCTCCCCCCTTGCTTACCGTGTAAATAACGTGTAAATACCAATCGCGAGGTTTTTTTTTGTCCTCTTTTTTTTTTTTTAACCACTTTCGCCCTACAGCGAATCCCCCGCGCCGTCGCTTCACCGATCCAGAGCTCGTCGTTCCTCTTTATTTATTTTTGTTTTACCTCCACCACTCGCAACTTCCCTCCTCGCTTATGCTATTTTTTTTGTTTTCCAACGCCCTTCCATTTTTCAGCCCCTTCGTTCGCCACACGTCCATTTACCCCGCGCTCGTACCGTCCATGAATTTTAATCCGCGCTCGGCGTGAAAAAAAAAAAAAACCACCCTCCGCTCATGCACCTCATCCTCGTCCTCCTTCTCCGCGACACCGTCTCTCGCTTCTCCCTTGGTCGCTAATATTTTTTCAAGCGTCCCCGAGGTAACTGCTCTTCGCGCCCTGACCGTAGCAACGAAGAGCCGACCGGCTCGTTCGCCAATTCGCGGACGCCGCCTTTCGCGTAACACGCACACGGATGAGGAACGGGGAAAATAAAGTTTGGCGCACCCAACGTACGCGGTTCCACGGTGCCGCGAGCGAGAACCGCGGGGGGGAGACGCAGGAGATGAATATCAAATCCATGGGAATATCTAATGGCCAGATGATAGATAGCCTACGGTAGCGCGTCCGTGACGGAAATTCGCGTCTCTCTACGGGCGAAAATTCGTGTGCCGAGCGGTGAACGATACAGCGTTTCCCAAAGCAAACCCCCTTAACAATTCTCACTGGCTGTCCAGCGCCGCCCGACCATCGGTGGAACGTTGACTATACGAGACATTTTTTTTTTTTCCTACTTTTTATTTCAGTTCTTTATTTTTCCTCGTCGCACGTCGACGGAAAGCGTCGAAACGGCTTCCACAATTTTCCCTCTTTCCCGTTTCGTTTCTCCCGTTCACCACGCTTTCTCGCTCACCGGTGTGTCCAAACGCGCGCGGCGGTATTGCCCACGACCGAAAAACTATCCTTCCCTCACCCCCAATCCGCGCCCTCAAACTCTGAACGTTCGCATCGGCTCCGGCAACCGACGGTGTATGTCATTTGCTTGTAAAAATACGACGGCTAACGGCAATTTGCGAAACTACGCGCGAATTAACGCGCCTCCCGCTCTCTTAATCTACGGAAAGCGATATACATACATACACCCGCGGGCGAACGGTCTGGTGGCCAGCCTTTCCATATACACGCCAACTTTTTTTTTATTTTTATTTTTATTTTATTATTTCGTTGTTCCTTTTACCTCCGCCGATCTCCTGTTCCTTCTTTCTCTCTTTCGGCGATTCGTCCCGGGCGTGCAAATATTCCGCGTTGCCGGTATCATCGCTCTCGAGACACGGAGGCAGTTTTCGATGAATCGATGAAACTCTGAAATTCAATTCGCACGATCTGTAAAACTGTCCGTGCGTCGGAGGGTTTCAACTGCACTCCAGAACGTTTTGCAAATTGTTACAAACGAGAAACAATATTTTTTTCGGCTCCGAACCGGATTTTCGCGTGAAATATCGGGGTTGATGGAAAATAAGCGACCGCTTCACGGTCGGTGAGAAAATAAACCGGATAGAGTCTCGAATCGCCGAGCAAAAGAAGAATTGGTTCGCGACCGATTTTGGTAAAAGTAGCATTTTTGCTGACTCACTATCGCGGTCCTACGGATAAAGAAATTAACAAGACAGGGCACTCGGTGAACTCACAAAATCGATTTTTTTTTTTTTTTTACTTGAATTCAATAGGATAAAAGATGCGAATATGGCCCGGTAAATTATCATCGATCTACGTGCCAATCAAGGTGCTCCGTATTCACAATTTGTGCCCCAAATTGTCTATTGTTTCCATCGGTAAAAAGTTTTCGAGTTTCCTACCTGCAGCGGAGGGACGTGGAGTGTCCGGACGTTCGCGGGGGGGGGGGGGGGGGTTGTTTCGTGACGAGTTTCAAAATTCCAAACGTCACGGCCTGTCGGGCGGATGAAAGGGGTCGCGGAGAAAGGGTGGCAGGAGCGACCGACGTTCTGGTCTCGGGCGGCAAGGGGCAAGATCGAGGGGCAGGAGGAGGGGGGGGGGGGGGGGGTTGTGGAGCTCGCTATAATAATAATCCTATTTCGCGACTGCGAGCGGCATAGCAACTAGGAACGTGAATTACTCGTTGCTTCGGAGAGAAACACGCGGAGAGGAGAAAGAGAGAGAGAGAGCGGGGTGGCGCTACAGTTGTGCAGGTACGGGAAGGACGGAGTGAAGAGGAGAGAGCCCGTCGCCCCCTCCGGATAGGGCACACAGGGGGTTGGGAGGTTAGAGGTCGTTCCGTCGGGGTCCTTCCACCACCTCCTCCTCGTCGTCGTCGTCTCGTGGGGAGAGGGTTGGCAGCGTGTACCCAACCTAATAACCGCGATCAGCCGTCGCTTATGTGTACCTAATATATCAAATTATTCAGCCGTGACGGGAATGACAAAACGCTTCCGCTTGTGTGCGCCTGGAACGGCGGTCGCGCCGCAGTACTTGGCTTCTCGATTCAAAGCCCCAAAGTCAAAAGGCCAAAGCGTCCTCGCGAGTCAAAGTCACTTTCAACGAGAATTTCATAGAAAAAAAAAAAAAAAAAAAAAAGAAGAATAAAAATTAATAAAATAGAAATTAATTTCCCTACACAGCACAGTCCTTACGAAGGATTGTCGCACCATCCGAAAACCCGAAAAATCATGAAACGTGAGATTTCTCCGACAAAAGTTGCCGGGTAACATTGTACCCTCGCAGTGATTTCGCATCTCGGTATCCCTCGTTGCTACCCCTTTGTTCATTGTCTCGCTTGAAGCATTGGTTCGCCGTGAGGGAAAGGAGGGGGGGGGGGCTTTATTAGGGCGCGGGAATCTGTCTCATTAACAATCTAATTAATAATCCAATTACGAGCCAAGATACCGCCCTCCACCCTCCTCCATCCCGGCATATTTTCACGGTAACAGGAAAACAATTCTGTCGGACAAGCCCCGGGATGGCTGCCGAGGAAGCCCGCGGAGGCTTGTTCTCTTCCCTTGTACCCTGTGCCATCCGACGTGCAACCCTCTCTTTCCTTTCCCGATGTTCCTCCCTTCCGCGCCTCACGGAGTCGCGAGTGCTTCTAGGGCACAAACCTCGTTGATGCCGCTACTGCTGCCGCTTCTATTGCTGGAGGCTCGCTTGTTCCAAGGGAGTGGGAGAGGGAGCGAACGGCCGGGCCGACGTAACTGGAAGAGGGAGCACAAGGCAGGCTTGCCTCAACCCTCGTCTACTCCCTAGCGTTGCCCAACAACCCGCTTCCACCCCTACCGCCCCCATCTCGTCCTCTCTCTAGGAATTTAATAAGCAATTACCAGGGATGGAACGAGACGCATCTGTGTACCTGTATAACGAGCAACCGGGATGGAATGGGCGCTGCAGGTGGGGACGAAGCAGCAGGGCCATCTCCAACAGCTACCGACGTTCCTGCGTTATGGGGATATGGAATACCGTTTATAGATATACCGTCTAGCGCCGTACAACAGACAGAGGAAACACACGTTGAATGAATGAGACGACGGGGTGGACAGGGTGGAGGGGTTGGGGGGGGGGCGGGAGGGGGGAGATAGCAGGATGAGGGATAGATAAAGTGGAGTGAGTATCCCGAGTGGGTACACAATATTTCCAATAAATTATGTTTGCTCAGCTCGATTTGCTCGTCTTGCTTGATCGGGTTCGTTCTCCTCGTGGAGTCGAGTGTGCTGTGTAATCGCGCCGAGTTTACCGCTTGTAGCTCTCTCTCTCTCTCTCTCTCTCTCTCACTGTCGCTCCTTCGCTCAAATGCTTTCGTCTCTGCCGTGTGCGAATCTGCCTCAACCCTTCCCACACCGAAATAACAACAGCGGTGACTCTCGTTCGCTTTATTACGACGTTCTCCCTTTTTTTTTCATTGAAATTGTTGTCCAAAATCGACTCGTTATAGTCGAAACATCTTTCGTGTTATTTTTCAAGCGATTAATATATACGGTGAAGAGCGGGGCGAAACGGAGCAGAAAATTCGGATGTATCGGTAAGACAAAATGGGGCATTAAAAAATTATTGGAAAATTGCGTTTTACCTCAATGTCCCATCTCGTCCCGCTCTCTCCTGCATATATAGATTATACATGAATTATTATTTATTTTATCATCACTATTATTATTATATCGACGTCCGATAGAAACAGATTTTTCGTTCGTGGACGATACGTGAAATTCACAATGTCGAGATGATAATTAAAACCATTTACCGTGTTGGTTAGCTCGGTCGTAAATTCAGGGTCGAATAAATTGTTTTTTTTTGTTTTTTTTTTTTCGTAATTTTTTATTTTCACTTTATCGTGAAACCTGTTTGTCTTCGGTAGACACAGAGGCAAATACGAACGGAACGAAAAGAAAAAAAATTAATGAAAGTACAACACACAGAGATCCCGTCCGGGAGTTTACACAGTCGTATGAAAAACTGGGTAACGCTCTCGAGACGGCGAGGCGGGGAGGGTTCTTGATGGGAGGATGAAAAATTAATTGAATGAGATGGAAACGCGCGAAGAGATGTATCTGCTGGTCGTACGGATTAACGGGTAATTATATACACCGGGGAGAGTGCAGGTGCTATATAAGTACGGCTGATGAATTCAGGTGTAGTACGGCCTGTGTGCGTATTATAAATATACATGTACACGTGACGAGAGAGAGAGAGAGAGAGAGAGAGAGAGAGAGAGATAGAGAGAGAGAGAGAGAGAGCGAGAAATGACTTCGGTAGGTAAATGCAGTCAGCAAGCAGCCATGGAGCGAAATACATGGAGAGAGAGAGAGAGAGAGAAGGAACATACAGAAGGACAGAAGAGAAGGACGTAGATAGAGCGGCTAGGCGAAAAGGCATTAACGGCCTCTTAACATGCAGATTGCCCTCTAAAGACTTTGGAGTTCCCCGAACGTTGATTGGACGATTATTTAATGCCTCGACGAGAGCAGCCTCGGCACGGTGTTACGGCATCGTGTTCACGCACTGTAGCACTGTATGTGTATATACGGACACACACACACACACACACACACATGTATATACATACGCGATACATACGTGTGTAGGAGTGCAGGTAGTATATGCATGTACTTCGTTCATCTCGATCGGTGAGGCGTTGTAACGGTATATACATCAAGTCCAGAGTTGTGTGCGCGATATAGTGAAGTACTCGAAGATTCGAAACAGCCCGATGTACACACAATACACACACACACACATGGAGAAGCAACGAGTTGAGTGTAACGATACGATACGAAAACAGAGTGGATCCGTGCTACGCGATGCGTTATAAAATTAAGGGCGATTGGGGTCTCTCGTGCCGGTAGCAAGCGATACACGATGATGAGAAGCAGAAAAGTAAAAGGAAAAAGTGATTAATAGTTCTCTTGACTGTAGCCCGAGGTAGAGAAGCAAGCAAGCGACGAGCTTCCTTTTTTTCCGTTCCTCCTCTTGGCGCGGTAACCCCGCAGACAGGGTGATCGAAGGGGGGTTTGGGACGATGTGGAAAGCGAGGGGGGGAGGGAGAGGGAGAGAGAGAGAGGATAGATCCAATCGCATTTAATAGCACGAAATTACACAGAAATTGGATTTTAATTTACCTACAAGGCGAATGTATTCAAATTAGGTACGGTGCAGGAGAGAAATAACATAACGAGTACGTCCACCGCGAGGTTCTTACTCCCTCAAGGGTTAAATAAATTTCCTTTCTGTTAATGATTATGTAGATTGAACGACATCTTTCTCTCTCTCTCTCTCGGCCGAGGTGCTCCTCGCTGATCTATATGCGCCGTTCCCACTTCGATGGGAGGCCAATCATCTTGCTTCTTGCTCTTCGTTTGCGGATTTGTTATTAATTACCCTTTTTTTTTCGAGAGAGAAACTCGCGACTCCGCTGCGATCCGGACGCCGAGGCTGGACGGTCGAGGCGAAATCTGTGCACGGTGGCGAAATAAAGGGATCCGCACGTCAGAAATCCCTCGCGAGAATTTTCACCCCTTGACGAGTGCACCTTTTTTTTTTTTTTTTGCACCCTCGCCGATCTGTTGCACGCACCGTCGAGATCGTGCGCTATCTCGGGAGCAGCGCGAGGGTTCGCAGGGATCACGAGAGCTTGCGGACACTAATGAGGGTATGTGTGCAAGCCCGGCGATGAGGGTGTCTCACCCCGTCGGAAATAACTTACTCAAAACCCTATCACATTAGACCTAAGTTTGACTATCGGGAAATAAATATGCAAAGCAGCTCGAAAGTAGTCAATCCACCCATACTTTTTTTTTTTACCACCCGACTGAGAAGACTTAAATTCTTGGGTTCGCTTTCCCTCGCCGCATCCGAAAGTCTTTTTTCCATGTAAAATTGTTTCGGGCTCTTTGCAGATCGATAACTTTTCACTCGGTGTTACTTTTCCGTCATTTTTCTTTTTTTGTAAAATTTTAATTTTGCCCTAACCCCGTTAATACCACTCATTGCGGTCGATACGATTTCACATTGAATACACGTAACCTCTGACCCAGTTGCGCGGGGTGTCGGACCGTTATCGATTAAAGAATTGGCACGAAGTGTTTCTCCACCCCCGAGGAAACAGTGAGAGAAAGAGAGAGAGTTCGTAGCTTTAGTTCCTCCCACCGTGGACTTATAGCCGGTGTGCCGGTGGACTTAACCCGCTCGACTCTATAAGTCACCGGGAAGAGGGCGAAGAGCGCAGGTATACAGCGAGAGTGTAACAGCGATATAGTTGTACGATCGAGCAGAGTGGAATACGGAGGTTCTTTCTCGGCGTGCTCGTGACGGATCGATAAATCGAAACCCAACTCACGCTCCTGGCCGTCGTTCTCTCTCGGTCCGGGCGGACTAAGTAATTTCGTGTCGAGTGGACGCGTGCCACGCGTCGGGACCCTTCCGACTCAATGCGCCGCTCTCGAGGCTACTGCACCGACATGCTACTGTGCAGATAAATACCCCACACCGCCCGTCTCCGTCATTATTCCCGGTGTCATTACCGTCAACTATCCTACCGAGCGTTTAAACAAAGTTTCAACAAAGTGACAAACACGGGGACTCATTAACGGGCACGAAATTAATGAACACTCGTGAAATGATTACATTGCCCGGAAGCGTCGGCCTACACGCCATGCGTGATTGTTACGAGATTGAAAAAGAGGAATTACATTGAAAATAAAAGTTTTGAAAAACAAAAGCCAAACGAAGAAGATGAAAGAAAAGCACTGAATGCACTGAATATAGTTGTATGCACACAAGTATAAAAAAAAAAAAAAGAATGTTGCAATAAACGCGCGAGAGGGAAAGGAAGGTGCCAAGGGGTGTAACGCCTTCGCGAATGATGACTCCGGCCAGTCTGCAGACTGGTCGGCGGACCACATGCCATTTCCCTTGCGCACGAAGCTTGTGTGCGTGTGTGTACACTGTCAAAGCCCGCCGAGCAAAGTGGAGGAGAGCGCGAGGGAAGTCGCGCTTCTCTCCGTTCTCCAAGTTAAATTCCGAGCTGGCCAGCTCGACTTCGTCCGCCCGTTCACGGTGCAAATTGCAATTTTGTTGTGAGATCATTATAAAATACATAATGCTCTCGCTCGCTCCTCCCCCATCCCTGCCCTCCTCGCTCATCCCTCGGGGGGATTTGCCGCCCAGGATGGGTACACGACTGTCGTCGGACTTCGTTTTCCTCCGCGCTTTTCATCCCCTTTTCCTCACTTTTCCATCCACCGCCGCGATCTCCGTTCCTCCCCCTATCTTGTTTCGCGCCTCTTCGTCATCTCTCATAACTGTGTACGTTATTTTTATTTTTTTCGCTATGCTATATTAACACGCACGCACACACACACACACACACACGGGTATATTTTTCTCACTACCATTTGTACGTGGGAGCGACACGCGCACACGGGCGAGCGAGCACCCAGCGTCTCGTTAAAAGTTTCTAGCGACGCGTATTCTTAATAGTCTGCGCGCGCGGACACGCCGTCATTAAAATTATAACCAACCTCCCTGGCCTGGCCCGCTCGCAGCCTCTCGAGTCGCGTTCTTCCCACCGTTCTCCTCCCCCGTGCACTCGCACTTTCCCGTTGCCATTTTACCCGCTCGACGACGACTACGATGACGAATATCAGCGGCCTCTCTCACTCGTTTGGCGACCCTCTTTCGCCCAGTCAACGTGCCCGGTTCTTCGTACTTAAAGCAACGCCCCCGGGTTGAGCGTGTCCGTTTAACCGGCTGGTGTCAAGCAAATTATTATCCCGACCAGGTCCAAGAGAAGATCTCCGCCATTGCGGAAATGCGTCTGTAGATATTTAGAGCAAAATTGTCCATGAGATCCGTTCTGGATATCATCGATCTACGTGTTAATCGATGTGAGCCCTATTCGCTACTTTTACCCCTTTATTAACCCCATTTTTACGTTTTTTTTTTTAGCCTTTTTAACCCGGTGACCGATTCTTCGTACTTCAAGCAACGGCCCCGAGTTAAGCTTGTCCATTTAACCGGTAGGCGACAAGCAAGTCCCGACGGTCCAGCAGAAGATCTCCGCCATTGCGGAAATGCGTCTGTAGATATTTAGGGCAAAATTACCCATGAGGTCCGTTCTGGATACCATTGATCTACGTGCTAATCGAAGTGAGCCCTATTCACTACTTTTATCCCTCTCCCTAACCCTATTTTTACGTCTTCTTTACCCTTTTTAACGAGCTGACCCATTCTTCGTACTTAAAGCAACAGCCCCGCGTTGAGCTTGTCCATTTAACCTGTAGGTGACAAGAAAGTCCCGACGGTCCAGAAGTTCTTCGCCATTGCGGAAATGTGTCTGCGTAGATATTTACGGCTAAATGATTCATGTCGCCCGGTTCAGATCTCATTGATCTAAGTGCCAATCGAATTGAGCCATACTTCACTGCTTTCACCTCTTTTTTAACCCCACTCTGAAGTCTTCCTTACCCGTTTTTACCCTCCCATGCTATCCGTGGAAAAATTTGAATTTGTCAACATTCCCGGATATTATTACAACGGGCCGATTATTATTATTATTATCTTTCTGATAAAAGTTTGTTTTAGCCCACAGTTGTTCCATGCTCGCGCAATCTCACAGTACACCGGTTCGGGGAATGGTTGCACACAGGCCGGCAATCTTGCACGAATGCCCCGCGAATGTATACGCGGTTTCAGCCCGCAGCCGACCGACGAACAGGAGTAAGACAAAAGATTATTTTTGCCGCAGTTTCGAGACCCGAACCGAGTCGCGGAAGTTGCCACAGCGTCGCGGAGCTTTAACAGTGGATCTCGGCCGGTTTATCTGCCCTTTCGCTCGTTTCCGTGCTCGTCGGATAAAAGGCGAATGTTTAACGGAAAACTTGGCGAAACTTCGGCGGCTCCGTAAATATGTAAATAAGAAAACCGGCGGATGGATGAAGGGCCGCTGTTGGTCCGAAAGTCTCTGTTCGGGGATGTAATGCTCGATGTTATTAATATTCACTCTATTTCGGAGTGCGCGCATCCACATACACGTGTGTATATTTATATATATATATATATATATATATATATATATATCGACTGCTGAGACGCGCAAAGGCGCATCTCACGTCGTTTCGCGTGTTAAACTACGAGGGTTTCGCCCTTCCGATTCTCAGCAGTCGATTGTAGGTGTACATGCTGCGACAGAAAAGTGCAACGGAGCGCAGTGGCTCGCAGCTTCGACGGGGGGGGGGGGGGGGGTTGGAAGGATAGTTTGAACGACGACCTAACTGGGGGATGATGTGCCGGGCGGCCGATAGGCATCTGCATGACCGACCGAACGGGCATCTCCGTTATTTAAGTAGCGAGTTTAGGTACACCGGGTATATTTAAACGCGAGCGCTTATTATCATATAAATACAAGTTGGACGTTCAATTTGCGCTCTGCAAGTGGAAGCCACCAGCTCTTCGGCTCTTCCGGCTCACCGACGTTCGGCCGGGCTGCGCGTTGTGCCGGGTTTGCGCCTGTGTGTATATGTATATTCGCGAACGAGCAAGTCTCCCTCTGGCCCCGACGGTAGGGAGAGAGAGAGAGAGTTACAAAAGTTATTATTGTTATTACCGTATCGTTTAGAAACTTTTGTTGGCCGAGGGATGTGGATACCTACAGACCCGTGGGCACGTGAAACCTGCCCGTTTCCAGCATCGGCCGCGTTATGTACACTCTCTGGACTCGGCAAAATGCGCACAGAGAATCGTGTACTTTTGCTTATCTATCGCGATAATGGGTATAACAGGCGGCCGGAATTGATTAAATTGACGGTACAAATGTGAGGCAAATATATGTTAATTTTACACTGCGTTTATAAATTCACAGTACAGTAGAAGCCCGTTTATCCGATGTAATGTGGGGAAGAGCGTACGCCGTATAAGCGAAATCTCGGATAACACGTATAACATGCACACTCAACGCGCTGTATCATTGCTGCTTTATTCGAGTTTTTCGTATTATCCGAGCTTGCACACCGGTTAAGGATGTCCTTACCAAAAGTCGTTTCTGTTCAATCTTGATCAAACTTATGTGGTCTACAGAAAAAAAAAATACTTTATTTGTACTGATGAAAAAAAAAAAAAAATTTTTAACGGTCTAGTTTTTTTTGCAACATGATTTCAAAATTACGAGTTTTAACATGGGGAAGATTGGAGCTAACCGCGAAAACGATGCAAAGTAGCGTTTTTCGACTCTAATTTTTGTTCAATTGAAATAAAAAACTGACCGACTGAAGAGCATGCTTCACTACACATTGTGTTCAAATTTGAAGAAGATTTACGGTGTCGTTTTCAACTACCGTTAAAAAAACGAAACGTTCATCTCTTTCTAGCACACTTGCTTTGCATCATCTGTGTCTCTCGCACAGCGACTACCGCGTTCAGCGTAGCCCCGCTTCTGTGCCCCCCTCTCGATTCTGTTAAGGATATCCTCAAGGTAGTCCTTGCGAATAGTGTTCACTTCGCATAAGTTTCAGAGAAATGAGAGGAAATTGCAAACACTTCTGGATAATATAAAAATCTGAAAAAAATCAAGCATATTAAAGGTGCTGAAAAGATTAATTTTGCATAATAATGATTTCAAAATGTCATCAACAAATTGATGAAAAATAAAATTGTTCACCAAATATCTCGGAAAGCCAACATTTTTTTTTCAGATTTTTAAATTCACTTTGATTTTTTTTTTTTTTTATATGGGAAAAATGTGTAGAAAACCAGAAAATTCAAGGTGAATTTACCAATCTGAAAAAATTCATACATATTCAGAAATATGAACGAACAATTTTCATTTAAAAAAAACGTTAGGTTTCCGGGATATTTGTCGAACAATTTTATTTTTCATCAATTTGTTAATAACATTTTATAAATATTATTATGCAAAATTAATGCTTTTGGCATCTTCAATTCACTTGATTTTTTTTCAGACTTTTATACGATCGAGAAGTGTCTACAATTCCCTCTAATTTCTCTGAAACTTAAGTGAAGTGAACACTATTCGCAAGGACTACATTAACGCGGAGGGCTCGGAACAGTTGGATGCCCGGATAAAGCGGAGCCTCGGTTAATCGAAGGTCGGATAAGCGAGGTTCTACTGTACACGCTACATTAATTTTCTTAGCTACATTGGATTTACTGTCATTTTTTTTGTTTTTCATTTTCAAGACTATGTAGGGGAAATATCAGTCTTCGATGAGACGTTCGATTGCGTTAGAGGCAATTTTTCCTTTGAGGAACATCGTCGACGAATCCGTCTCGAGTCCTGGGCTATCGATTCCTTTCAACTTCTATATCCACCTTCGATTACGCTCCCCAACTCTCCCGTAACTCCTCTATCTTAGATCCCGATATTATTTCTGCGGCTCGCGGAACTTGCGTTCAAACTCCGCATGACGAGAACGAGCGAGAAAAAGCTGGTCGGATAAAAATCGTTCGACGAAATCTCTAACGAGAGGCCAGCGAGCGGGAGCTTTTTCCAAATGAAAAACCTTTCGTTTAGCCGAATTTCGGGAACGATCCCATTTCGGAGAGTGGGACCGCGACGTCCGCACGAATTTCTCTCTCCCACTGTACGTATGTACAAATATATGTATCTCGAGCACCACGACAGTCACACCATCGTAGTAAATACACATGTCAAACCCATTGCACATTCGCTCAGGATTAAATCCCCCGCGCACACACACACACACACACACACATTCGCACACTCAGACGCGCCGAGCGAAGAGTAATTTTGCAACCGAAATTTGGAGGACGCGAGCGACGAGTAACCAGTGGAAGGAACAATTCCAATATGTGTAACGGGATACACGGCCACGCGCACACAGACAGGAAAACACAGAGATTCGGTGTTTCTATCGCGCTCTCGCGAAATCCCAGAAACAATTCACTTACGGAGGAACGCGGGCGAGAAGGGAGAAGGGAGGACACACGCGAGACCATCCCATTCCACTATTTCTCTACTGCCCTCGTTCGTTCGTTCGTTCGTTCGTTCGTTCGTTCGTTCGTTCGTCTTGCAGCCGAGGGGAAACTGGCGGTAGCTTGCCGGAGAGAACGAGAGAGTTGAGAGCGCAAGCAGCATCAACTGGATGCTGGCGGAAACCGCTCAAGAAGATTGGCCCCCTACCCACCGCTTTCCTTCGCCACCGGTCGGCTTTGATGAAATTGCAAAGCAACTAAGTTTTAATTTGTCCTCGCGTGACGTGGATTACGTCCGGTTGGCCTTATTGACCTGACGGGACGGCGAACCATCCTCTTCCACGCCTTGCGCCTTTCTCGGCCGATCGTTTCTTTCGTCTCGCCTTCGAGTCGTCGCGTTACCTCTTCGACGCTCTTTATTTCCTCTCTTTTTTTTTTTGTTCTCCACACCATTCACAATGTCGTTTGCCCACACACACTCCCCCCCCCCCCCCCCCCCCACGGCATTACCAATAGCGCCGACTGGTTTGCTGCTCTGTCTGGCCTGGCAATGTCGCAAAGTAAGTCAGAGTATCAGACTTGAAGGGGAAGCTCGACGATTCTGGACGAAAAAAATTTATTTTATTTGTCTTTATCGTTAAAAAAAAAAAAAAAAAATTGGATCGTAAATTTCATATCTCGCGTTGTTCGTAACAATGCTGCTGTGATCATGTAAAGAATCTGCACTTCGAAATATGAAAAATTGTAGAATGAAGACCATTTTTTTTTTTTTTTAAGTTCCATAAATACAAAAAAATGTTATATTCAAAAAATCGAACCCCTTCTGCAATTCGTTGCATTCGAACCTGAGACTTTTTTTTTTACATTATCGGAACACCGTTTTACGATTTTTGTACGACTTTATTTTTACCGATAATAAAAAAGTGAATTAAATTAATTAAAAAAAAAAAAAAAAAAAAAAAAACAACTTTTTCGGTCTGACATCGTGAAAACCCCCTCAAACTGTTGCGCGACATATATTTCCCTGTTCAAATTATGAGCATACGAGACGCAAGTGTTTTTACGATTTTCTTGCGTAATTGCGTCAATTAGCACGACCATATTACCGACCGTGCATATGCATCCGAGACGAGTGCAATATACAATGAGTCAGATATACAACTCGCAAGGGAGAAAGAGTTACAGAGTACGAGCGTAGATATATTTCGTTTATGATTGGAGTGTATTACGGACAGCCTCGAGGCATAAAGTAATTAAGGCGAAACCATTGGTCGAATTGCTCGAATCTCATCTTTGCTCGTTGGTAAACAAAAATGCTTATATATATATATCATATATATGCATACATATATATATACACACACACCTCTCCCCCTTATCTCTCGCGTTATGTTATTGGTCCGTCGATGAAAGAGGTAATACGCATAAACGCGCGAGGGATAAGAGAAGCGAACGAAGATAGGCAGATGAAGAGCAATGCTTTCTCGGACAACAGATGGTTTTGAGTCTCCCCATTCGTCTCGTCGTCTATCCGTCGATAATATATCTCGCATATGTTACAAATAATTGCATATTAATTACACACACGTTCGCAATCTCAATTATATTCGTGTAATTACAATTATACCCCCATCGACCACCGATAGATCGGATAAGACGGTAAAAATAAATATACAGACAAAATCGTTGATAATTATATTTATTTATCTACATTATTCTTGACAGTAAATAAATGCACTCTCTCACCGAGATACATTAATCAATTTAACATTCAGGATTGATCGACAATACTGCAGACATTCTAAATAACATATTGCGACGGGGCTTGAATTGAAATAGTACAAAAACAAAATCAAACACCGAAGAAATTTAATCGGCGCAACTGTTGAGTCGAATAATTGCCGGGTCGCACCGCAGTTTAAAATTAATTAAAGCGAAGTAGTCCTCGTACGGCGACCGCTCTCGGGGTGTTTCCCGGCCGGTGTTACCGTGCGTCGACTGACTGCGACTACGTCGACGTGTTCTCTATTCAGCGTGAACTTTGACCGAGGGCGCTTGCAGCGAATTGAAAGTAATTATATCGTTCCTCTCGCTCTCTTGGCCGCTCTAGATCGATACCTCGGGGGAGAGCTTATACCCGAGGTCATTGCGGAACCGTGAACGCGAAACGATGTAACAGTCTCTCACTCTCTCTCTCTCTCTCTCTCTCTCTCTCTCTCTCTCTCTATCTCTCTATCTCTCTCTCTCTCCCTCTCTCTCTCGCCGACACCCTGCATTGCGAGCCTCTAGCGTAATCGACTGCGTGACTACTCGGCTCTCCCGGGCAATACCAACTATATACGTTATACCCGTCATGTACCACTTATTACAGTGTATATACAGACCTATCGGATACGAGAGACGAAACACCTTGGTCAAGCAATTGCAATACAGTGACTCCTCTCTCTCTCTCTCTCTCTCTCTCTCTCTCCCCCGCTCCTTCGGTTCTTATTACCTTCTCTACTTAATTGCAATCCTGTCCTCGGGTGAATCGATCGGGAGGGGCAACGAGGAAGTCGCAGGAATTGCAATCGTTCCCGGTCCTCTTCATTCCGCTGCGATTTTCCGCTTTATCGAGAGATATTTCGCGTCCCGTCGACGGCGCCGAGACACTCGGAGCTCCAAGGCCGACGGAACGATTGAAACGTAACTTGGCAATGAATTGAAAAGAATCTCGTAACAGTCGTTGCTGCCGTTCCGTTCCGTTTTTTTTTTTTTTTTTTTTTTTTTTTTTTTTTTTTTCTTAATTTTTTTTCCTCTCAACTCCAATGATCGTTACGCGTGATACGATACATCGATGCTCGTGATTCGAATGGGCAATACACGAAGTTCTCGAGGCGGGCGACGATGCTGAATCGAAGGAGAGGGAGATTTGGTATATTACCTCCGACTCTATACAGGTATAATAATATCGCCGGTTCACACCTCGCTGAGCATAATGTAATCCGTGTGCCCACCCACTGGCCTTATCCGTCGCGTTACAAACCCGGTATAACTTTCTAAGTTGACGCGATCGAATCACGTAGCGAATTAAAGTTCGCTCAGTATGTCAGCCGGAATACGAATTCCGCCGATATGACATTACATCTCCGCGGCGAGTACGTAACACTGAGGGAAGAATCTCATAGAAATTACGACGAATCTGGTAGAAAAAAAAAAAAAAAAAAAAAATGCAGGCACATGGAAATTACAGCGACATCCTGGCAAACGTTCGTATTAAACTCAACACGTTCTGCTAGAAAATCTGGTAATTTTCGCTATCGCAGATATTAGCCCAATATCCTATAATTTTTGTCAGAATATAGCTTCCACTCAGTAGAAAATATAATCATCGGTTGCGTCGCGATCGCTAAGCATTTTTTTTTAGGCTTCTTGGTTACGCCGGCATATTATAGGGATCGAACTTTTTTTTTTTATATACACATACATACAAAAATTCGTCGACGAAATTCGCAGTTCTAATCCACGGAATTCTCAGTTTTGATCTACGGAATTCACAGTTTTAATTCACGAAATTTTCAATATAATCTACGAAATTCTTAATATAATCTATGAAATTCTCACTATAATCCACGAAATTCTTCGACAGATACGAAAAATGTTTCCAACCCGCCTTCTGAAAGAATTACCATATATAGGTCAGGTAAAAATTGCCCTGTGAAACTTTCGCATAGCGGCAGTGGTGGCGCTGATGTACCGTGTTGTTGACTGTTCGAAATTTACCATATGACTTTGTGGCTTATCCGAGATCCTTCTATCAGCGCACAGATGTGTGATTGGTTCATTTAACGATTCGCGAGATATTCGTGCGAGCTGTGCGTTTCATATTCGCGGTGCGACTCATGAAAACCGGCCCGAGGAGACGAAAGAGCCCCGGGAGCGTTTGCGATGAAACACGATGAAATCATTTATCAAAACTGTTTCTCTCTCGCGAGGCGAAATGAAGATATCGCTGTGACATTGATGGAATACGTTTCTTTATTGCCTCCTCCGGCGCGCAATTAATGTTATTAATTGCTCATTACGGTGGAAATTATTATTTGAAATGGAAAAAAACATACACACACACACACACACACACACACACGCGCGCGCGCGCGCGCGCGCACACGCACACGCACACGCGCACGCACGCACACACACTGTACGGTCTATTTTGTCTCGGATGGGCTCTATCCGGAGGGACGAGGGTACTGCAGATGCACCGTGGAACAGGGATAAGACTCCGGCAAGAGGCTGCAATATTTCTTCATTGACCCCGTGAGCGACCCAGCGAGAGGAACTTTGAAGATACGATCGTCGAGAGGGTGGGGTGGGAGGGGGAGGGAGAGGGCATGTAATTGTTGATGAAGAGTGTAAAAATCGTAATTAGGTTTCTCGCGCCAACCGAGTAAGAAACGAGTTGATGAGAGTGAGAGGGATACGAAGAATAAGTGGATGACTCTCTGTGAGGAGTTGAGAAGAGCATAAAGGAAAAGATTGAAAACAAAAACAAAAAACAAAAAACGAACAAAAAAAGTTAAAATTAAAAAACCAACGCGCGAAGGGATGAGTAGATAGAACACCGCGCGTTCCACCTGGCGGCGCCGTCGGGGATGTAAAAAATGAGAACCCCCGCTCTCACTCTCTCTCTCTCTCTCTCTCTCGCTCTCCTCTCCGTTCGCGCTTCGGAACAATATAATTACTTATTGGCAATAACTAAATGGAAGGCGAGAGGGAGAAGAGTGGGTGGGAGGTGAAACAAGTGATGGAAGCGGAGAGGGAAGGCGGAGGGAAAAAGAGCTCTCCGACAGAGAGCGGCCAAGGTAGCGGCGACGCTGGGTGAGCTGAGCGTGAGCAAAAAGGCAACTCTGTTGAAAACTAATCAAGATATATTAATTGCAGTGTACTTCACTTATATTGCCTTTCGAGCCGCGACTACGGCGCTGCGCCCGACGAGCTCGCCTGAGAGAAGCTCGCCACGCCGGGCATTATTGCAAATTCCTCGTGAGATGCGGGTGCGTGGGCGTATTAATGTATACACTACTTTGCAATTTCAACCGTTCTACTTATTACACGAAATTAAGAAACGTTTCATTGATTCACAGAATTAAAAAAAAAAAAATATTGTTTAAATAATGATACCTCTGATGCGTAAAAAGTTGAGGTATGAAAATATTTCAATAAAAATCAGTACACGACATTCCATCAACATAATTCAGATAATCTCTCGCACCGAGGAAAAAAAAACAATACAGCCTTAGTCCGGAAAACTTTACAACGCTGAAGTCACAAGTGGTAAAAATGGTAACATCGATTGCGTCGTGCGGCATCGAGAGTTATTAACTATTAACGGACCCACCCGGCATTTCTCGCGGCGTTGGCGGCAACTTCGCGTTTATTCTACGCCAGACGATATCATAACTTCGCAAGTGTATTATGATTCTTGTATTAGCGAAGGCGGAAGTTGGATGAATTCGCTGACGACATTTACTCCGTTCTGGCGAATCCGGCAGGGAGGCCGAAAGCTCCAATCCAACTTGATTGACCCATTTAAATTAGCCGTTTCTTTTGGTGGGCTGGTCGAGGACTTGTACGTTCAATCGCTCACAAACAGAGTGCCGAGCTGCATACAAAAAATGAGGGTATCGTCGTACCAGCGAGCGGGAGGAGAGGATCGAGATCGGGCGAGTGATGCAGGTCGCGAAATCGTGCAATGCCCACCTCAGAGTTTGCGTGCAGGTGGAAACGAACGCACACTTGCAAAGAGCGCGGCAGTACCGGCCGAGCTCTGATCGATGCCCCTCCGCCTTCCATTCCGCTCCTCCGGCGCGCTCTCCTCACTCCGCGTCATTCCTGGTACGGAACGGACGGTGCGGGGTTCGGCTACGACGAGGGGAGTTATGCGGGGAAACAAAGCATGCAATCAAAACGTTAATTACATTAAAATGAGTCGAAGATCGGACCAATCACGACTGCCCGGCGATGGGTACGAACGATCATCGAGATTGATTTTCGTTTTGAACAATTAACGATTCGTCACAGCTGAATGGGAGGCCCGAGTCTTGGTTTTTATTTTTATTTTTTTATTTTTTTTTTGTTCTTTTGCTGTTCGTCGATAATTTGAAACGGTCAATCTTGTAAGATCCAATTTTGCAATTCGATACAATTTTTTTATTACCAAGAAAAATTTCAATTTTTTTAAACTTAAATCGATGATTCGAACTCCTTCCCGACCCCCCCCCCCCCCCCCCCCCTTAAAACCGGATGTAAAAATGATTTGTCGAGGATATTTTCGCTTGAATGCTCGACGAAAATAAGATAAGGAATTTCTTGTTCGTGCGACGAGAATCTCAAGGACCGTTCGTCGCCGTCACTCCGCCGGGCCAATATCCCCGGCAAACTTCTAATATGAGCTCGCTCGCGCGCGATGTCCGATATATTCCGCAGCCAAATTGCACTCGGGGTAGCTAATAGGAATTTTGATTGACTGAAATTAAATGGTTATTGGAAACGCGGTCTTGCGAACGCGAGCACGGACAGAGAGCGCGTGACTCTTTAAATCGATTAGGTTTATTAGGTCTTGTATTGCCGATGGCGACCTCGTATAGTAGCATAGACGATCGGAATCCGATAAGCTTCGTATACCGAGAGCCGAGAGCGAGATACGACGGAGACGAAAGCGACGAGTCAATGTGGCGGAGGAGCGTGTGGGGGGCGGGTCCGGACGCTAGCTAAAAAGACACCCTTTTGCCGAGGCAATTTGTCGTTGACTCGGAACTCATTTTCTCGAAAGCGACCGCTGGCGGACAAGCACGGACCACGTCATTATAACCCCGGCACCGTTAAACTTCAATTTAATTCACCGACGGTGCCCTCGCATCTTATGAATCCACAAAATGAATAGACAAAATGAAAAAACAATCTTAAATCAAAATGAAAAAACATTTCTCGTGACCATCTTCGACTCACCAATTAATAATAGTCATTATAGTATCGTAAATATATTTTAGAAAGTAGTTTTTTTTTTGGTTTTGTTTGGCTTCTCTGCTTGCTTGTTTGACCCAATTTTCAGGGGTCCAGGCGTCCACCTAGCGCCCCCCCCCCAGCCCGGATTATTCTAAATCCCCCCAAAGACTTCCCTACCGGACACTAATAACTATTCCCCCATTAAGTATTATACTAATCTGGTACTGTTCCGTGGATCTCGGTGAGTCCTGCAGACTAATGCTGTGCACCATCGTCGTGTACAAAAAAAAAACTGATTTTTCAACCGGAAGTAACGTCATAACGGAAATACGTCACTTTCGGTATGAAAATCTCATTTTCCGACCGTAAATGACATCGTACCGGAAATACGTGACTTTCGGTTCGAATGATGAGTTCTTCAAAACGGATGTGAAGTAGTTCCGACGAGTCCCGAGACAACGAAATTTTCGGTTTCTAGATTCGATGACTCATAGCGAGAGCAAGTCACGAAAACCTATCAGTAGGGTAAATGTGGTGAATATGAACCACCCCCGATTAACACGTAAATCAATGAAACATGGACCGGTCAGTATTCCCCACTTTTACCCTACATTATATTAATCAGAACATTTTTGTTCGAATTATCTCTAATTTCGTGTAATTCAGCCGAGATTCCACGAAAGATTTTTCGTCGCCGATAGAGCAATTCACGTTTCGCCAGTCCTCGTAAAATAATGTGTCGAGTCTCGGTAATTTCTCGAAGCATCACAGGGTAGTGTACCTTTATACGAGGAACAAGTAATGTGTCTCGAGGTAGGTTACTACTCCCCGTCTCTGCAGTCTCCCCGTAGCTTCTCTGCAAGGTAACCCGGCGCAATGCACACACGCACGCACACACACACAAACCGGCGCATGCGTGGTCTCACACAAGGAAGTACACAGCCGTGGGCATACACGGGCCGGGCGCTGCTAATGAGTTAGACCGACCTATCCTCCTCGTCCTTCCTCTCGCGTTCAGCCTCTCCTACCCCGCTGCGCCACTTTAATTGTCCAAAGCGCAAATTGGGCGGCTTTAATTAGCGTAATTATTTTTGGTCTGCTCGTCTTCCGTTTTTCGAGGCCGAGACGCCGAATCGACTGAAGCGTATTTACACCACATCCACATCGGCGCACCATCGGATTATGAGGCAGTGAACGTCGTGAATTTAAGGAAGTTGTCGCTTAATGCGACACTTGTTATTTCGAGGTGAAGAATTTTAATTATCATCGTCGTATTCCTTATTGTGAAACGATAAAAAAACATGTATCTCACACACAGGCTCCTTTTACGTGCGGAGAAATCTCCCGTTTGGCCAGCGCTCAGTCGGTAATAAAAACTGTAATCCACTTGTTTCAAGAGTGCTAAACTTTTGAGCGGAATAATAAATCATGAACCTTCGATTAAGTGATTAATGATGATAGTAATAATTTGTGTTCAGCCCAATATAAGAGCTCGACAGAGTATCGCAAGTATTTTAAGTGCAAAGTAATTTCCGTACTTAAAGTACTTTAATAAAATACAAAATACAAAGTACTTTTTCTTCCTGATCGGAAGAGGCGGAGTTTCACGAGTACGAAATTTAGAGAGGAATCTTCAAATCAAACGGCCCTGTTCAGGGCTAATGTTTTTTCAAAACGTCCAAACTCGTCGTTTCCAATCCTCGGTAACAGACTAATTCGACTGAACTACGACGACTGAAGCTTGAGGTAGTGAGTGGAGGTCGACTGGATGTATGACAACTAAATCTGGGACGTATGGATCTAGTACAGTGGCGGAAAGTGAGACAGGTCTTCATTGTATGCATAAAAAATCGTATTTTTGGGATTTAAGTGGAAAATATTGGGTTGGGAGTAAAATAATTGTTATATTCGTGATCAGCGGGAAAAAAGTACGTCAAACATAGCCTTGAAACAAAAGAAATCGATGAAACAACGATTTTTCCATTTTTTTTTTTTTTTTTTTTAGCCACTTTTAGAAAAACGTCGATTTTCGTGATTTCCAAACATCGATATCTCGGCTCCCAATGGAGCTAGGGAAAATGCGAGGTATCCGTCGTGTTGTACGGGAAAAAATACACAATATTGGGTCCTGCCCAAAGTTTTTGGAAGAGTTTTATCGTGCCGTTTGAGCGCTTCGAAAAACGCTAAAAGTGGACTCAAAAGGTAGCCTTGCAATTTTTTGACGAAATGGTTTTCTATTTTTGAAATTAACTGCCACGTATTTGGACGTATTTTTTTCACGCTGAGCACGAATCCGCTGGGCTTTTCGGGACTAAAGTATAGTGAGATAATGAGAGTCACGATTTTATGCGCGAAAAATCGTTTTTCTTTTTTTTTGTCATTTGAGTGGAAAATATTGAGTTGGAAGTAAATAGCTTCCTCAAAGAGAAAGCTATGCTCAAAATTGTACAAATGCTTTGATCTTAGTGCTCCGTAATAGTACTTTAAGTATCAAAAAGTACTTTGATACTTTAAGTACGTACTTTAAGTACCAAATAAGTATTCATGTACTTTAATTGCTGCCCAGCTCTGCCCAAAATGTTGGTAACTCTTTAAAAAAAAAAAAATGGATTTCAGTTTTTGTTACCGGCCGAGTCCATCGCAAATCGCCTCAGTACTGCCCGAGGAATATAACTGTAGTTTATTTTCCTTTATTTTTTGACTGACAATTACATCCCGCAGTCCTTGAGTGTATGACTATTTACAATCGACTTTAATCGTAACGGTGTCTCGAGAGGTTGAGATTGCTGCTGCCGGGCCGGTTGAGGCAATCGAGCGTGATCCGGTACAGATCCTTCTTTACCCGCAGCTGTACCGTAGCGCGATTAAGCAAGAAAACGGATCTTCGAATGGCGAACCGGCGATCGCCGGCGCGATCGGTCTGCGGAGAGTGTCGCGTCGCGATTTATATATAGTCACGAAATGGTAATTGGCCCCCGAGAGTTACCATTACTAACGAGCCATCGGGGAGTCCTAATGATCCTGACGTTCGATCGCCGACACACGAGACGGAGAATCATCTCGGATACTCCGAAGAATTGCAAAACTCATTCGCTCGGAAATTTTCAGCCAGTCATCCTGTATACACGTGGCTTCGTTCGTCTTATCAGAGGCATTAGATCTACGAGCCACTAATCAATAGTGATTTAGGATCGATCGATCGAATTGAAATCGAACAGTTTCGTATCCGTCAGCGATGTTTCATACCCATAACTGTTATTACATTTAATTATCGTTTTTTTTTTTTTTTTTTTCTCCTTAAATCTTTCACTCGTCGTTTCCTCCGTGGCGAATTCTATTCTATTGTAAAAATATTTCGTTTCCTCCGAGGCAGACGGAGGTCCTTCGTACTTGTCTCGAGTCCCGTGAACGAACGATTGGACACGGGGAAACGAATCTACTCGAGCGCGCAAAACACATACACACACACACACACTGGCGGACGATGTGGGCTATACACACGTACACATCGCGGCTTCGGTTGCTCTTCGAATTGTTCTATTTTCGATTTCTTCGTAATTACTAATTAGAAGCCGACGTCTCGCCGATGAAGTAGAACGGATAGAACAGATGGTAGCTGGTAATTGCACGGTACGAGAACCCGCCGCTGTTCTCTATCCGATGTTACCCCTCTTACTTCTCGCCTATTGTATCTACGACTCCACCTAGTGATGTATAGTGCGCGCCACGCGGAACGATAACCAGCGGTTTTCTTTTTTTTTCTTTTTTTTTTTTGCTTTCAATTTTTTCGCTTTACGAAGTTTTTATGGCACGGCAATCGATATATTCTCCGATACGAACGAAAAAATCGCCGATGACCTCTTAACCCCTCAATGCCGGCTTTACCATTCAGGGAAACAGCCAACTATTTTTGAGAATATTCTCATTTTTTTTTGTTTATGCAAAGATTCTGGAAAAGTTTGATAGATCGTATCATGAAGAAAGTTTTTGGAACATAATGTCATAATAGTACATTACGATACTAGTACGAAAAAACTCGGTGCGTAAAGTGCAGTTTTACGCACGCTTCGCGCGCGTAAAACTCCCCTTTCACACCTCGTGAAATAATAGTAATTTACGATACAAGTGGGATAAAACTTTTTCTAACGAATGTGACTTTGCGGCACGAATCAAATGGTAGTGTTACAATCAGACGAATTCACCGTTTTTCGCACGAGTATCGTACCGAATTTTGCTTCACAAGCTGTGAAAATGGAAGTTTAGGGCACGCGAAGCGTGCGTAAAAGTAACATTCTGGCGCCGAGTGTAATCAAAATTATTTTGTTGAAATGAAAAAAATTTAAGAAATCGATTTTATGTAATTCATGCCTGTAAAGCGCTATTTTTCGGTTTGCAACCGTGAGATTTGTAAATTCCCCGCGAATGCGCAGATCAGCTCCTTCGCGTGCGATTTCTCGCATTTATTGCACGCTGCTCGGACTTTATCGCACGCTGGCTGTACAGCGTTACAATCGGCAGGCACGGAGTAGCACTTCTCCTGCATTCGTTACAGAAAATATTATGCGATATCTAGTGCGGTGTAGCGAACATCATTCGCGGAGTGTGAAGTAAGTTGCCCGCTTCACACAGCGTGCGTAGGAAGTTCGCTTTACCGCACTTCTATCGCAAAGTACTATTTCGCACATTTTTGTCCCGGAGAGTGTCGGGCGGTTGAGATTTTTTTTTTCAAGGAAAATGTTTTTTTTTTTTGTAGGGTTATCATTTTTTTAAACGACTAAATTATGTAAGGACGAAGGAAATTGGGTCCATTAATCAACAGATTCTACAAGTGGAATTGAAACGTCATATATACGTGGCAACTGCCGAGTACGATCTGGTGGGCAATGTGCGGTCCGCGGTCTCCGGTCGTCGGGCAGCCGAAGACGGTTGGCTTCGCCGACGCCGGATAAATTAGCAATTTAATTATACAACTGTCAGAGTCGGTTATTAAATTAATAACGAGGTCTGCCCCTCACGAGTTCCAATCGAATCCTTCATCGCTGCGTTTCCCATTGGTTACCAAACTTTCAACGTTCAATTTATATTCATTTGCTTGCTTAAGCAATATGAGAGCAAATATCATTTTCTTGCCTTCGAGATTTTAATTATTATTCATCGTATGCTCTCTTGAATCCTTAAATGGTTATTGCATACTTAAAAAAAAAAAAAAAATTGCCATCAGAATTTCATGAATTTATAATTCCTTTATTCAAGTGCAAGCATTTGAAAACTAATTTTAGCAAAAGTAAATTTTTTTTTTTTTTTTTTGCATTATTCGATACGGAAATTTAGTAGCCTGTCGATTTGCTTGCTTGAGCAATATGACAGCAAATATAATGTCGTGTCTTCCAGATTTTAATTATTATTCACCGTATGCTCACTTAACCCTTCAAGTACCGGGCACTTTTTGCCGAGAGCAAGCGCGATCTGGTCTTCCTTTAAGCACAAGAACGATTGTGATATTCGTCATAAATTTCTTCTGATATTTTTTAGCGTATCAACTTGTCATCGAATCGTCTAAAGGTTGCGTCTTAGCAAATTCTAGACCCTCGTTACACAAGTATCCCGTGCGTGAAGGGTTAAGTCCTTAAATAGTTTTGCATACTTAAAAAAAAAAAAAAAAAAATGCTCTTACTATTTCGTGAACTTTTGATTCCCCTATGGGAATCGCAAGCATTTGAAAACTAATTTCAGCGAAGGTAACATTTTTTTCACATTACTTGATGCGAAAATTTAGTAAGCCTGCTGGTGTCGAAGAGTCTTTCGAATGCGTGCGAGGAGGCACGATGATGTTTGCTGTAAACGTAAATTTCACGACAACGCGTTCGTCAACATCCATTCGCCGAATCTCACGAAATCGGCTGTCGTTCCTGATTCTCCATAACATAAACCGTACGTACACTTGTACACGTATCGGTACAGCGTACCCCGCCCGTTCGCCCGTCTACGGAGGGCCCGCATACAGCCGTACAGCGGATACATACGCGTCCGCGTACGCGGCAGCTAATTGCTGCATAAACATCGAGCTTTACGAGGCGTACTTTGCAACCGCGAGTTGCGCCGCACTTGGCAAACATCGGCTGCCATTAACGTTGAATACGCGACGCGTACATCTAGGCCGGGGTACGGGCGAATGCGAAATATATACTATACCCGGCCGAAGTTGCAGCACCAGGACAGTCGGAGTTGGCCGGGTTCTCTTGCTCGTTCTCGGGATCCGAGAGCAAGGCCTGCAGTCCACGGGTCCAGGCTGTATACCGATCGTCGTACGCCTACGACATGTTTAGTTCGTGTACACCGTTTCGATATGTACCTATTTGTACTGTTTTCCCCTCGAGCGGGGAAACGGTTCACCCTCAAACATGTACCGAATATCGCGAACTACCGATCAAAGGGAACTAAACGTTGCGAAAGTCTTCCACTCCGAAACAGATATTTATCACGATCAATTAAGTATTTGTTTTATTTGTTTGCTATCCAACAAAGAAATATTATATACCGATTGTTGGATAAAAAAAAACCTTTCATTCGTCTCACCGTACACTTTCGAGATCAATTTTTTTTTTATCACTTCATTATTCAATCGAATTTATTATCCGCATTTATTGTTATTCTCATACCTCGGTTGTCGGAGCGGAAGTCTTCCGCTCCGAAATTCACCTCGTTCAATTAAATATGTGTTTCATTTGTTGACAATCTATCAAACAATTATTATATACCGAGTGTTGAAAAAAAAACCTTTCATTCATCTCACCTTACACTTTTAAGATCAATTTTTTTTTATCACTTAATTATTAAATCGAATTTATTATCCGCATCTATTATTATTCTCATCCCTCGGATGTCGGAGCCGAAGTATTCCTGTTTCGGAGCAGAAGTCTTTTGCTCCGAAACAGAAATTTACCGCGATCAATCAAATATTTGTTATATTTGTTTACAGTCTACCAAAGAAATATTATATACCGACTGTTGAAAAAGAACCTTCCATTCATCTCACCTTACACTTTTAAGATCAATTTTTTTTTTATCGCTCAATTATTCAATCGAAATTATTATTCGCATCTATTATTATTCTCATCCCTCGGATGTCGGAGCCGAAGTATTCCTGTTTCGGAGCAGAAGTCTTTTGCTCCGAAACAGAAATTTACCGCGATCAATCAAATATTTGTTATATTTGTTTACAGTCTACCAAAGAAATATTATATACCGACTGTTGAAAAAGAACCTTCCATTCATCTCACCTTACACTTTTAAGATCAATTTTTTTTTTTATCGCTCAATTATTCAATTGAAATTATTATCCGCATCTATTATTATCCTCATCCCTCGGATGTCGGAGCCGAAGTATTCCTGTTTTGGAGCCGAAGTCTTTTGCTCCGAAACAGAAATTTACCGCGATCAATCAAATATTTGTTATATTTGTTTACAGTCTACCAAAGAAATATTATATACCGACTGTTGAAAAAGAACCTTCCATTCATCTCACCTTACACTTTTAAGATCAAATTTTTTTTTTATTTTTTTTTATCGCTCAATTATTCAATCGGATTTATTATTCGCATTTATTATTATTCTCATCCCTCGGAATATACAAATACTGTAATTTTCATAGGTCTTCAACCCTTTGCCTCTCGCTATTCCCGAAGAAAGATGAGTATCGCGGCGACGTCGGAAACCCGAGAGGCGAAGAAGCGGGCGGGGAGCGATATTCTTTGCTTTGACGTTCCTTGCTCCCTTATCCCGGCAAAGGCACACAAGGCTAACTAAGAACTAACAACTCGACCAGATTAAGCGAATAATTAAAACCAGTTTCGCGGGAAGGAGGAGCCGGAGGGAGTTGAAGCCTTGGTATACGAAGCCTGCCGGAACGACGAGCAATCCACGCGATATAACGTTAGATGAGGAGCGCGGGGGTGAGAGACGAGAGTTCTCGAGTGGCGCCCCTCGACTTTATTCTATGAACGAGCCTACAGACATACATTTATACAGTGTATCACTATAAGCTTTATTCATTTACTTTCATTTTTTTTTTTTTTTTTTTTAATTTACCATCGATTTTTTTTTTTTTCATCTTCGGTACATTAAATCAAAGGATTATCACGCCAGACACTCTCTCTCTCTCTCGTAATTTTTTTATTTGGCAATCTCATAGACAACCCGATAGGCATTATACCGTTCGAGACGGCGCATAGAGGAAGCGCCCTCGCGCATCCGCGCGCGTCCGGTTGCGATCGCGAGTCGTATGCCGCGTCTTTTCTCGGCGCAGAAAACTTTAACGGGGCCTTCGGGTTTTCTCTCCCTTCAATTAGTTAAAGTGGAAAAACGTGATACACTGCGAGAGATCGAGGGGTATGTACGGTTAACACAGTGAGGGGAGGGAAAGGACGCGCGGGCCAGCCGAGGGTAAAGACGAGAGAAGACGAGAAATCTCGGATCTCGATCGCCGTCCGGAGCGCGCTCTCCGGTTCTCTCCCTCCCGGTAGAGCGAGAAGCCGAGGCACCCCGCGGCTTATCGTTCGCAGGACTGCCAATTAAAAGGTGCATTTACAACACCTTATTATATCGACGAGGAGAGCTCTGCTCTCGGCTCGGCTCCGATCTCGTTTGCTTTAGCTCCTATCTCTGTCCGGCTCGTCCTCTCCGGCAACGGGCGGACCGCTATCGCGGACCCGGCTATGCCCTGCCGGGAGGGCGCTGGCGAAGGGTTTCAGCGCGCGAAAGGAAAATATGTGCATCCATGGGAAAGGGAAAACAGTGGGAATTAAACGAGAATAAGGGGAGTGGCGAGAAGATAGAGAAATATGCATGAAGCATTAAGTAGCGGGATGAAGATAGGAAGGTGGAGACTGAGAGTCGCGGAACGGCGATAGGAAAAAGCGGGGGGGGGGGGGATGAAGACGGGTCGAGAATACCTGCCGAGGAGAGGCGATCGTCGTCGTGGCTCGTTCAGTTAGAAAGCGTTTTGCGATGGCGCGAAAGATTTAGCATAGACTCGGGAGCATCTCTCGGCCGTCGTTGACTCGGCGGCGCTAGATATTTAATTGGAAACGCGTCATATTTATCGCCGCTTAAAGCTGGAACGGTTCGCGCGACAGGAGAATGTTCAAAGCGAAGATAGCCGTAGGCGGGAGGAAGATGTGGGAAGAAGAGGGGAAAAAGAAAAACGGCCACGTCGCGGAGTCGAATAGCAGTGCGGAAGAACGGGAACACCGAGACGCTCTAATTGGTCCCCTTTCTCGGGTGAGATGGGATCATTGACGACTTATACTATAATAGCCGGGAAGAGAGACTCGGGAATTTTTTTTTCGTCACGGCGCGACTAGGAAAGTCACCAACGTTCTCGTTAAATTTACCTTTGATACCGTATATTTTATTATATTTTCTTCTATTTTTTTTTTTGTGAATAAAGTTTTTCTTCAAAATATTTATGTGTTTTGTTTTATTGTGTTTCAGGCTGTTTGCCGGCATGTGCACGGGATGCGGACAACCGATACCTTCGAACGAGCTTGTAACGAGAGCCGGCGGTAACGTGTTTCACGTAAAGTGCTTCACGTGCAGCAAGTGCGGCAGTCCGCTCGTCGCTGGCGACAAGTAAGTAGAGCAACGTCGAGCAACTAGCAACGTCCGTAGGCTTAAGGATCATTTGAAACTGTTAATGACGAAAATTCTTATTATCAAAATTATTATTTTTAAAAATGAATTTATGTATTATTTCACGCTGATTGCAAATCCTACAATTGTCTCGTCTTGTTATCTGAAAAACAGCTGTCATCAATATTTCGCAATTTGTATCCGAAGGCCGCAGTGCTTAATCCCTTACGTTTGTTCCTCTTCTCTTCTGTCACCAGATCACTTTTAGTATCGAGTTGTTAGTGTCAAAAATCATTGTTGCGATTATAAAAAAAAAATAATCATTTCTGTATTATTGCATGGTGATTGCAAATCCTACAATTGCGTTGTCTCATAATCTGAAAAACGCTTTTATCAATATTTCGCTATTTGTATTTGAAGTCCGCACTGTCTAATCCATTTACGTTCGTTTCTTTTCTCTTCTGTCCTCAGATAACTTTTAGTGTCGGGTTGTTAGTGTCAAAAAATTATGATTACAATTATTAAACAAAACAAAAAAATGAATTTCTGTATTATTTCACGCTGGTTACAAATTGTACAGTTGACTTGCCTTGTCTTGTTTTCTGAAAAACAGCTTCCATCAATATTTCGCAATTTGTATCCGAAGTCCGCACTGTCTAATCTCTTGCGTTTGTTCCTCTTCTCCTCTGTCACCAGATACCTTTTAGTGTCGGGTTTGCCGGTGTGCGAATCGGACTGGTTGAAGATGGTCAAGTCGTCGGGAGCAGCGGCGGCGGCGACGGCGGCAGCGGCGGCCGGAAACGGCGGTGCACCAGTGAGGAAGGGCAAGGTAGGACGGCCGAGGAGGAGCCGCGAATGAGGCGGCAACCCGGTCGGTCGCCCGAAGAAGGTGCAACCAACGGCGCAACAATTAGTCGCGTCGCCCGTTGCCGCGTCCGCATCATCGTCGTCGGGACATCAATCCTCGTCGGTACCGCAATCCCCGAATACACCGGGCGGTTTGCATCAACCTTCGTCGGGTCAAGTCGACGTTGTGGACGTTGGCGTCGGGGGGGAACCCTATTCGCCGCCGCCACCGGGTCATCCGCACTACCATCATCATCATCATCATCACTCGCAGATGAGTCTCGTTCATCAACAGCCCGGAATCCCTGGGCATTCGCAGCAGCAGCAACCGCCCTATCAGGAATGGTCGCACTGGGGTGAACCTTGCGATTAAAAAAAAAAAAAAAAAAAAAACCTGAAAAGAAAGAAATAAAAATGTCATCAAACCTCTTCGACATCCGTGGTACAAAGTGAAAATCACGGCATGGACGAATTGAAGTGAGTTGAGGGAAGGTAAAAAAAAATGTGATGACGAGAACTTTCATGAAAACTCGAGTGATACGATGATAGATTTTTTTGTGAAACAAAAATGGTAGAGACAATTTTACGTGAAAAAAAAAATAAAACGTAAAGACTTTCGAGAATGTGAAATATTAGAGTTTAAGGAGAAAAAAAAACAGAAACTCTTCTTGCTTGTCGATCCAGAGATATTCCGAGGAGATATTGTATTATTATTATTATTATTATTATCGAAGAAGAACGAACGAGAATAGCGAACTGTCGCCGTGTTATCCGGGATTTAATGCCTCGCACGAGCGGGACTCGACCGCGCGAGAGCAAGAGAAAAACACATACACACAGGTACACAGACACAAAATGAACCCGACGGCTTGAGCCGACAGTGCGACGTCAGGTTTTAGGGAGATAGTACTTATATATTTTTACTTGAAGTGTACTAAACACGTGGACGAGGAGACACGGGAGACGTTGGAGACGGGAGAGGTTCAAAGCGAAAATATCATTGCGCAATCACGATTGTACGAAAAAAAAAAAATCAAACTTGCTGCTGAATATCCCGGTCATTGGCCGTGTATGGTAAGCCATTCAAATTAATTACACTATTTACCATACGAAAAAGTTTAAGAATGCTTGGCTAAATGCGCCAATTACCGGGACATTCGCCTTGTTACGAAAAATAAAATTTACAAACATGACGACCGATTGAGAGAACTTTGCGCGATGTGTACTCGTGCGATAATTATAAATGTTGCTCAAAAAAAAAGGGGGAGGAAAGGAGGGCGATCCTGTAGAGGATAACGACTACCGCTCAGATCTTACGAAATGCGAAAAAAAAGTTTATCGTTATAATGAGAAAGACTTTTTTCCTTCGTCCTTTTCAAAGTTTGCTCATTTTTTCAGCCCCGCCGCCCACCCGCCCTTAACTCTTATACTATCGAAAGGCATCCCGGAGTTCTTCACGACGTAGGGCACGCGTATCGTAAATTCTTGCATAGCTCATTTCGGGAAAAGCTTGGCTCGGAGCCTCTCGACTTACAGTTCCCTTTCCGCCTCACTCTAGTCTCAAAGTTTTTATTGAAACAAGCAAAGTCCCGCCGTGACGAATGTTAACGAGCTGGTATACATGGACTACGAGCGAGGAGAGACGCAGGGCCAGGTAGTTCAACTACGAAATGAAGGACCCGAGACATGGTGCGATTACCATTACAAATTGGAAGACCGGCAGGTGTCTCCTCCCCGGCGGAATGGTCGTGCTTTGGCTCGTTTCGCCGATGAGAGAATCGGGTACGAAAAGCTTTCTATAAACGAGCGAAAGACTCGTCGGGGAGTGGAATGAAAGAGAGAAATAAGAACGTGGAATCGATCGCCTCGGCGAAAGAATCACTAAAGGGACACCCCGGCAACAGGCGCGAGCCTCGGTCTCTTAGAAAATTATTTTTCTTTCAAAATCATCGGCCCTTTCGCATCGCTGAACGTAAAGAGATTGGAGCCCGCGGTAAGTTCGTTAGGAGTCCCTTGTTTCCCCGCGGCGGCAGGCGCCACAGCTGTTAACCGTTGTACACTTTCACGCTTCCACGGGATCCCTTCTTCTTCTTTTTCTTGTCCCTCTTGCCCTTTGAGCACTGCACGTCGTGCGAAGAGAAGCTCACACATTTCTGTATTTTTTAAAATTTACTTTTACTTATTTTTTTTGTTTACTGGACGAAATGGAGCGATTCACGAGACATCCTGAGATCTTGTCGTCTGGAGTTTTTTTTTCCATTACTGCTGGCAAATTCGTACCTAAGATTCGTTAATTGTTACTTATCTATATTTCCCGTACCGTCCGACGGAAGCAATAAAGGATGCTCGGACTCGCTGAGACCGCCTGTTGCCTCACACACACACTTGCGATTCACGGCAGACAATCACCGCACAAAAATCCAAAAATGCAAAGGAAGTTAAGACTGGAAATCCGTGATGAGAAAAACAAAAAAAAAACCGAGTTTACGAAGATCATTCGCGATAGTTCTAACGTAAGTGTATAATCTTAAAGGGACGCGTCGGAAAATAGTAAGGACTTCTGCCATGCTTGAATCCAATGTCGTTTTGTTTCATCTGCGATTAACGGAGATTATTGTATAAAAACACAAGAGAAGAATTAAATAAATCGACAACTCTATCTGACGCAGTCCGTCGTCGAGGGCGAGGGCTCGAAAGGGCCGGAGCTCCTTCAAAGCTCAATAAATACGAATGACAAGTAAAGATATAAGGACAGAGAAACAACAAAACACTACTCTTGGATGTAAAACTGTATCATAAAAACAAAAAACAAAAAAACAAAAAAATAAGACACAGATAACCGATCGTTGTGCGTTTACTCGTTTCGTTCTTTAGCGAAAAAAAATTGTTTCTTCTTCGAAAAAAGTGGGGGATTGGGGGAAGAAAAAAAAAAAGAAAGAAAGAGACGAGGAGGCTGCGCGTAACCTTGCGATGCGTAATGGGAGGAGAAAGGAGCGACGACGCGCGCCGGAGTTTCCGGCAGTCCTCGAAGAGTTTGCTGAGGAATTCGCAGGCGTTTTGGACGTATCGATATTTTGACACGAGTCGCGCACAATTTGACGTTCTAAAAAAAAACTTTGTCGAAACATCTCATTCGAAATCGGCCCTGAACAATAGTTTTCATTCCGCCTCCTCGTGTACATGTTCTCCGCGCAAAGACTGTCCAAAAATTGCATCGCCCAAGACCGCTGCGAACTCCGTGGATTTAAAATAAAATGAGACTCGAGAGTGCGACAGTGAAGAAAAGAAAAGAGTTGCAGCTATGAAGAATGTGTAATTTAAAATTGTATATAGGTACATTTTGTATATTGTTAAAGATTTGTGTGATATAAATGGTTATTTACTACTTAACGGGAAACAAAAAAAAATAAAATAAAAAAAAAAATAAAAAAAAAAATAAAGATTTGGCGCGACGCGCCGACGGCGATCACAAGTCCGGAACTAGCGATGTCCGACGACCGAAAAAAAGAGAAAAAAAAAAAAAAAAAATGTTGCGCTGGTGATGCCCGACATCTTCGAGTTGCCTCCACTGTCGAAAATCGAGTTCACAAATCTGACGAAGGTGAAAGAAAACAAAAAAGAATGTTGAGATAATTATTTAAACTGATCGTCGTTTCTCGTCGTTGTGAACTTCGATCGGAGGTGTTGCGAACGATGTAGTATACATGACACGATAACGCGTATATTACCGCTCGAGGATGCCGTGGTGACAATTATGTGACATGCGAACCAAAACGGGCGTTCGAAGAATTAAAAGATTATGAAAAAAAAAAAAAAAAAAGATGATGACAACAAAGTGGTCAATTCGCGTCTAGTTAATTTTGTTATTTGATTTATCTCAACTTTTAAGCCGGGACCGGGATCTCTAGTCGGTTTTCCGGGCTCTTGTAAGATATTGCGGCACACAAAAAAAAAAAAAAAATTACACACACACACACACACACACACGTACACACACGTTTATTAATTAATTAAAAAATAAAGAAAAACGATACACGTTTTTAGAAAATTAGTCAAAGCCGTTTATTAATTTTTTAATTTTTTTTCGCTTTTAATTGCTCCGTTCTTCCCAATCGTCCTTCCCTTTCTTTCCGTATGGTGTGTTTTTCAGCCGCTGCAACATTGTATCTTTCTCTAATTTCAGAAAATTACATATCTCTCTTGACGGTATAATAACAGCGAGTATGATGCACGCACGCAAGAAAACAGGCGGTCTCCTGTATGCTGTATCTCTTCGCGCAGTGAGCAGCGATTTGGCATGCACGAGTCGCCGGCCACAAGTCACTATTAGGGTCAGAAATATTCTTGGAAGTAGCCGTGGAGTAAAATCAGCCAACATCCTTGTACATGCTGGGAATTTCTAAATTCCCTTCGGTAGCTATATATACATATAAAATCGCGAGGCGATTCTCCAGTCCGTCCATCCGACGATCTACGGGGGCTTCTCTCCTCGCTCGCCGACGTTCCTCACTCTACCGGTGACAATATAACGAGCTCTCGCAGCTAATTACGGAAAAACGCGCCTCAAGCGACACGAGTGTTCTTTAGAAATTTTTTATTTCTCATTTTCTTACTATTTTTTTTTGTTTTTTTTTTGTTCTTTTCCACTGGACATAGTCACCGAGCGAGTAGATTTCTCGATGAGAATTTCAATGGTTCTCGGCACGCGCTGACCGACGGTAAACGTCGGTATCCAGCGTTGGATAACGCGCTCTCTCGTTTCTCTTTCGTTCGAAATATCCTCAAAGTTTAGCCGAGGAGGGCGAGTAGGGTGGGAAGATCGAGTGTCTTACCGAGAGCGATCCTCTCCCCGATCGAGCGAACGACTCGCGTATTTCCGTCCCTTTCTTCCTCCGCTAATTGTCAGGCGTATAAATCGGCGGTAAGGCCGGACGGAGGAGCGCCGAAGGAACGGCGACGGAGCGAACGCGCGGGTGTTGCCGGCGTCGCGGTCCTTTTTCCCCAGCGCGCGCATGTGTGCACACGCGTGTGTATAGTTACACGCGAATCTCGCGATCGCTTTCGTTAATTGGGCGATATAGAAACGGATTCCGCAGGGGGATATTGAGGAGGGGGGGGGGGGGGGACCGACTCCGGGCTGGTCTGCCTTCGAAATACGTGAATATACACGCCATTCTCCGGGATGCTCCATACTCTTCGGTTCGAGAATCGCGCGAAGAGAAGCTCCTCTGGTCTTCGCCCTCCGTGGCTCGGATACACCTCGGGCAGTTTCCTTTCCCCCGTTCTCTTTCGACTGGCTCGTCGTAACTTCGGATCTTTACAGCCTCCTCACAACGCGATCTCGTAAGATCGACTTCCGTTTTTCTTTTCATTATTTTTTTTTTAATTTATTTTTTGACGTCTTTTATCGAATCAGATATTCCCGAGGAGTTCTGGAAGAGAGCGGTTTCATGAAGTATGTAATGCGGACGAGAAAAAAAAAAAAAAAAAAAAAACGGGGCGAAGTCACGCTTCCGAAAACTTCGAACCACCGCCACTTTGCGCGCTCGTTATTTCCGGCGAAACACTTCACAGAAATTGTGTCACCCGTTCTCTCTCGCTGATTGCTCGTCGAATCGTTCGTCTAAATAGCCGAAGGTACCTCCGATGTGAAGGGAAGACCGGTAGCTCGTGACTCTCGCTGGGCTGTGCGGATCTCGTCGTTGCGTCGGACAGAGGATTGTTAGATCGTTTGAAAGAGCGTTGATGGCTCGCCGCTGGTTGGCCGCTGAAGGGAGTCGGGCCGATTACGGGCTGCGAGTTTCGCGAAACCTTCGCAAGTAGACTGACTTATATTGGCGGACATCTATAAAATTTTAATAGGATCGATGAGATTTAACAGAAATGCGGTAGATCCGAAGCGACGACACGGCAAGTGGAAGAGGGCTTTAGCGATCGGACAGAAGATCACTAAAAAAAAACAACAACACGGCAGCTCGACGATAGAAGTGAACGATGAAATTCCTCGGTCGGTAAGTGACAATGGGTTTTATGGATCGGAGCGAAGATCTCAATTTGAAAAAAAAAAAAAAAAAAAGAAATCAACACGCAAGTGCCGTATAAGCGTGAACAACATTTCGTAAACAGAAGACAACGTTATTTGATTGCCTGGTCAAGTCGATAAATTTGAAAATGACTTTCATCGAACCGAAGATCACTAAAAATAAACGGCAGGTTGACAATAGAAGTGACCACTGAAGAATCCCTCGTTCGATTAGTAAAAAAGGCTTTTAAGGATCAGACTGAAGATCTCTAAAAAAAAAAAAAAAACTAGCACGCAAATGCCGTATAAGCTTTAACAACATTCCATAAAAAAAAGTGAACGTTAGATAATTGCCCGGTCAACTGGATGAATAGAAAATGGCTTCCACACGATCGGACCGAAGATCACTAAAAAAAAAAAAAAAAAAAAAAAAAAAAAACGGCAGCTCGACAATAGAAGTACAACCAGAAAAACAATTAATTTGACGGCCACCATTTGTTTAGATCAAGTAAAAAATTTCATCGATTTAAATATATATTTCATTTCATTTGAGTAACTATTTACATAATTCAAATGAATATTTATTTAAATCAAATAAATATTTAACACCACTTAATCTAAGCAAACGGTGTCGGTAAAATAAATTATTTTTCTGCGCGTAGACGCCGGAGTCTCTCGGTCGTTAAGTGAAAAAAGGCTTTTAAGGGTCAGACCGAAGATCGCTGAAAAAAACGCACGCAAGCGCCCTACAAGCGTCGACACGATTTCGAAAAAAAAAAAAAAAAAAAAAAAAAACAACTTCAGATACTTGCCCGGTGAACTCGGTAAGTGGAAAAGGACTTTCGCGATCAGACCGAAGATCGCTATAAAAAGGAGTGAGGGGCGGGGGGGGGGCAGGGGGTTCCAGCTCGCACAGAGGAGCCGTGGAAGCGTCAGCAGCGTTTCGACAACGGTGTAGAAACGCTGGTAACTCGATCGTCGAAACGCTTCGGTGAAAATATAATTCGAGCTCGAAGTCACTAGAATCCACTTCGCATTTGTAATTGGCAGGAGCGCGAGGTCGTCCGCCTTCTCTCGTTTCTGTCTCCCTTCGGCGTGGAGACACGCCGGGCGAGGTGAGGTGAGACGGACGTTGCGCGGCGGCAGTTCGCAGTCCCCAATGCAGAAAATAGAAGACGAACGTGCGACGTGGAGGGGACCCGAGAGAGAGAGAGAGAGAGAGAGAGAGAGAGAGAGTAAGAGCCCGGGCGGCCGGAGAGTGAAAGAGACGAGGGACAAAAGTCCCGCGGACGATTCCGTTGTAACGAGGAAAGAGTGGAAGGCCAATCGTCCGGGTCGGCGTTCGCTCAGAAACATTTAGTTATCTCGCTCTCCGCACGCCCCGGTCCCGCTCACTAGCTCGCTGGATGGTCGAACGAACGTAAGAGAGAGAGAGAGAGAGAGCGAGGCGAACCGGCTGGCCAATCAAAATGCCTATATACTATATCGCCGTCAGCCCCGCTAATTAGACGCCACGTAAATCAGTCCCGAAGCTCAGCGTTAATTAACACGGGTTTCCGTTGGAGTCGCTTACCCACCTATTTATCGAACGACACGAACGCAATATGGCGGGACACGTGCGCGTCCGTTAAACGCCTAGTTCTCCATTCCTTCTCTCACATAACCCCCCCCCCCCTCCCCCCCCCCGCCCACCCCCGCCCAACCGCCTCCTCCTTCGCCATTCCGCGCCCCCCGCCGCTCCATACCGATAGCGCGGTCTGACCGCTTCCCTATCAATCTATCTGTCCTGTATCGAAGAGCTTGACACTTGCGGAAGCGCGAGTAGAGAGTGGAACGAAACGGAGAATAGAGAGCCGATGGAACGGCGAAATATAGCAAGATGAAGGCGAATTACCACGTTATAATATAAATTGAACCGCGAACAACACGAATGTCTAACGAGTAGGTTGGTAGAGTGCGAGGTTCGGAACTCAAGAGCGATATGTAGATGAGGCGTGTGGAGCAGAGACTCGGAAATTCCGATCGGCAATTTTCAACGTAAAGAGTGGCGGTGCAAAACGCTCTCGCGATCTTCGAGGTGAGACTCTTCGATATCCTGCAAAAAAAAAAAAAAAAAAAAAAAAAAAACAATTGCTAAATACAGTCCGTTTTGCGCCGCTCTCTTTAAGCCCTCTGCAATCGATTGTCAATGGAGCATTCTCGTTGGGATTGATGAACATTGGAAATATCGTAGGGGGCTTTGATCTTTTGCCTCCGCTCGAACCCGTTGAACCTCGGATCGTTGGCCACAGCAGAATGGAACGACTTCTTTCACGGGGATGTGAAGACTGTATCGGTCTATGTTCTCTACCGTTCCTAATGCCAGCTACTCGTGTGGTGCGCTTGTGGCATTATTGTTTGATTTTTTTTTTTTTTTTTTTTAATATCTCTTTTTTTAGCCATTGGACTCGCAATTTAATGAATGTCTGCCGGCTAATGAGGAACTCTGATATACCGTCTGGGGTGTCGGTGCACCGATGAGAAGGAAGGATATTCACGAGGCGAAGTCGGAGAGACGAGGAAAAGTGGAGGTAAGAGAGACGAGAAGAAGAAGAAGGAGAGGGTTGGTCGTCAGGGAGATAAAGACGAGGGGATGTGTACGTGGTTGAGGACAAGGCGAGGGCGGAGGAAGAGGGGAGGGCCAGAGGGAGATCGAGAGAGAGAGAGAGAGAGAGAGCGAGAGAGCACGGAGGCTTATTTATTTCGGACGTAATGAGACCGAGAGACTGAGAGAAGGCTTGTGCGCGAGGCGAACCGCAGAACGGTCAGGAAAACGAAGAGGGAAAGAGATATGACTGTGCGTCGGGATTTCTGTGTATGCGAGGGAACAGAGAAGAGAGAGAGAGAGAGAGAGAGAGAGAGAGAGAGAGCAAGAGAGCCCGGAGTCAAGAGTTGAAGCGGTACCAATTATTGCGACTAAATAACCGAGAGCTACAAGATCACCCGTTTATTTTATTTTCTGCACGGCGTCGAGAGAGAGGAAGAGAGGAGCGAGCGAGACGAAAAGTGTCTGGCAAAAACGCTGTACACTAAGTTACTTTCCAGCAACTCGTGTACAAACGTCAGAGAGGATGGAACAACAAAGCATCGCAATTATCTCGGGGGCCTCAGCGCGGGTGAATGGACATCCGATGAATACGATAATATCGAAGATCGGTGCAATCCACTTTTTTACTGCCCCATATCGTGATTCGAAGCGAAAAAAGAAATTGATAAGGATCGAGCCTCCGAACGGCAATGGAAACCATCGCGGAGGCAATTAACCGTCACGATAAAAAAAAAAAGGCTTTCGATCACTCAACGAGAATTTTATTTTTATTTTTTTCATTCACAAATATTTTCTTTTTAAGCGAAATTTCATAATTTCGATAACAATTGAAAATAGATAAGGTTGAAAAGAGCTCGACGCCCGTTAACCAGAACGAAATAGATAACTCAAAGGGTGAACAAATTGTGATCGTTAATGAAACGACGAGTGACCGAGTAAACAAAAGTTGAGGCAATGCCTTCAATCATTTCACAGTATCGAGAAAAAAAATTTCGCGACAGTTGCCCAAAATCAAAATGAAAAAGGATTGGCGAATGACAGAGAGTTTTTAGAGGCGATTCGATCGATCGCGTCTAGACTAACGTTATTGGGCGACTCTGAGAGAGTAACCATTACCGAAGTCTTAAAAAATGCTCGCACGGTCTTCTCAAATAAAGCGGGGTGGGCGAAGGGTTACGAGCACCGTCTAAAGTTCGTCGCGAACCGCCCGATTATACGACATTCTTATCGAGTCCCGTTCCGATTGAGAGAAGCGAGTCACAAAAGCGATTGACAAGATCGTAGAAGACGGAATTATCGAAAGAGCAGTTAACCAGTATTGCAATACTGGTTAAATGCTCTTACAATCCTCAGCGGGCTGCAGCCCGCTAAGGATCGTAAAGAACGATAGATCTGTTAGGGTTTCGCTATATGCGCTTCTTATAAATAAATTTATCGACAACTATCGCGAATTAGACCATTTCATCAAACGAATTGCTGCAAAATTTTCAGAGAGCTCAATGATTATTGCAAAGTCCACATTACAAGTGGAGTCAAGATCGAATGGATTGTTTTTATTTGACTCAAAGTTATACCCATTTTGTAGGGTTCCTTTCTGGCCGACGACCGTCGTCTTAACGCGAGCTCTAAATTACGCGTTACACAATGATTTCGATCGATTCACGGCTCGTTATGTTGGTGACATCTTAATCGGTACATCAACGTTTGAGCAACGCATGAGCGTGCTGACGAGAACCTTTGATGGATCAAGGAGATTTTACGGGGATTCCCGATAAAGATTTCGGAATGTAGCTTTTTTTTTCAGAGAAACGTACCGTTTTTGGGATTCATTATCTGACGCGAGGGCATCGCTTCAGAGACTAAAAAGCTAGAGGTAATGGTCAATTTTCAGATCCAAAGAACACGAAACAATTGGAGCACATTCCCTGGCATGTGCAAGTACTACTCAGCAAGTACAATCAGTTTAAAATGAACCACAGTCAATCAACTAAATATTTCTTCAAACTAAAGCGACATCAATCAACTAAATATTTCTTCCAATCGACAAAATAATTTCTTCGCCACCCGCAACCGCAGCTTAGTTTCATATCGCCAAATATTTTTTTTTCGGTTTTTTCTTTCTGTCTTCTTTTTGAACACTCGCAAGGTAGATTATAGAAAATCTCTATTTTTTTTTCTTGCTTTGTACAGGACATATTTCGGATGTTGTGTGCCATCGCAACGGATAATCCGTCGAAGTCTCGGTTTTGCCGCGGCGAAAATCGCTCGCCGAACGGGAGAAAGCGAGCCCTGTGGCTGTCGTGGCCACCGCCACGTGTCTGGCACTCGTGGGCCACGGTGCTCGCGAATAGCCCGAAAGTTGGACGTTCCTCGGACGTTTTGCAACGATAATTAACAATCAACCGCGGCATAAACTGAATTTAATTAATTGCATAACTGAGCGAGGCGGGCGGAGAGGGGCCTTCTAATCGCGAACGGATACATATTGTTACAGGCCCTTGCTCTATTCGTCACTCGCACCATTTAACCCCCTATGAAATTCGCCTCCTCACCCCACCCCCCCCCCCCCCCCGCCGCCCCCTTCGACGCTGTACCTCGTATTCCGCGCACCCTTAGAAACCCCACCGCGGTCTCCTAGCGGCTCGTGCCCGAGCGTTTCTACGGCTCGTATACCTCGTATACCTCGTTGCCAGCGAGCCAGCAGCCACCGGGAATTAATTATGGCATTCCGCGTTAGCTCGGGGAATTAATTACGTCCAGAAGTTGGACGTTGGCGAGGGGATCGTTAGAAATTGTACCTCCGGAGAGTGAGAGCGAGGCGAGGCTCTCCCCGTTCCGTGGCACTGGCTCGCTTACTTGCTAGACTGAGCTTCTCTAAACGAAACCTAGTGAAAAGGGCTTTCTCCATTTCGACCTTTTCCCCATAGGAGAGTTCCCACTACCGTTCACCGAAAAGTTCAAACGACACTGATAATGGAATATATTTCTGCCGAGGAACAATCAATTCATCCACGTTATGTCTAAGCATACGTTACTATATAGAAAACTAGCGAGTTGTTAGGGATCGGACGCTCACGCCCTCGCTATGGACTATGCACTGAGAGAAGGATCTAGTAAAAATTATCAAACATCTAAGAAAAATTACCATAGCCTACAGTAGTACGGCGCCAGCGCGCCACCTATGGTAGTAAGTCTGCGATTATCCAAGAATTTTTATCATAATATCTGAGAAAAATTCTTATAAATCCGGTAATTCCTACCATAGGTGGCCGCCCTAACGCTCTACTACTATGTGCTATGGTAATTTTTCTTAGATGATTGATCATTTTTACTAGATCCTTCTCTCAGTGTGGAATTTAGAAATGGGAAATTTAGATTTCCGGAAACAATGCAAAGTCTTCTTGGAAAAGTTTTCCATTGAGCGTTTAATGGTAATCAATGATATCGAAAGATAATCAATGGGATACTAACGGAAATTCATGGGGAAAATTGAAACGTTACATTCTACCATTCATACTTAATGGAACTCCACTGGCAAATCAGCGGAAAATTTTAATTGGTACATTTTCCCATTCGTTAGCAATAGGAGGCCAATGGCAATTTCCTGGGAAAATTCAATCCGTGCCTCTTCCCATTCGTTATCAGTGGTAGTCCATTGGAGCATATGTGGGACAGCTGAAATGGTATTTCTTACCATTCGGAATAAATGGTAACTGAATCGAACGGTAAAAAGCTTGAAAATCTTTAATGATAGGTCCAACTATTTATAATTCACGATGGAACGAGAATAGTGTCGACGAACACTAGGGAATTCCGTGGGTGAGTAGAAACTTTCACTTAAATGGTATAAGCGATAATGTATTGCATATAAATGGGTCCACAATAGCAACTGTGAACTTAAGGATCGAAATTAGTTACGAATGATAGGAGATACTTTACGGTAGCATTACAGCTTGTTTAATTTATTATATATTTAGACAGTATAGAAAAGTGAAGAATTATATATAGTATATTTTCCCGCGATTGCCAACGGGATAAAAATACCATAGAACGAATGGGAAACTGAATGGCATATTCAATGGTATATTAAATGGTAGTACAAGTGGGAATGATACCATTGGCAAAACCCGATTGAATTACCTTTAACGAATAGTTAATGGTAATCAATAGGATTTTCACTGGTAATTAATGGGAGAGACTCAGCCAAGAGTACGTCATTTCCGTTTTGACAATCTCCATTTTCCGACCACAAGTGACACCATACCGGAAATACGTCACTTTAGGCAACAAAAAAGAAAATACCGTACCGTTGTTCTGCGTGAATGGTCATTCGTGAGCATGATCGTAGTACGTTCAGGTATTTTGCCCGAAATGTATAAAGAAATGTCACCAGAAATACAAATTTTACTGTCATATTGCAACGCACATGTGTTTGAAATTTCAAAAACAGTTTATGTAAAAAAAGCTTCCAATACCGTTTATTAATTTCCAAACAAAATTTCTTTATACTGCTGATACAGTTATTGGCAAAGTGACACGGACTGAATTTATTTGTAACGTACAAAAAAAAAAAAAAAATTGGAGTACTAATACAAAGTTACGAAGGACGTGAGAACCAAGTAATCGACTGTGCAGGGGCGCCGAGGAGCTAAAGAGCGTCGGCCACAGAGAAGGTGACTTGCGGGGCTAACGTGCGAAAGGGAGCCGTTATAGATCGGGATCGAAAGCCGCGTCGGCGTGAATGGATCAGATCGGAGGCCTTTGGGTTTGCTTAACGAGCGAACGGGGTTGACCGACGGCCGGAGAGGGAGGTCGAGGGTAAGCTCGCCGGCCGGGGCAACGAAGGCTCGGTATCGCTGTGACAGGGCGGAGGTGAGCTTGTGCCGTCCAACGAGATGAGCCGAAGGGATAGAATCTCTCTGCCTCCCTCCCTCTGTACACGCAACAAGGGCCGAATGGGACGCGACCGATAAGGGTACCGGCGCATGTTAATTACTCTCGCGAGGCGCGCGCGCGGCCCACTTAATCACCTTGGCAAAGTCATCGGCCCGCTTCAAAATCGATACGTCTCAGCGGCGTTGCATGGCACCAAGCCGAGAAACCTTTCGGTGGCAACACGCTCGACGCGAGAATCAGAGAGAGACCAGAGACGAGAGACGCCTCTCCGTCGCGCCCTCGGTCCGGAAACATATCGCACCGGTGGACTTAGACCGGAAACCGAAAGTCCGTGCCACGAGAGCAACGCAAGCCGGTGGCAGAAAGGGCCATTGAAGGACCTCACAGTGCGAATGCGAGAGAGCCGAGTGAGATTGATCGTTTCAAGATTACGGGCTACAGTTGATTGAAAAAGTTTCCGAGTATGTTCGATAACGTTTCTCTATTAGGCACCATCTCTCCGCTACGCTATGCTACAATTGTTGTATCTTTTTACTTCTTATTTTCCAGATAACAAAAAAAAAAATGTCCCCTCCTCCCTTGCGCCTGTGCTCTCTCCGCCACACTAGAATCTTGCAGTAACTCAAACATTCCTTTTCCGCCCCTCTCGCGCTCGTTAATCCACGGTTCGCCTTCTTCGTCGCGCCTCCGCGTTTCCACCTCTTCGAACCCACCGCAGCCGTCTTTTTATTGCACTCGAGAGCTCACCCGGTCTCTCGTGTTCTCTCGTTATTTACCGGAGCATCTCTCTTTCTCATTGTTATTCCTCTTCTTTTTCTTCCCCTACTTTTTTTTTTTGTTTTTTCTTTTTTTTACCTCCTCGTCTCTACCACTCTCTCGAAAGCTGTGTACACTGCGCTCCGCTTCACACTCACACTCGTTAAGGATCTTTATGCTCTTTGGCTTGCGCGCGCGCTCGGTACCGCGATTCTCTCCCACGCACGCAACCGCTCTCGCGGATGCAATAGCCGAGTAATCAGTTATAGTTATACACTTGCTTTCAACTTTGACTTTAATCCAATCTCCCACTCTTCTTCTTGTCCGGCTTCGAGAGACTCCTCGGTCCTTTTCGTTTTCTATCTCTCGCTCTCCTCGCGTAAGGTCCCGGTGCGAGAACGGTCCCGCACTGTGCGCGCACCGGCCCCCATTGGCGGATTTAATTAAAGATGGGATCTCCGTGGCGGCACGCCGTGTTTTTTACGTAAATAATTAATATTGTAATGGGTTGGAGTGAGAGAGCGAGAGAGAAAGGTGTGTGTGTGTGTGTATATATGTGTATATCTATATATATATATACATATAATGTATAGCTTGAACAGAGAGGTACTCTCTTCGCGGACGAGTGAACGCGAGCCAGCGGGCTCGGAGAAAGGAAAGACTCGAGAGAAAGAGAGAGACTGAGAGATGTTCTCGGAGGGAGGGACGCGCGTGAGAGCGCAGGGAGTTCGAGACGAGAGCGTAATAGTACGAGAGGAAAAAAAAAAAAAAAAATACGACCCACCGCGAGATAAGAGAATTAAAGAGCGAAAGGTATAGACGAGTAAGAGGAGGATAGGAAAGGGTCAACAGGATATACCACCTGCGATGTCAGGGGTCGAGGATATTAAAAGCAGGTCCAGCAATCGTGAAAAAGATTACGACGATTAATATACGTACGTGGCTTAATGCCCCGTTATCGATCATAGCGCCGCGGCTAGATCGGCTTGGTTGCTAGCTAGTAGGTAAGTGGATTTCGTCGGTGTGAGCGGAGATTCACGCATTGGGGGAGCGAAGGGCGAAATGGGAAGGGTTAGAAATGTATGTGTGTGTGTGTAATACAATGGATGTTTGAAATTTTCACCCATGGATGGAATTCGTGACAAATCGAGGACAATCGCCGTTTGGGACGAAATGGGACGCCCTAAAAAAAAAAAAAAAAAAAAATTAATTTAATTTTAATTTTTTGTTGCCGAATACTCTCCCCTTCGAATCGAAAATCGCAGTTTCTTTTATTTTGGTAGAGAAGCCGCAACCTCCCCTTTATCCACCTTAATCTAAATGAACTTCATTACGCTCCACTGTTTCGTGTTATTAGAGATACGATCCGAGAAATCGAGAACACAGCGTGGAGCTGCTCAACCTTTAAACGATTGCAACTACTACAACGAAACATGCTCTGAGCAATAGCTCGTGGGGTCATAAAAAAAAAAGTCTAGTTTATTGTTCTTTGTATCGACGCATTAGATCCTCGATTTAAATCTTCGCTCGATGATGGTCATTTTTGCAGAGAGAGAGACTTCTCTCTTGTCGAATAGTAGACAATGTTTAAAATAAACCGGAAAAACCGCATTATACTTGACAATCTTTCCCGGGACATAGAAAACTCATGAGAAATGAAAGATCCGGGGTCTTTTTGCTCCGCTCTCTCTCTCTAAAGTTCTTCTCCCATAGGAGAGTTCCCACGACCGTTTACCGAAAGGGTCAAACGACACTGATAACGGCATATCTTTCTGTCAAGGAAAAATTAATTCGTCCAGGTTATCTCTAAGCAACGTTACGACATAGAAGACCCGCAGGTCGTTATGGCTCGGACGCTCACGCTCTCGCTATGGACTACACCGAAAAAAAGGTCTGGTAAGATAAAAAAAAAAATTGTTTGTGTCAACCAAATCCGACGGTTGCGGGTGACGAAGGAAATATTTAGTTAAGTTGACTAAAAATCTAAAAAAAAATGTTGTTGATTCAATGCAGTTTTGGTTCATTTCGAACCAACGTTGTAGTCACTTTGACTGTTACACGCAGTTGACACAACCACGCCGGTTTTATTGTTTCAACAACGGTGTAGTCTACTCAAATGCGCCTGCTTTGATTCAAACCAATTTTCCGTGAGCGCAGCTGTGAGGTTGACATTATCAAACCTCCTTTTCAATTGATATTATATATATATATATATATATTGAATTGAATTTGAACTTTTTGATATTATATATATATATATATATGTATATTGAAGAGGTTGATATTATCAAACCTTTTTTTTGGTGTATGGAATTTAGAAATGGGAATTTTAGATTTTCGGAAATACGTCACTTCCTGTTTGACAATCGCGAAATTTCTTGTCACAAATACAAATAATCTTTGTATACGAATTTTCAAAAAGAAAATTTAATTTAACTCCTCACCGACAAATCAAGTTGGATTATGTATTAAAAAAAAAAAAAAAAAAAAAACCACCTTCCCACTCAACGAGTGACTGTTGAAAGTAAGACTCACGAGTCTCGCGTCCGGGGGAGGATCGAGAGAGAAAGAGAAAAGCGAAGATTAGACACCGTAAGTATATAATGTACTCTATAGTGGTAATAGCGGTACGTGGCACGCCTCGCGTAAAAGGAAGCAACAAGCTGGGAGCAAGTCGTTTCCTCGTTAACTTTAATCCGCAGTTAATTTAACTTAACGTCGCTATAATGCGGTGATGTACCGGGCGGATGAAGGAAAGAGCGGAGAGGAGTGCATAGTGCAACGCGGGCCGGTCGCCCAGAGGGGGGGTGGGGAGGAGGGGCTGGCTTTTGCCCCCTTCGCTTCCTTCCTCCTCCTTCATCCTCGACTGGTGCAACAACCGACGCTCGCGCGAGCCTCACCTAACTCTCTACTTACGGGTTCTCGCGTACGTGCCGCCTCAGCCTCCTCGGGTCGCGGTTCCTCCGGCGTGGCGGTCTCGCCGGTGCAGCGGAGGCTGTGCGGGAGCGATCCGCCAACACGGAAGCTCTCCTCTTCAGGGCAACGAGACGAGAGGGGTGGTTAAAAGCGTACCAGCTACTTGCATACGGCCACAGAAAACAACCTGCAGATCAGACTTCCCAAATATCGTTTCGGTGTAAAAAAAAAAAAAAAAAAAAAAAAAAAAAAGAATCTTTCAATGTGGTAAAAGAAGGAAACAAAAAGGCGTGAGAAAGTCGGTAAAGAGATCTCTGCGACGTGGAGAAGGCAGCAGTGGGTTTCGTGTCGGGCGCGACGTGATATACAAGAGTAGCGAGGGGGTTGAAATGGGGTTTTTATTTTGTCGAATAACGAGACTTTAATCGTCGATCATAGCCTCTATTATCCGAGAACCGAAGAGGTGGTCCTCCGGGCTGGCGCAGGACGGTCGCGGACGCATCATTAAAGGTACATCAGCCGCGCGCGAGGGCGGAGGGGATGCTGCGGGAGGCCCCGCGAACGAGGAGGAGAGACGGCGAACGCGCAAGGTAAACGGCGAACGCGCGAACCGGCCTCTAACGAGTTGGGATTCCTGAGATTCTCCTCTGTCGGGGACTTAGGGGACCAGGGGGAAGACGGAGAGCCGCTAAGCCGACGGCGCACTCGCCCTCTCGGATCTTGCGACGAGCAGATTCCGTGCAGTAGTCGCTAGCGGGGAGCGTTCGGTTCTCTCAGCCCTGCTCTCTTTCATCCAGTCAACTCGATCGGCGCTGATTTGGCCTCGGGTAAGGGCAGCCGAAGATCCCGCGACATCGTAATAGAATTAGGAGGACAAAATCGCCTTACATTGACCCTTCCAGCGCTTACACTGGCTTAGCTGTTGGTCAAATTTCCAAGCGATATGCACTGATATAGAACCGAGGATGGTTTCTCGTCGCAGGAAGAATTGCCGCGAGTTGCGTTGCCGAAACAGTTTTGAAATTTGTAAAGGAAACGTGGGTGAGTTTTTTCTTGTGACCAACGATAAATGTCCGGAGTGAGGCACGGTGCGCTGTCGGGCACATTGCTCAGTTATGATTTGCAACCAACTTCGTCCGTGCGAAAAAAAAAAAAAACGAACAAATTTCAGCAAGATCGCGAACACTCCTGAGCAAAAGAATAGAACCTTCCACTTGAGACAAAACTCACACACGCCGCTCCACCGTAGCTCCGGAAGGGACGCGTCGCGTATTGCGGCGAGAAGGCAACTTCACTTTTTCAAATGGAGGAGGACCATTTTTTTCATCTTCAGCTGCTGTCGAGGTACGTACAGAACGGTGTACGTACCTCGACTGTGGTTGTTTTCTTCCGTCATGCGCCGCATTCCGTCGCTACTGGAGCTTTCGTCCGGACTTCCATCTATCCTCGAGCGAGATACCGTGGAAGCCGAGCAAACCAGTCCACCCTTTCCCCGGTCCAACTCCCCACCCCCACCGCATCCTTCTTCCTCCCCGTTGTTGTGTTTGCCTTTCATAATTGTGCGCTTAATTAGCTGTCAGATAATTAAAACAACATAATTAATTATACCGCGGCGGCGGAGCGAACGGGACGAGAGAGAAATATATATATATATATATATATATATATATATATATATATATATATATATGTATATGTATATATACATGCATACAGGGCCCGAGTTCGTGAGAGATGCTGCTTCGCCGCTGAGCCCAACCCCTAGGTACACTGTATGGTGGGTATAAGGGGTGCGCGACGTTGAGCGGGTGAACGACGAAGGGGAATATTGTTTACGGGAGCTGATAGGAGGCTCAACGTGCCGCGCTGCATCTTATCCGGTCCGCGAACTGCCACTCACCGATATAGCGTCAGGCACGTCGTCGCTCCACCCCTCTCCTATTATCCACCAAACCCTTCCGCTTTTCTATCGTAAACAAAAAAAAAAGAATATTGGGGTTTGAAGTGGTGAATCCGGCCCGTTTCATACGTCATTGATTCACGTGCCAATCGTCATGCACCCAGAAAAATGATTTATTTGACGGCAACCGTTTATTTAGATTAAGTAAAATATTTACTTGATTTAAATAAATATTTATTTCATTTAGGTAACTAGTAGTAGTAGTAGTGTGTTTATTAACGATACATAGAAAGTAACAGATCCTTTTTTTTATATCTAATAGACTATTCTCTATGCATCTATATTGTATATTGTCAATTGGCAATCGACCGCGGTACTTCGGATATGAATAGTACGAGGTTGTTTTGGCGTTTCATTGCTTGCGCGAATGTAACTCTTACTGGTTTCTAAGAGAAATGTTCAGTTGTCTATTTAATTGTTCATTATTTCTAATTGTTTGTATGTTGTATGTATGGGATATTTAAATCTACGTGGTACATTTTGTTCGAGTTGTATACAAAGCGGTTTAATGATCTCCATTTGTATCTCAGCGAATCTTCTAGATAATTCCTGTGTTCTGGTTTTTATAGGAATAATGCCCGAAAGTTCGTAGAGGAGGGTGTTTCTAGGATTATGTAGTGGGTTAAGTGTCTATTTACTTAATTTAAATAAATATTTATTTAAATCAAATAAATATTTTACTTCATCTAAATAAACAGTGGCCGTTAAATAAATGATTTTTCTGGGTTCAGTCCAGATTGACGACATTCGCCATATAGTGACGAAAAATGAAAAGTCGCTCATCGATTCTCCGTACAAACAAAAGTGAATAAATAAATAATAATAAAAAATGCTAATTATTTGTGAGCTTTACTGAATACGCAAGAAAGTTCGAGGCTGCTTCGTAAGAATGAGCGTATAGCGCTGTGCTGAAAATACGCAAAGAGTGGAAGCGGAGAGGCAAAGGAAAAGAACGAGCGAGCCGGGGTATTAAGAGGCGCGGAGCCAGCGTTCGGTCTAATTTCTAATTATTCCAGCGGAGTGGCTCTAATTAGCGTGGGTATATAGTGGGGCCAGAGGATCGCCGGGGAATCGGGTTGGCCCGACGTTTCTCTCAGTCTCTGCTCTCGGGTGTATCACGAGCAGAACTCGTGCGCGCGAACGGCACTAGGTAAACAGCTTTCGTTGTGCTACATACAATTTAGCATCGTTCCGGGGGCAAAATAATTATACGGCGGCGCGTCTGTACAGCGGGTGGCTGTGGGGGTGGTTAAGAGGGGAAGGGAGTTATCTACTGCGAGCACAAACGCACGGAATCCATTCGCGGACGATGACGCGGGATATAATACGACTAATATCGTTCGTTTGAACGGAATGGACCAGTTGCGCAACCGGACGATACACAACCGATTCCGGGGAAAGCGGAGTGTCTGCGTTTGACGGCCGATCGAAACGGATTATATCCGACGGATCTATTTACGGATTAATTATATTTTATCGACGGAGCTGAAGAGGCCGCTGCGCGTAAGATACAATGCGCGGGAGAACGTAGAGGGCTAGAGCGGGACAGAACGGACCCGTGTCCTGCATTTGAGACTTGGCACTTTCTGTTATGTCCCGCATAAAATTGCCATTAATTGTCTGACCCCGTTTGCCTCCGCTATTCACCAATGGTATAAGGGTACACTGAGATAAGGATCTAGTAAAAATGACCGATAACCTAAGAAAAATTACCATAGCTCACAGTGGTACGGCGTCAGCGCTCCACCTACGGTAGAAAGTCTGAGATCTCCAAGAATTTTTACCCATAATATCTAAGAAAAATTCTTATAAATCCGATACTTCCTACCATAGGTCGCGCCCTGACGCTCTACTACTATGTGCTATGGTAATTTTTCTTAGATGATTGGTCATTTTTACTAGAACCTTCTCTCAGTGTAGATAACGGCAAAAGATATACATATCAACGTGATTATGAAACGCATATGAAAGCAAATGTACTATGGTATTCTGCGTTGCTCGAGTTATATTAATGATTGGATGAAAGTCCCTGCAGAGAAGCGTGCATAAACAGATAATAATTTCGGAGAACTGTGGTGGATTTTTTATTTTTATTTTTTTCACTTATACGCTATTCTCATCAAATTTTCGTAGGATAAAATTCGACAACGAAGTGATGTTCCGACGTAGATTCGGTCTACTCCACGCGATATGCCGGACGAGTTTCCTTTCAACCCCGGGAGAAAGGCTCGGGGGCACTTTAATTTTCCTCCTTCACCTCCGTCACTTCCTCCGTCGCTTGTTTCAATTTCTCGACAGCAAGGGCGCATACCCATGTCACACGCACGAAGGGGGTTGCCGACTTGGAGAGACGGCTTTTGCGCGTGTAGAATGCCACGTACAAGTTGTACGGCTGTACGCTCGCGCGCCTCAACGGTTGACGCGTTGCCCGTTGCAGGATGGGTGAGGTGTGCGCGAGGCTTGGAACAGCGAGAGGGAGAAACAGAGGGTGGTCTCTCTTTCCCTCTCAGCGAGATTCTGACACCGAGAAGGCAATTATTATTTTGAGTGGTTGGCGACGCGGAATCCCCTGATATTTTATTTAAGACACAATCGCCTAATAGCTCGGCTACAAGAGGCGGATAAGGGTGACGGTAGCTCCGGGACGGATGCCAACAAGCGGTGGAAGGAGAATGGAATAGAAAGAGGAAGTAGTCGTATAAATTTCCCGTTTCACGGAGAAAAGGTAGGTGTAATTCTATTGAAAAAATAATAAAAATAAATTCTAGTTAAGAATAATCATGAAACACATCTATACGTTAGGGTATCTTTGCTAAACCTATTTCTATACACTGAGAGAAGGATCTCGTAAAAATTACTATATCGCTCGAGAGATATTACCATAGGACATAGTAGTGGACAGTGCTATGGCGCCCCCTATGGCAGGAAATACCGGATTTATACACTGAGAGAAGGATCTAGTAAAAAATTACCAATCATCTAAGAAAAATTGCCATAGCCTATAGTAGTACGACGCCAAGCGCGCCACCTATGGTAGAAAATCCGAGATATCCAAGAATTTTTACCATAATATCTAAGAAAAATTCTTATAAATTCGGTACTTCCTACCATAGGTGGCGCTCTAACGCTCTACTACTGTGTGCTATGGTAATTTTTGTTAGATGATTGGTCATTTTACTAGATCCTTCTCTCAGTGTAAGAATTTTGTTTCTTGGATATTATGGTAAAAATTCTTAGATAATCTCAGACTTTCTAACATAGGTGGCGCGCTGGCGCCCTACTACTATGCGCTATGGTAATTTTTCTTAGATGATCGGTAATTTTTACTAGATCCTTGTCTCAATGTAGGGGAAAACTTAATTTTTGGTCTGAAAATCCCAGTTTTAGACCGGTAGTGATGTTCTATTGGAAATCCGTCACTTCCGGTTTGAGAATCTCACTTGTCGACCGAAAAGTGACATTATGCAGGGAAAACGTCACTTCCTGTCGAAAAATGAAATTTTCAAACAGTTAGTGACTGTTTTTCGCAATAACGTCATTTCCAGTAGAAATCTGAGATTTTCAAAGCAGAAGTGACGTCTTCTCGTATGACTCCACTATCGATTCGCCAAACGGATCTATCGAGATTTTTTTTTCGCGGCATTTATCGATGTGCCTTGTCTCTTTATCGCGCATCTGCCCCCAATTTTATTTCTAACTCAATATTTGATACGGAAATCTGCACCGAAAGTGAATAAAAATTATTTTGTAACATGTAATTATACGCGACCGTATCGCACAGACAAATAAGAACGGTGGATGAAAACCGGTGGAGAGGAATGAGGAGTCAGGAAGCAGGCATCTGCGCATTAGTAAATTACCAACGCGGGTATTTCGCGCACATTTATCTCGGCTGGTATTCCTCCCTTTTTCGCTGCTTTCTTTTCCCCATTGGCAGGGCTCGGTTTACTCTCTTTTTCGACATCGTCGGTATAACTCGGCCCTCTCGTAATAGTTATAAAATGTGTGTCGCTTTCAATTTCGACTCTTGAACGTAACGGACATGGCAGAAGCAGCTGTGGAAGCCCAGGCAACGTGTATCGCGCTCCTCGTGTACCTGAACGATTTTTTATCAGACCGAGTGCTCAGACGTTGTATCGCTTTTTCCACCGAACTCGGAGCTGCTTCCCTCATTACAGAACCCTCTCGCGACTCTAAAAATGCTTTTAGCATTGAACTCTTTTATGTGATAATCCTTCCAAGATGCCATTCTCCAGACAGTTATTTGTCGTAACTATTAGGTTCTCCATGCTCGCAGATGAGATTTCTTTTTACCAGAAAGCATCACTGCATTAGTACTGTTGAAGATAAAATTTCGTCGAAAAACATGTCTTTTTCCGAAATCTTTTGCTCCTTAACCAAAATTAATTTTTTGAACGATACCCGAGTCGTAAGTGCATATAGTGCACTGAGCTCTCACAGGATTTAGTACGGCTCTAGTGTGCCACGAACTAAATTATCTTCCAAGAAAATTAAACGAGATACAGCACCGTCGTCTCTGTGTCCTCCTGGTCTGTCTCGCTGCTGGCTTCAACTCCCCAAAGTTTCACCCTAAATTGCATTTACGCTCCAAAACGCACGTGCCCAAGAAATTAACCGAACACGAGACTGCACGCTATTCGGTGCTAGGCGCTATGATCCCGCGCTGCATCCTTGCACATCTTTCCCGCAGAAGTAGTTCGAGTTTCCCGTTCCGCTTTGTACCTGCAAACGAACGTTGCTAAACGGAAATATTGCGAAGAAATAGTCGATTAACCGTCCACCTAAAGACGGCTCGATCGACATATCACCGACTCGCGTGCTAATCTGAGTGGTTCACATTCACTGCGTTCATCCCACTTTAATAGTATGCACTTTTTGTTGAGTATTTCCATTGGATCAAGTGACTCTGTTATCGACATCAAAATTATTCAGTTCACGGTGAAAACTCCCGTTAAGTGTACATCATCTTGCGCGATAAGGAACAGACTAGCGCCAACACTCGTGTCTTTGGCACGTGGGAAGTGTCGGAGGTTTTCGGAAACGCGAGGAAACACACATACACACGGGAATACAGTAATGTAGAGAAAGCTTCGAGCTCTTGGTTCGGAAGCCCGTAGCTCCCAATTAAAGTTCCGCCTCATCAATTTGGTTATTTAAGATAAGTCGAGCGCCACCCCGAGGCTTCGGGGCTTAAGGCGCTTGTAAGTTTCGAGGGGGTCTTAGTCCTCTTCGCAGGCGCAAAGGTCGAATGGCGTACTTTCAACCGCCGAACTCGTTCCACCTTTACCAACCATCCCTACTCCCCCCCCTTTTTAAATATCTTCCCAACCCTTTGCTCCGCGTTCCGTCTGTCCTCCCGGCAAACATAAGGTACCCCCCCCATGCTAAATGCGACAAGCATCTCATCGTTCTCTCCCGCTTGCTTTAATACCCCCTGGAAGTTTCGACGAAGGGCTCAACCAGCTTCACGGGTTGAACGTTCAAGGTGGATATAAGAAAAGGAAGATAATCGACCGTGCAGTATTCCCGTAATCCTGTTCCTTTATCACCATGAACGACGAAGTTGAAACTTATTCGTTGGTATCATTGATTGATTCGTAGAGTGAGAAAACTGACCTTTGCACCCCTAGCCATTGCGCCTGGGCAAGATCTCTGTGGGATTTTATCTTTCGCCTGTCGATTCTGCTCTTGCGCTCAGCGCGACGATTGAATCCCTTCGTCCTCCGGTGTATACCGTCCCTGCTATCCCCGCATAGCTGTACCGTAACGCGTTTTCAGTGTCCCGACGAGGGACGCCGGTAGTGTAGTGGTTGCGCACTACGTTACAGTACCCGCCGAGACAGGGCTCGGTGCACGAGGACGGCGGCGTGTGGACGGCGGTAGTTCTTGGTTAGCAATTAGGGGGTGACACGGGGGCCCACTTACCGGATCCGGAAGAGGCTCTCAACCTCGCCGCCCTCGACGGCGCGTTACGTCCATTTACCCTGGACATCCCGCGACACCGCCACGAGATATTCATGCGGTTGACAGTGTTAGTCCAGAACTTTAATTCCCGATCGATGTGACCGAAATGACCGGGTTTCCGATAGTCATTCCTTCCGCTACACCGGTATTCGCAGTCAGCTCTTGATGCGGACCGTCTCGACAATTGTTTTATTGCTATAATCAGGCGGGACAACGTCAGGGAGCGCGCGGCAATGGCGAAACTTCACTGCTAATACGATGGCCGGAGGGACTTCGAGGAAGCTCGAGGTGAGATCCCCTGGCATAGCGAGACGTAATGGCCAAGTTTTGGACGCGGTCGCGTCTAAGTGCCCCCCGGCCCGAGTAGCAACGCTGCCACCAGTTCTCTGTCCGCCACTCATCCATTCTCTCCCCCCCCACCTCTTCACTTCGCTCACCGCCTCCCTTGCCCTATTACTCACTGACGTGGCAAAACATTGATATTACAGGCACGAGGTCCGGGCAACTGCGCGAATTAACCTTGCGATTCGTAATGCAGTCCCATCATGCGGCGCGATATTGTGTTCGCTACAGTGTTTCGCATGTTTCCCTCGTCTAAATCTCCCGCGTACTCTCCTCGATGAGATAATAACATCCGCGACCACCTGTAAAGCCATAGGCGAAGCCGAGCATCAGCGTCCTATCCGGGGAAGCTCGGGTTCGTAAGCGTTCGACCTTATGGCCGTTGGTCACATTGACCGCAGGAGCTTGCGGCTATTCGATCTTACTGCAGCATCCCTGCCGCTACTACAATACCATTGGCGCAACCTTTGGGCCTCTCGCGAGCGGCGTTGCACGATTCCGTGTCCGTGTGTCTAGCGTACCTGTGCAGCAGTACTTAGGACGATGCCGCGGTAGGAGTTCTCCCCTCATTACGAGGGAGCATACGTAAACCCCATTAGGACCAATCATATTTGTCAGCTTTTAGCCACGATTACATATTCATCTCTATTAGAGCCGTCAGGAGTGCGTTCTCGCTCTCGTATCTCGCCGACCAACGGATATCTCACCCTCCCCTCCACCCCACCGGTCTGTCCGGCTGTGGGGTCGTACGAGTTCCCGAATACGCTTACACGCCGACTCTGCCAGGGTGTGTTTGCGTGAATGTGTGCGCTCGTCCCTGCAATCCTGCCTCTCGGCTTTCTCTAGGTACGTTAAGCGCGCCCAGTATCTCCGGCTCGGAAATTCCCTTCCGCGAATTTCGGATTCCATACCCAGATGTCGGTGGGACGTCGGTGGCTGACCGGATGTACTCAAATCGCAGGAAAGTGTAATAACTAATCATCCGACTGTCGACGCAGAATTTTACAGTTTGCGATTCGTCGACGTCGATGCCATTGCGCGCTCTCCGAAAAAAACGAAACCGTACCGTTTTCGTTTCGGTGTTTCACGGAAGTGGTGGTAGCGAGCATTCCGAAGTGGCGGACCCTCCGAGAGTACGGAGAACGAGTGTGTTCCTGAGAGACAATCATGGCATAGCCGGGTCGGGCGGAACGAGAAGGATCGTAGCCCAGGAGGAAGGGCGGATAGCCGGTGTGAATTACGCAGGAATTCGTGACGATTCGCTAATTGCGATGTTCGACGTCCAATCTCGCGGATTGGCTTCACAGAAAAAGAAGCGTCGCCCGGGACACAGTATATATACACACACGTATATAAGGTATTGTAACTGAAGCTATATATTAGCACGAGCACTGCGGAATAGCGGAGACCCTTCCAACGGTCGTCTCCCAGAGGAATACTATAATTTACTTGTTTGTGCCAGCCATTAGGTTAATTGCGAGCGCGTTCCCAATCAGGAATGCGCCCTCGCTCTCCCTCTCGTCGATTCGTTCGAAAATCGATATGGCAAAGATACCCCGAACGTCGGAATTATATGTGCGTGAATTTCCGCCGTGCCGAAAAGGTCCGAAAGGTTCACTGACCCTTTGCAGTTAGTTCTTGGGTGCATCGCGCGCACGGCAAGAGCGGGGATTTCCGGAGATCGACTGGCGGGTGACGTTTTCCTAAACGTTTGTCTTTCGCGAAAGTCGGCGCATTCCACCATCGAATGGGGTGCACTTCGCTGCGAGAACTGGATCGGGAATGCATTTTTATCCTCGTTCTTTCTCTCGTTCGATTCGCCGACTACTCTTACGGCGAGTATTGAGCGCGCACTTACACACCTCTCGGGCAAAAGTGGGGAATATGACCCGACGGGGCAAGATGGAGCAGTGTGAGTTGCTGCAAATGCGGCCTGTTAAAAATTCGAAACCTCGTACGAGTATTGAGGTAATTCGAGTGTAGCCCTACCGTTACCCACAGTCTCCACCGAAGTGTGATTTCACCTTGGAGAGTAGGCGATACCGAGCGAATATTTCTCTGTCGGCCATATTCACCCCTTTTTACCACTATATCCGCACTGTTCTTCGGAGGCAAATACACGGGAGCATTCACACGTGCGCACGAGACACTGCATCACGTTCTCCGCAAGGGAGCACACATGCATCGAATCCGGGCTACTCAAAAGTTGGTTCTCTCGTTCCGTCTCGTTATCTGCAAACTCTCTCCGTCTCGGCCGCGCCTGTTCTTTGCCTCACGGCCTAAACCCCCGCCCCCGGTGAATACGTTCCCAAATAGACCAAGGTTGGCCCGAAAAAATTTGACTTTCAAATATCTCTCGCGATCGGAACCCACGGGGCCTATTCTCGAGTGCAACACTCACCTCTCCGAGAGGAAAACTTCCATCGGCTTCTGTCTACTCGCGAGTCTTTCTCTACAGCGCCTCTACATCTTTCTTGCTTTCTTTACCGTCTCTTCGTTGTTTCTTCGGCTAGAGATTCGCGTCTATGTAAAAAAGACAGAGGGTCCTATATCATCGATGGGGCTTTCTCGGTTCCGAGCTTTCTTCTCTCGTTCGCCCGCCTCTCTTTTCGACCTCCGGCGCCCTCTTGGCTCCGACGGTGGTGCAACTTTCATGATTACTCCGTTATTACCACTGCAATTACAGGCTGCTTCAGTGCCTCGTAACACGCGATACTCGATCTGCACCGCGCGTTGCCTGAATTTTTTACACGAACACGATCCCGCGAAGGGGAACGGATAAGCCGCCCGCTGCTCCGCTGGACGCTGGATTCCTTTTTTGCACACACTTTCACCCGAACGTAACGGCTCGCGATGTACCCGTCAAGGATCTTTGATCTCATCTTGACCTACCGATCGCTGTATCAATCGTATCCTCGTGACTCTGAATATGAGCAAATGTATACAATAACAATGTTGAAAAAGAAAATATATTAAAAAAAAAAAAAAAAAAACCGTCCATCTTCGCATGTGACGGACGACACAGTGCAATCGCGCCAACACTTTGCAATCCCCCCGTAGATTTATCGTGGTATCGTGTTTGCAGTATTTTAAGTACGTTTTATCTCGATCGACGAGGCCCCGTTTGGGCGTGCAGCGACCGGTGGTTCTATCGGACCTTTCAGTTATAATTTTCATCGTAGGAACCGACCCAACGAAACGAATGTGCGATAGTCGAGGTCTACGTTTTTTTTATTGTGTATCACTCTGTACACGAGGTGCTCCAAGCTCAATTTCGCACTGCCACTGCCGAGCCCGTTCCCGAAGCCCTCTCGACGCGAACGACGTTTTTTTTTTCGTTTTTTTTAATACATTTTTATTTTTATTTTTTTATCAATCGTCCCTCTCTCACGCGTTTCTCCCATTTCCATCAGTGCATAGGTTGCCATCGAATCGGTTACCATTCGTTGTGTATCTGGCCGAGCCGAGAGTACCCGCGATACGCACGGGCTCATTGTTCACGCCAAATTGAATGCATCGGAAAAAAATTAATATGAACACTGTGTGTGTGTATATACCGAAGGCAACTGTGCCCAGCCACTTCCCTCCTGCCGCGCCCGCACGCGATACAGAGACCTGTAACTCCTGTCTCTCAACCTCCTCTCGGGGATTGCATCGACGCGCCGTTCCCCCCTCCCCCCTCCCCCCGCTTCGCCATTATATTCAACTGCATCGTAACGAAGACCCGCTAAAACATCTATTGGTTACATATGCCACTATTCACGCAAAGATAACAGAAGACAGAATGAAAGAAATTAAAAAAAAAAAAAGAGAAAACAAATTTCACAGTTATTGACAAATCAACGAATGAACGTCCGGATCGGGAGGGAGTGAGGCGTGCCCACGTAGGTCATCGCGTCACGAGTGAGCCCTTATTAAATTGTGATTACTTTTCTTCCACTGCATAAAGATGTTTCATCCCCCGCAGTGGAGGACGAGTGCTCCTCCTTACAATCTGCCTCGGCGCAGGTTATCCGGTACGCGCGTAAGTCGCACATATAGGCACATCCTCTTCGTCCTCCCACCCGCTCCCGTCTACCCGTATCTTTCCCGGCGCCTTACGAGGCAACGAGAGCGTTAATTAATTAATAAATTAATTTAGTCGGAGTTTGGGTGGAGGTAGGTCGGTACATAGACTGCAGCTAGGCCAGAATGGAGCGGGCCGTCTCTCGGTTCCCGGTGCGCCGCCGTTGCGCCCTCGCTCGAGGCGCGAGCCTTATACGGAGCTCGTTTCCGCGGAAGGGGTTGGTGTATTGGTTCCATTATTAATAATGTCGGTGAGACGGGGGGGGGGGGCGGTGGGACGAGAAAACGGGAGCGTGGCAGGGGTAGGTGGGTAATCAACGTGTGTGCCTCCTCTCCTCCGGTTCGCTCCTCTCTCCCGCCCCCCTCCTCCTCCTCCCCCTCCCCCTCTATACGCTCGCCGAGCCGGGTTTATTAAATCCGAAACTTTTGACCCTAGGGTTCAACGGTTTGATCTCTTGCCACGCAATCGTGTGCGATGAGGCTCCGGATCGCGTTCCCTCCCATCCTCTCCACCTCCTCCACGCCGATCCACCGTAGATGGGAAACTTCACGAGTCTCGGACGTTGCTAATTAACTCAATTCCGAGTTTGATTAAAACCACGGAATATATATGTGGAGTAAAATACATAATCTACACCGCTCGCGCATATATACGTATAATATTCTTTCACTAGCTGCCATGTATCCACATGCACAGCAGTAGTTTGAACCGGTAACGCGCGTGCCGGATCTCGATTTCTGGAGCAACCCGCTTGACCGTCGAGATCGCCGGGTTGCTCTGCCGCAGGTGCATCATGCTCACACTATCGTACACTACGTCCCGTTTCGGTCCAAGGCTGAGAAGCGGAAGGGCGTACGTCGCATCATGAGCAATACCTGTTACGTACTTTCGATTCTCGGCATTCGATATGCGGAGAGGACAAGCAAACTGCGTCAATTGAATTGGCGAATAATGCGTTAAGCCCAGTCCACGGAGTGTCTCAATGTATATTTCTAATTCACATTGTCGAGTCTATAGACTCGCGTCGGCCGATTCAGCAGAAGTTGTACTAATTGGAAGCAGCCTTTTGCGCGTAAGGGGGGAGTAATGGGGGAAGGGGGTCGGGGATTTCGATTGACGAGTTTGACGGAGGAAGAGGAGAAACGGGCACGGTGCGTCCTCGGTTCGAGAGAGCCGGAGGAACGAGCGAGAGTGAGGAGAGAACCGGTGACTGCGACAGGTCGGGTAGCACAAAGGCAGCATTTTAATTGGATAACGTCATATCGACGGGCGTTCACACGCGTGCCTCGGCCTTCTCCCCTCGGCCTTTTCCTCTCCCACTTTCTGCAAACCCCCTCGTTCTCTCGTTTCGCGTTATACATATGTATATATATATATACATGTACAGCTGTATAGCACACGTACCGCGTACCTATCGATACAAGACTCGTTATAACACTGCTCCCGCGCTGTCTAGCGATTTCAGTACAAAGTCTCGATATACGCGCATTCGCATTGCCACTATGTGTTGGGTATAGAAACTAGCAGTTCGCCGATACAGAGACGTACACGCAATAGCGGAACCAACGGAGAATCGAATTTTACCGATAGAGGTATTCTCATTCATTCGCTGCAGGGGGGGAAGCGGGGCTTCGTTCCGTTGAACAACGAATTTTCATTTATCGCTCGGCGGATATACACACGAGTATTCATCTTTCTTCTTTTTTTTTCCGTTGTTCTACCCAATTTTTTCTTCTCTATCGCCCAGGGGTTGTTTTTTTTTGTTTTCGTCGACAGATTGTTTTATCTACTTTTTTTTTAGGCCGAGCGGCGAAGATCTGTGTGGTTTTCCCGCGGTTTGTCTCACGGATACAAGCTGTTTTGCAAGTGAAGAAAAAAAAAAAAAAAAAGGCGAGAAATCATCGACATTTGCGTACATAAAAGGTTCAAGAAGAGCCGGAGAAAAGAGACTCTTCTCCCCGGTAAATTACTCCCGACGCCGACTACGAGCGGGACCAATAATTAGTACATGAGAATGATGAGTGGGCTAGGCGGAGCTCGCTGGCAGGGGGGCGTGTACACCTCTCACCCCATTCCTTTTCCTCGATTCTTCCGTTCAGCGGCCGTATCTCTCTCTCTCCTCTCTTCTTTCGGTCCCTCTTATCCGGCGATAGCGTTGCCGCTGATTTATTGGCCCGGGCGGCGCCTCTCGTCGCTGGTCCCGCCAAATTTCGCGCATGCATTATGGCCGATAAAAATCGCCGACAGCGCGAGGTGAGGAGGTTCAATGATGATTCTGTCCGTGCGAGCATTGACTCTTCGTCCGTGCCGAAGCAAACCACTGTTGTTCGCCGGTGGTGTACACAATATGTGTGCACAATGCGCGACGTTGTGAAACACGAGTTGCGACAAGGAGGAAGCGGGAGAGAGGAGGCTGTGGAGAGAGAACAGAACGGTGTCTTCCTTCCTGCGGAAGACAGGAGCCGAATGTTGTGCCGTGCAGGATTGCGGCGACACAGCGAGCGGGAGAGAGCGAGCGATAAGCAGAATTCTATCTTCCATCCACTGATAGAAAGGGATGTGTGCAATGCACGAGAGAGAATCCGGGAGGGTGAGAAGTGGTCGTAGCGGTACGGGGTATACACGTGTTGAGGGTAGGAGGGATGAGATGAGGGAGAAGTGGGTTGGGTGCTGCTGGATAAGGGCGAAGCTGTTTGTCTTCCATTACGCAAGGCGAAGCAGATCATTGTCTGGAGCCTAACCAACCTAAAATTCACTATCCTCATCGTATTACCGGAGTCTAGTCGAAGCCATTGTACGTAGTTCGGCATCCCACGACGGCAGCGGCGACGACGACGACGACGACGACGACGACGACAAGAACGGCGAGGACGAGGGAAATAGGTAAACCAGGAAGTGAAACAGAGCACCGGCGATACATAGACTATATGCACTCCAATGTACACGTCCTTCCAGAAGAAACGCACAGGCGAGAGTCGGGGACTCCAGCGCGATTCTCGAGAATCGTATTAATTTAGATTAGTCGACGATTCGTCTCCTTCTCCTCGTTTCACTTGTTCGATCTTGAATGATCTTGCGATGGCAATCGCACGGATGTATGCATCGGCGATGATTAAAATTGTTGAGCTCGATACCGGATTTGCAACTAAAATGAAGTCAAGGAGCAGAACCATTTGTATATTGGACGGGAGAAAAAATGGTTACATTGTTAAGAAATTTTGTTTAAATTCATAAGAAATAGATTGTAAAAGGACCAAGAAAAATATTGTAAAATTAACGAGAAAAACATTGCGGATGTTCGTGGAAAAAATATTTTCGTTAAATGTAAACGATCCCATTCAAAATGTCTATTTACATAGCATGCGTGTCCGTCTTTGTGTACGAGTAGAAGATCAGTGCAGAAGAGACAAAACGCACAATGAGCCTTATAGGCACTTCGGCAGACTGATAAAACAGCTTCGACGATCGATTGGCCCCGAGGGCCCGTTTGTTTTGACAGTTCGCCAATTTACGACGTCATTACCGAACGAAATTATGCCCGCACGCGAGGAGTCGGTGAGGCTTTGCCTCCGAGCAAAGGGTTCGCGAACGACTCCGAATCGTTTGTGTGCGAGCCGCGTCGAACTCTTTCGCCGACACCCGCATATACAGATTACCGAACATTCCCCCGAGCTTTCGCGCGAACTCAAACGCGCCCAATCCCGAACGAAAAATATAGGCAATCCGATAAGATCATGAGAGTGCAATCTCGTAAAGCGACGTGTACACACACGCACACTCCCACCGCACATACCACTCGAATTCCCAGCCGAACGATTTGGAAGAAAAACCGCGAATCGCTTCGCGGACCGGGCCTCCTATATTTGCCGCGATTACCGAACTCCGGCGAAAAATTATCACGTGTGAAGTTTCAAATCGACTGGCAAATTGCTTCTCACGACGCCCGCCTCCATCAGCCGGCGATCGACGAAAAGATTTCACGAGACGCGATTCGCGAAACTCGCTCACCGATAAAAATAGATGGTCAGGTTTTTAGCAATCAAACATTTTTTTTTAAGTCGAAACTCTATTTATGTTTGGATAGTTTCAGCCACTACGAGTATTACGGCGTGACATTACGTTGCATTTACTAAACGAATTGTCGTCAGTGAAAACAGTTCGAATGGGAACGGTACACAGTTAAAATGGTATCAACGTTTCTCGTCCGCAAACGTCGCCAATTTTTTTGTTGTTAATTTTACAAAAAAAAAAAAAAAAATCTTATTCATTTTACAAAAATGTCTGTTAATTTTACGAATACTTTTTGTAGCATTAACAACGAAACAATTGTGAATGTTTGTGGCCAAAAAAGCTTTGTTAAAGGTACAAATCTTTTTTACCGTGTATAGGAAACGTCGTTCATATCCGATGTATCGAAATACCATTCGTCAATATAAATTTCTCGTTCCGTGCAAAATAATCTCTTCGTATGTTGCAGATCGTTGAACAAAAAAAAAAAAAAAAAAAGATAACAACGCGATACACGCGTCGCGAATATTCAAAATACATGTTAACGTTCCCAGTGTATTTGAATAAAAGGATGGCATTTCGGCTCCGCGGCATCAATTACCACAAATAACATTGCATTATGCATCACTCTGACCGCCGAGTCTCGTGTATTTCGCTTCGGGGTTCGTTATGATTCGCCGTCGCGTGTCTCATTCACGTGGCTGAATCGAGTACCGTGGGCGGCCAGGAAGGAAAAGACACGACGGAGTGTATTAACGCGAAATTCCATAAAATAATTATCACTCGCTGTCGCAATTAGGGAGTACGCTTGTTGGGCTTTTGAGGCTTGAATATATGGGAGATGAATGTTGCCGCGGATGCTGTGTGGGAGGTCGGCAATATAATGCTCCGAAGGGAGTGAGGAAAAGCGGGAGGTGAACAGAGGACGATATCGGGAATGGTAAGCCCATGCACTGGTTCGCAACGCGACGTTGCGATCAGGAGAGGAGACGCGCGTTCAGGATGCAACCGAAACATTGACTGTGGGGTACTGTAAAGCCCCGTTCCACTTTGGTTATGTATAAATTAATTCGTCCTAATTAGCCCCGCCATTCGATACAATGTAACACGGTGGGAGTGGCGGCTTGCCAGGTATGCGCAGTTCTGAATTGCGCACGTGGCGTGCCGAGAATCCTCGGGCCTTTCAAATTAACCGCATTGACACCGACGGATATATTGTGGAAGCAGGGCTTTCCGGTTGGATGCCAGAATCAGCGTCGACGTTCCCGAGATAATATTTATGGAAAAGGATCGGGCAAAATGAACGTCAGGTCTAAGTGGGCAATCTTCGCTTAGAAAGGGAGGAGGTTTCGAAATTTCACTGTACTTCGATAATATTGTAACGAATATGTGAGGGACATGACGAGCTGGTCGAACAGCAAGACATTTGACGGACGAACAAACCGAAGCGACAGATTTTACCGACTTTTTCAAGACTTTAACACGAAGAGATGCATTGACGGTTACGTAACGATAACGATTTCCCGTTCATGCTAATGAACATCACGCCTGTAGTTCTTTTTATAATTTATGTGACTTTTTATTTTGTTCGGTCGTTACAATAGGGGAGAGCGGGTCAAAACGGGACTTTCTAATACTTTTTGGATGCCCCATTTTGTCCCAAAGATACATCCGGATGTTCAACCCCGTTTTGCTTCTCTGTCCCATTTTGCTCCATTCTTCCCTGTAGTCCGGTAGTGTAATCACATTCCTCGATCCGGAGATAACACATTGTGGGTGTACTATTTTTTTTATTTTTTTTTTTATTTAAGTTGGTAAATTAAAAGTATACAATATTGAAGAAATGAAAGGGCTCGTACAATTTTTCCATTTTTCATTATCACTAATGAAAGCACGGTCGGCTACAGGGACAGGTGATTTACCTTATCATTTACTCTATCGAGATACGTGTTTATGCTGAAGGATGTATTATTACGACAGGTCGTACGTGAGCCTTGAGTCGACGATACTATTAAGAATTGATCCTCTCCTTGACGTGCCTTCCACCGGGACTCTCACCCCCGCCGCGGTGAGACGGGATCTTCCTGTTGGCTTCGCATCTTTTTCAAAAAGGACGCGAGAGCGCCACATGTCGGGATATACATCTCTCGCGGTCAATGAATAAATAATAGGTCGAGTTATCAGGCTGAAAGGGAGTCTCTCTTCTCATCCCGCGCGCGAGCTCTACGCCGCAGCCGCACGCATCTCTTACCGAGTCTTCTCGTTGTTGTTGTTGCCGGCTATATCGCGTGTAGTATATCCTTCCTCGAGTTTGAGTATATTATTCGTCGGAAGTGAGGCGATACGCCAGGATGCGGGGAAAAGCGTTCGTGCCGGAGATACCCCGAGGCTTCGCGGCTTTTCAAGCTTCGGGTTTAATGAGAAAAGCGAGTTGCAAAGATCCGCGCACATACGCCATCGCAAGTACCCCACGTGCACCACAAGTTCGTTCGGATTTATTGATTGTTAATCGAGCGGATAGCCCGAAGCGAACTTCATTGACGCACTATTAATTTTTGTTAAAATAAAATCGCCCAAAATTTTCGTTTGATGGCGGTTTAACTTTTTGTTCTATGATCCCGAAGATATCTGCACTGATAAAAAAAAAGTACAGTTGAATCAAGTGAAATTCGGGCAGGGACGTTATTTAGTTGGTCGAACAAATTATTTTAATGACTCAAAGATATGTGTTGGTGAAATCATGAAACAAATTGTTGAACTAACGAACTTTTCAGCTGTACCAACAAAATATTTAGATGAACATCCCCGCCCGAATCTTTGTTGATTCAACCGTATTTTTTTATCAGTGCGCATGACGTCAGACTTCATCATTGGCAAGCCTCTATGTACTGCTTTGGGGAAGAAAACAAACATCGTTCGCTTATAGAATTTTATTCACCAAGTGAACTTCCCCGAGCGAAGTTCTTTCGATGCGAAACACAGCCGTTACAACTTGACAAAATTTGGTCTCGTGCAGATATCTTCAGGGACATTTTGTTCTCCGTGTGCGATGGAAACTCATTGGTTTGTCACGAACTGGACAGCACGAGCTTAAAACACTTCGCTCGGAACAATACCACTGCGGAACATTATATTTTTCATTTTTGTTAGACCGATGAAATTTTCTTACATACCCCACGGAGGATCGTAAAGATCTTCCATTAGTAAATTATGCTGCGGGAAATAACGAACGATGCACGAGGTCGGACTGCAAAGGAAAATTCTCTTTTTCAAGTCGGCAGCAGCGGCACCGTGATAGTAGTAAACGGCCGCGGCTAATCGTACGTTACATTATCAAACACGAGACTCTAGAAGCAACGGGTCGTATACGCCGCGCCGGTCGACGCTGAGTGGACCCCGGCCTCATTGAGTTTGCATTATTAAATAGCATGCTAATTGCAATCCCTAGCCTGGTTCGCTCGCGTACAACTCGGCACTTTCGCGATAGAGCCATTATACTACGTTCGGGCTGTTGACGTTCTCTCTCTCTCTCTCTCTCTCTCTCTCTCTCACTCTCTTGTCCATTTGCTAACATTAGCGCAGAGATAATCGATTCGATCGTGCGTGTCAGAACTCCTGAAACACCCCCCCCCCCCACCCCGTCGGGAGATGCGTCTGTTTTGTTCGCGTGGAGAAAACGCTATTCGTACTTCAATAAATTTCCCTTGCCAGTTGATACTACCCCGGAGGACTGCGGAGCTCGTAAGGGAGACGTGAGACGCGAAAGAAAAAAATAAGCGAAGGTAGTGTGCGAAAGGCTATTCGTTTACGCACATTGATTTATCTAAATGAATTCCATTTCGTGAGCTAAAATTAAACCTTTAGAAAATCTAGCCCATACGCAGTACAAAATAATTTCGTAAAATCGAAATGGAAAATTTCGTAAAAATTATTTTGTTAAACAAGTGACAAACTTGTTTGTCATTTATTCGATTATACAAACCTGTCGTTTTATTTCCTGTATTATTGACAATTTTAGTTTGTACCTTTCTTTGTAAAACTCGAAAGTTAACAAATAAAAAATTGTCGACGTTCGTGGACAATAATTTGTTGTAAAAAGTACAAATTTTTTTTGTTTGTACTGTGTAGAATGAAATAAATTTTATTACAGGAGGTAAAATTGAACCGTAGAAAAATTTGCGCATCGAATGGAACAAATTATCTGATGATTGAATTATTATATGATGTGGAATGAGATTTACTCCATTCCATTCCAGAGCACGATGTAACGCTCAAAAATGTCTACTCACAGACTTATCGAGGACTAACGAAAACGCATACGGAGACCGAACGCAAACCCACCAGTGAAAAACCCTGCTGAAAACTGTGGATTTGTTTGTTGGTTTGAATGATTGTCCCGTCCCACCCTCGGCTATGCCCCCCGTTCGGTGAAGCTGACCCCCTCACCACTTTTCGGTGAAACTTGGAGAGTTCTTATTGTAATGGAGATTAAAGCAAAGTTACTTTACGAAATCCATTCGAGCGGGCGAAGCGCGCGTTACGTTATGAAACGAATACAGAAATGACGTTATTAGCGTTTGTTTACTAAGAGCCTTTACTAATTCTAATCATATTCCAGTCTTGTCCGTACTTCACCAAGTCGTCGAACCGAAGTTCCGCAAGGGATGGCATGATTGGTTGTAATGAAAAGGGCCTTTGTATAAAGTAAATACAGAAATTATGTAATTTGCGTTTGGATCTTGAGTGGCGGGGATTCTTGAACTTCATGCCATAACTTGTGGAAGGCTCCGTGTTCGTTGGAAGTCGGAGTCGACGTTGCAGTTTTGCGAACCTTCTGAACTCCAGCCTCGATGCTCGTCAGGGTTCAACGTTGCTTCGTTCAGTCCTTGAACCTCCGGGAATCCGCCCCCATCGACGCTATACACGGATACAACTACTACTCTCCCGAAGTGCTCTCTGACACCGACTCGCATCTTGCCGATCCGTTCGGTTCCTCTCTCGCGCATGTTTTCACCCATCGCGATTCAAACTACCGCCAACGTTAACCACTCTCGGGCCTCGAAAGAGCCAGAGTTCAATTGCACGCTGACGCACTTGACACGCTAGCTACCTCACAACTTCTTTTTCTTTGCGGTTATTAATCTGAGGACTCGAAGGCTCGCGTTGTCCTGTAAGCAGGAACTGGCAGCGCATCGTTTATCTACAATGTGCAAGATCAATCATACAACTACCGTATGAAAATTGATAAGGAGAGACGTTTCGCACTTTTCGATGGCAAAATCCTGCAAACTGATCGACAAATTCCTGATGAACAAACTATAGGAACGCGTATGAGCTATCTATCGAGCGCGAATGAGAGGGATTGATGGCAGAGTAGATATACCGGATAAGCCGATGCAGTTGGTACATCCGCGGGGTGATTCAGCAATGATGTGCCAAGCCCGCGCCTGCAAGTCTCTCGAGCTATCGATACTCGATTAATGACGTGCCCGTGCTCGAGGCCCGCGCTCTTCTGGTTTTTTGCTACTCGTTCGTCCGCAGCAGCATCAGCTCTGCCGGGTATCTCCACTTCTATAACGGGGATAGCCCTGAAGCTGCTGCTGCTGCTGCTGTACCTAGTCTCTGCCGGCCGTACGCTTCCGACCACTCTTGTTTTAATTAATTTCTTGTGTACGCAAGCGGATCGCTTGCTCGCACCGGCCGAACACTCTTCGTGCGTTTGCCGCTGCAGCGATTGCCGTTCCGGCGATCCTTAAATCGGATTTCGTCTCTCAATAACCGTCGAACAACATGGTTATTTTGAATAAAAACTATCGACATTCGTTACCCGATAAATTGAGCCAGATTTTAGTGAAACACAATATGACCATGCGGTTTTCGTTGAATCGAACAATTCAGTTCATCCCGGCGAAGCTGTCGACTCGGAGGTGAGCTTGATCCGCTCATTGGGAGCGGTCGACGTGGTCTCCTCAGATGCTGGAGCCTCAAGCCGACCAGCTCCAACGTGGCGGATGATATTCCGTGCAACCCTTCGCGAGAAGAGGGCGAACGCCGCAACGAACTTCTGACTAGGTTGCGGTAGTGCGCGCCAAGGCAAGCAATTAATATCAAATCTAATCTAAGCACGAGTGTGTGCGGAGTTCGGCGTAGCGGCGGAGTGGTTCGCGGTGGCTTGAACAATCTAGTGGGGAGAGGAATGACGTGGGAGCGAGAGGAGACGAGAGGATCTCCCGTCGTGAAGGAGGCAAGGAAGGGAGCGCGAATGGTTCGTACGCGATGCAGGGTGCCGCAGGTAAAAGGAAGGGTAGATAAGGCCAGCAATGTCCGCTGGCTTCCACGGTCTTGCGTTTCGAATAAGGGAGCTATGGAACAGACTGGCATCCTGCGAGGTTTCACGTCGAGCGTTACAACGTTGAGTTACAATGCACGAGGCGGAGACGCACGAGAACCTCTCATAGCTCCGGGCGTACGAATCTTCGTCACTGCGGGCTTGCTCCGCTCATCCTCCGTTCCCTCGCAGACGCGGTTTCTCGTCCTGCCGTTTGGGGCTTGTACATGTGGGGCAACCGTGGTTCGAAGGGCAGCGGATGGAAGAGCAGGGGCTGCCGACTCATTACCGTGAAATTAATTAGGTTCCGTCGGTCACAAAGGCCCACGGCACACTCCCTGCATCTCGCAATATGTGTTCCGTTCGCTCGATCTCCTGTGTTGCGACACGAGCACGTGACCGTCTGTCTTAGGCGTTCGTTTTGTTGGCTTTCGTTTTCGCTCACTCTCCCGTGAGCTTGTGCTGGCGAAAGGACGAGATGGAGAGCGTTAACTCCCAGAGATCCTGTCCGCGAACGTGCAAAGTGCCCGGTCGCGGCTAACCGCAAGATAACACCTCTCGTGAAGCTGCAGCTCAACACCCCGTAAAATGTTTTCAGTCGGGTTGGTTCAAGAATAACGATATCTTGCGCGATTTACTACTTACTACTTGCCATTGCGAGAAGTGAAAGAGTTATCGTCGCTCGACTTTAACTTCAGTATCTTCAATGGCCCAACAACGCTTCTACAGACGAGTCGGAACATCAGTGTCCAATAATGAGATCGAGACCGCAGAACCTGATAATTGCAATTGTAACAATGGAATTGAAGCGAGAGATTTCGATAATTTGCCGGAAATTCGGGAACATCGCAACACAGTTCGGAGTAGCTCCGGAGCTCAGACGTTAGTAGCTCTTGCGAAACAAACCGAGGAGGCGGAGAAGGCGAGTGGTCCAGAGAGTACGTAGTCTGATGTGGATTAACTCCGTACGATGCGACGACGACGACTACGATATGGGGAGACGGAGAGACTACGGGGTTAGTCGTAGGTGAGTTTCTCTGCAGCGTTATAACGCGCGATCGTCTGAACTGTAGTATAGCTCGAGGCAAACGAATCTCGCCTGCCCTGGCCCATTATTACTCGTCCTCCGAGCACAGAGGGAAAGGAGAGGAAAGGGAGGTTACGGACTCATTACCGTGAAATTAATTAGGTTCTGTGGGTCACAAAGGCCCACTGGCTGAGCGCGCACAACGTAGTCGGTGCGCTCCGTGCTTCCACATATATATAATATACAACCTTAATGTATGTGTATATATATATATATATATATATATATATATATATTATATAAAGAAAGAGACGGATAGCCGGGACACGGAACTATATAACGCGCAAAGTGCCCGCCCTCAGGTAACCACGAAACATACAGTCTCAGACGGTAACGGTATTGAGTACTTCGAGGTAACTTGATTACAACTGATGACACACCTTACCGAGGGTCTTTGAAGGATTATTATTTCATCTTTCTTATATATAATTGTACCAGCAGTCTGTTGTATCAGGATGTTCGCGCTCTTGCAGTGACCATTTACGTTTTATATAGAATAATTAGACAGAGAGACGAACTGACCAACGGATGAACGGATGGAACGGATGGACAAAATCACAGACCGTCATTTATAAATGCAGAGACGCATGTGTATCCTTGATTCGAATATAGAATCAGAAATCATTGGAGTTCATGCCTCCAATGTTCAAGAAAAAGTGTGCTTGTCTCTTGCGATAATCTTGCGTGAATTCAAAGAAATATTGAACTTTGTTGGACGATTTTTCCAGGACGCTAAAGAGCCGCTAACATCAGTTGATGAGAGAAACTGCGGCAAACTTTGCCGACCGAGACAATTAGCGCACGTGTACGTTGCCAGTGGACTTTGCGTATATAGGAACGACTCCAGGTTCGCTTAGGAGGAGAGGGTTGTGCTACGGCTGGAATTGTTCCTTAGCTCAACGAAGCCCGGAAGCCCGATGCGAGTCTCCTGCGCATTGCTGGGGCTGGACTTTCCACAGAGACGTACTATTGCTCCTCGTAGATGGTACCCGAAGCTGGTAGCACCACCGCCAGTGGAAACTGCAGTAGCGCGAGGACGTACTACAATGAGCACTCTCCCTGGAAGCTCCCTGTATTTCGGGAATTTCGAGGTAATTTAGTAGCGGAGAGGTCGCGATATGTGGATTCACGTTTGTTCATGGACGACTACATATTATTCGTACATTTCGACGGATTATCAACGACGTTAAATATCATATGTATATACGGATTTTCATCGGTGAGCACTAAATAGGTATGAGAAAATATGAAAAATCAAAGAAAAATAAAAAATGCAAATCAATAAAGCATGAAAATTCGAGGGCTCGCACAGGTTGGAAATGCCCAACATGCGTAACGAGGATTACGCCTGATTGGATTAAATAATTTACTTTATATATATTTTTTAAATCCCGAACCGGCAGAAAGAATCGTGCAGTAATCCGGAAATATGATGGAACCAATATGGTTGCGTAAGCTGTGCTTTGGCGTTTCATATCTCGTTCGCTCTCACTACCGCGAGCGCGACAGCGGCTGTCGTCGGCCAACCCCCTAAGGGTAAATCTATTAAAATACAGAGTATTACTGACGCGCGCGTTCCATATTGGCTCTATCTCGCTAGCGGATTTTTGCAATACTCGCACGAGCCCCGAGCGTGAAGTTTCATAAATCGCAATATGCTCTCTTCTATGATGCCGATGCCCCTGCATGTACCCGAAATATGTGCGGTACAGTATGCTTTTCTCACCCCACAATTTCTTCGTTTCGCGATCGAAAAAACTAAAATAAATCCTGCACGCTGCAGCGTGAATATAACTCGTAATATGCACGAAACAGCATGTATAGTTAATCCGAACATTTTACATAAACCAGTCTGTTTGAATGCGCTGAAATCGGCCTGGGAGAATTACGGTATCGTTATTAATTGCGTCGATAAAATGTTTATTTTTTTTTTAAGCGACAGTTTTACGAACGGTAAGCCTCTACTGTAGGACAGTTGTAGTATACGAAGATATATAGGAAGTTATATATATATTTTAGTATAAGAAGATCGGGGATTTCCTTAATAAATTGATTATTGTATCAACTCCCTCGCGCTATGCGCAATAAAAAAAGATACGTGCATTCAACAAACATTTCTTCGATAACTCAGGTGAAATTTAAAAAAAAACAAAAACGGCAGAAGAATTTGGAAAGTTTCGTTGTGACGTCACATCCGGTTTCAAAATCTCCGTTTTCTACGGAAAGTGACATACAGGAAGTCATACAGAAAAACATCACTTCCAAATTAAAAATAAAGATTTTTGACCGGAAGTGTCGTCAGAGGGGAAAACTTCACTTCCGGTTTCAAACCTCAAATCGGAATTACGTTGCTTCGAGTCGGAAATAAGATTTTCAAACCTGAACTGCCGTATTTCCTGTATGACATCACTTTCAACCGCAAAATGTGATTTTTAATCCGATCGTGATGTATTTCCGGTATTACGTCACTTCCAGTTTGAAATAGAGATTTTCAAACAGGACGTGACGTCTAGAGGAATTATTGAACTTTTTTCTGCCAAGCAATAGCATGATAGCATTGCCTGGTGCTTATTCGTGCTCGGAAGACTATCGGCTTCGCATTGGCTACCTACGCCGATCGCAGAAGGACCGATATAGCGATACGGCGTGTGGCAGCCAGCGCGGCGCCAGCGATGTGCCGTTTTTCCAGTTACGGCCGAATTCCACCAGGAAAAATTTGACTATCGCTGCGGCCCCTGCGAACTTTAACGAACGCCATGACTGACAACGAAACGAGCTATACATATACATTCGTCTCTCAGCTTCGTACGCCGCGGGCTGCTGGTGGAAGAACTTGTTCACGAGAAGGGGTTGCTTTTTGCAGCTTCATTCAATACTCGAGACCTCTGCCGCGAGACTGCTGCCATTCTCGGTGCCGCCGGTGAGCGCGTTGTATACAACTTATTAAATCGTGTTCTCATAAATTGGCTATTAGGTTTTCCAATAATGGCCGATAGAGGAAGACGGAGGTATTAATATCCGACAATAAGGAAATTGTCACCCGCCCCCCCCCCTCCCCCCCCCCCCCTCGTTATCTCTCTCTTCCCTCCCTTACGATCGTCATGGGCGTGGGCTATCCGCATATAGGTATCCGCATGTACGGATGCGCAACGCAGCAAAAGCGTTTTCCAATGTATCCATTACATCGCGCAATTTGACATTCCCACATATTTCCAAGAAAGCGAACTCGTTCAAGATTATGTCTCGATTCCAAGAGGCGTATTGAAAAGGAGAGCTCCATTACAACCAGCAGCAAGAAGAACATTTGCCAAGGCTCGTGTCGACTATCGGTGAAACGTTCCTTGTTTTCCTCGCTGTTATATCTATCGGTCTGCCGATTCCCATTAAACAGAGTTACACAATGATAATTCTGAGAATAACATAATCGAAAACAACGGAACCATCGAGGGAAACGAGCGAATCCATTAGGGTTTCGTCACTTCTCTTCGTTCGTTATTGTTTCCTGTTCTGGGCTGTTTGTTTTCCGTATTATTATCCAAACTTTCTGGACAGATAGATGAAATAAACGTAAAGATAAAAAAAAAAAAAAAAAACGAAGTGTCTCCTGGCTGGACCAGCGTAACATTTATCGTCGGTTACGCAATTGAGTCATTGACAAGGTGGGTTCGCTGCGCTAAGTGCCTCTACAGACGTTCGCCTCGTGAACGAACCAGCTTATATCGATATATCCTTACCGTCCGTTTTGCTGCTCTGTATACCGTTTGTATACCCGCTGTAATACGTAGGAACGATTCGACTGAAGCGAAGCAAATAATCGGCCGGTGAGCGCGGCTTCGCCGTCTCTCGCGTCTCTACCGCCCTTCCTATTTCATCCTTGTGGCTTACTTAGCCTGTCCGACGCAGAAATGGTCTCGAAACGGAAAATGATTGATGCCGCAGCCTGGGCATGATTAGTTTATTAATCGGATTTTCTTGACCAGGCCGACTCTTGCGAAACGCGCCCGCGTCTCGAACAGGCCAATGAACCTCTTCCCATTTTTCTATCGATTCCCTTCAGCCCTCAGTCTTCAAAAAATTCAATTAGCAGAGGGTGGACCACTGTGCGGTGCGGAGCTGCGCAACTACACATGCGTTCACTTGCGATTTGCAATCAACTTCGACGGGTCAAAGAAATAAAAAAATTTCGCACACTGGGTATTGGTTGAGTATCTGCTGAGTATCGGCTTGTGAACCGATCATGCAGATATATGACTACACTGATAAAAAAATGCGTTTGAATCAACTAAAAATGCAGGCAGGGACGATCAAATAAATACTTAGTTGATGGCAGAAAATATTTTAATGCCTCCGAAATATTTTGGTGAAACCCCAAAAAAAAATGTTGAATCAACCAATCTTTGATGTGAAACAACAAAATATTTGGTGCAGAAATACAAACAATACAGAGATAGAAACAAAAAGTTTGATCGTGACTGCCCAATTTTTGTAGTTAATTCAAACGTTTTTTTGTTTTTATCAGTGTACTTACCTACACAATAATATCAGAGACTGCCGAAAATATTTGCTACATCCGGATTTTGGGGGGCTTCGAGTTACAACCCCGTTCCACCGAATCGCTTTCGTTACGACATTAATTAGAAAGTCATCTGAACTTTTCCGACAAAAGTGTGGATGAGAGTACCTTCGTGGACTCGCTTCTCACGATCCAACAAAACCTCCGGGGAAATTAGTGACATTTTTATTAGGTAGAGACAAAGAAAAATCTCATTCGATTTTTCTGCGGGAGTTTTATTTGTCGATTTATCCGCAGAAGGAAGAGGAGAATGACACCGGCGTTTTACGCGTCCGCGATGTTCTCGGCCGTGCCGCGATAGGGTCAGGAGGGTTAATCGTTTCTCTGTGACGCGTCCTAGGCGGGGCTGTCCGGCGATATCGCTGCTATCATCAATTATACTTCCTCGATCGTCGGGTAAAAGGAAATTGGCAATTATTTACCATTCACGAAAACAAGTAAACAAGAAAATAAATAGATAAATAAATAAAATTGTGTCTTCGGAGTGGCATCGAAGTTTCAGAGTTCTCGGAACCGCCTCGTGTCATGGCGGCTCCGTTTTTTTGTTCTTTTCCTCTTAGCGATCGAGAGAAACTGGATTTTCGCTTCAGACAAATCCCGTGACCACTCGACGAAAGCCCGAGAACGGTGTCTCTTCGACGCGTCGCGTATCGGACGTTGAAAATTTATGTACGGCGCCCTTTCCCGCGAATGGAAACACGAGAAATGAGAGATTACCGATTGGTTAAATAATGAAGCGAAATGTAAATGTACTTCGCATCGTGTAGAAAAGAGATAAAGAGGCGAAGGACGGAGACGAGATGAGCGTTGTCAGTATTAGGTACCTGCCACAACGCTGAGCCGGTCGGCAGATGGGTAGGACGAGATGAAAACCAGCCTCGAACAGCGGAACCACTACCCACGAGTCCTCCCTATCCTATCACGAAAGTTCACTGAGCACTCCGCGAGTATGCACTTAGGATTTAAATAAGCCCGCTAAAAGTGGGATAATTGAAATGGCAGGGTAACAGTAGAGTGCGGGATGGGAACGAGAGTCCTGCGGTACGGCGGGACAGGGGATTCGGTGGAGGCGATGGAGAAACGGGACGTTTTCCCTGGTTCTCAGCTGGGTCGTCCCGTCGTCACAGTGGTTTTAGAATGATTCATGAACGCCTTGCTCATATTCGATGCGAAAAAAATGTTGATTTTTTACTGATACCAAAAGCTCAACGGAGTGTAAAAAAAACCAAGGAGAAAAAAACAACCGTCGTCTCGGTGGGTTCTTACATTAATCAAAAATGTCCTGTTCGCGAAGGTCAAAAATTACATTTGGGGGTAACTTTGGCGGTAACATTACAATTTCGTAAATCAACGAAACGTTTTTTTTTTTTTTGCCGTGTACTTTGAATTTCCGAAGGCCCTTCGGCGCCATTCGGCCAAAAGCTTGACATCTCTTTATCGTTAATTAATGCAATACCGAGCCTCCGACGCAACTTCATTAGCCCAATAATACCCCACGGAGGTACACTTCCGCACAATACCTAACACACTCGACGTAAATGATTCGTAGTGATGGTACAAAGAGGAGGCTCTGACACGGAGAGCCGAGAGCGGAATCAGCAGAGCTCAGTGGAGTATATCGTCGATATATGTACACACACACACGCACACCCAGTAAAATGTAGTAGTAGAGTATATAACACATGTAGTACAAGTGTATGCAGCTGCGGTCTCGTTGAATAGGTATTTTGGAGCTATTGTGTCGTTGGCATTATGCCAATACCTTCCTATTCAATAAATATCATCTTAATGAACTCATGTATATTTGATTGGGAGCTCACTCCGCCGCCGCCGTCAATCCCACTCCATTTCTCCGTCCTCACCGTCTAGTCGTATACCCCCCGCGCCTCGTCTCCTCCCGGTCTTTCCCCTATTCCTCCGGCGTTACATTCACCCTCCGTTCCGAGTTTCTAACTCTCTTTCGCTCCGCTCACTGTACAACCCTCAATGCCACCTTCCGCGTCGCTCCCACTCCCGTCGCATCCACTGGCAAAGCTCGGTGGAATCTCATCACCAGTGTCGCTCAGGACTTTGTCGCCGGCGGGGCTGCTGCTGGGTGGCTGGCTGGTGGTTGAAGCCGATCCGGCTTCGCCGGGAACGCTAAGAGGAACACGCACGTGCGAAGGGGCCATCAGCCCGCGAATGCGTAGCTGTGCGGCGATGTATCGTACGCGGTAAGAGGGACGGCTTCATTTCCTTCGGTGTCATCGAGCTCCCATCGACTCACTCTCATTTTGCACGCACTCGTCCGCTCGCAATGGTTCGCACAGACTGTTCGATCATGAAGCTAATCCCACGTGTGCGCTATCGCCTCGATGACACCCAAGCGATTGACTCGATGAAGCTTAAGGAAATTACATAAATGAAAGAACCTCGTGTGTGAGCTGATTTTTTTTTTTTAATTTTTTTATGTTTGTTTTTTAAAACACGCTGATTATTTCACTGACTGAATGTTCAGATAGCATTGAAACATTCGGTGAGGCAATCACGTAGTGGAGTATCATCGAGTCTTTTGATTCGTCCGAGCCTCGGACTCTCCGGGGCTCTCTAATGAATTGGAAAAACAGATGGAGCCTTTACGTTTCCTGGAAACCGCATAGAGGGCTTTGCGCCCATGTATGCGCCACCGCGGATACGGTGTGTACCTCTTAGCGGTATCATCGCGGTACCCAGATATCCGGAATCATTTGGGTTGCAAGAAATTCTCTTCACAGAGGGAATGCCTGGTACTTATACATGTCCGGAATTCAGAGTCGGTATCAGAGAGCAGGGGAGAAAGCTCGTGAGTGCACTGAGGCTGAGTACGGAGTATCCGCAGCATTACGTGGAAGCATGGCTCGCGAGCTATCCCACCAGCCGGCGCTATCTTTGTCAATTCGGTGAGGATGAGGCTTTGGGTCCGCGTTTCATCCCTTTCGAAGGCTTTCACGTGTCGGGAGTAGCGCACCTCACTAACGGAGAGGCTTACCTATCCCGCCTGCCTCTCTGGCCTATCGACGGTGACGACGAAACCTAGGAGGCTGAGGGATGCGAAGAGCGAAAGAGAAGGATCGCCGAGGTGCCGGCCAGAGAAGGCCGCGATCGAGAAAGGGATGGAAAATGAGAAAGAGATGCTGCGCGGTTGGAGTGGGTGGAGGCTCTCTCGCGGTGGTGCTTCTGGCGCTGAGGAAGGGTGGTGATGCTGGTATGGGGTCCTCTCGCGTTATTTATACGTAGTGGTCTGGCCTCCCCCGCGCGCGAACTAGGGTGAAGGAAGGAGAGGAGGGCGTTACATTAGCAGGATTGCCCCGTTCCATCCGCTGATCCGACCGTGTGCTTCTCCGCTTCCGCCTCTCTACTCCATGCTTTCCCTTGCATCACGCTTCTCAATCTTTCCCGCTCGCACTAGTCCCTCACTTGCGTTTCTTGCTCATAGCCTTTCTTCGGATAAACTCCACTGCCATTATTTCTATAGCGTTCTTTTTTTCTTGTTTGTTCGGAGGCTCCGGGCGTGTTTTCCTTTCATAAAGTAATCCCAATTTGTGGTCTATCGCTTTAATTTCTCAGATGGTTGTTTTTTGTTTTTTCTTTACGATCACCGTTTGGCCCTAGTAACGGTTATTGCTATCGTGTTTTTTTTTTTGTTTGTTGGTAGAATGGGAAACTGTATGGTCTTCTCGAGGATAAATTGTTTATGATGTAGGCAGAGAAGGGATCTCGTTAGTTGGGTTTTTGCTGCAAAATTACAAATGTCTCCCTCGACATTCGTGATTCTATAGTTAGCCGGTGAAGAAACCGTTTGCTCGCACGGGATGCGCGGGAGTGTTCGCGATACACACCACTATCCGTTCTTGGCCTCGGCGAAACGCGTCGTCTCATCCTCACTGATTTTCCGTTCTTCCACACGTAACTACTGCGTCATACACAAGCTATGCGTTTCCTTGTCTGCCGAGAAATTTCTATGTAACGAGTCGTATCGGTCTCTTCGCCATCGTCGAAGCTAGGGCGAGTTCTGCCAGTGGTACGTTAATTGGCAGCCCCTGCCAATTGACACTCATTAGAGCGTAAGATTAATTACGGGGGCCCGCGGCGGTGCCTTACTGTCTCTCTCTCTCTCTCTCTCTCTCTCTCTCTCTCCCTCCCGCGCTTCCTCGCTCTACTTCCTCCTCCTCCTCATCCTCATCCTCCTCCACCTCCGCAGAGTCCTCTCCAATTAATGAAAGTTATGTCCGACGCTAACAAACCTTCCGCCGACGTCGACGTCTCGCCCACAACGACAGCCATTTTCGAAACTCGGTATCTCCTATCCCCTAACCCAGACACACAGTTGGCGACGATTTGTTAAAATCTCGGTTAAAACCGACGTCCGGAGTGCACACGGTCGTCGTCGTAAACCTCGCGCGATGGCTGAACATAATCCCCTCCCCCCCCCCCTTCACCCTTTTGCAGATTCATCACACAACGTGACAATTTATATCGTCGTTCCTTTGCAACTATAACGAGGATCTGCATGGAGAGCAGGAAAGAGTGAGGCACAGTGCGCTGTGAGGCACACTGTTCAGCCAAGATTTGTAGCCAATTCCGATGGGTGAAATTTTTTTTTTTTATTTCAGAATCCCAGATTTTGTCTCATAATTGCAAGATTGCATTTCAGATCTGTTCAGAGGGCTGTCATTCTTTACAAACTGCGAATACTCCTTAGCAAGTACAGAATGTTCCACTTGTGAAAAAACACTTGCACATCGCGTCTTTCTTAACTTAGAAAAAAAAGGATTATCCGCGAATCCACAAATAAGATTCAGGTGACCAAAAAGAAGTGTTAGAAAGGATGCTTCACTTTCGCAGATAAAAGATAAATTAACCAGCCTCTCAGGCCCGGTGAATGCCCAGACATTGATGGCTGCGCGAGCTTTCTGCAGTAAGAGAAGCTTACTGCAGACGACACTCAGCGGACGTGTCTTCTATGTATGAGCTTGATTGATGAAGAAAGCCCGGTAACGAGGGCAGAAGCGATGCCAAGGAGCAAAAAAACAAAGTTTGGCTTCCGTAGTCTCTTCGAATTGTCTCTCGCGATGGTGGGCGAGAAAAAAAAAACGGTGCAGTGGATGTCGAGATGAGGCAGTAAACACCGTGGGTATACAACGACTCGCCGGCGTTTTACTGCTCCTCCTGTCTTTTCTTCGTGCGCCACAGGACCGAGTTGGGAGAGCGCGCTATTCGGGACGTAGGTTAGTACTCTCGACATAGGTGGAGCACGCTCACGTGCACGTGGACACAGGATAGAAGATGTTAGCTTGGCTCGCAAAGACGGGGGCCTAAACTCTCCCAGCCGGGTTTTGCATCTTTCACCGGTTTGAGGGTTTTTCTTGGGGTACGTGCGACGGGCATTTGCATGCCGGTGGACTTTTTATCTCTTGACTCACGTTTCATGCTCGCCTAGGCTTACGCTCTAGTCGCATTTCGCTCTAGTCGCTCTTCGAGGATCGTCATGGCGTTGCCAAATGTCCTTGACGACCACGCCAGAGCAGCATGACGAGACGTCCCGCGGGCCGATCCAACGAAGAAACTTGTCCAGTTTTTTTTTTGTTTTTTTTTTTTTTTTTTTTCTCTGCGACGAACACACGCTCGATCTGTCGCTATCTATTCCACCCCCTGTCGGCCCTTCCATCCAGCACGTGAATTCCGCCGGGCGTTGTAAATTTTTCCAACAGCCGTATTGACACGTGCTCACCGGGCATGATGGCCTCTTGCAATATTTAAAAGCTCCGCAAAGGAGGAGACAGACACGTCGCGTGTTATAGTTGAACGTGTGCAGCGGCGAGGAATATTGCTCGTATACACTACGATTACAGTGACATGGTATGAGCGAAGTTACTCGGAGATGAGCATCTTTTCGGCCCACGTGCGGGACGTAAAAGAAAAAAAAAAAATTGTGGGGAGTCTCACCATCCTCACAGTATATCTTCGCGAGTATAGCCTGGAGGGTGTATTGCAGTTGCTTCTCAGTTATTGATAATGACAACTTTTTTACTGTCTTGTCACATGAGCGCAGTACGCGGAGAAAAATAATTTGTGTCCCCGACTAACTGCGCCGTTGAATATGCTCCAAAAAATGTGTCGCTTGGAATCCAATTCGTTGGTTGGCTCAGCGAATCGATTACTTGACAATCGACTAAATGCAATCGATCGGATAGTTGGTTAAAATGAAAATGCTAATGTCACGACAAACAGAGGGACAAGTTTGTATACAACAAACGACTTTTTTCCCGGAACTCCGATTTTACAAAGTTATTTCTTTTAACTGTCCTCACTGCAGAACAAATGGCTTTTTTGATGTTGCAACTTTCGTCACCGTCGATGAAAGTGCGACGACTAGTTACGACATCGTACCTCGACTTAGCTCAGATGCACGCAACTCTGTGAGCTTCCGGGTACGGTACTGTGTAATATAATCATCTACATTTATATTACTCACTTTGAGTATCTCACTCTCAAAGATCGTAAAGATATTTTCGTCTGTGCGGCATAGCGTCCAGACATTATTATTGCCTGTTAAAAATATAACACGCGAGAATTTCAGCGAGACGTAAAAGTCTCGATGCGTCTAGTCGCGAGAATCTTCCTCCGTCGGCACGCTCGAGTCAACGGCGAGTTTTCGGAAAAAATTTTATAGGGTCCGACGAGTAATCAGCATCCCGACAGAGACATTAACTGTCAGCGCCGCTATATCGAAAGAGCTTAATCGCATTAACCAGCTTGCATTCCCGAATATCATTTCGAGTAAACTTATCCTCGAGCGCGCTTGTGCCGGGCATTGGCAGGACATTTATAGCAGACCGGACAAACGCACCGACACACTGAGCCGTGCATCGCTGCTAAATAATATTATCACAGTTACAGTGAGTCGCGAGGGAATGCTCGTTTCACGATTCGGTCTCGTTGGGAAACTCTCCCGGACGGCGATGGAAAGATGAATTGAAAAAAAAAAAAAAATTTTTTATTGGCGAACGACGATAATAAACGGGAATCATTTAGAGAGTGATGGGATTCGGCTTTATATTCCGTATATCTGTCGGTGTTGCCAAATACAAAAAGGTAAAAAAAAAAAGAAGTTATAACCAGCCGAACGACAGGACGAACGAACTAGAGCTCAAAAGAGCGAGAGACGAAGCCGCGAGAGGGTTGTGTTAAAAAAAAATTATTGGCTAACTCCATTGCTCCTGACGGCCCGGGCACTTTTTCGACGACTAATTAATAAACGATGGGGGCCGAGGGCCTCGACGTCAGTCACGCCGATAATTATCGGACTGACAAGTGTCCGGGCGGCTGCCACCCGGCACGGTCTCGGCTATTGCCACTGAGGCCGCGACTCGTCCACCCCCGTCCTTCCGAAAATATTAAATGAAATGCAATCCCCTCAATCTCTCCACTGCCGGCCCCTCGTCGCTTCACTATCCGCGGCTATCGAACTTTCGCGGATTTTTACTGTGTGCGCTTGCGAACGTGAGGGCAGGTACTAAAAAAGAGGAAAAAAAAAACCCCCAGGTTTCGCGCTAGGTTCTGGACGGACGCCACAGCATTCAGCGCCGACTCGGATGGGTAGCCTAGCTATCTCGGGTGATTCAATAAACGTCACTCCTCGTTTCGATAGATTGGCAGAATGCGGACTATGTGGTGATGCTGCTGGACCGACCGGGCCGGGATTGCTCTCAGGAGCCAAAATCGTCGCTACTCAGTCGGCTGTTTGCAGTCTAATGACATTTCATGAAAACCTCGTTGCATCTGCAATGGCATTATCGATAAACCCGACAAAAAAGCGTTTACCTTAAGCGTTCGTGGAATGATCCAAGAATCTCAGGTCTCTCATCGACTTACATTGACGCTTATGAGCGTTCAATTCCGGAAACGGGAAACATGTGAGACTCGTGCGCCTCCTCGCTTATTCGTTGCACGGTGCTGCAAGTTATTGTACAAGCGAGTGAATTGTCCTGAGACAATTGCGTTCGGATTGTTTCGGGATATTGCAAAATCGAGGCGGATATGTACGCGAATGCAGGGTGAGAAGAAACCTCGCAGAGTGCTCCGGGGTAAACGAGGGGACCTGGAAGAGTCTGGATGTAACGCGAGTCAGAAGAGCGGTGTGTGGGTGTACGGATATGGCACAAGGCGGCGTGTTGTCGACAGGGAGCTAGATTCCGTCTCAGGGATTTAATGAGATTTTATTCGCGAGATAATTAGTGCGTCTCATGAGTCTATTCCGGGGTGTCTCCGTCTTCCCCTATCCCTTTTCCTCGTTTTCCGACGTTCACGGTAACCGGATTCTCTTCCGTCTCCCTTTCGCCTTTTCCACATCGCCGCGGTCCTTCGTCGCCATTTCTCGTTCTTCATCCCATTCGCGCTTCCTCCGCCGTCCGCGCCCCCTCATGCCCCTCCACACCGCGTACTGTGTCTCCTTTATGTAATTACTACTACAATTATCATGTCCTCGGGACCGCCTTCCCTTTCTCACCCGATGTCGGCATTTCGCACGCAAACTTCTCCGCTCGGCAACAAACTGGCAGTAACAGCCAACAGAAACAGCCACGAGCGACTCGCGGGGCCCTTTCTTGAATCCAGTGCACCGTGAACTTCGGAGGCGCACTGGTACAATTATTCACCGTACATAATGCTGTAGGATGAGCCACTATATCACGGAAGATTCAGCTGCGCTTGGTTACAAGAAGCGAATGTGATCTTGGTCAATTCAGAACTCGAATGTTACAATGTATTAAACACGGGCAGGAAGGGATTTAATGCATCCGGATGCTTATCGTTGACTTAACGAGGTTCCTCATTCGGTAAACCTACGATTGGTGAGGTTATCAAAATTTCCAAATTTTATTATGCCGTCACTTCAGATCTGAAAATCCGAGATTTTTTGGCTGAAGAGGCGTCATGGAGCCAAATATTAAATTTTTCTCTACGTCACTTCCAGTTTGAAAGTCTCAGTTTTTATTCTTGAATTCATCGAGTCTGTCGTTCGGTCTAATCCGACAGAAGTCATTAGAGAAAAGAAACGCTTTTTCTTGGCATCGAATGAATTAAGGAACACACGGTATTAGACATACCTACAAAAGCGGACCGCCACGAAGTCGCAACAGTGGCTGTAGAGTAGCGGGAGGCGGTGCCGTTTCTGCTGCAGGCACTTGCTTGCGGAACATAATGGAGGTTAAATCGATTACGTGGTCATCGAGGCAAACGTAATTCAAAGCCCGGGCGTCGAGAAAGGGCCCCACCGGTACTGGAGGCTGTGTATGTGCAGGAGCCCGGTACATCGAGTCTCTTGTCACGTGCCTCCGCGGACAAAACCGCAAGCCTACGATAGCCTCTCCCGTATACATCCTCGGGCAAACTTATTTTTCGTGGCTCCGGTAGCCATTCCGGTTTTATCTGCCGACCCGTTGCGGAGAATTATCGTCGGATGTTTATTAAGTACACATTATGCGCGCTGAGTCTATAATAATGGTCGACGTAATCACGCCGATAGAAGAAATTCACTTTGCGTGCCGCGTGCCGCGGAAGGCCTTCGATCTCCCAACGAACTTGGGTCTTGTACTACTCAGCTTTATCGTCCGTATAAAACGTTCCTGGGTGGATATGTCTATGATCCTTTCGAGACTCGAGCAGGAAACCGTGAGAGATGATAAAAATTTCACAAGTGTCTGGGCGCGTTAATGGGTCTCGCTTCGATGGATTCGACGAGCGATATCGAACCGCGGCTCTCAACACTTTTTACTGTCAAGCATACTTCTCAAGCTACGAGCGGTTTGAATAAATATCGTGCAACGATATTTCATTATACGTAACTGCCGTGCCTGACGCAGCGGTTTCGATAAAAACACACACGTTATAGAATCACGCTGAGTCGCCATATGAATTTTATTGCAAATTAACTGGTATTATCAGCACGCGTTGCGCTCCGGAAAATTTTTCGAATGATAAATTCAAAAAATGATATATTTTTTCCCAAATTTGCTGCAAAAGCAGTTGAAAAAAAGTAGACTTCTCACGGTGCGAATGACACTTTCTCCCTGACTAAAATTTAAGCTCATGGCTCCAATATTCATAACCCATTAATGAAGCCAATAATTAATCAGCATTAAACATACATTACGATACCAGCTCGCAAAAACTGCTTCTGACGAGTGCGAGTTTGCAGCACGACGACGAGTGTTGCAATCACACGAGTTAAGAAAACATTTTACACACGAATATCGTGCAAAATTTTGCTTCACAAGGTGTGAAAATGGGGATTTTATGAACTCGAAGTGCGTGCAAAACCGTAATTTTCCTACCGAGTGAGATAAAAACATGTGTTCCCAAAATATTTAACGGTGTCAACAATCATATTTAATGATGATGAAATATTGCCCAATAAATCTTTTTTTTTGTCTAATTTTACAGAAATTGCAAAAATGAGAGGAATCTGAAAAATCTCTTGGGAAAAATTTGATCCTTGTGTCTTCGATGCGACAGGTCCATCGAGTTTGGGACGGCCTGTAGTAAGAAATACAAGCGAAAGCTTTAGAGGGGAAAGGAGAGAACGGGCGAGTGGGGGGATGGGGAAGGGGTTTGGGTAATCAGTAAATGCGTCCATCAGCGGATTACGGGGGACCGCACTCCCACCTACCATGCAAGCTCTGTGTCGGTCCCCCCAGCTCCGCATCACCCGCTCGACCATCCTCCCGACGCACATCCCTTCCCGCTTCCAGCATTGGGAACACCTCGCCTCGCTGTTTCTCTCTCCCCCCGGCGCTGCGCCGCCAATGTGCCCACATTCTCCGTTCTCAGCCCCCCCCCACCCCCCCCCACCCCATCGGTTCACCGTCGGCGGGGGTGTTACCGTACGCGACTGTCCGACTCCGACAAAGAGTGAATTAAATTATAAAGATTTTTTTTCTCTCTACGCATTAGCTGCAAATTATTTCGAAAATCGGCCGAATTATTGGAACTCGTTGGTCGGATTTTACCACGTCCGCGAAAGAGCGCCGATATAGAAAAACAAAATTATTCTTTCCACAACAGCTGCGAAAGCCTCTGCGTTTTTATTTTTTTTTTTTTTTTTTTTTTTGGGCCTATGCTCCCGGAATTATCTTTCCCGGAGCGGGAGGAAAATATTTCTCGAGTAGATTACAGTATTCGCTGTATCTCATTGAGTCGTTGCAGTGGCTGAAAATAAAATAAAATAAAAAATAAATTATCCCGAGACGCCGATGGGCGAGGGAGGAGGTGGACCTCCGGCCTCGAGTTCGTGCACGGGCACTCGCTCGAATTGGCAGGGGTTGCTGTATACCGTACCGGAGGGTGAAAGAGGTGGTCGGCCGGCCAACGCTGGCTCGACGGGGGTGGACGCGAGAGGGAAAGAGGGAGAAAAAAAAAAAAAAAAAAAAAAAAGTACAGAGGTATATAGAGTCAGACCGACGAGTCTCTATCTCTCTCCGGTTGTACAAAGCAAATTGAATTGTAAATATAGAGCGTTCAAAAACAGAGACTCGCAAACGGATTCCCTAATGAGTGGCAAGAGGGAGTACGAATAACAATACCGGAATATATTAACCGCTTGAAATGGCACGAAACGAGCGAGATAGATAGAGAACGATGGAATGCGCAAGAGGGGCGAAGGGGGAGGGGGGGGGGGGAGGCATACGCCATGAGGCTCTCCCTACTGTCTCGAAAGGCAAAAAATTAAACGCTCTCGCGAAAGTATAATTGAGCCGGGATTAGCTCTCACTCGGGGTCGTACTAATGAAAAATAAGTCGTGACTTGTTTAGTTTTTTTTTTTCTTTCTTTTATACTTTTTTTTTTTTAACATCGCCCCCTCGAATCGTTATCTTGCTCATTTTATTTCGAGAATTAAATTCCATTCGCTCGAAGCCCGCGGACTAAAACAATACGGTATAGACAGTGTTTTATCGGCACGATGGCGCGTTCTCGTGATCCCCGGTGGTTTTTCACATTCTATGCCGAGTAGACAAATAAATGAAAATTTTTTAGAGTCAGGGTAATTTTTTTTTTTTTCCTCTCGATAATCAACTCCGGAAATGGCAAGAATTATGCCAGAGTCTGAATCAAATCCAATCTAACGAAGTCGAGGTATTTTTTTTTTTTTTTTATCCGTCCTCCGTAGTTTGAGAAAAAAGTCATTGCCGCCGATGGTTCGTGAAAGGATCGAGGTCGAACGGTCGAGGCAGCCGGTGCAACCGAGTGAGATATACAAATTATGTAGCCCCGGAGAAAAAGACGAGGAAAGATGAAGAAGCGAATGGTGGATGGTTCGTCGTCGCTGAGAGGTGAACCAACGGCGAAAGGGTAGTCGAAACGAGATGAGGAGGGAAAACGTAGAGTACTGCGCTCTGCCAGGTACGTCGAGTTCCGTACAGCCTCTGCGCCTCCCGGCTACAGATCCCCCTCACCTCCCTCTCATCCCCCCCCCCCCCCCCCCGGTGAATATCATGCATAAATAGGCGAGTGGTCGGAGGTGCGTTAAACAATTTCAGCTAATGAACGAAGTTAATTACCGCGCTCTGAGTCGCTCGGCTTCTTTCTCTCTATCTCGCCTCTCTCTACCTTACCGGCCCAGCAATCATACTCCCTCGTCGTAGTTCCTCACTTCCTCTCGCTCGGTATAACGTGTTTTACGCTATAAATTTATCTCTCTCGACTCTCGTCGGCGGCTCTTGAGGCTCTCTTTCTTCCTCACTCCGGCGGGCTTCGGAACATCACGCGAATCGCATTGCTTCTCCATGTTGAAAGCTTCGACTCCGTAAAATGGGGAACACGGGGGAGGAAGCTCAGTCGGTCTCCTCGATTATAAAGTTGTTTCCGAAAAAAAAAAAAAAAAAAAATCGAATGAAAGGGGTGAAGGAGGCTGCACTGGTTGGCGAAAAGTGGTTACGATATTTTATATTTGTAAATTTTAATGCAGCCGCTATCGAGCTTTCCGGGTATCGGGATAGCTTGCATTTCACCTCGGCATCTATTTATTTCTCAATTTTTAATTTTTAATTTTTTTTTTTTTACTCCGTGTCAACATATTTTTTTTTACACTTCTCCGCGGCTTTTCTCCCGAAGATCGAGTGCTTCAGTAGGACGGCACTGCGTAATGCGAGTAAATTAGATGTTTCGAATGCATGTTGAGCCGCGATAGGGAAGAGCGGGGCAAAACCGACCGGTGTCCTCCACATTAGATCAGACCACTATAAGTAGAGGAGACCTTTTCTCTGGGTCTCGCGAAAAATTGATCCAGGTGGTCCGTTTTGCCCCATGTTTCCACTTTGCCCCGGTCCCCACACATACTTTTCTAAGTATATTGCGAGATCACCGTATGACCGTATTAAGAACATTTTCACAGAATTTTCCGAGTCCGAAGCATATTTTTCTGTAACACGTCTGCTCGCTCGGAAAGCGCGCCCGACGGTTCGTTTGAGGCTTTACCGGGACTTAACATTTTCTTTCAGTGACTCCAGACAGGTGGATGTAAGTCGTGCGGTATTCGTTCTCAATGAAACACCATAAAAATATCATATTTGCGGAATTAACGACCGATACGGGAGAATTTTAGTTTTCGATCGATAGAGCGCCAGACGGGGAATGAGTCGAAGAGAAATTCGGCGGTCACCGTTGACCGCCGAATTCTCCGCTCTCGCGGCGGTATTTCGGCATCGCCGGTCGTACCCGTAGAATTCTAAGGTCTCCGCAGAGGCATTCGAAGAGTGATCGCGGTACGTGTGGCTCGACGGACTCCACTATGCGCACGGTCGTGCATATACGTAGGGGAGTGCACAGATTCGTTCGTGCGCGAGCTCCTCCATACTCGCCCCCAACTATTTCGGTCCATCGGATATTTCAGACGCCGCGCCCATGAGACTCACCGCAGATTTCTATCGCCGTAACGCTATTGTAAACTTGCCGCCGGTTGCATAGCTCGAGGATAATGCCGTTCGGCAATACGGACACCGTGATACACGGAGGTCGATGCGCCAAAACGCATATCTGAGGCATTCTCAATTCGACCACTTTTTTCTTGATCATCTCGGATCTTTTTCGTAATTGACGAAATTTCTTCGTCGTTTCGCAAAGCATTGCATTAAGGGGCGTTTGCATTTGTTGACAAATTTTTTGACTAAAGGATAAGAATTCTTTTAAACGCTTACTTACTCGCGATAGTTAATTTAAATAGCAGCAACTGTTGCATGCCGATTTCGGCCGCTTGCTGTTACATTGTTCAGAAGCAACAGTTGTTGGCCTACACTGAGAGAGATAAATGCTTGGAAAGGCGTTATTTGGTTTGTACGACAAAAATGTTTGTTCATATTGACATTTTTTGAATCGCCTGAAGCAAGTAATCTTTAAATAAATCAATGTTTTACACTAAATTGTAAATGTAGTGCACGGAACTGAAATTTCTTATGCAAAAACTGGGACACTAAATGAAATTTAATGGACTTAATAAATTAATAAAATAAATCAATGTACTTATACAGTGAAATTAAACTAAATTATTGAATTTGAAATATTTTTATAGTAAAGTAAAGTAGATTATTAATCGTAAAGTTTTTCTAAAGTTTTTAATATACGGTATATTAATTTTTCAACCCAATTCAACACGAAATTTAATATACCACTTTATGCATAAAAACTTCCAGTACCGGTACATTAAATTTCATACGATTTTTGTTTCTCAGTGTATCTACCTAATCGGCATGATTTAGAAATTACATTCCGTAACCGAAAATTCATTGCCGAATGCGGACAATTTAATGGAATAATATCGGATCGAAAAATTTCAATTTGGTTCGCACCAATACGTTTGTAATTTAATTTTTTCCTGTCGACACAACGATTCGACGATTCATACATTTTTTCGTTTATTAAATCAAGCCAACAAACGCACAGTGCAATAATAACTACGATAATTTTCATCTATACTTCTCGGCCCCGGGATTCTGCGTATCCCGTCAGCGCACCGGCAATTCTCTCGGTTCGAGCTCTTTTCCCTAAGCCTCTTCTCCTTTGGACGTTGGATGTGAATGCGGAGGGCAAGCAAGAGAGCGCGGGCCCGGGAGCGGGAAGAACGCGAAAAGGGATGAGGGAAGGCCACAGCAGCAGCACCACCACCCGTGGCAACGTTACCGTGGAAGCTGCAGGAGCGAGAGGGTTGCCAAGACCGTGAGCGGGCTCCGGGTGAGCCTTACAGCAGAGAGGGATAGAGGCGGCCTTTAATTAACAGAAAGTGGTTCATTAGAGCTTATTCATTAGAGAGAGCGCGCGTAATTAGCAAACTCCACCCTTTCTCCCGGAGCCGCCTTTCGCGTTTCCACCCTCCGCACACTTTCGCCCCCGCATCGGTCGTCACCCCGCTCTCACTTCTCGCTTCTCTTTGCCATGGTGGCCAATATATATATATATATGTACATATACATAAGTATATATATATATATATATATCTTACCCCAACGTTCCGTGCTTTCCCTCGACAGGGGCTTTTACCCCTAAGCCCCTTTTACTCCTTTTCACCCTTCACCCTTCACTCACTTCCTCCCTGTTTCGAGCAATTTCTCGCGCTCACTCTCCCGCCCCTCTCCTCTTTTCCTCTCCATCTCTCTCTCTCTCTCTCTCTCTCTTGTATATCTTCATTCCCATTTCGTATCTTCACCTGCTCGCCTCAACTATCTTTCTCCTATTTGTTTCACTGGTCAGTTACTCCGTGAGCTTCTTTCACCGTTGCCGGGCTGCACTTCCCGTACGCCTCGTATCGCGAATTCCTCTCTCCCTCGTTTCCACAACTAACGAATGCCATACTTAATCATCAGCATACACTATCAGCGTTCTCATTTCTCTCGTTCAACCGTACGCGAAGCTAAAATATTGTACCGTCGGGTAGTGTGTAAAAAAAAAAAAAAGAAAACGAAATTTTATGCATTGCGTTATTATCAGCATGTCGACGTATCAGCGCGGTCTAAACAATGGCGGATGCCTCCTCGGTGCGGAGGTGGGGCGATGCCAAATGAGCTCGTGAAGAAAAAATGCCGTGAAAAACGATAATTGGCTCGGTCTCGTTCATATCTTCATTTTTCTCTTGTTTCTTTTTTTTTAACTTTTTTCCACTTTCTATCTCTTATCCTGTCTATTTCCTTGCCCTCTCTTACCTCCCGCCCGCCGGTTCTCCCAGCGGCGCGGCGATGCAGCGGAGGATCGCGATCGCGGCCGATATCGACGAGGCGTAATCGGCCACGACGAACGGACCGGCCCATTTTACTTATAGCACCAGGGGCAACATCATTACCGGGATAAACGCAACGCGCCGGAGTGGCCGGGTTTGCTGCCGGGAGACGGACGCTCGGGCCTCGGTGAGCCCGGCTTCGGGGAACGCGAGCACGCAAGGGCGGTTACTAAAACTTCTAATTACCGTCGCGCACACCGTGGCGATCTAATGAGCGCCGCGGACCCCTCCGCAAAAACAAAGTTTCCCCGCTAACGAGACCGATTTATTATATAACCAGGCCAGCAGCGGCTACGGAGGTTTCAGATTTGCAGCGTACGGTTTACACGAGCGGATCCATACCCGTCGTTCGCCGTGGTTTTCTGTCGTAACGGCGAACGCCACGCTCGACGCTCCCTGTATTTAGCTTCGATAATCGCGTAATGAGGAACCTACGACTCTCCCATTGTTGCACATTATTCGACTCCATCGACCCTCAATTTCCATCCCAATTAACACGGTACCGAAGTTTTCTTTCTTTCATCCCCGCTCCAAGGATCGTTGAATCGGACAGTGTCGTTGATCGACGTTTGAGTAGTAGTACTCTATTTATTAACGGTACATAGCAAGTAACAGATTTTTTTTTATATCTAATAGACTCTTCTCATTACATCTACATTGTATATTGCCGATTGGCCATCGACCTTCAGTCCTTCAGCCATCGACGTTTGATTATATCGACGCTGTTTAAGTAACAGATTTTTCGCGTAAAATTCTTTTCGCGCAACGAATGTGAAATATTAGCTCGTCCGCACTCCTCGGTTCGGTAACGTATCAAATCTGATGTCCGCTCGTTCCGAGCCGGTCATACGCGTACCCGTCGGCGCAGTATATTTTTATCAGGCAACGCCGCCAAGTTTCTCTCTCGCTTCCTCTCTGTTATGGCGCAGCGAAACGTGCCGGGCAGATAGACGGACGAGAGTGGGCGGACGGCATGAGATCTCTCATCATTTTTATTCATTTCGCGCGTTGAAAATGAAACGGGGTGAAGAGAAAAAGAAATCTGTTGGAGGGGTATATCCCTCTCGTCCTATACAGGCTGGCTCGAGCGCTCGGGCACGGTACTAATTAGCACAGGCCGCGAGGGCACGATACCCCGTACGCTCTGGTATATGCATCGTGGTGTACGTATAATACCCAACGCACGACGCGACGAGGTAGGTATGCATGTCCAATTAAAGCATCATAAGTTTGCATTACATTCTTTTTGCGAAAGGAATTTATTACCGGTCCTGCGGAAACCCCTCTTCACCACCCTCGCCGCCCTGCTCGTTCCCTCTCGGCTTGGTCCATTCGTTCATCCGTCCATGAACTAGACTATCCCGACGCGAGGCGGTCGAGCGAGAAGCGCGACGACGACGACGAGAGCCCGCGATTCATACGCGCGCATAATATATTAGGAATTCGATTAATTAGGACGACTATTGTTATTTTTATTTTTTCCAATTAATGGTCTCTTCGGTATTCTGCATTGACGATCTTCTCTCAGAAGTGATATTTTTATTATCTTCTCTTACGAGCTGTATGTTTTCTAAAATATAAAAAAAAAAAAAAAAAAAATTCTGTCGGAAAGATGTTCGGAGTGACTTTGATCCGAGGATAGGTTTGGATCGAAGGAATGCAAAAGTAAAGTAAAAAAAAAAAGAGGTGTACAGTGACTGCGAAGTCTGGACTGGGTTACGTCGAAGTGTACGGAAGATGAAAAGGGTGGCACGGTGGCGGCTTCTTTGCTCGCCAATCAAAATACTTGAACGCGACACCGAGCGGCATCGGAGCTTTCCATACGGCCGCCCGGCGGTGTGCATCGCGAAAACGCTCAGTCCTATCGGGTTAACGAGAGAGGGATTCGCGGAGCCGAGAGGATAAAGAACGAAGGGCCGGACGAGGACACGCGGCGAGACGCGGGGAGCCAAAGTAGCAACGGCGTATACACACAGGCGATGTGTCGTCCGGTGACGACACGCACAGAAGCCCGCCGGTAGCTGAGCGCATAACGAACGCGGACTTAATTAAAGGTTTGTGACTCAGCTCGTACGACGCGCGGGCCCGGTATACGGTAGGCGAAGCAACGCGCGGTAACAAATCTCCCTCTTCGCCCTGTCCTTATGCCGCGACCCTCCCCCGCGACCGCCGAGGCTCTCATCGTCTCCTCGTTCCGCCCGTTCGTTCGACTCCTCGACCGACGATGGTTTCCCGTCTCCTCCGCTCGGGCTCTCACTCGTTTTCTCTCTTCCCTTCCGTTTCATCTCCTTTTTTTTTTTTGTTCATCTTATTCTTCGCTTTACTTCTTTTATTCCATCGTTCCTTTTCTCTTGTTCGCCCGAGTTCTCGCTATCCTTCCGACCGAAACGACTCCACTCGCTCCCGTGTATGTGCGTCTCTCGCGCCCGGGAACGCATCGTCCGGCGCACGGTATTCCGAGCCAAATAAGATTGACGTGTCCTCCGCTGTTTTGTTTTTAATTAATTGAACGCGCGCTCGCCCGCGCCCTCCGACTCGGCCGGAGTCTCCCAAATTGGCAGGACGACATTCTAATGCGAGCCACGGGGGAAGCCTCTCTCGCTCGATCTCTCTCGGGTCGTAGGCGCAAAAAAAGCTTCGTTACCTTCTATCCTCTCCCGACGCGACGTTACTCATGCCCCGCGACCGGCCACTGCGACCAACTCTTTCGCCTTTGCTGTGTGTTCAACCCCCCCCACCTGTCCCTACCTCTTTGCTGAAATCTCTCCAGCCCCGTTCCCGCGGCTCTCGTTATCTCGTTCGCCTCCCTCCGTCTCTCTGCTCCTCGTCCTTCCTCGTAACTCGGCAGGAGAGAACGCGATGAAACGCTAAAGGGGGGGGGGGGGGGGGGGAACTATTCACGGTGGACTCCCTTTGCTTCCACCGAAATCGAAAATAAATCGGGGATGAGAGTGTCTCTCCCTGCTGGTCCTTGGTACACCAAAGGGGAAATCAACGCACGTTTCGACGCTAGACGCCCTCAATTAAGGAAATTTATTTCGTTGCCGGTCCAAACCGTCGTCGCCGTTACCGGAAACGACGCCTGGGCCAGTCGTGCGCTGGTCGAAATCGCCGGCGGATATATACGGTCGCGGGGGGAGCAGGGGGCGGGGGGCGGGAATCGTGTGATTCTACGAATGGGTATTAACCGTCGCGGGGTGGTTGAAAGATCGAACGTGATCGAACGTACGTGCGCGGATAATTGACGGATCGACTGGTAACGATCGGGCGGTGAGCGATCTCTCCGACGCCGACGGACCGCTCACGTACGTTTATGATAATTAGACTCGGGACGCTGCGACGAGATGGAGAGAGAGGGAACCGCGGCGATAATAAATTGTTGCGGCGACATACCCCGCGACTACTCTCGCGCTTGACAGCCGATCACTTGCTCCGATGTGTTGCCCTTGTACATTCGAACGGGAGAACTGTCGGACGATGAGATCTTACGCAGTCACGGATCCAAGGGAGAGCGGGGCGCGGTACGCTCTGGTGTACAATGTTCGGTTGGGATTTTGTGCCAATGCTGCTGTGTAAAAAAAAAAAACATATGAAAACATTTCAGACACTTGTTCTTGTCTCGTGAAAGGTTCGTGAGGAAGCGCGACCGTGCAGGATGAAATGCAACGGTGATGCAGGCAAAGATCGAAGTTGATGACACGAAATAAAATTATGTTGGGCACAGTCTGCATTTTTTTTTTTTTTTGTACTTTATGATGTTTTATCACATCCAGTGTGCACACAAAAGGAACTTTTTACCAATGTTTTTAGTTCATTTACGATAGTTTTTAATACTCTAGTGAATTAATCTTCTTTTGGGTGGATAGTTCGAATCGTTTTTTTTTTCGCTGTCGAGCTCGCCGATTGGAAAAATCACAAAAAATGTGATTTCGAGAAAATGTGCTTGAAAGTTCTCGATAAGAGAAATATAAATTATTGGTAACTTACAGGAATCTGATGCTAATCATTCAGGTATTTTGGAGCCATGCGCCACACTGTTCAATTGAAAGTCTCGTTGGGGTTTTGTCGTCGCTGGAGAGGTATTCATAAATCGGAAGAATATGTTTCTCTATACTCGGTTTATTGATTAGCGGCTTCGGCTTTGCGCCACTGACATCAGCTGATGGTGGAACAATACTCGAAGCTTTCCTGTTCTCGGATCTGTATCTTCCAAAATAATTCGAATTTGTCTCTAAAACTTTCGGAACATATTCTCCAATAGTTTAATGATCGATTAGAGCAACAAATAAAAATTATTTGTTTACCCTCTAAATTAGGACACTGCCTTACGACGATCAAAACATTGGCAGTCTTGTAACTTCCGTCGAACACGATGTCTCAGATTTGTTTGGAAAACTTCGACTGTTACGTCGACGGCCACTGAATAGTTTTTAACCCTTTAATGCACAGTGTATTACAGTGTATTACAGGTTATACACCTCTTTGAATTCAGAAAAATGCATGGATGACCAACCGATGTATTCGAAACTTCATACTTGTAAAAAAAAAAAAGTATGCTTCAAAGGACTAATAGGAGCGGAATATTCCAGTTAAAACAGAACCCGCACACCGAGCCGCGCGCTTCCGTGCGCGAAGCGCACCGAACGAGAAGAAGAGCAGACATTGTCAATGCTTTTCTTCATACGCTAGAACTCACGATTAAATTATTATGCGGCTCGATTAATCGAACCCGAGATTCTTCGATCCGCCGATGTGATTATGCATGCCGGAGGGCTTCGCGCGCCGTCGCAGGATCAGCGCGACGCAGCCTCTTCTTGGTATTTACGAGAGAAAAAGAGTGACGATGAAGAAGTATTGTACGTGTGCGGTAAACTGTATGCCCGGTGTCATCCAGCGGTGATAGAGAGGTACGTGAGTACGTAACGCACATCACGCTTATATCTCCGAGCTACGCAGCCTCGAAGTGTCCGGCTAAATTAAATGGCCGGGAACAGAGAGACCCATTAGCGAAGCCTGCCGCTGGACGTGCCTATGTAACCAATGTAGCAGCGGAGCCGCGCACGGAGCTGCGAAAAGTAAGTCGATGCGTTCAGCGTTCTACACGAGAAGCTGCACAGAGAGCTGCATAAAGCATGTTGGAAACGTACGGCGCAGTCCCAGCCACCCTACGTGCGTTCGAGAGTTTTATGCCCGCACGGACCGCGCGTTACGACTCGACAATGCATTTCCACGTTCCTGTATCCCTCTTTCTCTCGGCAGCACTCCAACGAGCGACTGTGGGCGCTTTTACCGCGGCAGCTATATCCATGTACGTCAATTCCGAGGAGCCAAGAGTGTCACGGATGATACAAGAACGAGAAGAATACTGTGGGGTATCAAAGACTCCCCGAGGATTGGAAACGTGTCTCGATTCGACGAACATTGTGCTTATACACATTTAGGTACAATGTATCTTCGAGGGCGGATCTTCGGCTCTCGGGTTCTTTACAGATGTACGTTCTTGATTTTTGCGGATTGTACTTTGACTGTACATCGTGTATTCCCTCGCGTCCAAAGAAAAATCGTACGAGGTCCATGATGTGTCCAATATCCTGCCTCAAGGCACCGAGAAACACATCGACCGACTCTGCACACTGAGAAAAAAAATGGTTGGTTCAAACAAAAATCGCGGTGACGTACGTTCAAAGCTGTAATTTGTTTGGTATAAATAAAGCATTGTTTTGTTAAACGACTGTTTGCTTCCATCGATTCAAAATTTGTCGATTGAAAGAGATGTTTTTGTTGTACCAACCAAATAATACATTTGAACGTGTGTCACCGTGACTTGTTTAATCCAACCATTTCTTTTTCGCAGTGCGCGGAAAGAAAAACATAGAAATTATCTCCGGACTTACATTCCAATATTTATTGGGATGGAAAAAATATTTCTTTTTATGGAAACCTTTCGAATAAATTATGTTTTCTGGGTACTCTAGTTGTGTAGGTGATACTCCATCAAAGTATGGGAATTAATGGATTTGAAATCCGGAGACCATTCCTATACATTTTTCTGAGTTCAGCTTGCGACGGGCTCCGCGGAGTATTAACGATAATCTATACGGTTCATCAGACTGTGACGGATCATTTTAGGTACCGCTGCCAGACGTGAAGAATTTTTTACATCCTATTTCATTCGTTAATGGTATACAAATAACACAATATATAAAAGATGTGAAAAAAGAATTTAAAAAAAACTCACTGGTATCAAGTACCGATATTTCTTGCCTCGATGTCCTTGATCGCTTCTCCCTGAAACGATAAGGAAACAGTGAAAATAATTGCCGTTCAATTGTTCATTAGTTTCTATGATTTAGTAACTTCCGCACAAGCTCCTAATCGGTGCTATCGCCTCCTTAATGATTTTTAAATGTTTTCCTTTGTGTCTAGCATTATCAAAAAAAAAAAAAAAATTGAGGCCTCGTCGATTTTTGCGTAAAATAACAAAATCGTTGGATACGTCGATACCCTCTCGGTTATTACAGAAATGCGTCGCGGTCAGCACGCACAACACGCATCAGATACAAAATTCCCTCTCCCTCAACCACTCGGATTCTACGCTGCAGAGGCTACTAGAAGCCCCTGTGTCGGGCTAATGCAACGAGGCTTTCGAGGGATGAGCCGCAAGGGCAACAAGATATTATCGGTGGGCGATAGTGCGCGGCCCTGGCTTCACTCGGCCATTCTGGCTCGCCCCATCGGCCGAGTGCCGAGTGGTCCACGGGATCTCTCATCCTGATGTAAACGCGGCGCACGCGGTGGATGCAACTCCTCCCCCCAGCGCCCACCCGCACCCATCCCACGTGTGCCTCGACGGCTAATGGATCGTGCCCAGTGTACTGGCAAGCACTCTCCGGCACGACGACGAGTACCCGAGAGCATCTCGGTCTTTCACCTCTCTGCTACTCGGCTTCTGTGCTCCCACTGTCTCCGCCTTGTGCGTCATCGACGATGCACCGAAGCCGATGCGGAAGCACCAACAGCCTGCGGTATACTCCCAGTTGCTGGGCCTCAAGCTCGCCACGGCAATGAAGGGTTAACCGAACGAGACCGAGCAGACCTACGATCTATGTTGATAAAGGGATGTATTTCCGTTGCATTACATGAACGCCCACGAAGATGAACGGAAGTGCGGTAACAGCCGGAGTATCCTTTGCACTGAGAAAGAAAGCGGTTGAATCAACCAAAAGTCGCGGTGACATACGTTCGAAACAGTTATTCGGATGGTACGAATAAAGCATTGTTTTTGTTGAACGATCATGCGCTTTAGTCGATTCAAAATGTGTTGATTGAAACATTTATGTTGTACCAATCAAATAACGCCTTCCCGCGTAGAAATTTGATCAGGTATGCCCTACCACTGATCAGGTCCTGATGAGGAAACGGTAAGGCTTGCCATCTCATAGAAGGCCTGACCTGGGCCGGGTCTGGAATACACACGGTCTGCATGACCAAGCTAGCCTGCGGCTAGAAAGATCAATTCCAGATCAGGCACTGCATTGCAACGAACTTTGGATGTTTGAATAATTTGATAAGTTAATAAATAACTTATTAAATTACTTCATTGAACGAATATGTAGTACTTTGACCTAATATTTAGTTGCTTCAACCAATAGTTACATGAATTGAACAAACATTTTGTTCAATCGACCAAACATTTCCTTTGCAACCCGCAACCGCAGCTTAGTTGATATTACCAAACCTTTTTTTTTTTTGTGGATATTTGTCCTCAACCTAGGAAGAGGCCAACTGATATTGTTTTCCGGATTCCTATGCAATACGGTCAATGCTCTTTCCCGAAGGATCATCTCTCGTACAGATCAAGACCCTCGTACGCTGTAATACAAAGCCTCATCCACCGCAGCCTATCTATGCACAAAACTTTTTGCAAAAGGGTTTAAAAACCTGGCACCCATTTGCCGGTCCTTAAAACGAACCAAAAAGGGTTCGTTTTGCCGGGATTAGGAGCTCCGTGACAGGGAACTCGAACGAATGCACATGCGAATGAAGCAAGACCCGTCAGGTTGTAGACTTCTTTTTCCGGGTATTAGCGGTGAAAGGGTCACGCAATCCGGCTGAGTTTGCTTTCACCGAGACGGTTAGCTTGCCGAGAGAGAAGCGTCGCTTTGACGACTGCAGGCCGAGCGCCGATCGCACCGGTATTTCGCTAATTGGAGTTATTCCCTTTGAGCGAACGACCAAGTACAAAGTTCGATGAGAGTATAATGCACTCGGATGCAGCTGGTGTACCGATGGGACACTTCGATGCGCGCGGCCCTTCCGGCGCGGCTGCAGCTCGATCAAAGTCGAGCGACGATCTGCATACAGACGTTTGACTTTCAGTCGTAGAAACACCGGCCATTAGGACGTTCGACACTGGCACCTGTACCGATCGACGTAATGATTAACGATGCTCATAAAAAAGAAAACGATCGGTCAATATGTCGATGCCGTACCGCCCGCGAGAGCCCGCGGGCAGTTACAAGAAAGTCTGCACACGACTCGCGGATCGGCTGCGTGCATTAATAATTGAAAGAAAGATAAAGAAAAAAAAAAAAAAAGAAACTCTCGGGCACCTGGGGGATTTTTCTTTGGAGAAAAGGGAGAATGAAACACAGAGGTACTCCATTAACATTGCAAGGCTCTCGAGTACTTCTGTCTATAGGCGGAGAGACCGGGGCGTTGCGTCGGACCACGCCGGGAGAGAGCTCCCCAGCCCCGAGAGAATTCGTTAATCCTGTAATTAATTACCCCGGTTAATTGGAGAGACGGAAGAGCAAAGCCGGCCTCTGTAACAGGCCGACTATCCCCTCTGGCCGTGGCTTTTCAGTACTTCTTTTCTTTCCTCTTTTTTTTTGCGCTCGATATCCTGTACTCGAAGTCTCCATTGAAGTCTCGATTGCTCGGTGGATCGCCGACGGCGTAACCGACGACAGGAAAAAAAAAACATGAAATAAAATCTATGAAACATACTTATTAATATCGTGAAATGTTGATAGAGAAGAAGTCACGCGTGCCGATAGGTCGAACCGCGGACGGAGGAACGAGGTGGCAGAGACGAAGGAGAAAATCCAATCGAGCTAATGACGGAGCGCGATGTGTCGCGAGCGCTCTCTTATATTAAACGAAGGAGGATTCCCCGTTAGCTCACCGATGTAAGCGGGTTACAAAAATACGAGAGCACTTGGCGAACGTGGAGAATGAAAGATCTCAGAATGATATCTTCGATCGAGGCGCCGATCAATCATCGATGCCAGTTCGCGTATTCAGAGGCATGCTCGACGAAAACGGAATCGTTGTTCAATTTCTATCCATCCACGATATCCTCCCACTCGCACGAAACACTGTAAAAAAAAAAAGAAATCCAACAAAAACCCTTCTTCGCAGAAATGTGTGCGGTGTTCGCGGCGGCGAAAAGCGATTGTTCTTTGCCCGAGGTGGAGGAAGAAGTCGTCTCGCATTATGTTATTAAAAATCATCATTAACTAATAGCTAGGTGAGAAAAGCCCGACGCCTACGACTCTACTCGGGACAAATTACTTTCCGATTTGTACGGAATGCGAAGCAGCATCGTTCTCTCAGTGAAGTCAACACCCAGAAGGAAGAGCTTGGCGAACGCGTCGATGGCCGAGAACAAAATAGGCGTAAGTCCTATGCTTGAAGTGCACGGGTTGCGCCTTTTTTATTCCGACGCCATCAGTGCGAGTGCGGGTTAAAGAAGGGGGTTGAGGCGAAAGAATCGCGATTCCATTGCGCAGAGCAGCATCGCCGGGAAGGTGCAACATCCGGTGCATCGGGAAATCCGGCGCCGCTTAGTCGTTGGCAGGTAATCGGTGATGAGCCACTTTGCAGTGAATAGCCCAGACAGCCTGCCGGAACGAGAGGCGCAAATGCATGCCAGTGACTAGTGGCTCGTCGGATGCCGGAGAGCCAATCTCTGTCGGGTTCGTTCCTCTTCCCTCGGGAGGTCGTCGAGCGTCGGGCCACGTCGCGATGCAACCGGGGACGACGAGGGTGAGCGGAGGGGCAAAAGGGGCGACAGAGACCGAAAAGTGTATAAGAGGACGGGGGCGCTGCACGGAGCCGAATCCCAGGACACTTGGCTTTCACACCCCGCGAATAATGACTGCTTTTTTCATTTGGCGACCCGGCGACTTGTACCGGCGGCGGTTAGGTGGTAGTAGTCCTCACTAACAGTAGCACATTAGACAATATTACTTTTGGGACGGGAGGAGTTTCGTGTAATCCCCGACAATGCCTCGACACGCGCGCCAGAACGGAGCTTCCTTCTTCCTTACAGAGGCGTACGGTGTGTGTAACTGCATGCCGTACGTGTCTTTATCTTTTCCTCCGGGCTCCCTCTTTCCTCTGTCTTTCCGCCTCGGGGTCGCGCACGTGTGAATGTGCGTGTGAGCTTTTTTTCTGGAAGAACCCGTCTATCCTCAATGCGGTTCGTCTCGAGAGAACTACCACTCTCGCCGGACTGCCTACGTTCGCGAAGTGTGTAACTTTTCATGTCCCACCACCATCGCCGGTCCTGTAGAGCTCACTCGACTGTAAAAAAGAAAAATAGTATTTAACAAAAAATAAAAACATACCGGCTAAAGGAATCCTGTCTATTGTGAGGCGAATGGCAAAGGAAGAGCATCCTGAAGATATCTGCATGAGAATAAATTTCATCGAGTTACAACGGCTATGTTTTGCATCACAAAAACTTCGCTCGGGAAAGTTCACTCGTAGAACAAAATTCTAGAAGTGATCAATTTTTTTTTTCACTTCCTAAAGCACGGCATTGAATGCGACTTGCCGAAGATAAAATTTGATGTCACGCAGATATCTTCAGAGTCGTAAAGGAAGAGCATTGGTTTTGGATTACATGCGTAGTTGGTACTTTTGCATCCCGGTGATAATGTTTCTTTTAGAAAGCGCGAAAAGTTTGGTCAATTTTCGGATGTTCTTTTTTTTTTCATTTTCAGTCAATCATTTTCATACGGGCAGCTGTCGAAAGATTGAAACAAGCGGAATCGCCGAGGGGATTGATTTCTAATTCATAAGCCCAGAGTTTATGAAATTAATTTAATCGAACAGCTTGACTGTCCGCGATTAGTCGAAAGGTCGGACGTGGAGTAGATGGATTTTCGAAGATGACAAGTGGGAGAGTTCCAGGAGAGGAGAAAAAGAACAATGTTCAGCTAGAGTGGGAAGTGGAGGCGAGGACGGAGAGAGCCGTCAAGGGCGATGGGAAAGGGGGACGGAAAAGTGCTCGGAGAAAAGCCAGGGGTGTCAGTCATTAGTTGATTGGCTTCGGAGACTGCGGCGGGGGTGTCGGAGAGATCGTGGCTCTTGGAATAACCACCGAGCGGCCCGAAGAATTATGCGCCAGACTGCCTCTTGTTTGCCACCCCGAGGTGCGAATAAATTCAACGTTCGGTCGTCAGAACTCATAAATGTCCCGCCGAACGTCCGAAAGTAACGAACGAAAAGTTTTAGGCTGTGTCTATAATAAAGAGAAAAAAAAAGTCGTACTTTTGTGGTCACTCGGAGGAGGCTTCGGCGAGACCGAATAAAAAATTGCACTGACCTTCTCACTTCGCTCGAAAAAGTGGTAACTAATTTCGAATGACGAGAGAGACAATAGTTCGATACGTGAAATATATATGGCTCGTGAAAAATGGAGGAGACCGAAAAAAGGAAGTAAAGAAACAAACGGGACAGGTGGAAGGTACAGGGATGATAGAAGGATGTTCGAGTGTGGGTGGGACAGCGAGAGGGAAATGTGGAGAGAAAAAAAGAAGAAAAAAAAAAAAAGAACCGGAAGAGCGGGGCGCGCGGCTCGTTCAGATAAAATTGAAGCACGTACCGGCACGATACGTTACGGGAACACATTTTATGAACTGAATAAAGTATCGCAACGGTAGCGCGTAATGCCTCGGCCATTTACCTTGAGTTATTGCCAGGCATTGCCGAGAATTGGCTTCGAATCGGGCTTTGAATTTGACGGAGGACTGCATGGAGCTGGTAGAAAACGAGGAATGCTCGTCCCTCTGTCTCTTTCGTTTCCCAAATATTCAAAGAAGTCAAATAAAAGTGTCCCACTCAATTGCTACTGATGTAACCGCAACTCGTCACTTTCTCATCACATCTGTTTTGGCCCGAAATTGTTGTTACAAAATTACTGACCCAATACACCAGACAAAATGTCACCGCGTAGATCCAGATAGTGCAAATAAAAATGCAGAAAATTTTAAAAAATAATAAATAATCCGATCGAGTCGTGACATTATCGTCATTCAATCCTCGCAACGACATTAAAGTGCAAAAACAAAATTGCTGAAAAAAGGGTAAAATCGTTCATCGCTACAGCGGTGTTCGATTAATTGTAAACAAAAACTCTCACGTATATTAAATTTCAATGAGCTATGCTGGCGGCAATCCAATAACTGAGTGCTTCTAGGAAATCCAGTATCGGATGAGGGAAATGTTTTAGTCCCGACGAGTGCAATGTCGAGAGAGGGAGAAAGACACACCGGCGCGTGTTGACCATTCCATCTCGCATGAGCGTACACTCGTTGCAGTACAAATGTGTGAGTTCGCCAATTCCATACGTAGGCAAGTGAGAGAAACTGGCGTAAACTGGGATGGAAAGAGGTCCGCGGCCCTCGGTCCTTTGCGCGTTCGGCGTTTCGCTCGACTCTGCCACACCGACAGGCAATATGTTAATCAAAGCGCAAGTGATAGTCGAACTCCGGGACAATTTGCCGTAGTGGCCTAATACAATATATATATATACACGTATATATGTGAGTCTCGCGCCCGTTTCGGTGAGACCTGTCCGGGGTGCGCGTCGTATCGGACGGCAGTAAGTGGATTACCAGACCCACCGCCGGTGCTTCGGTGCTACCGTGTGTACTCTCGTGTGCTCGTGCGTTGCGGATGGACTGAACCATCTCTGTTGGTTCCTGCTTCTGGTTTCCTTCCGAGCTATCTCGGACATCCCTCCCATCCGCCGACTAGGAGAACGCGACGCTTCCATCACCTTTTCTTCCTATCAGCAACACCAACGACCACAAGATTTCGACAAAATCCCTCATTCTATTCATCGCTCAAAGACTCGACGACGAGAACGGAGACCGCCTTTCCCTACCTCGCAAGGATTACATCCCCATGAAATCTCCATTCAAACTAGGGTGGACAGTTTTTTTTTTTTTTTGCCACTTCCACTCGTGTCCGTTTATTATCTATTTCAAATCGTTGTTTGCATTTATCATTTACATTTACGGAACTAACTTAGATATTTTCTGATTGGATTTTGTCTGCAGTTTTTTTCCTAGCTAAGTGATGACCAAAATTGTACTTTACAATCAAAGGTCGTGTGTTTCGAAAATGTGGTTTAAAAAAATGGTCGGATCTGACGGTGACGGAAAAAAAATCATGAATGGATAGTCGGAGAAAAGGATGTTTCTATACGACTAAAATCACTGATTGCGTGTACTTCGCAAAAAAAAAAAAGAAAATACGCATGTAGATCGCGAATGGTATAGGACGGCGGTAACGATTGAGACCCGTCGCTGAGGATTTCCATTTGTTTATATTCGTCTAATTTTTTTTTTCTTTTTCTCCTCGTTTTTTGTATGTCTGTGTGTCACCCTCGAGCTTGGCCAGTCCCAAATGAAAACGACGTATCGCGGGAATGTACGGTCGTGCAAGGAAACGAGCGCGGGAGCGCAGGGAGCAAGAGTAGCGATTCCGGTGAGGACGAAAAGGGTTGGGCCAGGGGGCGGGGGGGGGGGTGTGGAGACCGTTGATTTTCGTGCGTCGCGAGGTTTGACGTCAAACGTATAAGCTCGCTTCTAATTGCGGCGGTAGGTGGGCAGAGAAGGGTGGTCGAATGAGTGTACGCCAGGGGGAGAGGAACAAAAAAATTAAATTCGTTTCGTAGCGACGAGCCAACGCTACGGGCAAGAGTGAAAAGCTCTTCGTCCTTTTATCTCTTTCGGAGCGTTCCTTTTTCCCGACGCGTGACGCGCTACACGAACGGGAATTTCACGTGGACACTGCCGATGTTGAAGAGCCGGCATAAAAGCCTAAAACAACATTTACCAGTATTTTTTTTTTTTTTTTCCCTCTTACACCTTCCGACACGATTTCTCCCTTTCCGAATTTTCCATCTCGACTTTGCTGCAAAACATACACACCCACTCGCGAATACTCTCGCTTTCTCCTCTTTATTTTCTTCGCACCTGACGACCAAAGGCCATAAACATACATGTCCACGAAATTAATTAGATTTCGATCTTTCTGCACCGGCCGACCGAGCCGCCTCGTCGCATCGACCTTTCCGATTCCCTTTCATCCCTTACGCTTTTTAATTATTCGAGCAAACGATCCGTTTACCTCCCTCCGCGCGAGTCGCCGAGGTTTCGCTGGAGGGACAAGCCGGAACGATCACAAAGCAGAGAAAGTGCGAGGTCGAATTACCAAAGTTAATTCGAAAATTCCGTCGCCCCCTGTTCGGACCTTGAATTTTGTTCTCTCATGATTTTCTGTTTTTTTGTTTGTTTGTTTGTTCGTTTCTTTCTTTCTTTCTTCTGTCTTCGGGCTTTGAATATCCCAGTTCTATTTTTCTCCACGTCAAATAGATCATTGAAATTTAGAATCCTACTCCACCCGAGCTGCATTAAAACCGCACAGAGCGAACCTCAGGGCATCCAATGCATTAACAGTAAATAAAATTTCTATACCGACCTGGCCGGGCGAGAGCAATAAAATTAGCGCTGCGATTGGCTGCTGTAAATCTTCCCGACTAACGCTGACTGTAGTTTAGCACTTCGCGAAATATATCGGTGTGTTAAAACCGCGGAGGTATAATCATTAACTGGAAAAAAAGGCAGCCTATCCTTCCATCTGCTCAACCGCGTGGTTCTTCGGAAAAATTTAACTGCCATTGCGATCTCTTTCGGCACAGCATAGGGGAGAGTGGGCCGGCACAGTCTGCAAGCTTTTTCTAAAGAGGAATCTTCTTCTGGAATTCCTTTCATTTTAATATTATCTTTTTTTCATCACACAAAAGTCTATGTTTGCCTGCACTCAGAAAAAAAGAATTTATTCAAACCAAATAAGATTTATTTGAAGCAAACAAAATTGCTTATTTTAATATGGGCTTAATAGAGTTTTATTGAAATCTAATAAATTTTACTGGAGTTAAATATCGCATGTACTTGAATCACGTCAAAATATCCTTGAGACAAATAAAAATTTAAGTAATACAAATAAAAATATTCTAATATTCGATTTTATTGACGATTAATAAACTTTTTTTTCTGGCTGTGTATTACCGTCGTCCCTGCGCCTGCGCAGTCACGTCCGCAGCAACCTTTCATAAGATAAAACTGAGCGTCTGAATTGTTTCTTTTTTCACACAACGGAGTCGGCTGCAAATCGCAACCGAACACTGTGCCTCACTCAACCCTTCCTCTTTTACATCGAACACTGGCGAACGTATCGACGGAGTACAGAGACACACGCAAACTCCGTAATTGAGAGAGAGAGAGAGAGAGAGAGAGAGAGAAAGAGAGAGGAATGCGTGGCTCCGCTCTGCTAGTTCATCGAGCCGGAAGAACAAACCGTCGTACCGCCGGTGGTAGTTCTCGGTGACTGGGCTCGACGAGCGGCCACAGCACGACCAACACTCGGCCAGTGTCCTCACGCGCGAATTCTTCTCGTCGCGCATTAACCGACCTCCCATTCATCGTTCATCACCCCTGCCGGCGGGGATGGAGGATAAAATAAAAAGTCCAAATATTTCCGGATTCTGCAAAACTGCCCGCGCGCACAAACACACGCACACCGCAGAGATAGAAACGCACGGGCAAGTACAGAAGCGATAATTTACTATCAGCAGCGCAATCCGTTGCTGGAGGGGTTCGCGAGGCAATAATTCGTATCGATTCGAATCGGTGCGCCGTGAATCCCCGCCGTGAAGCCGCGCGCGTTTCACTCGGAAAATTGGGGCTGCATTGTTTACAGGTCGAAATTTCATTTTTTTTTTGTTTTTTTTTTTTTTTTTTTTTCACCCCCACGATCTCTCTTTCGTTTCGGCGGGTTTTTTTTTTCTTCGTTTATTTTATTTTTAATTTCTCCTATCTATAAAACTCTCATGTATATTTTTTTCGCCTCTTTCTCGCACAACCGCTATAGATCCACGATAAAAGGACGCGCAAAATTACGGGCTCTCCGACGGTGTCGAGGCTGACGTAGCTGCCGACCAGTAGTGGACCGGCGTCCATAGTGGACGTTGGGCACGGTACCTAATGTAAACGGCTGGCAGTGTGCATGAATACCTGTGTGTGTGTGTGTGTGTGTGTTTATGTGTGTGGGTGAAACAGGGGAGTTCCAGCGCCTGCCGGGCCATATGGAAAAATCAAATACCCGAGTGCATAAAACATGAGTCCCTCTTCCCCGGCCTCCCTCCCTCTCACTGCCGGGAATAAAATGAAAACTCAAATGAAAATAACGGGAATGAGGATGGAGCGAGACGGAGAACCGGGCACAGAGAGGACAAAAAAAAATGGTAAAAGGGCGAGGAGCGGATACGCGAAATATGTGCCGCGTAGCCCGCGGGGCCGACCTCTGATTAAAAAAAATTCATAATAATAATCAACGCGTTACGCCGCAATGAAGATTTAATCGGCTAGTCTATACCGCCGATTCGTTTGCCAATGCTGAATGGATACAAAAATTATATCATGAAAAAAATTAAAGATAAATTGTTATTTCGATTCTCTGTCGTTGCACAGAGAATAATCGATAACAAGATTTTTCTCGGCATGGGAGTCGATATTCGTACCGAAAAAATAAAATGCAACTTTTTTTTAGAGTCTATCGACTTTCCGAGCGTGGCAAAATGGCACAGCGAGGCAAAACGGGATGATGAGACAAAACACATATTTTCCAATGATTTTTGGATGGGAGAGTGCGGCAGGACGGCGCAGGAAGTCTGGATGTATCGAGAGGGGGGGGGGGGGGAGGGGGGGGGGGAAATGTCGCATACAAAAGTGATTGGGAAATTGCGGTTTTTCCCTACTGTCCCGTTTTGCCCCACTGTGCCATTTTGTCCCGGTATCCCCTATCACTTTCCCTTTCGTACCCGTTTCTCTACACGAAAAAAGGCGTTAAGTATTATTTTTTGCTATTTTTTTTTTTTCTTTCACGGCGTTTCCTGTTGGATTTTCGTTTTACTTTTATTTCTCATTCGCGGGAGTCGAGGGGGTTGTAAGGGTGGAGGGGAAAAGAACTAGACGCGAGAATCGCTAGATCGCTAGGAGCATCATCGACAAATAAATTTTTACGGTTTCGCAGTAAAAATCCCCGTGTGTGTTCTCCGCCACGTTAGTTCCTTTTGCTTTCGATGTTTCAGCTGCTATGCTATATATCGATACTGCACATGGATGACTACGGTGCGAGACTGAGAGTCTGCGGCGGGGATCCCGGAGACGCAGAAAACGCTTTCGAAGTCGTGTGGGCGCGTCAGAGGATGCTCGGAGAGATGAGGATACGAGACGACCGAAGGAGCCAAGGATTGCTGAGCCGTGTTGGCGATCGTTGAGGTCGTTGCGGTTTACGGTAGGTATTCACCGGGTATAGTTTCGAGAATCGAGACCGCGAGCCGTGAAATCACTCCGAACTCGCAACTCTTCTTCTCTTATACGTACACACACGCCGGCTGGAACCCGCAATGGTTTTCATCACCGAACTGGCGGCGACTTCCGTCACGTCAACAGTTGTCACTCTCGCGAAGATTTGCGACCGTTCGGAGAAAAAGCGTTAGTTGCTTCAACAATTTGCACGGCTCAATACGCTCCAAGTGATTTTCAAATTAATTTGTTAGCCTAACAAATTAATTGGTCACCAACCAATCAATTGACTTGTTGGACGAACAAATTAATTGGTCGCCAACCGCTCAATTGGCTTTTGGACGAACAAATTAATAGCCAACCGCTGAAATGGCTAGTTGGACGAACAAATTAATTGGTCACCAACCGCTCAATTGGCTTTTGGACCGACAAATTAATCGCCAACCGCTCAATTGGCTGGTTGGACTAACAAATTCATTCGTTGCCGAACAATTGATTTGTTGATCCAATACGTCGATTGTGTAGCAATCGATTAGTTGGTCAATCCAAATGAATTTCCCGGAAAAAAGCGATGTTTCAAATTCAGGAAAACAACGAATCGATAAGTAACCACAAGCCAACGGAGCTAGAGTGCACCTACAGCCGTAGAGGTGTCTCTTGTCAATTACGACGATGTAGAAAAGACTTGCTGCAGGGAGAGTGGGACGTCTTGTACACCCGTCACAATCACTGTCAATTGTAGGAACCGATTTTAACGAGAGGTACGCGGCAGCGTTCGTGGCAAAGTGCGCCGTCTACGAGAGGCATCAGCCAGACGGGCTGCGCATTGGAATATCTGAAAATCCTCTGGAAGATTGACAATGGTAAGACATTCATATTTAAATAACGGGACTTCATTGAACGAAACATTAAAAATAAGAAACAAAAAATCATATTCTCACTCGCAAGCTATAACAATTCCCCGGCTGACCTGACGTCAGTTTATTGCTGAATTAAAACTTACAATAGAATTATCGTCAAGTATTGTCAACACTATTTGCTGAGCCTCTTACCTTTGCTACCGGTGCAAAAATCGGCGCATTGGCCTCACTGCAAACATAATCTGCATATATCAAAGTCTCGCTATGAAAGTGCAATCAGTGTTGTCAGGCAATAGGGAAGGGCGGGGCAAAGCGGTGCCTCGGAGAGAAACGGACAATTTTTACCAATTTGTCGCGAAACATGAAAATTCTCACCTCAAGTGGAGAACACAGGTCTTCTACATTCTGGAAAAAGACACGCCGAGTGCGAGAAAAGATCAATTGTCCTGGCAAATCGCTCCGAAGATATTTCTCTTTCGCTTATAAAGGCGTTCCGGAGAATTGCTCCGGCACAAGGTTCGTGCACACCGTTCTCGACGGTCCTGTCGCACCGGTTAGCCTACATGCCTCATCTCCTATCGTTCCCCCCACACGACACACGGTACGCCACCGACACCGGTGATGCGTCATCCGTCCCATAAAAATGTAATAGCCCCTTAAATAACTCTGTGTGTACCATATTTATGTCGGTTTCTCTGCACCCCGAGCGGTGGACCGCTTCCCTCCACTCCATAGTCTCGCATTGGATCGCGTTCGTAAAAAAATACCAAAAAATCTACCTTTTTCCTTCACCTCGACCTTCTACCTTCCAGGGACTATGACAAAAAAAAAACCATAACTGTACCATATTTGTATCGTTGGGCGTGAGGAACGTTCGACTGTTTCTTAATACGATGTGGAAAGTTAGCAATCTTATAAGACCCCGCACGGTCCTTGGTACTTTATACTCTATCAAAGCCACTTACGATAAATATCAAATTTTTATGAGATCATATTTTTCTGCTCATCTCGGGTTTCAGATATAGAACGAAAGCTTCCAACATGTCGTCGATACTCGGCTCCGGTTTCCGATAATCCGACTCGTCGTTGTCATCCCGATTACTGAATACGGCATTTTTAATTCTCCTCAGCTTCTGGAAGAAGGCAGCCAATGGATGCGTCTCGGGTTTCTCTTTCTTCGCTGCCGGTTGTTGGAATATGATGTTCTGATGTAGAGGCACCTGCACCGTTATACCCGATTTTGAAAGCTCCGTTTCGTGCCTCGCAGAATGAATTGTTTGCACTGTCAGAAATTGAAATCTTGAAGAAAAATTATTTATTTCTAAGAGCTCGTTGAAAAAAATTATAATTTCTTTTTGTAATGCACTACTCACCAGGAGCGTTGTCCTCCCAGGACCACGGTGGAGTCGCAGAGTACTCTGTCCAGGAATCGTGAACAGACGGAGGACGGTAGATCTTTACCTCAGGAACGAAATTGAACTCGCTATCACTCCAGCCCAATGACTCCAAGTGGTTACTGTAGAAAATTTCAAAATAAAAAACAAAATTATTTCTTAGTAATCGATACGTTGCAACGATGATATAGGAAAACTTACCTATGCAATGTTTCGAGTTCCAGTTTATCAGGAGCTTTCACAGGTCTAGCCCAAATTTCCGTGGGCACCGGATAATAGTGCAAATGATAATGATGGACATTCATTGGCTTTTTAGCTTCTTTCTTCGGGTTCAGAGATTGAAGGAATTGTACGAGTGCGTTTTTCGGGCTGCAATTCATATTTCGAACGAATAAAAACTTAAGACCCCGTAACGTTATCCCGGCAAAATTGATAACTCAATACTCTAATATTCGTTGTCTCTACTTACTACGAAAAAAATAATCCCTCGATCGAGGTTCCCAATAAAAGGAGCAGTAGAGTTGCGAGCTGCGTAAAAAAGAACAAGTTTGAATAAAAATCACTGCTGAGTTCACTGCATACATTATTCAATAAAACAAAAAAAAAAACAAAAAAAAATTGTTGCAAACTGTCACATCGTGATGCGAAATGGATGTTGATCCATTGAAATTTACTTGTAATATAATGCCCGTCTTCATGACGCCCGGTTTTGCCGTTGACTGGCGTCCAACAACCGCGAGAAATACATAACTGAGAATTGCAGTGTATCGGGATCCCCTTATATCCACTACGGGAGCTCTCTCCTCGTTTACTACTCTCTCGGTATTTTTGTTTTCTCTCGGCGTACCGGAGTTCACTAGCACGCGAGCCCGACAGTTCTGAACCATGAAGGCGGGACATTGATCCTGAACACTTTGCGCGCGATCCTATGCGTGCCGTTGACATTGCAGCCGTTGTTTCATTCATTCTTACAAGGTAATTCGACATAGTTGATGCAGGGTGTCATTTTGGACTCGTCCCACTGACCCTCCGGCCGCGCGACGTCTGTTCGTCACTAACATGACTGGTTGATTACCATTTCAGCGAGAACCTATTGTTAAGCATACCCTAACGTCGAGCGTCGCATATTGAGAATACGTTAATTGTTCGAAGAAGCCGGATGCGCAGCCTTGATTGCACTTAGTTGGGGAAAAAAAATTATAAAAACTGAACTCATGATTTTCTCGAAGTGCTTTTTCTAAATGTTATTCCTCTGAGGCCGAACGTTCTTAACACCTTTGAATGAGCGACCTTAAAATAAAAGCATCTCCGCGGAATTTTTTCGACGGAAAGAAATAGAAGTGCGACCATGTAAGTTCTTCTCTTTGTGATAATTCGCGAAATTGTAACTGAGCCTGACCGCGAAAAGTTCTCTCTCTATTTTCGGCACTTTCGCTCTCGCGAAGCCACAAACGCACATGCCCTCCGGCCATCAGCGATTAAATCGTTCCAAAGCAACGTTTATCAATAAATGCCGCGAACAAGTTTTTCGCGCTCTTGTGCAGTGCATATAAACAGCTAGCCGCTGTCGATACGCTTGTTCCGGCGACATTTCTCGTATCCACTTAATCGAATATCTCGGTCCATAGAACTCGACCAGAATTTACCAGCGTCACGTTCCTATTTCCCATGGACTGTGAATTGAAGAAATGTCTTGTTGTCGTAAGATAAAAGCAGAAGAAAATTGTGATAAGGCGAGCGGCGAACGTGAGCGCTATCTGGTAGCGCTATTTCGGACCTTTTGTTTCGGACACGAAGCGCGTGTTATGCGTGCGTTTAAAAATATAAATACAATGGCACCGGTTTTCTCGACGCGCGTACGCTCCACTGGACCAATGAACTCAGGCAAGGTACGCGATAAAAAAAATGTAAATGCAATTTGCTAGTGCACGCGAGAACGAAACACTTTCTCGGGCTTCTTGTAATCTTCTTTTTTCATCAAGATCAACGCATCAGACGGCCGTTCAGGTTCACCGATAGGAAGCGAAGTGGGAAGGTAATCGGAGACTTTTGCTCGATTTGATATAAGATTTTTTTTTTATCACATAAAAATCGTAAAAATAGTCCACTCTGCGCCGATTTCCACTACAAATAACAATAATGGACATTTTTTGCACTGATACAAAGGGGCGATAAATCATGATCGAAGCGAGCATTTCGCTCGGGTCTCTCATTAATCTTTTTTTTTTGTTTTAAAGTAGATATGCCTACCTAGACGAGAAAATTGCTCGGACTTCGGTGAACGAACGTGAAATACGAGAGGAACATTACGAATAAAAGTAGTTCATCGTCAAAAACTAACTCGTCTCTACTCTAATCTTATAAGGTAATCCTCGTTCCCGATAACTCTTCGTTCCGTCGCTCGGGGAGTATCGATCAATCGAAAAGTCTATCGAGGCCCGGTCGCTGCATCGCGACTCTTAACGATCGTAATAAATGTAAATCACGCATACCATATGAGAATCTTGAAATATGTCCGAGCGAGTCGCATGACTTGAGCACCATGAGGCTGCGTAGGTAAAAGTGATGCCGAGCGACAGACGAGAAAAAGGAAGTTCAAGAAGGAAGAGCCGCGACGGCGAGCCGTCCACGACTTTCTAGTCCGATGCTCGAAGTGTCTGCGGTACACGTGCGTGAGAAATATATATCCATATTCTACATGCACACTCGCCCGACCAATGCCGCCACGTCCGCTCGTGTGTCTCACTCCCTGCTCTGCTATTTTTACACACCCAACATGTTCTCTTTTTTTAACGCGTACTCTCGTTTCCGCGCACGCTTACCGTCGTTGCCGGTCGTCGTCAATGCTCTCCGTCCCGATGGTTCGCGGTTCTTTCAACTCTTGCCTGTAACGACAATCTCTCGGTTATCAGTCGTTGCCGTCGGCCAGCTAGTTGTAATTAAATGACAGCGTATGCGAACCACTTGCGATTCGTTCAAAAACTACACGATAGAGAGAGCACTTTCATTTAGGGAGGAGTTCGATGGTTTTCTTTTACACTTGAGAATCGCCAGGTATTTAAAAAAATGGCTAATCACCACCTCAACTCGAAGATAATCGCGACGACGATCGACCAAATCAATCAGCGCACCGATCGTCAGGAATGGAACGAAAGTGTGCATACTATTAAAGTGCGCATACCATTGAGGAAAGGTCAAATAAATCGACTCCACATGTACACGTACTTGGCCCGAGGGTCTCGTGGATTAAGTGGTGGATCGCGTGTTCCACCAAAGTCGGGTGCTTCCACCTCGACCAGTGATGAGGAGATCCAACGGAGGGGGTGGGTTTCGCCGGTTCCCGGAGCATTCGGTCGGGCCATAGGGGTTGATTTCGAGGACGGAAGGGGCGGAGGTAGCAGAGGGCGGAAACGGCAACTGGGCGAGACGATGGAAATATTCCTCTCGTATCAGCCGTGTACATTTTGAGTCGTCGTGTATGATCGTCATATATAGCCCTTTCGTTTCTCGTTGTATCCGTGCAATTTCTATTGGCGTCTGGCGGAGTCAGCAAGGCAAGGTGGACCGGAGGACGCGGTCCGGGAGGATCGGGAAAAGGAGGAACGCGCCGCTGCTCCCCGCTCGGTCGCTCTATGTATCGAGAGGTCGACCGGTAGCTCATTTGCGAGTTGTTATAAGAGCGATCCACCACCCCTATGCATCGCGTCGGGCCGGGCGTTCCTGCCACCCTTCCATGCCCGCGCAGAAACGACCTCGCTCTCTCACTCGGTCATCCACCCTCTCGCGTCCACCTCGCGTTAATGAGGTATATATAGACATACACGCGAGCTCGCGGGCGCACGGAGAAACCAGCCTCGGCGCGGATGTAGTATATATATATATATATATATATATATATATATCGCATATTCCGTATTCCACTAATACACAGACAGCGGAATACCCGGCCGACTGGTGTACAAGTGAACGCGAAGGGGGATCGGGGAAAGCTACGTCTCACCATTTCTCCCAACGAAAATCGTTCTACGTCATACCTCGACCTGGCGTGTCTCGGATAAAGCACTCTCGATGAATATAATATGGGACCTCGCTGGTGGCCGCTTCGTTGCTTATTTTCGATCGATGCACTTGGCGCCGATCCGTCTGCCGACTGTCATTTTTTTTCCCCCCTGATGATCGAGAAGAGCCGGCGCGGAGGGGGTAGTCAAGGGGCGCAAAACGAGACGCGAAAGGAACGTTTTGCGCATCTATCGCTCTACGAAGCAATCGGAGTTCTCCTATTGTTTAAAAAAACATATATCATAAGTCGGGCTCGAATAACGGGAGGGATTTGTCACGTGCCGTCTTGCCCCGACACCCCTGGCATGTGCAGATATAAATATAATATAGTGTACGCTGCGCTCCGTATTCGGAACGATTGCATATGCATGAGCCGTACGGATTAGAGGCGGCGGTGTGTTTTTCTTCTTCTTTTTTTTTTTACTTTTTCGTCTCTTTACTTCGTGTTTTTGTTTTCGTACTAACGACCCTCGTCGAAACCTTTTCTCGCGTTTCTTCCCTCGGCGATGCGGAGACGGGGTTTGAGAGGGGGGGGGGGGGGGATAGTGGCGAGATTCTGGAGCGAATCCGCGTGATTCAGTCATACACATGACCGACGCACTGCAGATTGGAGCGACGTAGAGGAGATAGAACGTACATGTGTAGAGAAGAGTCCAGACCACGCCGACGTTCTCGCCACAGGATCACGAAGGCGCCCAACGTTGATCTAATTAAGCTCGGAGCTTTTTGTTTTAAGTACCGTTAACGACTATTTGTTTTTAAATCCTACGGGCTACTGACTGACCGCAAGGTTCAGAGAGAGGCCGTTATAGTCGTCGCTGTAGTCGCCCGGGTGAACGTCGCACGGGAGACAAAAATAAATAAGCCATCCTCCGCAGTAATGGTCGGTACGTAACTCGACGCGATTTTCACGGTGTTAATCATTCGTGGGACGAATTTGTGCAGCCCGCGCGCGATCACGTGACTGGGGAGGGGGGGGGGGGGAGGGAAACGTTTATTCAATAACACTTTTTCGTCTGGCGAGCAGAGAGGTGTTAAAAAATAATTTAAATAAAAAATATATTTCAATGTTTTCGCTGCCTAATATTCATGCCGTAAGATATATCGTCACTGTTCACTACAGTCCATTGATGTATAAAATTTTGCATAAACCTTTTGTGAAAATATGCCACTCCTTTGATCGCTACGGCCTCCTTAATAAAAAATTCAGCGAACGAAGTCACGGCTACGCTACAACGATCGCCGAAATAACCAATGAAAATAATTAACATAAATCAGGGGACGAATTACTATTTTATTTTGTCGTAAAATAAGAAGACGATATATATATATGAAAATAAAACGATATTCCACGCACGTTCTCTCCCAAGTTTAATCAAATTTTTCGCTCTCCTACTTCCCCTCCCGGGACATTTCCGTAATGACAATTTTCCTCCAAGGGTCGTCGTCGCTTCTTACATCGACGCTCGTGAAGAAGTTTGTTAATAAAAGAATGAAAAAAAAATATATATATACACTATAAATTACGTTTCCGCCGGATGTACGTGAAACTATAACAAAAAAAAAGAAAAAATTAAGTTCCGTCATACATTTTTCCGAATAGGAACGGAGACACGGCGAGCAATAACTTTATGGAGTAACGAGATGATAGGATTGGAATTTAACGATTCGAGAAGTACGTAACTTCTTTTTGTTCTTTTCTTTTTTTTTAGTGGGGTAACTTTTTAGCGTTTTTGAATCGACTAAGTGGAATCCGCGAGTCTGCGGTGGAGTACGCGTCAAGACAATCCACCGGTCTATATCGCTATGTATAGATGTTTGAGGGATGGAAGTATCCGGCCGGGCGTTTATCCAATCACTTAAGAAAATGAGCTCTACGCCTATTTTCTTCTTGCATATGGACTACTATATTCGCTCACGTTATTCCGCCATTCGCACAAGGCAAACGTGGAGGGCGCACGTACGCCTTCGTACGCGGCGTACGCCGAGCATCCCGTGCTCGTGCCTCGTGAACGGTATCGCCCAGTCTTTCACACACGCGCACACAAGACCCTCGCAAAGTGGCATAAACCGTGGTTTATCGTATTACTTTAATATCGCGAGTCCTGACAGTAACGCACTCCCATACGGCTACACAAATACACTGAGGAGGGACGTGTATGGCCCGTGATATTAGATTTTTCGGGAGTGAGCATAGGAGTTATATACATGTGTGTATATATATATTTATATATTTATATATGTATATATGTATGTATGTATGGTAGCCGGTAGGAAAGATCGTCGGAGCCGAGGGTAGCGGGGAAGGACGAATGATGCGAAATGACGTGGGAATGCTCTATTGAGGTAACTCTAAAAGGAAGATTCAGTGAATTGTGGAGTCTCGGAAGAACGAGAATCCGACAAAATGTATTCTTGCCGAGTCTAACGTATTTCGAAAGGTACATGAATTTTGTCATTTCTTTTTATAAAAAATATATATTCGCGAGATCATGAAATCGATTTTCCGTAACGAGATCGAAAGAAGCAATTAATCGTATAAAATAATGAGATAACGTAGTATGATATAAATATGATTTTCTTCCCACGACCCCCACCACTTCCGACGACGCGACGAGACATGCGACAGGGATAACTGCTGCATGAGTTGCACGAAATGCCAGTCCCGAGGGTATGACTCGGAGCTTGTTAAATCACTGACGACGTCGTAGCCGGCGATCCATCTGTCGGATGTGGCAAATGAAAAAAAAAAAAAAAAAAATGACAATAAAACAAAAAATTGCACACGCGTAGTTGTCAGGCTAATCAGTGGCTTCGCTCTAACGAATCTACCAGCCGTCCACGAGTTCCGTTTCTGGATGGGGACCAAGTTCTTGCGTCTCCGTGAGCACAAAACGCTTCACGCCTTCGTCTACGCCGCACGCATATACGCAAAGTGGAATATCGTCCGGGTAAAAGAGAGGACGAGCCAGGGTTTCGCTTCGAGTCAGTCGAAGGGGAGGAAGGAGGGAACTCTCATGAGTGGTTAATAGTAATTGAGAGATGAGACGCAGCTCGCCGGAACTCAAAAGTGGATGAGGATAATGCGAGAGGAGATGGGACGAGAAATATAACGAGGTGGATTTCCTCACCGGGGGAGATTGTATACTCGCACCTTTCGCTGATACTTATAACACGTACTTGAGGATGCACCTTGAGTAAAAGAGCCCAAAGCCCACCGCAAAAGGGTTCATTTTTCTCATATCGAAATTATCGCTATTGTCTCAACGTACACAGTAAAAAAATAATTTCGTAAAATCGAAATACGAAATTTCGTAAAAATAATTTTGTTAAATAAATGACAAACGAGTTTGTCACTTATGTGAATATACGAACTCGTCCTTTTATTTCCTGTATCATTGACAATTTTAGGTTGTACTTTTGTTTGCAAAACTAGAAAATTAACAAATAAAAGATTGTGGACGTTTGTTGACAATCATTTTTTGTAAAAAGAACACATTTTTTTTTGCTGCGTAAAATCATTATTTTCACCTTCTGCTACTTTTAAAAAAGAATTTGTACATTTTACGAGAATTGTTTATCCACAAATTTCCACGATTTTGTTGTTTTTCATTTTTCGAAAACGTTAATGCCTCGATGAACGGAAGGACAAGTTTCCATGTGAGCAACAACTTTTTATCAGGAGCCCTATTTTACGCAATTATTTTTTACTGTGTAATGTATAATGAAAACGTCCGCGTTAAACGCGTAGCGCGTAAGTCGCCTCATATTAATGTTATTACCGTACCCAGCCGGAAACCTTGCCATAAATCATCTCTATCGCGATACTGACGAACTTTCATTCGCGATAGTCCTCGGACACTAGTTTGTTGCAACGGAGTCGCCTACTTTTGATGACCAATGGAACATATGATCCGGAATCGTTCACTTTCTAATAACTTACTGTACTCGATATTCAGCTCGATCTCATTATCGCTGCTGATCTATGTCCGGAACTTTGACGAAGCGATCGAGAGAATCGATATTGTCATTGAATTGTATCTAATCGTTTCTTTCGCTCCAGTTCGATGATGCTTGACAGTATTACAGCTGCATGAGTCGGTACGCTGAAGCGGAGCATCAGCGATATTTTTTTTTTTTGTTTCAGAGACCCTAATTGTTTCTTTTTCTTTTAAAAATTCCAATGATCCACCAAGTGTATCAGTCTAAACCGTATGGGCTTCCCCTACACGGTACCATCGTGTAACGATTAGTCGACTTTAATGTTTTGCTGAAATCACTCCCGATTTGGTAACCGATCGGATTTACCGGTTTAGTCATCATCCCCGCTTCGTTCCAGAGCTGTCCGACTCCGTGGTCTCTCTCAAGTCCTCGTCGGTATCTGCACCTTGTGTTTCTTTGCCTTTTACCTTTTTACGATACAGTCTTCCTCGTGTATCTCCACTCTCTCCTCTCCCGATGTATGTCTTCTTATTGTTCTTCTTCTTCGCCTGACATCACGGACCTTTCTTTCCGTCCATGTCAGTCCCTAAGTTCCTTTTTATATTTCCCAACTTTTTTGCTTCACGCTGCGTGATGTATGTTGACTCGCGGGCATTGCGCCGAAAATGGCTCTGATCTTCTTCTTGCGCGAGCTCGCGGACAGCGACGACAGGCCGGTCGATAGGCTGGAAGAGGAAGAAGATAGGAGAATGAGCAGTAAGAAGAAACCTGCACGCGACCTCGGTCTCTTTTTTCCCCCTCAATCTGTAGTACCTTTTGCAGTTTCAGCGTTCACGCGCTCGCGATTCCCAGAAAATTGATGTTTTACCTAAGTTCATGGAGCGAGAAAGACTTCGCTATGTGCGCAGGTGGTCCATTGGTCGTGCTGCACAGGCGATCTACCGGTGGGAGCCCGCGCACTGTCGTCGTACGAGATGCTCTCTCATGCTGCATTTCACTGTACAATCCACTCCTCCGGTAGTCGTTAGGGAACTAGATTCTTTCGAGTTTCCGCGCAGTCTTTCGAGGGAGTGTGCACCTGATCCGGAGATAACAAACTCCATTCCCGAAGACGAGAGCGAGTGGCCAGCGGCGGAAGAGGCGCGCGTCGACGTCTTCAGTGGGAGAGATGACGAACGGTCTGTGTTCTCGGGAAGGACAAAAAGGCCGAGTTGACGTAATGGTCACTTGATCTGCCCATTAGAATCGGAGTATAGTTCGCGGGTATGTGGATAGAAGTCGCAAGGTAAATCCGCTGTTGGCCATCGAGACCGAGAATTCAACCCGGAACTCTGGAGAGAGCGTTCCTCGGCATGTTTTTCCTTTCCACATCCGGAAAACAGATAAGTAGCTGAAGGGTTGATGAGTTTAAGTATTGTGTTAGGCTTTCCAGCTACTTCCCGGACAAACAATACCACACCCGGTCCCTGCCTGCACGAGTCACTTGGTAATAACCAGTGGCCAGTCCCTGAATACTGTGAAAACATCCGCTTGGACGTAAAACGCAAATTAAACGGACCCGGCAGCCGTAGCGCATGGGCGATTCCTCCGGAGCTCCGATTCTAAGCTGCGCCCTCCATACGTTCCACGGTCTGCGAGGTTCTCGAGAATTCGAGAGCAGGTATACCAAACAAGGTAGCCAGTGCGCACGGGGGGCTTTGCCACGGTCAAAAATCGCCGACTAAATATTATGCTTGAATCAGTAGAGTAAATAGTTGAAATTAATTAACGGACAAAGATGGAGGGAGAAGTAGCGTAGGAAGGGTTGCCGGATGGATGGTGAGGCGATACCGGCTTTCCGCCGGCGCAGTTTCCGCAGCCACGAGCCACATACCACCACGATATCCAGCAGGGAAAGAGGTGATACGGAAACTGCCCGACTGTTGAGAACACCGAGATCGGCGTCGGAGCTCGCATATGATTGCCATTGCTGGCCAGTGGAATGGAGATAGAGACGATGAAAACGCGGCTCAGACATAGAGTTTCTGACATCGTGGAAGCCACTCCGGGTGGCCGTGCTCCGCTCGCATTTAGCCACAGAAGGGACTAATTGATATCCTGGAGTCTCCTGGAGTGGCCAATTACGATAGTGGAAGCGGAAGGCTCCGGGGCGAGACTGGCCGTTCTCTCGGTGAGTCTCGTTCTATCGCCGGGAGCTGCCAGCCTGGTCGGTCGATGATCGTTATGAGAAGTTTACCCCGCGGCCTCGAAACAGCCAAAAGCCCGACGAAACGGCGAAATTAGCGCCCGTTTCACAGCACAGCTATGTCCAAACACACAGTATAATCCAAACTGAGAGTTCAGTCCGGGGTTGAACGTTTGATACAACCTATCGTCGGGATCTTTCCAGCGCATGGTTAAGGTCTACATCAGTTTCGCCATCGAACACCGCCGCGATGGCGCTGCGATCGCCGCCACGAGAAGTACGCGTTCCGCTCGCAGATTCCCAGCGCATGCGCACGTCCACAGCGCGAAGGAAAGGGGAATCCCCCCGGTGTTTTCACGCGTCTGTATCGTTAGGGAAAAGAGAAACGGGACTGGAGCAAACGAGCAGGAGGGACGCAGTAGGAGCCAGCGTTAAGGGCAGACAAAGCGCGCGAGCCTCGGTATATTACACACTGTACCGGCGTGGTTGTACGCGGTGAAACAGAAAGAGTAGGTCGGTACGTAGAGTTTCGGGAGCGTGAGCGCGCCAGAATGAAAGACCCCGAGCATGGGGGTGCCGCAGAGGGCGTGGGTGTTCCTTTATTGAACTAATTTCGTACCCCGCATCTTCGCCACGTTCTCTATTTCGCTCTCCCCGTACCGGAACACGACCAGCCGTAGCAGCATTCCACCGTCTGCTCCACCTCGCCTCATCTCGCTCGCACGAATCCCCCTCTCTCTCTTTACATTCAGCCCCTGTCTCTCCCTCGCGCTCTCCCGCATCCACCCTTCCAACTTGCCCCATTACGTCTACGCAAATATAACCAGTTAGGGACTCTATATACGCGCCCTTGGGAAGAAGATAACGAACCGGGATCAGGTTCACCTCCCGATCTCCCTTCCACCACCGTCGCACCGCACACAACCCCCGAGGATTGTTCCCCGACGCCGATTCGTCGCACGATCTCGCTCGCAGCTCGCACCAGGCGCACTCCTCGGGTACGATTCTATTTGACTTTTCGACGAAGGTGTGTCTCTCGATCTCCGGCAACGATGCTCTCGCGGAAAGGAGAACAGGCGCGATGTATCAGTGCCGATGGGGAGGGAAAGTGCTACCGGGAGGAGGGGGGGGGGAGAACGAAAGGAGACGGGGAATCCCCTTAAAAACAGCTTCGTTCTGATATTCGTGACGATTTCGTCGAGACGCACGCAAATATGTATGTACGGAGATCGAGCCAAGTTGCCGAGCTGTTATAACGATATGTCCCAAGAAACGATGGTACCACCGGTAGTCGAGAGTACCGCCTGATCAGCGTGCCGGATGTTTGATGCTGCGAGAACTGCAAGATTTTTTTTGTTTGTTTATGCTTCTATTTTTCTCGCTTATTTTTAACGGTAAGCGAACTCGCGATGGTGCGACGGATGATCGTGATGGTAGACGGTACAGATAAAAGCCAAGAATTAATTATATGTACAGCGGCATAGGTGAGGAATGTACGTATTATCGTGGATACGTGTATGCACCTATCAAAACGTGTTTCGATGGCACGTAATAATAGTCGCGATCGAATGCGTGTATCATTTATATGATTATCGCGCCGTTGCCGTAGCTGCTGACCGCCGATGGAGAGATTGACGGGAATTGAATAGTGAAAGCGGGGTGTACACGAGAGGAACGTTAAATACGTACCTAATAAATCCTGCAATTTATGGATAATACGAGCGGATATATCTGTAGCGCGAATATCCTATAATTTCCATCTACCGGCCAGTTTAGTCGCCTCATAAATCCCCGGTGCGGAACTCACGCGAGCGACGTACGGTGAGATTCGAACGTTTATTTTATTTTTTTTCCGAACTACAAATAATTAATTAACTTCTAATGATTTGTCATTCACTGGATAGCAATGGAAATTAATTTATCAATCACTTATGATGTCGATAATAACAATGATAATAGTAATAATAATAATAACTACAACATTGACAGTCATGGAATATCTCTTTTTGTCCAGAAGTTGGAGCATGATAAGAGTCGATTGACCAAAGGAATAACAGATTCGTTGTAGCCGAAAAGATCGTGGCGAATGTTTTCGCAGGAGTTCGTCTCGACGACTGTGTTGGACCACCGAAATAGCGTTAATAGTAGTGAAATATTTGCTCTCGGTGGTACGAAGGAGCCGGTACTACTAAACATCGAGGGAATATATTCATCCTTCGGCCTCTCCCGATTCCACCGACTCTCGCGTCCGGTCGCCGTTTTCCGATCTCTCTTGCCAGAGGTCAGTCGTGGTCCGTGTGGTTCTGCGCTCCGTCTGAACACACTCGTGTTACATACATACGTATACCGCGCTGGAATACGTACTGCGTGTTCGGACACACACACACACACACACATATATATATATATATAGTTACGCTCGAGTAGACGAAGACGGCTCGCTCCGGCATCCGGACGAGCCAGCGACTGGAGCAGCCAGTGGTCCCGCCGAGGCCTGTTACACGGTCAGCTAACAACCCCTTAGCTGCCCCCCGAGGGATGCCAAACGAGCGGCGTGGAGGATAGCTCGATCCCTTCCCTGCACCACTTCCAACGGGGCGTACTGTCCCGCCGCCGGTAACGACTGTTTGATCATTCCCCACTTTTCCGTCAGACCAGCGGAAAAACAGAACCAGCAAAATAACGAGGATTCCATCTATTTCGTATGTTTCGTCAACCCTTCGTCTCCTAAGATCTACATAATTTTAATTTTCCAACTATAAACAGCTCTCGACAAAAAAAAAAAAAAAGAATTACAAGTCAACAGGGTCTTCGATGGTAATTGACAGTGATTAATGGTTTCCCATTTAATCCAGCGAACACGCACACGGCATTGTCGACGTGCGTGAATAGCGGAGAAAATTACCGGGGTGTAGGTAAAGTCGTTAAGAAAATTGGTTCAAATTAAAAGACGATCCCGTGTGTGCGGGTCCGACGCTGCCAGGGTGAAACTTAACAGTGATTGGTTCTTCGCGGTACCGCGAGGCACCGATCATTGGCATCTCTTCGTCCTTCTTTATCTGCATTGTTTTGCGAGGACTGTGTCGGCGGAGTGGCCAACGACTGTTGGCCAAGCAACTGTTGTATCGTTCGTCCGTCCACCCTCGTGGTGGCGAGATCCGGGTGTTGTATACGTGTAATTTGGCTGTCAGAACGAGAAGCACATACACGGGGCGATGGCGAGACGGAGAGAAGAGGCATACCAGCCGAGCAGAACCTAACGCAAAGTACCGTATCATTATCCTCGGTTGGACGGATCCGGTAATGCGCAAACACTCGGCTGGTTCTCACGCTTACGTGTTGCATGTTAGGCTGCCACGGCTCCTCTCCGCTTTCAGTTGCTTCCTATCTATCCGTATGTTTCCTCCTGTGAGGTAGCCTTTGCAAATCGTGTGTGCTGCGGCTGCGTGCGTGCCTAACCAGCTCCGCACCAACCGTTAGACAATGCCGCATTAGGTAAGCATATTTTAGTTTGGATTCGCACAAGGGACGACACTGACTCTCTCCGATTTCGCGTCTGACTGTGTGTGTGTGTGTGTGTGTGTGTGTGTACGCGTCTGTTAAACCAAAGGCACAATCTCTAATTCAATGATCCACTTTGCTCGGTCGCTTCGTACAACACCCGTCTGTCCATCGCCGATGGCCCAACGACTCGATGCCATCCATGTAACTTGGCACTGACAGTGCGGACCAGTAGTATATGCATAACTGAACGAGCATCCAATACCCAGAGTTCAATGGTCCTTGCGCACAGAGGGAAGACGGACGGACAGACAGTTCGGTATGCATCAAACCGCGCATAATCGTAATTGCCCGAAACGCTGTTTTCCTTTTTTATTTAATTATTTGCGCGTGTACTTTGTCCGTACTTTTTTAACATTCGTGTCGTAAATCACAAGCGATAGGTGTGATGGCAGGGAAAAGAGGTGAATGGTAAAAGAATATAAAAAAAAAAAAAAAAACCCGGAGGCTTGTGCCAACAGAGAATTATAGTCGGTCGAGTATCGTTTCGAAGTATCTCATCGCGACGATCTACGTTGCGCCGAGGTGCAAAGTTCTCCGGCGGGATATGAACCCGAGAACACTGTGAGCGGAGCGACGATCGGTCACTCGACCGAAAGCAACCCCCTCGGCGGTACTCGATTTCGATTCAGATTTATTCCTCTCACCAGCCCCCAAAACTCTCTTTCCTTCCACCTTCGGGTTCTCTTCATAATGTTTTTCGTATTGCCGTGTGGCGTGCGGTTAATAGCAGAGTCCGGCGGTGGCTTTCGTGTCGTTGGCCCATTTCGAGCTCCTGCCGCCGTTGGTGTTCGGTATATGTTCCGTACTCCACCGTTGTAACCCCACGACTCTCCAAACCTCCCCGATGGTCTCGCCGACTCGCTTTGAAACTGGCCGGCTCCCTTACCCAACACTATCATTATCGAAGTTTCGGCACGTCAGGTATAACCCCCAACACACCGTGAGAGTTCTTTATGATCCAGTTTTTATCGCGTCACTATCACTGTCGTATTACGGATTGTTATATTTACTGGCAGGGTTTTTTGGCCCGCGGTTCCGCGCTTGCGTCCCTGGGCGAGGTGCTGCAAGTTAGATTTCCGCGTTTCCCATGTCGGCAGAAACTCGACAATGGCAGAAGATAAGCGAGCGCGTCACTCAACCGCAATGACGGAAAAACTAGGGTAACATCCGTTGCACTTGTCCTTTTTAACATACTTTCGTAGATTGTATATTATATTCTCCTTCGGTTGTATCTGCGTCAGAAGGGGTTTTTCTCGCTGCGTTCTCTATTTATTTCCTTTCAATCTCTGTGTCAGGAACGAACTTCCGACCGGTTGCTCGCTCCTTACCGTACATCGATGAACATCGAGGACCTCCTCTCTTTTTCTTTCTCTCCTCTAACTCGGGGATATATATTTTCAAAAGTCCGGACCGACCCTCCGCCAGCCGCGGACGGTATAACCAAGCAACGAGTCAGGCCAGCTACGAGATCCGTTCGAGTGTACCAGTTACACGGTCAATTGGACGTACCTACGTACGTATACCGCTCACTCCCGTACAACCGAGGAAGAAAGCGTATATCGCGGGGTATATCGCGTATCGGGTTCGTAAGCAAGGTCTCTTCCTATAGGTATAAGCAATCTGTGCGCCGTACCCTATTTCCCTTCGCCCTGACGGCACACGTGAAGTGCTCACGTATAATAATGCTTTCATACGTGGACCCGGCGAGGGACTCGATGGAGGCTCAGTCAAATTGGCGAGCGCCTAGCCAACGGACTCAACGAAAAGAAGGCTTTTTGCAGCGCGCCATTATGCTCGCCTTGTGCAAAATTCACGTTTTTCGAGTTTAAACTTATTCGAGCAGGAAATATAAAACTGTTATCGTGTATTTGTGCTACCGATCCCTTGGGAAACTTGCGTCGTACCGGAGAGCAGGCAAAATAATTATCGGTTGATTATTAAAACCGGCTTGAGGTGAAGTGAAACACGTTCTCCGTCGATCTCTCTCGCTCCACCGTAAGACCAATTCCACTATCTCTCTCACACTCCTGGATCTGTCACGTGACTTTCTCTTCACCTTAACTTGAGACCGAAACTGGCAACGATGAAAAGGATCATCGCGAAAAAAATTACAAAATATGTCGTTCAGACATGTTTTTTCAGAAGATTTTTGTTTCTACGAGAAAAAAAAATTGCCAAGTTACTCCTTTACCGAGCTTCTTTTTATGCTTTTGATCGCTCTGCAACGACTCGAAAGAATAGTCTGAAAACTCAACGAAGAACCATATTTTATGTAACTTTTACCTGATTCCATAGCGATGCAAAGGCAGCAATGTTCAGGAATGCCGAAAAACGTCGATTTTCACAAATTGGGTCGGGAAAAAAAAATCTCTGCGAAAAAAGTCTCCCAAGTCCAATGTTGCCGGTATAACGAAAAAGTCGTGCGACCGACGATGATCCCGACGACTACGATGATATCGGACGCTCGGAGTGTATGCATTTTTCCTACGAGCCCCTGTTACGATATTCAGTTAGCGAAAAATTGGCTTCTTTCTCTCGCCGTACGTTTTTCGTCCGGCGTCCAGCGTTACGTCCCGTTATCTCGCTCGAGCGTGTACATATTCGCGGGACGAAAAATCCCTCGGATCGCCGGTGGCCGGGATACGTAGCGAGGGGACCCCCGTGTCCTTTTCCCTTCCACCGTTCTATCCCATCTCTCGCCCGGTTTCTTCCTGTTTTCTTACGACCCTCGGGCTCGTGGACCACGGCGGGGTTCTTCCGGCCACTCGTATATCGGTTATGCGAGGAGGAACCAGTCGTCCAAGCAAATTATAACGGGAACGGGTAGCATTGTTTGAAAAATACCTAAGGTCGAAGTTATATACCGAGAAGCTCCCGCCGAGAGGGTTGGAACTGGTCGGGGGTTCTTGCAGCCTCCCTCGCGAGGAATATAACAGGATGCGCGGGACGTACACGATGGACATCGTTATCCTCGCGAGCCTCGGCCCCTTTTCCCGCGACGCTGCTCGGAACTATAGACGGCAGACACAAACACACACACACTACACTCGCTCCCGTACCCATAAGCCAGCTCCTGACTTTTCTCTCACCGGCCCCTCAGTTCCTCCTTCCCTCGAGAAAGCAATGCACGGAGATTCTTATTTCTCCTCGCCCCTCCCGTTATACCGCCGTTTCATATTATTTTCCCGTTGGGCGTTCCGAGGAAAATCGTTTCTATCGCAAAGCCCCACAGTGCACTCTTGCGCGCAGGCAGTTATGAAAATATTCATACACGGATGAGGTGGAGGGTAAATTTTCGCCAAGTGCGCAGACCTTCCCCTCGGCCATGACGGCCGCGAGCAAGGGTCCGCAAATACGTGAACGACAGAGGACGAAATACCCTCGGACGACGCCGGGATAATTACTGTCTGGCTAACGAACTGGTATAATATAATAATATGTCCCTTTACGTTCTTCTCTCTCGGGCCGGGTATCTTCCGGTGGCTGGCCATCCGTCCGTCCTTCCATCCCGGCAAGTCTGCCACCCCGGTACGAGTGGACCAGGCTTGCCGGCAGTGAGGAGACCACCTCGCTCCGCTGCAGAGAGAACCCAACGCGATTTAATGAACATTATGCTTGTTAGCCTACTGTATTAACAGAGTTGTGTTTGAAGGGGGCGCGAGGCTGGCTTCTTCCGTACTCCGGTACCGCGGGTGACGCCGCGGAGAATCGAGCCCCCTTACCGCCGTGACGAAGAAGCGTAGACGACGCATATGACGAGTGGCGCTAGCGACGAAGGCACACAGAGAGGGCCAAAGTGGAAAAAGAGAGGTGGGATGAAAGCTCCTTTGTGGGTGAGAATGCTTTCAATTTGTCTGCTGTTAGCGCGGATTAGAGGGCGGACCGGTGTGTACCAACGTCATCTACGTATCCCGGTCGTCCTCGTTCCTCTCACGGCGAGCATAACACGCACCTACGGGTACACAGGGCGCACACACGTGTATGCATTGCCCACATGGCTTCGTTACCTCGTCCGTTCGGCGAGGCTCGAACTTGATTTTGCGAATCGGGATTCCAAAGAAAATTCGCTAGCAATTAGGCGCGAGTCGTTAGCGGGATGGATGGTGAGACCCATCGAGCAAACAACCGAAGGGCCCCGCCAGAACGAACCCGGAATAAATCGCTCTTTCATAAACTGACGATCCACTTGACGAGCTCCGCATGTCGTCTCCCCGTTTCGTTACGGAAACAAATGACATAACGCGATCTGAAACGACTTGGGGTCCGGAATATTTGGAAGTTGTTTTTTTTTTCAACGATGCAGGTCTAATGTCAGTCAGGCTGAGATGTAGGTAGGTTGTCGGGGAGGGGCGGGAAGGATGAGTCTAACGAGGATAGACAGACAAACGGATTTACCGGTGGTGCGTTACAGAGCGAGTTCTAATTGGAAGCGAGACGCTAGGTTGAAGAACGCAAGTCAGAGGGAGGGAGTCGAGTGCGTTTCGCGGGCGGAGGTACACGCCACTGGATATAGGAAGAGAAGGGCCGGGATGCTGCGGAAGAGGGGGGCGCGAGCGCGCACGGAGGGTACGTACCCACCGGCAAGGGGATGATTATACGGTCCTCTGCGTTACGAGCCCTCGGTCCTTCGTCCTTCTGTAGTCGCGAGCAAGCCGCGGCAGCAGCATACCTTGGCACGGAGAGGCCCTCGAAGAGCTTTTCGAGCCTCCCCCTCGTCTTCTTGTTACTCACATGCTAATTCCTCAAGGGCACCAAGGCCCTCGAGGCCCAGCGTTGACGATGCCATTGACATTTCAGTTTCTTTTTTTTTAACTAGACTCCGAAAGAAGATTCTCAACTACGAACCAAACCATCAGAATTTTTTTCAGTAAAATCTAACATCGATTTGAGACTCGTGCAAGCTTTGCTCATCGTTCCTGACGAACGAACAATACACGATCGCTACGATTGACACTGCGGACTACTGGCCCGTATGAAAATCCTGCAGTTTCCAGGAACAGCGAATAATACCACAAAATTGAAAGTCCGATAAAAATCTCCGTGAATTTTTATAGAGCATGGATTCGTATTAAGGCGGCTAACGCAGTTTCGCAAATTTGCGCAAGTATTAGAAAACATGCGGTGGCGTGCAGAATTCGAATACATTCGAGCCGCGCTGTGCGCGAAGTGAAACGAGAGTATCGAAGCTCTTTTCCCCCGCAAAAAAAAAAAAAGAACAAACACAACAACAACAACAACAACAACACCAAAAGTAATGAAAAACAGAAGCGCCTACGCGAGGGGTTGAGTGAAGGTGCAAGAGTACCAGCGATGATGATCCTCCGTTATACCAGTAGTATATACGTGGTTTCCTAGCCCGGGCTCGGTCGGTTCGAGCTCGTTTCGCGGTGAAACGTAAACGGACGGCCATTAGCGTCTCCGGTAATGGTGCCTGGCGCTCCCCCAGCATCGATACAGCCGAACTTATCTATGTCACTCTCGAGCACGCGTGTACACAGACGCGTGTACACAAACACAGCGGTACAACAACGATTGGGGCCTCAGGTATAACGAGAACATGCCGGGATCATATCCATATCCATACGAGCTTCGCGCATTTAACAACAACTACATAGCTCCGATACGCGGAAACTCGTGTACCTTATACTTTCGCAAAAATAATTTTACTGTACTCGGAGCTTTCGCGATATCCTGCGGATGAATACATAAATATATATTCGCCGAGATGACGGTGAGGGAACGAGCCAGGCTCACCGCTGTACATAATAATGCGCGTATGTTTAACGAGGAGGGGCAGGAGATGAAGAAGAAGAAGGGCCACGGTCGATGGTAATAATTTGCGTGTGATTGACGCCGAGGGGTGGTCGAAGAGGGAGGAATAGGAGAAACGCGAAAGCCGGAGAAGGGAGAAGGGTGGGTTGAAGGGTGAAGGTACGTATACAGCAGGAACGCGCGCGCATGGCGTAAGAAGGGCGAGGGTTCCGCGCTCGCGAGGGCGACGGAAGGGAGGACGAGCGGCCTTCGTTATCGGTAGCCCTCAGGGGGAGAGTGAGTCCTCATTAGAGCCTGTGTGAGCAAAGCCGTAACTCCCTGTCCCCGCACGCCGTGTACTCCGCGTCCTGGTCCTCCACCGGCGCTACCGGCTCTATGCGCGCCACCCCCCGAACCCTCGAATTCTCAGCGAATACCCACCCAACTCCCAATCTCAATTCGTGGGTCCACCTTCGTTGGTTTCCAGGTTTTTCTTTCTTTTCCTCTTTTTTTCGCCTCATTCTCTTTCCTCGTCTCGTTATCATTATAGCATTATTTATATTCTCGGACCGGAAGGTTCGCCGCGCATTCGATACTACTCGAAATATAATTGAGATAATCAGATTTTTTTGTTGTTGAATTTTTTATTTTTATTTGGGTGAGGACCATCACGATGAGGATGTGTAGCGGTGACGTAAGTGAGGAATTTGTTGTGAATTGCATCGAGAAAAATCGCGACGGTGCACCGATACAGCGAGTACACTGTAAAAAACCGCTGTTAAAATTGGCACCGTTTTAACACCAGCGCGGTGTCTATATAGGTCCATCAATTTTGTGTTAATCGACTACTCTGCCATGGTGTAAACCGACTGTGTAAGAAAATTAGTGTAAATTAAGAATTTCACTCAACACCGTATAGTTAACACCAATCTACATCAATACTGTTCGGTGTAAAACACCTCAAAGTGTAGCAGATTGAGACAAGTCTGTGTGATGACTATTATTATTGTTATCGACCTTTATAATGGATAGATAATATGTATTTGAAATGATCATTCAACAAATTAATCCCAACGGATGCTCACTTTACCAATGAAATATTAGACGGCGTTCGACGAACAATATTATTTTAGTGAATTTAGTAAATCTTTTTCGCGCTTTACACTGAACGTGTCTACGCCGTCATATGTTAACACTGAATTGATCGGCGTAAATCTACCACCACTGCGGTATCAATATTATATTAATTTTAAAACTGAATTTATACATTTATATGTACGTCTATAGAAGTGTTGAAATTACTTAATTAACACCGAAATGGTAGTCTTATATGTACACCAACAGGTTGAAATCGTATTTTTTTATTTCAACACCGAATTATGACAATTCTATACCCGTGTAGTATTTATTCGCTACAAAACCGTATCGTGTAACGTGTAACAAAGTAACACCAGATCTTGATTTTACACTTTGCATCGAGTAAAATGGACTCTATAATGGTGTTGTTATTAACACTGGTGTTTTTTTTTTTACAGCGCACACTGTGGCAGTTCAAACCGGCAATTTTTTTACATTGTGCGGGGTCTCGATGAATGGTTCACCGAACAAGCAAATATTTCGTCAACGGAACGACAAGGAGGGACCGCAACAGTGTTATAGTAGAACAGGTATCGCAGATTCGATGCAGTTACCTCGATATCCCTGCAGCGACGATAGTTTTGTTTTCTCTACTTTCTGTTGCCCACGCGAATGAACTCTGTGGAAGCTTGCGTGCGATTCTTTTATTTGGAGTGTTTTTTTTTTTTTTTTTTTTTTTTTTCGTACGCTGCGGTGTCGGCGCCTGCAGACCCACAAGTCACCTTTTTCGAAAACCCGCCGAATCGGATTCGAGTTCTCTGTCGGTATGCGTTATGTGCGGGGCGTACCGGGCGCGACATGGGTGCCCGGAAAAGCGGTAACCATCTATAGTTCGAGGAGCGGATTTGTTTTTTGAAATCTGCCGAAAAAACAAAAGAAGAAAAAAATGGCTCGATGCCGATCATTGTTACGATCGTGGATGTGGGCGACCACGCGTCGGAAAATAGGACTCCCTCGATTCGTTGGATTTCGAAGGTCGGCCCGGGGAGTTCGGAGGACGTAGGCGAGAACAAAAATGTCCCTGACTGGCGGGAAAACGTGACGCCGGATCGAACCGGGCACACAAGGCCCGGGGGTTAATTTCCCACAGAGGCCAACCGTTTCTATCAAACCCATTCTTCCAATCGGGAACAGTTAGGCAACTAATAATTGGTGAGAATCGATCGTTCGCCGGTGGGAGGAACGAGGAGGGTAGACGATAGTCGGGTCTGACCGGAACTCCCCCCCGAGAGAGGGGCGACCCGGCGATTCACCGGTTTCATTCCGGCATCGAACCTTCGAACCGAAAGGGGTGAAGGCTCGACGGATATTGTGTTAGCCCGCGGTGTCGACCCCCTCGCCGGTGCCTCTTCCCATACATATCGGAGTTTCTGCTTCTACCTGGTATGACGCTAGTAAAGCCAAAAGTCAGACTAGCCAATTTTTTTTTTTTTTTTTGTAGAGTCCACAATCCATTTGTCTTTTTTTATTTCTTTATTGCTTGACTCTGTTGATGCCTCAGTGCATGGGTTTTTTTACCATTGGGAAGTGCACTTTTTATTTCTATTATCAACGAAGCCTTACGATGCTAGTTACTGAACTTAAATCTTTACAACCGAAGGAACAAAAGAAAAAAAATTATAAAAAGGCGGTAAAAAACAATTACTCTGCTATGAATCACTAAAATATGTAATCCAATGTTTTTGCAAATCGTCTTTTTCGTCGAGGTGGAAGGCTTAAAACAAAGCGATCATAAGCCCCCCCTCCCCGACTCGCAAGGTCCTAATAATTTAGAGCATTTTTTCGTACTGCGAATATAACTCAGGTACAAATACGAACACAAGTTTAATATAAATTTTATGACCGTCCAAGAGAATAAAAAATAATGAAAACAAGGTAACAGATAACGTATCGAAAAATCACAAATATCGAGCATGTGTTGTCGATAGTTCGTCGTACATCGATGTGGGGGTCGCGAAAGCAGCAGTGCTGGAATTCTTGCACTTTCTTCCCCTACTTTTCGCGACGTGCGGCGCACCGGCGAAGGAAGTCGGGACTCGGGGATCGGGGTCTGAGTACACAGAGGGTGGAATCAGGGGGGGGGGAAGGTGGAGGCGCACACGTACATCGCTAATCCGTCACTAACGAGCCGCCCGGCTGATGGGGGCGGCATTGGCGTATCCAGCGGAGGATCTCGCCCTATGTTCCGCACCCATGTGCGTTTCACCGCTACTTCGTCCCAGAATCATTTCTCACGATCATGAAAATTAAACGAGAGAATTTCATGGTCTCTTATTTTTTCCTTATATTCTCTATATTATCTGGCTGTAAAGAAAAAAAAAAACCTCCATCTTCAAGCTTACATGCAACACTTGCCGTGTTTCATTCAACTATTCACAAACCTTGTCCAACTTCGCGATAGGATATTGTTTTATTTTTATTTTTCGTAGTTGAAGGACTTCGCGATCCACGCGATCCATCGCTCGAATATAAGATCTTTCGCCCACTGCTCGCGGCGCCGCTGGCCGCCAATCTAAACCAATCCAATCTACACTGCGGGTCCGCGGGGGTGGTCGGGAGTTGCTCCGGGAGTGTCGAGGGGTTAGCAGCCCCTAATTGGCCTCGCACAGCCACCATCCGTCCATTCCTTACCTTGGTTCGACTCGCCCTCCCTGCCCGGCGCGCTCGCCTCTCTTCCCGGCCCGGCGTACCACACCGAGCGGAGTCGCGACTCTTAACTAGGGACTCTCGCGCACGAATCAGAGAACAAACGGCGGAGAGGCGCGAGAGGGCTTACACCCTTAACGAGGAGAGTCGGACGGAGGGAACGAGGATCGGGATATAGTCAGACCGCGCGATTTCGGGAGGCGAGTGCCTCGACGAGGATCCGGGACGAAGGCATCGATACGCCTAAGACGTAATCTCTAACGATCCTGAGAATCTCTTTCCTCTATCGTTCTCCAGTGAAACTCGCTTGAATAAAATGGAAATAAAATTTAAATGAAAAATTAGGAAAGAGAAACAGGGAAACGTACAAAAAAGAAAGTCCGCGAATAAAAATATACAGTACGGTTCGTTATTATGTTCGGGCCTCCACCTCAAAATGTGCTAGCGCCTCACCTCACCGTCGGTGACCGGTATTTTCATTAAATTCCTTTGAGGTCGCGGCAGAGAGAGCTTGGGGCAACTCGCGAAAAAAGTCTCCAGTTCCACGGAAGCGCGCGGTGGGAGGGGGGGGGGCGAAAGAGGGAGAGGGGTCAGGCATAAATCTAACGACTCGGTTCTCGAGCCTCGGTCGTACGTACAGATATGCTAGCGTACACCTGTAGTGCACTGCAGCTACAACACCCTGACCGTAATTCGAGGAAAGCGGGAGAGAGCGAGACGGGAGTTCACCAAGCCCGAAAATTTATTCGACCCCGAGAGAAAAAGGAGAATTAGAGTTGTGGAATTAAAAGTAGGTGGTAGGTTACCGCTCTCGAATGCATTATCGCGGTGAGCCGCGTTTCCTCCGCTTGACCAGAAGTTAGAAGTACGAAACGGTTCCTAATTCCGCCGCCGGTTTCTCTCCGCGAGCGCCCACCTCGAAATGGCCCTAAAACAACTCCGCCCCCCCCCCCCGATCCAGCGATCTTCGAATCTAATAACCCGGATATGAGCGGAATTTCCACGGAAACAATCGCTTCGCAGTATTTCGATAGATTCTTGGAAAGCGCTGTTCAACAATAAAATTTCAGCTGGTAAAACTCACGTCGGTTGACGATACGACGAGAGATACACAAACGTGTTTCTTCACATGAGAGCTTGGTGGTTTTTTGGTTTGTATCCTCAGTAAGATAGGCTTCTGACGATTGACTAGCGCATTACCGTACCCCGGTATAACCTCGACCTATTATAGAGCCGATTACCGACTAAGCTATTTCCGTCGTCGCCAGTTTGAGGAAGCGGGAAAGAGCTCTCCCTCGAGAGAGAACTAGGCTGCGGGCGGGGTGAGGGTCTGGCCCTCGCGTGCCCACTATCACTAGTCCATCGTGCACCGCATACCCTATCCCGGTGTGTAATTCGAATAATTGGCTCTTTATTACCGCTTGGACGGAGTTCTCGTGCGAGGGCGGAAGGACGGGGAAGTTCGGAGGTTCTCGGGCCGGGAGTCTTGTCTACCCCGTCCGCGGTGGCTTGCCGGAGGAAAAGAAGGGTGGCCAGACGAGGCCGGTCAACGCCGCGGATACGGCCGGAACACAAGGGCGCGCGTTGGTGGAGAACACCCTCCACCCTCGACGAGGACGATGAAACACCGATGAATAATTGAGTGCCGATAAGTATAGATATCCACCGTTCCGTACCTCGGCCGCTCGACTGCCTGGCGAAACACGCGAGCTCTGCTCGCCTCGTAGCAGCCGTTCAGCCTCAACCGCGCGCTGACCCACCCCTCTTATTCGGCCGGTGACTCACTTACCGACCTTATACCTTCAGCCCTCGCCCCGGCATGCACCGGAGGGCTTGTCCATACCTTATTCTCTCCATCAAACGCACCGACAAGAACGTTTGCCGGACGCGGTAAAACGTTCAATCAAATCTTCCGTCTGTCATTTTTTTTTTCTTTTTCGTTCAATTCTTTCGACATCGAGCGAGATTACAGAGAACGGTTGAGTATCGACCGGTGTTCTCGGCACTGAACGCTGTCCCGCTTTGACTGGCGGCATAACAATTTGTCAGAACGATTTAGGTACTGGATAGGCATGATTGATACGCATCAAGATAATTCTACCGTTCATATAGAATGTTACAATTCGTCAAGTGTACACAATCACGGTGTGGAGTGTGTAGTTGCGATAATTATTTATTTAAGCCGCGCGCGCCTGGAAGATACAATGTCGAAAGCCGGACGGTGATTACAGCTCGGAGGTGTCTGCACAGCGGAGTCGGACACAGCAAGCAAGAGGGCGGTAGAGAAAGTCCTGTGACGCGAGGGTCGCGAGGGGACGTGTGAAAGGGACTACGCGGATCCGTACAGGTTTCGGTAGCCTGCCAGCTCTCCGGTAGTAAGAGGAGGAGTAACGCCAAGTTTCGAACACGGTAATGCACTCGATGCACTTGGGGGAGAGCGAGCGAGAACCGACGACGAATGTATACTATACCCTCTGTATAATGCGGTGAGAAACGGGCGGGGTGTAGAGAGGACTGTGTTACCTACCAGACGGGGAAAGGGATATTCGAAAGAGCTCCGAGGGATGAAGCGACGGGGAACCGAAGAGGGATTTACTTAGGAATAGTTAAGCAATGCTACCCTATCGGTCCCTTGTAAAAGTAGCGACCCTGCAAAAGTTCCTCGTAATGCTTCGAACTTTAACTGCCGAACTACGAAGACCGCGGTTCATGCTCGATTTTACTCCTCTTCCACACCTCACAATTTATCATTTCCTTCTTTGCCACACTGCTGCTGATAAATTTAATTCTAGAGTTTCAGTTTCAGTTTCAGGTTCAGTTTTCAGTGCGGACATCGGTATGCAAAAAAAAAAGATCGAAGTACGAATAAAAGTGAAAATCCGGTTTGAAGGATTATTCGTGAGTAGTCATAGTTTTTCAACTCCTGGAGTGACGCGTGAGAGACGTGCGAAAAAGAGAAGAGAGTAACTTGATATAGGGGTCCGGCTACCGAATCTCGTTTCCCGGATGGTCCAGCCTGAGTGTGCGATACAACCGGGATGAGAGCTATAATACTCGTGCTACTCTCTTTTTCTACCAGGGCGAATCTATTTATTGTTTATCATGATTAGCGACGCGCGATGCATCAATTAACCTCGTATACGCGGGGCCACGTGCCACGGGGCGAATATTCCGGATATATCAGACGTTCGCTAAAAGCTAAAAGCTTTCCCATATTTCATTAGTTCTCGCCCTGCTATCGCCCGCTGGATGGGTATGCCGCCTGTGCGAACTGGTCGCTTCTACCGTGCAGACTCGATCCCCGCCCACCCCGCCTGTGCGGTAGAGAGCTTCAGGAATAACATCCTGGATGTATCTCCCCCAGACAGGACGTCTAGCTGGCTCACTCACTTTCGCCCAACTTTCGGCATAATCAAAGCATATAATTCAATTATGAGAAAGAAAAGGAAAAACCAAACACACATCCGTCCGAATGTGTTTATATTGATATATGCTTCATCAAACGGAGAGTAACATTGGGAGTTGTCAAAATATCGAGACTGTTTATACTTCCCTCTGGTAGCGAAAATACCGAAGCCATGTTTACGGGCACGAAACGTCCAGGGAAACGAAAGAACGCACGAAGCTTCTTAGTTTATCACCGAGCGTTATTTTATTTTTATTTTTTTTTCTTTTCGAAGCGAAAGCGGAAGCGAATAATCGAGAGATATGTCGTCGTCGTCGTCGTCGTCGTCGGCAACGTGTAGGCGAGGATCTAAAGGCGAACCCCCTCCCCAGCTAGCGGCACGGTAACACGGATAATAGGATAGTAACGCGGTATAAAAAGATTGCACCGTGAGATTAAAATGTAATTCAATTTAGATTCCATTATTGATACGCGTTTTAATTAATATCGTTAAGTGTGCTCACGGCGGGGCTAACGTTTCGAGGAGAATTCTCGAACGATTAAGGTAGCATAATGAAAGCCGGGGAGGTCGGTGTGCGGCGACGGGGGGGTAGCGAGGCTTTCGGGACGACAACGACGAAACTTTGAATATATGCTATGGGTGGTCCAACTGGATTTTGCGGATCTTGATCGCGTTCGAACAACCGGCGTTTCCTGTGGCAGAGATCGCGAGGGAGCGGGGAATGACGGGCGAGCTACGTTTTGGTGCTCTGGTTAATTTATAGGAACACGACTTGGCTCTCCGGCGGTTCTATTTTCTCTGCCCACAGTCCCGCATTCACCTCTCCGCCGATCCAGTCTGTACAATCGGAACGGCATATAAATTCCGTAACTACCGGAACCCGAAATAATTCGGACCATCGAACAGTTATAAAATCGGATATACTCTAGCTAAATAAAAAAAAAAAAATGCAAAAAAATAAAATAAAAATCATATCAGGACGAAATAACTCGAAGGGGATTCTCTGATCGCCTCTTCGGCTTTCGTCCTTCGATCGACTCTTCTCCGCTCCTCCCGTCGCTTCGATATGGCTCCGGGCATCGCGATCGGAAACGTCGTATACCTCTATCCAGCCCCATTCGTGTCGAAGGCGAAACGATCGGCTTCCGCCGATCGTGGGAGGTTTCGTCGAAGGAAGGAGGGATCCGGGCATACATACGCCTCGGGTACGGCAGTAATTCCGTTCGTCCGGCGGTCAAAGGTCCATCGTACGAGAGCGGGGGGGGGGGGGGGGGTGGAGGGAGGAAATCGAGGAGCGAGAGAGCCCTGCCAGAGGAGAGAACGCAGCGCACGAGAAAACGCAAACACGACGACGGGATTAAAGGGGTCGTCGTCCTTAATTATGCATTGTGGAGGATCGTTGATACGCTGCCCGTGCTCTCCACCGGCTGCACATAGGAACTATCGGATGGTTCGCCCTATCGTTTTCGTTCGACTCTCCGCCATGGCCGCGTACTTCGTGCATACACCGGTCAACTAGTCCGACTCCCTCCGACTCTATCTCTATGTGTGTCTCCGTCTCTGTCACACGGTTTATTCTCGAACGTGTGCGAGCTGCCGTCCGATCGTCGCCACGCCGCGGCGTACCTCGGTTCTCTCGCGTATGACTTTCTTTGAAGTCGGACAAACGTCGGTGGTACACACCCGCGTGTTCCCTCCTACCTCTGTCCTCTCTGTGTACACCCGGTTACAACCTTTTCCTACCAATGATAGCCGATAGAGTGCTCGCCCGAGAGGTAGGTATTAGTGCCGCTCGTAGGGAACTCTCCAACGATCGTCGTTCGATTGTATATTTAATTGGAGCGCACGACGGACCGCCAGACGTACGGAACCACCCCGATCGGCTACAGTCGTATACGGCTGGTTAATACCGGACGGGACAAAGTAATCTATGCGTGTTTGAATCTCCCGTACAAGCTGTTTGACAAACCGAACAGCTTTTTGTTTCGTTTCAGGATTCGCCCGATCAATTGCTTCTTCGAGACGGCATTCGGTGAGCGAGCGTACGTGGGACGTAGCGGTCGAGATTAAAGAGACACGTTTCTTTGTAGTCCGTTAATGAACAATTGTCGATGGCAGGGACGAATCCGAGCGTAGGCAACTTTTAGTAAATTTTCACGCGGAATTTAGTTCCCGGTTTGGCAATATGGAAATATTTTTTGGACAAATTTTAAGTTGTACTTTCACCGTCTATTTATTTATCCATTTTCCCCAATTAAAAAAAATTTAAGACTTTCCCGTTAAACCTCAGAAAATAAGGAAAGGTATTGCTCGGAATTTTTTTTTTCACTCTAATGACTGCGATACTGTGAACTCCAGAGCGCTGACGCGAACGACAATGACGAGCGTCTGAAAAGCCGAATTTGCTGAAACTGCCGAACCGCCTAATGGTTGAGTGGACGTGCCCCCCCCCCCCCCCCAGTTTTCTCGTTTCGCTCTTCATACATTGTACCGAGCGATCCCCATTACCGCAGGGCCAGAGAACGTTACCGGGCTGTGTTGCACCTCGTGCGCGCTGCTGCACACACCCATCCACACACACACTAACACGAGGGCACGAAATAATATTGGAATAATATCTTGCGATCTTGCTTAATTGGGGACAGTCCGCAGTTACGTCAACTTATAATGAGTTGTACTTGTTAGCGTTACGATTGAGGAGAGCGTAGGACGAAGCGCTCCGGCTCCTCTACGTTCGCTAGGGGGATGACGAGGGATGCTGAGGGATGCTGCGGAGTGAAAGGGGGATTCCCCGTTTGACGAGCGAGCGAGAGAGAAAAGACGAAACTCTAACTGGCGGGGTGGGGGGGGATGAAAAACGGGTCGCTACAGAACTGTTAGGTTTCCACGTTGAAAGAGGGCGCGATTGGAGGGAGGGTGCGAGATGGGAGACTGAGAGAGAGAATACGAGATAATGAGAGCCGGAGAACGGGTGGACTCGCTCGCTCGCGCGATGCAGACCAGTCGAGTGAAATTAAACAGTTGCAAACGATCTCCATTAACGTTTTACTACCACTACCAACAACTGTTACTGCGACCAACGGTTCTCGATGCCCCCCCGCCGCCGTCCATTCATACGCGCGGGAAGGCGACGACGCTGTTGAGAGACGCGTCTTTCGAAACTCGTCGCTCCGTATCACCCGCAATGGATAGAATAGACGCCTAGCTTGAAAATTAATATTTCGTTGTGCAATGATTTTTTCACGAGTTTATCGAAAGTTCATCGAGCTTCAGGAAGTCGATCGATCGTTTATCGAAATAACGCGGATTATCTTTGAGTTAAATAAACGAGGAGCGCATTAAAATAGTCCCGGTTATCGATCGTTCGCAAGGGTTTCTGTTGTCATGTAATAAAATTTTCAAAAATCAGAGATCGCGGAAGAAGTTTTATTTTTAAATATCGTTTTTCTTACGAAAGTTTCTGTTTTGAAAATATTAAACTTTTCCGACAATTTTTTTTATATCCTGTACTCGAGATTTTTTTTTTTATAGGATTCTCCTTTTGTTTTGAGTTAGACACAATCGCGGGTATATTTCTAACGAGAGTGTGCCACGGATAAGGGTTGCGATTATATTTCGCGGGGTCTTCATAAAATCATTTGGAAAAAATAAAATAAAAATGTCGTTAAAGAATTGCGCGGAATGAATGACGGAGCGGTTGTGGAAGCAAGCTCGCGTTTAACGCGCAAAGCCTGCGAAACTCGCGCGATTTCCAGGTACACACTGTGCGTACACACATACACGCAACAGTCTCACCGCGAGAGAATTCCCCTTAGAAAAATGTATACGCCGACGCGCGCGATTTAAAGAGCTCGGGCTATTTTTCCAACGGTTCTCGTACCAGCGCGCGAAAGAGAGCAAAAAAAAAATGCCCCCTTTCTGCTTCTATTTAATGATGTCTAAATTGTCATGCCTGCACCCTTAGTCTCTCTCTCCGCTAGTGAAGCCGCGACGAGGAGCCCCTTCCCTACACGTCACCCTTATAAGGCGGTCGGCGAACTTTCAACCGCTTTTATGTTTCTAAACTCTAGCTGCGATATGACCATATATTATTTTTCACCCCGTATCCGAGGGAGTTTTAACGTCCCGGCGATTATCGAACTCATTGAGCTCGCAATTGTTCGATTCTCATGCGAAACATGCAAGGGGAGAAAGTATTTCAATAATTAAACAAAAAAAACCAATTTAATAATGTAACTTGTTTTAGGCTGTTCGTATTTAGGGTGCCTCGACTCTGCATAGTCTCGTCACGTTAATACCCTTATGGTTTTTGTGATGAGATTTGAAGCGAACGTTACCGGCACGATGTTGACGGCTATCGGATGTCTCGATGCCAGTTACTGCACCTGCATCCAGCTTTGCCGAGTCCCTACAGCGTCACACACGGTTTGTAATTGTAATGACGTCGTTAGAGTGTTGCACGGAGTGAGCTTGCACTCGCGAAACAGTATTATTTGTCACAAAGCCTTCGGTACCTGTGCCTGTGGCACTCCTCCCGCTTCCTCTGTAACTTCTCGCCATCCCTCGCCGGGTTCTCTCGGTTATAATTATCGTTATCCGCTCTACCGCTGGTATCGAATCGCAAGCTCCCGCGCGCGCGATATTCTCTCGCGAATGGGGTAACAATTTCTCACCGATCGATGAACGATAGAGTTTCTCTCGTCGATTCCGTCGATGTCTCTCTCATTAACTTCGATGCACCGACCCGTTATTTTAACGCGACGCCGAAGGTGTCGAATTTATTTTGGACGATTGACGATTTTTCGTGTTTTTCGAACAGCAGTATCGTCGCTTCCGGACGAAATATATTTTTTTTAACACGGGTACGGAAAAAATTCACATGATAGGGTGTTTTATGCAGCTTCAGAAACTTTTTTTAGGGTCGTTAAGGGACCACAAAAAAAGGCAGAACAAATGATAAAAGAGAATCCTACCAATATTTTTTTTCAACACCCGCCCGTAAAGCTTGAAAATAAATGCGTCGATCAGAGATAAATATTATTATTAATATGACAATTTAACGTTTATGCCACTGTACGGCGTAATGTGTGAAAATGTGCAAATGAACACCCAAATAATATTATTATCGTAACTCATATGTATCACAGCTCTATAACATCAATAGCGTAATAATCTATAACATAAATATAAGAAGAATGATAATATTATATTATTCACGTAGAATATGATTATCGTATTATTGTGTATTTTACTTCATACTAATAAGATAATTTAACCCGACTATGGTGAGTTATACAAAATAAAATACACTTGTTACATTGTGTGGTGTATAAAATTCCCTCAGGATCGTTAGTCCGGCGCCTTATCGCCTCGTCGCCACGTTACCGCTTCCTCTTCGCGCCTCCAACCCTCCCCTCTCCCTCCCCTCGTTATTAAACTATAAACCGGTGGTCGGGATATTCGGCGTGCCTCGATAAATTATACTACTAGCTACGAATAGATAGGCGATCTACGCTGATATAATAGGCAAAGAGCGAGGATACGCCGTGGCGAAATAGTTGGTCGCATACCGCACCGTTGCCCGGCACACAGTTATCTCGTGCGTTCCCTTCTCTTGTGCTCTCGCGCCGCCGCCCTCGCGATAGAGCTTGCAGCCACTATCCTATCCTCTTACACCATCTCATTTTCTCATCCTAATTCTCCATCGCTCCTCTTTCTCCGCGCCTTCGTTCTCGCTGCACCTACTATCGTTATCCTGCTGTACTAAACCGCTTCCCGTTCCCTTTCCTCCCTCGCGATTCTCCTTCTATCGAACGTTCCCCTTAACACCGATATCGCGCACTAAATAGTTCCGATTTAGCGCTCTCGCTACCGAGAACTATCTTGCGCGCGAACCTATAACTGCATGAAATTATGCCTCGTGGAATTCGCACTTGGGTTACCCTGTCTCTCTCTCTCTCTCTTTCCCTTTACGTCCTCCACGATCGCCAACCCCTCCTTCGCCACTGTCCACGCTTAGGACCACCGATACAGCGTTATTCAGAATAAAATTTGCTATGCGAGGTATTTTATCGTAATATTATATCATGTAAAACTGAAATTGAATTTTAGAAGAAGAACCGCGATGTGGTTCAATCATCGATATACATTTATCCATTCTCTCATCACTGCGGTTTAATGACGAACTTTTATTTTTGTTTATTTTATTTTATTTCAAAATTTAGGATCAAAGCCGTATGCAAGGCGAAGAGTAAGAAACCCTTCGGTCGACCAATTATCGACAGAAAAAGAAGAATCTCATTAACAAGAATCGAGAAAAAAATACAATCATTGGCTTAACAATTCGGAAGAACGTTAAATAAATAAAAATATTGGATGGTGCTGAAGTATGCATTATTGTTTGAATTTACAAATCGATAGCGTTTGGAAGTGATATTTCCAAGTATTATAATCTATAGGCAAAAATGTACACAGTAAAATAGGTACCAGACGTTTCTTGTCCACAAACGTCCACAATTCTTTTCATGTTAATTTTACAAAAACAAAGCTTCCTCTATAAGGAAGAAAAATCTTGTCGATTTTACAAAAATGTCTGTCAATAGAAAAAAATATTTTTTGTGAAATTAACAATAAATTAATTGTGGACGTTTGTGGACAAAAAAAGGTTTGTAAACTGTATAAATCTTCTTTACTGTATGAAAATAAATAAATGACCCTTCACAGTAAAACCCTAATAAAAATTTTGGAGTATCCGGTCGAGGCTTTATGTGACCCTTCCCGGACCTTATCAGGGTCCGATGAAGCGTTCTAAAATTGATACCAGGGAAGCTTTCCCCCTCGGCTCTATGAATCGCCTTGTAGAACGATGTCCGAGGATGCATATCCCCAGACTTTCCATGGCGCGGCCCTGCCGACGAAGCGCCCGGTAGTTCCCTATCGCTCGGCTAACTTCTGATTTACCGTTATAATAGCTCTGGGTACGAATTACCACGAGGTCCGAACGACCCGGCAAGCTTGCCACCGGACCACTCGGGAGAAACGAGGGGGGGCGAGAGCTTGTTCGGAATGTTCGAAGATACTGGGAAGCACAGCATCCGGCAGCTTCCGATTGCCGGGAGGGATCCTTCATTTGTAAGCCCTTTAGTTCGGACTCGGCGCGCCCGCTCTTCATTGCGGCCCCGAGTTCGATGTACCAAGAGTCCTAAGCGAATTTGCTTCTCGGATCTCCGCAACACAGCACCCCCCCCCCCCCCCCCACTCCCCCCAGTAGTGAAGTATGTGTGTGGTCAGACGAGAACTTCTTGTTCCGGACATATTAAATCACATGTACATTGAATAGCTCGACCTAATTTCCCGCGCAACTACGCTTCCGTGCTAATAGATCCCGACAAATCTTCGAGGATCAATTAAATACCTCTGTGCCGACTAAGCGCCCTCCGTACTTCTCCGGTGCAGTTTGATTCCTCGACGCGGAGAACACTCGGGCCGATATCCACTTTTCCTCTCGTCTCACCGCGCCAATGGCTCGGCGAACCGGCGAGTTCAACGACGAAGCTTTGTCCCTCAACGGATTCCCCGGTACCTCGATGAAAATCGGTAAATGCCAACTTCCGCGCGGGGATCACTCTGAAATCACGAGAAATCCCTGTTTGTGTTGACTATTTCAGCGAGGCGTTTGTGGAACGTATGGCATAATGACGCACGTCAGCGTTCCAAAGAGGTTCAAGTGCCTCACCGACCCGGAGTCCGGGGAGGAAAGGAGCGAGAAGAACAACCTGGTCTGGCGGAAAGGAGAAAGAGGACCTTTCTCTCTTTCTCTGCCAGCGAGAGAGGAACGGCCGGATACGAAGAGAGAAGTGCGGTGCAGGCAGCATACTACTCTTGGGAGGAGGAGGAGCGACCGAGAACTGCCTCACTACTCCGTTAATTGGCACTAATTACGTCCTCTAATTATTGTACTCCGGAGTCTCGAACCACTGCCACGGCGCCCAGTCAGAATCAGCGCACACCGGGGAGAGAGAGAGACAGAGAGAGATAGAGAGAGAGAGAGAGAGAGAGAGAGAGAGAGAACGACGTTGCCAGAGAGCTCCGTGAGCCTGTGGAAGCTTAGAAAACCGAAGAAACTTGAAATTATACGGCGTCTCGAACGGGCTCCGGCAATCCTTTCTCTTCGCCGGCAAAACAGTGATTCTGCGAGGAAAAATGAAATTCTGAAATTATCGTAGCACGGTTTCTCCGGAGTGATTACCGTCGCTGGGATGTACTTAAACATTTATGCTAATATTGATGACTAGAGGTCGGTTGAACGGACCTCTCATGGATAATGCAATATAATTCGAGCTGTTGAACGACAGTCTGGCAGACCACTCCTTTAGGAAGCGTACCAGTGAACTGAGGGTCATGAGCAAAGGAAAGGAGTCGCAGGAACAAGATGGTCGGGTCTCTGTGAGATTGGGTTTCGAATTCACAAGGATCTTCTTGGATGTTGGTAGAGTTCCTAGAAGAGGAGTTACTCCGTCAGTCTCCTCACTAGACTGAGGAGTCTTGAAGACGAGTATCTGCTGGTAGTGTCCTCGAGCTAGCGTTACCGGTAATACCAAAGCCACATTGGCGTCCGAGCCCGGCAAGTCAGAATCAACGATAGTCGATTGAATGACAAGAGCGTAATATTAGATGAGGCTGGTAATCTCTTCACGCTCTACCGGTATACCGATCGATGACATTCCGATCAATAAAAGTTTGATCTATCTTTAAAGTAGAACAAGTGGACGTGGAAGTAGTTCGCGAAATCTTTGGCGTCCACGCCATTGTGTCATTGACAGGGTTAGGATGAATCCAGCAGGACGTCGGATTCAAGACCGATGTCACATAACCACGGTTAGGGTCTCTACAAGGTACTCGACTGCTTCCTCCACTGATCCCGAACCAACCGTAGCGCGCCTCTTCAATGTTCTCCCAGCACTCGAAACTGCAACCCCCAAAGTCCGCGGGTACCTCGCTTCACTCTCCTGTGTAGCACAATTAGGATTCATTACCGGACGGGGCACCCAAAGTGACGTTATCTTCATCGACTTCGTCGTCCACGATACTGCAAACTATATAGAAATTCTCGAAACCCGTGGAATGCCTCGACGGAAACGGCTCCGACTGATTCATCCTCTCGACCCTGTCTCGACACAATTATACGATACCCAATACAGGAACCGAAGAAATTAATTTCACGAGCCAGAAACCTATGAAAATGCGTAACGTAATTCACGTTACTTTTCCGTCACGATCCACCAAACCACCAGATTCGCAGCAGTAGTCGGAGAAAATAGAAGAAAATATACGTACGCGAAGGAAAAGTCAGAGAAGCGCCGGTGGAGGTATTCGGAGGACGCTCCGAAAGTTGGCCCACAACGGAAGGGCAGACTAGAAGGAGCGTGAGTAACTCGCGGGGTGAGGGGGGGTAGCGAAACTGGGGATGGGGAACACTTGCCAAGCTTTCAGCGCACAATAAGATCGTATAAATTATTTGAATAGTTGGCCCCCATTAGCCCATCCCTCGTTTCGTCGGGTGCGCTGTGTCGTACCCGAAGCGAAGCCACTCTCCGCCACGTTACGTGGTCTCATCCACATGCAGTTCTCCACGGACACTCTGTACCAACACTTCCAGCGATCTGGCCTATCTCACTTCTCGTGTCTATGTGCGTAGTACGTATACGCATGAAGCGTCGCTTGCGCACATAGTGGCTCAGTTACACACCTATGCAGCGCCAAGACTACCACCATTATATGGAAAGTTCCGTGTGGACCAACACCGAAACCATAAACCTATGTAGGTGTATATCATTGAGTCACATACTTACATCACGTAAAAGGGTCCAACGTTCACGAGGATAATAGTCCCGTCGCACTCATACACCCTCTCTCTGTCTCTCCCCACGTGTAATTGCGAATGTGTGGTGGGATCCGCGCAGGTAGAGGCCAACCTGGCTTCCACGTCCCTGCGGACACATCGAGCGCGCAGTGACTAATTTCGCGTTTCTGAATAGGCCCACTTAGTGGCCGTACCGTCCCGGGGCCGAGTGAACCACCCCGGTGCACGGTCCGAGGTCCGGCCGAATTCGTTACGCCGGTGCAACAACATTTCACGGGATGGACACATACAGAGCCTCGCAGGCTCCGCCGTACACACGTGCCAGGAACACGCTCCGTACTGTATCGTGGGGATATACGGTATACGTCTATTGTGACGTTTATAGGTGGGCTCAGAAATAGTATTAGAGGTACCCCACGTGCCGAGATCGTCGCCTGTTACGTACTGGACCGTCGCGTTAACTCCAGAACATTTGCATGACCAGCATGATACCGTCACGTACCGTATGCCTTACGTAGACCATCCGCGTTTATGATTTTCCGTACACGCGCGCGTCCGTCTGAAGTTAGTGACAATTATTGAATTAGCAAGTTGGGCGAAACTCTAATTAAACAAACAAAAAAAGATCTATATTTTGTATACAGCAGTTTTGTTTGTTTTCTCAGTATTGCTACAGTCTTGTCTATTATGCTCCGTTTTTTCGCAATCTGTACTCTCGTGTTTAATTTGTTACGGATGCTATATCTACTAATCACGGTGTCCAGTAAAAAGTCCGTACGACATTCAAGGACATTCAAGGACAATTTCCAGGACATTTAAAGGTTATGTTGGAACATTTATAAAAAATAAAAATATGCATATCACCAGCGACATACTAAATAACATTTAGTTCGATAACCGTTTTCGTTTTCGTTTACGGAATCTGTTTAAAAGAAACTATTCACTATGTACGTAGAAAAAAAAAATTCAAGGACATTAGGTGGAGTTCAAGGACATTCCAGGACTTTTTCAAGGACAGGCAAAATTCAAGGACATTTCCAGGACTTCAAGGATTTCAAGGACTTCAAGGACCGCTGGACACCATGCTAATGTTAAATCCACCATTGTTCTGCCGTTATTGCATCGATCCTTAGGGAAAATATCCCAGGACCTAATAAAATTCTATCTATCTATCGCGTTAGGCCTACTCTATGCTGGTATTTATTCTTTGATATGTAGAATTGCTGACGATCTCGCTTGCAGAAGGATTAATCTTCCCAACAACCGATGAATCAATAAATAAATGAATAAATAAACTCCTACTCGACTGTACGACAGTCATTCACCCCCCAGAAGTGGCCATCCCTCAAGTCTGCGGCAGGAAAGTGTACGCTCTCCCGAATTCTCCGGATGGCATCGAGCCAAAATAGACCGTGACCGAAAATATGAATGGAAAAGGGCTAAATTAAAGATGGCGCGTGGGCGGTGAGTGCACGAATGGTTTTTTGCGAAACGTTATTTTTTATCACCCACCGTAGTCGGAGAGTACCGAGGGAAATGGAGGATGTTTCCCGCCGTACGGGCGGACGGTGCAACGCGCAAATCGAAGAGGGTCGCGGATGGGGCATATTCTCAGTGCAGGATAGCTTCGTGTATCGCGTGCCGGGTGGTAATAACAATTTATCGGAAGCAACTCTGTCGCATACATGCGCGACCCATGGATCATGCGCGTGGACGCACGTGATGGCACACGAATAACGCCGGTATATATCGCGTCGTTATAATATTACAGTAAACAATGCATCACAACGCTGGAGCCTCACAGAAACGGCGAGCTGAAACCAACATCATTATTATTATCATTTTATTATTACGATTGTTACTGCACCGCGAGGACACAATTCGTCGTTCCGTTACAGCGATGCAGCTATGTGACACTTTGGCGGCTGTAATGCGGTCTGTTACTATCTCCTCTGTCAATTAGATTTATCAATCTGAATGTCGCAGGGTGTGCTAACGAATACGATGGCCAATTGTGGAATTTGGTAATATACCACAGAGCCAGTGCCAGCGGTAGCAGGATAGAGCGGGTCAAAACGGTCCCGCCTCCTCCGTTCGACACGAGGCTTTGTTTTTTCCGCAAAAAATTGGTTTAAAAAAATCATTCGTTTTGCCCCATGGTTCCATTTTGCCTCGCGCTCCACGATAACGGATACCGGCCCGGTGCTTCAATGGACATGCATTTTTATCGACGCGACACACGGCAGTTCGGAGATTCGTTTTTGTTCTCCATTTCATACCTTTTTTTTCGTTCATTCGCAAGCCGCGAGATCGACGAAAAACGAAAAGCTACGATCTGCCGTATAAAGTACGATTCCGACGATTGCTTTTCCGGACACTAACGACGTATGTCCCCTCCGCGCATGTGGTACGGTGCGCGCACGATGGCCCGAAGGGGGAGAGAACCACGAACGCCATCATCGGAACGAAAATTGTGAAAACGAGGGCCCGTATCGCTGTCTATTAAATGCGCCGTTGTACAGCCACAACAACGGGGCAGGCGCGTAGGCGATTTCTACGCAGGTTTTATTACGCGTTACCCTACTCGCATGTGCGCTCGTTCGATCGAATGGCCGTTGCCGTGTGAGATCGCCTTATATAATGGAAGCCATTAATCCACTGCTAACGGTGTGGCGTATCACTACAATAGGCTCTCGCAAAGCGCGCGCCCGTGGCGCTGCAGCGGCGGAAACGCTCACTTACTAAGTTACCACCATGGCGGCGCAACCGCTGACTACGCGAAGTGGGGGCCGAGTACGCTGCGCAGTTCTGGAAAGGCTGGTCGAGACTTAAGGAGAGGCTACTCTGCACTCAAATTTGTCGGTACTGGTACGATAAATACGTCGAAAACAAACACGTTGCCGAGCTTTTGATAACGATGCTCCACTCCGCCATTTACAATATGTTAATACCTTCATTATATATTGTTCTCCACAGAATTAGACGCGCGGGAGGGAATGGGGAACATTGAGATTTAGTATTTTGCTGGCCTCTTTCGCTTTGATGTTTGCCTTCAGTGGCTCTAGAGGCCACTCCGCGGTGCAGAGTGTACTGAGCTGCGAGAGGAGAGGGGCACCCTCTCGTCTCGCGGCTCGTGCATATTAATTAATACCCCACAGTTGGCAGTCTACGGCTCGGGGACATTTTTTTTTTTTTTTATTTTTTACCGCTGAACGAGCCACAGTCGAAGGAACAGGCAGGAGGATTAAGAGCGCTGTGAAGGAGCCACAATGCTTCGCGATATATATTCTCTCTTGCGCGCTGTTCACCTCTTAGCGGATTTATCCCTTGTGTTCATACACGCCCCCCCCCCCCCCCCGATCATATCTTCTTCCGCTATGTTTTACTTCGCGTTGGAAATAAAATAAAATAAACACAAAAGAAACATTGAAAAAAAAATTGAAAAAGTATCCACAAGGAAGATACACATGGGCAAGACCATTTTCTGAGTTATTAACACCGGAACTGTAAGTCACTTGTACAGTGATACTATATGTATTACTGTGCAGGTGATCCACGAGAAAAAGTCTCTTCCGGGTTATAGCATCACATACTCTCGCGCGCTGCGTAGTAAAAAATAATTTCGTGAAATCGGAGAGGGCGGGGCAAAACGGGACAGTGGGGCGAAACGGAACGATGAGGAAAACGCAATTTTCCAATACTTTTTCGATGCCCCATTTTGCCCCATTAATACGTCCCGATTGCACCTTTTTGCCGCACTCCCGTTTTGCCCCACTGTCCCATTTTGCCCAGCGCTTCCCTATGAAGTTTCGTAAAAATTATTTTGTTCAATAAGTCACAAACTCGTTTGTTCGGGATTGAATATACCAACCTGTCCTTTTCTTTACCATGTCATTCAAAATTTTGGTTTAACGACCGGAAAGATAACAACTAAAAAATTGTGGACGTTTGTGGACAATAGGTTGTAAAAAGTGCAAACTTTTTTTGACTGTCTCTTGTTGTCCGTTGTCGTCGGTGACTTTTTCATTTATGAGAAAGTTACAGACGACAATGGAGTCGGACTTTCAAGCCCCGTAACTTGCAGTTCCATATATGTAATTCGAATAGTCATTCGTCGAAGAGCTAACGGACGTGGAAGAAAGATGGTGGAAAAAAAAATACGGAGTAAAATGAGCAAATCCCAGCATTTAGACGCGAAGAGGGATTTGGCAATCCCTCTCGCGAAAATTCCCTGCTAATTATTTCGTTCTCTCATTCTCCGACTCCTCCTCTCATTCGGACCGACGGATTACCACCCCTCCTCCTCGGACAACCCTCTCCGGCTCTCTCGTCGGTACGATCCCCCGAGAGAGTTAAATTCACGACCGTCCGTTCGCCAATTCCTTCACCCTCACACGCGTACGAAATGGCAGGCGTTCGTTCACGCACCAACGCGTGACGGAATTTGGAACACTTCCCGTTCATCTGCATCCATATACATGTATAGACGTAAAAAAAAAGCTTTTCCACGAGTGTTGGCCGAGACGCAAAGCTCTCTCGTGTGTGTTAACGTCGCGATTACAGGCCCACGCATCTCTTACGCGCGCATCCTCGTGCCTATCTTCCATTACCGAAAATCTTTTGTCCGCGAAAATGTCGGGAAAGCTATGCTCGACTCGAGGATTTCACAGAGTTCTCATATGTTCGATTCTGCAGTGACATTTCTCATAGTTTTTAAAAAATGTTCTACCCCCTTGGACGCCCCAACTCTAACTTCAGTTTGCCTTTTTTATTTTTATTTATTTATAATTTTTTATTTTTTATTTTTACGTAAACGATCTTCCCCAGATCTTCCGTATTCGCATAGTCTTATAGAGTTGCGCTTTCGTTAGCTTCGGTAGAAAAACAGTTACGAAAAATTCCACTGTACATTCACCTATGTACATACATTAGCAGCGGATATGCGGCTCCACTTACAGGAGGGCCAGTACACGTGGGTGAAATCCGTGGAAATAAATTCGACGCGGGGATAATACCCCTTTTTTTCTATAACTCTCTCCCATCTCCGCTCCGCGATCTCTTTCTCTTCATCCCTCGGACCAAAAGCTCTCACGGCTATACTTGTTTCCTGAATTTTCATCTGGCCAACGAAACTCCGCCGTCAGAGCCTTACCTATTCCAGCGCGTTCTCTGTTGACTGCACTCGTGCCTATACGATAGGGTTGCTCCATGCAAAGAGCACGGACAGCGGGGATATAGGAAAACGAGTCATACTTTCCCTGCCTTTCCCCCCCCCCCCCCCCTCCGTCAGCCTCAAACCCAGCACAGCGAATAAAACTTCACTGCTACCGCGAGATAGAGCCGGGAATCCGACGTCGAGGGCTGTGCACGTCCTAAAGCCGTCCAGACGTACTACGGAGGACTATGAAGGCCGGACCGGCAGCTCGGCGGCTGGAGGGCCTCCGCACCAATCCTACTTCCCGCACGACCAGGTCTTCATTCTCTTGGTACTTTTCTACTGATACGAACTCAACGGCCCGACAGTTTCGTACAGTTACTTATTGGGCAAAAAAAAAAAGAGCTAACGTTGTTTTAAAAAAAATACGATCAAACGTTCGATATATTTTTCACCAATTTAGACGTTCAAAAAGTCTTGACCATTTAACAAGCACTGCTACATTTTCTTCAGTTAAAAATACGGTTTATTAATTAATGTTATAAAATACAAATTACGAACTTGAAAAGTTTGAAAATTTAAAAAATCAACCCGGGAAAAGTTGTCAACTTTTATCGACAAGAAATCTTTGTTAAATGTCTAGACTTCTTATTATTATGTGCCGATGAAATCATGGTGTCCAGCAAAAAGTCCGTATGAAATTCAAGGACATTCATGGACAATTTCCAAGACATTTCCAGGTTCTGTTGGGACATTAAAAAAAAAAAAAAGTAAAATATGCACATCGCGTGCAACGTACGAAATAACATTTTCTTCGATAACCATTTTAGTTTACGTTGAAATCGGTTCAGAAAAAAAACTACTCACTATGCACGAATGTATATATGTGTCACAGCGAAACTGAGAAATACATTTTTTAAGATGATCAGTAGTACTATAAATTATGAAACAAGCTCAAATTTGCGGATAAATTAAAAAATTCAAGGACATTCCAGGACTTTTTCAAGAACAGGCAAAATACAAGGATGAAGTCCAGGACTTCAAGGACTTCAAGGACCGCTGGACACCATGGAAATCCCATTGACAATTTCAGTAAAAAAAAAAAAAAAGAAACAAAAGGTCTCTCTTATTTACGGCTTATCATAATGAATTTAGCGTCTATCTCAGGCCTCCGAGGTAAATATCTCATGTATCCGGAATGTTAAACACGCCGGTCGTCGGATATTCATTCGAAATGAGCGGTCATCGAGTTACGTTACGTCCGAGCAAGCACGTATGCAGGCCCGTCCGCGTCGTAAGCAGCCATGCTCGAGCGAGTTTGGCTCCACCGCGAGGGAGAGTGAGAGAGTACTCTTATTGTACAGCGAAACGGATAACAGTACCTTCCTGCCCGAGTGAAAACCGAGCGTGGAACACATAAGGGAGACACCAGTGGATACGATTCACGCTACAGCGATTTGAAGCACTGTTACCGCAGCCATTAGTCCACTTCGTCGCTCGACAATTAACTGGACACTGTACAGTCGGTAACCATCGTGTTTTCCCGAGGCTGGAACCGGATGTACGCTGTGTCTCAGTGAATGAGTCTATCTGGGCAGACGTAACGCGTTGGATCGTTCTCCGCCTGCCACCCACGTTGAAAATAATTTTATCACCCCTTTCCGGCTTCCGTCCCGATGAATTAGCATTCTCGCATGGAAATTTACCGTCCGAGGGTAAAATAGGATTTTCGGCTAACTCTCAATAGCATTAAGCTAAATGGTGATTAAAAAAAAGAAAAAAAAAGGCAAAACTCTGTCTCACGTTGAAGTGGCGAGTCGCAGCTCGGGATACACAAGTTTTAGAGTCGTCCCGACGAATCAACGTTAATTAGCCGGGTCGTTGAGCCTCCGAGCCCCGAAATTCAATATACGAGAGGAAGGATCACGCTCGAGAGTCGCGAATAAATTAGAGCCATTTTTTTCCGCTAGCACTGTCACTAGTGAATTACGTTTGGCGTACGGGAGCGAAGCTCCTCTGTTTTCGAAGTGAGAAAATGAAAAACAATAACTTTTTTGAGCGACAGATTCGATTCAGTCATTACGGTTATTAATTACGATACCTCTCATCCAATCACTCGCGCACACCTTTGTTGGAAAAAATGATGAAAAAGAAAGGAACAAAAAATAGAAATTAAAATGTTTTTCGTTCCTCATCCTCTCATTTCTGTATGCCCGTCATAGCTGCGGCTATACACGAAGCCAATTTAATTCAATCGACTCATCCAATCAAGCCCTGCTCCGCGCTTCATCGAATAAATGTATATACATATATATACATTCATAGTGTGTACACCGCGCATATAAAATGCATCGTTACAGAAAAGAATATAGTTGAATTCCGGTACATTTTATCAATACCAATTTTCCGAATCGTTATCGTATCGTCAAAGTCATAACACACGCACGCGCACGCATACACACGTCAATCCCCGCGTTCTCCACCTCTCTCATTTGATGTACCACGAACTTCATTCCTCGCCCTGATTCCAGTCGAAATCCTCGATCGATACTGTTCAATTGCGTGGTCCAGCCTGTTAGCTCGATAGTTGCAAAAAAAAAAAAAAAAAACCCGAAATATTGGAAAAAACGACCGTTCCACGCTCGGAAAAAAAGCTCATTGTGCTTCACTTAATTTTTTCAGCTCTGACCTCCACGCGTTGGTCGAACGTCCGAGCCCTCGTCGGTCTGCGGGTGTGCAGACCAGGTGGGAGGAGCAGCGGCAGCAGCAGCGATGCAAGCCGCGGGGGTGAAGCAAGCGGAAGAGGCAAAGAGGGAAAGGGGGTCAGTGTTTTTAATTGTGAAACTTATCCAATTAATACGAGCTATGTGGGTGGGACGCTGAGAGAGAGAGAGAGAGAGAGAGAGAGAGAGAGAGAGAGAGAGGGAGAGAGAGAGAGCGAAAGAGGTGGAACTATAGGCCTCGAGAGGAGCGGAGAGCAGCGAGGAGAGCGAGGCTAGCCGAGGGGAGCAGAGAGTGTCGAGTAGATTCTATGAAATCATCGACCGTCCGTCCATCCTTCCGTCCGTTCGTCAGTTACTACAGCCCCTCTCGTTCCAGCGAAAGCCCTTCCATCGCGGGCCGCCGCGACCTGCTTTTCAACTGGCTGCAGACTGGCACCCATCGAGCCCAGCACACGGCGCGGTCGCGGTCGCTAATGAGTGTGCATTGAGGTGAGACAATGGCCGGCAACTTTCCTTTGTGTTAATTAACGAAATAACATTATGAAAACTGGGAAACGAGCTAAAAGGGAGAGAGAGGGGGGGATGAACATAGAGGAGTGGGTCGGCGAGGGAGGAGGCTAAAGAGACGAATAAATTGGGAGTTGTTAAGGAGGGACGAGGGTTATCGGGGTGCCATCGTGGAAGAGGAAGTGCGGTCGGGGGGGTTTGCGAAACGCGTCATTGTCGGTGACAGTTCGACGAGGGAGTTCGAGCCCCTGGCGCGTCGATGAGGAGAGAGCGTGAGCAATGGTCAAAAGTTGGTCTGAACTTTTTCAGGTGATGCGAATTGGGAATCCCGCCGATGGGGATCAACCCTTATCGAATCGTACGCGACGCGAACCGCACTGTTCTACCGTTTCGATGGCGATGGCTTTATCTCTCTTTCGGGCTTATCCCTGTCGGCTATCGCGGACTCGTTGCGTGATTGGAAATTAGTAATTGCGTTTGCGGGAACGCGCTCTCTATGCTGGTCTCGCGTGCACATATACGCGGTTGTTTAGTGCAACTGTATCATATACACTGCTTTTATGGGAGCGGAAACTGTCTGGATGGATATCGACGCCGGTAGTACGCGGCAGAGAGGGATCGCATCTACTCGCAACATCATTATCGAATCGCAATTTTACTATTAAGCTTCGGCATCGGGTGATTAATCGGGGGAGTGGGCGGCCGCCTGGTGGCTAAGCTAGAAACTTAACATTTCATGTCTCAAGGAGACTTTCGATTTTGTTTGAATATAAATAAGAAAAAACATTGTGACATTAACAAGAGAATAAAATATGGAAATTTGTGGACGAGGAATGATAATATAATTTTTTACCGTGCGCCGCGTATACCAACGCGGCGATTGATAGCGAAAAATTAAACGACAAATATATTCCCCCTTGGGTCTCGAATTTACGATCCGAGGATACGCAGATAAGAAATTAAGGACGCCCCTGACGACGAATAATCTTATCGCGAACCTCGCGTCTCGCCGGTTATGCGCCAACATTGAGTAGGGTGTCTACTCGCGTGTCTCGAAACTATATTTCGAGAGGCGGTGCAGTGCGTGCAGAAAAATGCAGGATCAGCCGGAGGGTACGTAGTTACGCGTACCCGCTAATTGGCAACGATGCTAATTAACCGTTGCGTCTCCGAAGGCGGATCCACCACCCTCGCCACAACAGCCGGCGACGCTTTCCGGGTAGATCGTAACTTCGTACCGTTATTTCCTCCCGCGCAGTGTCATCAGCAACTATACGTATTAATTAGCATTGGTATAAATTTGATTACTCGCTATTAATTTTTTTTTTTTAATAATAATAATCTTTTTTAAATAATAATAATCTTTTTTAAGTAATAATAATAATTTTTTTAGATATAATTAATTGGCACGAAAGGGATTTAATGCTGTGACAAGTATTTTATATTCAATCGTGAGTTGATTCAAGCGCGTCGAGTGGGACACATGTGCGACGGGGATTATTTCCGCTCTCTCGAGTACCGCAATTTTGTCGCGCTGTGAGCACAACAGTGGCACTTGTCGCTACTTAACCGCGAGTGGCCGATCCCTTCCGCGATCTCGGACGACCAAGTGGCCGGATATTTCGTACGCTCGGATTATTCGAAGAAGCGAATTCGCTTTGCGACGACACTCGGCCGATTCCTCGGGCGTTAACGAATAAGCGAGCGCGAGCCGTAGAATCGGAATTCATTTTTTTTTTTTTTTAATATAAAAAATGTAATAATAATAATTTCGACCGCGCTTCGAGAAATTAAACGAGCGCGAGAAAACCGTCGAGTCTGAACGTGCGGAGACAGAACGTACGTCGGGCAACTGGCACTCGAGATCTTATTGCGATTAGCAAAGAGCCCACCGTTAAGGTCGTCGGGGAGGGGAAAAATCTACCCTCCTGCGGCGTCCCCTCTACGCCCCGTAACCCTTTCGCATCCCGGCACTGAAGCCCTCGAGCAGCCCAATCGTCATCCGGTCTCTTACCCTAATCCGCATCTTTTCTTTTTTTTTCCTTTAAATCTAAAAACCAAAGCGAGTACCCTCTCGTGATGGCAAACTTGCGAGAACGATCGTCGTAATCTCCTCGACTTTGAAAATCATTTTTTACTTTAACGAGAAAAATATTTCCGACCCAACCGTACTTTTTCAAAGGTGTAACTGTACGACCATCAGTGTCAGACTCGTGGAGTACGTACCTTTTTAATATCCCTGCACATGCGTGTTTCGATCGCAGGCTGTCCACCGCCTCGAAGCGATAGATTGTACGATGATTAGTCTCCTACCTGTAAAAATAAAATTATATATATATATATATATATGTGTGAATATACATCTGACCCTACGAGAAAGACAGACGAGATAATTACAGACAATTATTGTCCGAAGCTTTAATCATTTCTTTTCATTGGCGATAAGTACGAGCTCGATACGATAATGGACACAATTGTGGGGCTTCTTTCCGCGTGTGTGTGTCCCGCGTGTTTCGAACGAGTCCACAGCCGGCAGAGCGCACGAGCTTGTACCACGTGAGTACACGCTCGTTTATTGTGGCCAATTAAATATTAAACTAACCGCAAACGGGATGCGGGGGTGGTGGACGAGGGAGGAACACACGAGTACGAGCGCCCCCCCCCCCCCCCGCTCCCCTGTTCCACGGGGAAGGGTATATATATGGGAACGAGCCGCAGGGTAAGCGCTCCGTCGGATGCACGAGAGTCACGCGACACTGCATTATTGAGAGGTTGCTGGATAGATGAATTTTTAAGTTTTACGAGCGTCAGATAAAAGTGGCGTAAAACATCCGAGCGCTTATCATTGCGGACACCGGACGCGTTGAATAATTAATGGGGGACAATGCGGTATAACGTGTACGATATCTACAGCGAAGTGGAAATAAACTACGCATTTACAGGCGTCCCGTCCCACCGAATTACAGAACTATGCGATACGTAACAGAACCCTCGAGTGAAATATGAATATCAAACGATTATCGCAATTAAACTCTCGAGACTGTGGCTGCGCGGTAAAGAAAAACTTTTCCACGGTCGACAAACATTTTTTGCTCACAAAGGTACACCATTTTTTTTTTTTTTTGTTTTTCTTGCTGATTCTGCAATCTATCGTCGAAGAACCTCATTTGTCACTAAAAAAAATTGTAAAACTTGTGAAATCGTAAAATTGTAAAGACAAAAAAAAATTGACGCAGTCCATCAGACGAGAAGTCTTAGTTAAATGTACGGTGGTTGTTTGCCGTGCGTAAACTATATCAGTTACGGACGGGTTCTATTAACAATGGCTCGGCGAAATGAAGAACGAATATTCAATATTTTATATATAATAAATTACATCGACGAATATCATAATTAAAAGGAAGCCGATTAAGTGTAGGTCGATGATTATCATTGTGATAATTTATGCATGCATTAATTGTATCGAAAGGACCAACAGCAGTGTTATAGCCTCGAGCCGTACATTCGCCGCCGCTGCTGCTGGGCGAGCGTAATATTCCGAGCACTTCGAGGTCTTCGGTGATAACATAATGTGGTGAATAGGCCTACCCCGATGTGCCGGCAAATCAGTGATAAATGGACACAGCCATATTCGCCACTTTTACTCTACAGTCTTACAAGACATGTTACATTAATAACCTAACCGGTAGATCAAATCTCCGAAACAAGCGCTCATCGTCTGAATTCCCTCCATCCCCGACGTCTAAATTCCCTCCTTTCCCGTCGTCGTTATTCCGTGCACGCGCAAATTTTGAATCTCCGTAAATGAAGGCGTCGCGTGGGTCGTGCGTGTTCCCGGTTGCATCGTAATCGGATAATAATTTCGTGGATAATACGACTAAATTCTCAGAGAGACAATTTGGCATTCCTAGCCCGGTCGCAAGGTAGTCGCGAGGCTGCGACTCTGTGTTCCGATGCTTCGGTGGAAAACTAACTCTCCCCCACCATAGCAACAGCACGACGAGTGAATGAAGCGTTACGATGCCTCTCCTCCCGCTCCGCTTCTCGCCGCGCGGTTCGCAAGTCACGACATCACACATCTCTAACTAACTCTGCGCCCCCTTCCATCCCGAACGAACGCTGGTAGAAGCTGCGAAGGGGGTAGGAACCCTTCGTGGGCTCCTGGTAGTACGTGACCGCATCCCCCCTTGTGTCTTCCCCAGCTTTACCTTTTGCCCTCCGCTACGTCGGCCCTTCCATTCACTTCTCACTCCAAATCTCATCTTTCCAGCTGTATCCATCTCTCTATTCTATCTTCGGTTGGCAGTAGAGAGTACACGCATCTCTCTATCGGCGCTGCATCGTCCTCATTCGATCTCTCGGTCACTCCCGAGGAACGACGAAAGCATGCATCCCTCTTCTTCGATCTACCCCACAGACGGTCCAGTCAAAGCTCGAGTTCCGCTCGTGCCACTGATTCTACTGCCAGAGGTTTGGTTATATACCCTTGTCGCGATCCCCCTCCCCGTCTCCATCGCCTGTACTTTCCCGCGTCTCTGGCTCTCCCACCGAAATTTCTATACACTCGTCTCGCTCCCTCGCCTCTCGCTCCTAACCCCTTTCTCTACGGTTGTCTTCCTCCAGCCGGCGCATTTGTGCGTCCATCCCTGTTCCACCGGTTCGCTTTGCCGTCCCCGTGCATCGACAGTCTCGCGCAATCAGTTCCCGTAATGCCGCGATTCAGAGTTCATCAGGGCAGCCATTTTCCTGACACCCCTTATTACCGCCATTTTGTCGAGGCCTCGGCGGCGCTCGCGCTACTCCCTGTCTCTCTCCCGTCTCCTGCTGCAGACTCACACACACACACACACGCCGCGACGGTGGCTCTACTGCACCAGTTCTCGTCGTGTTCTTCGTCGTACGTATTGGATTGCAGCAGCCCGAGAAGGTGATGGTCCAGCAGTACCCCACCGTGCGGAGAACGACGGGGCTATCCGGCGGCTGCTGCATAGAGATGCACACGCAGAAAGACGTGGACAGCACAGCCAATTCTCACCCACTTGAAAGGGGGCTTGATGGTCGTGGTCTAGCCAAAGGTATGTGTCTCACCGGAATCACGTGGGTGCGAGATAAAGCGACCTACACGGTGATCGCCGAGGTGTCCTCCAACCGATCGACCATACTGCGTCAACGTCCGATGCGATTAACGACGCATTGTTTGCCGCGACGCGTCGTCGGGACTACGACGACGACGCTGACGTTGCGATTCCCACGGGAATCCACGCAAGAATAGTTGGAGAGTCAGCTTCTGGTTTTCCGGGAAACCGAGGACGGTCGGGGAGAGAGGACGGAAGCTAAGAGACCCGGCTTCTAATGACGCAACGAAGAAGATGGTCTGTGTAGGTATCGCTGCTTTGGAAACTGATGAATAGGTTTTTACCCACATATGAGGCAGATTAAACTTTACGGCAATCGAATCGATGGGTTCTCAGGCGATCAGGAATAGGAATCGTTATCTTAGATGATGCACAAGAGGTCTGTAGTTTGCTGACTCAGCGAAGCAGTTAATCGTCCTCGTTCGTCAGGCTCTTCCCGTCACGTTAAACTGACTACCACTGTTCGACCAGAGATACCGTCTGTGTTTCTTTTTTTGTTCCTTTTGCCTTCGAAAGAGCCATAAAGAAAGATAGAGGGAATCCTCGTTCCTGTCGTTGTCGTTGGCGGTTAGCGTCCCCATCGTCGACCCTAATGCCCGTGTAATCCTCAGCGATGCCGGCGTGTGCGGACCGAAAGGGAGTCCTGTGGCCGAACCACCGGGACCAAACGACTCTGTTGGATCTTTCACTGCGAACGTCGTCAGTCGGAATATATATATATATACTCTTTCTTCCGTTTTCTCGTTCATCCCTCGGCTTCGTCCCACCGCCGGAAGATAAAGAGACGGAAAGGCGCGAAGGTTCGGGGGTGGCTCACGGCGAACACTTCGAAGAGCACCCGGAGAACGAGAGAGATTACTCTCCCCGAGAACGATCCTCGCGAATTTCGAACAACCGACGAGTCGTGATTCTTCGTGACGGAGAATCCCCGCGAAGATCGGGACCAACCCAGCGGACTCCCGGTGGATCCACCGATAATCCTTGCGGTTCGGGCTTCTCTCCAACTCGGTTTCGAGGATCTTCCATCTACGGGAGCTTCGTTAAATTGTTTACCGAATTCACCGGCAAAGTAGCTCGAATTATACCGAAGCGCCCGACGAGCCGGTAAATTATTCGCTTCGATCACGCAACGACAAATATGTCGTAGTTTCGATATAAACTTTGTAAAAAGTTTTTGATTACCTTTACGATGCAACAATCAACGTAACTATCTCAAGATGCACATCCCATATGATCCTTATAAGAGGCAGATTAGTAATCAGAATAAAAAACAATGATTTCTCCCATTTGACAAGAAGTTTTGAATGTCGATATTTTTAAAAAGCTGTCGTCTTTGGTTCACGACGGAAGTCCCGAAAAAGCCTGTTATCTTTCATGATACATGGAAAAAATTACACGAGATTTGGGACTCTGCGATGAAAAACGTGTTAAAGGCATTATAGATTTCGGCACGTGGATAACATTTTTTGCCTCCAGATATCTTCCCTGCGTAAAATTGCTCCGACGAATGGTTCGCGGAAATGATAAATAATTTTCATGCGGCGGAGGAAGTTTGAATTACATGCTCGGGTAGTTCGTAGTATGTGCAAAAAGATTATTCGTCGGAGGTCTGTCCCTCGGGAATGGTTTATTTAAGCGACCTCCGCTTTAACGGACCGTCGCGCGGTCGTCTCTCCTCACCTCCGCAACCTCCGGAACTGCCGCCGCTGCCGTTGCCGTGGCCGGAGAGTGGTTTAACAACATGCAGATTGGCTCAACGAAATTAGAAAGATAGATGCAAATTGCGGACCGCGTGTCGAACCGATAGCGGAACTGTAGCGGTGAGCGGGACGGAGGAAGAGTGCGGATCTGGCGCTGATGCTGATGCTGCTGCCGGTGGCGAACACCCCGCAGTACACCCACGATCTCTCGCCCAGGCCCGAACGATAACCCAATTTTCGCTTCTCCTTTTGTTATCGCATGAGAACGTGAATACCGATCATCAGTCTCGTAATTAACGTTCCCATATACCCGCCCTACACCGTACAATCAACCGTACGCCGTATCGAGTTGGCGGGCGCATTATCGTATATTCATAAATTCGACTGTTCCCACCCGCCCGCCATAGTGCACAACAACGAGGAGGATCGTTATTGAAATAGATAATTATCAATCAATTTTGAAATCGGTTAATGTTCCCATATGGGCTAGGATATAAATGTTCGGAGAGGCAGATAAAGAGGATCGAAGGGTTTTCGGACGAAAATTTCGCAGCTTCGACGTTCGCTCATCTCCGACCCCCCCGGATAACTATAAAGTATAGTACAGAATTCGCTCGGGGTATTGTAGAGGCGTCCAGGGATTCGATGCCGATTGATAAACGACCTCGCTAAATTAAGTCGCTCGAGCGGTACGCGTTTCCACGCATATTCACGAATGGGAGCTTGTCCGATGCATTTGCAAAGCGCACCACTTTTTTTTTTTTTTTCCTTTTTTTCCGAGCTTTATCTCGGTGCATCGCCGCCCCTTCCTGGCTGACTGCTGCAATCCTCCCTCGCGTTTTCGAGAGCGGGTACTGCACACGAGGGCTTTCGCGGTGTGATTTTATTAACAAAGGCAATGTAAACCGGGCTTAGGCAGGACCGGCACCGAACAGCGAGGTGAGTTGGGTAATGGACGCGACCGTAGGATTACAACCCGGCGCAATAACTCCAATTGATTTTGACACTCCGACCATCGCGCGTTCTAGCCGCGAACACGATTCTCATCTTCTTTTTTTTTTTTTTGTATTTTTCGTTGTTTTCACCGACCAATATTGGCGACCATCAATAGCATCGTTCTTTGACGATCAAAGCCGCAGATCTTACAACTGCCCATATAAAATGACACCGATGATTGATCGAATGAAAATCAATTGGTCTCTCCAACCAACTGCGCGGTCAAATGCGCTTCGGGCGATTTATTTGGTTGGTTCAGAGAATTCACATGGCAGCGACAAAATAATTGTTTATAAACCTATTTCATTCGATAATTATGTGATTTGATTATTATTTACACCCAGAAAAATAATTTACTTGACGGCGACCGTTTATTTAGATTAAGTAAAATATTTATTTGATTTAAATAAATTTTTATTTCATTTAAGTAACAAATGACTTAATTTAAATAAATATCTATTTAAATCAAATAGATATTTTACTTAATCTAAATAAACGGTGGACCGTCAAATAAATTATTTTTCTGACTGTAAATTGATTACTTTTAGGATTTCAGTACAGCATATTATTTTTCGATCCGACCAAACTGATCGCCTGGAACACAATTAGCCGCGCCATAAGTTGAACCAACTGATTAATTGTCTCTGCGGGCGGCTCGATATTATCGAATCGGTCGATAAGACCTATATACGTCGCGTTTTCTCATCGGTATCTCTCTATCACGTCACGAAGCTCGTTTTTTCATTTCTTCACCGTATTCTTTTTTTTTTTTTTTCCTAACCGCGCCCATAAAAGATACGAGACTCGTTCTCGCAGGATAGGCGGAGTAGTATTCGATTGCGAATGCAGGGTAGCGGGAGGTATATAGGATCCGAAGTACACGGTTTAATCCGAGTCCTGAATAACATTAGAGCGAGAGATGGCTGAGGGATGAGGGGTTGAAGAGAGACGGTCGACGTGCCGCTGCCTCCAGGATAAACCAGGCAGTGTCGTTGGCAGAGCGCGGAAGGACGCGACGGAGAGGGAGACCGTAAGAGCTATGCGAAACAGAGGACAGTTGCAAACAATTCGCGAGGTTTATACTGGAAGCGAGGAACGGATGAGGCGGCAGTCGCGCCACGACGAAACCTGGAACGGAGAGGAGCGGGGTGGCGGAGAGACGACGATCCGGAGGCCGGGGTTGATAGGGGCCACCCTTATTTAGTGCCGAATGTACACCCGGTAATAAATTACCCGAGCTTACCGGAACCAACTACCCCCACCGCTCCGCCCCCCTCGCACCCGTTCGCCGCTTCTCTTCCTTGTACCCTGCATCGTCGAGCCCTTAAATGAGCCAAAGGACACGATTCCATTGTGGAAAATTCATCGGGTGCAGAGAACCCCCCGTACTTTTATTCCCCTCTACACCCCCCCCCCCCCGGCCAAACGTCAATCTTTTACTCGAACCTCTCGTCGACTGTTTACTGGACAAAATCTATAGCGATTCAGAGGTAGAGCAAGAGTACCGACTTCCCTCGATTCGCCAAGCTTCTTTCCCTGCGCTTATCAGAGCAATCATCGAGTCTTTTCCTCGGATCGGAATACAAATCGGCTTCTTGTCCGGGTAAATCGGAGACGATCGCGCTCTTCCAAATCCGCGAGATCATCACGAATACTCTATTCTCGAGTTCGAAGGGAGCGGAGGAGCGCTGTGATCTCCGCAGAATCCACCCGGCATGGCCGGGACTCCGACGAGACTCGAAAGGCCATTCGCCGGTGCTGAATGCGATCGGCATCGGCTTCGGAAAGAGACGACTTCACCGGAGAGAGTTCGAGATCCACCGGAATAATGGCCACCGACGTCAGCAAGTCGTTTCGACGCCGGGGGAGCGAGTATTTTTAAAGGGGTTAATGCGTATCCAATGCAGCGAAGCTGGGGTGCGGAAAACGGTCGAAGTCCTCACGTCGGATTCGGAGTCATAGGCGATAAGATACAAATGCCTGTCTTTGTTAAGGCGTCGATCGAAGAACCTCATCGATCTATAGATCCGACCTCGCGTTCCCAAGAAGAGAGAACGGCAAAGCCCCGAAGAATCGTGATGAGGTCGTATCGCGGCGGACCGATGTCGGGGAGTCAGAAGAAGCGGAAGCCTCGTCAGTGTATAAAAGGAGGGTTAATACTGACGGGGGGTTGGTATCTCCTCGACTATTACCCGACCGAACCACCCCGCCTTTTTTCGTTTCTCCCTCCGCTTTATCGAATGAAGTCGAGTCTATGCTCTCCGGTCTCTGGTGGCCCGCCAACAGTTCTTTCCGTCTCTGTTTTTTACCGATTCTTTTTTTTGTTTTCCTCCATACGAGAATCTCCAGCGCGATTTTCCGGGAACGAGCACGTGAGCCACGCCTGTCCCGTGTTCGCCACGTCGGCGATGGATTGTCTCCGATCCCGATCGGTCCCGGCGTACCCCGGAAAAATACTGGCGAATCCCCTCGCGAACGACCTCTTCATCCCCCGCGAGAGTCCCCCATCAGCGGCTCTTCACCCCGCCCCCTCCGCCGCACCGGCGGGCCGCGCTCGCCCGTTATATCCTTCGGGAATTGACTTTGCCGCAGATTTTATCACCCGTCGCTTCTTTGTCTTTTTATATGCAATGGCGAGCGAGCGTTATCGCTCTCTCCGACCCTACCGTTCTCTCTGGTTCTTCGGACGATTTTTTTTTTATTCCAACCTACCTATTCTCGCGAGGAATCGAACGGGGCACGGAGCTCGAGTAGCTCTGGATTTGTCCAGAAATGGAGCTGGAAGTGTGGGCGTGCGCGTCCGTGGGAGCCGGATCTCTCTGCGGATCTTCTGACCATCGTCGGGAGAACAAAAAAAAAGCGAATGAGGGAGGATGAGATTGCAGAAAAGAAGCGCGACGGCTTTTTTTTCTTGGAGAGCTTCGAGAGATCTCTGACGCTTCCACACTTCTCTGTTGCGTATAGCGGAATCGTGACACGGGATCGAATTAGAGATTGTCGCGCCAGAGCAAAGCCAGGGAACTCGCTTACAGGGTGGAGCTTCGACGTTGAGCTCACTTTTCTCCGTCGAGCTCTCCGGATGCCGTTCATAAATCTTAAATACCCGGTAAAATGAAAAAAAAACGTTCGCCCGTTAAAAGAAAAACTTCCTGTCCACCAAGGTACACAATTTTTTCTTACTAATAAAAAAAATGCTTCCTCTAGGAACCACATTTTGTTTCAACTTAAAAAGAAATATAAGTAACAAACGAAAAAGCTGGGTTGGATGTCGCTCAAGAGATAAAGGTTTTCCTTGTCAAATTGTTATAGAATTATTTCTAAGTAAAAGCAGACTGCAGTGATTAATTAAATAAAAATTTTAGCCGTGAAAATTGTGTCTATTTTAATTTACAGATAAATCTTCGAAACCAATGGAGGCTCTTACCGAAAATACGATCGGAATAGAAAAGTGGTCCGGAAAAATCGAAGCTCGAACAGTCGTTCTCGCCGTACAACAGACCGTCCTCTCGAAGGAAAATCGGTGTTTTATTGAGTTTAAAGCGGCAGCAAGGGTGCTTGAAATTCAGGGAATTTATATCGTTGCGTCAGAAAATGCGAGAGGGCAGTCAAAGGATGCAACGGGTCCGCCATTAAATGGCTACCTCCTTAGGTCATAAAGAGCGCGAACGGGAAATTCGCGGGCGTTCGAGCCGCGGCTAACTTGGTGCACACGCAGAGCTGGTAAAGCAGCCGTGTTTCGCGAGAAGCGAGGTGGAGCAGCGAATACAGACAGCAAAACTGTCCGCTAACGAGCGACAGACGATATCGTTCATCTTTCGCGCTGCTTTAATTATGCTCCACTAATTATTTCCAGCCAGTAATTACTATCGTGTTATCGGAGACTGCTTGTGCTGGTTCGTTGGTACGGGCGATGGTGCTGGCCCCTCGCCCACCCACCCAAGGGGATACATCTCTCGCGATAATAATGGGCGCGCCATGTTCAGGCAACACCGGAGCTGGCGAACGGAGTGCGCTTCTGGCTACGGATAGCTGTTGCCTATCCTCCCGGTGTTCCAGCTGATGGAGCACGCCGGCTAACGAAATCAAAACTGCGCGTCGAGTATCGCGAAACGTTAGTTATCATCCGTCGGTACGTCATCAGGAAATCTACATCTAAATTTCAATGCAATTCTGAAAATCCTGGTGCTCGCCTCAGCGACCTTGCGGGCTTTCGGAAGCTAACGGTACCAATGCTTACGCAAAAGATTTTTTGCGCTCAAACGATCGATGCAATTAATTGATGTATTTTGAAAATTCAAAGCTACGAGGTCGATGTTGGATTGAGTGATTTAACAAAAAAAATCTTTCCTCTGCCGTTTTGTCAGATGTTTTGCACTCAACCGATGCAATTAATTGATGCATTTTGAAAATTCAAAGCTACGAGGTCGATGTTGGATTGAGTGATTTAACAAAAAAAATCTTTCCTCGACCACTTTGTTACATTTTTTTTTTGATCCTCTGTGAGATGCAGAGCTCAATGAGGGCCAGAGGTCGGGCACAGCGCACGTCGGTCCGCAAAATTTCGTTGGTCACGAGGACGTCGACTGAGTACCTCCGTTCCCATGGTATAATCGATCGGAAAATATAGCGTAATCATGAAATCAATTAATCATCGAAATAGAGTGTATCCTCCCTCTTCGCGCTAAAATCCGTGCAAAAGCTTTGCCGCCCCTCCCCCCCCCCCCACCGGCAGCGTCCGTCAGTCTACTTTAAATTTTCAATTGACTTTTTGAATTCCAATCAACGAGAGGATGATTGGCGCACCGAAGAGCCAGAGGCTGCAGAGCCCCGTGGAAAATCGGCGGGGGGGGGGGGGGGCGACCGGGGGCACCGGCGTCGCGCTTCGGAATTACAGGCCCAACGATTTTGCATTTCACGCTAAAAACGGCAATTAATTAGATCGGCCTTTGGGTAATTGCTTTTTCCCCGGTCTATCCCTGATGGTGATCGACGCGACCGAGCGTGCCGGATGTGCATACGCGGAGCCGGAATGATAGCGAGCGGGGAACGCGGGAGAGAACGTCGACAGCCACTGAATGAAATGGGCGGCGGCCGTATCCCCCATATCCCCCCCCCCCCGCCTCCTCAGTTCGGCGGCTGATACACTCGTACCTTTAATAGAAAAAAATATGCGACGCCCAAATTGGATGGCGGTTAAATGGCCGCGGTCGGGCGGCTGACGTTAAAAAATCATCGCCCGTACAAACAGACCTCGGATAACACGTTATTCCCCGCGAGGAAATGAAAACCAAAAAAAAAAAAACAACAGCAAAAAAAAACGCCCCAACGAAGATACGGCATAGGTTTCATTTCTCTCACTTACCATGATCGATCGATTATCCCTCCTCCCCCCCCCACCCCCGTTTTTGATAAAACAAAACGACGTTGATTTATTGGCTCGAGGACAGTCTCCAATTTCATCGATGGCGCGGGTGTCACGTGTCCCTCGTTCGGTAGTGAAAATTTCGACGGTTTAAGGTATCGAGGTTCGTCGGTTATCGATAATGACCGATACCCTGAACGTCGTCAATTACGACGAGGCCGGTCAGAGTCTGATAAGGACCAGAAAGCTCCACGATCCAGTTTGGGAGGCTCGAGTCCGGAGGAAGATCTACGAGCACGTTTCGTGGAACACACCGTACAAGGATGAGCCAGCTCGCGGGGACCCGAATCGTCAGGTAGGACCGGGTCAAACGCTCGATCAGGTGTTCGAGAAGAAGATTCAGAAGAGCGCGATCGGCCAGTTTCTCGAGGAGGCCAAAATACCGGCAAATCGGTACTGAGGTTCACTCTCGTTAATCGCAATCGACCATTCTCATGGTTCTCATCATCTTCCGTTGACCGATCGAACGAAGAGATGTGCGCGAGGCCATGATCGAGATATTGGAGTACGACTGGAAGACCTTCACGAAGAGACAGTGGAAGCAATTCGCAGCGAAAAATGACTTCATCAACAACCCGTTCGGGAGTCTCAGCCGGGCGATCATGAAGAACGAGAAGATCAGCCGTCGATGGGTCGAGGGTGTTGTGACGACCTTGAGACTCATCGCTTCCGGGGTTAATCTTGTTACCGAACAATTTGGGATAAAAGTGGTGAAAATGGCCCACTTGTGAATACGGGCCCCATTTCCCTCTTTTACCCCATAATAGTATATTGCGATACTAGTGCGTAAAAGCGAACTTTCGGCGAAGGTTGGGAAGTGGCTGCACGAGCCGAAGCCGAGTGCTGTTGAAGGGCGAGAGAAGACGAGTGCGGCCACTTTACAACCGCCGTCGGGAGTCCGCTTTTACGTAGAAGTATCGCATACTACTTTTTGTAACGAATGCATGAAAGGTGCCAGGTTATGTTGCTTGACGGGCTCGACAATACAGGAAAAACAGACAGCGTGCGCACGCGCACAGTATTTATGCAACGCTTTCAGTATTTATGTAACGCCTTCTTAAAAAACACCACTTTATGTCGCGCCCTGCCCCCACATAAAGCAGCACTTTTCATGCATGAGTTACAAAAACAATTACTCGAAATTCAGAGTTTAATTTTTGCCTGTAATTGGTTCCGAAAAAAAAGATCACCACAATCGGCAACAGCCTGAAGCGTTTCAAAGTCCTGAAGCATCTCTGCCTCGGTGGTAACGACATAGAAGTGATCGAGGGCCAACATCTGCCGCGGGATTTGCGAGTTCTCGAGCTTGTTGGCAATCGAATATCGTCGTTGGACAAGCTGCTCGATCGTGCCCCGAGGAGCCTGATATTCCTCGGATTATCTCGAAATTGCATTTCAAATGGTACGTGAGCGCGCCTCAATTTACCAAGTTCATTCGACGTCGTATGATTTTTTTTCTCGTATGAAAAATTGAGATCGAATAAGGCGAAATACGGTACGTGTGGCTCGTTGAGCAGGGCAACTTGCCGGGGCGAGGTGCTCTTATGTGCCATTATACCCACACCTACAAGCTCGATCGGATCGCGCCGAGCGTGCGCGTGCGACCGCAGATCACGAGTCCCGATAGGGAGCTAACCCCGTGCAACGGCGCGCGCTCGCCGTAGTTTCACGATCTTCGATAAACGATCAAATGACAGAAGGATCAACAGCGGCTTCAACACAAGGCCGGGGCCGCTGTGGATGCTGTACGGACGCGGTCTGGTGCTGTTGGCGATCTGTCGTCAATCGTGCCGCGGAGTTTTCACCAACGGTACCGTTATACTCCAGTAGGAAGCTCGACACGGGACCAGTATCGGCACGGTGTCGGCCAGTGTTCGCCCGACGTCGGCCAGCATCGCTCCTGTGTGTCGTTCCCACTAGGACAGTTTCGCTCGTCGCCAACGCCTCGTCCGTTATATCTCCCGTTGAAACTGCACATGCATCCGATCTACTCGCGTGCACGACCGTCGTCCGGGCTCGTGTCACACGTGTGCTCGTATGCATTATTTAGAGGCACAGACCGAGCTGTTCACACGTGTATCCCACCCGAGCGATCGCGCCGTCCTGCAACGCGCACCGGCCACGTTGCCACCAGAACCACGCATTCGATATCCACGATATCCACGATATCATGCAACCCCTTGCTTTCCGTTTAACGAGTAGGCGACAAAAAAAAGTCCAGTACGATTGCCGCACTAACCACTAATCAACCAAATCACGAAGACCAGTCATTAGTCACCTTTCGGTGATTAAGAGTTTCTTTTCTTTTCTTTCTTATTGTCAACCTTTGTAGTGCAACGCTACACCGTTGCCGGATAGGAGAATCAAAACATTTTTTTGGGAGGTACATGGACCATGTCGTCAAGTAGCTAATTGGAGAGGACGAGGCACAGGGGGATGGCCAGGGGCAACCCGGGACGTTGATTTGTGGAGCTGCATAACGTAATTACTATCTCTATGCCAGTGCATCCCCCGTCTCGCTGCCGCCGCTCGTCTCGTAGCCTCTGTCGGCCACGTAGGCTACATGTCCATACGCCGGAAATCTACATCCCGTATGTCCTTCCATACTCCGTCATTGTCTACCGCATGCCTGGGGCAGGGGGGGGCATTCGCGGGACAGTAGCTTGTGCTCAATGAGACCGAAACTCGACATGTCCACCGAAATGTTCCGCCTAAAAAGATGCGATGTATATTTGTCCAATATGCATCGTGCGAACAGAATCTTCATTTCTTCAATTTTTTTTTTGTTTTTCGTTACAAAACGAGTAATTGGGGTTTTGCAAATGTCCGAGCCTCATTGCATTGGGTACACGCTCGTGAAGCATAGCGCCGAATATCCCCGTCAAGGTACGTTCGTTATGTATATAATGGGAAGAGCATATAAATCGCTAATGGCCCTTAAGCTTGCGAGGTCCTGATCGCTTTTTAACAAGGGATTACGAGGCATATATATGTTTTCCTCTCCCACTTACGAATTCAAATGTTTCCGAGCTCCGTAACACTCAAAACCTGTCCAGAGGAGGGTGAGGGAGGGGGGGGGGGGTCTGTTCGGGGGATTTCAACGTCAAGTGGATGCTGGCGGGAAATCCCCACTGGACCTGTAGGATTTATGTTTTTCTCTACGAACGGTCAAGAGCTATCACTGCGCAGTAATCTCTGTAACGATCCCTCGTTTTTTTTTTCTTTTTTTTTTTACACGGACCGCGTTTTGAAATTCTAAATGACAGTTTTGCTAAACGATTAACACGCCGATGATCAGGTATTGAGGAAAATATCGATGGCTCGAAGCAAAAAGGGCGTATGAAGTGGTTATCTGTGCCTCAGCCCTGCTGGTGCCGAACCATCGATATGCAGATCCGAGGCTCTTTCCTATCTCGTTGATCCGGTTCGAACTCATGATCTTTTGGCCCCGTGGCCGATGAGGGGGGCTGATAGAAACGCGGATAAGAAGGGGCTTGTTTCACCCATCCCCGGCACTGGGGATGCATTAGAGCAATTGCGAAGTGGCCCTGAGAGGATAGAGCCGATGGCCGGGTGGCGGAAGGGGATGCAACATTAATACACCCTCCGAAAGGAAACCCTCCATTCCCGGAGAACCAGCAGCAGAAGCCGCGGACCACTCGGCCGACTCTCTGCTTATTCATTATACATGTCCTCTCACGTACCCGCCGGCGGGCAACTCGCTTTTACCGATAAATTTATATATTTCTCAAAATAATTTTCACTACTCGCGAAATGACAATTCGTTCCGGCAATCTTTGTTTGTCTTCTCTGCTAGACGAATTACTACGCGAATGCAATGCAGAGGTTCATCGAATGTTATTGTGTTTATGCATTCATTATTGTGTTATCATTTTTACATTGAGCAAAGAATTTAAATTCGAATTTTTTAAATCAATAATCCTGAAATTCTTTAAAAATCTAATTTTAGAAGAGGTAGAATGACATTTTTTTTATTCGAACAATACAATTAACAAGAAGGGTAAAATTTTGTTTACCCATGTCGCTTGATCGAGAAGTGGATACGAGGAGAGGATACGTCGAGCATACTGAAATTTGGATATTTGTCATTTTTTAGAGGAAGAGCTGCACTCTCTGGCGACGTCGCTGAACTGCCTGAAAGTATTGGACTTGGAGGATAACGACCTAAAGAGCCTTACCGACGTCCTGGGAGCGCTGAAGCCAATCGAGACTCTGCGGGCTTTCATACTCGAGGGGAATCCCTGCTCGGTCAGTATCCTACGCGTCTCGAATAGAGAGAGCGTACCCACCGGTTGGTGGTAATGCAGGCAATTCCTAAACCGTATCAGCAAAAGGGCTTCAGACGCGGAACCAACCAACAGCCAATCAAAGCAGCTACTCAAGTTATCCGACAACGATAACCAAGCGCTTGTTCTAATGTATAAAAAAAATAATAATAATCCAGACTTGCCTGGGTTACAAGGACGCCCTGCTGAGCACATTTCCAAATTTGATCTATCTGGACAACGTGATCGTGAAACCCGAGGACAAATGCGAGAAAGACTGTTCGTCCGAGCCCGAAAAGTTATCCACGGGTCTTCTCTTCATGCACGTTTACAGAATCATCAATTTGCCAAAACCTCCCCGTCTGAAGGTTAAGAAAACGATCGAATTCAAAATACTAAGTTTCCCCAGCGACGCATTATTCCTGAGCGAAAATTGTCGCTTCAGAAGGAAAAATTCTGGTACTTCTTCGAAGTCGACCTACCGCTATTGGACGCTCATCTAATCCTCCGTGAGGAGATGGAGATAGTTCGCGAGGAATTTGCAAAAACCGGAACGGAACTTCCCGTGGAAGATGACGATAAGAAGCAGAAGGCACGAACTTTTGCTTCTGTGAAAATGAATGGGACGCTTTTTCGAGTTTCCAAAACAAAAAAAAAAACAAAAAAATACTGAGACAAGTCGAATATTTTCCAGACTGCGCACGTGAGCGCTTTTCGATCCGAGGAGTTCGAGTGGAAGGAATTGATTTATTTCAATGACGCTACTCTGGAGATACCACCGTTTGACGATAGATTGAAACTTCTCAGCGACACATTCAAATCTGTCGTGACGGTGCGACTGATGCGACAAAAGGTTCTATGGTCGACTTCACCCATTCCTACCAGGGGGGGAAAACGGACTATTTTTTTAAACCAAAAAAGTCTCGACTCAAAGAGAGGACACGGGTCCGTTTTGCCCCGCTGTAACTTATTCGGAGTAAATCTGGCACGATGATCGATCCTTTTTTTTTTTTGCAATCGTCCTTAAAGTTCCCGGAAGATCATAAAAAAAGGTCCCAAAGCCTAATGAACATCGAGGTCAACGACAGAACGGAGATATGTAAATTCACTTGCGCTTTGAAGAACATGTCTTGGGCGGACCGATCGCAGGATTTCGCTTGGACATTCGAAGAAACGGAGGACAACGCTGCGACTCCTTACCCTCCGGATACTCTCGCTAAACAGGTATACATTCAGGAGGAGCTGATCCGAGGTAGAAAATCTACGAAGAGCCTGCACAAGCAGCAGTCCCTGTTGGAAAAGGGACCGAAGCCTGGCGAGCCGATTCCACTTCCCAAAAAGCTGACTATACACGTAATCATTTTAATAACAAAATAATGATGGAAAAAATATTGGCCGGCACAAAATGGACCACCTCTCACACTGAGAAAAAAAATGGCTGGATTAACCAAGGTGCGTTCCCCCACGTTCAGAAGCGTTACTTAGTTGGTACAATAAAAAAATTTGTTTGAATCGAAATACCTTGAATCGACTGAAGCGAATAATCGTTCAAAAAAAGAATGATTTAGTTGTACCAACCAAATAACAGCTTTGAACGTGCGTGACCGCGAATTTGGTTAATCTACCATTTTTTTTGTTTCTCAGTGCAAACACAACGCCACCAAGAGAACCAGTATTTCTTTGAATCAGCCCCGAAGAGGGACGCAGAGAATTGGACCCGGTCTAAGCATGTCCAAAGTGTCCATTTTACCCCACTGACCAATGAATTTTTCGGAAAAATTTGTCCCGCCCAATTTTGGCCTGCGAGTTAAATTAGCATTGACCCCATTTTGCCCCGATTTCTCTTACATGCACCGTACATTTTTTTTTTATCACAAATCAGATTGGTTTCGGTCTCCGGCGATTTCCCGACTTCGATCCGATCGAAATATCACCCCCGACGAAAGCGAAAGCAAAGGTATTGTCGCGACAGCGCAGTCGCAAACTTTTCCGCACTGCGATTGATCCATTTCATCGAGGACGTAACGCAGATCTCTATATACGCTGTCAACGATCAAAATATATCTTTATAGTGACCAGAGCCTATCAGCATAATCAGTGTCATCACGTTCTATTTATATGGTGAGTCGGGCAACGGAGGTGATTGCGCGATTGCATGGGGAGGTCTCCGAGGCACTGGACCACATGCAGTCTCGTTCGTACAGTCACGAACCGTCCGGTACTCGGTTGAGAAGGTTCCCTTCGTAGCCGTGTACCTATACCATTGGCGGAACGAGTTCGTCTCCCAAACTCTCTCAAAAAAAAAAAAAAAAACAAAAAAAAAGAAACACTTCTCCATCAGATGACGATATCTTAGTACGATAAAAATTAATCAGCCCATTAAAGAAAACAAAACAAAATTTGAGCAAATGAAGTGGAGTTGTAGTGGTGTCTCGTCAAGTACCGATTTACGAGCCGTTCGTCCTTCGACCGAACGGCATTGAGAGATCGTTGCGAAGATAACGTGCGAACATGACCGTCGATATGGAGAAGAGAAAAGGGGAAGAATCTATTCCCGAGAGAGGTGCATGGGCCAGTAAAACCGAATACATCCTATCGTGTGCCGGTTACGCCATCGGCATTGGAAACGTCTGGAGGTTTCCGTATTTGTGCTATAGGAACGGTGGAGGTGAGAGAGTGATTGAATTAAATTGATATATTTTTTTGTTTTCATTCTTCTCGTTCTTCGATCGAGCATATGGAGCGGGAAGTGGGGAATACGGCCCGGTCAGTCTATCATCGTTTTGCTGGGCCATGTCAATCACGTTTATCCTGCATGCCGAACGCAAGAACTTCGTGACACGTGCGCCTTTGATTTCGCATGTTAAATCCGACCGAGTGAATTCGACACGCACGTACGTAACGAATTAAAGGCATCGGTAATCCCAGCCCAGTTCGCAGCTTTGCGTTACACAATCCGCAACTATATTTCGCTCCATTCAGGCTTCCCGGCTTGGCAGGACCGCGGAGTTTTCCGTTTCACAGAACGCCCGTGCAACGCGGAATGATGTCTCGTTTACACCTCCCCGTGACCACGATTCCCATTCACACGAGCATTCGCGGTTGCTCAATTGACGAAGAACCGCTCGCGTTTCGTACGAACTCTCGGCTAACGAGCGCGCAACCTTGGCTGGAGATCAAACGGGATTGTAGAACATTTTGTACGCGCCTCGCTCGAAGTCCCAGACACGGAAAAAAAAAATGTTAATCGTCATTATTTTGTGACTTACAAAAATTGCACACGTGCGACGGTCGACGGTTTCATTGTCATGCATAACGGAGCCGCGAATGGACCAGACACCGAAAGACACCAGGAGCAATGTCACTCAAAAGCTTGTTACACACGGTTCCGTCACTGTTGGATCTTCCAGCCAGACCCATAGACACTCTCTACGCGTCCGCGACTATTTTATTTTGGTGTCGAAACAATTTCCTGTTGAGGGGGATATTACAATTGAGCGGTGGAGGCCTTGATTGAATGATTCCACCTAAGCGTGCTCGCGGCAAATTGGTCACTGCCCTTGAAAAACGTGTTTCTTACGTTGCTCGGTTTATCGACGTCGCTCGCAAACCTCTCATTGCTCATAGGACCGTCGCTGATGTTCTTTTTTTTTCAAATTTATTTATAAACACAATGGAAATCAAGGGGACATAAAGATTGTCATGATCGTTGCGATGACGCTGAACGTGACCTCTCCCCTACGTTAAGGTGATGTGAAACACCCTTCCCGCCTATCCCGCACCCAGTCGGCAATCAAGACTAATGCTATTTTTTATTCTAGGGTGCTGAAAGTTTATTGTCTAACGGAAATTGAATGCGACTGCTCTGTCAATTCCACAGTGGTATTCTGTTTTCTTTGAATGCTGACGTTTCAGCGCCATTGAAAAAATGGCGTTGCAGTTTTTATTATCGGCCGAGAAATTTCACATGTGAACTTGATATAGGTCGTCGCACATTAATTAGCAAAACAACCAACTCTTCTATGTCCAACAGGAGCATTCCTTGTGCCTTATCTTCTGATGCTCTTTTTATGCGGTATTCCACTGTTCTTCTTGGAATCATGTGTTGGTCAGTTCGGTGGTACCGGATGCATCACGATGTTCAGAATGAGCCCACTTTTCAAGGGTAAGTGAATTTACCGAGTGCAGTGGTCTTCTTTTTCCTCATCTTCCCGCTATTTTTGAGAAAATGCGACACAAGCTCCGTCGGTAACAAATCGGTTTCCCTATTTTCTCCGTGACTATTAATATTTTGGGCAAAATGAAATTAGGTTTTCGTACGCTGTGAATGCAGATGCACAAAAACCTAATTTACTTTTGTTCGCTATATTAATAGTAACCGGAGAAATATGTAAATCGATTTTTTACCGACTGAGTCTGTGTCACGTGCTCTTAAACTCACTTTTTAGGAGCCGGCTTCGCAATCGTCATCGTCAACATCATATGCACCATGTACTACAACGTTATTATATCTTATCCTCTGATGTTTCTGTCGATGTCGCTGAGCGGTAAGCTCCCATGGGAGGATTGTGACAATCCTTGGAATACCGCAAGATGCGTCAAGGTAGCTGAATCTATTGATGCATTACGAACCGAGAACTTGCTTTTTTTCTTAAATTGAATCGATCAATCTTCAGATCAGTGACGGAGGATTGCGTAACGTCTCGGACAATGCCGCGTTGTTACAAAAAGTCACAACGCCCGCAGCAGAATTTTTCAGGTAAGTGAGCATACGATTAGAATTGTGTAGATCGATTAAGCTGGCACTGCGTCCACAAAAAATTTCGAATATCTGGAAATAACAAGTTCTTTCGGGGCTCTTGAATGCCACTACAAATCATTTTTGGGCTCGTCCCTGATTCGAAAAAATTGAAATTGAAAACTAGGAGTACGAGTAGGAGTGTCAGCTTAACATTAAGCCAGCGCCAACTTAGTAGACATAACTTTTGTGCTGAAAGGCTATCGTGGCTAATCGATGATTCACGGTGATTTTTCAGCAATCACATACTACAGATATCCGAGGGGGTCCATGAAATCGGTGGAATAGTGTGGCCACTGTTCACCTGCAATCTAATATCGTGGGTCGTCGTGTTTGTGTGCATCTGCAACGGCGTTAAGAGCGTCGGGAAAGTCAGTGATAGTTTATAAGAGGACAACTAAAAAATTATGACCTCAAAGATATCTGCATGAAACTAAATTGCATCGAGTTGTAATGGCTGTGTTTTGCATCGCACAAACTTCGGTCAGGAAAGTCACATAGAGAATAAAATTCTGCAAGTGAACGATTTTTTATTCTTCCCAAAGCTGTGCATTGACAGAGACTTGCCAAAGATGAAATTTGATGTGACACAGAGATCTTAAGGTTCACAAAAAAAAAAGTATCGTACGATTGATTTTCACTGTACTAAATTCTGTTTAGGTTGTTTATTTCACAGCGACCTTCCCATTCATCATTCTGTTCATCCTTTTCATCCGAGGAGTAACTCTGCCCGGCGCGATAGACGGAATTCTCTTTTACATCAGTCCAAAATGGTCCGAGCTTACGAATCTACGGGTATGAAGATTCCTATCCTTGTGCGTCGGCCGCGCGCAGAGAATTTTCCAAAATTGACTCTCGATCGTTTTTCAGGTCTGGGCGGACGCTGCGATACAAATATTCTTCTCCCTCGGGCCGGGATGGGGTGGAATTGTCAATTTGTCGAGTTACAATGCTTTCAGAAACGATAACAGATTGTGAGTCACGTAATAGAATGGATCTGTATTTACTTCTTCATAAACGAATCCATTATTCCATCAGGGACTCCATATTCGTACCGATCTTAAATTGCGGAACGAGTGTGTTCGCCGGTTTCGTGGTTTTCTCAGTTTTGGGATTTATGGCAAAAAAGACTGGCCTTCCGGTTTCAGCTGTAGCTACGGGAGGTACGTACATTTATTTATCTGCGCACTCTGTTCTGTACTGAATTCAATTTTATTTGTTCACTTAGGGCCATCGCTGGCCTTCGAGACGTATCCAGAAGCGTTATCAATGCTACCGTGGCCTCAATTTTGGTCGGTTCTATTCTTCTCAATGCTCTACTTTCTCGGAATGGACAGCTGCGTGAGTGTCGTCTTAGCAAGCTCAATTGTCGCTCGTTTCTGATGAAGCAATTTCAAAAAATTGTCTTTCGAAAAACAGTTTGTTCAAATCGAGGCCATCATATCCAGTATCACGGACGCGTATCCCAAGCTGCGGAGGCAAAAAAAACTAGTGGCAATGGTCTCTCTGTTTATTCTGTTCCTGGGCTCGATCATCTTCGTTACGAACGTAACTGCAATAATTTTAATACTTTTATAATAAAAAAAAAAATTTACAATCCCTTATTAAATTTCTTTTCTTGTTTTCAAGGGTGGCATGTACATCCTGCAAATGTTCGACTGGTACGCGGCTTCAATTTCGGTGATTTCAATTTGCTTCGTTGAGGCGATCGTCATCGGATGGACTTACGGTAAAAATTTCCCGGCACGTGATAAAACGTTGATAGTTATATAATATTACGAGTGTTTATGTTTCTCTCAGGCTGCACAAAATTCGTTCGGGACGTCGAATTCATGCTCGGCACAAAGATACACCCATGGTGGCCATTCGCTTGGAAATACGTCACACCCGTAATTCTGACCGTGAGTTGATTCATAATTGATAAAACATTCAAATAAAATAAATAAATAAAAATATACGAAGCGATCCTCGAAGGAAATAGGATTTATCGTCGGAGAGGGGACAAAGACCTGTTCAGCCCGTGGCTGAACGATTATGGCCGAGAGTAAACATCCACGACACAGCTTCGTGTCGGTGAAGCATTTATTAAAGAATAACGGCGAATAAAAAAGAACGAAGGTTTCCTTCGAACCGATTTCTTTTTTTTTTCGTGGGAGGACGAACTACGCGTGTTCCCCGAATATTACACACCATGTAACTCTACCATAAATACTGAAAGAAAACAAAAAAAATGTACGAATCGTTGACGCATCGATCCTCGTCGCCCACAGTTCATATTCTTCACGATGATATGCTTCAACACGCGACTAACGTACAACGGGGTCGAGTACCCCGAATGGGCGGTCGCCGTCGGATGGGGTTCTTGTATCATCAGCATGGTCTGCATTCCCATCTACGCCATTTATCACTTCTGCTCGACGAAAGTAAGAGATCGTTGTAAAATCGATTTTGCAAGATAAACAGATTTTTAATTGACTTTTATGTTATTATACGAACAGGGAACGTTCAAAGAGAGACTCGAAATCGGCATCAACCCGACTGCAAAATGGGGACCACAGAAATCGGAAGACTGGGAGGCTTGGAAGAAATTTATCGAAGAAACGACACCCAACTCCGAACGGTCCGTCCTCAATGCGGTAAAAGTTACGAATCTTTGAAGAGACACAACGAACGCTATCCAGTTTGGTGGTCTCTCCTGCGCCTCATTATTATTCGTTTGGCTCTAAAATAATTGCTCTAGCCCAGGTTAACATATTAATTTTTTCCAATGACATGTTATTTTCACGCCAGATCGTTCCCACGATCGAGCTATTTTTCAAAGCACGTCACCGGATGTTTATATTAGATTTCTGCAATTCATATTCGCTCGCGCCAGACGCGAGCATCTGCTTTTTTACTTTACCACATATTGGGTCTGTTCAGTGCTCGATCGTGGCGTGTGAGCTCAGCATTTTTGGGCCGTTTCATGGTAATTAGCATGGTAATCACTCAACAATCACCCCTCAGGACCAGCTGGTCCTCTATCAGTATCTTATTTTACGCGAAATACTTATATTGTATTGAATCATTCTTCGATGTTTTCAAAGTCCAATAATTGTAAATTTTCATCATTGTATTATTACACATTCACGTCACGTATTATTTGTTTCATATAGAACTGGGCAATACTTGAAGTACCGGGTAATTGTCGGGTATTTCAAATACTTTTTTACCATTTCAAGTACCGAGTAAAAGTACTCTGTGAGTACACGCTCGCATTACGGATACTCGATAAGTAGCACGACATTCTGTTTCTATTAATATATATTTATCTGTCTTTATTTATCTGATTATCTGCCTAAACTTTTCAGTAAGTATAATTTTAACCAGAATTTATTTTTAAAACGTTATTAAAGAACATCGTTATAAAACAATTTTTTGAAATTTTTTATGAAACATTTTATAGATTTTCATTTTATCGAAAAAGTGAAGAATAGATTAAACGTTGCCTCAAAACGACTAATTGCAAGCATTTTAGTTAGGGATTATTTACAATAAATTTTGCCACAAATGTTGACCGTTCAAATTTTATGAAATGTAAACATGAATTGTTACTGTTCCAAAAAATGGTCCAAAGTATTTTGCACATGGCTTCCGCATTTACTACAATTTCGAGCATAGCTTCCTCTATGAGGAAGCCAAAATCGATCAACGAAGTTTCTCATAGAAAAAGCTACGACCAAAATTGTAACAAATGAGGAGACCATGTGCAGACTACTTTGCACCTTTTTTTCTTTAAAGCCTAATTGCGAAAAGTACTTGGAAAAAGTACTTGAGAAATACTTCAAGTAGGTACTTGTGATAGTTTAGACTTTGTATTTGAAGTATTTTTTGGTACTTTGCCCAGCTCTGGTTTAAACCCATTCTAATCAATCTGGAATCAAACATATTCGCTTCGGAACTGAATATTTATTCCATGGAGAACGAACCCAATTTATTCCGTATTGTTGTTGGAGATTCCAGGAGAACGAACCCAATTTATTCCATATTGTTGCGTACACGTCTTCGTTAAAACACCTCTGAGGCTCCGCGATCGGACTTCCACCTCTGAGTCGCCGCGTTTAAGTCGAAAAAGACCGCTGCATGCCACAAACAAGTAATTCGCATGTACTCGAATCGCCCGGGCACAAGTCTAGATATTTGTTCGACCTCCGACACGTAACAGTGGCGTTATGTTTTTTTTTTGTAAATTTGTAAATCGTTTTAGGGAAAATATATATGTAATATGGTCTATTGTAAAGTGAACCTTCTACTGTTTCGAGATCGAAACTGATTCGGCATTATTTTTCCGGGGTGTCAGACTCGCTATTAAAAAAAATGTAACCAAAAAAAAAAGTGCCATCCTTTCGTCCCCTATCCCCAAAATTGAGAGTCCGATCTCGAGAGATTTTCAATTTCTAAATCACAGCGTAATAGTTGACACGTACAGAAGATGCGGTCACGTAAAAATCGTAAACCGATTCGTATCGGAGCCGATGGCACAGAGGCCGAACCTTCGAGGGATCCAAAAGACCGAATAAAAATGGGAAAATCTAGAAGGACCAAACGACCGGTGGTATTTTCATCCAGCATCGATCCTTACGACCATCCTCTGCAATGGTGGGAACAGCAACCGATAAAATACGCGTGAGTAAACAAATAACATCCCCGAAATTTTGTAAAAAAATAAAAATAAAATAAAACAAAAACCCCTATCGATCCGTCGTCGTAAATAGAACGGAAATGATGATCGGTCGGGATTCGCGGGGCGTCATGCACGGAAGGCCTGCCAAAGTTTTGATGATTTTTCGGCGTGCCGATCATCGTCTCGATGAACGTCGGCGATATCACGGAAGGCTTGACACGATGGTGGATGGTAGTTTAGTTTGCGTTTTGGAGGTGGCAGGTGGCCGATGCCCCGATGTGTGTCGGGTGAGTCAAGAGTTTGAGAGTGGATACGGGCACGGTGGCGGAACCGGCAACTTTCTCGAGCGCCCAGTGCTCTTCGTCGCGTCGCTCTTGGCGGCGGCGAATCGATAGGGAGCTTTTCCGGTTTCGCCTGTGTCGCCTTCCCCGATTAAAAGTATTCCAAACTCTCGTGGATCGCGCCAAGTTCGCGGGAACGATCCTCCGTCGGCGAGCGCCGCTAATCCGAAGCGAAAATTCCCTCCTCGGCGGCTTTTATAGCGGGCTTATCATTCGCAAAAGTGCGGCGACGTTTAGGACTCACGCGATTCAATCACGCGTCTCTGCGGTGCAAGAAACTATTCCCTTACCACTCAAAGGATTGCGTTCGGTTTCTTTAGATACATACGTATATACACATATATACGTCATTAGTAAATTTTACTGTTTCCTTTCGAGGGCACCGGTATGTCTGTAGGTCGATCTCGACTAGGCACTAAAATTCCCGATGTGCATACACACCGCGAGTTCGCGTGTGAGCATGAGTATCATGAGCCTTCGAGGTACGCCTATAACATTCGGACTGGGGGGGTTGCGCAATATTCGTAACGTGACAGGAGATCCTGGCGGGTACCGGCCTCGGGGCTTTCTTCTGTCAGGAGCGGCGCCGGCGGCAATGGGAGTAAAAGCGGCTGAAGGGAACGACCCGTGTGTCTGGTGAAACAGAATAGCCTGCCGACGAAGTAACGTGCCGTCGCAAGTCTCGCACCGAAAAGGCAGACTGTGCGAGGGGAACGTGTGACGGAGCTGCATGATTTCTCGACGCCGGAGCACCGGCGGGAAACAGTCGGCGAACAATCGTTCTGCGAATTTTCGACGAGGAGGACCTTGTACCTCAACGTTGCGGAGTCTAAGTTACTCACGGTCGGTCGTGAACTCTGTAAAAGCAATTTTTTTAATTTAGAGCTTGGAGCGTAGAAATCGGTACTGAGTCGGAGAACGATTGGGACGTCTGTGTTGTGATTTTAACAAAAAGACCAACAAAACCGTGAAGATGACTTCCGGCGGTGGATTTTGGGCGACGGTCGAGCTGCTGACCGGTATGGGAGGATGGAATGTACAGCTAGTAGATCCCTTCAACGACGACATTGAGGATTGGCTGGAGACTATGGGGAATCGAGTAAAGATGCAACAGGAGAGGGCGAAGATGAAGAGCGTCAGCGATTCAGAGGACGACGAGAACGAAACGATTTACGGAGGGGTGCTGCAGTGCAGGTAATTATCGTTGGTAATATGAATTTTTAAAAAATGTTACCTTCATTAGTTGATGGAACAAGTGGTCCAGTGAAGACCGTAACGCCCACTTGATCCTGAAGCGCGAAGGTCTGACCGCGAAACGCTCTCTACTACTCACGACCATGCACCACTTGCACCGAGCGTCGAGGCTTTCGCACGTTTTTCCCCGCCGTTGATACACCAGCACCGATTACCCTCGTCTGTTCGTGAAGCTCTCATGGAGCTTTCGTACCCGCCGTCGAGCAGTCCGCTCCGGCCGATCAGTGGTAACGAAACTGCAGTAGGAAAAGACCTGAAACAGAAAAAAAGAACCTCGTGAGTCGCATTGACAGCTCCAAACACGGTCGAGAGTTACGAACTTTGACCGTAAAATCATACAGCTGTAAATTAGAAAACAAAGTTTAAAGTTTTTGGGAACTTATAATTGATATTCATTTTTTTTTTTCGTGATTTCAACTTGAACCACGATGAACGGGTGGGAGAACAAACTTTTACAACTTGTAAGCATTCTTTTCTTTTCTTTGGGTTATTGGGTCGTTTTCTTTTTTTTATTATTAATACTTAAAAAGAAACTCTTTCATCGTCTTTTTCTTTTGTATACTCCATTTAACCGTTCCTTTGAAATTCAAGGCTGGACGAAGCTTTTGATATACCTTGAACCTTGTCTTGACAAGCCCGCGTAATGAAATTCTATTAATATCCGTGGAATGAATCTCGCAACATTCGTCTTAATTTTGTCCGGAATTCGTGTACGGAACGACAAGTCATTTCACAAAAGAAATAGACTGGTAGACTGGAGTGAGGATAGAATTTCCTGAAGGTACTGCGACCGTGTAACAAATTGCTGCCAGCCTCGCCACTTCTCCCCTTAATCCTCGCGGATAGTGTGTGTGTTTTCGCCCACGCAGTGCACAACGTAGGACAACGGAAATTCACCTACGAGCTCGGTAAAACAGTATCATTTGGGATTTGACTTGGCCCGGTCGGTTTCGCACCTGCGGTCTTACTCTGTATCCATGTTCCATCGAGGATTCCCGGAGGCTCGACGTCGTCCCGGAAACCACAGTTGTGGATACGAGCTGCCTTCGAATATTCCACGATCTGTGTGAGATATAATTTTTTTAACCCCCACCACTTCGCTCACGTAATTTCGCATCCCACCCGAAATTTCCATCACCTCTGGCCTATTAGACACTTGTAATGTTGCTACTCTGTTGACATTTTTTTTTAATTTAATACACCGGTATGGAAGTTTTTATGCAAAAAAAACGCGTACACTAAATTTAATGTACAATTGTGATGAATAATTAATCGATTTTTATAGTGAAATTAAACTACATTATGAGAAGTTAACTATTTCTAAAGTTTTTAATATACTGTACGCTAATTTTCCATCACGATTGTATACGAAATTTAATATACCCGTTTACGCATAAAAACTTTCAGTACCAGTACATTAAATATTATACTATTATTTTTTACTGTGTACTGCAATCTTGTAAATTCTATCTAACGACAAGATGTTCTCCAAACGTCCATATCGTCGGGTTAACTTGGGGACACAAACGATTGAAGACAATAATCCCGAGCAATTGAAAGCTAATATGGATAAATGAAGAAAAAAAAACGGAAGAAATACGGAAAGGAATGCTATGTCCGCTAGGCATGTCGGTATTTTTCGACCATTAGTCTATTTCTCGTTTGGGTTTCTTGCTGGGACATACCTCCAAAAATGTCAAGGCCTGTCCCATCCTCCCTCCCTCCTTTTCTCTTATACTAAAGTAAGCCACATGTCTGTGCAGCCGAGTCGGACTATTTTCTGTTAGCCACCCCGAAAGGCAGCCCACGCGTTTCATTAAACTGTCCCCGCGTGTGTTGGCCCTCGCCGCTACCGATTCTCCTCCAGAGACCTCCGTGCATCAGTTCGCCGTTGCAAGAGATTGGACGAACACTTTTTCCCGACGTTTTTTCGCTGATTAAGACCCCGCACGAATAACTCGTGTCTCGTCGGTCAAATTAGTTTGCTTTGCTGAGACGCGGGTCGAAACTGGCGAGTGAGGGTGAGATAATACAACAGCATTGACGCACATTAGATAAATTAAATTGCGTCAAGTAGATTTTCCAAAATTTAACGAGCAATCTCAATCTCCTAGAAAAATGATCCCGATTCGTTGATTGGATTAAATCAAAGGAGTCAGCGAAGAGACGAGGTTTTTTTAGAAATTTTCATCCCGATTTTCATCCCGAACTTGAAATTTGCTTACATTACTTTCATCAGTTGAATATTAATGTACTTTTTTTGTAAAATTATATTACTAGATATTAAAGTTACAAATCTTACGCCTGAAATCAACAAAAATGTTAAGTAGAGATAACAATTTTACGGACAAATTGCAACGCCCATTGTTTAAAATTTCTGAAACAGTTTATGTAAAAAAAGGTTCCAATAGCAATAATTAATTTCAAACAAAGTTTTTTACAGTGTACATAATACGTGAACGAACGATTATACTCCGATGCGTACGTGCATGCGAGTATGAGAGCCTACCGACAAAAGGTAGCCAGAACCGCAGGGGTACTTCAGTGTCCTACAGATACTAAAATGTGGATTATGAACCTTCGTCACTCTCAACGGCTCCTGAAGTCGAAAGAAACTCGCCCATTATCCTTTGTATTCGAGAGCTTCCAAGATCTATCGAAGAAACACCCACGCAGTGCCCAATAATGCGAAATACTATCGTAAAGTCCAAGATCCACCGTAAAATTTTTCATCTTTATCATCGCACTTTTTTATCTGCTTCGTGTTAAAGGCTCTGCATTATGTGTCGCCAGATCTCGTATTGCGAGTTTCACATTTCAATTTCCTTCTCGTTGTCGACATGGCAACTGATATGCTCGTCGTCGATTATTTTTTTTTTATCATGCCTTGGTGTTCGTTTCTTTACGCGCATTCTAACAATCGACGTGTATGCATTTTTCAAATTACACACGCCTGCTTCCATCTGTACCAATAACATTTCTGTAAGGGCAAAGTTACATCCCACTCACACATTCGAGAAAATAAAAAAAAGTACGCAACCTGACGGCCAATATTTTCATCTCATTCGTGCCCCTTGAAAATCTACATTATTCATCTCGAGGCCGGCAGTTTTTTTTTTAATCTCGCTGACGTAAAAAATTTCCTGCGATGATTTTTTAACCTAGTAATTTCGAGAGATTCATAGAGCCAAGTGGATTCTAGTGGAAAGATGAACGCTGGCCACCCAAAGAGAACGCTCAGTTTAGTTCTAAAGTATATCTTAGTTGTAACTCAGTTGTAAAGTGAAGTTACGATAAAAAAAAAAAGTTCAACCGATAAAATCTTGGGGAAGTCTTCTAGTCAATCCAGCGTCCCACCCCATAGAATGATCATTGAATGAACCTCAAAGCGTATCGCCCCAGGTACCGCCCTCAGGGTGAAGGTCCTGTGCTGTCGTCGTCGTTGACAAACAAATAAAGAACATCTATTCCTGCACCAAGGATGATCGATACTCGATCTCCTTTTCGCGTTCCACATTCGCGTTTCACCTGTTTCGTACTCGTAGCCCGGCGTACGCTCGCTCGCCAATTCCGCTTTACTATATGTTCCAGGCTGCACAGCGTCGTGTCACCCTCTTCCGAGACTGTCTCATTCGTTTTCCTACCTCCCACCTCTATACATCTCCGTCTTGCCCTTGTTACACATTCCGAAGATATGTACATTCTCTGCACCCCGCCTCTCCTTCCCACCCGGCTTTATACTTTTGACTCGTGTCACCGCGTCGATCGTGTCCTCCTCCCGCTTCGTACACACTCACGAGATAGTCGTCTCTCTCCCTTCTCTCCTCATCTTCGACTCGCAAGCTTTGCCGAGGCTTTCCCCGACTATTAAAGATAAAGATTCAGTCGTACGAGTCGCATACTCCCGCGAGCATGATCGACCTTTACGATTTTCTGCTTCTTACGTTCTGGTGAGCGAGCGTTTAAATTTATTTTTCATCGCATCGTTGACGTTATCGAATTATTATTATTTATCGCAATTTTTCCCTCTTTTTTTTCGAGTGGATTCTATATGAGTTTACAAGTGGGGAACGCACGTGCACCTAATAGAAAGGCCGCGGCTGTGTGTGACGCGATCGCATTAAAGTCGAAGCGAGAAGGGGGGAAAAAAAAGGAAGTCGAGCACTCTCGGACGGTGTGAAAATTATCGGTGATTCCGCTCTAATAATTTCCGGTACCATGTGGCCAATCGAGTCAAATTAACACGTGCACGCCGACAAAGCGCTTGCGCGGGCAGACTTTGTGGAATCGTTGCGTTATTGTGGATGCCACATTCATCGATCAACATCGAAACCCCTCGGCGCCGTGTTGCGCATAATCATTCGATCCTATTGATATGTTTATCGTTCCGTACATAATAAATGTATTCGTGAAATACCGAGGGTAACAAATTTAATCTGAAGCTTCGGGAGCGATAACGTTCTTATATATGTTTTGAAAAATTGTGGATTAATTCGTTGGTTTGGATGGTTGTCCCCTCCCTCTTCCCCTCCCGCTAAGCTCCTTTTTCGGAGTAACTGACACCCCATCCTCCTCTTTCGGTTAAAGTTCCCCGGGTTTCACAGCATGTAGAATGGAATTCGAGAATCTGAAATCCATCGCATATGCTATATTTTCGAAAGTTAGGTTTGCAGTGTGAAAATTCTTTCGTATGAAAAATGATTTTCATATGCTATGAACCATGCAACCCATGCGAGCTCACAAGCCAACATAACCGCTAGTGAAATAATATTTCTTCGGCAAGCCTCTCTCCATGTTAAGGAATTACTTGCACTGATTCAGGCTCGGATATTAAACGAGCAATTGGTTCATTAGCCATTCCCACGGAGGTGTTTAAGGAGAGCTAACGAAGTCTTACTTCAGATTCATTGGTGGTTCTGCGTACCGTCGTTATAGTCGTCATTCATTCGCCCATCGATCGTCCTTTCTGATAATAGCGCGGCTCATTCACTTCACACTCCCCTCCCCCTCCCTGCTCCAACAAACGCTGCATCGGAGGGGCCTTTCCACCCTCGATCCTTTCGCCCTCTTTCGCCACCTTGCCACGAAGCTGCCGATGCGCATAGCAACATAGTCACGCACGTCTCTCAAAGTTTCACCATATCAGCTCGAAACATTGTTTAAAACTTGCCACGATAGTCACGCGCAGCGAGAAAATTCGATTGTAGCCTCTCGCCTCCTCCATTCTACGACAAGCTCCATTCCACTGACTATTTCGTGACTAATGCAAACCACGCATAATTATCGTATCGATCATATCTCCACGATGCGTTGATAGCTTTTCTATGTCGTCCTATATTCGTGTAGCTTCGCGAGAGCGATTCATCGTCCAGTCTTAATCTCGAACGTTCAGTCAAGTTCGTGACGATCGCCACTAGACACACAATTTGTAAAAAGGTCCAAGCACACTCGTTTCACGATTGTGAATTTTACTTGACAGCGTTTGTCTATATCGTGACTACGGTGTTCCCGATTAAACTCGCGGGATGCCCGGTCGCTCCCTGACGTCGACAGTCACGAACGCTTAGATCCACGATATCGCCAAGTTACCGATGCTCAGTCGAGCTCGAAAGCTCAAGTCGAACGTGTTGCCTCCGGTTGACTCCAGATTAGTCGAGCTCGCGAAGGAACTGCGGAAAAAAAAAGTTTCGATTAGAATGTTAAAAATGCTGACTGTCGAGAGAGCATGAGAGTCGAGAGTTTGAGGAAATCCGGACTTCGAGGTAAAAAAGCATAGCGATGTGAAATTTTCAAATCTGGAATTTGGCACGTAGCAGGTGGATGATAAGATGTGGGGATGATTTCTGGTAGATGAAACTTGATCGAGTTTTTATTTTGCGATTGTTGCTCCGCAGTTTCAGCCATCCAGCGGTACGGTCAAGACTGGAGATGCTGATGGGCAGCAACGTCGTGAGACTGACCGATAGGAAGTACATGCTGAGGCTTATGGCGCGAATACGACAGGACTACGAGAGCCGTCAGCAGTGCCGAATCGAGGAGAGACAGGTGAGCTAACGAATAGTGCGTGGAATAGGCAAGACGGAAATCATAATTCTACTTAACAAAAAAAAAAAGGTTTCGTTTGGGAATTGCCAATGTACGCCTTGGGTTTAGACCGAATTGATACTAAAAACTTAATTGAGGTGATACGAAATATCGCTGCCGGTAACAAAAACCGTACCTAATACCGGTGTGGGATTGCACTCCGCCAACGAAAAAGAAAATTGTCTCTCCCTGGGGAATCGACAGACGCAGGAAAAGAAAATTTTATTTTTTTCTCGTCGGTCTGCGGTCGCAAAATGGCATTCTGAACAGTTTTTATTACCATCTGGGTGCGAGTTTATACCACGTCATCTTAATAATAAATACTTAATTAATATTCTGAATATTAAATAGCGCTGGTCCCTCTAGTTACTGGTAAAAGAATATTCATATGATTTTATTAGTCAAAAGATAACAAAAAAAATTATCCAGTAATAGTAGACGTAAAAGAGAAAGAGATGAATATGCTTATGATAAGCCGGTTGATTGTTTACCACCGAGCCCGGTTCATTATCAATAAACTTGAAAAGCCTCGAACACTGGCACAATGAATGGCAAGGGCACTCGTAGGACGCAAGTAAAATGTAACGAAAATACACTAGTCTGGGCCTTACGTGTTTCTAGCTTGCGTAACTGCAGCTGCTCATCATCTTTTGCCTTTTTTGCTACATTTCCCCAAATTCTAATGGAATCCAAAGAAATATGGTGTAAATGCATCCATTAGCCTGAAAGAACAAGTAATGAAAGATATTGAAGATACGAATACGATAAACAATAAGACAAGCAGTTTCAAAACGAGACAAAGACGAAGAACGAAACAAAGCAAACGGTGTGAGGCGCGATTCTTCCCTAATGGATTCCTCGTCACAAACAGATCGGAGTGGTTGGTGATAAGGGCACCTGTGTCATCTCAATTTTTTAAATCTTTTTAAGTTCTTCTCTTCTACTGCTTGAATGTAATTGCGAACCGTGGCCAAAAGTGCATTGAAAGAACAAAACGGTGACGCAGAGATCCGTTTTCCGACATTTTTTTTTTTTCGCCAAAACTCCCACGAAATTCGAGGCTCGCATATTAAAAATGTAAAAAGAAACCCTCTCGTTGTATGTTTGGCATGCCGAGCTACGAATATTAGCTCCGTTCTTGGCGCATGTTCACGTACTTTTTTTTCGTTTCTGATTTTTTTTTCCCGTATGTTCGTTATTATTTCAACAGTGCTGACTACGCGCAGTCATGAAATTCATATTTTGATTTTACTATTCAGCGTATCGCAATTATTAGCGATATATTAATTTCCGACTGAAGGCAACACTGGGCAATAAATAACTACAATCAATAGGTCGTCTCGAGCAAGGTAAAAGAAAAAAGATAATCTCTGACTTCTAGGATCAATATACTGTATACAGTGCGCATTCACTGAGTCCTCGCCAATGCCGCCAATAGTATAATGTAAGTGCAATCCTATCGTACAACCTCCGGCCTCTCGCTCGATTTCAAATTTAAATTCTATACACCGATTGTAACAAGTAAATAATGAACAAAAAAAACTATATATATTGGAGATTGCATGCGAAAGGACGGTATTCCGAGGTCTGTGCATGTCAGGATTTTCTTTTTTTACTACTCGCTGCCATTTCGCGGTACCGGTCGCAATTCCCCAGCGGCAAACGCAGAGCTTAAGTGAAATGGTACTTTAAACTACTTTACGGGCGCGGCACACTATCCCGCGAGGTAGCGTGTCGTTACCAACACGAAGCTGCGATTCGGACACGAAAAATTCACGCTCGAGCCGTTGCGTCTCTGAGGATGGTAGTGCAGGTGCAGGTGCTTCGTTGCGATTTAATGTTACTTTCCATCGAAATATATTGCGAATGAAAATCCGGTCAATGTTTTTGTGTCTGGGGAAAGCAAAACGGATCAGTCACCAAAAACCCGTACGAATTTCCATCGTAGTGCATTTCTAAGCAAAAAAGTGAACGCGCGATGCGCAAATCTAGTCACAAAAGACGGTGTAAAAAAAGAACGGTGTAAAAAAAGAGCGATTGAAAGAAATCCTAGCAACTTGAGTAACCGTTGTTTTTTTCTTTTTTTTTTTACATAGAATAACCGAAAAAATCCGGTACGTCCAGGGCACTTTTTACTCCATAGAATTAATGGAAAAAATAACCATATTTCGACTTCTGGGCATGCGCGGTTATATTTCCGTGAAACAAAAAAAAACAACGATTTGCAAACACAGGCAGCGTGAACTCTCCCACGCGCGTGCGCATAAGTTGAAATACGGATATTTTTGCAATTATTTTAACGGTATGATAAGTGACCTGAAATGACCGTACTTTTTTCGGTTCTTTTAACGGTTGCTGAAGTTGCTACCCAGAAAAACAATTTATTTGGTTCAAATTAATATTTTAATTGATTAAAATAAATATCTATTTAAACCAAATAAATATTTATCTGCGGGGCGCCCGTCAAATAAATTGGTTTTCTATGTGTGCTGGAGAAGCTTCGGGTCTAGCATCGACCGCACGACAACACCAAACGTGAGAAAGGCACACCGGGTATGCTATATGCAATATGCGCTTTATACGGTACTGTATACTCCAGCGAGCATTATAATTCGCGACAGCGTGTACATGATTTTCATAGGCAGAGGCAATTACGCGGTGCCGTCCCTGACACGGGGGAGGCGCATGTAGGCGCAAGGTTTACTCTATGCAAACCATGCGAGGATGGAGTTCGATTACACCCAATGGGTACGAAAGCATAAAGAAGGCATTCTAGCGTTCTAGCAAATTGTCATTTTCCCATTAAGGTCGATCAGGGCACAACGATATCCCATGGCAAAACGAATTATTTTCGCCAATTTTCCCCGAGACGTAAAAAAAGTATACCCCAAATGATGTACACGAATCAGCTGTGTCCCGTTCTTTCCGATGAATAAAAATAGCCCAGCATACAACATAACGATAAATTTAAAAATTCGCGGAATTTAGTATCGCGCGGATAAAAACTACTTGCTTTTCAATACTTCACCCAACGCCCACGGTTATCTCAGTGGCGGACTTCTATGTGTAACAATTCCTCACCGCAATCACACAAAGGGCGCGTATGTGCCCGAATGAGTTTCCACTGTAATACATTTTCTCGTTCGCGATACCCACGCAGCTGCAACCATCGTGGGTCGCCGCTTCGCGAGCATTCTCCTTCATCGGACCGTACCGAAAACCACATTCAATGGTTAGAAATCAGCATATTCTATAACAATTAATTATCGTACGACCGTACTGGTAGCTGCTAAATAAAAAGCCCACGGTCATCCGTGATTGAGCAGTTGTTTTCACTGAGCAGCGCTCGGACGACCAGCTCTTTCGTGGAATTTATTCGATTTTCTATCGACCCATCCTGCGGGTAGAAATTTTCCTCCGATCGTTGAACCAATGCAGTAGCTTGGGCACGTTCAATTGTTGCCGCTATAAAACAAAAAAAACAAACACACAAATTAATAAATAAAATAAATAACAAAAATAATCAATCGTGCCGAGTATAAAGTATAACGCGGCCTTACCATATGCCCGTGCTCTTTTATTCCATTTCATGATGTTTCTGGATAAAAACTTCATCGTCGCAGAAAAATGAGCTGATGCGCACGAAGATGATGATCCTGAATCGTTTTATCCCGGTCCAAGAGGCGCCACCTGAAATCCGACGATACCCGTTGTTCCAACTTTATCTCTACTGCGATGCGATTATCGAGGCTAGACAGAAAAGGGTACGGAACAAGTGAAATTGAGTTATTATATTACCGTAATTTATCGAAAATTTTTTTTTGAGTCTCCCGTAGAGACGACTTTTTGTCGCATTAATAATTTAATGACTAATTGACCGCAGCGATCGGGAAGGCGTGGGAAAGTCGCCGATTCGCTCTATCGAATGCTCTATCCCGATGTAAAATCAGCGAACGAAGACGCGGATGACGAGGAGGAAGAAATTTATATGAAGAGGATCTTCGTCGATGGCGTTGAACAACTGGCAAGTGGTTTCACATTACTTCGAAAAATTACGAAATAATAATAATTTTGATAATGTTTTGCTCGTAGATTCCCTTGAGCCCTCAAGAAGCTGCCGCAGCGAAGAAAGAGCAGGAAGCGAAGAGGGACATTGAAAACGGTTACATACTGACACAGGATGAGTACGATAGGCTGCACTACGAGACCGATGCCATCAAGGAACTCCGCGAAGCTCAGGCAAGCCGAAGAAAACAATTAAATATAAAAATCCCGATTTTTTCCTAGCTTCCTCACGTTCATATTTTTTGGGGTTTTTTTTTTTTACCAAAATGTACACAAACTACCCTCACATATACAAGACGAGATCGATGCCATCAAGGAGCACCGGAAGGCTCAGGCAAGAAAAATTAAAAAAAAAAAAAGTATAAATAGCAATTCTTGCCTAGTTTCCTCATGTTAATTTTTTTGTTTTTTTTTTTGCGCAAATATATGCAAACTATTCTCACATATGCACGACAAAAAAAACTCGAAGCTCGACAAAAAAAGAATAAACTAAAAACATCAATTTTTACATATCTTCGTTTTGTCAATTTTTTGTTTTGCTTTCTTTTACCATAATGTAAGTAAAGTAGCCTCGCATTATCTCGACTACCGTTAGAAATTTTGGTCCGATTCTTTAATAAACCAAGGTATCGTTCTCGCTTGTATTAAAAAATATCTCACGATTAACAGACGGTCGAGGACATGTACACAAAGGCGCACGAGATTCTTGGAATACTTTACTCTTACGCGGACGAGGGACGCTACAAGAAGAGCCCGAAGCAAGGAAAAGATGAGGGGGCGGGCGATGGTCAGTCGGCGATGGCCGAAGCTGATGGAACGTCCGGTGTACCCGACGGAACCACTGAGCAACAGCGGGGCTGAAGCTTCAAACGACCAAGCTGCAGATTCTACCTACATTTGCGACTGGCTGAATTGTCAGGAAAAAAAAATCGAGAGAAAAAAAGAATCTCGGTTAACACTTTTGTCTCTCGCATAACTCTCAGCCCGAAGAATGCGAAAAATCGGTTTGAGAATCTCGTGGGTTTCCAATTCCGAAACGCCAGAAAGCAAAAAAAGAAAATAGTAATATTTCTTGCCCTCCGACAAATGCATCGTTGTGCTCGGCGTTTCGCCCAAGCAATCACGTTGATCATATATATATATATATATATATATATATATATATATATATATATATATATATATATATCCGACGTGTACGCTTGGTGAGGAATCGATGATGTTCTGATGGGTCTGTCGAGACTTGCTTGTATCTTCGCAGATGAGGAAATGGAAGCAAAAAAACACTCAACCCTCACATTCCCAAGGCTCGTCCGGATACGTCCGTGAAAGAGCTCGTATCGCTCTTTGGAATCCGACGAAACTCACGAGCGAGCGAACGACGTCGTAAACAGATGCGACAGGTCGTCGATGTCGTGTCGGTTGTCGGGTGAAGGGTAGATTTCGAGTGAAGGGTCGATTTTCCCACTTGTCGAGAATCACCGTTGAAAAACCAACGATTTACCTCCGATCGAACGAGCAAATCATACGACCGAAGTTAAAAATCTCGACTGCGTCGAATTTTTGCCACTAACGAAAGTGACGACGTTATACCGTGTGTCAACGGCGTCGCGAGAGCGACCAATAGCAAGTCCCACATTACCACAACGAAGTTCTCACGGCCAACCGTGATTCAAGAAACACCAGAAACGAAAACTTAATTGTCGTTGCGAATCAATTTCCGGCCAAATCACGACGGTACTTGTAGCGGGAATTTTTAAAACATAGACGAATATTCGCGAGAAAAATGTATTAAAAAATATATAGATATGCTATGTGTTACAATAAAGATGGTGATTATTCTGTAATAATTTCACGTAATTGCACGGTCATAATTTTTCGTCCGAGGCAGCGATGTCTGTCGCGTTTTTATTTCATCTACCTATTCGTAATTAGTAAAATACCCGTTAATGTCCTTCCTCGCAGTCCTCCAGAGCGTCCACGTACCGGCCGGCGTCAACGCCGAGCGGTTACAGCTGCGAATTAAAAAAAAAAAAAAAAAACTGCCTAACGACGTGAAGCACACTTCGTCGACGCGGGGACGCTACGAAATTATGCGATCATCGACTATAGCGACGGCTCTCGTATTCGTCGCAAATATGATTACAAAAAAAGATATACATATATATATATATATAAATGTCTATCCTGCTACAATAAAGATGGCGATTATTCTCTAAAGACGAAAAAATCAGTTATCACTATCTCGCAACCGTCGCTGCACGAGAATGATTTGTCGTGCGCGACGTGTGTCGCGTTTATGTTTCATCTGCACAGATTTGCAATTGGCAACGTACCTGTTAATTTCCTTCCTCTACGCCGGCGTCGAGCTACAGCTGCGAATAAAAAAAAAAAAAAACTTGTTCAACGACGTGAAGCACACTCGGTCGACGCGGGCACGCAACGGAACGACGAGCTCGTCGACAGTGGCGTCGACGGAAAACTGCACCTGAGTATGACATACCGCGTCAACTTGTCAATTAAACAAACACGATTCCACCAGCGTGCAGTAACTGCGCGCGTGCATACACATCGAAAGCTAAGTACGTTTCGTCGTTCTACGTCGCGAATCACGCCGAGATGCCGGACGAAGCGCCAACCGGCTACTGCAGCTACGAATAACAGAAGATTAGCCCATCGTCGCCCGAAGTACGCACTCTGTCGACACTTGCGGACAATGGCGCGATGAGTTGGGCAGCAGGAGCGTCGAAGGCAAAGACGGCATCCGAGAATATGAGATCGCGCCAAGCATTTCGATTAAATATCCGTATTTCACTATCAATTATCGTGTGAGTGGCCACGCGCGTGCACGGAACAGCGGGACGCTAACTGCGTTTCGTCGTATCGTGCCGTAAGCGTGTGTAGCGAACGTCGTAAACAACGTCGAATATTTCGTCGACGCCATTAGCGCAGAGTGGGGCCCCCTCGTCGGCGTGGCCCGTCCGCAGGTTTGCAGGAAACGACACGCAGCGCCGGAGTTGCGCGACCTCGCTCACCAATCCCAATACAATCGATATCTCGAGGATTTGCCAGTTCGCAACGTTGGGACACCGCTATCACGTCGTGTCTTCGTTTTTGTACCGTACACGAGTCTCATCCGCATGCATCAGAGTAATTGCGACCCACAAATTAATTGGATACGTACGAAATGTGAGTGACTGGCCGGGCCAATTTGTTTCCGGCTTGGCAAAGATAAAGTTTATTATTCCTCGTAAAATTACGAAAATTACTCTTCGGCTGTCGAGGACCGCTTACGAGAAATAAAAGAATCCTGCACGGCGGCTCACCGGATTAAAAGCGTTCGGGAAAAGCCGGATTGTGAGCGTCGCTAATTTATTGTTTGTACGACCATGAACGTTTATTCATTGTGTCGCGTAAATCCTTCTTTCTTTGATCATTCGTCTATGAAATGGCTAATTGGTATGTAACAAAACGATATTCTTCTCTTGGGATATCAAAAAAATAAATATATACTTTGACGCTGCAGACCGTACATCGCCTTTATACATTTAGAGTCGCACTGTACGTATACGGGCAGCCTGTGGCGCGAGTCGTGAAATATTAAAACCCACGCAATCACGAAGTGTGTGGTGCGCGAGAATATGAGGAAGACCGTCTACCAAACGCAGCCGTCGTACGCTCGATATATATATATATATATATATACATACATATATATATATATATATGTATATATATCTATTAACTGGAGTTGACGGAAACTTTCGACCCACACACCTGTTGGCGCGTATTGTTAGCTCTCTCGCACTCTCGCGGCTAAGAGTTCGCTCTCGCTTTTCGTCGAGTAATACACTACACCACCGCCATTTACCTCTACTCATAATCCTATTATTAAAAAAATTTTAAACGCATCCAAACTCCGTTAACGTTTAACTAACGAGGCATATAATTTTTTTGTTGACAAAATTTGCATAAAAAAAAAAGTTTCGTGGCAAGTTCTAGTTTTTTTTTTTTTTTTTTTTTTTTTTAAAGAGAGACTAGAAAACTTAATGTAATTCTAGTCGGAAAATTTGTCTTTGCATGCATTACTGTTACTTACATTTTTCTTCAAAATCATTCTCAATAGAAATCGAAGAAATTTTAGCTGATCGATGTTTTTTTCCAATCTAGCAAATATGATACTATTTTAGCAAATTACACAATTAATTTTCATATATTTCAGATATTACGAAGTCAGGACAATTTATGTAATGGCAGTCACTGTTCAGAATAATTTCGCTCGACAGATAAGTTGTTACTGAAGATTGAATGTATCGGCGACGTTTCGTATTGGCGAAGGACAACGCCTTTTACGTAAAGGATCATTAGAGAATGAAAGTGGCCCGAGGAAAACAGCGTGGAATGGGAAAGCCGGTTATCGAATTGCGGCAAAACGTGTAAATATATTAATTAACGTATGATTGTTAATTGGCCGCATCACTTGATGTTTAACCAATGTCTAACGTATGTCTGTGATTTACCGAGCGATATTACCATCAACGCCCTTCCATAGTCTCTGATTAATTCATCTTCGCTTTCAAGGTTGTTACCGGAAAAAAGAGGGGCAAAATGGGATAGTGGAGCAAAACAAAATTTTCCAATAATTCTTGGATGTGTGAATGGAACAAAACGGCTCAGAAAATCGGGATGTATCGATGGGGCAAAATGGGGCATTAAAAAATTATTGAAAAATCGCGTTTTGCCCCACTGTTCCATTTTACCCCGCTCTCCCCTACTATGAAACGAAATTCGCGCAGTTGTAATGTCGACGACGTGCCTGCATCGATATTGAAGCAACTGTTGGGTGAGTCACAGGCTTGTACAGGCAATTCTCTATCTTTACATTTTTTTTTCTTATGAATATAATACATACATATAATAAGCCATAGGGTAGGGACATAATACATATACACTTATGAATATAATACATATATATATAACAAGCCATAGGGTGGGACGGGGCAAAACGGATCAGCACCGTCTACTTGACCTTTTATTCAGGCAACGCGATTTTTTTTTCATGCTCCATTTTGCCCCGATCTCTCCGATGTGTTTACATACATCAAAGTAAGGATGGATACTGTTTTGGATATTTGAAAATTGTAGATGTATTTGTAGCTATATGTGGCATCCCCAATTCCGTTTGGACCTCGGTCTCGCCTATCACGTTCTTAGATTGAGCCCGTTTATCTCAGTTCAGTCATATAAACATTGCGTGCTCAATCCAAGATGTTAAGGGTGCGAGCCAGGTCGAAATTGTAGGGAATTCTCCATACAAAGTTGTCCCAGCCCTAAATATAGATATATATAGATAAGCTCGGACTTTCGCTAAAAGTATATGAATGTTTTCCAAAGGTTCGTCGACCCCGATCGAAGACATCCCCGTGACCCATCGCCGATGACCGAGCCTGCCCAGACATAGTAGGACAACAAGCGTTCCTGCGTGGAGAAGCGACCTCGGCTTCCAACATACCACTCGTCATTTCCACGCTCTGTGGACCAACTCGTCCGCACCCCTCGCCGCCCTCGAGAGGGTAGTCGCCGACGGCTATATAAGGCGTCGCAACGCTCGCAGGATGTCAGAACCCCGACGTATCGCAACGCCACCGCGCTTGTTCCACGAATGGGCGTCGCGCTTTGTCACGATTTTATCTGACGCGTTTGCAACGAGGATTTCCGAAGTCGTACACATTGAATTCACCGCAAGTAAGCATAAGAAAAAAGAAAAAAAAAAATCGGTGTTCGGTCTCTTTGTTTTATCATTCGACGTACGAAAAAAAAAATGGAACGGTGAAGATAGAGAATAATCGTCTGCGTTAATTTCCGGAAGAAATTAAAAAGAAAAGTTCAACGAGCTCACAAGTCGCTGCGACTAATTTTGTTTTAACGATTTCTTCGTCGTTCCATCGCTCGTCGATGAATTCCGTTACTTTCGGAATTTAATAATCCATTCGTTTGTTTTTAACGTAGAGAACGAGGATCAGTTCGGTGGAAGAAATAAGAAAAAAAAAACTGTGAAACAGTGCGAGGCAAGTGTCGGCGTCATTATCGGCATCATCGACTCTAAGTTGCTTCGGTCGCGGGAGAAGAAAGATCGGTACATGGTGAGTATAGATAAAATCGAGGAAAAAAAAATTGAAAAATAACAATTGTCTTCGTGTCCTCTCCAGGATAGTGTGACAAAGTTTATTCGCTCGTGTGTTTCCGCCCGGAGGGTCGTACAAACACATGGCGTTGCTCGTGCAAACAAGATCGAGGGAAGAAAGAAAATCCGTACAGTGCTCCAGGCGTTTATGCCGAGCAAGCTCCAAATCAAATTTTTCTTATTCTTTTATCGGTCGGTCTGCGGTAACTCTGCGTCGAGCCACTCTCGCGCATCCCTCTTCGTCATCGAGACTCTTCCATACCCCGACGGTACCCTTGTTTTTCCGGCCACTCTCGTACTCGTAAACGCCACGGTTGATCGGATACACGAGCGCCATTTACTCTCACTTGCAGCATGCACTGGGCCCGCTAAGGGCGAATAACCTTTCGACGACGTCGTGGACCGATATAGTCGTCGTTGGTGCACGGTTGACCGGAACCACGAGACAGCGACGAGCAACAAGTTTCCGTCGGCCGCTCAGCTCATCGATCGGTTTCGGCTTATGGATAACGAGCTCTCTCGAATGAATTCGAACTCGGCAATTAAACTATTGAAACACTGTCAGGAAGCCCACGTTATTTTAATCTTCTTTGATAGGGCTACACGTCAGTATCAGCCATCCGACAGATTCATGCCAGACATACAACTAATAAGTGATACGAATTATATCGTTCACACTCGTCACGTTGTGGCGAACGGTCATCGAAAATTCGGAAATTTTGTCAATATCAGGGAGTTAAAAAAACGTCTCGGAAAATCAGTGGTGGTACGGAAGGAGAAACATTAAGCTGGCTCCTTGCTGGAGCGAAATTTTAAAAATCATTTTGTTTTCACATCCTAATAATTGTAGTCGGTACAATTATTATTTGGTCAGGAAAGACAGGGTATTTTATCCACTGTTTTAGGCCTCATCGTGTACTACTTTAAAGATTGAAGGGAAATATTTCCAGACTCGTATGGTTTAATCCAAAAGAGACTCGACTCGGGATTATCAATGATAATGACGGTGGAAGGCTCGTGGAACTTGTGGATCCAGCAGTGCAATGCACGCATGAATGTCTGGACCGGATGTCGTTGCATGTAACGTATGTAAATGCGTGTACACGAGCGTGGAATATATAAATTGACTTTTCGATCCGTCTCTTTGAAACTCAAGTAAATACGCTTGACATTCAAGCTTCCGTGAATCCATCGAAATTACCGATGTTAATGAAGTTTGCAGGGAAAGCGATGCAGCTTAAGTTTATAATTGGTCGGATGTCGCAAAGCTTAATTGCTCGACATATCGTGCGTACTGCGTGGTGACTTCAAGTCCGGAATTAATATGCAGGCGGTTCTCCAATTATAACGAGACTGCTCCAGGAAGACAAAAATGAACTTTTTTCATACAAGCTGCAGTGTTCGGAAGCTATTACTTATTAAGTTATTGGATTTCTGCTGTATACATCAGAAGCTAATTAAGTCAGAGGACGCGCCATTAAGGGTGAACCTAACGGAGTTTCGCTTGCGTGGAATATAGCGCACGCATAATATAGAAACGAAACATTTTGGCGTAGGTTTCGACTTTTATTTCTCTTGCTTTTACTCGCCCGTATAGATATTATTATTTTTTATTATTCCATTAGTTTATTTGTTTTTCCATCTCCTTGAATTTAAAGTAATACGCTTGGTATTCAAGCTCGTACGAATCTAACGAATTTGCCGATGTTAATGAAGTTTGCAGGGAAAGCGATGCTTAAGTTTATAATTACTCGGATGTCGCGATGTGTAATTGCTCGACATATCGCGCATACCGGATGGTGTTTCCAAGTCCGGCACTAATATGCAGACGTATTTCCAATTATAAGAAGGTTGCCACGGGAAGACAATATTGAGTTTTTTTTTATAAAAGCAACAGTGTTCGGGAAGCTCGCACTTATAAAGTTATTGGCTTTCTGCGATATAAATCAGAAGCTAATTAAGTCAGAGGACACGCCATTAAGGGTGAACCTAACGAAGTTTCGCTTGCGTGGGATATGGCGCACGCATAATTTACGAATTAAATATTTTATCATGATTTTCGACTTCTTTTCTCACTTGTACTATCTCGTATACACATTATAATTTTTATTATTCCATTATTGTATTTGTTTTGTACACGACATTTGTAAAACTAGTCGTTAAAGATACAGAGTTAGAGAAATGTCAAAGCCGCATCAATCGGATTATCTGTACGGAATCGTGGAGTTAAAAACTCTCACGCATTACGAAACTCGATTATCGGGCGTAATATCCTCCGGGATTATAGAGCGCAATATCCATCTCGAGAGACGCAAGTCACATCGGCCAGTTCAGCAGACACGAATATCCCACTCGACTTCGACATAGGTGTATCCTCGTCGAGGACAAATTAGCCGTTCGATCAAGTGTAATTGCCGCATCGACAGCTTAGAAACGAAAGGGCGTATCCGTATAACTTAATACGAGGTTTCCGCCTTTGCGAGGATACGGACGGATGCTAATTAATACACTCTGCGGGTACGAAGTTTCGTGACAAGTATGGACGCTCATACCTAAGGGATTCTCCCTTAAACTCGAACAACTTTAGACCCAACGAAGATATACACGTGGATACCCTATCAAGATATTTTACTATCTAATTTTTACGACCATAACGCAAACCGTTGTATCTACCCAGGCGGCGAAAAGACATCCGATATGAAAGAGTGATCTAAGTGGGTTACATATGTCCATCCGGATGGTATCTGCAAGTTCGCCTACGTCCAAAGGTTAACTTTTTGGATGGGTGGTAATTGTTGGATACCGTCTAGACCGATATAAATAGATAGATTCGTTTATTACGTGTTCTGTAGTCTAAGCCCCCTAAGAGCACCGTACCACAAGGTACAAAACCACGACATAGTCGTAACCACCAACAGTTGTTTACAAACCAAAAAAATTACAAATAAAAATAACGATATGAAAAGAATATAAAACAAAGGTAACATCAAATGAAAATAAAAATATCGATAGAATATGCGACAAAAGTAAGGAAATTTAACAAAACATTAACGAGACGTCCTCCGCGGAAGACCCCCAATGTCAATCACCGTCATATGGAACCCATTTAGATCACTTTTTGATAACAAATTTTCTTGTTTTTCCTGAGTACTCTGCTGCGCGACATCCTTCGGACTAACGCCGATATACGTATCATAATTGTTTCACATTTCCAAGCCACTGGGAATCGACTATTCTCATGATCAAAATTGATTCGATTTATTGTTGCATTTAATTATTTTCGTTACTCAATTTTGTTATTTATTTACATATATTTTCTGATACTGCGAGCAACTATCGGGGATTGTCCGTAGCCGACATCGGGAACGGCGGTTGGCACAATAGTCACTTAGCCCGTACGATTGAATTAGTCGGTGTACATTTGCTCTTCATTATCAGTATTGCGGAGATCGAAGGACTCTGCACTACACAATTACTCCGATAGTGGTTAGTAATTGCGAACCCAAATGACGCTTCTAGCGCCATAAATAAACTTCGCCGTGACGTTGTGGGACGGCGACGCCTCTCTGTTTCGTCAGACCGAAGCTATTTTTGTACACACTGTTGTACACGATGCTTCAAACCTCGAAGGGGCTGTGGTTTTTTTTAAATACATTTGCGTATACAACATCTATTATAAATATATTTTTTTAACAGAGTTTTTTTTTCCTCTTTCAGATGCGGCCTCTCATTCCGATATTTATGGGTTTACTCAACATGGTGACCTCGAGAACAGAGCCGGTACACCTCTTCGACGACAAAATCGTCAATGGTGTTGACAGAGATAATGGCATCGACATGTTTTCGCAATCCGGAAGTTGGAACGCCGGTCCTAACGACTTCGCCGAATTTGAGACACTCGCCGAGCTTCATCAGCCAATTAATTTCGGCGACGGTGGGAACGATCGTCGAGGCTGGGGCGAGTCGGACACGAGCGTCGAGAACGATAAAACGAAGAGGAGAAAAATCGTCACGCTGGACGACAGCGTCGACGGCAAAGCGTTGGAGGAATTCGGTAAGATTTCGCGTTTAAACTTTCCATTTACTCGCCCGTCCGCTGAATCGGATGATCGCGAGAATGCGAAGCCGACGTTGCGGAAAATTGTGAATGGTTTTTGTAATAGTCGCGAGGAGAACGTCGATGTATAAAGAGATCGAAAAAAAAAAATTGCCTCGTCTATTGTACGATCGCTCGAACGTGCAGTCGATGAATCGTGAAGCATGCAAATGAACTACCTGCCTGCATTTTCGAGTGTCGATACGCGCGTGGGTGATGTCAACGTCAGCGATGCTAATAGTAATGTATGGAATTCAGTCTCAGCTGATCCCGCCGTCCCGAGCCCAGTGCGTGCGTGACGACAATCGATCTAGAGGATCAAAGGTCACAGAGAGAACTTTTGTGCCCGTTCAGTAGATAGACACTCTATCATCGAAAAATAATATATGAGCGTATCACACAGAATCGTTTCATATTGTTATAAAATAATAAATACCGCAACAAGTCAAGCGACCACCATACGACCAAAAAAACAACCGGTCGTTTTGTGCCGTTTTGACGACCGTAAAACAACCAATAAAACGACCATTTTGTCGGTTTAGATTTGGTCGTCTTTTCGTTTAAGGACCCAAAAACGACCGAGGTAACGTCTGCTACAACGTGTATCAGTCGTTTTTTGGGTCATTAAAGAAATACGACCAAGCGGAAACTAAAAACTGGTCGTTGTTTTGATCGCACGGTGGTCGCCAAAACGGCACAAAACGACCGGTCGTTTTTAAGTCGTTTCGGCAATCATTCCGAGATCCATTTCATGCCCTGTGAATAATGCTATCTCGGTAATAATTCGAATCCATATTCTCTCGTTGCTCTCTATGCCCTTCATTGCGACATACCCAACAAAACCTTTTAAAAGCGTGGCTAGACGGCGGATTTAAACAAATCTTTCGTCCACCCAGACGGTCAGCTATTAAAAGAATAATCCTCTTGTGCTTGCACGTTCGAATTTATACGAATTTAATATGCGTCGGGTACTGAAATAATCTTCGCGTTTTATGACGAATATTTGATAGCGGGCAATGATAATCCGTTTCTTTTTTAGTCAAATTTTTGACGGACGCAAAAAGATTTATTCCTCTTTTATTCTGCCGTCTGGCGATATTCTCTGATTATGCTGCAAAAATAATGCGAGGTAGAACATATTTTTTCATACCTCCTCCCCGAATCTTGACAATCAGAGTCCCGTAGAAGTAACTGCATTTTATTTCCCATTCCACACCTTGGTCTTTAATATTTTATTCGGGGTATGACGTCGTCTAGAGGAAAGACGATCAAGGCAACATAAGCGATGAAAAAAATGAACATATGAATTTGTAAATCGTGTAACTAGTATTTTCTGCAATTATTTCGAGCTCACTCATACCAGTTTCTATTCTCAGCTCGTTGTTATTTTTATGTTTTTCTAACTGATTTATTTATTGATACAGAAGCTGCAAGTCTTTCGATCGATGAAATGAACGAGAACGAACTGAATCGCCTGTCCAGATTTCTGACGAACGTGCTGCGACAACCGACGTATGAGCCACCTCTCGTGATCGTCGAAGAGCCGCTATTCTTCCAGGACTCCAAAGACACCGACCCCGAAGTCATCGACGAAATCGAGACGCGACCAAGCGTATGGAAGAGGTCGCGTTATTACAGGAAATATCCTGGGAAACGTCAGAAGAGCAGGTATACATCGATATATGCACGACGTACAGTACATACAATACATACTAACGATGAGTTATTCGACTGATCGTCCGGGAAGTACAATTCACAAACTCCTCGACCTCGGCGAGATACATTACTTGATATATGTTTTCGAAGTATCAAGTTTTCAATGCATCCTACTATAAACGGCAATTGTTTTATCTACGTGTAATATTGAAGGACGATGGGACTTTGTATTTTTTTCTTTTTAAGGGTTATCAATGTTTCTTTTAAATGAGTAAGCTCATGACAATCATATTTTTTTCAGATCTCGACACGGTTACGACTACGAAGCCGTCCACTTTTGCAATCCTACTCGGGACGACGTAGTGAAGCTTCTCGTGGCTCTGCACGACGTTCGCCAGGGCAACAAGTCTAGATCGGTGCAATTCTGCAAACGTCGACATTCCGCGGGTATGCTCTTCACGAATATACGGTTTCTCGGCCGGCGAAAGTAATCGAATCAGACTGTGATCAGACGGGAATGACGCGCTCGAGAACGATGAAGATAAATTAACGAGCAAATTGATTTAAAAACAAAAAAAAACACTGCTATCACAATCCCTCAATTGAACATCTGTATCTATTGATAATACAAATATCGTCGCCCATGTAACTACATCCGTCTCGGGGACAAGCGCGAACTACGAATTAGATGTAACAAACGATTATTGATTAAATGAAGTTTTAACGTTTGTGATATACCGATGATAGTCTATTCAACGCTATTGTTAAAAAAAAGTAATCATGCGGAGTCAGAGTTTATTCAATAAAAATTAAATTGTATCTGCCGCACTTGCAGTGAAAAAACTAAACATTGCACGTGGTCAAATCGTCAATCTGATTCGCAGTTCGCGTCGAAGCGTCAAAAGTGACGGCGAGCCAACTCAATATGTCGAAAACGCGAAACAAACAATGACGCTTGAACGAAAAGAGAAGATGAAAAGAAAACTGTGACGATGACCGATTAAGTGTTAGGGTAACCCCCACGAGTTAATAAAATCTTTCGAGCCTAATAACGTAATAACTGGTCGTTGGCTATAATCTCCAACCGTTTTCTCTCTCCTGCCGTTAATCTACCGTCTCATGTCTATTGATCAACAAATTGTCATTAACGCAAAAGACATAATTTAATGAGAACGTGAAGTTGAATTAAATGATAATTTCTATGAAAAGGATTAATCAAAGTGGGCAACGAAAGCACAAAAGCCAATGTTTGGCATCTCAAACATACGTGCCAATAATAACATTCGGATAATCGAAGATTAAGATTAAAGTCCACAACATATATAGTATAGAAAAATATATTTTTATGAGACAGTACTTTAACCGAGGAGGCCTCTCTGAATCTTGTCGTACAATATTGTCTTGTCATGTGCTTAAACTTACACGAATAATCTAAACCGTACCATTGAATAATAAAGTTTCATTGACGTAGCAATTACCGAATTTTGTCTCGTAAAAAATAAGGGACATCAAGGTGTCGTGAACCTGCCGACTTTATTTGAAAAGAAAATGAATAAACACGCGTACGCACACGCTCGTCAATTTTCTTGAGCGACACCTCGATCTTAGCCATGTCAGTGATGGATCGAGTCTCTGCATGGGATCTGTGAGAATCCGGCGCTGAAACCTCGTCCGGATCCGAAGCCGTCGGACACGAAATAAATATCCAAAACTTTGATTCGAGATATGTCTAAATATGCTGGAAAAAAAGAAAAACGTTAAAAAATAATAAACGTCAGTATGCATCGTACTAATGAAAAAATTTAGGAAGTTTGCCCGAGATAAGGACTTAGGATCGAATTTTAGGACGTTAATTTAAACTTATGATCGCTCTTGAGATCGAATTTAAGGTGGAATTTCATTGCGTGCTTAACATCGATTTTAAGTTCAAACTAGCGTCTTAAAATTCGGCCCTTAGAATCTTAGGGGAAATCGCGGGAGAGATTTTAGCCGATATATTTCAGAATATCTCGTTCGATTCCTCACATCTACTTCCTGCCAACGATCTCCCACAGTATCGCCTACTCTGTCCACTGAAAGCCACATAGTCCTTCGTGCAGCCGGTACTGTTCTCGAGATCGAAGTCCAGGAACGCCAGTTCGAGTTGACACGAGTTCGGAGCTTTGTAAAATCTGCGAAAAACAAGGGACATTAACGACCTATACTTGTCTTCTCGACTTGGTCCTTTTACCTGAAACACTTGTTGACGTTGTTCGGATAATTCGTTGGATATTGCGGTGACGAGATTATCCCTTCGACAACGTTGACATCTTCGCATTTTGCCAGAGGAAAGTTCCAGCTTCCGGTGCCCGGATAGCCGGAATTTGCTCCAGGAGAATTTGACCAAGGAAACGTCGTCCCGGAGCCTCCGTTCGCCGGATAGGAGGGAAACGTTGCTCCAGACCCTCCGTTCCCTGGATACGAAGGAAATGCTGCCCCAGGATTGCCCGGATACGAAGGAAACGTTGTTCCAGGATTTCCCGGATACGAGGGAAATGTTACCCCAGATCCTCCATTCCCCGGATAGGAGGGAAACATTGTCGCCGAATTCCCCGGCAGTGTTCCTCCTTCCCGAACGCACCTGGCACCCACCAAGTAAGCGTCCTTCGCCGCGATGGTCCAATCGAAGAAGCTCAGGGTTTGGCAGGTGAGGAGAGGCGAGAAAAAATTTGCCGAGGTACCAGTCTCACCCGACAACTGATGAATGCCCGTCTGTACAGAACTACCAGAATTCCACGACTGCGAACCTCCCGGAACTTCGATCAAGCCGAAGTTCGGTTTCGGATAAGAGTATCCCAAGTTCCGTTTCGTCCTGTGAGAGGAAGAGTTCGCAGCATCCGAAGATCTGTCCCAAACGGATGCAACATCTTCCTGCGTCTTTCCAACGTCTTTCTTCCTTCTCGATCCAAACGGGTAACTGTTCGTGCACGGTTCCTGAACAACTTCGATCAGGAATCCATTGAACTTCGTTCTCGGATATCCGGTGTATCTGACTCCTATCGTCTTCGCAAATGAAGACGATACGGCGGACACTACACTCAGATTCTTCTTGCATCCGCATATCCGACGACCGTCGATCTCCACGTATCCGTGAGAGCAGAAGCTATCATCGTTGCCGTGATTGAAGAACCTGAAGTTGAAACGCATCTGGCAAGTGTTCTGTGAGTACGGTCTGATCGTGTAAACGCAATCGTAAGAATTTCCGGAGTACAGAATCGAAGGAAAGCCCGGACTGGCGAGCAAAAATCTCTGAGCGGAGTAAACTGTGCCGCAGCACTCGGGGTATCTTCCGCCGGCGACGGGATTGACGGTAGCCGGATAGACGCTTCCTGGAGCGAGTCCCAGCGAGGGAATGACGTTAGGATAGCCGTTGCCGACGTTGCTCGATGGAAAGCCAGCCGAAGGTATCCAACCGTTGGGACGGCCACTTCCGGTTGCGACACTGTTGCCCGGAGGATAATTAACCGGTGGTCCGTAGATGAAGGGCGTCCCGTCGAAGACCGATTTGGGGACATTGTTGGGATAGTTCGAGGCCGGAGCGCCGTAAGTCGTCGCCGGATAATAAATACCGCCGAAACCCGATGGACTTCCGGTTCCCACAGAGTCGATCAACGCCGGACCGTTACCCCGAAAGCGTCCCGGTACTTCCAAGTCGGCCTCGAGATTCACGTTTCCCTGACAATCGGCCGTTCCACTGGAATTCTCCAGTACCTCGCCGGTTTTTATATGAGGTTCGAAAACTTTGGCAGGCGGGTAATATGGTCCATCGGGCACACCGTACGATCGAGCTGGGACCACGAACTTCTGATTGATCCTCTGGCGATCTCGGATAAACGGAAGTGGCATCGTGATGTTCGCCGTTGGAGTTTCACGAAAGTCAACGGTCCACCGATTTGGCAAAAGAAAGTCAGTCGGCGGTGGGGTAACGAAGTTTTCTGCATCGCTCTTGGGACCTTTGACCGCCCTCGCGGACGAAGATCTCGTGGAAGCGCCGTTTCCGGTTGATACGTCGTATGTCTCAGGTGGCAAGAATAGATATGACGATATCATCGGAGTCTGCTCCGATTTTATTGACGTGGCAGTGACGATCTCCAGTCTCGTTGCCGTTGGATCGCTAAATGGTTTGCTCCGGTGAACCGGAAGTTCGAGGTTCTCCGGAAGATATCGAGGAATGCTTTGCTGGCCTCGAAGAACTATGTTCTTCTCGCTTCTGTTCAGAGCTTCGATTTTCAGCGGATGTGGATCTTCTCCTCCGGATTGTTCATCATCTTCGAGAGCGAAATCTGTTTCCGGGCGATAGACTGGATAAGAATTTTCAGCCTCGATGAGACCAACGCTTTCGAGATCGTTTCGCGAGCCGATTTTTACATCGACCGCCTTCTCCGCAACGGCTTCGTTGTTTCCTTCCGTTGTTCTTTGCTCGAAGAAGTTTCTGTGCGAAAAAAAAAATGGAGCTTAATAACTCGATTTTACTGTACGATTTTGGGGCAAAATGGACCAGTGTGTCATACCAATGTTTAACGATTGAACGATTGAAGATTTTTTTTTTTTTTTTTTTCAAATACTTACTCGTCGTTCTGTTTTTTACTTTGTCGCCCGAGGCACGGCGAAGTAGTCACCAATATTTTGAAACCCTTTCCACCACCTCCCGCTGAGCTTCGAAATCTAAGAGTGAGACTTTTATTTCTGCCGGGATAACTTCGTATACCGACAACTCTGCCGCAGTAGAAGCTTCGATCACCGACCCTCAGATGATCATCGTCGCAATTTTCCGAAGTTTTCAACGCGAAGTCTAAGAATTGAAGATGATATACTTGGTCGCACTTTGCATGTTCACTTCCGCGCAGTGTGTAAACGCAATCCTGTTTCTCCGGATAATTTTCCGGATAGCCCGGACTGCTTATGGTGTATTGATAGCCCGAGAATTCCCCACCGCAATTGCTCGTCGTGTTTTTAGCTGATGCGAAGATAACACCGTGCAATCCAACGTTTAGTACGAAGACGATGACGAATATTTCTCTTCCGCTCGGATGAATTTTAATTCTCGTTGCACCCCGATCGACGATCATCTTCGAAGGCGTTTGATAAAATAAAAGATATATTAATAAAAATATATAAATCGTACAGAGGTTTTTTTTTTTTTTTTTTTTTTTTTCCTATAAATTAGCGACCGAATCTCGCGGCTGAAAAAAGAAGACTGATCGCTCGACCGCAAGCGTCGATACTCTTATGACACGAGGAGACTGTTTGACGATCTCAAATATTTCCAAGTTTCACTCGTACGTGCTCTCGTGTTTCGCGTTGTTTGAGGAGTGACGACGAGACCGAGGAAACTGGGCGTGACAAAGGATGTGTATAGAAATCGATCGTTAAAAAATTCACTAGTATTTGGGACGTTGACTGAAGTACCGCATTTTTTTTTTTTTTTTTTTCATGCCGCCTAAACACCCGAGAGATCCGCTCGGAGCGTGCACGATGAATGCAACATTTGTCTTACCGACGTTTTGTATCGACGCGACATAGTTTCCTGAATCGGTAGTAGGTCGAACGAGATAAAGAGAGTGGTTTGAGTACAGGGACACTCGAGGATAGTAAAAGTCACTGTCGAGGCTATGTCAAACACCTGCATTTAGCTAAACAAAAATGAATTTTAGTGTCCAGCGAGTACAATCGAAAGTGAGAAGCGTTCTTCCACTTTCCACTTCAACATTCATTCGCGTCACCTCAAATTTCTCATTTCGGTGGAATTTTTTTTTATATATATTTTATATATATTTATATATTTATATATATATTTATATATTTATATATATATTTATATATTTATATATATATTTATATATTTATATATATATTTATATATTTATATATATTTTATATATATATTGGAAAATTGTGGATTTGTTGGCTTCGATATTGATTGGTTTGGAATTCCAGTTTTCATTTATTTATTTATTTTATATACGGGACAACCCCTTGGTGAAAAGATTTTTATATACAAGTGTACGCACGAACGCATAATGTCTTTTTATAGCATATAGAGCGCATATAGATTTCGAAATTCCATTCAATATTCTATATTTTCGAAAATTCGTTTTTCATGGCATATGGAATGGAGTTCGAAATTTCGAAATTCCATTTCATATCGAATGAACATTTAGAAATTAAAAATATTGCATAGATTCGTGCCTAAAGAAATCTTTTGGTGTCGTCGCAAGTGACAACGAATAATATAGAAAGTAGAAAACCGGCCGCTAGTTCGTCGAGGGAAGAAAAAATTCTTTTGCGAAACCGAGTAAATGTTAACTGATGAAACGTATCACCGTTTAGCTCGATGGATGTGCTAGCATGTAGATTTGCACTGCAGGCTGATATCAGCTCAGCTATAATAAAGATTACATGGCGATAATTTCCTTTGTTTCCCGACGGCATTGGCTGCGACTAGCTCGTTCGCTTCTTTTGTTCTTCGCTCCATTCTACACTTGTTCTTGAGGCTTTTTACATATCGCCATGACGCATCTCTTCCGGCCGGCGGAAATTGAAACAACCAGATAAATTATTCTTTGGAATACCCCGCGCAATTGTCATTCTTCTCTTTGACATAATCATTCCTTGAGCTTTGAGAGTAAATAATAATCGTTAAAAACAAATATAAGAAAAAATCTTTACTCCGAAATGTACTTGGATATTTCTCATTGTACTTTATTTTAATTTGTGTGTTTTACAGAAAAATTGTACAATAACAAGTAAGAGTGGATACTATCACGCGGTCAACAGGTCAGAAGAGCGAGCGGTCTGAATCGACCGCGCAGCTCGTCAACTTCCGGTTTCGATGGTGTCGAAGAAAAGACGTTTCTCAAGACGTTCCGCGAATTGTCTCGCGGTCTCGGGCATCGAACAACGCAGCATAGATTTCTTGGCACTCTCGCCGAAGTCTTCATCCAGCAACTTCGCTCACGAGAATGCAAAGTAGACGAGAAGTCGTCGGTTACTTTTGGCAGTATAAGTCGCGCAGCTTCCTCTCGAGAGATCATCCTCCGAACTCGCGAAAATTGAAGCAACGAGATAAACTATTCTTTGGAATAATCCGCGTAATTGTCATTCTTCCGATTGACAAGAACGCTCCTTGAGCTTTGAGAACGAGAAACAATCGTTTAAGAATAATATTAGAAAAATGTTTACTGTGAAATGTACTTAGATATTATCACACGGACAACGTTTCGCTGCGCTCTCTCGTCGTCTTCGGCAATTTCCGGTTTCGATTTTTTTTCTAAGAGAAGATGTTTCTCAAGGCGTTCCTCGAATTGTGTTGCGGTCTCGAGCGTTACTCATCGAAACATAGATTTCTTCACACTCTCGCCCGAAGTCTTCGTTCAGCAGCTTCGCTCGCGAGAATACAAAGTAGACGGAATTCATCGGTTATTTTTGGCAGTATAGTCGCACAGCTTCTTCTCACGAAATCATCCTCGAACTCATTCGTCTCTCACGCAGAAAACGAAGAAAAATTCTCCACATATTTTATCGTAACGACTGCAAGTTTTCATATTTTCTGCAAGTTTTCATCTTTTCTGCAAGTTTTCATCTTTTCTGCAAGTCTTCATCTTTTCTGCAAATTTTCATCTTTTCTGCAAGTTTTCAACTTTTCTGCAAATTTTCATCTTTTCTGCAAGTTTTCAACTTTTCTGCAAATTTTCATCTTTTCTGCAAATTTTCATCTTTTCTGCAAGTTTTCAACTTTTCTGCAAATTTTCAACTTTTCTGCAAATTTTCATATTTTCTGCAAATTTTCATCAATACCGCGTATATTGTGCCCAAAGATCCTCGAACCCCTTCGTCTTTTACGCAGAGAGCAAAGAAAAATTCTCGACGAATTTCATCGTCACAGCCTCGAGTTTAGGTCTCTCCTGTGCAATTCCGCGTATATTATACCCGAAGGCTTGTCGACGGGCAGATAAACCTCCTTGTTCTCGCCCTCGACGAGTTTCGGAAATTTGCTGAGATCCAAATCGAAGTAGTGCTTGTTCGGCATTTTCATCTCTATGCCGCTGATCTGATGGACCTTGTCGAGAACATCCTTCTCCGTGAGATAGAGAGTGTTCTGAACACTGGGAGAGTTGACTCCGGTGGCCGCAGGTCCCGCGAAATTTCGGAGTATGCAGTCCCTCACCGTCATCCAGACTTTGTCGAAATCGACACCGGATGCCGTGGAGAAATCCCACGATGCCGTGACGACCGTGCTGAAGATTCGATCGTTCGCATCGGGCAATGTTCTGTAGTCGTCTTGGATGAAATCCATGAAAGAGCTCTGCGTCGTTTTCAGAACTCGAAGATTCCTAAGTCCTCCTCGTATCCTCGGTGACTCTGATAAGAAAAAAGCGAACGATGATTTTTTTTTTTTTTATTTTTAAATAATACATTGTGCAGAAATCATCGACAGCGATAGCTCGCGGTCGGTGCTTGGATGGGTGACCCGCCTAGCCGGGCACTTGCTGGCGCATCGAATCGTGGAGCGGGAGGTAATTTTCTCGGAAATCGCTGATTATCCTGTAGGAAGACCAATTTCTGGCGAAAGAGCCGTCTGTGCATGGTCACGTTTTTTCCGCAGTTTCTCTGTGCGCCCCCTCGCGTTATGACCAACCTGAAAACCAACCGGTCGATTGGTGCACTAAACCAACTCTCATTCCAACCTTCGAGTAGTTGATTTTTCGGCGATATTAAAAAAATCAACCGTAATAGCCACCAGCCGTTATATGTGTTGGATACAAAGTTGGTTTACGGTTGATTTTTACTAAAACAACCCGATTTCCAACTCCGAGGCAAGAGCTCTCGGTCTTATCGACATAAAGTTGGAAATTGGGTTTTTTTTTTGGGAAAGTTCAACCAACCAACCAATTAACTTTCAATCCGACACATAATGATTGGTATTACGGTAGGTTTGGAATTATCAACCGAAAAGCTACCTACAGAAAGTTGGAGTCAGAGTCGGTTTAGCGCACCAATCGACTGATTGAGTTGCAGTTGTTTCTCAGAAAACAATCCGAATTCAACCGAAAGTTTTCGGTTGGTTGGTCCGCCGAGGGTCTTGTGCGAATGCGACACACTAAGGCGCTAAGTTGGCTGCGGACGCAATCCGGGGGGGGGGGGGGGCGAAAGTAGGATGTGTAAAAAGGATAAGGACCCCGTAAAAGTGGAACATGTATAAAAAAAAAAAAAAAAAAAAAAAAAAAAAAAAAAAAAAATGCATTGTGCAGAAATCTTCGAATCAACAGAAAAGACGAGTGGAGTGCTCACCATTTCTAATCTGTCCCACTTGGCAGTGTCTCAAAGCGGTCGGTGTGAAGACGAAGGCGTGATTGTGGGGAACACCGTCGACCTGATGTCGCGCCCAGGGATACTCCGATACGTTAACGTGAACCTCCTCCACGTGGCTATAAGTGTAGAGGAAGTGGGCGCAAAGAAGAATGCCGAATTCCTCGGGCGACTTGACGCCGAATTTCTTCGCCAGCAGATAGACCGTGTTCTTCTGACTGTCGGTGGCAATGATGTCCCGATTGTTGCCCTCGAGATAGTCCTTCTGCGTGCCGAGACGAAGATGCGTGTCGACCTCGTACTCGCGAATCTCGTGACGATAAGCGTCCTCCCGTTTAACGTAGAGAAGCTTAACGTTATTTTTACCGTATCCGTAGCCACCGAGCTCGTAATTGTTTCTGAAAGAGAAAATAAAATTTTTTCATATCGATATAATCCATTCGTCCTCGTGATTTTATTTCACGAATGCCTTTTTATATTCGTCGGGTCAGTGAATTAAATTTCCATCGCCGGAAGTCGCTGGACCGCACCAGCTTTCATCCACAGGATCCCCAGTGAACACAGTAGTCTAGCAGCAATGTAACAGCAATTTATCCGAAAATATAAAAGATAATATCACGAGAATGTCGCATGTAAATCACACGTAAGTTGCCATCTCCGACTCAGCAATATATAACACTGTTATATCGTCGTGTTATATCGCTGTTACATAATAATGTAACATACAATTTTTATTTTAAAATAAACATATTGTGGCTAATCCCATCATTGGATCAGCATCTTTATCAGTGACAAACTATATTTTACTCTGTCGATAGGAACAAATACATCACAGAAAAACGTTATTAATTCATGTGCCATCGGCAGGACACAAACCCGGGACCCTCGGACTTGTAGACGGTGACCTTATCTATTCAGCTATGTTGGACTTCGGAAGATAATTTTGGCAAATTTTATACACGGTTTAGACCGATTATCTGCGGATCATGACTGATGTATAAACTTCAATTTCTAGCATTAAATATTAGTCGGTGAGCCCTTTGACGCTAATAAGGAAACCATTGATTATTCGCTTGTTATAATTAATTATTTGTTGTTATACATTGTATATATGTATGTTATGTATCTGTTATGAAGCCCGATTTTCTAACCGTAACGCTACAACACTTTGTGACATTAACATTGACCGCAGATTAGCAATGGTCATGAACATTTTTATAAACATGATATCTAAACGTTACAGAGTACAGTTTACATTATTGCAATGTAATTACGTTATAAGCTATTAACATTACCTCATTATCACGATAGTTACACACACATTGTTACATGTATGTTATTATGTAACGGTTACACAACTTTTTATACATAACTATAACGTTACACTGATATATAACAGTTTCATTGATTGCACATAACAATTGAAACATTACATATTACTCCCATGTTATATACCCTCTATATTAAGGTGTGTCAAAAAAAAAATTCATTTTTTTTTTGTTTTTTCAAATTTTCCTCCCATCTTCTTAAACTACAGATTTCAATGGCAAATTGAACCTTGCCAAAGGCGGTGCCTAGAGAAAAAATCCTAAGAGGTGCCGCATTCGACGTTTGTACCCAAATAATGCTGCACCTCTCAAACTTAATTGTCAGTGACTGCATTTCGCTGGATTTTTTTTCATCGATGAAAAAATGTAGTTCTACGGGGTGGGAGGTTAACTTTTTGTCTTTTTTTTTTTTTAATAAACACAAAAGATTTCGTTTTTTTAAATCGTATAATACAGAAAACTAAAAATGTCCAGTAGGGTGAATTTGTTGAAAAAAATTCTTCCCATCCTCAAAAAGTATATATTTTCGTCTAAAAAAAACACCTCCCGAAAGGCAAGGTCGTTGACAATTACGTTTAAAAGGTGCCGCATTTTTTGGGTACAAACGTCGAAAATACGGCACCACTTAGGATTTTTTTTGCTAGGAACCGCTTTTCGCGAGGTTCAATTTTTAATCGAATTCTATACTTTAAAAGTGTGGGACTAACATAAAAAAAATGTCCTTTTTGACAAACACCCTACTATATATATATATATATATATATATAACAATTGTTACATTACATGTAACTTTAATGTTACATTGCCGTAATAAAACGTGTTCACTGGGCGAAGATGTAATAACATAGAGTAATCACGAGGCTTCTGTATACCTTTCGTCATCGTGTGTGGCGCTTAGATTCGGCTGAATGCCGTTCCATTGAATCACATCCGCGGAACTCTCACGAACTTTTCTATCTTCGTGAACAGTTGATTCGGTCTTGTTCCTGTTTGCTCGTCTCTTTCCCTCGAGACTAGCTCGGCGAACTGCCAAGTCTTTCGCAGCCGTCGACGACGTAGTCCTGCCCATGATGGACAGCGAATCGTCACCGAGAGAGCCCAATCTGCTCATCGTGGCTCTTGTGTGTTCCTCTTCGCTTTCGCGACCCTCGTCGAACTTCCCAGCCGCGGAGCGATGACAAAAATTCCACCGACGAACTTTGGAGGATCGCTCGATGAACAAAAAATGCGAACGATCGTCGGTTCGATCGTTTAAACTGCTCGGTACGATAATTCCGCAGTTTCGAATCGTTCGAGAACCATTCACTTCCGGTTCGGACGCTTTATAGTGCAAGAACGCCTAGCGAGTCACGTGACTCCCCCATTCTCAGAACGAATTGACCCCGGGTGCTTGTTGTTAGTCAGATAAATGTCAGACACCACGGGTCTTGACCCACAGACTCTACGTGCGTCTGCGAGGAGAAACGAAAAAAAATTTTATATATATATATATAGACATCGATCGCTTATAAGAAAGAAAATTACATCGCGATTATTTCTCTATTTTGGATTGTACATTTTCGCGGAAACGTTGGACGTCGTAAGTCATATGCATTTCACACGAAACGTGTATAAGTTAAAATGAAGAGATTTTTTTTTTTTTTTTTTTTTTTGCTGCACCAACAACGGCAGTGACACGCGAACATTCAATCTAGTGTGGCAAAAAAGCCACTCATTCTTTCATCATCATTACTTAATCATCATCATCATCAAATCATTACTTTGTATCACTGCAATTATGCGTGATATGCGATAGAGCAAAGGTCTTCGAGACACGAGCCAGTATCTTCGTATTGTTGAAGGTATCACGCCTCATTATCACGTCTCATTGATTTTTATTAATATAATAATTAATTCATTAATTGAGCAGTCTCCGCCGATAACGCGAGGCGTTCGACTCGGCACGCGCTTAGATACAATCGTTATCGATATTTTTTTTTTTTTTTTTTTTTTTTTTCATAACGATAATAATAATAATCGACGGAGTATTGATACATCTATTATATATTATTTAATTATTATTTTTTTTCATTTATTATCGTTTATTCGATATTTTATTATTGGGATTTGTTCAGCAAATAGATCAATTAATTGTTACAAGTAATGAGATTATTTATTCGCGTGGAAAGACCATTATCGTTATCGATAATTTTTTTTTTATAACGATAATAATAACAATCGGCAGAGTATTGATACATCTATTATATATTATTTAATTATTTTTTATTAATTTATTATCATTTATTCGATGTTTTATTATTGGGATTTGTTCAGCAAATAGATCAATTAATTGTTACAAGTAATGAGATTATTTATTCGCGTGGAAAGACCATTATCGTTATCGATAATTTTTTTTTTTTTTTTATAACGATAATAATAACAATCGGCGGAGTATTGATACATCTATTATACATTATTTAACTATTTTTTATTAATTTATTATCATTTATTCGATATTTTATTATTGGGATTTGTTCAGCAAGTAGATAAATTAATTGTTACAAGTAATGAGATTATTTATTCGCGTGGAAAGACCATTATCGTTATCGATAATTTTTTTTTTTTTTTTTATAACGATAATAATAACAATCGGCGGAGTAATGATACATCTATTATATATTATTTAACTATTTTTTATGAATTTATTATCATTTATTCGATATTTTATTATTGGGATTTGGTCAGCAAATAGATCAATTAATTGTTACAAGTAATGAGATTATTTATTCGCGTGGAAAGCCCATTTCGTCGCATGATTAAATGAACATCTAGGGGACTCACTCGTTGAGAGAGGAAGCGTCACTCCGTCGATAAAAAACAATTTTTCCAACATTCGTTATGCAACTGAAATGACTTGATATCGCATTAACCCCCGCGGATAAGATTTTATTCAGAATAAGAACATTTCCAATAACAGCTTTTCACCCATCCTTTGTAACAGCGTCACGTTTTGATAATCCGACCGCAATATTTCTAGTTAGCATTGCGCTTATAAAATAGATTCTTGGAATCGCAGTTCGCTTTTGTGGCCTCCCAGGGATCGAAGTGAAAACACAGAGAGTTCGACGACGATCGATAGATCGTAAACAGCCGTCGTGCTCTTGCAGAGCGCTTCGAGTAAATTCATAATTTCCTTAGAAAGGCAGGTCGCCGAGTTCAATTTATTGCTTAGCTAAATAACGATGCGAATCGCATTCGAATCGGGGACGAAAATAGACCGTTATCCTATTGCAACAGATTCTATACGCATCGCAAACTCGGTTTATCCAAACGACATTTTCTTATCTACCTTCCGGCAGAAGGTCGTTATCGATTATTTTTAATAGACAGCAAGTCACGTCGAACATCAGTTATATTACATAGATAAAGAAAAAATATATATTTTTGAATATTGGATTCATCGTGGAATTTCTTATAGGTAGAATAATACCTCTGTCATAATAATTTTTCATAGTTGCCGATTGAAGATCAACTGACATGAATACAATATTTACAGTATAAGTATAAATTAATTTCACAAAAACACCGTGAATGGAGTACAAAAATTTGGGACGACTATATTTACGTGAGCTATCCTTATCTTTGCAAAAAGTCATATAAATTGAAAACTCTGTATTATGTAGGGCCAAGTACATGAAGTTTTTTACACTTCATGAAAGTTCATTCTTATTTGTTATAATAAAAATCACGAATTCAAGACATAAGATTTCAGGAATCAGATTATAATAGTAACTTGTTCAGTCGTTATTATTTCCGAGCTCGTGTATTAAAGTCAATGGTGTATTGAGCTAAAATATATGTTCGACAGGTGAAACTCATTAATCAGACTGGACAGGTGACTTTTGCAGTATTTAGAAAGATAATCGCTAGTACACTGTAAAAAAAAAATTGTAAATTTAATGTACCGAACTGGAAGTCTTTATGCGAAAACTAGTTCATTAAAATTAAGAAAAATTATTAAAAATAAAGTATTCCCAATGTTTTTAATACACTAAACATTGAATTTTCATCACAATTGTACGTGAACTTTAATATACCAGTTTTTGCATAAAAACTTCCAATCCGGTACATTAAATTCCATACGGGTTTTTTTTTACAGTGTAGATAAGTAGATACCCTGTAAACATAATTTGTAAATTTAATGTACTGGAACTTGAAGTTTGCTTATATTACTTACATTGATTGAACATTAATGTCCTTCTTTTGTAAAATAAATATACCAGACATTAAAATTTCAAATCTGTTGCCCGAAGTTTACACAAATTTTCATGAAAAGTTAGAATTTTTCTGTAAAATTGCAAGGCAAATGTATTTGAACCGTCAGAAACAGTTTATGTAAAAAGCTTCTGTAAAAAAAAATTTTTTTTACAGTGAGGGTAGATCTCAAGTGGAAAGATAATCGCAAAGCCAACGTAATATTTAGAATATTAATCGAAAAGAAAACGTAATCTTTTGAAAGATAATCAGAATATTGTTTCTCGCGGAGTGCTGAAAGCGCGTTCCTTCGAGTAAATGAATCTTAGCGTGACGCGTCGTGTTGTTTTACCAACGGCAAATATACTTGATTTCGAGGCGCTACCGCATCTCTTAAGGTGATAAGAAATACCGTCGTAGGTAACAAAAACTGTACTGAATGCCGGTTTAAAATTGTCTTTTCCTGAGAAATCGGCGGACGCAGTGAAAGACAATTTCCTTGTTTTCGACGGTGTGCCATCGCAAAACGGTATTCAGTACAGTTTTTGTTATCAACTGGGTACGGGGCACGTGGGCTGAAGGCTATTCCAATTGATCTTAATATTTAGATTTGGTCATAACTCATCTATCGAAATACGTTACTGCCGATCCGGAAAACTCACTTTTCAAGTGTTCACTAAATAACAACCATAACATAAACCATCGGGCAAGTTTACGGGTAAATCTATATTGAATTAACGAATTGTATTTCGTAAAATTTAATGTACAATGAACGATCAACGAACTACAGCTGATTCAAGGTCGAATGAAAGATGGAATCTATCAGAGCCACGACATTCTTGCCGAGACTTCTGCAGTTCGAGTCAGGATCACCCCTTATTCCGTCTTCCGACACGTCAGCGAGCCACGCTCTGAATTCGTATATCAATTCCATTATCTCGGGGGTGAGGCCTTCTTTGGGCAGCGTGATTATCACCGACGCTGTATTTTCGATAACGCGCAGTCGCACCTTAGCCTGATCGTGGTATCTCAGAGACCAGGCCAGGTCCAATATCTCCTTTGCCATTTTCGGCACGATGACGCAATTCTCGGCCGCCATCATTATCGTCGAGAGTGCTTTGAGATAATGAACAAGAAGAATGTTCTCCTGATCCTCGAATGATTTTGGGGTGTCGTGCATGCACGTTCCTCTCTGACGAAAGCCGTACAGGAGCGGATAGAAGAACGACGCCGCGACGTCGTTGAATCTGTTCATAGTCGTAACCGGAGATCTCGATGGATGGGCGAATCTTCTTGTGTTCGATTCTATCCTTCTGCTCACGATTTCCTCCCAGTCGATCCGGCTCTCGTTACTGGCTGGCGATACTTCGAAATCGTCGTCGTACAGAGTCTCATGCTTTCTGCTGTTACTCGAATCTATCGTCAGCGATATCCGTTTGGCAACCGGCCTCTTGCGTTCCTTCCGTACTGTTTCCTTCTTACCGTCGACGATCGGCTTAATTTCAATCTTCGATAACTTGCGAGCCGATTCGCTCAATACATCGAGCATGAACAATCTGTCGTTGATAGAATACTCGGTCATTTTCGTGTGAAATTTTTTGCACAAATAGGTCGCAGCTTCCTTCGGATAAACGACGACGACGGCGACGCAAGCGTTAAGCTTTAACAATTCGAAATTCTCGACGTAACTGTTTTCTCTGAGTGACACGAGGATCTCGAGCAATTCGATGCCGAAAGACGCATCATCGTTCGGTAATTGCGACAGAATCAATTCTTCCGAGGCTCTCATCGATTCCGTAAAGATGTTCGGATCGCTGTTCGATTGAGCGTTTATCAAATTTTCCTTAAAGTCTCTCAGGTATAGGGGTCGAAGCTTCTCGGATATAGGCGTGTCGTTGGACATGTCGTAAGGCAAGAGATCGTCATCGCTATCCAAATCTTCATCGTCGTTCTGCGACTGGACTTTGTCGGCTGACTTCTGTTCGATATTGGCCTTTGATACGTTCGTTTTCACGCCTGCGACTTTACGATCGATCGCCACTAAATCTGCTGGTTCGTGTATTGTATCCGTTACGATTCCACACTTTATTGCCAACTCGTAGAGTTTCCTTTGACCTACATCGGGAAATACTTGGGAAGCCGTCGAACATCGATCTTCCTCGATCGAGTCCTCGGGTCGTTTCTCGAGACTTCCAAGATTGCGCAAATTTTCAACAATTTCTCTAGCTAGCTCGGGCATCCCGTCGTACTCGTACTTCAGCCTCGGTGCGTCATCAGAATCCTTCAGCAGTTCTACTAAGATCTCACCGGTGATCATACCGATCCCTCGTACTTCCGCTTGAGTCGATTCGAGATGCGCCGACGTGCCGGCGAAGAGTAATCTTCTCGCGGTATTTTTATCGTGGGTTTTCAAAATCCCTTTCAGCACCCGCACAGACATTATAATCAATTTTGTCACGTACTCGTGTTGCTCCAACGAAGTGTGATTCAAAGCGCTTCTGTCTCCCCAAATGTCCAACAGTCGTATCAAAAGATCGGTTAGAATACGTTCGTCGGAGAATTTCGATAAATAGGCAATCAAGTTTCTCATGAGATTCTCATCATTGTGGTAAGACATCAGCGGTACCTTCACCGTAAGCACGTGTTTCCATTGAGGATTCGTCAGCAGATCGCAGAACACGTCGTCGACTCTAATATTTTTTCCGCTTCGTTTTAAAAACGATACGGCGATCGGTTGTATAGCTGCTCGGTCTATGTTCCTCAAAATGTTGTTTATAAAAATCCTAATGTCTTCAGGATTTTTCGAGCACCAGTTCACCATTATGTCGACCAAATTCTCGAACCTCTGAACGCCGAGAACGATTACGGCTTTGCTGATCAGCATCGAGAGCATATTTAGCTCAGGTGCGTCACCAAGCTTTTGCCGAGCGGAGTTGAGAAACCACATCGCCCTTCCGATATGCACACTGATTATTTCCGCGTACGTGTCGGGCAAAAAGCTGTCGGCGACTTTGCCCCCGAGCTTATTCGCTATTCTGTTGGCCAGCGATACGACGATTTGAAGGGTACTTTGCCACTTGTTTTCCGTTTCCTCTCGTCTCATCGGCCCCGCTTCCTCCGGCTTGGAAACGTCCGTTATAGCCGAAAACAGAGCGTCGCTCTTCATCAATTTTTCTATCAGAACAACGATCGAATTCGTCACTCTGCCATTGGTCGATTTCTTCAGGGCATCCGTCAGTACGATCAGACTCTCGTGAAACATGAGAAAGGACGCGCCGTCGACGACGATCAGCCGCTCGACGAGAGGATCGAGATTGTTTTCGATCATCGGCCAATTGTCGTCGAAAGTATCGGCGACTGACTCCACGAGCTTGCCGTACACAACGCCGTCGATTTCCGGCGTTCTATCCAATCCCGCATACTTTTCGAGTGTAACAGGTCCTGGCAGGTGCCTGTTGAATCCCGCGATGTCAGATCTGAGCCTGTGCAAGACGCTCTCGCTGTTTACACCGCCGATGGAACGCAGTGTTTGTTGCAACTGATCTGCTGCCGCGTCTAAACTCTTCTTTGCTGAACATACAATTTTGGTACTTCCGGTTTCTGCCTGCATCTGCAGAAACAAGAATGGAAAGCCGTTAACCGTCATATTCCAAAACGGAGAAAAAAAAAAGTACCGGAGACTTCAAATACTACTGAGCTCTGCAATATTCCTGTAAAATTACCATCCTGTCTAATGCTTACAGTATCTCCAGATTTCTTTCCCGATGCCACAAAATCCAGCAGCTGTTCAACATTAAGTCTCACATTGGCTCCTTGATCCTTACCATAATTGTCTGTGCTACTGTATGTTCTCAAAGATTCCAAAATAGACCTTCGCTCGTCGAACAACATGGAGAAGCCTTCCGGATGTTGGTCACATAAATATTTCATTACTACTGTAGTCTGTAATGAAAAAGAACAAAAACAAAAAAAACATGCTGTTAGATTGATTTTTTTTTTTTACTACTATCTAATGTTTTCAACGATGCTCTGTGAAAATACATTGTAAATTTAATGTGCAGTAAATTTGCAACGTGCAAATTTGCTCACATTACTTACATTACTTGAACATTAAGGTACTTTTTTTTATAAAATAAAAATACAAGATATTAAAATTACAAATGTTTTGCCCGAAGTTTACAAAAATTGTCATAAAAATTTTACAGTAAAATTGCAACGCACAACTGTTTGAAATTTCAACAACAGTTTATGCAAAAAAAAAAAACTTCCGATAAGTACCATTCATTAATTTCCAAACTAACTTTTCTTAGAGTGTGTATTTCCATACCTTGTACAAAGCATAGCAATCGTTACAGCGGTCGACGAGTATTTTGCACAGCGTCGACGCCAACCGCGACAGCTCGTTATTGAGTAAGAAATCATCTACAATCGATTGCAGTATGGATTCTGAAACAACGCATTACCTATTGTTGAGGTAACATCTGAATTCGAAGAGTAAACAACAACATCGTGTCGTATATTTACCGGTGAGGGTGCAGTGGTACTCCGTTACAACGTCCCGTAACCTTTCTTCCATTTTGTATACTTCAATCGGGGTTAGGCTGGGTGCACTTGAGTGCGGACACTGCGCAAGGCCACGAGAAAGGAGAGCACACACGCGAAAAGTGTCTTGGGTGCGCGCAGTTGTGCGTCAGTGTTGGTGAAAGCGTCGTGGATGCTTTTCTCACCCGCTGTGTCGGTTTTCCCTCAAACTCGTTTTAAACGAAAAACAAAAAGAAAACAATAATGTTAGTCAGAAGTTCGACGATCGGTTGACGCGATTGACCAGAGTGCGCGAAGAAAATGGCACCGACGATCCAGGCGAACGGCGGTAACGCCGACCGGGACAAGCAAACTACGAGGCCCGCCGAGAGGAGGTTTGTCAGCCGCGCTAACCTCTCGCTTCGCTCATTGGCAGATAGACAAATATCGCTTTGGTCCTCAAACTCTATCGTATTATTTCAGACCGGAACTCATATGTCGCGTCAAGTACTGCAACACGCTGCCCGATATTCCATTCGATCCGAAATTCATAACCTATCCGTTCGAGTCGACCAGGTAAGATTTTTTTGCCGCGCGGCAATTCGTGTTGTCGAAAATTCTTAACTGTGAATATCAAAAAAATCTTTCATACAGGTTCATTCAATACAATCCTACGTCCCTCGAGCGCAATTACAAGTACGACGTCCTCACCGAACATGATTTGGGAGTGGAAATTGATCTTATCAACAGAGACACCTACGCCGGCGATCTGAACGTCCAATTGGATCCGGCAGACGAAAAACTACTCGAGGAGGATGTTCCAACGGCGCAGGACTCAAAACGCTCGAGGCATCATGCCCGCAGCGTATCCTGGCTCAGACGTACCGAGTACATATCCACAGAACAGACTAGGTTTCAGCCTCAAACGATGGACAAGGTTGAGGCCAAAGTTGGCTACAGTATCAAAAAGAACTTCAAGGTGAATCAAATTTTTTTTGTCCGTTACTACAATATTTATTATTTGTTTCTAATAAAAATGATTTTTTTTTTCCCCAGGAAGAAACATTGTACATGGATCGCGAGAGTCAGATTAAGGCCATTGAGAAGACGTTTGATGATAACAAAATACCTATAGAAAAACATTACAGCAAGCCCAATGTTGTGCCTGTGGAGGTCTTCCCTGTTTACCCCGATTTCAAGGTAACTCGTCGCGTGACTTTTCAACAACAATCGATTATCGTCGTATCTTTGTTATAAATATAAAATTTACGTTGCATTTTCCAGCTGTGGAAATATCCGTGCGCCCAAGTCATATTCGACTCGGATCCGGCGCCTTCCGGTCGTTCCGTACCGGCTCAGATCGAAGAAATGTCGCAGGCGATGATTCGGTGATTATCACTCCGACGCCAACGTTGTTTCGTTGTGCCTTTGAATTAATCTCGAGAAATTTCCTGTAACCGTATTATATTTTCAGGGGTGTTATGGACGAGAGCGGTGAACAATTCGTTGCTTACTTTTTGCCGTTGGACGAAACGATGGACAAGCGACGAAGGGATTTCACCGCCGGCATCGACTACGCCGACGAGGAGGAATACGATTACAAAATGGCTCGCGAGTACAACTGGAACGTCAAGAGCAAAGCGTCGAAGGGATACGAGGAGAATTACTTCCTCGTTATGCGAGAAGACGGAGTTTACTACAACGAACTGGAGACGCGCGTGCGTCTCAGCAAGCGTCGCCAGAAGGCCGGTCAGCAGCCGAACAACACGCGACTGATTGTTCGTCACAGGCCGCTCAACGCCAACGAATTCAGGATGCAGCGCTATCGGGAAAAGCAGCTCGAGCCGCCGAACGAGGATGACGAGGAGGAGGAGGAGGACGACGACGACGACGACGAAGAGGAGGAGGAGGAAAATCAGGCGGAGACGGAAAAGAACGACGACAAAGGTTCGGAACAATGATTTTTCAAAGGCGATTCTCAAAAATTTTCATTGCGACTGAAACTTCGATTTTGTCTTTCAGCTGGTTCGGAGAACGAGGATGGTTCACGTGCGTCCTCACGCGCCTCCTCACGAGCGTCGAGCAAAAAATCTCGCTCAAAGTCACGTTCGCGCTCGAAGTCAGGATCCCGCTCGACATCTCGATCTCCAACAAAGTCCCGATCGTCGTCGAAGTCGGGCTCTCGCTCGCCTAGAAAATCTCGCTCGCGCTCTCGCTCGAAGTCTCAGTCACCGGATCGTCGGAGCAAATCGGGATCTCGTTCGGGCACGCCGCAGTCGAGAGCCTCGTCGAAATCGGGCTCTCGGTCGCGTTCCGGCTCTCCGGCGAAATCGCGATCACGCTCCCCATCGCGATCGAGATCTCGATCGAAGTCAAAGTCACGCTCGAGATCGAGATCGGGCAGTGGCAGCGGTAGCGGAAGCGGCAGCGGCAGCAGCGACAGTGGTTCCGACAGCGAGTGAGCTCGCAATTGTAATGCGATCTTTTACAATTCACTGTAAAAAAAAAATTGTAATCATACCGGACTGGAAGTTTTTATGCAAAAACTGAAACATTAAATTTAATATGCAATTATGATGACAAATTAATATACTGTTTCATTAACATTAAAGTAAATTATTTAAAATAAAGTATTCCCAATGTTTTCAATGCACTGAACACTAATTTTTCATCACAATGGTACACGAAATTTAATATACCAGTTTTTGCATAAAAACTTTCGGTCCGGTACGTTAAATTTCATACAAATTTTTTTTACAGCGAATCTATTAATTATCATTGTAAAGACTCGCTTATGGATTTTTGTCTCAATTATCATTACCATTGTTGCTATTATTATTATCATTTCAAGGTTGAAGACATTCGATCAGACATGTGCACCGTATCGTGTAAAAAAAAATAATAATAATGTAAAGAGAGAAAGGACGACGAGAATAACTATAGCGGCTCGCAATCGAGCGAGACCCACCAAGTGTTACTTATGTAATGTATAATGTATACCGCGATTGTTCACAAAAGTCTATCGATCGTAACATATGTTGTAAACGGATAGATGATCTACGTGCACTCGTTTATCGTGGGAAAAAAAAATTAATAGAACGACGAATTTCTCTATGCACGATATCTTATCTCTGATCTGTCGCTGTCCCTTGCCCCGATTGAATCTTCCTGATGAGGAGAAGCACGACAAATCTGAGGATTTGAATTTCGCGCGGGATTGTTACGGAATCCGTTGACACCGACAGAGGCGCGATGGTAACAAAATTATAGTTTCTCGGGTTCGCCGGCACGTTGCAGCGCCACGCTCGTGTCGAACCACGTAAAAACCAAGCGCATCTCCCTACTTCTCTCTGGTGTGTTGAGCCTCAAGAGTTGCTCGAAGTTGCGTCATCTCTGACCTATCCAGCGAGCAGAGCACCGTGGTGCGCGCACATGGCAAGACTGCGCTCCGTACTGTTCGTATAAAACTGTCATACGTCAAACATCGCCGATACATAAATCTTTATTTTAATCGCCAAGTCCGAACAGCACCGATCAGAGGTAAGTGAGTGAAGTGCGCTGACGTGTTACACACTCTCCGTCGAACAGATTTCATTGGACGTTTTTTGGAGCATGGCCAGTGTCGTTTGGACAGTCGTGCGTATGTTCAGGCTTCACTTTATTACGAGTTCCGAAAACATTGACCCTGAGAGAGATCGGCGCGCAGGTGGACTTCGTTCACGAGTACACGATTGCGACGCAGCGATCTCGAATGACACGCTGCAGTTACGGAAATTCTCTCTAATCATTCTCTCGTAGAGTATAAATGCATTGTTCGAATCGATGAGGTAATAAAGCATTGAGCGATTCGCTCCTGTCCCGAATGCTACGGTGCAATAGATAAGCGCCAAAAAAAAACCACATAGTGAGTCACATTCCACGTCGGTTCAGCTGACGCTTTCGAATTTTACCGTAGCGGTTAATCGATCGACTGATAGAATTCCACGAATTTGTTTTTTTTCTTTCTACTTCATCGCTATCTCTGCATATTAGATTTTATAATCGACGAAAGAACAACTTACCCGACGTGCACGTTCGGACGCGAATTATTACCTGCAAAACAAACCTTACCGCGTCATTAATACCGCCGCGAAAATGTCATGGCCGATTTCCTTACAGTTTCAAGGCCCTATCGGGTAAATACAAACGATCGGCATCGCGCGAATACTCGTGTTGCGAATCTCCAGTCGCAAGCCCTGTGATTATCGCGTGAACTCTCGCTGAAACAATGCACGCCAAGATTCTATAGTGATAGAAATTCTGCATGGCTCACTCGTACCGAGTACTGCGAATTACACATTAACGGTGGCAATCTTCTACGAAGATTGATAACGATCATGATGTAGACTCCGCAAAAAACGCAACGATCTTTTTCTCCTCTACCCCCCCCCCCCCCCCCCCCTCCTGCGGTCGTTAATCGATCGGCGCTTGTTTATCTCGAAAAGTCGCGTGACCGATTTGCCTGTGTTCCAGATGGCGCCAAGGAATAAAGAAAACTCTTCGGGAAACAGGAAGAAAAAAGTTGTCTCCGAGGAGGACGACGACGAGGATTACAGGAGACGTCGCGATAGAAATAATCAGGTTTGCGTTACATTTATGTTACATCGCCAAAAAAAAATTAACCTATTTATATCGAGCTGTACAAACATCAACGTTGCCTCTGTAATTACAGGCGGTAAAACGATCGAGAGTCAAGAGCAAGATGCGAACGCAGCAGACGCTCGAGCGGGTTAACCAATTAAAAACTGAGAACGAATTGCTGGAGGAGAAGATCAAGATGCTGACGAAAGAGCTTGGATTCCTGAAGGACTTGTTTCTCGCACACGCCGGTAAGTTACCGACCGATGATTTTTTTTTATTTTTCCTAATTAATTAGGATAACTCAGGCGCTACTGTTCTGTCGTTCCAGGCTCGAATCAACACGCTCCGAACCTGCAAGACGTCGATCTGAACGCTCTCCTAGCGGAGGAGCCGAAGATGGTCGATCAATCGAAGGGAATGACGAAACTCTAGAGTCACCGGACTCCGCGTACGGAACACTAAAAAAAAAAAAATATGGAGATCATCGAATCTCATGGAAAATGAAAGACAAAGACAAAAAACGAAAAAAACAAACTAAACGTGTCCACGAATTGTCGTTCGGTTCAAAAGCGCGAATCGGTTATCTTGGAAAGATGCCAAAGTTTCGCGGGAAAAATCGCAACAGCCTGCAAAAAAAAAAAAAAACAAATCTGAACGATGGACAAAAAAGTTTTACAGCGTTCCTCTTGTATAGACTTACCGGTGAGCGTTCGCGAAGGAATAGATCAACGGATATTGAGAGTGAAGAAATGAAGAGAACTCCAATGGGGCTTGAAGCCTTCTTAATTCGTTGAATTATCGTATCGCTGAACGACGAAATTTAAAGAAATTTTGGGCGTAGGGAGAGAAAGAGTCAGAGCACAGACCGTGCCTTTGACTCACGGTCCGTATATATACATATACATATATATACGTATATTTTTTTTTAAACATTCGTCCGTCACGTTAATTCCGTCGCGCGTTTCAGTGCTACGGAACGATTGCATGTCTCCGTGAGATCTGCAATTTTCGGCAATGTGAAAAAGGAAAAGAAAATTACAAAAAATTTATTTATATTTCTATCTCTGTTTCTAGGTATACTGTGATTGTACCTAATAATTTTTATTCGAGTCAGAGCGTGTAGTTTAAAGTTGAAAAGCGTTTTCAGTACTGCGTATTAGCGTCGTTACGACGAATTATATTTACGAATTATATTTTATATTGGGCGCGACGATAAAGCATTGTGTTGTTTTTTTGTATAAATAAACTGATGATTTATAGAGTAGAATAAACAGTTAAAAAAATCTACGAAAATATTTCAGGGCTTACGGCGAGTTTGTTTGTTTGTTTTTTTATTCGGAACTTCGAAACTCCGGCTGCCACAGTAATTTTTTTTTGTATCCCTTTATCGAGTGACGAATCTTCCAAGCTGTCCGGAAAATCATCGGTGGCACCTGTAGCCTTCAGTCTTCGCCGCCGAAAAGAGCCGATCGATTCTCCGCTCTGATTGGTCGACGTTTTCAGTGCCGTCCGCTGAGTGCGAAGAACCCGCCTTGCAAACGTAAAATCTGACTCCCATTTTTTTTTCTTCTCTACGGCTATGCATCTCATTCGCATTGGTAAGGATTAAAGCAAATTACACAAAATCATTGAAAATTTAGTGTCCACGATAATTCTCCCGAAAACTCATATTAATGCATTCACAGCCAAGTGAACGATCGGCGAGTGACGAATCCACGTGTATCGGAAAAATGAACTCGAGAATTCGTCTAGGCGATGTCGATTACTTTTCCCATCCGCGACCAATGGTAAGTCGCCCGAAAAGCGAGCTCCGTCGCGCCGTCGAGTAGAAACGTCCCGCATAAATCGGACGAACGTCGCATTGGTCGAAAAAGCCGGTTGGTCGCTTCGTTTTCTAATCGCAGGTGTAAACTCGATATCCCGTGATAGTGTCTCGAGGACTTGTACAGAAAACATTTGTGAGAAAAAAAAGGGGGCTCCGCATTGTCGTGTTACGAGTATGTCGACGGTAGCACGAACGATGGTGCCGTCGCGCTAGTGGATCTAGCAGACGACATGTTGGCTACAGGGAGCACCTCGTCTCGGACGTTTCGGTCGCGAGTTACCTCGGGGTTTCTTGAGTGAGGAGCTTCGAGAGCTCGTGCGGAGGACGAGGGCGAGACAGAGAGTGAACAAGCGAGAGAGAGAGTGTACGGTGGACTCGTGTGAACGAGAGCGTACGCGCGCGCGGCGCGGGGGGGGGGGAGGGTGGGGGTCCGCGGGTGTGCAGTGTCGGCCTGGCCGTAGACGTCGACGAGCAGGTGGAGGAGTTGCTTGAACGGTACGCGGGGGGGAACGGGGACCGGGACCGACTACCGAAAAAAAATTATCGAGCAACGGTGAAAAATCTCTTGGCCGTTAGCTTTAGTTTGAAGAAAGAAAACATAAAAAAACGCTATAGAGCGATAGCGTGAGAGGAAAAACGCTTTGACCGAGAGCTACACAGTAGCGGAGTAAGAGCGTGAGTTTGTGTGCGTGTCTGTGTGTGTGTGTGTGTGTCTGTGTGTGTGCAGCGGGAGAATCGAGCGACCCCTCGGGCGTTCGGGAAGACTGGCTCGAGAGAGAAAGAAACATAGAGCCATAGTGGCCGCCGGGGGTGGTGGAAATTCTCTCCGTGTTATCCAGGAGGAACACCGGCCACGGGAGAATAAAAGAAGGGAGAATATATACGTGTCATCGTGGCCGAGAGCGCAGGACCCGGCCAGTACGCACGGGTACTGAACTGTACTGTTCGTCGGGTGAACGACTAAGCGAGGGATAGTCGTGGCGAGACAAAAGTAACAGACCAAGAGAGAAATTTGAAAGAAAAAAGGAAAAAAAATCGTGAATCTCTTAACTCGCAGCCTGGTGAATCGTCTTCGCTGAATCGTTCGCGTCCCGTGTGCGATAGCGCGCGCGCGCGCCTGTCCGTCTGTCAACCGCTCCTCGGCTCGCTTGATTCGGAACGGCAGAGAGAGGACTACGAGCGAGACCGATCTATTTTAACGTTCCCCGCCGCGCGCCTTCGTGTGATCGTTCCCCCGTGTTCGTCAGAGGCGGTGCTCTCCGCGCTACGGAGTGCTAGCGCTCGCCGCTGCCGCTGGTGCCTTCGACACTGTACCGGTGGATGAGGCGCGAGCGAGAGGGACACAAAAGCGCGAGTGAGACGGCAAGAGCGAGGCATAAAGAGAGGAGGAGGAGGAGGAGGGGGAGGAGAAGGAGGAGGTAACACGGTACAGGCAGTGAGAACCGAGGCCGTACCTCGGGCCGTGCACGCGCCGTGTGTACGTCGTCCGTGTCTCTCTTCGTCGTCGTCGTCGTCGTTTCAACTTCAACGAGACGAAACGATTCTCCCATCGGCTGCCGTTAGCGGGCATCGGGAGTGCATAGAGTTGTTGTTTTTTTGTTTTTTTTTTCGTGTACCAAACGAAACCTTCGGGTGTTACACGAGCTTTCGCACAGAGGCGAAAAGAGAGACGAAGGAAAAGAAGCAACAAAAAAAGAAAACACAAGAAAAAATACGAGTGTGTGTGTGTGTGTGTGTGTGTGCGCGCGCGCTCCCGCCCTCGTCTCTCGTTCTCCCTTTTTTGCCCCGCGATAATTTTCCCTGGAAGAGAGCTACCTGCCGCCGCCGCGGGTAGCTTAAGCTCCGGGTGATAGAGACTGATATATATAGCACACACACGGGTTACAACACTTCGTATAGCTCAATACGTAAAATCGGCCGGTGTCTTTCTTTTTTTTTTTTTTTTTCTGCGAGTGGCGTAAAAATAAATTTAATATATAAATAAAATTTAACAAAAAAGAAGGAATTAAACTAAAGAGAGAAAAAAAAACATCGCGCCCGGAAACAATAAACTACACGATACGGTAACGAAGAAACGTAAGAGGAATTTACTTTAAAGTCAAACGAGCGAAACGAGTTAAATATTTCGAGCACAGCGGTGACAGCAGGTGTGTTTTTCACGAAGGAGTCAAGTGAGAGTGAAATTCGCGGAAGATACTCACTGCTATATACATATATATATATACATACATATATATATATATATACATAATATATATATCTATATACCCACAGGAGTAAAATAAGAGGATCCGAAATCGGAAGAGGGGAATTTTCGTCTAGCTTCTCATCTCGTTCTCGACGAGGCCGCTTGGATATTAGTACAGTCGGTTGACTCGCGAGGCGAGTAAGCTTCTCGGTCGCTGGTTTAATAGCTAAACACACCTCGACGCTCGGGGGCTAACGATCGGGGCCGGCGAGCTCCTCTGTCGAGGGAACCCTCTCGCCTCTTTCTCTAAGCTTCTTACTATATCGCTGTAACGCTACGCGAAACACGGCGCTCTCGATAGCCTCCATCGCCCCGTCGTCGACGAGCCGTACTCGTCGTTCGCGTGACGAATCAATCCGCCGTCGAGACGGGACCAGCGGAACGGACGGAATAAGTCGAAAGAATAAATAAGAGGAACGTAAGAGGGGAGTCGGGCAGGTGTCGCGCGGTTGTCCTCTTGAAAAAAAAAAAAAAAAAAGGAAAGAAACTGCACACATCTGTATCTCGTTCCGAACAATCGTAACCTCGACTCTCGCTCTCGCCGTATCTTCGATATCTCTCGGTCTCTCTCGCAGTTGTCTCACTGTGCACGCGGCACCGTTTCGACAGGGTCGCGCCGGGGACCCGCCGCGCCGTGTACGGTGTAGTTATGGTTTCGCGGGACGAGGTGGAAGAAGGTGTAAAGTGAGATCTCGAGAGAGAGAGCGCGCGCGCGCGCGCGCGCGCGAGTGTGCGTCCGTCTGCCCGCGCGACTCTCAGTGAGGCCGAGTGAGTGACGGAGCGCCGGAGAGTAGAGGATAAGGACATCGGCGCTCGGGCCGACAACATCAAACCGTTGATATTGGCATTTTTTTTTTTTAGAATAAATTCACCGTGCTCGAACATAAATAATACCATCGAGAGGGGAAAAAAAGCAAGAAAAAAATTACATAAAAGACAAATAGAAACGCGCGGTAAGCGCGGTAAACGCAAGTGTGCCGGTTTGGCAGTTTGGCAGGGGGGGGGGGAGTATCCGTTCGCACGATACTTCTAGAGTATTATTGTCAAAGTGAAGAAGAATCGCGGCGCAGGGGCGACCCTGTCGGTCGGGGGCAGTGGGGCCGACGAAGGTGCCGGTGATAGTGGAGGACGAGGAGGAGGTGGAAATTGTTGTGCAGTTTTGAATAGTGCGGAGGGCGGTGAAGTTGTCAAAAGTGTCGAGAATTGTGAAATCGCCGGCAACGGCGGCGAAGGTGGGTGCACGAGGAGTGTCGGTGTCGTTGATTCGTCGTCGTCGACGACGACTGTCGCGGTGCGCGGTGAACGGGAGGAACGAGCCGAGGAGGTCGCGTGTCTCTCTTGTGTCATGGGGTGCTTCGGCAGCCAGAGCAGCAAGGCCAGCCAGGATGACAGCAAGAACCAGAAGAGGCGCTCCGACGCTATCACGAGACAGCTACAGAAGGACAAACAGGTGTACAGGGCCACCCATAGGCTCCTGTTGCTCGGTAAGAATTCAATTGTTATTATTATTATTATTATTTACCAAAAAATCCCGAGAAAGCGTTTTCATCGAACATTTCATACGATTAAAAAAAAAGTGATATATGCAAAATATATATGTCGTATATTTTCTCCTGTTGCTCGGTAAGAATTCGATTGTTATTATTATTTTTTTTTACCAAAAAATCCCAAGAAAGCGTTTTCATCGAACATTTCATACGATTAAAAAAAAGTGATATATGCAAAATATATATGTCGTATATTTTCTCCTGTTGCTCGGTAAGAATTCGATTGTTATTATTATTTTTTTTTTTTACCAAAAAATCCCAAGAAAGCGTTTTCATCGAACATTTCATACGATTAAAAAAAAGTGATATATGCAAAATATATATGTCGTATATTTTCTCCTGTTGCTCGGTAACAATTCGATTGTTATTATTATTATTTTTTTTTTTTTACCAAAAAATCCCAAGAAAGCGTTTTCATCGAACATTTCATACGATTAAAAAAAAGTGATATATGCAAAATATATATGTCGTATATTTTCTCCTGTTGCTCGGTAACAATTCGATTGTTATTATTATTATTATTATTTTTTTACCAAAAAATCCCAAGAAAGCGTTTTCATCGAACATTTCATACGATTAAAAAAAAAGTGATATATGCAAAATATATATGTCGTATATTTTCTCCTGTTGCTCGGTAAGAATTCGATTGTTATTATTATTATTTTTTTTACCAAAAAATCCCAAGAAAGCGTTTTCATCGAACATTTCATACGATTAAAAAAAAGTGATGTATGCAACATATATATGTCGTATATTTTCTCCTGTTGCTCGGTAAGAATTCGATTGTTATTATTATTTTTTTTTTTTACCAAAAAATCCCAAGAAAGCGTTTTCATCGAACATTTCATACGATTAAAAAAAAGTGATATATGCAAAATATATATGTCGTATATTTTCTCCTGTTGCTCGGTAAGAATTCGATTGTTATTATTATTTTATTTTTTTTTACCAAAAAATCCCAAGAAAGCGTTTTCATCGAACATTTCATACGATTAAAAAAAAGTGATATATGCAAAATATATATGTCGTATATTTTCTCCTGTTGCTCGGTAACAATTCGATTGTTATTATTATTATTATTTTTACCACAAAATCCCAAGAAAGCGTTTTCATCGAACATTTCATACGAATAAAAAAAAGTGATATATGCAACATATATATGTCGTATATTTTCTCCTGTTGCTCGGTAAGAATTCGATTGTTATTATTATTATTTTTTTTTTACCACAAAATCCCAAGAAAGCGTTTTCATCGAACATTTCATATGATTAAAAAAAAAGTGATATATGCAAAATATATATGTCGTATATTTTCTCCTGTTGCTCGGTAATTATAATAATAATGTTATTATTATTTTTTTACCAAAAAATCCCAAGAAATCGTTTTCATCGATCATTTCATACGAATAAAAAAAAAGTGATATATGCAAAATACATATGTCGTATATTTATCTGAGATAATACTTCAACACATCATGTATTATAATATTATAAAATATATTTCGTATTTCATACGAAAAAAAAAACGAAGAAATTAGTATATGCAAAATATATGTGTCACATATGTATTTGACATAACACTTCAAAATATGATATGTCATGTTATTATAAAATATGTTTCGTATTTCATGAGAACAAAAAAAATCTATTGATACATATAGCAAAATATATGTCACATATGTATTTGGGCGTATACTTCAAACAATTGTACACTTCAATATTATAACTAAATATGTTTGCATTGCACAGTGTCGGGTATGTATCGTGTCTATTCTCCCCTCGGTGGGGCAGGGGGAGGCTGCCCTCGCGTAATTCGTAACCCTAATTCTAAGCGGAACAAATTGCTTCGACAAATTTTTCGACGAGTTTGCAATTCGATCGAATATCGCAATTAGCCTCGACCCGTTAATTATACCGCGATGTATCATACAAGAGAAACGGATTACGCGATGCTCCTATTCATATTTTCATCCCCCTCCCTTCCGGATGGGGGGGGGGAGGGGAGGGGAGGGTAGTTATACAAACGGGACGTTCCAATTCCACGAGCGGACCGTTATGTATAACACCTAGCACGCGCCCACTGAGCAACAGCTGCTAACTACGTTACGTCGCTGCTGCATAATTACAGAGCATGTTACGGCGGATCACCACGCGCCAAGGAACTATAATCGCCTCGCTACATATTATACACATACGTCTTTTGGGATGTCGTTGTACACATATATGATGAACACACACACGCGAAACAGTGTTATTATTAGTCGGGTGTAGGTGCTGAGCGGATAACAAAAAGGGCGATAAAAAATAAATAAATAAATAAATAAATTCTTTCTTTGATCGTCGCGAAAACAGCGATACGAAAGAAATCAATAATTCCGTCCGTCTGTCAGGGAATGAGAGGGACACAAAAAAAAAAAGCTCCTTCACTAGTTCGAGTACGCTTGCCGAGTTGCAGAGCTTATTCGAGCCTCTCTTGCCTTCTGTAGTTCTTCGTTTTATGATCGACAAACGCTTTCTTTTTTAAATTCTTCTCAACGCCTTTCACCTTCGTTTCCATAAATCTACGATGTTCCTTCAGTCACTTAACGTTCGCCTGTGCAATTTCGTTTTTCAGGTGCCGGAGAGTCCGGGAAAAGCACGATCGTCAAGCAGATGAGGATATTGCACGTGAATGGCTTCAGTGAAGCGTAAGTTCGCTCATTCGTTCGGACCCTGGCGTCTTCGATGGGGATATCCGATATAGAAAAATGGGGACACCGCTGCAACTCCATCGAATCGCAACTCTGCCGGAATAAAATGGCTCTGCCGAAATTCTGTCCAGACTCTGCCGTAAAGGCAACTCCACCGAATAAACAAGTCCAACCGATCTAAAGTCCCCACGTAACTTGGCCAGACAACGAGCCAACCAGTTCGAACAGCAGCTTGTAATTCCACCGCGTTACAACTGTACCGGAAGGCCTACGAAAACGTCTCTGCCGTACTATAAACTCTACGGCGTTACACGCGACTCTTCTAGATTAAAAACCTCTGGACAGTGGCATTCGTCGGGTGGAGTTGTCTTACGCGGAAGAGTTCGGGCAGAGGCTTCTCTTTCCGGTAGAATTACATCTGGTGGAGATGAGAATGCATCGAATATAGAACATCCTTACCAATGTGTCGTATCAGCGTCTATGTACAGGTTATTTATACGCACAATGTTGTCCGCATTGATAATCAGCAGTGGGATTCGATGATGTTAACAATCTCGATTATAAATAGTCTGTCGAGATAACGTTACGACAAAAATAACCATCCAATTGCTTATGCGTCCAGTCGCTGGTGTAAATGTATTTGGAATGTATCTTGAATTACGAACGACAGCGATTGCGTAAAGCCGTACGTTTATACGCCGAAGGACAATATTGGCCATGAGTCTTTGTACGATTCTATGTTGGACAAAGGCGCATAAATCCGTAGTTGAACGTAACAGTTCGGAGGCTGAATTTCGAGTACCGTGACAATTAGAGTCTCCAATTTCACACGTTATCAGTTCCGGCGAACGTAAATATATTAACTGGGTTCAATAATCTTTTCGGAGCGCTACACTGAGAAAAACAAGGGTGCCAAGCAATTTGCACATGGTTTCCATATTTGTTACAACTTTGCGCGTAGCTATCTCTATGAGAATGTTCGTTAATCGCCGCCTCCACGTGGAGGAAACTCTAAGCGCATAAATGCGATAAATGAGGAAGCCACATGCAAATTACTCTGCACCTCTTTTTCGTAAAATAATACAGTGTCTACATCCCAAAAAATTGGAAGGTCAAAATTTACCGCAAAATTTATTGTAGAACATCGCTAACTGAAATTTGGATAATTCGTCGGTTTGAGGCTGTTTTCTAACCTATTCTTCACCGCTGATTATAACACTGTAACGCATTTTACTCGTAGCGTGATATTTGATTCGAAAACACATTTCAATCGCAAAAAAACTAACTCTTAGTCAAATTCAAAAATACAAAAATGTCATATCATTTAAACGATTAGGTAATCTATTTCTTTTTTCAAATTTAATATCAAACGTTCGGAAATCAATTTATCTTCAAAATTTGAGCTCACTACCTCCGTGTTTACATAAAGTGTAAGGCATTTTTAGTAATTTTCAAAAAAAAAAAAAAAAACAGAACCCCAAAAATATGACCGCTCCGATATATGTTTATCAAGTTCAATACCAAAGGTCTTTGATTTAAAAAAAAAAAATTATATTTGTGTGCAGTGCTGAAACGATAGCCCACAATTTACGCAAGTTAGAGGTACATCAGATATTTTTCAAAAAAATTTAACTGAACGAAGAGACGCGACCATTCTACTACTGGACCAAATTTAAACCCGCTGTGACAACGGCGCCCTCAAACACACACACCCACACACAAATCCGGACGCCACCTAAAAATTGCGTTTCTCGACATTTTGGACCATTTCCAGTACGCTGACACTACATTCATGACATTTTTTTTTTTTTTTTTTTACGAAAGCAGCTTCTTTTGCGATTAAGCAAAAAATAAAAATAAATCTTATAAAGTAATATGATAGTCTTGTATAAAAAAAAAAAAAAAAAAAAAAAAAAGACGTCGATAACTGATACAAAACGGAAACGAGCATATCCGAAAAATTCTAATCGGATCTTAATAATTACACGCTCACCCGAGTGCACCTCTGCGACATAGAATTACCGTAACCAGAGATCAACGTACACTCTCATGTGATTCTGCACGTTGACCAGACAGATCTGATATAATTTGTCGCTTTACATGTTTATTCAACTGTGAAGTGAAAGAAAAAAAAAAAGATGTTAAAAAAAAAAAAAAAATCGTCGATTAAACGAGCGTACGCGCGTGGAAATAACGCTCCCATCGATGACGACAAATTGACGTCGACGAGGTCCTGATATACATCGCACAGGCGGCGCGTACGCCTCATCGGCGATGCAGATGCAAGGATTTTCCCGAACGCCGCCCGCTCTATATAAAGTATACAGCCGTATTAATTAGCCACCGGGCTCTCGGGCGTGCTAATGCTAAAAGTTTATGTGCCCCGTGAGCGCTTATCGTAACGAAACGATATGTTAATTCTCTTATTCTCTGCTCCCGCGCACTCGCGCGTGCGCAGAACGCCCGCACGACGTGCCCCGAGTGAGTCATCGCGTAAGAGTTCTGCCTCCGAAGCCGCCGCAATTTCTCTTTCCATCGCATTTTCCATTCTCTATTTCGCCCCTTTCTATATCTATCCCTCGGTCTTCGTCACACACCCACCCCAGTAATGCCGTACCGAGGCGGCCACCTCCTCCCACCAGATATCAACACGTGGGCGAAACGAATTCGACGCCTCCGTCCGAGCCCACCGACTGATTTTCTTCACTCCGCACTCCCGGTGTTCCCTTTCGTCGGACATTGGGACACCAGAGCTTTGTGAGACACCACTTTGCAGTGAATTCTCTCAAAGTGTTTATTAGAAGGAAAAACAAAAAATTTGAACCTAACGAAATCAACGTGGCCGCCAGTTATATCAGGCAGATGAGCAACGTGGAAAATACACGGGAGTGACTAGACAATATGAAAACACCAGTGTGCAAACAAACGACCGCCTGTGCCACTGGCTGCTTCGCTCGCGCGTTGTCTCTCTTTCCTTCTCTTTCTCTATCTCTCTCTCTCTCTCTCTCGCTCTCTCTCTGGGTTCCGTGGCTCTCGTCGAGTCGTAAATTCTCAACGCTGGCGGCTGCGGCGGTGCTCTCTGGAGCGACCGGAGAACCGATAAGAACAGAAACATGCTAAATGACGGAATACACGTATGCGTAACGCGAATTGGAGTCATTCGCGACATTCAGGAATCGGATACATAAAAAAAAAAAAAAAAAATCATTTAATATTAGTATAATGGCGAACTTTACCACTCTGGTCAGTTATGTATTTGGGTCGGACTTTCGAGACAGTGCTGTGAAAAATTTGTAAATTTTGAGAATCAGATTACCTGCAGTTATTGGATGAGGTGGAAAAGTGGCAGAGAACTTTTGTAGTGGACGCTCGAAATGGGCAAACACCAAAAATTATAACTTTCTTTTTCTTCGCTTCTCGACGGGATTGTCATGTGAAATATCGTTTCAGAAACAAAAGAAGCAGAGGCCGGACGAAGTACTCACCGAAAAATACTTCAAGTACAAAGTGTCGAGTACTTTTTGTACTTGAAGTATTTCTCAGGTACTTGTCGCGATTAGATTCGTAACGCTAAACTTTTGAAAAAAAAAGGTGCAAAGTGATTGCACGTCGGTCCGTAATTGTTAAAAATTCGCTAACTGAAATTTTTGTAATTCGTCACTTTTGAGACTATTTTTAATCTATTATTCCCTATTAGCATTAGAATAAAAATCCAAAAAAAGAATTTTATGTCGTGCTCACTCATCGAGTATCCGTAATGCGAGCGTGTACTCACAAAAGTATTTGTATTGGGAGCTTGAAATCGTAAAGATGTACTTGAAATTGTCAAAGAAAAGTACTGAAAATCGGAAGAAATCACTGAAAAATGCATTTTATAGGGACAAAATTGCCTCGCAATGTTAATTTGGGTCAAATCGAAGCGTCCCGAAAAGTTCGACAGACGAGACGGTTCAATGTATTTTTTCCGCTCCCAATACGAAACCGATATAAACTTTGGCTGAAAATCAAATTGGAAATTACCAATTGCCGGCAGATAGACGAATTATTGTTCCATCATTAAAAATAACAACAACAAAATAAAATCCAATATCTGTAGAACTCATCGAACGGTCAATCGTCGATTATTCTAATTCTCTTTTTCTTTCTCGTTTCAGGGAGAAGCGTCAAAAGATCGAGGACATCAAGAAAAATATCAGGGACGCGATACTGGTGAGAAACAGTCGATTTCATTATCGGCAGTAAAACATTTATTTAACGGGGTGGTATTCCGTCCACCGGCGATGCACACGGTGTATGAGAAATTTTCTCGCCGTTCTGTATGCCGTGCCCGAAATAATCTATCGGAGGCTAATAGCCATACAGTTTGTTCCTCGACGATCGTTGATACTCCGCAGAGCCTCCCGTAACGCCTCGCCCGATTCCGTCGCCTGCTGCCCGGAGCCGAAGTCGTTCGGTATAGCTCTCACGCTGCGCGAGACCACAATATTTTCTTCGCGGCCAGACAGCCTCCGACGACAAGGTCGTTCTACCTCTTCGTCGTGTCACTCTCCCCGGTGCGGCGGCAACGTTTGCCGGCAGCCTGGCTCGCGTAAATTAATTCAAAAGAAAAAAAAAAAAAACACAAAATTGAAAGAAAAATTAAATGGAAACTCACAGACTTTATAGTTCGGCGCGGTAAGGTTGTATCAATATTTAATCATAGCACCTGACTGATGTGGTTATCGGCTCTCCGCGCGACACCTTTGCCTACGGATTTATTCAAACGGGCGAAGCCTTTATTAAACCCCCCCCCCCCCCCCCTCGACATCTACCGCAGCGCGCGGCGACGAGCGTGTAAAAATAAGTAAATAAAAAAAATAGTCAAAGTCTTAGTCAAGATAGACGAAACAAAAACGATTACGCTCAGGGTTCCCCCCCCCTCCCCCGCCCCGTCGGACCCTGCGGGATATTTAGTGTAAAAGCTACTCTCAAAACCATCGAGGATTACATCATTCGCGGGGCGTCTAGGCGTTCTCGGGTGTGTATCGAGCAGAGCTCTCGCAACGAGCGGATACTTACGCGCAGCCACCTATACGCGCTACACACGTACAGAGCCGCCGGTACGATAATGCTGCAAACTCGGAACGAGCAAACCGCACTGTGCGTGTATGGAGGGGAGGGGATATTCGGTTAAAAATAGACTCTCGAGCCTTCGCGCGGCATTAGTCAGCTGGAGATAATAGTTATAAATGATCTTGGTCGTCGATTCGAAGATTAAAAAACAACAACAACAAAAAACGTCCGTTATACACGCCGCAGACGGTGTACAATAAAATCGTCCAGCGCGGGTTCCTCCGTTCGGCTTCCCAACACAATGTGCGGACCGGTCATGTAAAATGACCGTCACTTTGTACTTCCGTCAGCGACGGGTCACGTGACCGTCACATCACCGTCAACTGCGACGTTGGTTTGTTTTCTAACATTTTCTATGTAAATTGACCGTCGTTTTTATTCACGTCATGACCAGCGTGACGTCACGTATATATATTAGGGTGTGTAAAAAAAAATTCATTTTTTTTTTTTTAATTTTCCTCCCGTCTTCTTAAACTACAGATTTCAATCTCAAATTGAACCTTGCGAAAGGCGGTGCCTAGAAAAAAATCCTAAGAGGTGCCGCATTCGACGTTTGTACCCAAATAATGCGGCACCTCTCAAACTTAATTGTCAGTGGCTGCCTTTCGCTGGATTTTTTCATCGATGAAAAAATGTAGTTCTACGGGGTGGGAGGTTAACTTTTTGTCTTTTTTTTTTTTTTTTTTTAATAAACACAAAAGATTTCGATTTTTTAATTCGTATACAGAAAACTATAAATGTCCGGTAGGGTGAATTTGTTGAAAAAAAATTCTTCCCACCCTCCGAAAGTATATATTGTCATCTAAAAAAACACCTCCCGAAAGGTGGTCGTTGACAATTACGTTTAAGAGGTGCCGCATTTTTTGGGTACAAACGTCGAATGCGGCACCACTTAGGATTTTTTGCTAGGAACCGCTTTTCGCTAGGTTCAATTTTTAATCGAATTCTATACTTTAAAATGGTGGGACCAACATTTAAAAAAAATGTCCTTTTTGAGAAACACCCTAATATATATATATATATACAATATATATATATACATATATGTAAAATGACGGTCATGACTTTTTCGGTCATTTGTTTCGTCACAACATTTTTGGACGCGTGATGACAGTAATTTTTATTCGCGTCGTGTGAGATGATTGGCGTGACGTGGACGTCTATATAGATGTAAAATGACGGTCATGACTTTTTCGGTCATTCGTTTCGTCACAAAATTTTTGTATGCATGTTGACCGTAATTTTTTATTCACCCCGTTTCATTACAAATGTGGCGCGGATGTCTGCGTAGATGCAAAAAATGACGGCCACGAATTCGCAGGTAATTTTTGGTGTCACAAAATTTTACGGATTTTTGTGATTTTCGTCAATTTAGCATTCGTCACATGACGGTTCTGTGACGATCACGCTACGACTTTACATCACCGATGCAGACGCGCGCATTATTCGATCCATTGTTATTTTCTTCAAGCGCAGGTTTTTTTTTTTTTTTTTTTTTTTTTTTTTTTTTTTTTTTTTTGCGCATGCGCGATCGATTCGGAGAACAATTCAACAGTTGTTTACCGCCGGGCGGTTCAAGGTCACAGCCGAGCGCGGCGGTTAGCGTTAACGAGGAGAGCTCGGGAACGAGCTTAATGCCCTCTCCAGCGGCAACGACTCGTCGGGATGGGATTGAGATATTGCGTTAGGAATTCGGAAAGGCCGTTTCGCCGATCGAGAGAATTCCGATCCGCAAACGGGCGTATTTTGCAACGGCCGGACCGGCCGCTCGAATACAGTCGACGCTCGCCGGTCAATTTTGACGAACGATTAACCAACCGCGCGCGCGCTCGCCTATCGCTCGAACAATTCTATCCTCGACGATGCGCCGGGCTCCAGTTCGACGAGAGACGAGAGTTCGCCGAAGGACTCTACCGGGGCACTCGTGGCATCGGAGAACTAGATAATGTCATTCTGGCTAATCGTTTGTCTCGTCATTAGACTCATTCGGCTCGTTGAATGCGATGCTGGCTATCGGAAGCATCGGCACTTGTCCATAGTCTCCGCTCGTAGCTCTCGGGGTTTCGAAACGCTTCGCTATATTTTACCGAGTTGCCGGCCTGAATCGAAAGCAGGCAGAGCCGTATTGTCGAATTATTACCTTTCACTGTCGAGGGACGATTGTCTCGAGGATAACTACTATCGGCCTATGTTAGATCTGCCTCGTTGTTTTCAATATAGAACAGACTCTATTCGATCGTACACTCGCCGGAAATCATTCGTTTCGTTTGAATAAGTTTCTTTCTTTTTTTTTTCGATCCTTCCAATCCGGTGTCGTGTAGGAAAAACAAAAATATATATATATTATGGACCGATCGAAACTTTTGTGCGTCAAAATGTCTAGAAAAAAATATAGCTTTTTAATGTTTTTTACAATTGAGGAACAGAAATCACGGTCTTATATTCGAAAAAAAAACTATTCTTACAATCTTTTAGAAAATGTTCGGACAAAAAAAATTAAGATATTGTGTAAATAGTTGTTTTATCGAGTCACCAATTATGCGACATTGTTGGTATCAAAAGCTTAAATCAAATGGAAATTGCTGGTCTCAAGGTATACGACATTCTGTATACTGTGGGAGACGAGCAAAGTGCACAGAATTCATTCGGTATTAGACAAACGAATTTAATAAAGATAATTTACAGAAAAACAGTTTATTAATTACTGTTCGATTTACATTGCAGACGATAACGAGTGCGATGAGCACACTCACGCCACCGGTAACGCTCGAGGATCAAGGGAATCAAAGTAGAGTCGACTACGTACTGGACGTTTCGTCTTCCCCAGACTTCGATTATCCATCGGTGAGTATTGCCGCACGACTTAAAATAATAATGATAATAATAATGATAATGATAATGATAATAATAATAATAATACCTCATCGACATAACGACCCGTTGTCCGAATGTTGATACTTTCGAATCTAATTGCAGACAAGAATTTCCTTTAAAGATTTTTCCGTAGATGATCCTCCGGTGAGTCGCTTGCATGTTACCAAGATTTTCCATCGTTCGACGTACGGGGCTTTCGCGAATCACATTGAGGCTAGAACGGCAAACGTTCCTTTTTTGGGAACGCGACTAATTGCACGTCGTCGTCGTCGCCGTTGGACTCGTGGCCGCACGATTTTTACATGCGTTCAGCTCGTGCATAGAAAAAAAAAAAAATGTACTCTGTACAGACAACGATTCCCGCTGCTTCGGAGTTGTGTCGCTACACGAGAAAACAATTTCTCGTGTCTCCTCGTACGAGAAGAAATTTTCCGTCTCGCTTGCTCTCCTCTTTATCGTGCAACGCCCGTTTAGTCGAGACGACCGAGTCGCATACTAGCTCGTACGGTCATTTCGTATTCAGGGCAAGAGCAGCGTAGTTTTTTTTTTTTTTTTTTTTTTTTTTTTCCACTCCCACCTGTCCAAGAGCGTGTACGTACGGATGCTGAACCGAGACAGTGTGAGTCTCAAACCGACGCTGTTGAACTATCGGCCGGTGGGGTGCGTCGGTGATGCACACTCCAAGGCTCATCTCTCGTAGGCTAAAGGAACGATGAATTTCCCCGGGAGCCGATGAACGGATCTATCACCGTCGCTCGTTGGATCTTTCGTTCGTTTCTCTAATCTCAGATTTACTCGTGCTTGTTCGACTCGATCTGACGTACCGTCTCGAATTATCCAACGATTTATCCGCTTGTTTACCGGGAGGATTTTACAAAACTTTGCCGAGTAGAATATTGAGGGCGTCGCGTTGCGCAGATTTCGCTGCTATAGATAAGGTTACCCTCTGCGCGTGTGTCAGCGCGGCTTTTCGTCCTTGCGCTTTATTTACATCGGGGGAGCCCGGATTTCATAAAGTAATATTAATAATGTCCGAGGAAAATCATCGGTCGCTTCGTTACCGAGCCGTCGGCACGAGACTCGTGCACGCAGCTATGTACAGCAATAACATCGACCGTTCGCAAAACGGTTTCTGTCGCGAAACTCTCTCGACAAACCCGCCGCTCGAAATAAAATCTCGTCCGCGACAATATATATAATCTTGGTGTTTTGCGTCATTCGACGAGTTGGCCACCTATTCATATACTATTTCCACATACAGTGCAAACGGATAGTCGAAGATTATAACGGTCGAGCGTATCATTCGAAAAGTGCAATCGGCTTACAGGTTTTAAGTAATTGCCGATAAAAACAAAAAAAAAGGTGAAGGAAAAAAGAAAGACCAGCTGCAAAACGTGCAATTTCGGGGATAGACTTTTTCATCGTTCGTCGAACGATTGTAATCCTCGTTGTATTTTTTTTTTTTTTTTTTTTATTTTTCCGCACCAATTGTAAAGAACCGCTGTATACGCTGTTTCGACAGCGATGTATTTTGCGTATATATACATACACACACACACACACACACACACACACACACACACACACACACACACACATATATGTATATATACATAACCGGCAAAGAAAATTATTCCATGGCCTTTCATTGTCGAAGCCTCCGATTGTGCGGATTTTCCAATTCGCAAATCTCGAATAATTCAGCATGCAGACGCGCACACTAGACGCCGTACATTTCATTATCAAAATACAGTGTACACAATCAACGGCATTTTCGTTCGCGATAATTGCGCCGTTTGTGCGATTTTTTTTTTTTTTTTTTTTTTTTTTAATTATCGCACGAAACACATTCGGCACCGGCGACGGAGTGGCATAATCGAGAATTCCGTCGGATTGATGGAGAACGTTGCGCGAATTTTCCGTGTGCAAATGAGCTCGGCGCGGGTCGGGAGGGAGGGAAGATCGGAACAAAGCCGCGCGTGTACAGTTCACCTCTCCGTCGAGCGGGCGGTCACGTAGAAATTTCCACGAAATGACAAGCTCGACGCGCTCGGTCTGTGACCGCGGACGTTTATTTTCGGCAGCGACTCTCGGGGCCCCGGAGAGCGCGGGGCACGATCCGATGAAATTCAGGATTCGTTCGAGGGTGCACTTTCTCCGCTGTCCGAAACCTCTGGCTGTTCAGTCTCCCGCATCCCGTGTCCGTGTACAACGGGCGGGGTACCTTCCTACCGCAGCGGTGGCAGCACCGTCGGAGCCAACAGTTCCGAACGGCAAGCATTCGTTCTCGCGTACACAAAGCACAGTCGAGCGGCTCTGCCCGCCTTTATAGCCTGAAAATGGGAGGTCGGTCGGGCGAGCGGTAGAGGGAAGGAGGAAAACGCACGGATTTTCGTATACTCTCTCTCTCTCTCTCGGGACTTGACACCAGTAAATCCAGGATGACGGGAACGAGAGCGAGGTACTGTAACGATGCGAGGTGTCTCTTTGTGACGCGCTAATTGGGGAAAGGCGAGGAAGGACTCTTCGGAGCGCTGTTTCATATCGTAAAGTGTGCCGGTAACTGCCGGAGCTATGACGGCCACTGTTGGCAATGTTCATAAATAATTTACAATTATTTGTCTTCTGTGTTTACTTTGTTTACTTGTTCTACAGTGGCAGGTTGTTTTGACGCGGTCACATCGCTGCCTCGCTATGAACTGTGGAATTTCGATATCGAAAATTTAGATTTCTTCTGCATTTGGTTTATTCACTTGTTCTGTACTGGCAGGTTGTTTTGGCGCGGTCACTTCGCTGCCTCGCTATGAACTGTGAAATTTCGATATCGAAAATTTAGATTTTTGTATGATTTACCGGTAATACGTGACGCTTGGTTTAAAAATCTCGTTTTTCGACCGGATGTTACGTATTTCAGCAATGACGTCACCACCGGGCAAAGAGTGAAATTTTCGAACCGGAAGTAACGCACTTATACGATAGAAATTCACCGTGACGTAACTGCCGGTTGAAAAATTACTTTTCTGGACCGGAAGTGACTTCTGAATGAGTTTTTTTTTTTTTTTTTTTTTTTTTTGTTGTACACGACAATAGTGTATCTACCGTTGTGCACCGCGTTATTATGCAAAACTCACCAAGGCGCACAGAAGAGAACCGGAATAGTATAATAGGCGAATAGTTATCAGAGCGGGTGACATACAGATGTCCGAAACCGATTCGTGCCCAATAAGCAACCACGTCATATGCAACGTCGCGAGCACACTTTGAGCCCTAAATCGTTTGCGGAAAACCAGCGAAATATCCCGTGGCCAAAATGTAATGAAAAGAAACAACAAAAACGTCCACGAGAAACTCACCCGGCGCGTAATGCAATACAGTAGAACCTCGATTATCCGAACCTTCGATTATCCGAATTGCAATTTATTTTATCCGAACTTCTATTATCCGAAGTGTATTTTATTTTATCCGAACCTTTACTATTCGAACCATGCCGCAAAATTTCTTTTGTTACATATCGTTGAGCATTACTTTGTTGCAGGCGTGTGCAAATTTGTATCGTGCGCTTGTACAACCAAAAATTGACCACTTTATCAAGAATAATGCTTAAAGTAAGCGTTTAATAATATGCTCCAAAGTATATATATATAATGTTTATATGCGAATTTATACTTAAAAAAAAAACTCATATTCACTACGTATGTTATTATTATAATATTTTTTATTCATAACTCGATTAATCGAATAATCGTTTATCCGAACTGGTCTCGACCCCAATTCGTTCGGATAATCGAGGTTCCACTGTATTTAGAACAACATGGTCTTCATGCAATCGCGAACTTTCCTTTTTCTATTATGTTTAATTTACAAATCAGCCGCGACGCGACTTTGAATAATAAAGAAAATTCATATCACGACGACAACTGAATGTGTTTCATGAAAAACTCTATTTTCATATTTCACATCAATCGGCAATGAAGTCCACCGATCGCCTTGCAAGTTATTTCAGAATCGTCCGATCGCCGTGCAGTGTGTTGAGTGGTTTGATGGCAAAGGCTGTCGAACGATTTCGCAACAGCGCTGCATCAGCCGTGGTCGTGGTCCGAATTTTCTTTCACATCTTCAGAGATGTGTTTTGGCCGATTTTTAAGTGATGAATTACAGAAAAGTGAAAGTTCGTAATTGTACGGAGACTGTTGCTCTAAATATGTCGCTGCGCGCCAGATGAGTTTCTCGTGGTTGTTGTTGCTTTTCGGTAATTTTAACTCATGGGACATTTCGTTGGTTTTCCGCAAACGATTTACGTCCCAAAGTGTGTGCTGGCGACATTGCACAGGACGTGTCGCTTATCGGACACGAATCGGTTTCGGGCACCTGTATGTCATCCATCCAGAGCCTGGAAACCCCCAAGGGAGATCGCCGGTATTCTCGAAAATTTGGGACACTAAAACAAAGAACTTTCCAAAAAAAAACATACATCGTAAACAAACATCGGTCGATAATAAATCTGTTGGGAATGTAGAAAAGGACGATTGATTCCGAACCCTGCTGTTTATCGTTGTCGGTCATTCATTTGTCGTACCCAGTCGTTCGGTGGGTCTTTGTTTATTTATCTATTTATTTACTTTTTTTTGCTCAACCCACCGCCGAGGATCGATCCAATTGACGACGTAAACGGGTCGTGACGATGACGACGACGTGCAGTCTCATCGGGTGCCGAGAGGGTTTATCCTCTGCACATTGTAGCAATGAAAGAAGCCGGCGTCGTTCATCGTGACAACGAATCGATGGGTCGATCACGGCGCGCGGCAGCACCGGCACTTTTTTTTTTTTTTTTTTCTCTTTTCTCTCCGTCGCCCTCTCCTACGTGTGTTTCTCTGTCGGCGGGGTGTCGGCCAGGCATCGGCGGAGGCACGTCGATGAGGGAATATATTAATAAACCCCTGCGCTACGGCGAACGTGATTTGCCAACATCCACTATACGCCTGCAGCATCTCTCTGGCTCGGTCTCTCCTCGGCGCCTCCACCGACGATACGTTGCCGCTACGAGCGGCTCCCAAACGGTGTGTCACGTGACCTCGTTGCCTCGACGCTCGAATCTAACCATTGGATAAAAGAAAATTTACTGCGAGTCTCAATTCCGTTCTCTTTACTGGATTAAATTTATTATCTCGCAATTCGCCTCGGCAGAAATATGTGCTTTGGTATTCCACCGCCTCGGTGCCTTTTTTTTTTTGTCCTTCCGATAAAAATTTACTGTACGGTAGATCGGGTGAAGGACACTGTGTTATCGCGATGAGAAAGAAAAAAAAAATATATATATATGTTTCATGCGTCTGAGACGAGACGAATATCGGAACCCCGTTAGGATTGTACTGTAACGATTTATATGAGAGCTTTGCTGATATTGCTTTTATGTTTTTCTTTTTTCAGGAGTTTTACGAACTCGTGGAAACCCTCTGGAAGGATCGAGGAGTACAGCAGAGCTTCGAGAGGAGTAACGAGTACCAGCTTATCGACTGCGCCAAATAGTAAGTTTACGGCAATGTTTTCATACCCGATCCGCATGGGGAAACAAAAAATAAACATTGGGCATGAATATAATGTTTTTTTTTTTTTTTTTTTTTTTTTTTTTTTTTTTTCCGGTGAAACAGCGTGACACTAAAATCAAAACAGGCTCGCGGCATCCTCGTCCCCGTCGCTCGGTTGTAATCGCTGAGTCTCGAATTTGGCGTGCGCCAAATTTACTCGAAGAAATTCGCGTGCCCGCTGTCCACATCCATGAAACAGTATTCAGGCAGAAGCAACGTCTGTGTCCTAATTTTGGACGTTAGATCCGCGAACTCGCTGAACGGGACATTTTTGTATGTACCTCGAGCGAGAGACTTCCGTGCGACTTCCTCGTCAGGCGCGACGACTCGGCCGTTTCTCAGCCCGACGCATCTTCACAGCGATGGGCCGTGAGGGTTTTTTTTTTTTTTTTTTTTTTTTTTTTAAATTTCTTCTTTCTCCATCGTGGAGTTTGATCGTTGGAGCCACGCGGCGCTGTGGTTTTTCGTTCCGCACGGACGTCGTTATCGTGTCACACATCCAGCGATATCTCGACGATCGCGATGAAAAAAAAAAAAAAAAAATGAAAAAAAACATACACCTACACGCTCGCAACGATAAGCGTTGCGGAGACGACGATAAAGCAGATGCTTCGCTGGTAGTTTTTTTTTTTTTTTTTTTTTTTTTTTTTTTTTTTTTTTTTTTTTTTTGTACGCGCGAACGAATCGTGCATCGGAACTTGCGTGCGAAAGAGCTCGCGGGGAGTATCACAATATTGCGTAGGATCTGAGCGAACGTTATTAATTCATTGACGCTGGAAGCATTCGTAGGAGAAACAAAAAAAAATCCCCCTTATACGACGGATTCCTGCCGCTTGCGCAATTCCTCTACGAAAAACTTCAACGTTTTTTTTTTTTTATTTATTATCGGCAGTCTTATCACCTTTAGAGCGCCTGCCGTAGGAGGAAAAAAAAAAATGTTCTATTGTCACCCGACACTGCCGTCGAGTCTTCATTCAATTTTTTTTCTTTTCGTATTCTTTTTTATTTTTTTATTTATTTTTTTTTTATTTTTTATTTTTTTTTTTATTTTTTATTTTTTTTTATTTTTTATTTATTTTTTTTTCTTTTCGTATACTCGAGTTTGTCACCGAGCATCGGTGGAGCGGCAGTCACGCAATCCGAGTTCGAACTAACTCCGGAGCGAACGAAATTTCCTCGGGCGTATATAGTTACAATCGAAACCGCGCGGGGCTGTGTGTACATACGACGGGAATAGAGAAACAGAGAGAAAGAGGAAAAACGGATCGAGAGGGTACAGAGAGTTCTGCGATAAGTTAGAAACGGTATTCCAAGCGCGTAGGTTTTGCTATTCCTGTCGCGTCGGCTTTAGCCTGTGCGAATGTTCTCTCTCTCTCTCTCTCTCTCTCTCTCTCTCTCTCTCTCTCTCTCTCTCTCTCTCTCTCTCTCTCTCTCTCTGTGTGTGTGTGTGTGTGTGTGTGTGTGTGTGTGTGTGTGTGTGTGTGTGTGTGTGTGTGTGTGTGTGTGTGTGTGTGTGTGTGTGCGTGCGTGCGTGCGTGCGTGCGTGCGTGTGTGTGTACGCGCGCGCGCGCGTGGGTGTGTGTGTGGGTGTGTAGTTGTCCAGTGTAGAGCATCGAGTGCACAGTGGGTGGTCCTGCGCGGCGCCTCTTTGCTCTTCTCCGTATCTGCTCATTCCTAATCGCTGTCTCCGATTTTAGTTTGGACCATTTAGGAACCCCATATATATATATATTTTTTTTTTATTTATCGAACGAAATAACTGGGAATTATTTTTCTCACTAGTTGCAGAAAAATGTATTCAGCTTCTTTGCAGGTCTTTTTTTTTGTGCCTAACTGAAGGTTAAATTATTGTTTGAACGGTTTAATCGTCGTGGAAACTCTATGGAGTTTTTGGTGAACGATGCCCGCTCGAGAAAAGCGCGTGCGTAGGCGGTCTCGTTCGGTTGCGTATTTAAAGACGGAATGACGAACGAGCAGCGAAACCGGTTCGATCCCAACGGAGACAATGCCTCAATGAGATAATCGCTTTAAGAGAACAGCCGGGACACGACCTGTGTAACAGATGCATAAAATATCATTTTCTAGATACATGTGCAGCTGGAACATCGGTGCGTACCACTGCTCGCAGACTCAGGTGAACCAAACGGGAAACCGTTTATTCGGTGCACATAAAAGATGTGATTAGAGTTGGAAAGAGTGGGCGAATACCGGTCTGTGGGTATTATCGTTCAAGCTTTTTTTTTTTTTTTTTATAATTGAGCATCGATGTAGCGACGAGTCTCGACTTATCGCTTTTACTTACGTCGAAACGAAACGAATCAGTCTAATTTCATCGTTCTCGGTTGGGTCAGTGAACGTTCTTAGCGCGTTTTACAGATTTATTACGATATTACGAGAATTACGATCCTCACTTTTTGTTTTTATAATTGAGCATCGATGTAGCGAAGAGTCTCGACTTATCGCTTTTACTTACGTCGAAACGAAACGAATCAGTCTAATTTCATCGTTCTCGGTTCGGTTGAAGAAGTTCTTGACGCGATTTACAGATTTATTACGATATTACGAGAATTACGAACCTCACTTTTTAAAAATAATTGAGCATCGATGTAGCGACGAGCCTCGACTTATCGCTTTTACTTACGTCGAAACAAAACGAATCAGTCTGATTTCATCGTTCTCGGTTGGGTAAAAAAACGTTCTTAGCGCGTTTTGCAGATTTGCTTTTTTTTCATATAATTGGCACACATTGAAAGATAAATTTTTACGCGTCGAAAAATGTTAGTTTACATTTTCATCATTGATAACAATCCCTTACCAATAATTCTGCAGTCTAAAACTCCGGAATTTCCTAGTTGGTCTGAAGTTTCTGTCCATCAAAGATAAAAAAAAAAAACAAAAAAAAAATTGGAATTCCACCTCGTTGTATCGATGTTTTTCCCCTAGGGTGGCCGGAGTTCGTCCACTCTCCCGCGGATCCCTCCTCGGCGCTCAACAAGCGATATCCTCGCCGATTATCATTTTCGTTATTACCGTATTATACTCGAGATACCGCTTCGGCGATAAAGCCAATATATCTCGTCTTATTTTTCGATCGGGATGCCCGCCGCGCCGACGATACACGGTACATTCATTGCATTAATTTCCGTGCAATAAAGTTGCGTTTGCCTCTGTGTAGGATCGTACGAGGATGTGCGGCCCGTCGGACGAGAAGGCAAAAGGGATTTGTCGGGGAAATCGGACAAACGCGAGCGACGTGACCGACCCCCCAGTCTCGAGAGCCTCGCCGGCGTATACACGACTCGAGTTTTGCCCCCCCCCCCCCCCCCCCCCCTTCACCGGTCGAGCGACGCGAAACAGTGCGAGGGGACGTCCAGAGAGAGCGAGAGAGCCTCAGCAGTTGAACTTCGGTTATATTGCCCAGTGTTGTTAGAAAGAGGCGCAAATGTCAGGCGTAAACAGAGGCTTATCCGCTTGGCCAACAGCCGTCGCATGTGACTTCGCTTCGCGCTTGTCAAATCGTCAAACACTTTAATTATACTGGTACGCCGGTCTATATTTAGATTAAGACCTTCGGGACGCACGCGAAGAACGGTGGGTGTAACGGGCGAGGAGATCTGTAACATTTGCAACGCTGTAACATTTACAGACGGCTGTCGCACAAGAGATTTATTCTTTTTTTTTTTTTACGGGACTTTGCACACTACTGCCTCCTGTGGGCGAACTCCCGTCCGATATACGCCCGGTAACGCGTGGAAGAGGAGAGATAGTGAAAATCATTATTGCCGCGCAGTATAACGGATTAATCGGGCAGGCAGTTCTCGGAACGATGCGACCGACGGCAACGGGCAGCACCGCATCGATTTTGCTCGGTTACGATTGAGGGGATGTTACATCCATCTACGTGGAAAGTATAAAGGAATTATTGAGAGGGATTGAACGGGAGTGCATCGATGGAATCGATACAAAAACTGTTCCAATCTACCTCGCCGGATACCCTTTGTTTTCTTCAATACCAAGGCCAAACAACGGTCGGCAATAGAAAGCCCGCTCATCTAATACGATTTCAATATATATATATATATATATTAATAACGATCGACAACTTCCTGTATAAATACAATATTCCACACAAATACGGTTTAAAAATATCTGGGTCCGATAACTTTGGGAGAAATTCGAGATAAATTCGGTACGTAATTGAGTCGGCCTCGGTAGAGTTTAGTCATCGCTCCTTCTTTTTATGCTCAAGCGGCATTGCCGAATAATTTTTTTGTTTTTTTTTTGTGTTTATTTTAAGTAAGATCCGGGCGCAATCCCGTAAATAATTGTCGAAATGACGAGCGCAGTTTCTCGGATTTGCAAATAAGTAGCACCGACACGGACGGAATATACAATGGAATGAGATATACAGAGGGGGTGCTTGCGCATAAATTTTAGTTACCGCGGTGTCGTCGTCGTCGTCGTCGGGCGTGCCGATTATATACTGTACATCCCTTTCCTGTTTCCCCGCGGCCATGCGAAACGTTGCGTTATAAATAGCTAACCGTATTTTTAGGAAGCGTCGAGATACCGCTCGCTCGAAGACGCGGCATCACGAACTTTGTGTGGACACGAGATACAGGTTGCCGTTGTCGATGCTCTGCCGCTGCCGGGTGGGCCAACGTTCCCGAGCAACGCAAGCGCGACGGTGGCAAGACAGAGGACGCGAGAGAATTTAGGTTGTTAGCTGTGCGAATCCCGTGACTCGTTCGCAAATACCGCTAATGTAAACGAACACAGTTGTTGACCCCTTAAGGCGAAATGATCCCTTCCTTAAACATACTTTTTTTTTTAGTGTAATTACTCTTTTCTTTTTTTCGGCCACTGTTTTACACGAGATTTTTTTTTTTTTTTTCAACGTTCCGTTTTGGCCCGTTCTCCCTCACTCAGTGCGACGAAGCGTTAACGACACAATTTTTAACTCCCTTGAGGCGAATGGTCCCTTTCCGAAAAATACTTTTTTGGCCGCGGATCATTTTTTTTTTTTTTATGTTCCGTTTTGCCCCATGCATCTTTACTCCGTGCGAGGAAGCTTAAATGACACAGTTGTTGACTCCCTTGAGGCAAAATGGTCCCTTCCTGAAACTTTATTTTTTTCGCTGCTGTTCTGTAATCTCCTCTGCTTTACTTGAGATTTTTTTTTTTAATTTTAGATTTTGCCCCGTTCTCCCTTACTCCATGCGACGAAGCCTCGTTAGTCGTAGTGCAAGCTTAATTCGCAACGCGGATTCGTGGATGCGCACTTTCGAATATCCAATGTCGAGATCGAACGTAGCGGCGTGTACTCTCTGTCTGTCTCTCTCTCTCTCTCTCTCTCTCTCTCTCTCTCTCTCTCTCTCTCTCTCTCTCTCTCTCTCTCTCTCTCTCTCTCTCTCTCTCTCTCTCTCTCTCTCTCTCTCTCTCTCTCTGTCTGTCTGTCTGTCTCTCTCTCTCTCTCTCTCTCTCTCTCTCTCTCTCTCTCTCTCTCTCTGTGTGTGTGTGTGTGTGTGTGTGTGTGTGTGTGTGTGTGTGTGTGTGTGTGTGTGTGTGTGTGTGTGTGTGTGTGTGTGTGTGTGTGTGTGTGTGTTAGTAGAGCGATCCATAAAAAGTAACCATAGCAAGTTGAATCGTCGATATCATCGGCGGCATGAGTTCCGATGAGATTCACGGGGTGCATTGTTTCGCCGCATGCATCACTAAAAATAAACCGCATCGAATCTCGAACAGCTGAAGAAAAAAAAAAAAAAAAAAAAAAAAAAAAAAAAAATCGGGTGCAATAGGCCGATTTCCGTTTTCACACGTGCAACCCCCCCACCCCCGCACATCCCAAAATAACAAGAGACTCCCAGCATTGTCGAAATTCGGGACGAAAATAAATCGAGCGTTGCCGCGGAGCGGCTGAAGGCCGAATTTTTTGTTTTCATCAATGAAGCCTCAGCAGTTTGTGTCCTATTCTCTCTTCTTTTTTGTTTCATAATCTTCCAATTGAAAAGGAATCGAGGCCTCGAAACCGAAAGAAAAAAAAAAAAAAAAAAAAGAAAAAAGAAAACAAATGCACGCAGCTCGACACCCACCCCAGTGTATTTTTCCCACAGTGTATATTTCGTCGCTCGGACGCATATAGCTACCGTGTAGTTCGTTGCAAGTATACCTTATAACTCGATTGTGGTATAGGTAAATCGATTGGAATTTACATGCTGTACCAGGGGGCCTGGCAACACCGTTGTGCCTACCATACGTTTATCACGAGCGCACTTCGAGAGACAGACGGAGAGAGAGAGAGAGAGAGAGAGAGAGAGAGAGAGAGAGAGCGAGCGAGCGAGCTGTGTACGTTTTTCACCTACGGCGCGACGAGAGGAGCGAGGGGAACATCGAAAGAGATACACGAGCGCCGTACATTCACACACAAAACGTGCGGTATACGGAGTGACTGAGGATAATAGTGGCGCGTCGGGCGCGCGGACGAGTCGCCTCCTCGCGGACTGTATCACTGTAGTACGACCGCACGGGCTTCGGGTACAAATATCGCGATGAACACGTTTCTCACGTTCACACGAGCGTACGGAGGGATAGCCAAAGAGCCTGGGCGGTTAATCCACGATGTATCTGCGAGTGTGCCCGTCGATATTCTCTAGTAACGTCGGGACGCGTGTCGTATAACTGTACTTTGCAGGTTAAATACATCGATAGGTTTGTTCGGCCGCGCGCGGCGCGGGGCGGGGGGGGGGGGGGGGAGACGACTGTACACAATTCCTCCGCTCTAACCTCTTTCTTCGAACGTCCAGTGTAACCTGATTTATTTTCGTGCATTGCGGACCGGCCTGTACCGGCGCCATAGTTGAGTCGCGTATACGTTAAAAACTCGAGGCTCTTTAACTGCGATTGAGCTTTAGGTACGCGTGTGCGACCGTTCGAGAGCATCTGCTGAGCAATCTCCGACGAAACACGGACGAAACACACCTAATGCCATCTGAAAAGGGATTCCTCTTTGATCTTCGTTACTTAACTCGGGCAAGGCTCTCTCGCGGCATAGCGTTGCCGTCGGTAACGGACGATCCCAACGCAGTCATCGATCCACGGATATTCGCATAATCGTCGCGTCATTTTTATTTCCTTTTCTTTCTTTAATCCTGCGATGCGATAATGTCGCACTTATCTTCGCGATAACGCCCGGTGAAACGGCGTGAGTTGCGTATGTACCAGAGCTGGGCAGTGTTTTAAATAGCTTATGTATTTTCAGTATTTACAATACATACTTTAAGTACTCAAATACTTTTTGGTATATTAAGCACGCTTCAAAATACAAAATACAAAATACAAAGTACAAAGTACGAAATACGAAATACGAAATACGAAATACGAAATACAAAATACAAAATACAAAATACAAAATACAAAATACAAAATACAAAATACAAAATACAAAATACAAAATACAAAATACAAAATACAAAATACAAAATACAAAATACTTTTGGTTTTCTTGGCTGTACGGTTAGGCCGGACGGGATGGATGAATGGATCGATGGAAGGACGGGATGGACGGTCGGGATGGATGAATGGATCGATGGACGGACGGGGTGGATGGACGGATGGACGGGATGGATGGATGGATGGGTGGGTGGAAGGGATAGATCGATGGGCGAGCGTGATGGGCCAGCGTGACCAAGCCGGCTCAGCCGTCCAAAAACTACCCTGTCTCACCCTGTCCCACCCTGTCCCACCCTGTCCAGGCATCCCGTATTGATTTAAAAAAAGTATTTACAAAAGTACCTATAAATGTATTTAACATACAAAAAGTATTTTGTATTTTAAGTACATATAGTATTTTGTATTTTAAGTATTTTCGAGTATTTTGCCCAGCTCTGGTATATACAGTTTGCAGTGGACTTTGGGCAGAGGGGGGCAAGATGGCTCGGCGTAAACATCTTGTCGGGCGCTTTAAAAAATTACTCGTCCTACGACGAAGACAATCAAGTCCTTCCGGCAGTGACTAAGCAGCACTTTGTCTCCTATTCATTCGACGACAATTAGGGTTCGCAACTTAATCCTCGGATCAAAGGGTTCTCTCAGATCAAAGCTCAACAAACACGAGTTCCACAGGTCGCTTTTTTTGTTTCGTTTCGTCCCGTCGAGCTCATTCAGATATCAAAGGCTCACTCAATGGTCCGAATGATCGGTACGCGACTTAAAAAAAAGTATGCTTATGCGTATGGAATGAAAATGGAACAAAACGCTTGTCCATTTGAGATGAGACTTTCTTGCCCGCGAAAAATTCGTCGAGGTGGTCCGTTTTGCCCCTAGGGTTTCATTCGTCCTGCTGCTCCTGTCCATTTGAAATGAGACTGATTTCTTCCGTGAAAAATTGAAACCGCTACAATTCGAGATTGCTTCGACCAATCAAGCTGCAATTTCACACACAAGTGTGGTTAATATTCAAAGTTTCGCCAAAATTTAATTTTTTTTGTACACGATTTTTTATTTCTTCAAAAAATGTCTGCTCTCTAGCTCTTAACATTTTTTTAGCTACCTGGGCAAAAATTTGTACACAGATGGAGTATGACCGCCCGATGAACCCTATTAAATTTTGGGACAATCGATCGGACCGTTTAAAATGTATGCCAATTTTTATTTCTTAATTTCATGAAAAATGAGTACTTTATTTCAGATGCAATTTTCCGTATTAAATATTCGTGTGTGAATAAAATATGTGGTAGATTCGTGATTGGCGCGGACAAAAAAAACACATTAAATATAGTCCCGGCGCGACTGTCGAAAAAAGTTTATTTTCAAAAACGAATTTTTATAGCCAATATTGCAAAAATGAGTGTCTGCCTATTTTCAAACAGCGATTTCTTTGCTTCGCGATGGCAAAGGGGACAAACCCAGGTGCTCATCATGTTCTACCGCAAGAAATACACAAGATAATGACAAAAGTTGAAAATTTAAATGTTCACGTCGCTTTCTCATAATGTTCCTTTATTCGCGAAGCCTACTTCACGAGGACAGCACATGGCTTTCTCATTTATTACAATTTCGCGCACAGCCTCCTCACTGCGGAAGTGAAAAATCGATGAGCAAGCTTTCACGTATCGAAAGCTCTGCGCAAAATTCTAATAAATGAGGTGGCCATGGGCAAATCACTTTGCGCCTCTCTTTATGTATAATATTTTCTCTTAGTTTTATGAAGCTTCGGATAAATGCCTGAACGTAAGTGATATACAAACACGTGCCCAGTCGAGTACATACGCCTCTCCTGTGTACGGGTCGCTTGAGCGTTTCTTCTGTGAAAGCACCGTTGTTATAGGTAGCACCATACATGCACAGAGAGGAGAGAAAGAGAGAGAGAGAGAGAGAGAGAGAGAGAGAGAGAGAGGTGTGCACGTACGATTGATAACGGGCAGCGGTGGCAGTGACCCATGACCCGGATAGGAAGTGGGAGGCATAGAACAGGGGGTCTCCGGCAGAGGTGTATACGGCTGAGGGTGGAACGAGAGGGATGGCGTTAGGGTAGGACACCGCCATCCGATCGATTTACCTCCTCGGCCTCAACTCTCTCGCCCTCCCTCTCTCACTCTTCCACTCGCCGTCTCTCTCTCTCTCTCTCTTCTCGGTGTTCTCCCCTTTCTCTCTCTCTCTCTCTCTCTGGATTTCTCATCCTTCTTTCGGCCTCTTCGCCTTCCCCGACGAGAAAATTCTGCTCTCCCGCCTATACGAGGCCTTTACCCGCTTTATCTTGTCTATTATTTACACGTTTCGTATATTTCGCCGCGATTTCCTCCGGAATAAAGCGATCGAATCGGAGGTTTGTATTCCCAGTCGTTGACCAGGTCGACGTTATTGACACGGTATCGGGAGTGCGATAAAAGCATCGATTAAAAGGATTTTTATAAGGGGGTGAAGAAATATTCAATCGTCAAGCAATTTTTTATGGAGCAGATTTTTATTTTTTTTATTTTTATTAATCGGCGTTAATTTTCTTTTCTGTTTCAGTTTTCTAGACAAAGTTGCCATTGTGAAACAACCAGACTACACACCGACGGAACAGGTGAGATCAGTCTCGATAACTGTGTTACACTGGATCTGCAGTTGAATTACATATTTTCTTTCATTATTATTATTATTTTTTTTTTTCTCTAGGATATCCTAAGGTGCCGAGTCCTCACGTCGGGCATCTTCGAGACTCGGTTTCAAGTCGACAAAGTTAATTTTCAGTGAGACTCTCAGATTATATATGCATTTTTTTCTCCATATCGATGGAACTGAATAACGTGATTTAAAAATTTTTATTTCAGCATGTTCGACGTTGGAGGACAGCGAGACGAGAGGAGAAAATGGATACAGTGCTTCAACGATGTGACGGCGATAATATTCGTAACGGCGTGCAGTAGCTACAACATGGTGCTCAGGGAAGATCCAACAAAATTGAGACTCAGAGAGAGTCTCGATCTGTTCAAAAGTATTTGGAACAATCGGTTAGTTTATCCCCGATCGTTTCAACAGCGACGAATAATGTTATAAAAGTTTTTTAAATTTAATATTTTTCTGTTTTTCCCCCCCCGTTATTTCTGGGCAGATGGCTCCGCACAATTTCCGTGATCTTGTTCCTAAACAAGCAAGATCTATTAGCGGAGAAGGTGAAGGCGGGTAAGCACAAATTAGAGGACTACTTTCCAGAATTCTCGCGGTATCAAACGCCAGTGGAGCCTGGTGTAGTCGCGGATCCCACGGAACCGCAGGAAGTCATACGAGCCAAATATTTCATCAGGGACGAATTTCTCGTAAGTACAAAAAAATAAAATAAAAAATCCACAGTAACCAACATACACTTATGTCTAACCGTAAATTCTCACGAATGCTTGAACTCGAATACGCGACAATGAAAAAAAAAGAGAAAATAAAAAAGAATTTTTGGTAATTGAGGATAAGAAAAGAAAATAGTAAAACGGTTACACAAGCGAAACGTGAAACGGTAATAATTTACAGCGCATAAGTACGGCAAGCGGGGACGGAAAGCATTATTGTTACCCGCACTTCACGTGCGCGGTCGACACGGAAAACATCAAAAGAGTGTTCAACGACTGTCGAGACATCATTCAGCGCATGCACCTGCGCCAATACGAGCTCTTGTGACTTCGTTCCTGCCGTCGTCTAGTATCATCGATCCATCTTCTCATTAACGTCGTGCGCCACCTTAAGTTACGAGCCAATAAGCTGATACAACAAGTCGAACTGCACGGCACTCTACTTCCGTTGCATGCAGATATCGTACGATCCACCGTTTGAAGAACGAACAACAACAAAGAAAAACTATAACAAAAATTAAGAAATGAGAGAAAAGAAAGAGAAGAAAAAAGAAAACTAATCCAAACGCCAGGAACATAAATCGGAACCTAGGTCGGCGAGACGAGGTTCACGATTGTATCACGAGTGCATGCGACACAGAAATCGAGATGTCATCTTGAGCCGTTCATCAGCTTCTCGATAAAAGTCTGTAACGGTTGTATTAATGACGCGAGCAACGAGACACGATTGGGTAATATATCGAAAAGTTGCTGAATGGATCACTCCGACACAGATCGATTCGAGCGTGAATCATCATTAGGCTTTGCACAGAGATTTCCATAAAGTTGATGTATGAGTAGAATCGTAAAATCCGATTGTTTCCTCCTGTCCCCCGATCGACTGACGGATAGACTTTAAATGCAGCGGACCACCGCCGGCTCGCTATATAATATACCGATACGTTACAAAATACTGTATTCGAAAAAACCTCACTCCCTTCGGTACATTTGAGCACTTGACTCGCTGTGATTCGTTACCTCGAATTATTTTATTTTTCTTACACAGACACATACACACGCAGATACACAGTGAAGTATGTCGTGTATGACAAGTGGTGGAACAAGTAGTCGAGTCAGACGAGCGTAAAAGTAGCATGGACGTTGGTGTGAGACTTCGTACATCAGGGTTAAGGGCGGGAAAGAGATATTTGAAGACACAAGACACGGTTTCTTTTTTTTTTTTTATGCGTCCAGTTGAGTCCACACACATGCTACAACGATATCCTACGATTCGTCACATTCGTGCTGCGCGATAAATCCTCTTTTTATATACACTGTTTCCATTAATGTTTTATATTTTATATTTTATCGATGAGTCGAATACGTTTTTATAGCGTGAAAAATCCAATAATGCTCCACTCCTTCATTTAGACACTTGTCGAATCTCTGTTTTACTGTTATTTTTATTACTTTCTCAACGTTAGAATCTCTCGACCGTCAACCGCAGTGTCCGGCCTCCAATGCCTCCAGTTTCCGTAACGATTGTCTTTTTAACTTCCGAATCTCAAATAAATAAAAAATACACACACACACACACACGTTGATGGGCCCGACCCGTAGAAGTCTCAGCCACACCTTTTTACGAAAAGAGATATTTTGTGAGATTTTTACAGTATTTCGAAGAGCGTTTTAATTGTATAACTATGTATCGAATATGTACAGGGTGACCGTCCACTGACTCGGGTCTTCGCAATGAGTTTTATTCTATTTACACATTTTTTTCTTCATTGAATTTTTTTTTGTAATTACTACAGTAGAATTTGAATCTAAAGAAAAATTATTCTCGTTACGAGTTTTGTCTTGCGTACTATTTAATTTCGTTTGCCATACTAGCGAAGCTGAAACCCCGCGTTAACTCCGTTTTATCGTTGTGAGAAAAGACGACTAGTTTCTGTTAGACTTCGCACACTGTTTCTTGCTCTACGTACATAACACAGAGACGCGCGCGCGCGCGCGCTCACACACACACATATACATGCGTACACACACATACACACACATATGGATTCCACATCTTCTTGAACCCCGTGAAAGAACACTAGTGATATAGAACATTTACGTTCAGAGTCGCGGGTTTAACAGTGCATTTTATTTTTATTTTATGAAACTATAAAACTAGTCGTTATTCTATTTTTATTTTTTTTTCGGACATGTGTAATTATCGACGCATTGTCCAAGAGCCCTTGTACATCGGATCGGACACAGAATAGTGATCGATAAACACAAATGTGAGATCGTTACGCTCGAATCTCTGAACTACGTAGAATCTACCGAATCAAGATAGGACTTGCGTGTCTCCTCGTTTTGATTATTATAGTCTTTTTTTTTTAATCGTTATACTTTAATCGTTAGAACTAGAGAGCCCAATCTCGTCACTTCGTGGACACCCTGTATATTATCCCCGTCGAATTTTTCTTGTATCGTTGATGTGCGGTTTTAATTCGACTCTGCCGCAGCGTGTGCGATTGCGAGCCAGAGAGTAAGAAAGAAACGATAGCGAGATATAAGGAAGTGAGGAAAAGGAACAAAACAAACAAAAATCATCGTGTATGTGTGTGTGCGCGCGAGCATGCAGAAATGCAAGTTATAGCCAAAAGATACGTTCGTCCTAGGGAAGTCAGTTTAGTTTAGTGTTCTTTTTATCTTCTTATTTTTCAGTCAGACAGAATCGAGCGTACACACACGCGAAACGAGAGGGGTGAAAATAAAACAGTATAAGGGAGTTTTGCATGTCGAGGGCCCGTCACCCAATTACCGTGCAATGTTTTAATTTTATACAGACGCGAGGATGCGAGACAAAAGATAACGGAGATAGTCAATGTGGTGTGAGTAATTTTTAAAAGACAACAAATGAATTATGAAGATTGCTATATACGCTGAGAAAAATGAAATGGTTTATCGTACATATATTGCGTATTTATCGTGTATATACGCTCTCGAAGAACCGTAGAAAAAAAAAAAAAAATCCACCCACTCAATCAGTGACACAAGCGCGCACACGTGCACACACATTCATGAATACTATAATAGGTATACCTATGTGAGCGCATGTGTAATTTATGTGTATACTTATCGTACTAATAATATATGTAACAAAAGAAAAGCCATAGTTTGTAAAGAAATTATTTATAAAAGAAAGAAAAAAAAAAAAGTGGAAGAAGAAGAGACGAAAAAAAAAATCAATCGTGAATCTTATTATTTTCTATTCAATTGTAAAGATTATCGCGGACGTGGGTGTTTTTATGTTGACGATATAGTTTATTATCGAATTATACTTCCGTCATTGAGTCGATGTTCGGTCAAGCACAAATGTGGACGGGGCGAGGTTCACCGAACTCAAAAAAGCGCTTTGTTAATTAAATCGTAAAACCAGAGTATAATATTTAACTATGCTATGCGAGAGGTAAAAAAAAAATGAAAAGGAGAGACGAAACAAATTTATTACTATCCTCACGTGAGTTATCATTCGTGAGTAAAATGTGGGCCGATTATGAGGTAGAACATTTTTAATTGTTATTAATTATCGTGCGTTATTATTTTTCTAATTTTTTTTTGTCTATTTCGTACGAGAGCGACAAAGCTATATCGAGCCGGAGCGACAAGCGAGGCATCAAATCGATTGTATCCGTATAGGTGGCAGTTCACTTGATCGAAGGTCAGGGATCGTGAAGTTGCACAGCCGTGAATTGACTGTCCCGTGCTGTGCACCGGGCCCTCACCACAATAACACAAAAAAAAAATAAATAAATAAAAAAAATAAAATAATTAAATAAATAAACAAAACAAAGAAAACAACAACTTGCAATTAATAGATTATCCATAGAGAAATTAACGAGTATAAGTGTATTGTCAATGCCATTGTTACCAAATCACTAAATTACGAGTGAAACAAAAAAAAAAAAAAAAACCTATGACTGTTCGTGTGTGAATGGAGAGCCGAATGATTATTGTTTTTGCGAATGCTGAGACGCTTGATAAACGAAAGCGAGTGAGCGAGAGAGTACCGTTAAGCGTTGTCCATTTTCAAGTATATTCGATGAAATGAAAAAAAAAAAAAAAAAAAAAAAAAGAAAGGACAAAAAAACCAAGTAATATACGCCGATCGCACAATTATCCTGCTTCACGCCCAGAAGTGCAAAAAAAAAAAAAAAATAAGCGCATACGCGTAACGTGTACGCTGTACTATATGCACTTTTCTATGTACAGTAAGTGGTGTTGTTCGAAGTTTCGAGAAACAAATTTTGACGCTATTGTAAAAATAATAATAATAATAATAATAAAAAACATAATAAGAAACCAGTATTTGGTGTTTAGAGTCATCCAGAGATGCCGAGGCGAGCCAGAGGATAGTAGACGCCGTGAGCAAGTAAAAAACGGTCGTAAAAAAAGAAAAAAAGAAAAAGAAAAACCATTCGGGAAAGATCCGTGGTGAATACTATGTCGAAAAACTCAAATGTGACCGTAATAAATACCGTAATGTTTAGATATTCGTGTGTTAATTGCAAGATTACGCCCGCACGAGCGGCAACACCGAAAAACGAGACTGCTCGCTGTACACTGGGTAACCGGAGTGAACACAAAAGAGAAACGAGCGATGCCAGTGGACGCTAGAACGAAAAATAAATTAATAAAAATGAAAAAACAAAAGCAAGGGACATTGTAACATTTATCATAGCTTGAAGAAAAGTGTCTACGCTAGAGACTCGTCGACATTGTCTACTTGCGCTACACTGTAAATTATTTTCGCCTCGATACCAGCGAATTCGTGCGTTTTTCCATAAAACTATCATTGCAATCACATCGATTGCACTCGAACTCGACGATGACGTGCACTTAAGGGTAAAAAAAAAAAAGAATTATTCTACGCTAGTCGATGCGAACAATATGAAAGTTATAGTGACGAGACAGAGAAATAAACCGTTGTAACTCCGAAGATTTTTCGTATTGAGTGTAAAGCTCTTTGAAATTTTCAAAAATATGATGTATTACGGAAAAAAAAAAAAAAAACAAGTGCAATAGTCATTTATCGACGGTTCGGTCGGAGAGTCATTGAGACGTTTGTGAAACCCACTGAGGATATTGAGAATCTGCGGTGAACAATAGGAGCTTCTTATATGAGTAAGTCAATAAATGGAAGACAAAAAAAGATGCAAAGAAATAATGGAAAAAAAAAAGAAAGAAAAAGTCGCGAAACGTCGCGCAATTTAGATCCACTTACGGAGTTACTCACCTATTCGATTCTTCGCCAGGTTTCAAGCCGTCGCGTATCCGCGTGTGTAGTAAACAAATTTTTTAAATGACACAATTACAATGAAATCACGAGGAATTGGTGTTTCATAAAAAAAAAAAAACAAAAAAAAAACTCCAAAAAAATTAAGGCGATTAGAAGAAACACGCAAGTCCATTAGTTATTCATCGTATCATCGTCACTGTTATATCTCAATTATTGTCATTGACTCGATTGCTATTTTATTAATTAATATTATTATTATCGAATATCATCATTGATACTATTACCATTGTAATTGTAATTAATTATTACCTCTATTGTCAAGTTAGTCGCGATAGCCTTGATTGAAACATTAAAACAACAACAACAACAACAAAAACAACAAAAACAACAAAAACAAAAAGATGTGCATACTCGCGCGATAAAACAGTGTGCATGGATCGATTTCTTATGTTGGTATACATTTGAGTGATCTTACATGTATATAATACCTACGTAAACATGAACAAAAATTAACGATCAAAAAAAAAAAAAAAAATCGACAACATTATTTTGCGGCAATTACGTGACTACTGTGCGTACCGTTGATGATAATTCGCGCGAAATTGCCACTGCTCTTCGTCACTCATTCGGACGCGCGAAACAGCTGGATCCTTAATAATTTTTTGTGCGATTATATGCTATTGTAAAATTACTCATCCCCGTACCAATATCGAAAGAAGAATACAATATTGTTTTCATTGAGCAACATCGTTCGTTGCACCACTGGCTTCTCAAGGTCAATTCCGATTCGATCACGTCCGTTAAAAAAAAAATAAATAAAAAAAAAACCGAGCTTCAGAGAGCGTGGAGGCAGGACTATCGAGGATTTAGAAAAACAAAACAAAACAAACAAACAAAAAAAAAACAAAAATGAAAAAAAAATAATGTAATAGTGCATTTACGTGTGCAGCAAGTGAAGTCGATCGAGACGATCCTCCAAACTGTTGTGCACGCTTTGTCGCTTTGTTCGGGGGGGGGGGGAGGGGCGAGGGGCGGGGAGGATAAAAAAAGAATTTAAAGAGAAACGACGTAATATAAATGTGTATGTCAAAAATGTATCATAATCATACGCTCGGATGCGCGAAGGGGGGGGGGGGGGGGTGCTTACGTCTACGTGTAAACTCCTTTTAAGAGCGGCGATTGGTGATCTTTGGGGATGACCAGTCGTTCCCCTAAGTCACCACGATAGGCTATCCTATAAATAATATATTTCAGAGAGAGAGAGAGAGAGCGAGAGAGCGAGAGAGCGAGAGAGTGAGAGTGAGAGACAGAGAGATAGATAAAGTGAAGATGCACGCCGCGGCCAAGTGCATTATTAAAGCCCCCGTGAGGCGCGCGCATGCGCACAAGAGAGCTACCAGGTGTGAACAAGTGGGAAAGTCTGTGATTTAAATCAAAACTTCGATGTTCGAATATGAGATAATTATGTTTCGAATTGAACCCGGTGTATAACTGTGTCTTTGTCGCGCGTTGATCTTAATAATCGTAAGTCATTAAATTGCGCATTCCCGCATATATTAATTCAATGAGCAATTTATTTAAGCGGCCAGGGCTGACTTAATCGATCAACGGCGAGTTTGCAAATTTATCGGCGATTGATCGTTAGCGAAGAAATTTATTGTGCCCGAACAGCAGCAAAGAAAAAGAAAAAAAAAAAAAAAAAAAAAAACAACAACAACCACAAGAACAAGAAATTTTTTAATTAAAAAAAAAAACTGTCGTGCATATGTTGCCCCATTTAATTGATAATAAACGATGGGATAGGTAAAGAGGGTCGTTTGGCGAATGAGAAGAGACCGTTAATATGAAGTCGTTACCTCTATTAAATTGTCTACATCAATTATAACATACCGTTATTAATCCTGATTTGAAAAAAAAAAAAAAAAAAACCAACTTGAATATAAAGCGTTCGACAAGAGTCTCTGAGATATGTTTAGAAAAATGTCTAATGGTATATTTATTAATTGAGGAGAATGAGGAGAGGAGGGCTATACAGATTGGCAATCCGTTGGTCTTCAATGTGCTGCGCCGGTGATTTATTGGGACCGTTTGCTCACGGGAGTGTCGCGAAACTCAAAAGTAACCAGACTTTAAATATATCGCTCATTCGCTATGCCTCATAGATACGTTTCACACTTGAGTGATATATATGCTGTCGGGCACTTGGACGTGAGCTGTCGCGCTTGGTAAACGGTTGTCTACTCCACGCTTTCGCAAAACGAAAGAGTAAGAACAAATTTGAAAAAAAAAAATAAATAAATAAATAATAATAAAAATAAAATATAAAAAGAATGAATATGCGCAAAAAAAAAAAAAAAAAACCGTTGAGTCAAAGATACTTATAAATAGTGCGTTAAAATATGTTTGTGCCTGGAAAGCGCCAACAATTATATGAATTAAATAAATCGTTCTCGGTGGGCAAATCACCTGAAGCATTATGATTCATTGCTCCGAATAATAAAAGGATATCTAAAGTAAAATACGAGATAATAAATCTGGCGATGAAACGAAGAGGTGGAAGAAGATAGGTTCTCACTAGTCGGCCGTGAATCGTAAAAGTATGAGGGAAATTAAAAAAAAAAAAAAAACCAAAAAAAATCCTCTTTTGCCGTTAGAGTTGTTCGCGAGAAGAAATACTAAATAAGAGAAAAAAAAAAAAAAAAAAAAATCCACCGAAAATAAATAAGCGTATTATTATGATATAAAGAATTATGGTCACAGAAAGAAAAAAAAAAAAAGAGCGACAAAAACACAAAGTTTTTTTTGTACAAGAACACGAGCTATCCGTTTTTGCCCTGCGTTATAGAGAGGAAGATAAATTGAACGAAAATGTGAAAAGTTACCGATCGAAAATGTGTCTTGAGCCTGCCCCCCTCGCCCCCCCTCCCCCCCCCCCCCCCAAAAAAAAAAACTCTTCTATGAACCCCTTAATTCGTTATTGCGTGTCTTAGCAAAAATGTTTAGATGAAACGTTAAGTGAATTAAAGTTAACAAAGTGAAAAATGGAAAAAAAAAGAATAAAAAATAAATACCATTACGTGGTAAAAATTATTGATAATGCTATTTAGGAACGAATAACACACACACACACACGCACACACACACACACACACACACGCGCGCGCGCGCGCGCGCGCGCGCACGCACACACACCCACGATAAGATAGACGACGCGGGCACACAGAAAAGAAAAACACACACACACACACAAACACACACGAGTACAACATTAAAAACGTGACGAATTGTGGGTAAAAAATAATATCGATATTCTGAGAAGTTCGTTAGGAATCAATTAAGCGATCTCTGGTCCGCTCCCCCACAATTTATCGGTAGAGACCATTATGCGCGTTCATCGAGAATGAAAAAGCGAAGAGAAAAAAAAAAAAAAAAAAAAAAAAAAATTGCGAGATAGCACGAGAAAAAAAAAAAAACAAATGTGCAAATGACAGCATTGATTTATATCTCGTTACCGACTGACTCGATGTATCACGCAACGTTTATTGCTCGTTGCATCGACGAAAATCGACCGATAAAGAAGATCGCGCAACAAGTGTTTCGGGAGAATCCGAAAAAAAAAAAAAATAATAATAATAATAAAATATGTACAGGCGGTTCTGGTGCATAACTTTCTTCTTATTGGTGCCATTTGATGTGGACCGTGGCGTGGATCGTAGAAGTAACTATTAAATCTATAATAAATGGAATGGAATGCTCGTGAGGATGTGTGCGTTAGAAGAATTGTGAATGCGACCGCGTTTCTAGATAACATAAAGGAAAAGAAGGATAAAAGAAAGAAGAAGAAGAAAAAAAAAACAAAAAAAATTTCATTCTCATTCTGTGATGACTGTCTGAATATAAAATGTTCACATGAATTTAAGCTAACGATTAATTAATTAAATCTAGCAAATAAAGATTCAATTAACAGTCGTTGAATGTACTAAAAAAAAAAACAAAAAACAAAAAAAAAAAACTGCGCAAAAAAACCTTTTAGACGTTTGAGAAAACGAGGCGCGAGAGACGTACATGCATCCGTAAACACACAAACCACACGATCGCAAGCGCCAGGGAACATAGACACACCAAAAACAAATGAAGAAAACAAAAACTATTTGAAGAAATATTACACCTGGGTTGAGATTCCCGAGTTCTACCAGCGACGCTAGGAGCTCTAACTCCAACTCCAACTCTAACTTAGCATTGGTCAGTATATCTATATATATATATGACTTCAGCGTTACTAACTTCGCTGGTAAGACTTGGCGAACCCGATTCTGTACTACTTACTACTACTACTATTACTACTACTACTACTACTACTACTATACCTGGGACGCAGAGGAAAATTCTCAATGACAGTGAAAAAAAAAGCAGTACGATTTATACATATATTGTATAAGTTAGTAATTTACCTTTGCTTTTGGGAATATCTAGGAGTTTTATGTATGAATTATTATGTGTAACTGAACAAAGGAGTCATTAAGTAACTTTGCAGTATATATATTTATATTCCTTACATGGACACAAACACATTACATATAAATATTATGACGAAGAAAAAAAAAAAAGAGGAAAGAAAGAAATTACAAAAGCGAACGCTGCGGAGCCACTGTATCATACGTTTGTGTAACTAAAGTATAGAAATGATACGATTATAAAAAAAAAAAAAAACTATAATGATACAATAAACTTACCGTATGTCTTATATAAATGATAAATTGGTTCGTGTGTTGATTAATTCATTCATTGCGGTTGACTAAGAAGCAATAATCATTGTTCAATTTCTCGAGTGAGCGGGGACAGTACAAGGTATAATCAGTTCGGGCGATAGACTAGCGCAGATTCCCGGGGTACATCCATATCAGTCTTCGAATAAAATTAACGTGCGGTAATGTGCCTCTTCAAGTATGTCAATTGAGCTTTCGATTCGAGAGATGCGAGCTCGGCGACTATCGGGGCCATTTGCTGCACGTGGTTCTTGTAACCGGACCCTACAAAAAAAAAAAAAAGAATTCATTAACGAATTCACTAACCCAGTGAAGAAAGAACTGCACGACGAATCGAGGACCATCACAAACCTGTGGAGATTCTTTTCTGTCCATAAGTGACCTTGCCGTCGAACTCGTCCAGTGGAACTTTAACGTCCGGGCCTACTTGCTGAATCGTCACATTCAGGTGCTCTTCTATTTCCGCCAAGTACTGTAAGCAATGAATTACAATGGGTAAGTAGAACGATGCTCCTCAAGTCTTTATATATTTTTTGGGAAATTGTGGATTTGTTTGTTCGTTTGGATGTTTGTCTCCCCCCCTCTTCATGCAGCTGAACCCCTCTTTCGGATAAACTGAACCCCCAATTTCCATAGTACAGTAGAACCTCAATTATCCGAACCTTCGATTATTCGAACTGTCATTTATCTTATCCGAACTTCTATTATTGGGACAGGAATTTATTTTATCCGAACCTTTATTATTCGAATCATGCCGCAAAATTTCGTCGTTACATATCGTCGAGCGTTACTTTGTTGCAGGCGTGTGCAAGTTTGTATTATGCGCTTATACAATCAAAAATTGACGACTTTATCAAAAAGAATACTTAAAGTAAGCATTTAATAATATGTTTCAATGTATACATATAATGTTTGTATACGAATTTATATTTTAAAAAACTCATATTCATTACGTTTTTTATTCATAACTCGATTATCCGAATAATCGTTAATCCGAACTGGTCTCGACCCCAGGTTCTACTGTATATGTAACGGATTTCGAAAATCCAAATACCATTCTATATGTTACGATTTTGGAATTTCTGTTTTTATAGCATATGTAATAGATTAGATTTGCACATGCTATGAATCACGCGATTCGTGCGAGCGCACGAGCCAACATAACTGCTAGTATTATATAATTGGCAAAATCGCCTACCCGCGGTTCGTTGTACCAAATGCAGCATCCACCCTGATCCGTGAGATTGGTGTTGTTGCAGTTCCGTCCGCGAGACGAGCACCACTCGCCGTGGTACCAAACTTTCTCGGGTACATTGCTCACCAGAGATATTGCCAAGCCCATGCGCTCGGCTCTGCCCACTCTGCCAATGCGATGCACGTAGTTTGATTTCTCATCGGGCAGCGTTATGTTTATCACTGTAAGAAATAAAAAGTTTCCGTAGTAAATGAAAAAAAGCCTTCGCGAATATAATCCTTTAACGAAAAACCTACTGAAAGGGAGCCCAGCGACATCCAATCCTCTCGCAGCAACGTCGGTGCATATGAAAAACTTGACTTCCTTCCTCTTGAATTTCTCCAAGTTAGCTTTTCGCTCCTGAGGTTTTCTGTCGCCGTGCAAGCACACGCAAGAGAACTCGTTGCCGCCCACTTGCTTCAAATAACGCTCCAAGTTGTCGCAGTCGATCTTCGTTCGACAGAATATAATCGCGCGATCCATTTTGTGTTCTCTTATCGCCCGGATGCAGTATTCTCCCTTGAGGATCTTCACTGCCTCGGAAAGCGTTTCTGAGGAGCAATGTAAATTTTTATTGTGTTACATATTTTCATTCAGATCATTGGACGGTCGATTGCCATCTGGAAACGGACCTGCGGTGTTGTTACCGGGTTTCACGTTGTCCCGATAGTGGACACCGTCCGTCTCGATGTGCGGCCGCAAGTTGCACCAAGATTTGTCCTTCTGGGGATCAACAGTCACAACAACGTGGTGCACCGTTTCGGGAACAGCGTCTTCTCCTTTCAAATCAACCCACGTTGGAAAGTGCATGAGACGTTCCTACGATCGAAATACGATTTATGAAAACGGATGTTTGTGCTATGTTTCGATACTTGTTGGGAATTGATGTAGTTATCTCACAGCCATCTTTTTGACTTCGAAAGCGTGCAAAGTCGCAGAGCAGACAACCATCTGCAATCGTTTACCATCGCTTGTTATCTTAGGTATTTGACGATGAAGTCTGTCGATTAATTCAGTGTACCCTAGTTTCAGCAGGCCATCGGCTTCGTCGAGTACGAAAAACCTGGGAACGCATCGATTTGACAATCATTCAAAACGTATATTTAATTTTGTTCGCTTCCGGTGTCGATCAGTGAATGTTGAAATTTTCTACCTGCAGTGTGTCAACGACAAGTAGCCTCCTTGAATGAGATCCTCGAGGCGTCCCGGCGTTCCCACGACAATGTCGACACCCGAATTCAGTACGGCGATTTGTTCCTTCACATTCACGCCACCGATCACGAGCAGCTCTTTTATCGACGGATTTTTTAGGTGCACTTTGAACTGCGAAACAATTATACAAACGTTAATTTCAGCGAATGGCGATTGCGACGGTAAGTCTGTAATTCACCTTCTGAATTTGGTTGTAAGTTTGTTCGGCGAGCTCGCGCGATGGTTCTATGACTATAGCCTGCGGCGCGTTGTTGGCAGGCTTCGAATTGTCCGGGCCGCGACTCTGACTACTGTTCACCGGATTTTGCACGATGCACTCTTTGGGAGCGGCGGAGACCGCCACGTATCCGCTCGGAGGTCCGTGCTTGAACGGCTGCGCTCCGAAATTGAAGGACATCTCGGCGTTCTTGAGAACGACCGCCGGATAAAAAGTCTGAGACTTCTGTTGATCATTCAGAACGAACGCTTGGCCGAGATCGACTCCGTTCTTCGTGAAACGAATCTCACCGCCCGCTAGATTCAGAAGACAACCGATAACGTCGTGCATGCCGAACGGCTCTCCATAACTGTCGAACTGCTTGGCGTTCGATTTTTTCCCAGTTCCACCGAATCCGAAGCCAAATCTGTCGGTCCCCAGGTCCAGGTTCGCCTGCAGGGGAGTAAAAAAAAATTTGTTATCAAAGATCTGTAAAATTTATTTGCCTATGTACAAAACGTTCCACGATTTTTATGCTCAACAAACATTTCTTGTCCACAAAAGTCCGCAATTGTTTTATCGTTAATTTAACAATTTGCCATTTTATTTTGTAAAAAAAAAAACGTTAATTTCACAATTAGTGGGACGTGTTTTATTATTTATGTTAACAAGATGGTTTGTTGGAGTGAAACAGAACCGGTAGAAGTTAAATAAATAAATTACATAAATAAAAATTAACCAGAAGATTAAGTACATTTGCAAAGACAGTTTGCTAAATATACAAAGACATTTTTATACTGGATATCTTACCTGCGAAGTTGACCATCCTACTCTGCATAGCCCTTCGTCAGTCACCGTAGCTTCGTAATAGAACTTTCCTTCCCTGTGGACACCTTTGTTGGCGCGACAACCGTGCCATTCTCTCTGCTCCCTGCTTTGACATCTCAATCCGTCGGGTGTCACCGCCATCGCTCTGCCTCTGTCGAATAAGCTCAGAGACCAGTGAGAGACTGAAAACAACACCAACCATTATCCTCCTTGTAAGAATGAAACCTTGAGCTTTGCAAAACACAGATTTTACCCTGCGTTCTTTCTCCGCCGGAACGCGACGATCCCTTCCCAGTCTCCAAATCTTTCAGGGTTTCCCATACTATCTGTATAATGGGCAAACAGAAAGCTCCGGTTTTGCCACTTCCAGTTTCCGCTGCCATGAGAACGTCCCCTCCGCCGAGAACCAAGGGAATGGCTTCCGCCTGCACGTCGGTAGGAAGTCTGAAACGAAACCGGACAATTTTAATAGTCCTCTTTAGCTGTATGCAGTAATTCTCGGTAGGACTTACGACCACTCCATATCGTCAATCGCTTTGGCTATCTCGGGCAGCACACCCATTTCTGCAAGACATACGATTAATTGTTTCACTTATTTCAGTCCATAAACGAGAGCACAGTGAGACGGTATATTAAGCATTGTTACCCTCGAACGCTGTCATCTTCGGCTATTGTATTTCAATTAGTATTTTGCTGTAATAAAAACGAGAGGTTAAACACTTTAGCGGCGTACGGTGCTCGCTATGGGCTCGACACTCGTTAGCTGCTAAATGTGCCGTTCTTACTTGCCGCGATGCTCATTGGCTGAGAGCTCCGCAGGTACGGAAGTATCGCTGTCAATGTCGTTACACGATGAAAGTTGACACTGCAACTTTAATATTTTTTTACATTAGCTGCGGTCTCAGTGGTGGGGAGTCAACGAAGAAAGTCTTATTGCCGACACTTAATACTTCGACCGAAAATGACTCATTTCCGGTGTAACGTCACTTCCGGTCGAAGAAGAGATCCGGAAATCAGAAATAACGTACATCCAGTATGGTATCACTTCCGGTTGAGAAATGAGATTTTCAAATCGAAAGCGACGTATTTCAGGTATGACGTCACTTCCGGTTGAAAATGAGATTTTCGAGTCGGAAATGACGTACTTCCAGTATGATATCACTTCCGGTTGAGAAATGAGATTTTCAAAACGGAAGCGACGTATTTCAGGTATGACGTCACTTCCGGTTGAAAAAGAGATTCTCAAATCGGAAATAACGTACTTCCAGTATGATATCACTTCCGGTTGAGAAATGAGATTTTCAGATCGAAAGTGACGTATTTCAGGAATGACGTCACTTCCGGTTGAAAATGAAGAGATTTTTGAACTGAAAATAACGTATTTCCGGTATGACGTCACTATATAGATTCGTGTACATGGCATTTCCGCAACGTAATTATTTGTTCGCGAAAATGAGTTTAGGCTGAAATAATTTTAGTCCTTATCTTAGTCGGTGGGACATCATTTAGTAAAATGTTGTCCTACCGACTAAGAGCAGTCAATCTGGCACCGTTCTCAGTTCAGTGATGCCGAAACTCTTCTAATCTTCGTGCTTACCGGTTACACTTCCCGTCGAACAATTGTATGACCTTGTGGAAGAGGGCAACAGCGTCGTATTCGAATAGAGAGCAGGTGGCGTTTGATGGCGTTGCAGTAGGAGCGCGCGCGGGGCTACACGCATCGAACGTCACGAAAAAGATTCGTCGTAGTGGCGGCATGCCGCTACACTCTTATACCCGAAGCGCTATTAACATTTTTCGTCGTTGAAAAAATGTCTTACTTTCGTGCTGACAGCGCGATTAATATAGACGATTAGTGTTCGCGATTGTTCGTACGTGAAAGATAATCTTATGACAAACGGTTTGAATGAAGCTCTCTGTCAAAACAGGAACGAAAGAGGATGTCGCTCGGTGCGTGAGGAAAGCATTCGATCGTTCGAGATCCTACGAGTTTCGCGACATGGCGGGTTTTCGAGACGAGGACAAGTCACTCTTTCCAGTACAGAGTATATCGTCGATAGTTCAAATATTTCAGAATCAATTGGAGAACAGAAACGAGCCCGATCTTGCGTTACTCTCGATCCTCGTCGGGGCAGTCGAGAATTCCTTAACCTGCAATCGTACATTTGCGTCGCAGGAGAGCACTGTTTACGACGAGCCAAAATTACCAGCCGTTGAGTTTCACATCGCTCAGGCACTGTACGGCAAATTTCACGCGGTCATCAAGAGCGCCGTCGATCTGACCGTCTACGACAGCAAATACGCGACAAGGGAACTCGTCAAGAAAGTCTCCGACGTAATATGGAACTCTCTCACAAGAAGTTACTACAAGGATCGGGCTCATCTCCAGAGCCTCTACAGCTACCTTACAGCCAACAAACTGGACTGCTTCGGAGTAGCCTTTGCCGTCGTCGCCGGTTGTCAGGTATTGGGTTTCAAGGATGTCCATCTTGCCATGTCGGAGGATCACGCTTGGGTCGTTTACGGCGAGGACGGCACCGAGACCGTTGAAGTCACATGGCATGGTACATATGAACAGCGTTTATTTTCCCAATTCTCAGTTTTATCCTTAAAAAAAAAAGCAATACCTAGTCTAATCAGCTGAGTTTACTCCGATGGGCCAGCTGTTGGACGAAGCCTTATTACGGAGCTGGAGTTATTTACTCCATAAATTAATTCCCGCTGATCATCCAATGAATAATCTTTGTCATTGTCGTTACGTCTGCACAATTAGGGAAAGGCAACGAGGACAAGAGGGGTCAGCCTGTAGGAGCCGGAGTGGCATCGCGATCTTGGCTTTATGTGAATGGCCAAGCCGTCGTTTGCACGAGGGCGATGGAAGTCGCGACCATTGTATCCGCTATAAATCCTAGTCTGAGCGCGACCGCCGACGCGGCCGAGGTGGCGCTACTGCAACAGGAGCTTCTGTGGCTCTTGTACGATCTTGGACACCTCGCGAAATATCCAATGGCTCTGGGAAACCTGGGAGACCTGGAGGAGGCCGCACCGACCCCCGGTAGACCGCCCGCGATCGATTTGTTTCAAGTGAGAACAAATAAACCACTTTCATGAATGTATTTGTATGACACGGATCGTTAATTGCCGACGTGCATCGTCGTCTCAATCCTTTCAGGAAGCTATCCGCTCGGCGAGAAAGTATTACGGCAACGCTCACGTTTATCCGTACACTTATCAAGGAGGCTATCTGTACAGACATGGTTTACATGCCAACGCGTTGTCGTCGTGGGCGGACGCCGCCGATGTGCTGAGAAAGTACGTCATTTTAATACCACAGAGCATTTAATTTTCATTTAATTTAATTTATTTGATGGATTTCTCCTTTACAATCATAATATAATATATAATAAATCCTAAATATTAGAGCTCCAGAGTAACGAGTTATTAAAGTTGAAAAAGCTAAAAACACAAGTCTACGATTTATACAAATTTAGAACACTTAAGTTGACGATTTGGTAAAAATTAATAACACTTCACATGAGACTTTCTTGTCACTAGGCGCCTTTCTTTTTCCTTTTTATTTAATTTTATTTACTTAAATTTTTGTATTGCGACTCCTCTGTTATCTACGTCGAGTTTAATTTGTCTAAGCTATCAATTTGTTTTTTGTGTATATGTATCTCATTAATATGATTAAACGTGCGACAGATACGATTATTCGCGGGACGACGGAGAAATTTACAAGGAACTGCTGGAGATCGCCAACGAACTGATACCGCACACGGTGAGAGCGGACGAGAGGCTACTTCGGCAGCCCCGTTGTTTCGCTTATCTGCTGCGATTCTACGACGGTATATGCCAGTGGGAGGAGGGAGCCAACACGCCGGTACTCCACATAGGCTGGGCGAGACCGCTGGTTAACACGATTTCGAAATTCGACGCGAGTATCCGGGCTCAGGTTGTCATAGACTGTTACGACGCGGAGGCGAGGCTGGATGAGGAGAAGGGCCACAAGAAGGAAACGAGCCACGACGAGACTCTGAACAACAACAACAATAACAATAACAATTATTGCGAGACGAAGGAGCGCGGAAGTATAGCGCGTGATTTAATCAAAAGTCTAGAGTCAAAAGTCACGGCGAATCCAGCGCCGATGCATCCCGGCATACAAGCTCTGACGGCGGCGTGCAGCGAAAAGATCTTGAACAGGGATTATCTGCTTCAAGGCGGCGGCGAGCCTTTCGTCGCTCCGCCCGATCATTCCTTTCCACCGGCCCCGTCGACTTCGCAGGAGAATCTCGATGCCGAAGTCGAACCCAGCGACACGGAGAACGAGAAACCGAGGATAATTCTCTACAGTCACAAGATGAAGGGTCTCAAAGATTTGCTGCTCGCCGAGAAGCTAAACACCCACGCGATATCGCTTCAACTTACAGCGCAGAGTCAGGTACAAATCGGTAAGAAGCCCCGCGGCAGCGACGACGTCGGGGTGAGTCAGCGTCCCAAGAGGACACGTCGCGAATAGTATAAGGTCTTCGACTACCGTTTCGGCGTCGTGAGGTATTAAGAAGACGCGGGTTAACTGCGCGTCTCAGCGATCATTTTTTTTTCTGTTTTTTTGCCGCAGCGCAATCACACTGAAATTGTATATTTATAACGAGGAATCTCCCGGGGGGATTCTCAATTTGATTAACTGGAATCTTGCGCTTGTTTTTGATCCCCCTCCCGTGCGAGGCATCACTCGTCGAACAGATCGTGACGGAAGATTCGGTGCGGCGTTATTTTTTATTTTTTTTTACACGTCGATACCGCGTTTTACTTACATGGATACGCGGATTCTTTTTTCTTTTTGATTCTCATGGTGCTAGCTCGTTTAGCACGCAAAAGGATCGTGCTATCCGACATGTACAATTTATAGATTAAAAAAAAAACGATATGCATCGGAAACTTACGCAGCCAGTATGGAAAAAAAACAGCATGTTTTACGATATAAGGTACGATATATCGTCGTTAAGTGTAAGTAGAGTAGAGTGTAGGCATAAAGAAAAAAAAAGTGCGTAGAAAAGTACAAAAAGTTTTATCTTTATAATATAAGTTAAAAGAAAAAAATTGAAACTCTCGGTGCTGGTGTTTCTCGTCTCAATGCCACGTAATTATTCTCGATTCGCGCCATCGGTGGCAGCCATTTCTCTTGACATTATTAACCTTCCGTTGACTTGGAAATAACGTGAGAATGGCACGAGCGTTGTAGCTTGGAAGTTTAAAGAGATCGTTGGCATCGTGGTTATTTATTAAACTAGACTATTAAAGAAAAAAATACGATCTTCGTCTATCGGTCGGTCGATGGATGTTAAAGAAAAAAGAAAAAAAAACTAAAAATCTCCTCTATGTCTAAGCTCTTGTTGCACCTTTGCTTATTTATTGATTAAAGTTGTTTGAAATAATCTATTGCACTATAAAAAAAAGAATAATAATCATGATCGATAAGTTGATCGTTACTGTTTTTTACACAGTAGTTGAGGGTTCTTTTTTATTTTGTTTTGTTAGAACGATGCTTTCGTCCGGTCTAATAACGTAAAATCACGACATTCCACGTTGTAGGTGGTGCAAATTAAGTTTTGCTTCGTTTTACCCAAGGTATCTCAAGCATGTAATGCACGCTTATTTTTTAAATTATTTATTTTCAACGTATCTTAATAAGCACCTTTATTTATCGCACATGAATTTTTTGTTTGTTTATTCTCACGTGAAGATACGATGGAGTATATGTAATTTTTTTTTTAGTACGAAGGAAATCTCATAGAACGCAAATTCTCGTGCTATTGCGCTTGCCAATAATGCGGCCTTTTTTCAAAGCTTATTTATCTATCAGCTGCGGCACTTTTTGTTTTAAATATATTTCTCTCGAACTATTCTTATTCGTATGAATTTTGCCTCTTCCGGAATGATATCCAGATTTTTATTGTCACGAAATACCTACGATACCGCGTACGTAATTGGCACCTGACAGGGTTTCAAGATGATTCACACAATGTTTAAGACGGGTTGTTGTAGGATAGATTGTTAAACCGGTATGGATATAAAAAAAAAAAAAAATGATCCAAGAAGATCAACGATCACGTAATAATGAAGGGCGCTATCTTACTGTGATGTTGATTATATACTGTATGATATATAATACTATTAAAAAATGAAGAGAAAAAAGAAAGAATGAAAAAAATAATGGTGGTGATAAGAGCGCGAAACGTAGCGAGGCGCAAAGCCGTCCATTTGCACCTCGCCCCGATTCGTTATTAATTGATGATTGACTATATATCGGTAGTGTAATGTCGATTGACGGGATACGAAATGGGTGATTATCTGATATATATACATATATATAGATATATATATATATAATGACCAACTCGACAAAAAAATCAAACGTTCGAGTAAACGGTAATCGTCACTGAGCAATGTTGCGTTTCTCCTCGTTTATCGAAAGTTGGTGGAGAGTAACGTATATGTTTTAAAATGACCATTGCCGATCGTTTAGAGCGAACTTCGACGAGCGACCAAACGATCTGTTGAGTACAAGTGATTTTGAAAGGTATCGGTCGGAGAATTATATTTATAAACGTTGAAAGAACATCGATAGATCGCTCATCGAGGTGAAAACTAACGACGAAAACCATTCGATTACTGTAAATTCGAATCGCCATACACAGTATTTAAAGTCATCATCGACTATGCATTATCGATTCGACGACGGGTCGTTACAGATTTTCAACGATATGCATAATGATTACCTTGTAGTATGAACACAAACAAAAATATAGTAAACAGAACAGTATTTTTATATTAGTAAAAAAAACGAAATAAAGAAATCTTGTAGTCGCGTACTCTCCAGCTGATTGGTGATTCGAGTATGCCAGTGGTGCGCGTGGCATAGATAAAAGAAAAAAAAACAATAATCGAGGACCGACGACCTCGCACAAATAATTATGTTCGTTTGCGGAAATTTTTAAAAATTGGTGATATAACGACACGCACGCACGAACTGAGAATACTCGAGTGTGAAACAATTACATGATATTGGGTCGCATACATTGTCACTGATAATTTTCGATTCTCGTTTGGAGAAAGCACAAAAAATGGTATGGGAATTCAGAAGCAGTTGATATAGACGAAAATTGAGACGATACGCGAGGGAAAAAAAAAAACATTGTACGTTCGATGAGCAACGTCTATTTGCATCAATTTCCGGTCTCACACTTTTTCTACCTTTCTTACATTTTCGATCAGCCGGCAGCGTTCTTTTCCACGGAAACAGGCTCCGCGTACTTGATTAATAATATTGTACAAGATATACGCAAGGAATCAGTTTCTGTGCAAACGAACGTTCTTCCTCGATCAGCCTAATACTCTTCGAAGTAAAGTTCCGGACTCATTCGCATGCAATCGTGTATAATAATCTATAAAAATGCCAGACAAAATTAATCTTGCCTTTATTTCTTGGACATCGATGTTAAGAGTACAGTAAGGGATATGAAATAGGTTTACCCTGTGCGCTAAATTCAATAAGACTGTTGATTTTCACCCAATCGTGAAAGAAAACTCGAAAGTTTATTATTCGATCCTTCGGCGCACCTTGTTTTTTGCAGAGATGTTCATACACATAGACGCTCGCTTTGGCGAGCTACTTTTTTTTTTGTTTGTTTCTACATACTTTCGTTTGAGACGGAACCTATTTGTGTGCCATAAATAAGTCAGCATCCCAACCTGTTTTTAATTTTTTTTTTCTTAATCTGTTTTTTTTTTTTCATTAATCTCCCGTATTGTCGATGCGGCGACCGTGTGTTTTTTTTTTTCAACTAACAGGATTCTTTTAAAAAGTAACTCGATCTATCGAGAGCGGCACTACAGGTACGGGTGACAGGTACCTGCTTCCCTCTAATTAAGATAATGTATTGTTCTTAGCGCACAAGATTACCTGGTTGTGTAGCAGCTAGTTGGTCTGTCGTGGACCACTCTATAGATTGATACAATAATATAAGTTTTAAAAACATGAAAATTAATGGTGAAGCTTAAAGACTGGGGGATCCAAAATGAATTTTATCCAAGAAATACAAGAGTCACGGTATCGACATATACATATACATTGATAAATAAATATACTGGTATACGCGTCTGACTCGTTGGATCTCACCTCCGTTTCAATGCTTTCCCAGTCATTAAACTCTCATCGAGGAACCATACAGCACGTTAATCGAAAATAAAAAGTAAATAAATAAATATAAATAAAATAATAAACTCTACAACCACACGGGGCATATAACTAGAGACATAAGAGAAGCTGATAGAAACGTAAGGCAAATCCTATACCCTATCCGTTGAGCATACTTCATGTACTTAAATGATATAAGAAACGAGAAAGAAATGAAAAAAAAAGTTTACGACAAGACAAGCTTGATTGAAGAGCGCAACGCCCGTGATACGTTATACCGATAGATACTTTATCATACGAAAAATTAACTACAATCTATTCGTAACTGTAAGGGGAGTATTGAAACAAAAAATATGTCTGTACTTCCTCAGCTAGTTATTACTCGAATCCAGAGCATGAGCAGCATGGAAAGAAACCATATAGATAACATTGTTGTCGACGTCTCGATTGTATTTAAGGTTTATAATAGGATTGATTAATAACGTCTTCGATTTTGCGCTAATTTTCCTACGTTTCGGTATTCATATGGTGTCCTCAACAGGTATCGAGTAGAGTGTAATTGCAGTTATTGTTAACCGACAGTACAGTGAGTTGTAAGGCATTAATGAAAGATGTCTTGTTTTTTCTGTGGATTACAATAAACTATTTTATTCTAATAAACGCATTTAATTATTTTTCCTCCGTCTTATGCGTTCACGTGTACAGTGTTTTAGGGTTCGTCGCCGGATAAACGTAAGTGGAAATTTAACGTTTTACAATATTTATTATCTTCTGAAATCATCAATACTTACAATATAACAAGAGAACCGTAAAGTCTACAAGATTGCGAAGCACGTTCGGTTTTGTTCGTTTGGTTGTTTGTTTTTTGTTAATCTTTTTTTTTAATTCTCGAAGATGTTTTAACATCTTTTCAAACACCATTGTAGTTCGATAACCATGAAAGTGTTAGAAAACAATGATAAATTGTCGAACGTGCAACGGTCAATTCGCAAATTCGAATCTTATGTAATTTTACGGGCATACAAAAACTATACACGACCTGCTATCTTACTCGTCGAACGGTTGGCCTACAACTCGAACGATCGTACCTTTTCGGCTTGTTTTTCAAAATAGACTCGCTACTATAAACCGCTAAGACACTAATCATCAGTAACAGTAGTGTGTTCTCGTGACCCAATTAACATTTTTTTTTTTGGGCACGGCCGTATGAAACATTGTTTTTATATAAATAATTCTACACCCTCAATCGCCGATCTGTCGTAGGACATGCGGGATACCATCGATTGCCAATTGTTATATTATCTACGACGTTTCGCGGAGAACAATAAGTGAAATAAAAATATTATCATCGATGAATTTAATCCAGTCTAATTAAAATAACACACATGCCCTCTCGAAACAAGAGGAAAGAAAAGAAGTTAGATAATTGTATTTCAATTCGCCGAGGTTTCATATGCCGTACGGGAATGTTAACTAAAACGAAAGATCGACACCGATCCACAACTTTGCCCTATTATCGTCGTCGTTTCGCCAGGATTTCTATATCGGTATAACCCGTATAGATTGACGGGTTAGACTTACTCTTAGAGTAGACAAGCATCGACACTTCGTTACATCTGCGGCAATTGCTCGATCGGTGTTGCGAATTTGAAGTCCGTTGGGAAGAGCTTTGTTGCGTGAGGATACATCAATTTGTACGATTGCCTGATCGTCACGTCCGCCACACCGGCTATGTCGCCGATCTCCTTCTGGGATTTTTTGTTCTCCGACGCCTGAAATATTTCGACGATATTGCAATTTAATTGTGGCGCTGTTCTATTCGATGAAATCTTACAAAAAGAAAATTTTAATTGAAAATCACCTGCGAGGCCATGTAGATCGCCGCCGCCGCTACGGAGATTGGCGACCTGCCAGGAACGATATCGATTTCAACGGCTTTTCTCGCGATGTGCGTGGCCGCTTTTTGTACCGCGTTCGGCAACTGGAGATTAGCACAGAAACGGGACATGAAGTCTCCGGTCGTTATGAGATCAACGCTCGTCTCCAGTGCCTTCAGAATCAATTTGAAACATCTGCCGATTTCTTTTTTACTGATTTTGCTGACTGCACAGATTTCCTTGAAAGTACGGGGAACGCCCTCCTGGCGACACGCTATGTAGAGACAGGCCGAGGCGATGGCGTCGTTCGCGCGACCCTTCAGATTCTTGCCGTCGTGCACCTGCTTGAAGAGATTGTTCGCCCGATCGACGATTGTTTTTGGAAGATTAATGCGATCCGCCATTCCGGTTATTTCGCGAAAAGCGTTTATCAAGGCTCTGTCCGAGCTGCTCATCTGCAAATGTCCACACACATATTCATAAATCGGTCAATCGTAAATATAAAGCGAAAGTAAACGGAAAAGAATGAAAATTCTAGTTCCAAAAGTTGTAGTTAAATAAAAAAAAGAAAATTGAAGAAAGACAAAGCGAAACTGACTGTGCGCCTGTTCTGATATTTGGAAGATCCGAAGGCATCGAAAGAAGCCGGTCCTGTCCCCGGCCCGATCGTGGTGGATAGATCCGAGCCATTGAGCAGCGGATTCTCCGGCCCACCCACACGAGACGGATCAACGCCGGTCTTCTCATTACTGAACGTTCTCCACTCTGATCCCACATCTATGACCCTGTCCGTCAAATACCAAATGAATTAGTCTAAGCCAATAACAATAACCGGCAAAACTATCAAATTTCCGATAAAATAAATTTTATTCTTACCTGTCTCCTACGACCAATCCGCACTCTGAGCAAATCTGATCTCCAGCTCTATAGTCCTCTATCAAGGGTGCGTCGGGATGAGCGTAACAGCATACTTTATTCGTGTCGTGCCTGAAAAAATGGGGATAGTCTGTTACAGCATAATTTTTGCACCGACATTCTTTCCAAGCCCGAGCGTAACATTGAATGTTCAATATAAATATCGTAAATACTGCGCTGAAGCGTATAACAGCTTGGAAAGAGAGATGAGGTTTGTGCGCGCAATTTTGCGGCAAACTAACGAATGAACGGCCGATCAATGTGGTCGTCAAAAAATATTGTCGCTGGGAATTCCCGAGATTCAGCGAATCGGCCAGATTTGAGAGATTCAGCGAATCGCCCAGATTTTGGAGTGCCCGTCGGAAGTTGCCAGTTAATTTAATCGAACGTATTATCTTGGCGTACGACGTAGGCAGTAGGTCAAGAGCGTTCGGACATAACCTCCGAAGCTCGAGTGAAAAGATTCTTCGCGATGCGCCAAAATTCGACTTGCGAAGAAAATCGTTATTTGCGCGATGCCGTAATTTCGCAGATTGCACGGACACACAAAACGCAAAGGCCGAAAGCTCATTTTTCGACAGAGAAGGAGTTTTCGATGCCCGAGAGCGTCGTTGCTGCTATAGTCACGATAAATTGCGCCACTTTCGTGCATTGGCGAAGAATCCCTCACTATCTTCGAATTCGTTGCTCGTAATGGGTAGTAATGTATTTCGGCGATTATAATGTCTCTCCCACCGAACAGCCCAAATTTTTAATCTAAAAAGGACGATTGAATTCACCTTGACGAACTAGCCATATTTTCGTTTGTGTTGTCAAATCGAGGATTGCGTGTGTGTACAAAAAATTGATGCGCGACGGATAAAGCCGAGTGTGTGGTATTATCTTTGCCCAGTCTCAACCTTACCTACAGAAGTCGGGGAGGTACACAACACACTGTGACATTCTGCGTATCGAAATAACTTCATGCACACATACTCTGTTGGTATATTCGTTTAGTGCAGACACACTCTGCCGGTATATTCGTTTAATACGGACATACTCTGTCAGTATATTCGTTTAATGCAGACATTCTGTCTATACATATTCGTTTGAAGTATACATACGTATACATTGTCAGTATATTCGTTTAATATATACTGTATATATTTGTATACTGTATATTCGTATAATATACATACGTATACATTGTCAGTATATTCGTTTAATTCAGCATACTCTGTACATTCGTTTAATACGGACATACTCTGTCGGTGTATTCGTTTAGGGGAGAACGGGGCAAAATGGGACAATGAGAAAAAACGCAATTTTCCCAAAAATTTTGGATACCCCATTTTGCCCCATTAATACATCCCGATTGTCAACTCCTTTTTGCTCACTCTTCCATCAAAAAATTATTGAAAAATTGCGTTTTCCTCCGCCTTTCCGTTTTACCCCGCTCTCCCCTAAGACAGATGTCGCATCCTGACTGCGCTTACCGCAGCGATTTCACCCATCGTCTCACAATATTACCGTGAATACAAATATGCCAATGCACGGTAAAACTTTTTTTTTTTGTATTATTATACCCTTAGCTACGTATATTCACAAAACTCATAGAACTGTCATTCGTCATTCATTCACTTTTCTCAACTCGAAGTTAGACAAAACCACTTTATCTGAGCTAAACATAAACACCCCGAGTATGGAAATGGAATTCAATATTTTAAACAAGTCGACACTTTGCGCGTGTCGTGAGAATCTTTGTTAGACCGCGTAGGCCCAGGCTAGAACAGAAAATCCTTTCATACCTATCTGCAACCAATCGGATACAAGTCTCATTGATCCCACTCCCATCGATTTCCACTCCTACCTCTCCCCTGGAACATACTCCTACACCTCGTTTGAATTCATCGTGAACTCAGAAAATCAGTCTCAACTTATATTTCTATCCGAACGGAACTCTGTTATCCGAGAAAAGAAACTCCAACTATATTTCGGAACAACAGGTCTAATTCTTTGTAAAAACCTGAACAATTTATCTGTATAACTTGTAACACACCTCGAACCGTAAAAATAATGTTATTATAGTGACAATTGAACAAGTGTTGTGTGACTCTGATTGTTAGCTACGCATAGTGTTTAGCCAACGCATAAATATTTAATACAATGAGCTATGAGCTGAAATCTTGTGTGAAGTCCAACGATCGATAAAGGAGGAAATACCTGAAATCGGCCGCCACAAAGGTAGTACCTGAAATCGCCGCCACAACGTAATATAGAAACACCTATCGGTATGTTCGTTTAATGCAGGCATACTCTGTACATTCGTTTGGTACAACATACTCTGTCTGTATATTCGTTTAAAATACGTGTATATTCTGCTCAGTACAGCTTCAACGTGCGTACGACCCGTCGAATCCGCGGCCATGGCCGAATCGTATTATTAATACGTATATCGCGTGACGATAATCGGAAATACGATTTTAGTCACGCGATATGTAACTCATATCGCTTTTTTTTTTTTTTGCGATCGTGGTAGGAACCTCGGAAGTAGCAAAATCCCAAAATAAGCCTTCGCCAACGATCCCCAACTCAAAGTTTCATTTGTAAACGTAAGACTATTATTTAAGTATCTTTTTTCTATTGACTTTAATTTTGATTTTTTCGAATATACCGACAGAGTAAAACTGTGCGAAGTAATTTCGATATATACAGAGTGTCACAGTGCGTCTGTGACTTTCTCCGGCCTTTCGTACTTATCAACGATCGACCATCGGTACCGTCCGAAACTGACCTATTCGCATTGAATATATTCCGTGCGCCTACACCGTCGCTGGAACACCGAGTACGTACGTAGCAAAAAATTCGCAGCTCCAAAAACATCGAGCATTAAATAAAAAACGAAAAAAAAAAAAAAAATGAATTCTAACGTTGTCGTAAAAAGGTGCGCGAGAGGGTAATGAAGTGGGAAGCGTGAAACACCATCGCACGAGTACGTCGACAGCGGACGAGGAAGTGTTATGGTTAACTTTTGTCAAATCGCGTACATCTGTTCCCAAATGATTGTTCGTCTCGTCGGCAGCTTCGATTGTGTTTCCGTCATTTCTGTCAGCTGATGAACTCGATATAACCGTTTCTCCAGCGCTGCTTTTTTACGACACAAAGTATTAGAGGATCGTCGAATTGATCTTTGCAATGGCAGATAACGCATTGGGAGAGCTCAGCGGCGAACAGACTGAGAAAATTCTACAATTCCAGGTTAATTTTATAACTAATTCTATGCAGTTTTTCCCAAGCCCACTTTTTTTTCTTTCCTTCGCAACGGTACTCGTGACATAATTTTGACGTTACTTTTCTTTGTTATCCTAGGATCTGACAGGCATAGAGGATCTCTCGATATGCCGAGATGTTTTGCAGAGACACAATTGGAACTTGGAAGTCGCTGTTCAGGTAATCGACTCAGAAGTCAATCGCTGGTCAATGTCCTTAAATTTTTTAAACGTACAGGACTTTGCGCTCATAAAGCAAACTACACAGTCAAAAAATAATTTCGTAAAATCCGGGATACAAAGTTATGTAAAAACAATTTTTGTTAAATAAGCGACAAACTTGTTTGTTCAGGTTTGAATATAAGAATCTGTCCTTTTATTTCCTGTGTCATTAACGATTTTAGTTTGTACTGTCCGTAAAACTAGAGCCAGATGGTACGATCGGAAAATGAACAGATAAAAAACTGTGGATATTTGTGCACAATAAATTGTTGTAAAAAGCACCAACTTTTTAAACTTTGCATCAGTTAAAATATATTTCGTGTTTTGTGGTTTTATTGTAGGAGCAACTGAATTTGTATGAAGGTCGACCATCCATGTACGCTCAAGATTCGCGTTCCCGGCCTCCAGCCGTAGTCGACGACATGGCCTCCAGAATATATTTCAGTCCGCCGGGTGGTTCGGGTAACGGAGGCGGATTTCTGTCTTTTGTTTTCTCCATGTGTTACAACTTTGTGACCAGTATCTTGCAGTTAGTCTTCGCGGTCTTCAGGTCAGACGTGAGGCCAGGTGAGCGAAACTTCGCGTACCGTTACAGACTTGAAAAACTTTATTTGTTAACTTTTTTCGTTTCACAATTCAAGTTGCCTCGGATCCCGTGGAGGATGTCATAAACTTCATTAGGTCGTACGAAGAGAAATATGGCAAGAGCCATCCGGTCTTTTACCAAGGCTCCTACAGCCAGGCGCTCTCCGACGCCAAGCAAGAGCTCAGATTTCTTCTAGTGTATCTGCATAAGGACGAGGCTCAGGACATCGATCAATGGTGCAGGTGGGATTGAGTAAAGATAAAGACAAGAAAAAACGAAAATTAAAGACGTAGATGATGATTTTTTTTTGTTTGTATGCCAAAACAGAAATACCCTGGGAAGCCCCGAGGTAACACGATATATCAATACTCATACCCTCTTCTGGGCCTGCAATGTGCAATCGGGCGAGGGCTACAAAGTCGCGGAAGCGCTGAAGTCCGGTACTTATCCCTTTCTGGCTGTAATCGTTCTGAAGGACAACAGGATGACGATAGTCGGCCGGTGAGTGGCGAGGGAGACTCTCCGTTTCAGCTTGTCCAAGTTCTTCCGCGATGATAATGAAATCGCGACGGTCCTTTTTTCTTTCGTTTTCAGGATGGAAGGTATACCATCCCCCTCTGAGCTAATCGCACGATTCCAAACGATCATAGAAAACAACGAAATTAGCTTGATCCAAACGCGTCAGGATAGGTAAGATATAATTTCTTTTGTGAGCTCAATGTTGCATCGATTGGTTGGGTTTAATCGCGCGTTAATTGCAAATACAGAGCGGAAAGGAGCGCGGCGCAATCATTGCGACAGCAACAAGATCAGGCGTACGAAGAATCACTGCGCGCCGATCAAGAGAAAGACCGTAAGCGGGAGGAGGAGCGCAGGGCTAGGGAGGAGCAGGAGGCCAGAGAAAAAGAGGAGCTCAACGCCCAGGAGATGGAAATCGAGCGTATCAAACTCGAGAAAGAGCTGACAGTGAGGAAGGTGCCTCTGGAGCCCGAACCCACAAATCCTAACGCGTGTCATCTCCAAATAAAGCTTGGCGAACGCACGGTGATAAGGCGATTCCTTATGTCCGACACAATCGAGGTAAACTGCGAGTATGATGGATTTTTTTTTATCTATCAGTTTCCGTTGTATTATATATATATATATATATATATTTTTTCATTTAAATTAAATTTTCTCTTGCAGGACGTGTACCACTGGATTTACAGTCAAGCCGATTCACCGAATAACTTTGAGATAACAACGAGCTATCCCAAGAGGATTCTCTATCCTACCGATCAGATAACAAGCCTCTCGAAGGCCGGTCTCACACACAGAGAGGTTCTTCACATAAATGATTTAGACGATTAACCTTGGCTTTTTAAATATTGAACCAGAGATCGCGCGAAGCCAAGTGTCATTCCGAGGGATCGATGATACGGTCGACAGAGACATTTATTGAAAGATATATATATATATATTATATATATTTGATACATCCTAATATTTTATGTGATGCGTAGTAGTTGATGAATTGAGAGGGCTGAACCTGCAAAAATATCAAATATATCGAGACGAATACAGAGGTATAATTCGACGGAATTATAACGATCATTCTCGATACTTGAAAAAGAAAATAAGCAAACAAAAAAAAAGAAATGTTTAATGATAATTCTGTACTCAAACGTTTTACACCGAACATAAGAGAACGGTATGATCATTGAGGTAAATAAAGAACGTTCGAGCAATGATTGTACAGAATTAGAGTTCGCATAATTCTCAGAAGGGGGAGAACGTTCAATGCTGATTCGATGCATCCGACCGTGCGTCGAATATTCGCCCGAAACGCTATCTGCAAAAACTTACAATCCGTTTTTTGTCAAACGTTTTTAGAACGAAAGAGAATTAAATTGTTTATTTATTTTTGAGGATAAAATGTTGGCGTGCAGCAGAATGGTTCCTAGAAACGTGAGCTGGAATTGCTAATCATTGATTGGGAAGAACGCATACCACCGACTCGATGGCATTTAGTCGATCGCGCACTCACGACTGTTCGTTCGTTCTACAGGGATTCATACATTCAACGATTCATATGTAACGACCGCCTATTTTTTTATTACTACGAATGTAACATCCAAAGTTCAAGCAGTGAATCACAAAAAAAAATCCTGTCAGATAGTATCCACTCTCACGTCGTATGAGAAACGGGAAACTACGTCGTAGCGTAGAGGTACATTTTCTACGCAGAAACAAATTTTGTACGAATATTACGAATTCATTACTGGTGTCGCGAGATAGGCGTCAATTAAGTTGATAGATTTAAACTTCAACGGGTGGTTCACGTGCATGTTTTATACGTTGTCTGAAAAGTCCGAATTTTTGTAAGAAATTTTTGTATTCTCACCGGAAGGTGATCCCTAAGGTGACACAGGCAAATTTACAACTGAGAGATACACTCGGGAAGTGACTTACGTGCTTGAGAAAGAATATACGAAAGGCGGTAATAGAGAGCTCATCGTTAGCCAAGCATTTGCATAATATTCTGAAACAAAACGACGATCGAGTGCGTTTCTAGCATTTACAAATACGGTCCCATCAAGCATAATATGTAGTGAATATTATATATATCGAAATCGAACAGGCTACGCGTAGATAATAATTCGCGTTCGGCTACCGAATTACTGTAAACCCGCATCTTTTTTTTCAATCCAGATTCGATCGCAGTCACTAGTATTGAGTTTAAAGCTTTTTTTCTCCCATTATGATTTGGTGTTTGATTCTACTGTAAATAATTGAGCACTTTGCATATTATGTATTCCACTGAGTGCTTACTTTACTTGAGATTATTTCTTGGCTTGATTTTTCTTATTTTTTTTTTTTTAAGAGAGTGCAAGTGCAAGGAGATCGCAAAAAAATGATCGACCCGAAACCCATGAATTTACCGCAAGATCTCTTCTGAAACGTTTACTGGAGACTTCGGGGATAGCGCATAGAACATTGTAATGTTGAAAAAAAAAAAAAAATATCGGGAAAGTGTGATACATGATATATAACATCCTCTGGTACTTCTAGTCTTACCAAAGGTGAACAAGTTCTAATATAATATCAATCGACAGAAGGAAAATTGTTTGTTCGTAGATGGGATGACCTTTAAATATCGTATCTCGTAATAAACATACTATATGTATATCGTAGGTGGATGGTTTATGACTGAAGAGGGGATCTTGAGAGGAATGTGATTCGGTGTAATAAATTGCTTTCTTATGTGAAACATAAGTTTAAATAATTAATGTTAAGCTTAATGCATTTTCACTGTGAAACGATTGAATAAATCTACTCATTTCAATATCAAGGAAATCAAAGTCTTGTGTTCTGCTTAGATTTTTTTATAGTTTCGTTACAGCTGGAGCGCTCAGCGTGTGTTCCTTAATTCATACGTTTTTGTTTCTGACTGCATTCGTGGCAGAGTATAGAGAAAAATTGAAACTATATAGTCTGTAACACACTTTACGGTTTAAAAATTTCACTTTTAAACCGGAAGTCACTTGCGGTCGACAAATGAGATTTTCAAACCGGAGCTGTTACAGCGAAATTCTTCCATTATTCTCTGGTAATAGTATTTTCGTTTAAGCATTCATCGTGTATATTTCGTTTTTGGGTGGAAATCGACAATGGACTTTAAACAATATCAGATGACGGATTTATGTTTAAAGCCACAAAAAGTGGCTCGGAACACGAGTCAGTGTTCAGAATGCTTTCATCAAACATCAAAGTGTTTTCAAGTGACATATTTTCCAATGGATCTCATTAGCGAATGAATGAAAAACCATTTTTTGCATTTCTACCCAACAAATTTCAAGCTGCTCCTCAATTTTATATTTGGGTAAAAATGGAATATTTTTTATTTGTTCGTTAACGAAATCTGTTCGGAAATATTCCACTTGAAAATAACGTCGGTGGTTTTGAGTCGATACCTCGAATTTTTTTTCTCCAAATCCATTGTGAAATTTGCCGTAGAAACGGGATTTCTGAGTGAATCTCAGACAGTGGATATAAACGCTCTTTTGTTCGAGTCCGGCCATTGGCAGATCAAACATATTTTTCTCCACGTAGCTTCTAAACATTATCAAAATGATTATGTACCTAGTAGCATTAGTGGTAATTGCATGCAGTATTTTTGGATTAACTTATTCCCAAACCTCGTGAGCGATCCTTTAACCGGCATAACGGTGTCGCGCACACCGACAGCACATATGCCAATGATTAACGACGAATCTTTATTTTCCCAGGCTTCAAGCTATCAGGGACGGCGGCGAGCGTTTATCGACGATTCAATTGCCAACGTTTATGCACAGGACGCCGTTGATTCAACGTCCACAAGCGGGAGTCGAAGGGGACAACGGGATTGCGACGAGATCGTCTCAGCAATCGGTGGAGATATCTAGTCAGGGTATGGAAGAAGTGAGCAGTGACAAAGGGAAGATTGAAGACGATCGATATCAATTTGAGAGAAGGATCTTCGAGGAAAAGCTCAATGACGCAAATCAAATTGGTAAGCGCTTCTCGAAATACAATTGAAATCGACGATATCGGAAGATATAACCGGAGATATATGCAAACAGTATCGCCCTCTGCAGGACTTCCGGAATCTGTGTGGCCGCAAGATGTGCAAACCGAAGAAAAAATAAACAAAAAATATTCGTCAGATACGTCGAAAGTCGCACCGCAGAAAATAAACACGAACACTATATTCAATATGATTCAGTATGAGACTTTCAAGGAAGCTATGGCGGTACTTGAAAATCAACGTCAGACGCAAGAGGAGGCTGCCAGAGCCGCTGAATGGAACGAGCCGCACGGAACTTCGACGAAAGAGTATGAGATCGCTTTACATTTCTACGCGAATGCAACCTAACGATTGTGTCAAATAATTTTGCGCCTCACTGACAATAAACTTCGTTCGTACGCAGCGAGGGGGGTTCGCTTACGGTCGACGAGCAGAAAGAAAATCTGCCGAACGATGGACATATCGATTGATCGATGAAAAATTCGAAAAGTCGCATTTGCGGAGATAAGGCAGCCTCGCGTCAAGTATCAACTACAACAATGTAATACTACGAATGACGATTGCATTTAAATGATTACATAATAAAATCGAATGCAACGTTGTTCTCACTGTGCTCTCCCCCACTACCGTCCTTCGGCGCCTGCTCGTTTGACTCAGCGATCAGTGCCATCTCCATTCGCGTGGGATCAGACGCATGTGTTCGTCTCGTTTGTCTGCCAGATTCAATGTTTTTACTTGTTTATTAATGAAATGAACGAAGCCCTAATCACACCTTGACTTTTCGCCCATAGAGACAAGGATCTGATAAAACTTAACAGCGCTTCGCGAGAGCTTAAGTGTTCACGTGTAACGATAAATTGGAAGAAACCTTGCTGATACTCCGCTTTGTACATTAGTTTATAAATATGGTAGTCTGCAAATATTTTCAACAGGGCACATGCCGTTATGGGCAATATTGTCGATTTCAACACATCAATAATTACGGTAAGGTTAAACGTGATTGCGATAAAAAAAGAAAATGACTTATACGTTAGATTTGATTTCGTAACCTGCAAATACAAAGCCTACAGAAGTCGTATGAAATTTCAGCTGGTAATCAGGAGAACACCAACAAGCCTTTTACCGAGACGAAAAACATAGTGTGAGTATGTCTTAGCTTGAAAAGCTACCGTTTGACGATCGCGATTTGACAATAAAACGCTTCAACAGCCTGGGAGTTGCGGAGGAAGTACTTGTGGCAGAGAGAGGCGGACAATGGCTCCTATCGTGCTTTGGCCCTTTCAAGGAGCAACCTTGCATCCCGGGGATGGACGACGTTTCTCCGGAGGAGGTGCGATGGGAGATATACCAGGCTCGGAAGAATGGGACCGTCGACCAGACTGTAAGTTAACATTTTACGGATGCTCCGCTCATTCACATTTTCCCAGGACCCAATATTTTTAAATTCAATTTCATTTAACGGATTTCTCTTTTTACATAATGATAAGAATACATTACAGACAACAGCAGCGACCGAGATAATGAGTCTGCTTGTATCACAAAAGTTACAATAATCGAAAATGAGTGCACCGAAGTTCCCAACTGTAATACAATCAAAATTCATTTTAAGAGATTTATAAACAGCTATAAATTTGAAAGAATATAATTATAACTAGCAGTACAAGAATATATACACAATACCCAATATAAAAATTGATATATTTCACAAAAATTGCTGGGCTCGAGTTTATTCGTAGCTCAGAACGATTGAATTTGCTTGTTCTTTACAGGCGCTAAATAAAACATTTTCTCTTGCAGAAACTTCAGTTTCAACAACTTTGTCAAGCTATGAGCGTGAAACGCGACGCTCTAAAGAATCCTACTCACGAGACGGCAGCTATGTTGGTAAGGAGAAAAAAAATGCTTGTATTTGATTAAATTGGCAAGTGTCGATTAGCGGTATGTTTATCGTTCGACGTTGCGTAATATCTTCAGGACAAGTTGCAGAAGAGCAACAGGGACAGCGCCTTCGGTGGAAAAACGAATTTCGCTCTGTCGACGCCGCAGATGTCTCCGTCGAGCAACGCGGCCGCGAGCTCGAACGTCTTCGGAGCCCGGAGTGCGACGAGCAACCCTTTCGGCGGCGGTTTTAACGCCTCGCCGGCCACGACGTCGTCTATCTTCGGGAGAACGACGACGACCAACACTTCGGTCTTCGGGGCGAAGCCGTCGTTCGGCGGTAACGCGGTGTTCGGCAATCAGGCTAACGCGAATTCCGTATTCGGCGGAACTGCGAGCAAGAGCGGTACGGGCGGTACTGTTTTCGGTGGGAATCAAAACATGCAGACATTCGCGACAGCGAGTACGCCGAACAGCTCGGTGTTCGGAGGTGGAGCATTCGGCGTGACGAGTCAAGCGTCGAACGGTCCGTTCTCCATGTCGCAATCGGCACAACCGACGACATCGGTATTCGGCACGACAACGACATCGCGGAATACCCCGTTCGGAGCGCCCAGCTCGACGCTATTCGATGCTATGAAAGCTCCGTCGAACCCCTTCGGCTCGACGACGACGATACAGCCGGCGAATTCGATGTTCGGCGCGTCGACCGGGATGGCGGCTCCGGTTTTCGGCGCAACGCCGGCGGGTCAATTCGCCGGCGCGCCCGGCGAATTGCTTTTCGGTACTCAGCCTGGTTTCGATAACTCTCAAATGCCGGCGAACAGCGTATTCGGTGGTACTAGTACGCAATCGACAACTTTTGGATCGAATGCCCAGACTACCAACAGCTTCGGAGCTCTGGCTACGCCGGCTGCGACGCCTTTCGGCGCCGCCGTTTCCGCCCCAAACGCCACGCCGTTTGGCACTCAGAGTGGTCCTTTCGGCGCAGCAGCGGGCTCGACTTTCGCGAGGGCTGCGCCGTTCGGGGGCTCGATGCAGCCGGGCAATGAGAGCGCATCCGCTTTCGGTCCAGCCGCTGCCCCAAGCGCCGAAACCGCTTTTGCTCCCGGCACAGGCGCCGCTTCTTTTGGCAATCTCGCTGCACCGGTGTCGCAGCCCTTCGGTGCTCCGGCTTTCGGCAACTCGCCCAGCACCCCCTTTGCGTCGACGACGAGCACAACGACGACGAGCAACCCGTTCGCTCCGAAGTCACAGCAACAAGTCAACACGCCGTTCGGTGTCGCGCAGACAACTATGTCACCCTCCGGACCGTTCGCCCAATCTTCCTACAAATCCATAACGACACCTTCGATAATCGACGAGAACGCCTACACGATAGAAGGGAAACTCACCGATGACGAGAAAGCTATGTACATGTCCGATCAATTTGTACTGGGTAAAATACCTCTGAAGCCACCGACTGTGGAACTTCGATGAATTGGGTTTATTCATTAATCGTGCGCTGTGATATTGTACCTGTTTGCCTTCCCGATCTAGTGTTACAATCATTTTTTTTTCTCTTTCTTTTTTTTTTACTGAATCACTGATGTTTACCAACAGTTGTACATAACCAGCTCGATTGACGTGGAATTTACTTTATTACAATAGATTTAGATACGAACGATGACGAAATGTAGAATACACTTTTTTTTTTCTCTGTTGGCAGTCATAGTTGGAATTTTAATATATTTTCCTGCCTCGATGCGAGCACAGTTTGTACGGGAAGCCGTTTGAAACGACCCGACGTAATTTGCGATTACGTGTCAAATCGATCCACCGAATAAACGCATTCTCCTTATTACTCTCGTTATTTTACTTTATTTCGCGTGAGGCCTCGCCTTGGCTTTCTGACGAGCGCAGTGAGCGTGACTGTGGGCCCTGAGCGAGTTGAAGACTTTGTTGTTCAGCTTGGCGTCGAAACCGCCGGTGTCGCCGGTTTGTATTCCAGGCGGAAATTCCAAAACCCTGCAAGCGTTTATCCTCGAGGACATTAGCATGTCGTGTTTCGTCACGATCTCCGAACCTTCGCCAATTTTTTTGTAACCGCAACGCTTTATGTCAGCGTATTCTTTCTCCACGCTCTGAAAGACGTTAGAATCAATAATTAATCGTCGAATAAATTAATCATCGAATCGTTGTCAAATAAATTGCAACTCACGACGAATCTATCCAAGTCCTTTTCCTCGTCGATGTTCGCGGCTCTTTCCTCGGGCTCCATCGTTGGTCCGGCCCGGTAATTCGAGTACGAAATATTTACTGGAAGCAAAGGTCATCAGTTAGGACACATCTATATATAATCGGCGAGTATTTATTCAGGGTGGCCACTAAATCGGATGAAAAAAAATTCCCTGATATTTTCGAAAATTTCCCTGACAAATTATTCAGAATTGGGGAAAAAAGTAACACGGTGGGAACATTACATATGTTTATTTTTATTTATTCTTTGGTATTTTTTTTATTATATTTTTTGAAGGAATAAACAAAATAACATAAGAATTATTTTGCTTCCTTTAACGCCTTCTTAATTTTTACATTGAGAAGAACTTCTTCTTGTTTTGCATTTTTTACGAGTTCTTTAAGCTCGAGTGCCTGAGCAAGTTTATCTATATTCGTCGATTCAACGGTAATTAAAATGCCCGATTATTAATAGTTATAATGAATTTGTAATCGTTACCGCGGATTTTCAATTTATGTTTTTTTTATTTATCTTGGAAAAAAAAAAAAACAAAAAAGAAATGTCGGCCCATATTTTTTTTTCAGCAGTACGCAAAAAAAAATTCGCCCAAACACTTTTTTTCTCGATTTGATATTTCGTATTTTCCCTGACTAAAATTTAATTCCCTGACTTTTCCCTGACACTTAAAAAATTCTCTGACATTTCCAGGTTTTCCCTGACAGTGGCCACCCTGTTATTAATTCATTTATTTACTTTGTTAATATCGTTAATTTTTTTTCTGACGATTAACTACCTTTCGAAGTTCCATTGAACTTATCTTCTGTTCTCTTCAACATCAGGTCGTGTTCTCTGTTGTATTGATTTTGGAGCAGCTGTGCAATAACTGCATCGCTGTCTGTCCCATCCAGTGCACACTCCTCGCATTCCTCCACAATTTCCTCCTGAGGCTGTGTCTTGGCATACCTTTGGAACTCCCTGCAACACGAGAGTCACAATCGACGTTAATTTACTGTAAACTTTGTACGGCATTGTAAGTCTGGCTGAAGGTCACCTCTCCTGCTGACTCTTCACGATCTCTTCGGCTTCGATTTCCTCGAAGCTCGCTTGATTGTCTGTTTTTATTATTGCCCACGGCGATGCCATGTCCGTAAAGTATTGTCGAATGTCTACCTGCAAAAATGCATTTAAAAAAAAATTTCATTGTGATGCAAGATTGTGAAATCGAGGTGAGGCCGTTGAGGTAAACAAGATTATCTTTGGGCTTTGACGCTAGATTTTCACAGTCGAATCGCGGGGCGTCGTATCCGATCAAAATATTCAGCTACATTATGCAATGAATGTCGAAAGAGTGCTTTTTTCAAGTGACCTCAAGTTCCAAAAACAAGACTTGACAGGTGTATGTGTTTATCGAAGTGCACTCTATCGTGGCAAAACTCAACGATGACACGAACATTTAGTTTTATCGCAGATTCGTTAGGAACGTATACTCACGGGGGAAGACTAGATGGGCTATGATGCGTCGACGAATAAATTCCCCGAGGACTAAGGAAATTTCGCGGACGCAATAAAACGCAATACACCGTACCTACTACGATTATGAAATGCGACGAGGAACCGAACTTGATGGGACGAAAAAAAAATGGTCTGCGGGAACGACAGCGGCCTCAGTGCGCTGGGGAAGGAACCTCGGCACAGGAATGCATTTTATCGGCAACCGATGAAAACAATAAAATTATTAGGATGCCGAAAAGACAAATATAAATTTTATAGCTCGATGTTTTTTTATCTCGTAGATTGCATCGCCGTTCGATACGATAAAAATGGTAATCTTTCGCGAAACTTATTATTAGTCACTATTAATACATTTACAATCTATCACGAAGATCCAGTGTACAATAATAATCGCTCTGGGCTCACGTTCAGCTCGACGTGTCGATTTCGCCGAGGTAGATTTGCTTGTCGCTCGAGCCGGAGCACACTGAAAGATTTCAATGATGAGTTAGGCATTTCGGAAGCGACGATAATAGCGTTCGAGCGGTTGGTCTTTGGGATTGCTCACCTATAGGCTCTTTGGGATGGAAGTCAACGTCGTTGACGGAGCCGTTGTGTCCTGGTAGTTTGTAAAGTATCCTCCGCGTAGTGGTGTCCCAGATGTAATGGAAACGATCCGCCGATCCAGCCGAAACTTTGCTTCCATCAGGAGCCCAAGCGCACTTCAGAAGATTCTGTACAAGAGATCCGAAATGAATTAACCATTGCCGTGCGGATTGTAAGTGCGTGCGTTTATAAATTTGAACAGCGGATCATAAGAACCTTTTCGAAGTTGTGCTGATGACCGGACAGGATCTTGACGCACCGTTCGTACGGTGCGAACGGCCTGACGTCCCAAATTCTGAGCGTGTTGTCCATCGCGTTAGACAGTATGTAAGAACCGTCGGGACTCAGGCTCAAACCGGTAATAGTATCGGAGTGTCCTTTCAATTTGTAGAGAACCGCGTTCTTTCTCAGATCCCAGACTTTAATGTCGTTGTCGACACCGCCGCTGATTACTTGCTCCGCTGTGTCGTTGAACGAGGTCGCCGTTACCTGAAAGACAGTTAACGCGCATCGTTATTAACGTGCTCCGAATTTGAGTCGTCTCGAAATCAAAGAAAAAAAAAATGTTAGTATTTATACCTGATAAGTATTGTTGAGAGTGTACGACTGGCCGCGTTTTCGTGGATCCCACACCCTGATAGTGCTGTCGTCGCTTCCCGAGCAAAGTAGCGTCGGTCCTCTGCGCGCTCCCGATACGGAATTCACGAACGACGTGTGGCCCTTGAGTTTCTTTATTCTCGTTCCGGCCGCGAGATCCCAAAGGCCCAAGGTCGTGTCCGTGCTGGCTGTGTACAGATTACTTCCGTCGGGACTGAAGTGCATCTCCATAACTGAGCCACTGTGTCCGGACATTGCAGATATGTTCTCGCATTCTCCATAGACATTCCATATGACTGAAAGGATCAAACATTGTTTGGGATATAATTAATTAAATTTTTATCTTATGTCAGCACAGTTAAGGGGGAAAATCCATTTTACCGCGATATATAAAATTAATTTTCGTGAATTTTTCATGTCAAAACGGTAAGAGTTTCGAAAAGTCCTTTTGTATACATATTTATTGATATTTATTATGTTTATACAAATTTCTATAAGACATTTCATTGATTCGTACTTGCTTGGTGCACTGGACTGCAAGAGGCAGCATTTTAGCTGTCAAAAAAATATCTAAAAATACATACGCAAAAAGATTTTTTAGTTTTAGCGTATCGGCATGAAAAATTCATGAAAATTAATTTTTAAAATCTTGGTAAAAACGGATTTCCCCACTTAAGAACAATAACGTGGAAGAGCTCTGCAGCCTTACAAATTTGTCTGTCAAAACCGGTGGACGCAAGATATTGACCCTCCGGATGGAATTCTAGTGAGAATATATCACCCTGGTGACCATCGAGAAGCATTATCGGTGCCAGCATAGACGATGTTCTTGGAGGTCCCTTAAGACACATAATTTGCATGATTAACATTCAACAATATTTTCGTGTCTACGTTGTATAAAAGGTATGTCAATTTTTTTTTTTCTTGAAACGACCATAGTTTGCACTGCAATGTAATTTTCGTGATACGTGAGCCACAAAAGTGTGGAACAAGTGGATAATGCAACGTTTATCACCGAGGTTTGTTTATGCCATTCGAAAATATTTATTGTGGAGCGGTCGAAAGAGGTTAACTCACGCTTTGTATAACCGCCTTTTCTCTGCTGCTAAATACGACTTCATTCTTCGTTCTCTTCGACGCCGGCACGAGTGCGAGTATGTCATCGCCTTTTCGTTTATCCAAAGCAGGCATCTTGCAACAATAACTTTGCTCGCGAAAAACGTAAAATCGACGTAAAAACAGAGGACGACAAACGCGACAAACTCGATCGACACAACGCGAACACCGCCGAATACATGGTCGACGCAGATACAGGCTGCCGGTACGAAAACCGAAAGAAATATGTTAGTGCGAAGAGTTGGCCAAACTGTCGAGCGAGCGGCAGATGTTTACCGGGATTGGCTGTCATAAATTGTTTACGTTACAAAATAATTTCGGTTTAAAAAGTGATGCCTCTTTGCCTACGACGAGAGCATCGTTTACGCGTTTTAGTTAGTTTAGAGTTTAAATAGATAAATATATATAATTGTTCGCCATGGTGCGTTACGTGGCGCTCAAGGGACTCTACGAGCTCGAAAAAACCATCGGTTGCGGTGGATTCGCGAAAGTCAAACTCGCTACACATGTCGCAACCGGTGAAAAGGTTGCGGTGAAGATTATGGAAAAAGCGGCGTTGGGCGTAAGTCGATTTCGCAAAGGCGGATATCTCCGTTTTCGGGGGGTTTTCTCTCGGCAAGATTTGAGCTCAGCTCTCTAACGGAACGGAGGCGTCGTCGTTGCTCCTGGCGACCCTCGAGTGTTCGGTCGATCGTTCTATCGAGCATTGCGGGTCGAGCACCTGCTCGAACCTCTGAGGGGATCTCGACGAGAGCACGATCATTTTATTTTATTTTATTTATTATTTATGACCCTTCCAGGACGACCTGCCGAGAGTCAAACTCGAGGTCGAAGCGCTGAAGACTCTGCTGCATCAACACATATGCAAGCTTTACCAGGTCATTGAGACGGACAGTCATTACTTCATGATTATCGAGCACTGTTCCGGAGGCGAACTGTTCGATCATATCGGTTAGCATTTACATCGGTAAACGGTCGTTTCACAACGATAATGAGTCCTTAGTCTATAGCTTTGTTCTTATAATTGCAGTCGAAAAAAACAGGCTTACAGAATCCGAGTCACGAAAATTCTTCCGACAAATTGTATCTGCCGTTGCTTATCTGCACAATTTGGGATACGCTCACAGAGATCTGAAACCTGTAAGTTTATAAAAATTTCACAACTTTCTTCTACACCTGCTGTGACCCTAATTTTTTGTAAAATGTTAAATTTTTAAATTTCGTTACTAGGAAAATGTCTTGTTGGACAGAGATCAGAATCTGAAACTTATAGATTTTGGCCTGTGCGCAAAACCGAGAGGAGGCATGCAGGCGCATCTTTATACTTCCTGTGGCTCTCCTACATATGCGGCACCCGAGTTGATACTGGGCAAGAAGTATCTAGGTGATCTAAAAAAAAAAACTCGTTTTACTATCAGTTTATAATAAATCCTGATTTAGAGCACAGAATAAAACATTTAATAATAATTATAATTATAATATAATATAATATAATAATAAGAAATTAAGATGAATAATACAGAATACTGACTAATACATATTATTACATTCAGTTGCAGTTAACAAAACTCTGGTTTATTTTTTTTTAATTGTGAACAATTGAATTTTATAGCTAGAATATTCACGGTTTGTGCAACATCTTATGATATGACAATATCCGATTTAATCATTTTATCAAGTAACTTATGACTAGACTTGACTGTTTCATCCTCTTTTTTACCCTACCCTACTTGTATTCAACTACCACTGTATTTGTCGCCTGTTTAAATGTTGCATAGATGTGTCGATTAATTAAAATTGTCTCGTTTCCAGGAGCCGAAGTGGACATTTGGAGCATGGGTGTCCTCCTGTACGCCCTTCTCTGTGGCTTTTTGCCCTTTGATGACAATAACATAGAGAGCTTGTACAGAAAAATACTAGTGAGTCTTTCCTTTTTCAAATTCTGGAGAGGATTGACACATTTATCAATTTTTCACAGTAAAAAAAAGATTCGTAAATTTCGTTGGCAATCCAATTTTACGAAATTATTTTTAACTTTCACATTGTTTTCAGGGCGGAAAATATGACGAACCCAGCTGGCTATCTCACAGCAGTAAAAAAATAATTCGTGCAATGTTACAAACAGACCCAAAGAGTAGAATAACGATCAGTGAACTGTGTTCACATCCGTGGATCACAGCGGGATGGCTCAATCCTGTTACCTTCGCAAAAAAGACTAACGTAATTTTAACGTTTTATTACTTCGATCGAGGGCATCGACGAAAAACGAGCACTAACGGATTCACGTTTTTTCGAGTGAATCACGAAAAACGCGTTGGCATATGTTAATTCGCTCGTGCTAATTTTTCCGTCGATTCTCTCGATCGCCCGATTATCGGTGCTTAACTGACGATACTCCGCGTTATTGTGTCCAACCGCAGTTCGAGAGGGACGACGATGTATTGAGCACCATGGCCGCAATCTGCGACGAACGGAACGAGGATATCTGGAGAACGTTGAATAAGAGCGCTCGAACGGATTACAGAACAGCCACGTATTTGTTGTTGCTCGATAGAAAAATAAGAGGACTGTCGCTGAGAATATCGTCATCGTCAAAGACTCACATCAAACAGGCAGCGGTATATCTTGGTTTTTCACTTCTCTTTAATTTCCCTTTTTCAAAAAAAAAAAAAATTAATCCTCGTCTTCTCTGCACGATAATTTGTCTACAACAAAAATCTCGACTTTAGACGAGCGAATACCTTCCCCAGTACGAGAGAGCCATTAACAACTTCATTACGCAGCTCGACCAATCGCCTCGAACCGTTAATCCCAGACGATCTCCGATTAACGAGATAACTTACAACTTACTGCCAAGTACGCCGGATAAAGGTAAATAATAATAATCGCTCCACATATCGAGATATCCGGTGGATTTTTGCCAACGGAGAAATATTGATTCGACCTCTCGTCCCTCCGTTCACTTATTTTTCCAGTCGACAACAATCGAGTTGATAATTTCACGGAACCGAACGTACCAGGCCGCAAGAGATTACGCAGCAAGGACCCGGACGATGTATCTTCACCCGGTAAGGTTGTCCGATCATTCACGTGTAATTAAAGTTACTCCGCTCGCTTGCGGACACTGCTGGCTTTACGGTACTAATTAGACAACCGGCCGGTCTAACTAGCTAGTTAGAAACTTTAACTGTAAGATAAAAAAAAATAGTGTCGCGACGGAGAAGCCTCTCTCGCCGGGCGGTAGCGGGTAATTAGTGTAGTGATTCTCCAGAAACTTTGGAACCGGGGAAATTGTGGGCTGCGAAATTTTCTCCCACCTCCCTCCCCCCTCGCTGCTGTCCTGATCGATTGCTGAAAGGATGCCGTGTAGACAAGTTGTTGTTGTATTTGTTGTAGTACCGACGAAAAAGTCTACGGAAAAGGGCAGGCAAACTACGACGCCTACGACAACGGGAGCAGCGAATACGAGGTGAGAATCTGGTCGATGATTATCCTATAATAAATTATTATAAAAACATACAATAAATAATATATTATAGATAAATTAAATACAACAAATAAAAATCCTATAAAATATCATTTCGTTTGAACTTAAATATCCGAGTCAATTTTCCAGAGGATCGCAGTCGACGCCGGGCAGCGCTAGAAAAGTTATAATGGGATTGGAGCGTGGATTGAACAAGGTCAGATGCGTTCTCACACCGAAACGTCGCACAAAGACAGAGGAAAACAATCCCGATCAGCCGAACATGCTTTCGGGAAAGGTACGTGTATATTTCACTCGTTCGATCGCGGCATACGCGATGGATAACTTTTTCCTTTTTTTTTTTGCGCAACATCGAGAAAATAGCCGTTTATTAATTTAATTGTTCAGGGACTTTGCAATGTTTCGTCAACGTCCAGTGAGTGTCCGAAATACGTGCTGTTGCAACTGCGGCGTGCGCTTCATCGCAAAGGAATAATGTGTCGACAGAAGGGGTAAATACTCGTAGAGCGTAGCGTTATATTTTAATTTAAAAAGAAAACCTCGAGAGCATTAAAAGTGAGATATAAAAAAAATTATAAAAAATTGAAAATACAGGTTCATCCTTCACGGAGAAACGGAGTCTCTCGGCACGGAAAATATCAAGGATGCCAGCAGGCCGTTTACCTCGAGAAAAGCTTGTTCCTTCGAACTGGAAGTTTGCTTGCTCGAGGGAATATCAGACGTCAAACCCATCGTTGGCATCCGTCGTAAGAGATTGAAAGGCGACGCTTGGGTGTACAAACGCGTGTGCGAGGAAGTCCTAGCTCTGGCGGCAGAGGGTGTGCCGACCGAGCCCGATCGCGCAGCCGAATCGAAATGCCTCATTTAATCGTCTCTTAGTCCAGAGTGATACGAAAAGGCCATCGCGACGGCCCGAGGCGGAATTGCCGTTACTCACTCTGAAGGCAATAAACTCCGTTTCGTACGAACCCAGTAAGCACAAAAAATTTGTTATCAAAAAGTGATCTCAATGGGTTCCATACACAGTAAAATAGGTATCAACGTTTCTCATCCACAAACGTCCACAATTCTTCTCATGTTACTTTTACAAAAAAAAATTTCGTCCATTTTACAAAAATGTCTGTCAATGTTACGAATATTTTTTGTAAAATCAAGAACAAAATAATTATGGCTGTTTGTGAACAAAAAAATGTGTTAAATGTACAAATATTTTTTACTGTGTATGTCCGTCTGGACGGTATCCGAAAGTTGCCACACATCCAAAAAGTTAACTTTTGGACGTAGGATAGCTTTACATTTGTCGTCCGTACGGACACACGCAACCCGTTCGGATCACTTTTTTATACCAGGTGTCTTTCTGCTATCTGGTAAGGCGTGATACCAGTCGAGCGATCGACCAGTCCGTTCGAAAAGCAGCAATCACGCAGCCACTGCGAAGCATCATCGGAAAATAAAAAAAGAAGGTACTAACAATCATTTAGTCGTAACGCAATGAAGATACAAGGATAAATATTTTTAATGTGATAGTTTTAACTTCATCTGTAAGCAGTGTAGTCCAGTAACCATGGTCCATAATCGAATCCACATGATTATCGGTAAGATTCAAATCCCCGTAGAAATTGACATTTTACAGCTCAATACATGTCCAGTAATCGTAAAATAATTTATATTCCCCCGATATTGGACGATAAACGTTCCGTTATTACGTGTTCTTTAAGTTAAAAAAAAAAAAAAACAAAAAAAAATCACATTCCCGGCCAACGCGCCTTGTTTATAGATCGAGTATGTATTATATAGAGAAAATGTTTTCATAGTTGTGAGAGATAAGTTAACTTGAATATATACAAAAATTATTAACGAACAATTTATGATGCTTATTATTCGGCAATATTTTCCACGCGTGCAGCGCAAAACCGTGACTGGGATGCATCGTCCAGATATGTTTTTTTTTTTTTTTTTTTTTTTTTTTTTTCTCGGTAGACGAGCGTATATAACTCGGCAATATATCACGCCGATGCTCGACGAGAATCGCTCTAAAGGGTTACCACAGTTTCTCTTGTCGGTGCCATTACTCGGAAAGGGTTTTTTTCAAACATTTCTCGCAACAAAGGGTAAATCTCGGGCGTCGTAGAATTCGAGCAAAAGATGCAACCCGGTGCTCCGGATAGTATTATAGTACGTAAAATTTCCGTTTCTAGTTTATATCGTAGATACGAAAGGCATCGCTTGAGCGGCTCGTTTGAGATCGACGGCTTCCGGCGGGGGCGCGCGAGCCGAGGCGTCGGCAGTCGACGAGGAGGCAGGTCGAAGAGTTATAAAATCACCACAAATCGATCATCGCAAAGTGGAGGCCGACGGTAACATTCAGCTTTATGGTCAAGCACAACGACCACTGGCCATCTCTCCTTTATCTCTTCCGCGAGATTATCCGATGGATCCTTTACGCTATACCGGTGGAGAGGCGTTCGCTCTCTCTTTCTCCGGTGATCGGCAAGCTCTCTCGATGGACTCGAACGTGGAGTGAACGATTTGAGGGTTTTTTTTTGTTTACGTTCCTCTTATCCTTTCACGCAGGACGGTGGAGGCGAACGACGATATTCGAGCGTTTGAGACAAAGCGCAGCCCTTTTACATCGATTTTGAGATTATGGAATGGAGCATCTCGAAGATTCTTACGTACAGCCAACCGTGTTGCATCGGCGAGTCCTTTCTCTTTTTACAAGAGCCGCGAAATCCGGGGCGAGCGTACGTATCGTACACGGCGGTGTATTACGCCACGTACACCGATTCTCGGGTGAGCAATTTATTTATTTTCGCGTGGTATTCCAGAACTGGCGGAAAGTTTGGAGGAACGGATCGTCCCGACCTGTTACGCATATACATATATGTATACTTGTAATTTGGCTCGACCCGTTGTTATTCAAATAAATAAGTATCCACGATACTAGCAGGAGTAGTGGAGCTTCGCGTTCTCTCTATAAACTGTGGAATTTAGAAATTAGAAATTTGGATCCGGAAAAATAATCCTTCGACCGGAAGTGACGTTATACCGGATATACGACACTTGATGGCTGAAAAATGAGATTTTCAAACCGGAAGTGACGTATTTCTGGTTGGAAAAAGAGTTTTTCAAACCGCAAGTGTCGTTTTTCTGGTTGGAAAAAGAGTTTTTCAAGCCGGAAGTGATGTATTTCTGGTTGAAAAATGAGATTTTCAAACCGCAAGTGTCGTTACTCTGGTTGGAAAAAAGAGATTTTCAAACCGGAAGTGAGGTATGTTTGGTTCAGAAGTGAGTTTTCTTTTTGCACATGACGGTAATGCGTCGCGCTATTGTGCGTCGCATTATTGTGAACAACTCATCGAAATGCACAGAATAGAATTAGAATTAGTATATAAAAGGGGGATGGTTATCAGGGCCTGAAACGGATGTCCCTAGGGAGACCGGTCGGACTCTTGAAAATTGGGACGAACAAGCGAACAAACGACTCTCCAAAATATATATACGAAATATGATTATGAATTCGTTGAGTTTACAGCTATTATGTTCACCACAAATAAACGTACGATGTTACCACTTGCACGGTACACGTCTGCCACTGAATAATCGCTGGAGGTACAGAGTCTCATCGTTACATCGTCCAAGATTGACCGTACAAGCGTCGGCATGCCGGGCCGCGTACCCAATTACCGTCGGGCGAGCAGTTAATTAAGCATTGGGGCAATGAGCCTCGGCGATGGAGTTTCAGCGATAATGATTATCCGAGACGGTAATTGAGTGAGTGTGAGTGAAGAATAAGGCAGTTGCAGAGGTGGATTTTACAAGGTGGTAGGCGCGTGTATGGATGCGCGAGCGACGGTTAAGGAGGCTCGATTGTATGCTTCGCTCAGGGAGAGACAAGGCTTCGTATGCAAGTGTAAGTAAAAAAAAAAAAGCGCATGTCGAAAGAATGGATTTTCTATTCGGAAGGTAAAAGGACCGTAAATGGGCCGTAAAAATTGTATTTTTTCCTTTTTTTTTTAACCAAAAAAGTTGTGTAATTCGTATTCGGTGCGAAAAATCCATCGAAATATGTGGGTTCAAACATTTTTGTGGAAATCCTCAGTATTACAAGAAAAAAAATTTGCAAGATCGCTTTGTCAGTGCCTTTTTCATGATTTTTTTTTCGGATTTTTTTGGTGCTGTAACTTAGTTGTAACTTAGTTTCGCAAAACAATGATTTTCACCGATTACAAACACAATTGAAATGATCAATTTAAATTTGTCCAAATGCAAAGTAGCACGAGGTACCGAAATAATTGTGTTTCACACTGCAGCTTTCTCAACTTCGTACGTAGAAAAAACGGAGCTCGAAACTGATGACCATTGTTTCAAACCCGCGAGAGAGGTTTTATTGAAACCCTTGACGTTAATATTACCAATGAATAAACGTAACAACGTAAATATTGCCAATGAAGAGTGGATATTCAAACACGAATCCCCTTAATGCTCCGTTCAAGCGAGAACACGCGTGCATAAGTAAAAAAAAAAAGGTATATCTCGAAAGAACAGATTTTCTACTAGGAAGCTAAAAAGGCGGTAAATGGCTCGTAAAAAAACAAGTGCTTCACCGAGTTTAGACCAAAACAGCCGTTTAATTCGTATTCGCTGCGGAAAATAGATTGAAATACGTAGCTTAAAAAGTGTTTTTTGGAAATCCCTTAAAAAAAAAAAAAAAAAAAAAATTAATGCGAAAGTCCTCTGGCTAGCGCCTTATCATGACTTTTTTTCAGGATTTTCAACGTTACAACTTAGATGTGACTTTGTTAAAGCAAAAAGTTATTTTCGCCTCTCACAAAAACAATTCGAATGATAAAGCCTTAAAGTATCCAAACGCAAAGTAGCCACAGGTATCGAATTAATTGTGTTTCATACTGTAGTTTCCTCATAAATAGAAAAAAAAAGGCGCTCGAAACTGATAATCATCGTATCAAACCTACGACGGCGGTTTTTTTTTTTAAATTTACCAACGTGAATATTACCAAAGAAGAAACAGTGGATATTCATACGAATAAATATCCCCCCTTGATCCCCTTAACGCTCGCATAAAGCGCGAACACCCGTGCATAAGTAAAAAAAAAAGGTATATCTCGAAAGAATAGATTTTCTACTAGGAAGCTAAAAAGGCGGTAAATGGGTCGTAAAAAAACAAGTGCTTCTCCGAGTTTAGACCGTTTAATTCGTATTCGGTGCGGAAAATAGATTGAAATACGTGGCTTAAAAAGTGTTTTTTGGAAATCCCTTAAAAAAAAAAAAAAAAAATTTGAATGCGAAAGTCCTCTGGCTAGCGCCTTATCATGACTTTTTTTTTCAGGATTTTCAACGTTACAACTTAGATGTGACTTTGTTAAAGCAAAAAGTTATTTTCGCCTCTCACAAAAACAATTCGAATGACAAAGCCTTAAATTATCCAAACGCGCTACTTTGCGTTTGGATACTTTCGGTACCTCTGGTTTACCATCAGAGGTACCGAAATAATTGTGTTTCGCACCGTAGTTTACTCATAAATAGAAAAAACAAAAAAAAAAAAAAACAAAAAAGGCGCTCAAAACTGATGATCATCGTATCGAACCCACGAGGGGTTTTTTTTTTTTTTTTTTTTTTTTTTTTAATTTTTATTTAACCACCTAAATATTACCAAAGAGGAAACATTGGATATTTTATAAACAAATCCCCTTAACGCTCGGATAAAGAGCGAACACCCGTGCGCAGTGTGCGGTACCTCGCGAGTAAACTATCCCCACCGTTTCGCGATCGTGGTGCATTCGTTGCTCATGCCGCCTTCTGCTCGCGATGTAGCAGCAGGCAACGGAGAGAGGCTCGTCGTGTACGTACAACGCCACTCGACGTCTTATAGTGTCGGTCTCTAAGTAAGGTAAGTAAAGGTAAGTAAGTCAGGTATAAGGATGGCACGCGCGCGGCGTGTTCTATCGCTTCCGGGCATCAGCGTGCTCGCGAGCCGCGGCTAATTGCTCTTTAATGCGCAAGTGCGTTGCTTTTCTATAGTATATACCTTTCGCGATTCACGGACCTAGATTAACTATACATATGTGTGTGTATATGTGTGTGTGTATATATATATATATATATATATATATACACACATATATATATACCCGATGCCTCTGTTTCTCCGTCCTTATTCTATCGTTATCTTGCCTCACCTCACGTGTATATTAATATTTTTCGAGCGTACGGTTAAATTCAAAGGAGAAGCACGAGCGCAACGTCCGACGATCGAATAACGTTATCGTTACGTGGATCCTTCGCGTGAGATCGATCTAGTTCATTCATTATATGGCTTCGTTTTACTTTATGTAATTATTAATTTACGCCTAAAATAGAGAATGTAAGATTTCAAGCATAGTTTGTAAATATTTTTATAGGGTGAAAGCGGCGAATATTTTTGCTCGGTCTATATATCAATGATTCGAGCGTTAATCGAGGTGGGAAGTATTCAGCAGTCTTGTCGCGCACAAGCTTTTACTGTTCAAATACTAGAGTTTGCAACGTCGACAATTTTGCGTAAACTCGTACTACGCAACTTGATTTAACAGTTTATTTCAAAGATAAATGTCGACGAATATCGTTATTTTTGTCTTTGTACGATCAATACGAGTCACACCGAATGATTCGAATAAACCGATCGGTCGAGGCGCGTTCAGCCTTTTCTACTTGTCGCATTTTTCGAGTGCACCCCCTTTTTTTTCTTTTATCTCCGAAATGGGTTTTTTGCGAAAGAAATAAACAAAAATAAATTTAAAAAAAAAAAAAGAAAGATCGCCGATGTAAAGTGGAGCCCTTTCGTGGCGAGAGAGGCACGACCGTGTCCAGAATGCTCATACATATGTAGGAACTGAGAGCGTGAGGGAGCGCGCGCGCGGGGCTCAGGACCCTCCCGGAAAAATGAATATGCAACCCCCGAGGGGCTGTGCGTTGCGTTCGCTTTTTATTTTTCGAAAAATTTATCTGTCCACCTCACCACCGTGGGAGAATTTCACCTCTGTTTTTTTTTTTTTTTTTTTTTTTTTTTCGTTTTCCGCCCGCCGTTGTAACACGACTATACGCCAGATGTACGAAAATAATGATAACAATGATAAAAAAAAAAAAAAAAAAATTCTTTCACTCATACGCGCCGACATGTTTCACCGGATATTTGTCAAATTTACATGATACCTGTTTGCGGATATCAGCGGTGTTGGCCACTCGTCGGAAGGAATTTTATATTTCATGGAAATTAAAGCAATTGCTCGGAGCACGAAGGGCCGACAGGATGAGAGCGTGCTTCGTTTTGGATTAGTGCATTATCCAATAGGAATCGTGTAACTATTCTCGACATCGGAGTCTCGTAACTGGCGACCTGACGCTAAAGCCCTGCACAGAAAGAAAGAAAAAATTGTTGCCCCTTATCGTGGGCCATAGAGGAAACGAAACATTAAATCGAGCCCGTGGAAGGCGGGGTGTTTCGGTGGGTGCGTCCGAGATTTCCTGTGCCTCGGAGCCTTCGACTCTCGGCGCTGATGCGATATTCCATGGGGCCAAGCGTACGATTTCCATCGTGGCCCTAGCGTCGTGTCCGTTCTCAAAGAGTTTTCATCCTCCCCCACATTTTTTTTTCTTTCTTTCTTCCCTCCACCTCGCGTGTGTATCCCTCCAAAAGGGTCCTCGCGGCTGCGAACAGGTAGTCAAAATCTTTTGGGCATCGTGAGGGGAAATCACAATGTTGAACAAATTACAAATTAATCTTTTACGATACGGTGAAACAATCAAAAATTGCAAGCCCGATTGGATTTCAATTTTTTTTTTTTTTATAACGATGCAATTTTTTTTTTTTTTTTTTTTTTCACTCCTTCATTTTACTCGGCTCCGTTCATGCAGTTAAATGTCACGATATCAAAACTGTTTTATAATTAAAGCAGCAACTTCGTGCATTACGGAGGCCCAAGAGGAATTTGTATATAATGGTGCTATGTACATATGTAATGCCCCGGAGATGCTCCCACCCCCCCCCCCCCCCTCCCCTCCCCCCTCCCGCCGCCCGACGGACATAATAGCGATATCATATAAGATAGGAACCAATAGGATGCAATTGTATGGAAATTATGTATCTATGAATGAAGACACTTTCATTTATGAAACCAGATACTTATGTACCGGACACGAGAGCGTTGTAACATCCTGCTATTATGTGTCCTTATGTACTACTCTCCTTATTTTACACCGACGCGCTGTTGTACGTACGTGTGTAACTGCGGACCGTCCGTCCGCACCCCATATGCATTGATCCACGAGTTATGTCTACCGTCCCGCTTCTCTCTATGTATCGCCATGTCGAGTCTTCTTTTTTTTTTTTTCATTTTTTTTTTTCTCTGCCACATATCGTCGTGTAAAAAATAATGCGAGAGTTCGACTCGAGCGGATATTTGTAATTTCGATGAACCGAGAAGAAAAAAAAAAATTTATTCAAATCAAATAAAACTGCTTATCTAAATATTGGTTTAATAGAGTTTCATTGAAATTTACTAAATTTTATTAGACTTCGATAATATCGAATATACCCGAATAAAGTAAAAATATCCTTGAGTGAAATAAAAATTTCATTAATACAAATAAAAATATTCTAATATTCGATTTTATTGACGATTAATGAACTTTTTTTTTTTTTTTCTGGGTGTGTATTAGTCGCGAAAGTTCATTATCTACGGTACAAGCATCCGGACCCTTTGGAGTAGGCACAGTGCGCGAGCTTTTTTTTTTTTTTTTTTTTGTCAAGTCAAAGCTGTCCGAACAAATTTTAACGATCACTTATTATGGCGATAATAATGAACTTTTCACTGAAACATTTATTTATATAGCTATTTTGTTTTTTTATATTTTTGCGCCATCCTTCCCTTGAACTTTCGTCATCCGTAGCGTTGCAATGTCTTCGTAAAAAGACACTGCATAATACTCGAAAAATCGTAGTGGAAACACTGTGCCTCACGTATTTTTGTTGGTGTCGTTACACCGACGGTCGGATTTTGCGACATTACTTTGAACCTAAGATCGCTCTTGAGATCGAACCCAACATCGAGCCTGAGTTCGAATTTGAGTTAGAACCGAAGGACGAACTCGAACTACAATCGAATCTGCGTTCGAATTTGCGTTAGAACTTAAGATCGAACTCGAACTACGATCGAACGTGGAGTTCGGATTTAAGATCAATCTTAAACACGACATTAATTCCGAACCGAGGTTCGATCTTAAATTCGGGCTTAAGGTAGATCTTAAGAACGCACGAAGTTCGGACAAGACTTTGATCTTTAAATTCGACCCTAAATTCTATGTTTTCCTTTATCATCGTCGTATCTGCGCCAGAGCCCGATTAGACAAGGCGAATGCAGAATTGTCGCCCCCTCCACTCCCAGGGGTTTTGGTAACAACAACAACAATGTGATTAGCTAAATAGAATCACAATAAAACATGGAATATATCTCAAACTTTTTATCGTTACCGATCACAGTTGATACTCAAATTAATGCGACATCGTGATAATCGAGTTTTTGCTCTCGTGAAATCTCTAATGAGGCTACATCCAATTGGATACTTGTCGAATCTGCTTCGATGCAAAAAATCGAATGCCAAATCATTCAAACGATGTTGCGATATCGTCGATCGAAGATAGTTCTTCGCGCGTCGTAAAACAGAAAACGATCTTTAAGCCGAACAATTGACGATTGGCATACACTCAGCAACATACGAGGAGAGCGAAGTCGACGTTCGAATATACAGATTGCAAGTTCATTATCCGTCCCGCCTTGTAATGCTTGTTTTTCATGCATTTAGTTCTTGATTCTCGATGTCCTGCAGACTATTTAGTAATGATCATCAAATCTTTTTGTACTCCCGAAAATTTTTCAAAACTTAACCATGTTTTTTAAAACTTAGCCACAAATTTTTTAAAACATAGACACAAATTTTTTAAAACTTAGACACAAATTTTTCAAAACTTAGCCACCAATTTTTCAAAACTTAGCCACAAATTTTTTAAAACTTGGCCACAAATTTTTCAAAACTTAGTCACAAATTTTTTAAAACTTGGACACAAATTTTTTAAAACTTAGCCACAAATTTTTTAAAACTTGGCCACAAATTTTTTAAAACTTGGCCACAAATTTTTCAAAACTTAGCCACAAATTTTTCAAAACTTAGCCACAAATTTTTTAAAACTTAGCCACAAATTTTTTAAAACTTAGCCACAAATTTTTCAAAACTTAGCCACAAATTTTTCAAAACTTAGCCACAAATTTAAAAAAAATTGAGCCACAAAAATGCCGCCCCTCATTACTTCGCAAATTGTGCCGCCCCAGGCCATCGCCTAGGTTGGCCAAGGCGGTAATAGAGCACTGATCTGCGCCTGCGCGGTTGTACGTCCGCACGAACCTCTTCCGCGATAAGACCGAGGGTCCGATTTTTGTTTTTGTTTTTTTTTTTTTCATTTTTTTTTTTTTTCGTACAGCGGAACTCCCTGAAAACAAGCACCGAAGAGTGTGTGCCGCGATCTCCCCCGGTCAGCGCGTTAATTTCGAAATCGCAAGAGCCAGACGTTGCGGGGTCCGCGATGGAGAGAAGCAACCCTTGTCGTATTGCCGTCCGTCGGCTCCCGAAGAAGGAAGTCACGGAGGTGGAGGCAAGGGAGAGAAAGAAGCGGCGAGGAGAGCGCGGAGAGAACGAGGCTGAATTCGCCGACTGTGACGCTTTCCGGTCAGGTGCCGCCCTGCACGATTTTTTTTTTTCCCCTTTTTTTTTTTTTTTTTCTTCCCCTTCCAATTTTCAGACGGATTCGTTCGCTCCCTCGCTCTCGTCGCTCTTAGTCTAACTCACCGCTCGTATCGCACGTAGTTGAGAATGTACCGGTATCAACCAACGTCCGACCGAGCCATCGTCGAAAAAAGATGACTGAGTTTACGTCGGACTGGCGAGCGGAAGGTCGAAGACCGGAAGTCGATGTGATTTTCTATCTCTCGCCAATCCCCGTCTCCCGTCTAACGCGCCTCTGCCGTGGAAGTTTTACGAATAAATTAATGACTCGTCGGACAATAATAGACCGCGTTATAATTTAATGTAAAAAGTCACTTCCGCTGTTATTAATGGAGTTATCCAATCCACGAGAGACTACGGCGAGTAAAACTCCATTCATTATCGAGACTCTACACGCGTTTAGAAGAGCTTCGTCGTTTTGTCAAATATCTTCCGCCCGCAGAAAGGCCCATGACTCTTTTACTCCTTAACGTTTTCAATTATCTTTTAGCCAATCGCACAGTTTTGACTTTAGAAAAAATTGTAAACTTAACGAGACATTTTTCCTTTTTTTCCTTAAATGCAGAGACCTCTTTTTCGCTGTAAATAGAATTTTTCTTTTTTCAATATCGCAGTCAAAATTTCGCAGTTGTTCCGTCAAACGTCTATTAAATTCCATCGGTTCCTAATTAAAACGCCCCGATAGCCTCGCTACCAAATTTCATGGCATAAAAAGCAGTTCCTAGCACTGAGAAAAAAAAAAAAAAATTTATTGATTGATTCAACAAAATGAGCGCTTACGGTTGGCGAAACACATTTTTAGTTTATCGAACAAAACAATTGTCATGCAGAGTAAAAAATAATTTCGTAAAATCGAAAAGGGAAAATTTCGTTAAAATTATTTTGTCAAATAATTGACAAACTTGTTTGTCACTCATATCAATATACGAATCTGTCCTCTATTATTATTATTCCTGTACTATTGACAATTTTAGTTTGTACTTTTGTTTTGTAAAATCACAAAAATTAACGAATAAAAAATTGTGGACGTTCGTGGACAATAATTTTTTTTTTTTTTTTTTATAAAAAAGTACACATTCTTTTTACTGTGCAATAAGCAGAGAGACATTACATTCAATGGCCTGTTAGTTCAGTCAACGAGGTATTCTTTTCGATCAATCAAACATTTATTTCGCCATCCGTAAGCGCACATTTTGTTGGCTCAATTGATTTTTAAGCATTGTTTCTTTCTCTGTGCGGCGGAGCTCCAGGAGACGACGTCAACCAACGTCCGGTGGGAAAGCGGCGGGGGCGGAGGGGTGGTCAATTATCGCGCTACACCTCGGGAACCCTTGACACACAATGGTTTTTACATCTTCAGTGGGTACCCAGTGCGCAGAGTGCTCCCCAGCCTCGCAGAACGAGAGAGTTTCACTGTAATTATCCGTCCGAAATCTGCTGCCTCCGGCCAGGATGGCACTTCCTGCGCGGCGTCGCGCGCCGAGTGGACAATGACCACTTGCCGCAATGCCCATGAGCGACGCCTATCTGCCCGGTCACCAATGTTCCCCGGTCCACACGCAAAGATACAGATACATCGACTGCCGAGAATGAAAAGGGCGTAACTCGTGAACCCTTTAACACAGCGCCCACATCCTTTCGCCTCCCGAGAGTCGATGCAGCCGGTAGCCGGTTGTAGAACCGCGGGACGCGCGTTCCTAATATCTCCTCGACGATCTACTTCGCGGAAGTAGCCACCGCACATACTATTCGCGTTCCGCGCTACTCGCGGGGGTGAAGTATATAGTGCGGGCTCGCCACCGATTGTTCTTCTTCGAGAAGAGCTGTGCGTGCTGCCGGTACGAAATGGAGGAAGCCTCTCCTCGTATACATATACATATACATATACATATACATATACATATACATATACATATACATATACATATACATATACATATACATATACATATACATATACATATACATATACATATACATATACATATACATATACATATACATATACATATACATATACATATACATATACATATACATATACATATACATATACATATACATATACATATACATATACATATACATATACATATACATATACATATACATATACATATACATATACATATACATATACATATACATATACATATACATATACATATACATATTATCGACCGCTGAAAGACAGAAGGGCGTATCTCCCGTGCTAAAGCACGCGGCTTACGCCCCTTTGCTTCTCAGCCGTCGATGTATACACAGACTATGATAGACACGCGGGGGGGGGGGGCTCGAGGAAGGGAAGAGACATGACGGACCCGTGCCCGCGGCCCGCGCGAACGCTTTCTGGAAGGAGGATATGATGGCTCGTGGCGTTATGCTCCGCGAGTCGTTATGCTCCTCGGGCACCACCGGACCATAAGCGAGGCTACTTCACTCCCGACTCCTCCGCAGCCTAACAGCAGCCTCACCGCCCTCTCCGCGCGTTTCTCATTATTAACACATCGGCGCCGACCGTGCCCTCCAAATAAAGCCACGAAAGAACGAAAAAAAAAAAAAAAAAAAACACACAAAAAAGAAAATATCTCTACACGATTCGCCTCGCCGATTTTCGGACTTTTGATTCGCTAGGTAATTTTCTTTTTTTTTTTTTTTTGTTTACACGCTTTAACCCGAAATCTCGGAAACACCTGCTTCGCGCTCCCGCTAAGCAATCCCACCGTCGAGCCGATCGAATAATCGTCGGCACCGATTGCCTTTCCTTCTTTCCGTAGATATTGTTTCAGCTCCGAAACTGCGAACCGGCAAAATTGCCCGATTCCGGTGATATTAAAAAAAAAAACACACACACACACACACAATAATTGTTATTTCGCCGATAGATGAGAGAAAAAAATTTGTTAATAATTTCTTGGACTACGTAAGACGACGCCAATGTATCTAGGCACGAGCCACGTTTGCATATGGCTGTCGGGTACCCTCGGTACGGGGGGGCCCAGGCATGGAGGGGGGGGGGGTGGCGTCGAGGAGGAGAGGAATATGCCCGAAGTCTCTGACCCGCAGTTCCTCCCGGAGGGAGTCTTCCGGGGGAGCGTTCAGCATGCGTAAGGAGCGTTTCGTCTTGCGTGTGCGCTCGCGGTACGTACGAGAAGCCACCGCACACACGAGCCTTGTCGGGGCCCTAGCGAACGCGAAAGAATAAGAAAGTAGTTTGGGCTCTTCGTCGTTGCGCTCGTTGCCGGAGCGAAAGGCGGGAGGGATTTTCTGCCACGCGCTGCCTATCCTATCGCTCCTCTCGTCCTCACCGCTCTTCAATTTTATACAACGTCTGCCTTGTATACTGTTTCAATAGCATCCGCATGCACGTACACGTACGCGCACACACTCGTGCGCAACACACGTTCTTTTTTTTATTGTTGTGTGTGTTTTTTTTTTTTTTTTTTTTCATCGGAGAGAATAGCCGACGCCATGCCATGCCGTAATGTAACAACGACTAGTCGTCGTCACACTCTGCTTGCCCGCGCACACGATAATTGCGCTCATTACAGTTATTTAAAAAAAAAAAAAAAAAAAAACATAAAGGAAAAAACATGGCAGCAACAGCTCGTCCACTGGCCTTTGACTACCGCGAAGCTCTCATCCCGGGCGATCTTCGGGCGATATAAAGTAAAGCAGCTCCTCGGCAGCCTCTGCGCCCGGTGAACGACTCACGCGCGTGCTATCGCGCCTATGAATTTGCCACGCTCACGAAACGGATGGATCGAATGAAGAAAAAAAAAGAGAGAAAAATAATTAATGCCGCTTCCCTACCAACCCCCCCCCCCCCCGCCCCCCCCACCCCCCGCCCCCGCCCCCCCTTGCCCGTTGGTTCTTTGCGTGTGTGGAAGCCTCCCCCCCGCCCCTCCAACCCCCGCGTCATTCCCTCGGACAACGCGTCCGTACCTCTTTTGTAGATTCTATGAGGATAGAAGCGGAGCTCTAGCACGCGCTCGCGCGGGCGCACTCAAAGTGCTGCTATGCGCGCTAACGAATATGATGATTATGATGACGATGATGAATCTTTATAATACGATGGTGTGTAGCGCAATTGCGACGTAGCGGGCGTGCGCAGGTGTTCCATCGCCACTGCCGAGAGTGTTCCGGGACAGCGACTCGTTATTACATTTCCTCTGGCTTTCTTGGCAATTTTATAATTCCTATTCATATTTTTACTCTTTATATCCAAGGTGCGTGATGCTTTTTTTTTTTTTTTTTTTTTTTTTTTCCAACGCTGGCGTGTGTTATGTCGGTTGGATTCGATAATAAAAAAAAGATAACGAACAACAATTAACGCAGCGTTCGTGATATAGGCTTCTGTGAGAGAATTATTATTATTATTATTATTATTATTATTATTATTATTATTATTATTATTATTATTATTATTATTATTATTATTTCAATTCCCACGGTGGAGGAGCAACGGGGAATGCTGTTGGATCATGAAGTCGCGGTATCAGAATCACATTCGGGATTGCCATCAGTTTAGCGTGTTTTATACGCACGACGCTTCCGCATTTTTAAATAAAGAATCATAAAAAAGTAGGTTACGAAAAAAAAAAAGAAGAAAACAAAAAAAAAAAAAATGCTTGTCTCAGATTCATGCAGCACGACTGAGCCGGCGGTTCTCGGCGTTTCAGCGGCAAGGTTTATCACCGTATCGTCCTCACGCGGTGCGCGCGATTATCTGAGGGAATCCTCCTCGAGCAACGTACGAGGGAAGAATTTTTAATGATTCTTTCCCGGCTCCGCGTTGCTCCGGCGTTCGTTTCGAGGATCCCGACGATACGAAAGTTCCAGGAAGATCCCGACGAAAAGTCCGCTACTCGCCAGGCACTTGCGCACATGGACATAAATAAATAATAGGCGGAGGGTGTGGTTTTTGCCTCTGCGACCGGGAGAACCACGGCCGCCACACATGGCGGCGTCGTGACCCGTCTCCATTTTTCTCCAGCGATCCGCGACTTTCCGAGCCGGAGAGGAGCCCTTCGGGTACGGCGACGATAGATACAGCGCGGTCGGCCGGTACTCCGGAGGAATGCTGCCTCCCGGATTCTCTCTCAATTTCATACGGTATTATTCTCGACAAGTGAATAGACAACCCTCGAGTGTCGAGGATCTCTTCGGCTGGAAATGAATTTACGATAATTTAATGCGCTTTTTTGTTTTTTTTTTTTGTTTTTTTTTTTTTTTTTTGCAGATACAGACAAGGACCAGCGGGCTAAAATGGAACGACGAGAAACCCGATAATTTTTTAGTCAATTTTCGCGAGACCTTAGAAATAAGAAGACAATTGTCCATTTTGCCGCGTTCTCCCTTCCCAAAATTAAACAGACACTTTATGTCCGATTTTCACGGATAAATCATTTCCCCAGTGTGCAGGTGGTCGGGACACGACACAATCAAGAATGATCGAAGTGTGCTAACTCGCCGATTTTTTTTTTTTTTTTTTTTTTTTTTATCCGGGGAATATGTGCAACGCACGATCGGCTGTTCCGTCGTGTAATGCAGCGTCGATGATTTAGCTCCCGGTTTGCCGGGGAGGAGCTCCCCGACACACGGTACACACAGCCACCGGACTCTTATTTCACTGCCTGTGTATGTACCATCGAACTCGACTTCAAGTTGTCGGAACAATGCGGCATTGTTTCGTCGTCGGGTCTTCCTCTCGGACTCGCGGTGTATCTAGCTTGGAGGAGAGCCCTCTGCCACGGTAGCCAAAGATAGACCGTGACCATAGGTGTGCAGTCTATTTATTTTATTTTTTTTTACTTTTTATTACAGTATCTTATCGGCTCTCTCTCTCTCTCTCTCTCTCTCTCTCTCTCTCTCTCTCTCTCTCGAAACAACGAAAATCATGAGTATTGCGAAATAATGAAAAATCCCTATTATTCGTATTTTTTTTTTTTTTTTTTTTTAATACTGTACAATTTTATGCCTATTCTGTGATAAAAAAGAAACAAGTGGTAACTTTGTATTTTTTTCCCTCGTTAACGGCGATGGAATGAGCGTAGAGTGTGGTATGTAGAACAGATGGCTCGGAGCTTATTTCCATGAAAATTGAATTTGGCAATTTCGACAACAATGCCATTCCGGTTTGGCCTGGGTGGGTATCACAGTGTGTGTGTGTGTGTGTGTGTGTGTGTGTGTGTGTGTGTGTGTGTGTGTGTGTGTGTGTGTGTGTGTATTTGTACTTGTAGTGTGGATGTTTGTGTTGTGTATACGTGTTTAAATGCAAATTTATAGTAGAAGAGAAAAACCGTAAGGGCATTATAATTTATATTACTACATGTGGCAGCGCGGCACTTCCGGCGAGAGCATAGGCGCAGTTCCGGTCAGTACGAGCCGGAGAGATCCTACATCGCCAGATTATGAACCAGCTCGTAACCACTACCACTGATACAGTATACAGTGGCGTGTACAGTGGGACGATTCCACGATACTGCACCACCGACCGGAGAGCACTGCTCACTCCCGTCGTCAAGTACAATGGATCTTCTTCTGTCTCACTGATACCCTCGGAGATATCGGGGAAGAATCGGTACAAGCGAGCCAGACCCCCCCCCCATACATCTGCAAAGCGTTAATTTCACCCGCAAATTGAAACAACCGCTAAGTCAGTGTCGTAAAAACTGCGTGTGCTTTTTATTATGCAAGAGGATTACATAAAAAAGAACAGGATTACATAAAAAAGAACAAGAAGAAGATTTCTTTCTCTCGGTAAACTAACATTGAAATGTGCAGACATTCTTTCGTCTTGAGTTTTGTCGATAAATAATCAGTTCCAGCCGATAGATTAACATTCGAGTGAATTGTGTGATAAACTGAAAGTTCCTATTTAGCGCCGTCTACCATTTGCTACGATTGAATAAATAAAAAAAATAAATAAAATAAAAGTTTGCTGACGAATAATCAATTCCAGCTGACGCATCGTAATTCAAATAGATTGTGTCGTAAAGTTCAGGCTCTTGGCGTAGTCCACGATTTGTTGGACGGTGTCCTGAAAGCGCATCAGTATCTTCTGGGCGTCCTCAGCGGTGTCGGCTCGGAATATCGCCGCGGTGTACGCTGCCGTTGTTTCCGTGACGAATTTTTGGGCCTTCCTAGCACCCGCCTCGATCGACGATTTCATTGTTTCCGAGTTCGATTTCGCCGCCTCGACCATGCCCCTCTTTATCAGGGATATCAATTCGGCGTCGTTCTCATCGAATAGTCCGTTCGATATGTCGATGAGAATGTTGCGGACCGCCTGGTCTTTTATTTAAAAAAAAAAAAAAAAAAAAAATCTGGTTATCAAAGGCAACAGTTTTTCTTCTACGCGGAGAAATCATGAGTTGCGCGAACCAATCGAATTAATTCGAAAAATTAACAGTCGATCACCCACTTATACTTTGTCTCATTTTGTCGTTTCAATTAGCTATTGATTCGTACAACTCATTTTTTTTTTTTTTTTTTAATTGTAAGATTAATCGGTATCGATTCGATAATTATAATTACCGGTAGTTTCGACTTCCGGTTCGCTCTTCTGAGGATCGTTTGACTCTGTCGAGTTGCTCATCTCAGCGATGGTGTCGTTGGCGGTCGCCGTGGCCCTTCCAGCGAGAAGGACCACAAAAACGATGAACGTCAGTCGTCTCACCATCATCGGGTATTCTCGAGGAAAACTAGACACCGTGAGCGACTCGTACACTCCTTTTATACTTCGCGATCGTCCTGCGTATCCGGCAAGTGCGACAGGAAGTACACGACCATGGGGGGATAACACAAGGGATGTTATGTAAAAAAAAAAAAAAAAAAAAATATGGGACTTGACAGTTCTACTGTACGACGCACAACTACGGGAATCATCTACCGTTACATTTTTTTTTTTTTTTTTTTTTAATCATTAACAATTAAAGAAAGTGGGACGATACGCGCGCGGGCCTTTCACTGTATCGAGAAAAATGTACACATTTACGTCATTACCGAACGCAAAACACATTTCATTACGCTACACTGTGCATACACAGTACCGGTGATTCGGTGAATCGAGTTACATCGCTATTGAGATGTCCAGGTCGTGATTTTTTTTTTTCTTCTCTTAATCTCGGTACGAATCGGACTCAAGAGGCTCTCGTTACGTCGAAACGGCGGGCAAATTACGGACGAGAGGGATACTTTTTCCTTCTTTTGCTACTTCATTTATGTCATTTTACATAAAACAAAAAAAATAAAAAAAAATATACCGTCCGAGCTACAGGTCGTCGTTTTACCTTGAATCGCGTTGATTATGTCCGATGGGAGACGACGCGACGCGCGGCCACGGTTAAAGTGCGTGAGTAACGCACAGGGAGGGAGAGCATCGAGCCATGGTTCCTGTTCACCGATTTTACCCCCTTCATGTCCCCGTCACACGAGCTCCGTACACGTCTCCCCGTGTACCTCTGCTCGTCGCAAATATTCCTCTGCATCTCTATCTATCTCCCAATTCTCTCGGCGTAGCTCGTTACTCGCTCCAAGTTTCGTTGAGGATATTGGAGCGCTACACGCTACACAAATCAGCGCTATATTTTTAAAGTCGTTTATATGTGTGTATAAATAAATTTTGTAGAAAAAAATTAATGAACGGTATTGGAAGCTTTTTTTTTTTTTACGTAAACTGTCTCTGAAACTTCAAACACATGTGCGTCGCAGTTTTTCCAAAGAATAATCCGCGATTTTTTAAATCAACTTCGATGTGTTACGGCTCATTGTCTTCCTTGAGAGACCCTCAACGAATTCACCGGTCTAGATATTCGATAGTATTTCCCGTTCAGAAATTACAGTCGTTTGTTTGCGAAGGCATTTCGCCGATGGATGAGCAAAAGGCATCGAGCAAAAGGCCGTAATTTTTAAACGGTAAATACTGTCGAATATCGAGACGTTGAATTCGTAGAGCATCCTTCAAGGAAGAGACTGGGCCGTGGTACAAAAAAAAAAATCGAGCAAAAGTCAAGGATTATTCGTTGAAATAAGAACGGAATATGGTATACCGAAAATTGGCACAAACCCGTTAATATCTTTGCAAATCTATAGCAATAAATATTTGTCTAGTTTAAGGACATACTCTCCAATAAAAATAACCATCCGCTCTAATCGATGGATGCTTCAAAGTTTGAATAGACGACTTTAAAAATGTCCCACTCATTTGGCTAGTGTGAGGCGCTCCTTAAGTGGAGTTCGACCGAAAATCACAAACCGGAGTCCGTCACGATGAACGATGTGAGAGTGTGAAATTCGAGGTCGGTTTGTTGTCCAAGCACGCAGATTTTCATCGTCGTATTACTGTGCGGACGATAATCGTCTCTCGCCGCTGCTGGACGCAGCTTGCCACGATTATATGTCCGAGACGCTCGAAGGAGGAAATAAAAGGAGTTAATTGTGGGAACGCAAAAAAAAAAAAAAAAAGGGAATCGTGATACGGTTTTCCGGACGTCGGACGACCATGCACGACGTCGTACATCCAATGTACCGGCGAGACTCGCGCGTGTTCCGTTTTGCCTCCCCGTTCACTATATGTGACGGGCACGTCGATGGTCGGGGGGGGGGGGGGTGGTGGATGGAAAATGTAGGCACCGGCTTGAGTCCGAGACTTTAAATTACATTTCATTCATGTAGGAAAGCAGACGTGCGGGAACCCCGGTCTTCCGGCATTATACGCGCTGCGCCGTAACGCAAAGTCGGTAGAATCCACCGGCGCGCTACCAGTACCCGAGCACACCGGCCTCGCCGGTAATACACGCTGCTGGAAGACAAATGTGTATTATTTCGACATCCTGTTCCCGTCTCGTACGCATTTCTCCTATGCGCCTAGACATAGTAGTATCTTACCGCCGAAGCCTCTCCCTACCTTTTTCTTTTCTTCATTTTTTTTTTTGTTTGTTGTTGTTGTTGTTGTATTATTCGCAGTTACGACAACAGTGACTCGAATACTGTTCTTCATTTCCCGATAAAAAAGTGATTCGATGTTGATTGTTTACATTAAAGAATTGTAAAGAAGAAAAAAATGGCACGGTGTTTTTTCCACCGGCGGAGAAACGGTGGGCCATTTTTCGTTCGTTCTTAAGATTACTGTTGTCTCAATAATTTCCTTCTAAAATCATTGAGAACGCAAAAATTGAACTCCGTTCTCAACCGGTAAGGAACAGTCTGCCATTTTTCGTTCGTCATTATGACGAACGACGTCCCCGGGCAATGTAATTGTTTCCATAAAAAAATGATGTTCTCAAATTCGTCCGTGAGGCTTTCACCATTGCGTCGATGGCGGCAAAACTGTGAATGCTCCTCGACGTGAACGGTAAATTCGACTCGAGAGATAAAACTTGCGCACCGTGAACCCGATCTCCTCTGGCTTCGACGTTTCTTCATTACCCGTTAACAAAGTGATTCGATGACAATTGTTTACATTAAAAAAATCATAAAGAAGACAAAAAATGGCACGCTGTTTCCACCGACGGAGAACGCTGGACCATTTTTCGTTCGTCCTTAAGATTACTGTTGTCTCAATAATTTCCTTCTAAAATCATTGAGAACGCAAAAATTGAACTCCGTTCTCAACCGATAAGGAACAGTCTGCCATTTTTCGTTCTCCATTATGACGAACGACGTCCCCGGGCAATGTAATTGTTTCCGTAAAAAAATGATGTTCTCAAATTCGTCCGTGAGGCTTTCACCATTGCGTCGATGGCGGCAAAACTGTGAATGCTCCTCGACGTGAACGGTAAATTCGACTCGAGAGATAAAACTTGCGCACCGTGAACCCGATCTCCTCTGTCTTTCGACGTTTCGTTCAACTCGCACATTCGTCGGTACTGAATTGAATTGAAGAATGCGAGTATCGACAATGGGAAACGTCATCGATGTTACAACGAGATTCGAGGCTCGTTCGGCTCGCGTCTTCGAACAGTTTGTTCGCCCGTCGATGCTTTCACGAAGCGTCATATCTCGCATTCAGCCGATATACAGCCGAGAATGGTTAACCGGCCCGCTTTCACGTGTATTACGAGACGATGCCTCGTGAATAAGATGATCAATGAGCGCGTGGACGGGACGTGCCCGATCGAGAAGCTCTCGGGACCCGATAGAACGGGCGAGGCTGCGCGGAGTGTTCACCCGATAAATCCGTATCGATCACCAGGAGCGCGTCGTCATGAATGCGCCTCGATCACGGTCGAGACCGACCGGTGGGGATTATCCGAGGTTGCGCGATAGATCGACAACGGCGATTAAGTTACCGTGACTTCTCAGCGACACGCCGCAGCTTGATGTCCTGCTCCGGTGGACGGTTACTCTCTGGATGATTATTCCTTGACCCCGTCGACTCGACTGCTCACCTGAGAGGCCTACACGGGACATCCGCGTCAAGGGCCGAGACGCGAGCTTCGGGACATCGGGCGGGCCCGTCGTCTTCACGCATGCAGCGATCTTTGCTCTACTTGTATTTTTCTTTTTTTTTCCCCCATGAACTCCGATCTGATCGCGCGGTATGTTTATCGAAATTCAAACAATCGCAATGTCGTTTTGTTTTTAATCGTAAAGTTTCGCTGGTGAAGAGTCCGCTCGAGACAGTGGGAGGCGAATTTCGGGTATCGGAGAACCGACGACTTGACGCGGAGGCGAGCGGGGCAAAGGCGAGCCACTTTCTTTTTTTTTTTTTTTTTTTACCAATTCTTCGAGGAACATGCAAAAAAGACAGAAGAGAATATAATCTTCATTTGAGACAGAGGTAACGGGCTTGTTTTGCGAGATTCAGATGTGATGGAAGGTGAATAAAGCGTTCACCTTATAAGTTTCAGCGAGACTTCGAAGAACCGTCGGTTGTCGAGAGAACCAAGAAGAAGAAGAAAAGGTAGGACAGGAAATCGAAATTCGGCACGCCCGATGCGGGATTCGGACTGAACAGGCTATATCGATCGGGTGCATGTGTATATATATATATATATATATATATATATATATACACACAGTTCTGCGCATATACCACACTAATATCCGGAGCTAGTGGCCGTTTGTAAAAATAAATTAAAAGATAAATGAAGGTCCTTGAAGTTAATAAACTCACATTGTGGCCCGGTCCGAAATTCCCTCGACTCTTCGCCGCGTTCGTTTAACCGATTCGCTTCCTCGTCGCGACAAAAAAAAATTTCTACCTCACAGTGATGATCGACAATTATTTTCCTGAACGCGAAATTCATCATCGCTCCACGAATCCCGTCCGGAAAACAAATTTCGTGGCTCTTATAATCGTCGCATCGCGGACTGTCCAAACTTCGTCGACTCGCGGGCTTCGATTTCTCTCTATTGAGTCACCTGGTTGTAGAATTTTTTTTTTTCTCTTGATTTTTTGTCGCGATCACCGAACGATCGCGAAAGTCGGCAGCCGGTCGGGTACTTTTCATTCTAGTTTAGAAATCGTCGGAACGACCGACGAGGGCTCCGGGACTCCGCGATCGAGAAACAGAGAGATCGAGATCGAGAGCTCGGGGCTATCGTAGCCACGATTTGACAGCGATGAGAGGGCAGGGGCGTTTCCCTTTCGAGACTGATTGCGTGATTTCGTTGTCAGCGGTCGCGTTTATACGCTAACGAATTAATAGAGTCGCGCCGGCAGGGAGGGGCGTTTGAGTGGCTTTTTTTTTTTTTTTTTTTTTTTTTTTCAATATAGGTATGTATGAGGTCGGGATGCAGAACTGCTTTGGTCTGTTGCTCGCCTCGCTCGCTTACGTCGTGACTAGCCCCGAGCCACGACACAGCATTCTCGCCGGCACCGACGAAGAGGAGGCGCGACAACACGCATACCCGCACAACGTGAGATCCTCATCCGAGCCTACTTTACACTCCAAACCCCTTTTCACGCGTGACCAGCCGAGCTTGCGGCCACGCGCGTCGTCAGCGCGTGCTCATCCGCGAACAAACAATTCGCGCACTTTGCGAATTGCACGAGCGGGCATTGCACCCCTGGTGCAGAACAGCCGCCAGCTAGTGCAACTACAGTTATCGCTGAGTTGGAGGATTCTACGTGGCATGATCGTAGAAGCGCGCAAATTTGGGTGTCGATCGAGTTTGATACTTCCTGGATTCCCTAAGTTCGACTCCAGTATCTGCTCACATGTTAAGGTTGTTGCGGGGTCTTGACCTGCGGGGTGAGACAGCGGAGTGACTAGGGGGCCCGCGGTGTGCGGTGCAGTCGGTGCACGAAAGAGACAACTGCTTGTCAGTTCCCAAACGATGACGACCCAGAGTTTTTATTTATTTATTGACAATTAAACAACGGTGCTGCAAATCTTCTTTGGAAAATGCCAAACGTTAAAGCGATCAACACCTGAACTATACATAGGTTTTTTTTTATGTACGTGGTAGCATTTTCTGAACTGTTAGAACGTAAATACGGCGAATCTTTGCGAATTCTCCATAAGAGCGATGCAATGAGTTGCATTATTTGAGATTTTTTTTTTCTTCTCATTAACGATGCTTTACATCGTTCTGAAATTTAACCAGACTATTTGCAAGAGGATAATATCCATTAGCAAAAATTTTCATGGCAGTGGTAGCATTTTGACTTTACCCCATAACAACCTTAAGTTAGATTCCGGATGTACGATTTGACGGTCGCATCCTAGTCGGGACTCCAGGGCGGAGTTGGGTAGTACTTAAAGTACATGAGTACTTATTTGGTACTTAAAGTACGTACTTAAAGTATGTAAGTACTTTTCGGTACTTTAAGTACTATTACTGAGTACTGAGACCAAAGTGTTCGGACAATGTTGAGCATAGCTTCCTCCTTGAGGAAGCTATGCTCAAAATTTTAATAAATGCGGAAACCATGCGCAAATTACTGTGCACCTCTTTGGTAACGTAAAAAAATGTTTTTCTCATAAAATTATTTTACTCCCGAGCCAATATTTTCCATTTAAATCCGAAAAATACGATTTTTCGTGCATAAAATCGAGATTTTCAATGTCTCACTGTACTTTAGTGCCAAAAAAGCCAGCGGCTTCGTGTTCAGTGGGGAAAAATATGTCGAAATACGTGGCAGTTCATTTTTAAAGAAGAAAAAAAAATTCCTTAGAAAAATTGCAAGGCAACCCTTTCAAGCTGACTGTTCGAGACAATTTTTTGCGTTTTTCAACGTTCTGCAACTGCCCGATAAAGCACTTCTAGAACTTCGGACAAGACTTTATATTGTGTATTTTTTTTTCCCGTAGAACACGACGAGCACTTCAGATTCTCTCTAGCTCCCATTGCCGAGATATCGACCTCCGAAAATCACAAAAATCGATGTGCATAACTTGCCGGATTTCATCGATTTTTTTTTGTGAATTATTGCCGAAACTTTAGGTTACAATTTTAGGCTCCAAAAGAGCGAACATATCGTGAATCCCGTCTACAAATTTTTACGCATTAAATATGCCACAGTGAATGCTGACTTTTGGCATCTACCTCGGCACATTCCGTTCGGCCAGTAAGTAGCCGTCCAGCTTCCCTGATCCACGGAACAATCGACGGTTCATCCGAGCTCACTTTCGGAAGGAAGTTTCTTCACGGGGGGAAAGATTTTTTTTTTTTTCGATCTCGAGGCAGGTGCATCGCCGCTCGACTGCTGCCACCGCCGGTCGGTCGCCGGTGCGGTCAGCGTGCGGGCAGACTCACTGAGTTCTTTAATGATTTCGAGGATTACTTTTTCGGGCATTTAAAGAGCCGAGTATCGTGCGGATAAGGTTACACCATGCGGGACGGCGTCGGCAAACAAAAACGGAGAAGCCCGCCTGACGATCTTTTCCATTCGCATTCGAACGAGCTGAACCCGAGAGCACCTCCACCGCCGCGACGACACCATGAGTGCATCTTTCGCTGCAGAAACACCGGCAAACGCTCGCGCGCGCGCGCGCGCGCGTTACGATGCATTGTCGGGTGTATCATAGACAAAGCGAGTAGGGATTTCTTTTCGTCGTGTTAAAGGAAGCGTGCGGTCATTGTGTTTGCACTTGAGAGTCCCCTCGTGCGAGCGTAAGCAACAATAGTTCTTCGCTCACTACAATTGTTACCGGTTCTACGGCGGACTAGGCGACCACGTTCGAGTTACACCCGTTTGACTGGTATATCTATCCCCTCTGAGATATATTTATACGAGCGTGCAAAGTACCGCGTTATAAGAGAAACCGCGTGGGTGGTTCGAGAATTACGGCGCACGTTAAAATTTACATCGAAATATAGTTCTTTTATTGCATTTCATCACTCCTTTGAATATCAATAAGGTAAAAGTGATGAATATGAACCCGGTGCATGTGTCATTTGTTTACGTGCTAATGGGCGTCGATCGTATTCACCGTTTTCATCGTATTGGAATAAGCTTCAGGTGATTTTCGTTCATTTGAGTAGAAGATATGTTTGTTCACAGACTCGTCTCGAGGGCGGAGATGCGACTCGATATCCAATCAGCTCGCAGCCACGCTGGAAAGATATGATGAGCAGCTTGATAATGGTCATGATAATATGAAGAATTCGCGACACAACGGCGTAAATTATTGTTATCAATGACGAGTCGGCTATGACGATGGTTCAGCAAAAAAAAAAAGGCTTTCGCGGTGAATAACAGTCACGAAAAAACTGCCCGTGCCCTCGGGGTAACTCCGAGATTCTGCATAGCGGAAAACAGAACCAGAAGAAGCCCATGAAAATTTACATAGAAATCTAGTTCTTTTATTGCATTTCATCACGCCTTTGAATATCAATAAGGTAAAAGTGATGAATATGAACCCGGTACATGCGTCATTTGTTTACGTGCTAATGGGCGTCGATCGTATTCACCGTTTTCACCGTATTGGAATAAGCTTCAGGTGATTTTCGTTCATTCCAGTAGAAGATGTGTTTGTTCACAGACTCGTCTCGAGGGCGGAGATGCGACTCGATATCCAATCAGCTCGCAGCCACGCAGGAAAAATATGATGAGAAGCTTGATAATGGTCATGATAATATGAAGAATTCGCGACACAACAGCGTAAATTATTGTTATCAATGACGAGTCCCCTATGACGATGGTTCAGCAAAAAAAAAAGGCTTTCGCGGTGAATAACAGTCACGAAAAAACTGCCCGTGCCCTCGGGGTAACTCCGAGATTCTGCATAGCGGAAAACAGAACCAGAAGAAGCCCATCTTGGGTGATTCTACCGGGGCTTCGATCGTCCGATGCTGATGATCGCAGGGGGGGGGCGGCTTATCTGTCCTCGAGAGGTGTAAAACCGCCCAACGATACCGTACCGGAGTCTTGGATCCCGGTGATCTCGCGTTTACGAGGCAATTCAGGGGGCGAATTATGGGCGTGCTCGCGCGAAGAGCGCTCGCGAGGGAATTAATCGCCGAGGCGAAGGCGACGGCAGCAGTTCTGCAATTAAGGCGTTCGGGCACGCGATAATATAAAGCCGACGTTATTGAGCGCTTATCGGAACAGCACGGGCCATATCCTTGCAATAATAATAATAATAATAATAATAATAATAATAATAATAATAATAATAATAATAATAATAATAATAATAATAATAATAATAATAATAGTAATAATATGGCGGATTTCACCGTTGACATACTTAAATTTATCACGTAATTGCAAAAAACAATGTAGCCATGGTACATAAAGTACTACCAATTGCAAAGAATCAATAATTTTCAAGCGTTCCGAATAAGTTTTTGCTCTATTAGTTGCCATAAATTGGAGCTTGGAAGTGAAAAATGTTGTCGCGGAAATAAGCATCTAAAAAAAAAAAAAAAAAAAAAACTAATCCGTCATCGGCGAATATATCGCATTGAATTCTCGCGGCGCATAATGAAATCTTCCAATTAGTGGGTGTGTATGTAATTTAAATTCACGAGTCAAGAGGGTTAAACTGTTGCGCACAGTGTGGAATTAGTCTCCGCAGTTATTTTGCACGAGATCAATGTTTCCTTTACCTCTTTCCCCTCTGCCTCTATCCCCGTCGCACTCCTGAACGATCGGTCGCTCCGTAAGTACTGCGCGGATGACCCAATTCTTCGATTTGTCACGCCTCTTATTCCGCACCTAGCTTTCACTGCCATAGATCAGAGAGGGCGGACACACGAACGCGGTGTGGAACGCGAGAAAACGATCGAGCGAAGGAGGTCTATTACGGTGTCCCCGGTTGAGCCGGCGGTCCGGCGTCGTTGAAAGAGCGGAAGGTAGACGCGTTGATCGTCGTCGTGCTATTACATTGAGCTCCGGCTGTGGACAACTCCGCTGAGAGTCGATCAGTCGGATCGTTAAAAAAAAAAAAAAAAAAAAACAAAAAAAACAAAACACTAACAACAACTCACCGACGACATTCCTCAGACAACTCGATCTCGTTTGTTATTACTTTTATTTTGTTTGTTTATTCGTAATGCTTGCGCCATGCGTGGACACGCGTGATGATCACCTCGCCCCGATGAATTCTTTCAAGTTTTTCCGACTCTCCCGCCGCCCGGATGTTTTATGACCGATCCTTAGATCTCTGCGCGTCTGCGCATAGCGCCAGTTGCGCAGGTCCCATAGATCTTTCGAAGAGCACGCGCGCACGCGAGCACGCGAGAAGAGGATCGATCGCGTACCGGTGTAATATCCGCAGCCCGTGTGTGCGGATCCTCCGATATATCTGTACGGTGTCCGATAGCACGGCCAGAGCTCGGACCTCGATCGCGCCGAGCCGTCGGATTAAGACGGCAATAAATCTGTCCCCGCAGTCGTTAGTCTATACTCGAGTACACGATGGCCATCTTCTTGCCTCTTTCTCGCTTCGGTATATATATATATATATATATAATATATCTTCATCCGCGGTGATCGAGCGACGAGAATTTACGTCGGCGAGCAAAATTTCTTCATCGAATTACAAATTTTTCGATGAACTTGCATTTGTGAGTGCACAAAGATGGAATAAGACATTCGTATAATAAAATGTACGTCGATGTATGAGGATGTCGGCAGTGAGAACAGTAAATCAATGTTCTCGTGTCGCAGAGGCGATAAAGTTAAACATCTTATCGGCATATTAAACGCGTATCGCATACAGCCTCCGTCGTTCATATATGTTGTTTACTATACTGCAATATAATCGGGTGTACAGTCGACGTTCTCTACTGCGTCTTAATTTCATCGGACACCTAGACGTTTAGTGATCTCTCGTTAGTCTAGCAATATGAATAAAGATTTGAAGAAAAAACTTTTTAGCACTTCCATTGCGTTACGGAGCCGGTATATTTATATTTGTACATATATATATATATATATATATATATATATATATATATATATATGTGTGTGTATGGGTATGTGTGTATGGGTATGTATGCTGCGGAGTAAAACGTGTAATGTGGTCGCCGCGTATCGCGTATATCTGTGTCACACCAAAGCTCCGCGAGCACAACGCCCGATACGAACGATAGTTCAGCTCTGATTCACCTTACTGGCAATGTTAAACTTAACTCGGCACAACACTTCGGGCTTTGTACATATACACATCTATATATGTGCGCGCGTGTGTGTGTGTGTGTGTGTGTGTGTGTGTGTGTGTGTGTGTGTGTGTGTGTGTGTGTGTGTGTAACTGCGAAAGAGAACTCAAGAGCAGGGCCCATGCGCTATACTATATTAGTACTTTCTCTTAATTTATAATAAACTCACAGGCAGTTGTTGATAAGCTGCTGCTGCTGTTGCAGTTTGCACACGCATGCTGCGGAACCCACGGGACCAGCGGGTTCAATATGCGATGCTGGCCACGGCGGAGTCGTGCGCATTTTTACTTCCACCAGTGTCACAGCGAACATATTAAAAATGGGTAGAAATATAAGAGATTTTTTTTTTTAGTTATTTTTCACCTCTGACACAAATTCGTGTATCAAATATTAAGTCGGGAGTAAAATAAGTACGGTGTTCGTAAGCGGGGTATATCGTAATGCCTCGAATTTCGATTGTTTTTGTTACCGATATCGAAGTGTTCGAAAAAATGTTCTGATCGACATGATTCAATGTATTTATTTTTAGCTGGACAGCGATCCGATATCATTTTTGACCCAAGTCAAACTGGCGAACTGGCAAACTGGAGAACAAAAATAGTATAATTTAATTTTTGGCGCAAGTGCAGTTTCGCGGTACTCGAGATTTCACGGCATTGATCGTTTTTGCACAGGAAACACCATTCGATAGTGACCGGTTGAAAGAGCGGAAGAGAATAAAAATAAAGATAAAAAAAATCAAGCAGGCTGATCAAAGCGGTGTACTCCACTGGCACTCGAGGCGGAAACTAATGGTTGCATGTAATTTTCTTGCGGAGTCCCTGAGAGGTGGGTGGCAAACGATTTGCCACGAGGGATCGGAGACGAGAGATCTCGCGGTCCTCGGGCCATTTGGAATGCGAGCAAGAAAAGTGGCGAAGGAGGCGCACACAGAAGTCCGCGGTATGGGAAGAGAGGGAGTCCGTGCAGTCTGCGGATTCGAGAGGAGACAGGAAGGTGCCTTGCGGCTGCGGCACTGCGTGGATCGTCGAGATCGTGAGTATATCTACGGTGCATCGGATCGATATCCCGAGTAGAGGAGATCGGGGCAATATGGAACATAAAAAAAAAAAAAAAAAAATCGCGGAGTGTAAAAACAAAAGGTCTCACACCGAACGGAGTCCGTTTTGCGCCGCTCGTCCCTGCATCTTTCACGGTATGCTGTGAAATAAAATGAATAATCGCATAATTTTCTCGTAAAATGGCCGATAGGGAGAGCTCGATATCCAGAGTAGGGGAGAGCGAGGCAATATGAACCATTAAAAAAAAAAAAAATCAAAGTCACGAAGCGTAAAACAAAAGAGTCCCCACATGAAATGAAGTCATTTCGCGCCGCTCATTTCAGCATCTTTTACGGGATGCTGCGAAACAAAATGATCTCACGATTTCTGGTAAATTACCGATACCTACAACAACAAGCTCGACGTCCTTCTAAAAACAAAGGAGAAACCTGTTGTATACAGAGAGATGAAAATAAATCCGCCATCGCTCACTAATTTCCGATGAGGACATCGCGAAACGATCGATATTTCATCCAATAAATAATAATGAAATAAAAATAAGTGCCCGAGTCCACGGAGAAGAGTGACTGAATTAATACAATCCAATGAATAACCATAAGAGACTTGTACTCCTAACGAATACAAGATATCTCCGTGTACCTTACCGTTGAGCAGAAATTTCATTATCGATATTCCGCATCGTGGTTATCTCCCACCGATCTTAACAGATCGGAGGTTAACGCTGCTGCCGACGCTGCCGGGAGTCGCGACTCGCTAACGAAATCCGGTTTAGCGAGGCTTGCATTAACGCGTACATGCCGTGTGTGAGCTGTACAGCTGTAAAACAGCTCTATAAACTCCGTCGCAGATCTCGGAGCGAGTGCGCCGGATCGGTGTCGGGCCGCACAGTGTCGGCGGCAGCGCCAAACTTTGATGCAACGAGATCTCGCCTCGGGGCATGTGTGCGAGCGGAGATGCTGCCTCGACTCTTTTCTCATCTTCCTCGGCCCCCTCCCCCTCCCCCTCCCCCCTTATAACACGTTTCCGGTCGCGTCAGAACGTGACTGCGATGGGGTATCCTTCTGACTTTGCTTCTTCACAGCTACCTGTCCCAATTTAATCTATCTCGAGGGTTGAAGGCGGCGAGGAACCGAAGCCGCATCGATCGATGATTGCTCTCGAGCGGGGATCATCCCGACCGCAGAGGCTTCTCCCTCTCGGGCTTCTCATTCATTTATTTTCCTCTCGCGTCGTTCCAACCCGTCCGTCCGTTCGCCGTCGGGCTTACACGTGTAAATAACACACGAGATGTGGACGAATGCTAATAGCGAATCGGATGGATCAAGGGAACGGCGTTACACACACACACACACACACACACACATACGTCGATACTAATGTATACAGTGGTTAGATATAAAAGGCCGCTCACGGGAGCCGTGGACCGTAATGCGCGATAATCGGCCAGAAAATTTCACACGTAAGATTATATAGGGCCGGTTCGCGGCCCGTTCGTTGAGCGTATTCACCGCCACCGCGTGTATATTCCGGAGCGGAGAACTTTATGCGGATACAGATATAGATTCATATATTACGGGATCGGCGGCGAGCATTAGTTTTTCTTGTTTTTATTTATTTATTTATTTTTTTTTTATTTTTTTTCATTCGTGTACACTCATTCACGCACGTTCTTATATTATGTGCGCATGTATGCGCGCGCGCGCGTGTGTGTGTGTGTGTGTGTATATATATACATGTGGGTCGAGTATCGAGAGGTGAAGAGATTTTATTGTTGATCAAATATCGTGCGATGCTTTATTTTCGTCTGGTGTATCGGATCGTTGGGAATCGGTGTTATTACGCGTAAATGGTTGCGGCATGAGCTCGGCGGTTGTTCTCTCGTATCCATGAAATTTTTATGTCGGGACGGGAGAAATGTATATAATTTTCGAGGCTACTGGAAACCAATCGGATTTGCAGCGAGCCGATGTATAGCTATTGCGATATCTCCGGAAGAAATTAAATTCTTTTCAAATGGATCTGGTCGGAAAACTACTTAATTTCTTCTACGCGTTTACGAGTAGATTCGTATAAAAAATCGTACGCGATCGGTTCATGCCGGTGTTGCGACAATGTCAAAGAAATGTACAAACATTGTCGGAAGAATTTTATTTTTTCATTATCAAAAAAAAAAAAATTAATTTCTTCAATAATTTCTCGATATTCTTCTCTACACTGAGAGAAGGATCTTGTAAAAATTACCAATCATCTAAGAAAAATTACCATAGCGCATTGTAGTACGGCGTTAGCGCGCCACTTATGGTAGAAAGTCGGAGATTATCCAAGAATTTTTACCATAATATCTAAGAAAAATTCTTATAAATTCGGTACTTCCTGCCATAGGTGGCGACCTAACGCTCTACTATTTTATTTTTATTGTATGGTATTTTTTTGTATTCTTGTATGTGCCTAGAGGACCGCAGGTCCTATTGTATAATAAATATATCTATCTATCTATCTATCTATCTATCTACTACTATGTGCTATGTTAATATCTCCCAAGTGATATAGTAATTTTTTATTAGATCCTTCTCTCAGTGCAGGGATTTTTTGCAATCGATCTCAATAACGTGACGATCTTTCTCTTTCCATAAAAAAAAGAAACTTCTGTGGGCAAGAATTGTTTCTCGAGTGTACGCAAGGCACATGAGGCCCGTATTAAAGATTGCACAGTGAAGTAAAGTTTGTACTTTTTACAAGAACTTATCGTTCAAAAACGTCAAAAATTTTGTATTTGTTTCTTTTCCGAACGGGTTCAATTTGCTTTTCCAGCCGGCTCTAGTTTTTCAAACAAAAGTTCAAAACAAAATTATCAATAATACAGGAAACAAAAGAACAGTGTTGTGTGTATTAAAACCTGAACGAATGAGCTTATCGGTTATTTAACAGAATTATTTTTATCAAACTTTGTACTCCGATTTTACGAAATTATTTTTCACCGTGCCCGATCGACGATTAAAACGTTTCGCCAAAGTATCGACAGACACGCGGAAGAGCTGCATAGATCGTCGCCGCTCCGTCTCATGAATGAACTCGGATAGTGCCTCGGGCCGTTTCGATACTCATACGTGAATGTTAGCCGCGAAACGGCTGGCATGCAAGAGAGATTAATATTAGCATACGCTCAAGGCCCCGGGCGACATTACGCATCTCTCAGCTCATTCGTCGCGATCGTCTTGTCCGGTTCGCGTGTGTACCGCTATACACTCCGGGTTGCCTTGCCCCCGGCTAGATCGACCGGCCGCGCTCTCTCTCCTCTCCTCTCCTCTACTCTGATTGATGCAAATTGTGTAATCTTCGTTAACGGGCCTGCTCCAAGAGAGCCAACGCGACGCGGCACGTTCGGCGCTCTCTCGCGAACGGGCATCTCTCGCAATTTTTAATCTTCGACTCTTATAGACTCTCGCGAGAGGCATCTGCACGCACTTCGGGATACTTTACTCATTGGAAGATATCTTGTCACATTGCCAATTAAGAGTCCTCGGATTCTGTTATCTTGATTCTAATCGCTTCTCGCATTCTCATTCCACGAGTCAAACTCATACAATTATGACCAATATAATAATCAATATTATACTGTCGAAAATTCATGTTATCGAATATCTGGATATTTCGTATAGGGACGACGATAATTATTGCCATGCGTGAGTTTGTTGAATAGAATGGTAAATATCTCGTTTCACCGAAACGATCCACAAGATAATTATTTACTGACCTAGCGTTATCCAAGCACAAATAATTAGTATAAAAATATTAATGTTCTCAAAGTTGTATCTATCAGATGGTGCACAGAAAAAATAATTACGATTCGAAAGAAGCAATAGTTGGTCCATAGAAACTATAAAAAAAAAAAAAAAAAAAGTTCTCCCTACAGAACCCTAGCAAAAAAGTCAGCAGACGCAAGAGGATTTTTTCGTAATGGCAGTATTTTTGTTAAATTTTTGAAGTTTATGTATCGATTGATCTCTTCGAACCAATGGTCGGTTCCCATGGAAGTCCGCGATCTTAAGCCATCGACGCTTTCTCAACGCGTCGATCTCGAGCAGAGAGATATCGCGGAGTCGACGAACCGTTCGGGTCGCCGCTGTGGTGCTAATAGCTTCGTTAATCCTGTTTGTTTTTGTGCCGAACCGCCACCGGCGGTCAAAGGATAATCGCCGCGACGACGACGTTGTCGGCGAGTTTTGAGGAACAGAAGCGGCGGGCATCCGCGGGAATGAACAATCGGTTCGCGCGCGGGAACTAACCGATCGGCATGGTCGCTCGGAGGGTCCACGGTGGTCTCTTTTCCTCCGTCTCTCTGTTATGCCGCGGATAGTCAATGAGTCGCATCACCATCACCGTCGCCTCATTCGTTTTTCCGAGCGGCATTGGCATTAGCCATGCCGTCTCTGTACACTGAAAAAAAATCCCATTGAATCAACAAAAATCATGCTTGATTCAATTAAACTCGACTATCACGGGCTGCCATTAGAATACGTACTTTTGCTTCAACTATCTCTGCCATAGTATACGTATTCTTGAAAACAACTTGTCCAAATATCATAACGCACTGAATCAATGACATATACTTTTCGGTCAATCGAGCACGATGTCGCTGCAAATGTCTATTTGATTGTTTCATCACATAAGGATTTAGAGACACTAACATGATCTCGTTGAAGTGTTCAAAACCAGGCTTTTTCGATCGCGCAACGCACCTCAAACCGAATGAGTATTCCTTTGAATCGAGTAATGATCAGATTCAAGTAAAAAAAACAATGTGATTTTAAAAAAGTAAATAATTTTACTTCTCATTGTTAGATGCATTGTTAATTTGTATTTTTTACAGTTACTCATTGTCGCCAATATTATTAACTTATCATTGGAATACAATTTACAACTTAAAATGCTAAAGATCCTAGTGGGGCTCGAACTTCGCAACTGACGCTTTCTATCCTAATACCTTACCGCTACGCTCTATCGCTCATTGATATTAAAGTTTCTCATCGGATTTATAAGTTGCACCCTTAGTTGGTTTCACGTTAACTATTACGATTTATTATTAAAGACATTAATTTCCTGATAGGGGATCACACCAATGTGAATCATATTCAAAATCGAGGTTAATCAAATTTTACTGTTTTACAGGAGGCCGAACTTTGGTAAAAGTTAGTAGAGGCGTTGGGTATCTACAAGATTTACGAGAATGAGATTATTTTGTATGATAAACGATTATTCCAAAATTTCGTATAACCAACGTACAACATAACTATTTATCAATCTAAACGTAAAATGAACAGCAATCACTATTGATTCAATTAAACATTCAATTGAACAGCATCACGAGCTATCACGAAAATATGCAGTCAATGTGATTACATCTGTCATAGATTATGTTTTGCTTACGTAAATCAATATTATTAGAAATTGAATTGATTTACATGGGCCATTGAAACGAGTAGTTTTCTGATTTGATTGAAAAAATTAAATTGCTCTATTCAGAAACAACTTCATTAAAAAATTCAATAGCACAAGTGTTGATATGATCAAACAAACACTTGATTTAAGGGAAGTTGTTTTTTTTTTTTTTTTTTTTAAGCAATAGTCAAAGTGATATTGGAAGCCGTATTGAAAGTCGGAAATGATACAAACACTGGATGTATTTGATCCAATAGCAGTTTTGTTTGAAATGATTTCAAATTTCCAATTACAGAATAAATATTTATCAAACTAAAATGTCACATTTAAACAACTGTTTGTGCACTCCAACAGACGACGCAGATGATCGTCTCAAAAACATTTTTCAATCACATGGTAGCATTGACTTAAATAACGCGTTTTTCAAAACAAAGCCGTATGCAATAATTTCGACGTTATCGATCATGATTCAATTAGATAAATTTCAACTACATCGGTGTTATTGGAACAACGATATTTCTTTTTTTTTTTTTTCAGTGATATCGTCTCCGTATTCGTCGTTGGAACGGAGCGCCGAACCGATATGCGCGCAATTCTCGAAACGTTGTGCCTTCTTCCATCGGGTCATCTTCCATAGTCCGCCGATTATCGTGGGAGAGTCGTAACAATGAGAATCTCGCAGCAATTACAAGAGAGTCCGTCACCTCGGGGACCATCGAGTGCACGAAGATGAAAACCACCTCGGAGGGCGATACGATGACTAAGGCGGTAACCGTAAATCGAGGCGTCCGGCAAAATGGTTTTCACTTTGTTATATACCGTTTAATATTTAATTGCCGACTGCTGGCGGTGAGAGAGCAGTAGTCTTTCTTTCCTGTACAGCCGCGCGTCTCTTTACATCGCTACCTCCCCGCACAATATTTCTCCACTTATAACTAAACATAAAGATACCGTCACTTACGGCCGAGAGGCCCGCGGTGTGAGAGAACATTTTTGTTGTTGTTGTTGTTATTATCACGATGAAGTCTTCGCGCAGGTAAGATAGGAAGACGTTGATGCTCGTTACGTATCGCGTGCGTTCCCGAGAGCCTCGATACGTGCTGATTAATTCGTCCGAAAGATCTTCCAGGAGTCTTTCGCTCCTGTTTTTTTTTTTTTTACTTATTTTTTTTTTTATTCCATCCGCTTCTTCGCACGATACTTCAATCGAGTATCCATGTCGCGGAGTCTCGTTAATAATAAATAGACGTTCCAACTGCATAAACCATCCCGATGCGATCGGGCCACGAGTCATCGACACGTTGCGTAAGATCGCGCGACTAGCGAAACCAGCGTTTTCCCTCGTTCGATCGTTCCGATCGCAGGAAGTGCGGCGACGAGCGTCCAATAAAGAAGTGCCGAAGGGAACGAAGAAAAAAAAAATAAAATAAAAAGACGACACGCCATCATGCCGAGTAGAAGAAAAAAAGGAAGAAAGGTGTGCGAGGGTAAAAAAAAAAAAAGTGGGGGAAAATAGAAGGGCGTCGAGGAGGAGAAGAGTGAGAGTCCCGCGATCGGTGCAGTCGGGGGCGTCAGTGGCCGGGGACTCGTGTACACCGATACACACTCGCTTGCCGATGCGGAGAAAGAAATAAATAAGGAAACAAATAGGGTTCCCGGTGAAAATCGTCGTGTCGCGGCTGTTGGAGTGAGCGAGGAGGAAAATCGAGTTGGGATCGGCGTCGGTGTGTCCTGCACACCTCCGCATCGCCGCATTGGGAATGGGCCGATGTTCGGTCCCGACGCAAAACCGGCGTAAAAACCCATAACGTTGTGCGCGTACACACTGACGAACGAATGAGTATACGAGAGAGAAGGAGAAGGCGAGAGAGAGAGAGAGTCGACCGTTTGCCGCGGTGTTTCCTTAGCGGGAGTCGGCCAATGAGGAGCGAGTGGGCGCCGCGGGTAGGAGGAGACAGTTCCGCGCCGACAGGCGACGTAATCACCCGCGGCTCCGCTCCGAACCTGGTGCCACGGTTCTGTGTGTCCTATGCACGCTGCAACGTCGGCGTCGCCGTCGTCGTCGTCGTCGTCGTCGTCGGCGGCGGCGGTTTCCCCTTTGGCTTCTCCTCGCTTCCTTCCCGATCTCCTCCTCTGACCATCTCCGCGCTCGACCGGTGCACCGGGCTCGCGCGACCTTTTCCCCTCTCCAGGGGCCATGCCGGGAAGGGGGACCACCTCGAACCTCGGGGGCCCAACCGATCACGACGGCGGGAGGAACCACGCGCGGCTCCGTCACTATCGCTCGTCTTCGTCTTGCGTCGCTGGGACCCGACCCGGTCGCGAACTCCCGCGCCCTCGCGCCTCCGCGGCCCTCACCACCGTCAGTCCCCTTGCACCGCCGTCGTTGGCGGCCGTTGCGACTCACCGGGACCCGCTGCCACGCGACAAACGAGCCTGTCGGCTGCTGGGCTCCATGCCCGCCGGGCACGACGCACGTGCACGCGCGTGTCGCCTCCGGATAGAGCTACACTTCGGATCTCTGGGGACACGAGAGAGATATCTGGAGAGACCGGATGACTTCGTTTGGGAATCTCGGTAGCCTAAGCGTCGAATCGCGGTCCAGCAATGTCGAGCAGAGGATCCGGGGGATCTTTGATTATAGGATCTTTGGGACTTTCGATGGGAACCATTGTGATAGGTTCTGGGTAGTCAAGATACCATTTTCAGTAGTCCATATGTGGGACCCGTGTCTTAGTTATACGGAAGTATCTACTTGAGATTTGGTGCTTCTTTTATTGCATGATACTTGGGGGATTTAGCCCTGTACCCAAGAAAAATTATGTATCTATTGGTGCAATTCGATTACAGGTACACCGCTCGTCATTGATGGCCGATCAGTTTCGGTACAACAGCGACCGACCAAACGTGGGACAATAATGGTGAACATTGTTCAACCTGGTCAGTCGATGATACATGGGCCGAGCCGTACTAACCACTTTAGTCCTTTCGCACCTTTAGATCAGCATAGCAGCATCGTCTCATGGGATTCCCATAGATGAACCTGAAGATATCCGCATGACTTCAAATTTTTATCTTTGACAAGTCTCTATCAATGGTCGGCTTCAGGAAGAAGAAAATGGTTTACTTGTAGAATTTTATTCTCTGAATGAACATTCTCGCGCAAAGTTTGTGCCATGCAAAAAATCACCGTTGTAACTTGATGAAATTTACACTCTCGCACATAACTTCAGTATCATTGCCAACCATGGAAGTTAATGCACTGTGGTTCTACACGGTAACCAATGTTTGTACATTTGAGAAACCTTTTTGTCCAACAAAGGTCCACAATTATTTTGTTTTAAATTACACAAAAAAATATTCGTAAAGTTGACAGACATTTTTGTAAAATGTACGAGAGTTTCTTTGTAAAATTGACATGAAAAGAATTGTGGACGTTTGTCGACAGGAAACATCGGTACCAATTTAACTGTGTAGGGCTGCGATATGTGTTTAAAGAAGCCGCACGCGGTTGATGAACGGGAAAGGCGAGGAGTGACGACAATACCGAGGGAGTTAACGATCGATTTACCTGAAACTGCGAACATTGAGAAAGTCACAGTGGGTCAATGTATTCCGTCAGTGATGACGCGAAGAATGATTTTTTTTTTTTTTTTTTAATTTCACGAAGAGGCTTCGCCGGCATGGAATTGCCATCTGGAGAAGATGAATCGGAAAGCTACCTCATGCCGAAGTCTTCGGTGTCGGAGATTCATGAGGAAGGTCAGAATCATCGGCTACTGCTTTTGCTAGCGCCGATGTTCCGATGCCGTACCCAATTTTCTACCGCGTGGAGCGTTAAAAATTGAGGGACGAAAGAAAGCGCGTGGGGCTCGATGTGGGTAGGCCAAGCTCAACCCGCCACGGTCACTCCGTCTGTGTAATTTCGTATTAGTTTCTCATTACGTCCGAGCCGACGAAGTACGCCGACGACGGGATGGAAGGTGAGATACGCCGTGTCGGGGACAAGCCGATGGGCCGCGTAACCCGCAAGTTGTCGAGTCCATCGCTGATAATCCCACGAGTCACCCCGGGGATACTCCGATTCGTGGGATGATGAAGGCGTTCGGGGATCAAGTAGCGTATCATTTCGTCACCCGAACGAAAAATTACAAGTGGCAAAAGGTGAACTGCGATGCGCTTGATACGCCTCACCGAATGTCCATCGAGCCATTCTGAACGAAGCTGCACTTCGATTCCGCACTCAACAAAAAAAGTGGTTGGATTAACCAAGGTGCGCTAACATGCACACCAAGGTTGCTATAACAAAAATGTTTGTTTGAATCGAACGGACCAAACAATCGTTTAACAAAACAATACTTTATTTGTACCAAAAAAATAACAGCATTAAGCGGATTTCATTGCGACTTCTGGTTAATTTATTTTTTCTCGGTGTACGATCCAGATAAATCATACTTGTCCAAAGTGCTAGATTTTACGACGACGACAATATAAATTACCGACAGTTGACGCCCGCGCGAAGAGTGAGGATTAAGAGAGTGAATTAGGTAAGTGCGTTGATAATGATCGATGTACCGATAAAACATACGATTCAAGGAAGTAAATATTTGAGCAGGAACGTTCAGATACTTTGTTGATATAGCTGATTAGCCGTTCAACAGTTTCCTTCATGATTACACCAAAATATTCTTGAGGCATAAAAATATTTTGATCGACCAACTAAATATTTACTTGAACGTCTCTGCCCGAACCTTTAGTTGATTCAACCGGATTTTTTTTGAACCTTCTAAGAGCGAGCAAGTAGGGTAAACCAACCAATGAATCGACACCTTTTATAAGAGCACGTGCATCAAAGAAAATCTATTCACTAGCTTTTTCGTCCGCTTAACTGTTCATTCATTGGCCATTTTACCGTAGTTCCATTCGAAAGTCTGCGTACTCGAGATATATTCCGTATCATCGGAAAAGAAAAACCATGTTTTGCAACACTGTTCCCCAGATGATTGTCTTCACTTAACATTTTTTATGTCGCATCGTATTTCCGTCTGACACTTGCTCGTGTCCGATCCCCATTAATTGTTTCGCGGACGATTTTTCCTAAACTGTACGAGAGCAGCTTGCATCTCTCTCTCGAGAGAGGCAGCATCCGAGCAGGTGTCTGCATCTCTGTCGAATTGACGAGCGAACGGTCGAACGGAAAAAACGTTTTCCCGACTAGTGGTCTGGGGCTTAGCTCGTCTATCCATCGCGTCGAAGCGAAGACAAAAGAGCGGCGAATGAAGCAGCACCTGCAGAAGGTTCACTATAACTCCGCTACCCGATGTCCATCCCCTTTTGCTTTTGGATCTCAAGGATCGTCCCGTTGCATGCTGTTCTTTTTTTTTTTCCTCACTCGGAAAATGATGGAGTTGCATCTGCTCGAGGAAATTAAATTAATTAAGTATAACGTAAGTGCCCTCGATATAGGAATTGCCTTCCGCATCGACGCAAGCCGAGCACTTTGATAAGACCGTAACTAAACGAGTAAGACGTTTATCGAGTGATGTATCGGAGGTTCGATGAAGAGATTTATATACGTAAATGAGACTGATGGGCGCGAGAGCGCATGATACGGCGAAGATGCCGGGGCCATCATCCTCTTATGGAAGCTGAGCTGAAGGTCAGACTCGCCGCTGATCCGTAGTGAAAGAGTAGATGGCTAATGATGAACGACGCATCGCAGAGGTGCTTTAACGGGTTGCCGTCGCTTCGTGCCGCTTGCGGAGCCTTCATTGAAAACGGTAATTACGCGGGTTTCCTCGAACACCCGAGGCTCCCGAGGAAGGTGCACGAGGAAGAGAACGAGGATGCGTCCACGGCCTCCTGGCGCAAGTCGAGCACACACGTGGGGCGCAAGGCTGTTCCCAAGGCCCGAGGACGAGAGAGCTCTCGGAGCCGCGAGATCCTCGCACTAGCCTGGGGCGCCCTTTGCCATCGGACTATCCATCCGCGTCCTCGCAACGCCTTCGCTCTGAATATAAAGACCCGCCCGAGGCTCGTATGCAGGTACATCTTCTTTGCCGCAGGAACCGAGTGTGTTCCCGTTTTTCATGGCGGACACATTTTTCATGAATACATCTTGCATACGGTTATCCTCGTAGATGTCGAACTGCGGATAACTCGGTAGCTTTTCGATCTTGAGCATGCGCCAATTTTTTCTTTAATTTTTTTTCATCTCTCAATGAAATGGATAGTGACTCATGGTGTCCAGCAATCATGGAAATCAGGCACGTCGGGGATATATCATGAAACTTTACGATTTTGAAAAAATCATGGAAATATGGAATTTTTCGGTCCATCAGGGAAATTCTTGCAATGTTTGTTTTCAAGAAACCTTTCGTCCAGTCTTTCGAAAAAAAAAATCAATTTCTTTTTTCCTCATTTCATTATTGAGATTTTAAAAATAATTTAATGAGCAATATTAAAATTCACGGTATTTACATTGAAATATGAAATATCAGCGTCCATCTAAAACTGGTTGTTCATCGTCATTGACTCTCTTTGCCGCTGAGAGTTACGAATACTCCATGACCTCGATTTCATTCGCAGCGGCGGGACCGGCTCCCGCTCACATTCACGAAAATAGATAATAAATACGTTTTATTTCATGCCAATTTTCAACTAATTTTGTCTCTTATATGCATCCTCGAATCGTTTGGAAAAATCATGGAAAAATCATGGAAAAATCATGGACATTTTTTAGGAACTTTCACTGGACACCACACCCAGAAAGAAGTATGGTATTTCCTAATATAACGAAAAGTTCCCAGAGGGGACGACTATACAGATAGTTTGTGATCATATATGCTCAATTTATTAAACTATAATTATAGTTAGAAATATAATTTGTGGTCATTGTCGTAACTATAAAATATAGTCGTCCCCTCTGGGTACTATCTACCATATAAGTTTTTCTCAGTGCATGTGACTTCGGTGGTTCAATCTAACAATTCAGGAAGTGGCTGTACGCGATGTTCTCATCATTCTAAAAATACATGCCCCCCATAATGCTCGGTCACTGTAAACCCCCTATCTCGTAGCACACACTGGACTTAGCATCATCTTTTCGTTATCGACGAATTCTTTAGATAGTTGTATGAGCGAATAATTGGTATGTTGCGATTTTTACCGTTTCCATTCGTTGCTGTGAACGGTGCTTTTCTACCGTCCCATAAATGAGTTCCGTCCATGAACAATGAATAAGTAAATAAATAAATAATAAGATTTTGATAAACCAATATTTCAGGCAATTTAACGCTAAATATTCACACTTGGACGTGCTACGCACTAACAGTATCGTAGCATTTATCGTACAAATTATCGCTGCATAGAAGAAAAATAATTGCTTCAATTAGACTCGCGATTAGACTGAAAATTATACGCTGGAGCTAAAACAATGAATTAGCTGGTGACCAACTAAGATTTTCGCGCTAACATGATTTGAGTAAAGCGTACGATAAAAATAGATATCCATTGTTATATATATCGATATAACGCAATGATTATACTCGCAAATAGCAACAATGATAGTGACAATTGCGCCATACAAAGTTTCCGAGTGCTGACTGGTAACATGAATTTTTCTCAAGTATTCAATGTTAATGCCACAATCTGTAAGTGAATCGTCTGTGAAAAACAACTTGTTGCTCAGCTGCGTCTCGAGAGGCTAGCTAAAGGGTGTAATTCGTGACTCGGCGCGTTAGTCTATAAAGAGGCGAAGGGTGGAGGATGAGGAGGAGGAGGAGGAGGGTTTCTATGCCGCTGTCTCGCACAGTTCGCTCGTTAAAGCGTCAGGTGCCCGGAACCGTTGACGCGCGGCCGTTACCGGGCGCTCACTTGGGGTAGCCAGGGTGGTGTGTGGAGCAACACGTGAGCGCCTTGCGCGTTTCCACCGCCCGGTAAGTTCCTCCTCGGTAGGCGCGAGGCGAATGCCATAATGTATGCCATTAATAAGAATACGAAAGTCGCGGTGTGCGTGCGTGCTGTCTCGAGCAAGGAATATCCCTCGGGCCCCGTCGAGTTCTCTCTCATCGCCTAAGGGCCATGTGCGAAGAACGCGCGCGCGCGGGGCGCCCCCGAAGGGTGGAAGGGCTGCGTGTATGCCATCGTGTGTACTATATAAGTTTAACGGTTGGATGCCACGTTTTGGGGGGGGGGGGGGAGGGGGGGGGGAGGTAAAGAGCCGGACGAGCGAACACCAGCTGATTCTAACATGTGTTTCCCGCGCTACGTCTTACGACGTCTTCGCTCGTTTTCTATTCGATGGCGAGGCCCAGACGACGAATCGTCTTTTAGCGGACGGGGGAGGGAAGCGAGGGTAAATTTTTGGAAAGTCTCGTTTGCTCGCACGAGGGCGATGAAATAGACGACTACCTTGGGAGAGTTCCACCAGCCGCTGTTCGGGCGAGTAATACGCGGGAGGGTTGGCCCTCTCGAACTCGTTGGACGAAGGCTACACTGTAAAAAAAAAAAAAAAAAAAAAAAAAAAAAAAAAAAAAAAAAAAAAAAATGATAAATTGAATTTCGGGGAAATTGAAATTTCCTTACATTATTTACATTAATTGAACATTAATGTACTCTCACTGTAAAATTACAATACGAGATATTAAGATTAGAAATCTTTTGCCTAAAATTCACAATTTCCATTGAAAATACTAATTTTACTGTAAATTTGCAACGCATATGTATTTAAAATTTTAGAAGCAGTTTATGTAAAAAAAAAAAAAAAAAAGCTTCCAATACTGTTCGGTAATTTTCAGAGAAATTTTTTTTTACAGTGTAAGACTCGAGCGTATTTTTTTTTTTTTTTTTTAATTATTCGGAACGGTGAGAGTGGGACGAATACACGCGACGAAGATTGTTATTATACACTCTCTGGGTATAACGGTGCGCGCTCGATGTCGCGAATTTTCAGCGACGGTTCATATCGATGGATTAATTTCGTAAGGGCATGCGAGCTTCGTCGGAGCACGGCCCACGTGCCATTGGGGCGTTAGACCGTATGCACGCAGATCGGGGCGGCGAGATATCGCAGAGATATCCAGGACGGAATTGACACGAACATCCCGTGACTTTTAGATTCGTTAAGTGAGACCAGGTGGATTTAATAAGCGTGCATATTATCGACGATAATTATAATGATCGATCGGGTTTATATTCCATCCGAAGCCGAATGCACCTGCCCGAACGATATATTCGAACGAAAATATCGTCATTTTTCCGACTCGCGCTCTTCGTTACTATCTGGAAAAATAACGCGTTGAAAAAAAAAAAAAAAAAAAAAAAAAAAAAATGTAAGCATCTTTTCGTCGCTCTGTTTCTACCTGCAGTTATCGGTGAGCCGCAAATTTTATCCAAACATGCGCCACGTGAAGATTGAAATGAAAGAAAAAAAACATTGTCAATCCCGCGAGATCATTTTCGTGATCTCTCGAAATTTTCATAGTTTAATTTGCCGACAGGAACTTACCTGAAACAGAAAAACAAGAATTCTTTTTTTTAACATAAATGAAGCAAATTTTCACGATTCTTTTGCAGAGAGTCTAAATATATGTAAATAAATGCACCTTCAGAAAAATTGATGCCGCTTTATCGGGCCACCGATTGGCTGCTTGACGAGGCTGAAGCCGGGAGAGCTATCTTCAAAGTTTCTCCGTCCAATAAACGAAAAGAAAATTCAATTCTTTTAGTTCAGAACATTTTTGCGAACGCTTCGATTTATAAAAAAAATTGTAAGGCCAACTTCACGTTTTTTTCATTCCTCCGCAACAGCACGAAAAAAAATCATTGCCGCCGTTAATAATTTAAAACACTGTAGAGGACGGGAGGCGCCTTGATGCGATTGCGACGAGCAAAGATGTCGTCGTTCCTGACGTTTGCGGGTTTAAAGTGAAGTGTAAAGTGCAATTTAGCTTCCCAAAAATCTCCCAATTCGTTGATTTCTTATATAAAATGATGAGAACAGTCAACTGCAGAATAGCTGCGTCTAGTTGAGCGTTCTCGTATTTTTCCCTAAAAATCAACAGTCTCAGATAAAATTTAGCAAACAGTTTTCGTTATCGACCGGGTAGTTGCACTTCGGCTCAAGGTGAAGTGAATTATCGCGATCGGTGACGAAAACTGCAATGAACTTTTCTCGAGGGTGCCAATTTTTTTCGAGGAAGAAGCAAATTCAAGCCGGATGCACACGTTAATTTCGCATGCGGCCCGAATTCATTTTTTTTTTTTCCTCAATAAAATTAGCACCATTGAATGAAGTCAACTTGAAAAATGCAACTGTCTCTCATGGTGCCGTCACGTGACTTCCGCTATCCCTCAACCTGTCCGTGTACAAAGGTGCTTCGACTTAGAGATGTGAGCAGTAAATGTGACCGGCAATTTTACCGTATTATTACCGTAAAAAATACGTTACGTGACCGCGTTCAACATTGCCACATTGGCAATAACACGCGTTCAACATTGCCACATTGGCTCAACTAGACGCAGCTATTCTGCAGTTGACTGTTCTCATCATTTTATCAAGAAATGAACGAATTGGGAGATTTTTGGGAAGCTAAATTCCATAAAATCATATGGTCTCACAGTGATTTAAAACATCACCAACACACGATGAATTTTCAAACGAAAATGTCACGATAATGTTTAAAAAAAAAAAAAAAAAAAAAAAAACAAAAAAAAATGTGTTATTCGCAATTTTACAACTATATAAAATTGAAGTTTATCATTTTTCAACCGGTAATGTCACATTCAAATAGGCAGATTTAATATGTTTCGACGGTAAATTTACAAAAAAAAAAAAAAAAAAAATTTTCATGACCGGTTAATTTCACATCTTGGATAGATGATTTTTGCCACTTTTTAACGATAAATTACGAGAGACTATTGTGAGCGTATTTTTGCAACACGTTATGCTGAGAGAATAAAATGACCTCACGATACGTTAAAAAAATAGGGTATTTTTTATTGGTAATTTTACGTGATATTTAAGAATACCGGTATTTTCGCATCTCTACGTTCGACGTCCGTCGACCGCGAGGACCGCTGCAAGGACCGCTGTTTCGCTGCAATTGCGCCGCAGTTGCAGCGAAAAATAAGAATGAATGCCATCTCGCACGATTAATCGACCGTCGTTTAACGCGTCATATCGGCGTCTACGGCAAAATGAAGCCACGCTCCCCGGTTGACGCGGTGAGATTCCAGTGACACGCGTAGCACCGACGAGGCGAATGGGCCGCGGTACCGTCGGCCGAAGTGCCCGACAGCAGACGGTGGAGGGTGGAGAGGCGCGAGAGGTCGAAACCTCATATGGGACAAGAGGAAGGATGCGAACGTTTGCTGTACTAACGCGAACGGGGGGCCAGACCGCCCCGTTGAAACACGCTGCACCTTACGCTGCCGCTCGGTGCGGCGATGTAACAGGTGCCCCAGCTGTCCCCGCGGCAGGACGCAAACGCCCGGGCACAGAGAAGAGAAGCGAGCGCGGCCCGTGGTCGAAGACCCAGAGTAGCGGAGAGCGCCACTTTTCCTCTACGGCATTGTGGTCGAACCCTCGTACAGAGATGGGTCGCACATTAGGTGGGTAGGGGCCCGTTGCTTGGAAGAGGTTTCGCCGGGACGGGACAGAGTCGAACGTCGAGCGCGAAGCCGCTAACACGAGTGAGAGAGGAAAATTCAAGGGGTGCATAACTATTCGAGGCAAAACTTGGGCGTGCGTGAAATGCGCGTTGCGCGCACGCGGGAGAGTTTTTACTGCACGACCGTTGAACCGTCAGCAGCCGTTGTCCGAGGCAAAGTGGAGACAGGGTTGCGCGTAGAACCGAGAACGGCGGAGCGCTCGTTCTGGTTCTTTAATTTATTCGTAATTTTATGTATATCGTTAGGGCGATAAAAAAAAAAATAAATAAAAATAAAAAAGTAAAATAACTGCTGGAACTGCGCGCCCTTCTTATCGAGCTCTCCGCACCGCCCTCGCCGCACCGCCGTTCATTGTTGTTCGGCTCATCAGCATAAAGAAAGAAAAAAATGGCCGGACGGATTTGTTATTAGACGTTTGGTCAATTGATCGCAACGGCGAGGTTTTTTCATACCGCCGTACGCCGTTCATTGTTGTTTAGCTCATCAGCAATAAAGAAAGAACAAAAAAATGGCCGGACGGATTTGTTATTAGACGTTTGGTCAAATGGTCGCAACGGCGAGGTTTTTAATACCGCGTACGACTTGTCATTGTTCCACGGGCTAAGCGAGAGCTCGAAACGTTTCACACGCCTCGGACACGCATACTTGACCGCGAATAATATCGAAATTTTACGGCACACTGTCGTGGCGCTTCGGTGGCATGTGCGTCGCCGGCGTTGATTTATAAGCGAGAAAAACGGGCGTCGATGCAAACTGGGGACCATAAAAAAAAAAACATACACAAAAAAAAATACAAAGTTTTCACCCGAATTCCAATTTAGTTCCGGCCTGAGAGCGGAGAGAGTCGATCGAGGGGGGAAGTTTTAGCCCGTGGTTCGCGAAGCGAAGTTCCGCTCTTGTTGTGCTTTGTGTAGTGTTATTCGGAGGTAGGAACCTGTTCTATATAGGCATGGCATCAAATTAAACGCGAGCCATTAGACTCGTCCGCTTCCTTCGCATCCCCGTCAGATAAATTATTACGAATTTACCATTGCGCGGCACCGTTCATTCTCGCACTACGAGAAATGTTTCTCACGTTGAAGAAAAAAAAAAAAAATTCAAGAATCGATAGTTCGACTCTCGAGCTCGTTGCAAAAGTAATCTTCGATTTTCGCGCTCGAATTGTTTCACCTTTGCTGACCTCCGCCCCCCCCCCCGCGCCCGCCACTCGCTAACGGTTTGCCGCTCGGAGAGGACTCCTCCACTGTAGACACCTGTCGTCGTTCCGTCGCTGGGGGGTGTGAGACCGCAACGATTCGATGGAGAAAATTAGATAGGTAGGAATAACAAACCAAAAAAAAACAGAAGAAGAAAAAAAAATGTCGAGTGTAAAACAGTGGCCCCGATAGACGAGGAAGAGAAACGAGAGGAGCGAAGAAGAAACAAAAGTGTTCGGAAGGCGGGCCAGTCGGTTTCGCAAAGAGGTGGAGAAGGCCCGCGCGTCGACAGCAGCACGAAGCCCGATGGAAAGGGAAGATGAAATACGACCGTTGAGAACCGCGAGAGGGGGGACTCTGAGCGAGTGCGCGATAAATTCTATTTTTTCGTCGCTCTTTCCCTCGCCGACTCTATTCGAGTGGTCCGACTCCTAGAGCCGACCAATTTGTCTCCCTCCCGCGCGGCGCTTGATAAAATTTTGTTTCGCTCTTACTCGCCACTTGGACCCGCTGCCGTCGCCGGAGGGGAGTGGTGGGCGGGGGGGGGGGGGGCGATTCCGGGGGAAAGAGACGGGCGGACTAGTGCATTGTAGAGAGACAGGAGAGCCACCTTACATGTGTACGCTTAACACCGACGCTCTGTCGAGAGTCCGAGCGGCTCGAAGGAAGTAAGGGAGACAGCAAAAACTCACACCGACAAGCCGCCGTTGATAAACAGAGAAATAGTTTTCGATGTAGTGAAAAAGTGATGGAAACATCGGGTTCGAGGTTAGAGGAAGCGCGATCGCGATACAGTTAGGGAGGGGGGGGGGAAATAGGCACTGCAGGAGCGAGCGCGCAGCGCGGAGTCTCGTGCCCCGTCCGACGCCGGCACAACACACCGAGAGAGCGAAGAGGAGAAGGAGGTGGAGGTGGAGAGTGGTTACAGCGTATATATTCGTGGAGATACTAGCGAGAGCGGTGCCGCGAGAGAGCGAGAGAGAGAGAGGAGTGAGGAAGGAGGAGGGTTAGGTAAAGCAAGCGGAGGTGAAGCGCGACCGGCCCTCTCCGAGCGAGGGGCCCGAGCTAGTCCAGTCCGGGACAGCACGCCTCCTGCTGCACGCTCCACGAGGTACGCACGCAGGCCTAGATTCGCCGCTGAGAGACTGCCGTGTGCGCCCTGGGCTGCTCTCTCTCGCTGACGATCCTCGAGCTTCTGCTCTCTCCGTGGTTACAAATCCCAACGAGGCATATTGATACGTGCGACGCTTTTTTTACCACGAGGCTTTTTTACCAGGACCCGCATTGGCGAAAGCGTCTTCCCAATAATAAAAAAAAAAAAAAAATTAAAATAAACAAAAACAAAAGACTGGTAACTTTTGTTTTTTTTCCCTTCTTCTGTTCGGCTAGTTTCATTGTTCATGTGCGCGAGGTGTCGGCACCGGTAATCGACAATTTCCTGCCTTAGACACTTGTTAACGTCGAGGAAAGATCTTCGTTACTTTCGATAGTATCGAGAAAAGTTACCGCGACCGATCGATTCAGTGCCGCGCGTTTCACGTACGTTTATCGCCGGGACTCTCCGTTTCGCGTTCGACTACGAAGTGCATCGGTCGAGGTTTTCCATTGGAAGCAGCGGGGCCCGCGCGAGTTTTGTCGTTCCTCGGGCAGACGCGCTTTTGCCTCCGTCCACCACCACCACCACCACCACCACCACCACCACCGCCACAATCGTCGTTCTAACCTCCACCTCCCACTAACCGTCCCATTCGAAGGCATCCATCCACTGTCTACTCTTCTCTCGTGATACCGCTCCATCCACCACCACCACCATCGTCGTTTAATAAAGCGCCGCTGCCGCCACTTCCACTTCTAGGATCACGGGAGAGTCTATCACTCGTGCCCTCGCGATTCGACAATACGCTTCGCGAACTGTGACCGTGTTTCTCTCTGCGCGCGCGCTCGAGCGACCGAGCGTACTCGCACGCGACCGGGCGAAGCCGATATATCACCTCTAGAATCACGCGGTGCTCATCGAACGGCGAAGAAACGACGACACCCACAAGTGTCACCTCTGTGTATCGCTCTTTGTGTGTGTTTTTTTTCTTCTTTCTTTCTTATTCGCGTCAAAGTGGGCTTACGGGAGACGCGACAAAGGACACGTCCGTTAATATTCGTTTGCGCATCTAGTTTGCGCACGGCGGCTCGAGCGGCCACGGTCATTCGCACACACCGGATTATTATTCTTCGAGTGATCTTTGTTTGTTTGTTTATTTTTTTTTTTGCTGTGGACTCGGAGGTTGCGAGTGGCGTTCTTCGATCGTCGATAGCGAAGCCAACGAAACATCGACGAGTGACGGCTTCAGTGTTGTCGACGGTCAGAGACTCGGAGTTCTGTTTTTTTTTTGTAGCGTGAAGCGAGAGATTGTTTTTTTTTCTCTCTCAACCGTTCACCGCTCTACGAGACGCCCGTGACAAGTGCGACGAAGGGAGTACCGGAGTCTCGTGCGGCAGGATCGACCGATGAAGTACGATCGGGCATGACATGGTGTTGAAGTGAATCTGCTGAAGAACGAAGACAAGAGAAATATAGATATATATATATGTATATAAATACATGTAATAAATTAATTGTGTTCGGTGTGTTGAAAAGTGACTGAGTTCGGAGAGACATCGACGCGAGGCAAGGCAAGAACGGAGGAATAACGCGCTGCTGCTGCTGCTGCTGCTGCTGCTGCCGCCGTTGCTGCTTGTTGCTGCTTTCACAGTCGTCGTTTAGGTGAGTCCACGACCCGCTATTACTGCTATTAACGATAGTGAATTATGCGCGACAGTTATGGTATCGCATTATGCAAAGTGCACGACGTGATACTGTTTTCTTATTTTTTGTAAGATTTTTTTTTTTTTTTTATTATTGTTACTTTAATTACAAATTTATACTCGGATTGAGCTTCGTTGCGAAAGCTCTTGTAAAATATCATTTCATATATGTAACGGGCGGTCAATAAATTACCAGCGGAGAGACCCTCGAAGTGGCGAAATGACATAGGGTTATTTCGATGCCGATGGCCTTCGCATTATGCAAGCGGATATCAATTTTTTTTTTTTTTTTTTTTTCGACTCGTTCGACTTTACTGATAGAGATTGATTTTTCGATCCAACGGAGACAATTCTCTCGTAAATTTTTCATCGGGCGACATACAATTCATCGTTATACCCTTATCGGTACACGGTATTTAATTTCCTCCGATAAACGTCCTAGAAACTCCGCTCGACTTTTGGCGGGAAACTCAAACGGACATTTTTTAAATTTTTTTTTATGTCGGTCCAATTAATCCCAAATCCTACGAAGCATCGTCCGGCGATCGCCGCGCAGGTGTCCTTCTTGGTCCTCGTACCCAATCCCTAATTCCCCCGTTCTGCCGGAAGGCCACAATAGTGAGAGTTAGGAATCGTTCTGTCAACGAGTCTCATTTTTTTTGTTTTTTTAATTACAAATTTGTGGCCAAGCTTCGTTGCGAGAGCTCGTGTAAAATGTCATTTTCTATATATATATACAACGAATGCTTATGAAACACCATCGACGAGACGTTCAAAGTCGCGAAGTGCCACAAGATTATTTTTCGATACCGATAGCTTTCGACTTGCGCAAACGGTTAACAATTTTTTCGACTCTTTCGACTTTGTCGATCGTGATTAATTTTCCGATCTAACGAGGACGATTCCCTCTCGAAATTTGCACCGGCCGAGATACAATTTCATCGTCGTATCGCCTTATCGCTATCCGGCATTTAATTCCCTTCGGCAGGCGTCCCATGAAAATTCACTCGACTTATCGCGGGAAGCTCGAACGGACCTCCCCATTGAGTTTATCTCGGTGCAATTAATCCCAAATCCCGCAGAGAATCGTCCGTCGACCAACGCACAGGTGCTCCTGCTACCCCGTCCTCAATGCCGCGTCTCTAATTTTCTCGTTCCTTCGGTGAAGACGATTGTCGCCCGAGTTAGGAATCGTTCTGTCAACGAGGGTCGCCGCCGTCCGTCGGTGTACACTGTGCGGCGCGTAGAGGCAGAGGCGCTCTCTCTTCGCCTATCTTGTTTAGCCGCACAGTAGAAACGTACGAGGATCGGAAACGAGATCCGAGAGTGAGATCGGGGCGCGCACCTGTGCCTCTATTCCCCCCCCCCCCCTTTCATCCTTTTCATCTTTCTGTCAGCGGTTTCCACGAGTATATCTTCGGCGGACTCGGGACTGTCGGGTTATCGGGCGCCTCGCTCGGTTCAACAGCCCCGGCCGAAACGACAAAAAAAAGAAAAAAAATTCGTTTCTAATCGTTCATCGGGCGTCTTAGGACATCTGCCCGAGGGCGCGCGCCACCCTTCAAACTTTCTCGCCCTCGATTCCTCCTGTGCAGGGAAGACCCCTCCACTCTTGGCCGAAGACACCCCAAACGTTCCAGGCATTTTTTGAAACAGCCACACACACACACACACACACACACACACACACACACACACACACACACACACACACACACACACACACACACACACACACACACACACACACACACACACACACACACACACACACACACACACACACACACACACACACACACACACACACACACACACACACACACACACACACACACACATATATATATATATATATATATATATATATATATATATATATATATATATATATATATATATATATATATATATATAGGGTCGTGGTATATTCAGAGCAGGGTAGGAAATCGCCCCCGAGACAACTGCAACGTCTTTCCGAGCAGTTGCTGGCGTCAGGTGGCCCTCGTCATTAGAGGCCGAATATGTATAGCCCGAATGTATAATACTGTATAATGTATCTCGTTATCTTCGGAAGACAAAACGGTCGTTGGCCTATCGCTGTAGGGGCGGGTAGGTCGAACGCGAGAGCTTCGAACGAGGACTCGTGCGACATGTAGAAATAACACACATAGACCTCTGTTTATGTATGAACTTTAAGGGTTTTTACACTTTGCCCTCGCCTCCGTACATTTTCCCCTTATCTACTAATTTCCTTACACCGATCGCACATCACTTATCTCTTTACTCCCATATCATACCTCTGGCTCCTTTCTTTTTTTTTTGGTCAATCTTTCATAATTGCCGATATATACGCGAAAGTCAATCACAGGCTCACCTTTCGATTTGTCATTTATTAAGCGTCGCACCTTCTCTCTTTCGTCTTTCGACCATTTTCGACCACTTCTTTCATTATCTCTCTCTCTCTCAGCTTCCTCACACCGAGAAATATGCTCCAAACTTGATCTCTCTCTCTCTCTCTCTCGTACAAATGCGACTGTCTTTATTTTTAAAGCCCTCGATCTCTTCTTTCCCCACACTTCCACACCGCATTCTGGCCAAGCGTGTGACGTGTGCTTATGACGAAAGACGGTAGCGGGCACGGTCCCGGACGAGTTTCGAGGGAACGTGTAATTAACTCGAGCAAACGACCTATGGGTGGGCTCTCCGGAGTAAAGAAATAAAAATTTGGGAGCGGAAGTCCTGAGCGTACACACGAGTGGGGGTTGAGAGGAAATGATTTTCAAAAAATATTTAACTTTGTGTAATTCGTCGACGGTTAAAAGTATTTTGTACTTTCAGTTACGAGAGCTCGTGTAATTGCATTACGTTGAGTTTAACATTTAATTTTTGGTTTTTTTAATTTGGATTATTTTTTAGATTATAGACGTTCCCGCGGTCTCGTGAATCTTCTCTATCGTTCGCCAGTGAGGCGTACAACGAGACCGTGGCGTTTTCAATTACGTCTTACGTGTGGCGATAGTGTACGCGGTTAATCTCGGGAAAGTACTTTTCGATTCGATTGTTATTAAGCAAGTGGGCCACTCGGCGATTATTGTAAATCGCGGGGGAGAGAGAGATCGATCGGTCACGACTCGGCCTTCGGGACGTTCGTTCGCTTATAAGACACAAATACAATTTTCCTCCGCGGGGCCCGGAGACGGAGTGGTTCCGAGTACGCCGTGCGGTTAAGTTATGAATATTCGAAATTGCTAATAAATAATGTCTGTCGAGATCGTGGCACGACCTGCCGTAACTCTTGATCCTCCTTTTTCTCTTACTGCCCGTACGCTGCTTCACTCTTGTCGGGCCTGGCGCTACTTCGACTCTCGCCGAACGGTCTCACTTGCCTGTTCGAATATGTCAAACGATAAAATTAAATGTAAAATTAAAATCAACATTAAAATTAACATTAAAATTAACATTAAAATTAACATTAAAGTTAACATTAAAATTAACATTAAAGTTAACATCAAAATTAACTTCAAAATTAACATCAAAATTAACATCAAAACTAACATCAAAATTAACATAAAAATTAACATCAAAATTAGTATCAAAATTAACATCAAAATTAACATCAAAATTAACATCAAAATTAACATCAAAATTAACATCAAAATTAACATCAAAATTAACATCAAAATTAACATCAAAATTAACATCAAAATTAACATCAAAATTAACATCAAAATTAACATCAAAATTAACATCAAAATTGAACTAACAGTCCCTGTCGATATTGCGGTCGGTTTATACGCGTCTCAAGGCGTCGAAGGCGCTCGGAGCGGTATAAACGTTATCTCAGTCGGGGATCAACGTAATTCCGAGCTCTGTCATTGCCGTCGGGCGGGAGCGAGCAAACTCGAGCACACCGGTGAATATCGACGACGTTTATATCGTTGACGAGGCGTCGTGTCAAGGATGCGCGTGGGTCTCACGGCGGTGCTCATCTCCGTCACTCCTCATACGTCTCGATCTATTCGCGTGTTTCGTTTATTGGCCGGAGCTTCTCTCGTTGATCGATGCTTAATTACCGAGTGCCGCCGTTGGCTTTTCCGACGTCAGGACGTGAGCGCAATTATAGCAGTATATACAGTTAGATATATAACGCTCTGCTGCTATGGAGCGTGTTGGTCGTCCCGATGGTACAGTGGCCAGTGGATAACGTGTTTTCTCGGCAAACGTCACGCGTCTGGGAGATTTTATATCGCGCCAATAAAAACCTCTCTAAATAGATCGATAAAAACAAAATTATTTCCTGAGTTGATAATTAAATGGATTTTTTTTTTTTTTTTTTTTTACATTGTCCGTTTAAAGATAATCTTACAGTTTTCAGTAAAGTTTGAAATTTTCCGAGCACCAAAGTATCGAAATGTGACCCTCTCTAGTAGCAGTGAAAGAGATTTAGGGGAGAGCGGGGCAAAACGGGAGAATGAGGAAAAACGCAATTTTCCAATAATTTTTGAATACCCCATTTTGCCCCATTGATATACATACCGATTTTCCGCTCCTTTTTGCCTCACTCTTCCATCAGAAAATTATTGAAAAATTGCGTTTTGCTCCGCCGTCCCATTTTGCCCCGCTCTCCTCAATCTGCAAAGTTCATATTTATAGTTAACTTCTTATACAAATTTTTATAACCAATGCTAATTGTACACCATGGCAAAGGGCCATCGACCTGATTCCTTCATTCCTCCGACCCTTTCTATTTTCTCATAAATGTCATCGTTTTTATCGTTATCAGCCAAAAAGTGAATGCCCGATCGACATTGCAACGATGCATTATTCACAATTAAAATACCCGTGAAAATTTGTCCGCCGGCAAGTTCTCCTAAAATCCTAACGATCTCATCGACGTCGGATAAAAAAAGGCAATGCCAATCGATATCCCAACTAACGCTGCGTCATCGGTCGTTGAATTCCCGCGAAAATTCTTCCTCGCTTCGTTCGCCTCGCATCGTCTTCGCGTGCGAGCAGCGATAGTCGAGCAGGTCGCGAAGTCTCACAGCCTCTCTCATACGGGCATTCTGTGTCTCGCGTCCTCCCCGCGCCTGCGCGCGTACACGCCCGGTCCCCTTCTTGTTTCGTTTATTACACCGAACAACTTATCCGATGGTTAATTGCGTAGTGGCTCACCGCCCGGCTCACTCGCTTGTACAGTTAACCATGCATCGTTCGACTCCGCAGTGGTACGTACGTGTACGAAACCGCCTCTAAGCTCACCGGCGGCATCGTCGGCGGTAGCGCTGAGAGCGGTCTCGCACACCTGCGCATGCGCGCGTGCACGCGCGTGCGTGCGTGTGTCTTGGTCGGAGGTTGGTCCGCGCCCTGGCGCACGCTGATAACTTGGCGCTCTTCGCGTATACACACCAGTCTCCCGACTGTACAAGTAGCTCGGAATCTATTTATAGTTCACGCTGCATGCTCGCCAATGTTGCACTCGCCTCTGTGTACACTACAATATACAGTGAAACAGCTCCCCGACAGTCCCAACCGTGTGTGTGCATCGGGCCGTTCCTATTAGATCAGAGTTTGCTCTGCGCCGGCTATCCTTCGGCCGCCGTTTCGCAGACAAACAGCAAGTACAGTCTCACAGGCCACGGACTGGACCGCGGATAGCTATTCACCATCGCTGGAGAGGCTGACCAGCGAACGTTTCAACCATGTGTTTATATCCGAGCCCATGGAGAGCCGCCGGAGCTGGGCTGCGTCGTGCCACACCTGGCCCCGATTGGCATCCCATCCACCTCCGTCCGACTATTGCACTTGGGAACTTCCACCGCCGTGCGTGTGCAAAGTACGAAGCCGAGACTCGCGCAGTCCGGTGACGCGACCCGCGAACTTACGAGCCTCTTCAATCCGATCTCGGTGAAGTGCGGCTGAAAAAGCCGGCGCATTTGCTATCTTTGATACGAGGTACTTCATCCCTCCCCGGTCTGCCCGTCCGTCCGTCGTTCGGCACGCGGTGCGCGAGCACGAGGGTTCGCTGCGCACGTATCTCGGGACCTCGGGACCTCAGGAAACGCGCTATCCTCCGATAGATTCACCGTGAAGTACGGTTCGTTTTATAGCGTAGAAAGCTTCGCTCCGTGCAGAGTTCCGTGGTTATTTTTTTTTTTTTTCTTTCCGATGACGAAGATCCGTGGTATATTAGAGGCGGAAGACGCAAGGCTGGCTGGAGATGTTACGTTTGTTAGAGCACGATGTCTCCGAGGTCTTCGCTCACTCGCGTGAGGATCCTGCGAGAATCGTTGACTCTCGTCGCCGTGACGAGTAAACGTGGCTCGATCATCCCGAGACGGATAGCTTTAGGAGCGTTAAGAGCCGTTTTATTCGGCGTCGGGAGTGGCGATAAAGCGGACTGATGGTCGATTCATCGGGGAGGATAAATTTGTCCCGGCACAACTCGGCGCTCCGAGGTTCGTTGCTCAGTGTGCGCGATGTATGATTCGTTGCTTCGAGCATTGCGCTTACTACGGATTTCATCTCCGTGCTTTGAACAACAATTAAAATGCACTCGCGGTCTCGGAGTCCTCCGTTATCCGGCGATAAGTCGCGGAAGAGCGGGTTATTGGTCAAGTGGAACCTGGGAATCGTTTTTGCCGCGGGACAACCGCGCCGACTCGTTCCGAGAGTTTATCATCGGAGTCGAAGCAGCGGATAGATTACGAATGGAATAAGAATAAAATAAGTCGGGCTGCTGTCGATGCGGCGGACTACGCTGGTTCCCTCCATTCGCGGCCGTTCGGCCGGTACGCCCGTGGCTCAAGATCAGAAGGGCGTACGAGCAGAGCCCGAGGACAGCTCGTACACCCGTTCGATCTCGGGCCATCGATACGTGCACCTTCGAGTTATAAGCGCGGTGTGTCCCGATCGGCGATCAACGCATTAAATCGAGCCGCGCGACACAAACTTCGGTTGTCTTGCGGAGGCAAAGCGCGTATCGATCTGCCGCACCTGTTCCGTCGATCCGCTCCGATATCAATGGTAGTTTATTTATTTATATTTTTATTATTATTTCCATAGATTTTTTTTATTTTTTTTATATTTTTTTTTTTATAGTCGTTCGCGATCGACATCGAACCTGTTCTTCCCGGCACTAAACTACAACTGTAATACAAGCTCAACTCGCATAGAGCTCTGTGTTACGGTGTTTCATTTGATCATCGGTACAAGCACCTCGCTCCCGACTCCCGTTCGGCTCGCAATCATCTGTATCAATCATGGCGAGCCGAGGAAAATGTCCCCGCTATTTTTGTAACATCGTTGCGTTACGGACGAGCGTGTAATGGCACTTACCGCCGCGAAACGCCCGAGCTCGAGGCGTATCATCGAGTCGTTAATTCTAATCAGCGAGTCGCCGAGTAAAGAGCATGATTACAAAAAATTAACAAAAACATTTAAATAAAAGAAACAGAGGGACAGAGATTTTTTATTAAGCGCCCTGAGACATGTCGCCTCATGCGCGCTACGGAATAATACAGAATACAAGGTGCAAAATGTACATGGGAGTTAGCTAAAAATTGCAAATCAACATAATGACAAGTTCACCAATATTATGTAAACTAAACTAAATTAAATAAAATTAAATAAAATTTAATAAAATTTAATAAAATTTAATAAAATTCAATAAAATTAAATAAAATTAAATAAAATTAAATAAAATTAAATAAAATTAAATAAAATTAAATAAAATTAAATAAAATAAAAATATATTACATCAAAGCGCAAACGGAGACCTTAGTAATACTAAACCCTAATTGTAGGACCTGGTAAAGACGGCGGTGGCGAGAACAAGCTTACACTAGGGCTAAAGTTAAAATTGGGAATCGAGACTAGGTACGCGTGGAGAGAGCGAGACCGAGAGCAACAACGGCAGAGACGAAAACGCATCAGAGATAACAGTGACAAAATAATCATGTACACAACCGCTCCAAAATGTTAGGCGCAAATCCAAATTCCCCCCCACACACAATTTATCGGCAATTAGAATTTATGTCCAACGGAAGAGTCATGGAATAAAATCGCCAAATCTTTTAATCGTAGGTTAAGGAAAGGATAAAAAAGAAAAACCTCCCAAATACCAAAGAATATATCGGGCTGAAGGACCCAGGTCGATTGCCAAGGTGTACAGTTACCATTAGGTATAAAAATTAGTATATATATAAAAAAAATACTCTAAATATGAACCATGGCAATAAATCTCTCTTACTACTACTGATAAAATAAAATAACAACAATACTCAAAATCCTAAAATAATAATAGTAACGGTACAATAACAAATATTAATAAATGAGGATAAGGAATCGTTTGCTCATAGTAGGGACACGGTTGACACAGGCGTACTACTAATTCCCTGCAGCGATAGCGATCAAGTGGCCACACAGTTTAACGACTTGCACAATTAACGACTTATCCACAAGCGTGCAAAGATAAAAAAAAAATCAGTTGACTCGACGAATCGACGCACAGTTCCTCCCTTCGCGGAGCCGCGCGAGACAAACCTTCCGCCGATCCGCCGGAAATTTCCGTGGGAAAGCTATTCCAGCGGCTCGGTTACGCGCGTGTACGTACATGCGCAAGTTCGCGGGACGCGGGTATGCGCGTGTAGGCAAATGCCCCGCGAGCCGATGTGTGTGCGTGACGAGACTCGGAGCATTACCGCACGAGAGGGGTTCTCCGGTGCCACCGCCGCTGCTCTCCGTCGCCGGTCGCTCCGGTATCAGGTGCGCGAACCTCGAGAAGGACCTCGAGGTAACCGCCGTACACAGTCCAGCACTTAGCAGCTTTGTCACTCCTCTGACCGCCTATTATAATATACCTTTTATGCGTACATATATAGACTCGCGGCACATCCGTACGGTCGCGTCTTATGGGCTCCTATCTTCTGTTTATCCTTCGCCGATCGAGCTACCGAGCGGGCTCAACACCGATATTGTAGTCGCTGAGATAATTGGAGGCGGATTTGTAATTACAGCATAGCGTGTACATTCGTCCCGTACGAGTTAGCGAACGGGACGGCGGCAGAGCTGCGCCTGCGGGAAGAGCCACCCGCTCCGGACGATCGAGCCCGATATCGCGAAATCCACGAATCGTATGTAAATTTAATTTAATTAATCGGATACGGCGAGTTCGCTTTACGGTATATTAATCGAGAACGTGACTCCTGCGTTTTACAGTCTCGCGTGTAACTGTATCGCAAACTCTGGGTCGAGTGGCGACTGGCCGGATAGAGTCACGAATTTGTTGGAAACCGGAAGTGACAAGTGTTTTTTTTTTTTCTTTTTTTTTTTTGGCATCGTTGCACTGTGGACGATTTTCCGTTGGAGACTCGGCACCCTTCTTCGACAGGTGGCCTCGCGGCCTTTTCCGCACCGGGGCTCTCCCGCGTGAATGACCGGATATTTAACCCTGCACTTTCATTCTCATTCCGGTCACGTCGCAAGGTGGATCGGTGCAGGCGGGGCTGCATTCGTGCGCTGGGCCGAGCCTGGCCGTACGCGAATTAGCGCCCCGTAACGTCGGGTGGGTTATGACCATTAAGTGCAGCTTAACGTGTTTCAAAGGCCGAGAATCAAAAGGGCGTAACTCACGGATCGGAGCAGGCGAGTTGCGCCCTTTTGATTCTCGGACGTCGATCGGAGCCGGTGAGCGCAACAAGTGCACGCGACTCTTGGGTATCAGGTGCGCCCTCCGACACCGGGGATACCCCGATAATTTTAGCTGCGGGTCGCTCACGTGTTCCGTTCGTCGCTCGTCCTCGTCACGACCTTAAATCGATCTATCATCGCAGGTGGGCGGTAACTGGCTCTATTCTTCTTTTTTTTTTTGTTTTCGAAGCAGATCGGACTAATACACTGACAAAAAGAACGTATAGTTATAGTATTTCCTACTGTAACTAATAGTTCCCAGGCGGAAAGACTGTATAGATAGTAATTGATACACTGATAAGAAAATGCGGTCGAATCAACTAAAGATTCGGCCACGGATGTTCAACTAAATATTCAGTTGAACGAAGAAAATAAAATATTTTGATATTTTTAAAAATACTTTGACGAATAAAATATTCCGATGCCTCGAAGATTATTTGATGAAAATAGCCGAAAAATTCGTGGATCAACGAATCTTTTAGCCGTACCAACAATATATTTATTTTAACGTCACTGCCCGAATCTTTAGTTGATTCAACCGTATTTTTCATGATTGTAGTTTATATTCAATTGGTTGAACTGTAATTATGTTTGCAACCATGACTTTTGTCATTGTCGCAACTATAAAATGTGGACGATCGCTAGATCGTCCACTTTTTTTATGATCAAAAGTCAGTATTGTTGCTTTAACTGAGGAATTTTTGTTCTCAGTGTACTCATGTTTTTTTTTTGTTTTTTTTTTTTTCATTGGTGTGTCGATTACAGTTTGCAATTGTACATCTCAATGCCTGCTCCGAATTTTTTTTTCGTCGATCATTTTAATGAGGCGCTCCCACCGGGAGACTTCGCTGAGGAACGCCCGACGGTTTCCCACCAGTCGCTCGGCCGGTTGCGGTGTGTTTTAACTGCAGCGGGCGGTTTGTGTTTAACAATCATTATTTGCGAATCGCGGCTCATATCGGGGATCGGATCTGACGAGATCGAATCGCGCGGGCCTCTCGTTGCCGATAACGCCGCTGCATTGTGTTCCTGGCGTGTCTACGAACCCATCTCTTTCGTACGTTTGGCCGGACGATCGTCGAACGTTGCGGAGAGCATAGAGCGAGATGTTGTTTCCTTTCTCTCGGTTTCTCGACGCTGATTCTTGCAAGCCTCCCGGTCGCTTTTTCCGATACGCGATTAGCGTCTTCATTTTTTTTTTTTTATCAAGTCATACTGATATTAAAAAAAGAAAAACGTTCGAATCAACCAAAGATTCGGGCAGGGACGTTCAAATGAGTATTTCGGTTGGACTCACAAAATATTTCAATGCCTCAAAAATATTTTGGTGCGATCATCGGGAAAAATTGTTGAACCAAGCGATATTTTATCTGCAGCAACAAAATATTTGATTTGAACGTCACTGCCCGAATCTTTGGTTGATTCAGCCGCATATTCTATGCTGTCCATTGGAAGATCTTCGAGTCTTCGACCGGGAGGTGCGATTTGGTGCGATTTAAGGATTTCGTGCCCTCAAACTGGAACGATGTCGACGGCAGCTCGAATTACCAGAAATTTCAATCGGTTTGTCGCAACAATAATTCGGCACTCATTTGACCGGTGTGGAAGGCTCCGAAGCTCCTCGAATCCCGATGAGATGCACGAGCGATTGTTCGCTCTGGTTGCTGGATGAGGGAAAGCCTGAACGTCCCAACGTAACGCGCTCCCGAGGCCGGAGCGCACCTACGTGGCACGACGAGAGCACAGGGGTTGTATATTCTCGGGCGGAGGGTTATAAACGTCGGGTGAGCAAAGAGGCGCGAACGGGCCACTTTATGCGCCGATTCTGCTCTCCTAGTTGGTCGCCGGTTTCTTATGCTCCCGCTTCTCTGCCTGGTGCGCGAACCTCTCCGTTCGTCCCGCTCGTTACTCACGCTGTCCTCATCCCTCCTCACCTCCGTTCGCACTCCACCTTACCTTTGTTTTGTTCATTTGTTTCTGTATTTTTTTTTTCCTTTTTTTCGATCTCAAACTTTCGCACACGAGTCAGCGCTCGCGAGGTCCGCTGCGATAAAACTAAGTTGCGCGCGCAGCCTCGAACAGTTCGTGCACAGTAAAAAAAAAACAGTTTGTACTTTTTACAACAATTTATTGATCACGAAAGTTCACGATTTTTTATTCGTACGTTCTTCGATCCGACGCTAGTTTTACACACGAAAGTACAAACTAAGTCTGAACGAAAGAGTTCGTCACTCGTCTGACAAACTTACGCCCAGAAATATAATTTATTTTACGGCCATCGTTCATTTGGATTGAGTAAAATGTTTATTTGATTTAAATAAATATTTATTTTATTTGAGTAATCATTACTCAATTTAAATAGATATTTATGTTATTTAAGTAACTATTACTTAATTTAAATAAATATCTATTTAAATCAAATAGATATTGTACTTGATCCAAATAAACGGTGGCCGACAAATAGATTATTCGTATGGATGTATTTTTACGAAACTTCGTATTCCGATTTTACAAAATTATATTTCTACCGAGTACACCGAAAGAAAGTTTCGATGATATCAACTAAGCTGCGGTTGCGAGTGGCGAACGAAATGTTTGGTCGATCGAACAAAATGTTTGTTCAATTCAAGTGACTATTCGTTGAAGCAACAAAACATAAGGTCAAATAACTAAATATTCGTTCCATCAACTAGATAATTATTTCAATCGACCAAATGTTTCGTTCGCCACCCGCAACCGCAGCTTAGTTTGATGTTACCAAACCTTATTCTCGGTGTATCGAACAAACTGCGCCCGCACCTATCGCGAACCTCAGCGAACTACACCCCGCAGATATTATAGCATACAAAAGTTGCTCCGAAACTCCGGAGCTCTCCGACTCTGTCAATCCCGCGACGAGCGGTCCGGCTCGCACGATTCATTGCCCGGAATTCAGATAACCATTGGCTCTCGCGCGTTCCGGTCTTTTATATGCTCACCTACGCGCCTTTATTGCCCGGTACTTACACCGACACGTACGAGCCGTACGATATCGCGATGCATAATAACCTACGCTCGCTGCCGTACGCCGGCCAACGCCGTTTCATCCCGGACGTGCACCGAGCGGGTCGTTAAGACTCTTTGAAGAAACGAGCGATGACACAAAGTCGCCGTACGCTGTACGAGCGAGATTCGTTAAGAGACATCCGAGACAAGAGTTTAAATACGCATCTTCCCGGGTCGCAATTCATTCGGAGACTGTGGATTGTTGTAAGCGCATGAATATTTTTTTTTCTTTTTTCTTTTTTTTGTTTGGGCTATGATTTATCTCTTCACTGGACGCGGATAACGAGCCATCCTCTCGCATCGCCGGCGCTCCTTCGGTGAGCCCGCAGGAAATCGTTGCCGGAAATCCCTCAGTCTGTACGATGCACCCTTTTCCCTGCAGCGTGGTTTTATTCGGCCTCCGACGGAAGTCCCTCGTCCAAGTTTCGAACGGATTAACTCGTTCTCGTCCAACGCGCACTCGAATCGACCTTCCGCCGCTATCGCTCGGGCACTTCCGGTCTGCGGGGCTTTTTTATCGGTCGAAAATATGCGCATACGCGGTTCTGAAATTAAGGTTTCAGGACGATGAATGTCAAAATGAATGTTTCAATTCGGTTGACCAGTTGTTTCCAGGTATCTTGGACGATGTGAGGAAATATAGGACGAATCAAGCATTTTTATCCACGAAACAATTAACAAAACAATTAAAATGCTTGAGATCTTTCGACCGGTCCCTCATTGGGTTTCAATCAACTTAGCGCTTTTTCACCAAAACGTACAAACAACATAATTTTCCACAAATTACTCGGTCGCCTCTCGTTGCTCGTAGTGCAGGAAGTCGGTCGAATGAAAAAAGGAGCGGGAGAGATGAAGGTGGAAGGCCGAGGAACGGAGGAGTCGAATGAAAAAAGTGAATTTGACGTCCGTTCGTAGCATCCGGTGTACGATGGAGTGGAGGAGACCAGTGACGCAATTCCCGGTGAACATCGGACGGAGCCACTGAGGACGAGCGAGAAACACTTTTCGAAGAGAAGCGGTAAAACGAAAATCTGCAGAATGAATTAAAAACAAAAAAAAAATACCAAAAATAAAGCGGTAAAACGAAAATCTGCAGAATGAATTAAAAATAAAAAAAAATACCAAAAATAAAAACAGACGCAGATTTGGAAGGAAATGCATTAATGGGCTCAGAGTGAACCGCCATTAACTCTGATTCGAATGTTTCTTAAGTGCACATCACACAGCATCGATTGTTTCCGTGGTTTCCGATTTTGTCCGAATACGATTTGAAAGAAGATGCATTAATGGGCTCAAAGTGAACCGCCATTAACTGTGATTCGAATGTTTTTTAAGTGCACATTACTCAGCATCGATCGTTTCCGTGGTTTCCGATTTTGTCCGAATACGACACGCGAGAATTCTCGCCTGTCGTATTCTCGGTTGCAGAAGTTTCGTTTAGCACAATTGTAGCCTTCTCGGCGGTCTGCGGGTCTCCCGCCGGTTCTCTCGGTCGGTACCCGATAAAAACCTTGTCGACTTCCTGTGCCACCCGCCTTACCTCAAGGTCGCCTCGTTACGCGTGGACTGTGGTACCAGTAGCTGGTAGCAACCGAGTTTACTGCGGAGTAGTTCACCGCTTCTGTACACTTTACCCATATACGTTTATAATATAGATATACATGCACACGCCACAGATAGATAGTCGTTTGACTTTTAACCGGCTCCAATACGTATTCGTACGTTCGCCACTGCGACTCGAGGATATCACGGTCTAATCGGCGGGCGTTAAACAACGTGAGCCAAGGTTATCGGGGGCTATCGGCGCTTGCGAAGGAAAAGCTCACCGTGCGACGATAAAACCTATTAAGGAAACACGTCTTATCGCCGAAGCGGGTGAGCGGACAGTCGGATTATCGGCGACAGCGCGACACGACCAATCATGGACGTCCTAGAGGCGACGAAGCGCGTCGCCTCTAGGACGTCCAAAGCAATGACTCTCGTCGGAATGACGAATTAACGAAACTAGAAGAGATGGAGTCGTAAAAAAAGTGCCCAACTCGGATTCTCGAGAGTTTCTGCGTCAGCGCCGGAAACCGGGGCTCCGTGCGTGTCCACGAGATTTAATGACAGCGTTGAAACTCCCAGGGTAATTCCGAAAAAGAACGACGGGAGAGGCGAGGGCCCGGCGAGTCGCGGCGCGGATCGCTCGCCGGATCCACGAGGACCCGGTATGACGCGTGACGCGGCATTCGAGGGTTTTCCTTTTTTTGTCGCAAAGTCCATTTGCCGCCGGCTCTGCCTCGCTTTGGGCTCGGTCGGCTCTCAAAGTTCTCAGGCGTTCTGGCAGCACCGTTAACCGGCTACCGAGGAATACGCGGCACTGCAACTTCAACAATCCGACTACGATTCATTCAGGACAACCGTTTTCTTCGAATTTTTTGAATCTTCAACCGAATCCAGCGTATCTGCTGAACGACCAAAGCATCAAAGTTCTCAGGCGTTCCGGCAGCACCGTTAACCGGCTACCGAGGAATACGCGGCACTGCAACTTCAACAATCCGACTACGATTCATTCAGGACAACCGTTTTCTTCGAATTTTTTGAATCTTCAACCGAATCCAGCGTATCTGCTGAACGATCAAAGCATCTCCGTGTCGGGGACAGAAACGCACGAGAAATCGTCGACAGGTTGCAATGATTATTCCTCGATGTATCGCATTGTCCCGAGCCCGGCCATCACAGCCGCATGATCGTGCGATCGATTCGTCGTCCATTGGCCTGGCATAGCCAATTCGCTGGCGATATCCAATGGCGCGCGCGCGCGCGCGCGCCCGCGCCAGATACCTATATACGTGAGAGAACGTTTGCAAACGTGCGTGCCTGATGAGCTCCGTGGAGCAGAGCGCAGCCGGAAAAGAGTCGATCGTCAGCCGTTGATCGCGCGAAACCTGACCGAGCTGAACAGTGGCCCAAAGTGTCGCCCGATAGCGCGATCAATACGTTATTGAAGACCAGAGTCAAGTGTTAAAATGAAAACGGTGCGGAGTCGTAAACTTCCGTCTGAAGGAGCTGAAGAATAGTCGCTCAGCGGCTTTTCCCCCCATTTCATGAATGAGACGTCTCCGAGGGAACGATTCGTCCCGGCTCCGTTCTAGATCGACAGCGCCCGGGCGTGATTTACCGCTCGATCGGGATCGATCGAATCTCTCTGTTCCAACACAAATACGATCGCCGTACGTTCATCCGAACTCGCTGCGTTTCCCAAACTTTCGATCGACGAACTGCCGACATTGAGATGAGAAAATCGAAGAGACTCGGCGATCGGAGAAAGTACCTGCGAATTCGCGCCGAATCGAAGATCGAACGGCAGCCGACGGAGGATTGGAAAACGAAGGAGAGGAAGGAGCGAAACGAGACGAGAGGCTTTTCTTAGTCAGTCGGAGACGAAGGAGAAGAAACGGAGAAAAAAGTGCGGATTCGAAGATCGCTCGCTCGCTCGCGATGGGACTACTTTCCCATGAACGGAAAGGGCGACGAAGTAACCGAGGAGCCGGGGAGGCAGAAAGGGGGGAGCAGCAGGATGTGCCAGGACCAATCAATTGTACACGCTGATCTCTTTCTTCGTTCCCTTTGGCTTCCTCCGTTGCCGCGAGAATTTTCGTTCTTACGGCTCTTTACGGTTTTTCCCTCGGCGGGTGTGAAGCCATTACGGATGAATCGAATTTCTTCGGCCCGCACGGCCTCGAGGCCGTTGAGGAATTTCATTGATAAAATAATTACGGAAATGCGAGTATCGAAACGGCAAGAAAAATTGATGAAAAAAAAAAAAAATAATCGAAAAATCTGCAGATCGGCTTCACGGAAGATTCGATTGTAGGCAGAAGCCGTTCAACGGGTGGTCGGATTTTCTAGAAACTCGGCAAAACCTTGGAGTTGACATCGTTCAGCTGGGATGGCGTGAAGCATCCCGGCTGTATTCCGTGCGCGTATACCGTTCGAAGATCGTGAAAGTGTAAGAAATCACGAGCGAGGCCGTCGAACGAACGGATCCGCGAAGATCCTCTCCGCGTACAGCTCCGCGAAGCACGGACTGCAAGGCCTATCGTGCGACGAGATCGATAAAAATGCAAGGTGGCACGCGGCCGCGGATCCCCCCGGCTGCTCTGTGTGTGTGTGTGTGTGTGTGTGTGTGTGTGTGTGTGTGTGTGCGCGCGCGCTGCTGCTGGTCTCCTTACGAGCCAGCAGGCCACGACGAGGAAGAACGAAGAAGAAGACGAGTAAGAAAAAATAACGAAAGAAAAATAAAGAGGGTGGGCGGACTGGCAACTAGTCCAGCTTAGGTGCCTTTTGGCATCTTCGTATGAGGACATTGCAGAAGAGAATGGGGAAGTGAAATACCCAAACTGAATCCCGGTGTCGAGTCATGGATTCGGCTGACCCACAATTATTTATTTTCCTCGACCGAGGGAGAGCGGGGCAAAATGGACCATTTGCTGGTCTCCTTACGAGCCAGCAGGCCACGACGAGGAAGAACGAAGAAGAAGAGTAAGAAAAAAATGAATGAAAAATAAAGAGGGTGGGCGGACTGGCAACTAGTCCACCTTAGGTGTCTTTTGGCATCGCCGTCCGAGGACATTGCAGAAGAGAATGGGGAAGTGAAATACCTAAACTGAATCCCGGTCCCGAGTCATGGATTCGGCTGACCTACAATTATTTATTTTCCTCGACCGAGGGAGAGCTGGGCAAAAATGGACCACTTTAAACGATTCCTCATTGGACGTAAATAGTGGACCTGGTTTGGCCCCGTTCTCTACAATTATTCTTCCGGATACGTCATGTGTGCAGTTGTCGGTTGAATCGCGCCCGCATGATCTACGATTTAGTAATGCTTGGAAATGTCGCCCGAGGACTCGGAGCGCGTGGAGACGGATGGACGGAGCAGTAAGAGGAATAAGAACAAGGAAAGTGGACGCCGGTGTCGGGCGTGGACGCCTGTTGGAACGCGTGATGAACTCCGGAGAGGCCTGGCAAGCTGTACAGAGGCATCGTACCAACAGGTACGACTTAGTTGCTTAGTTGCCGAGGAATGACAGCAGCACGCGCTGACGTCCCGCAGTACGATCTCTCAGGCGCCGGTCCCGTGTTTCCGATGTCGGAAGAAGAATCCCTTCGATCTGCCCGAGGATCAACGTCACGCTGCTCTTCCTTATACGGCCGCGTACGAGGAATCCACAAGGTATCCGAGCGTAGATGTCTCACCGAGCATGCTCCGGACCTTAATTATTGCCGGTTAAAACTCCGGTTAACTTGGATCAGCGATGTCCGCTCAGTTTTTAAATCCGTCGGCGAAGAAGTCGCACCCGATCGATCGGCGAAGAAGCGAATTATACCGCGATCGCGATCGATATTCATTGACGCGAACGTTCACAGTTGGCGCGCCAACTTTCGTGTGAATCGTCGACTACGTCCTGTTTACATCTTAATCATTCCGATCACGCGGCACGAAGCTGCGCGCGCGCCTGTGATTTTTAGTCGCGTGGTCATGTTTAATCGTATGATGGCAATGTTTAATCGTATATTCGTGTAAACCCTGACGGTTTGAACCTCTCGTACCGACTGCGTTTAAATACACGGCAGATTCGTGCGTGAGCTTTCTCGGGCACGCGTGGCCGATCGTGCGTGCCGGAGATCGATCTTCGGTTCTCTCGATATATAAACACGGTTGGAGGGGAAAAAAAAAAAAAAAAAAAACCTCGGGTCGCGCGTTCCCGTTCACCGATCGATGAATCTCCTCCGAGGAAGCAGGAAGAGACGATCCACACTCTCCGCGTTCTTATTCACATCTCTCCTCTTCCTGTTCGGAGCTATTACAGTAAATCGTGTGACTCCTCTTCGCGCCGTATTACAATACAGTTATGCGGGCGCGACGATATCCCGCATAATCCACCGATTATCCACCTGATCGGGAACGATCGGTTGCGCTCTCCTCTCTTTCTTTGGGCCGTATCTCGAGCGCTCGCGTGGCAACCGCCGCGAGATAAGTGTACTCCGATCCGGCATTGTTACCGATCTTGACCGGTACCACGCTCGAAACACAATGAATTTATATCGATGCTACTCTGCCGCGCGCGCATCTGGTTTTACCGTTACACGTAGAGGTGAAACTGTGCGCGGGCGTTACGTGCTCGGCTCCGATGCTCCTCGATTCTGCTTCTGTGGCACCGAACGATCGAGAAAAGAAACGGAAAGAGAGAAAAAAAAAGCGGGGGGGGGGGGGGAGGGGGGGAAAAATTGGTTACGCGCGGTCTCGATATTCCCTCGGCTACCAAAGTGTGTCGGACGTTTGAGCAATCGTTACACAGCGTCCGTAGACTATCGGCTCTCTCGATACACGTAGCTGTACAGGCTTCGATTCCTATTCAACGATACAGTTATGATGATTCAATATACTTTGCTCTCTATATTTGCTTTTCTATTAAAATTTTTTTCTCGCGTCGACCGTAACAAAAATTGTGTGCACTCTCAACGAACATTGCTCGTCCACAAGCCTCCACAAGATTTTTCTCATTCGTTTTGCAATTATTTTTTTTTTTTTTTTTTTTTTTTTTTTTTACGTTGGCTCGTATATTTTAATTTACTTCTTATTGTGGAATCAACGAGAAAGTTAATTTTTCTAAATTAATAAATATTTATTCTTTTTACTGCACTGAGAAAAAAAAAAAAAAAAATTAATTGATTCAAGAAAATGTGCGTCTACGGGTGGCGAAATAAATGTTTGGTTGATCGAAAATAATAGCCACGTTTATTGAACTAACGGGCCGATTGAATCGAATGTTTCTTTGCCTCACTACGACAATTATTTCGTTCGATCAACTGAAAAATTTGTTTCGCCACTCGTAAGCGCACATTTTGTTGACTCAATTGATTTTTTGTTTTTTTTTTTCTCAGTGCGTGAATCGGAATCGCAGTGATAAAATTCGAGAGCATTAAGAGATAGAGCCGGATGTATTTTGACGGGAGAAAATACCAAAGCTTTTCGCCTTACCATCGCCATTCGCACGAACGTTGGACGATGCCTTTATCGCGAGCTTAACGCATTTTCATTATGTTATTTTGCACTTTGAGGTTTGTCCGTTCGCATTGCAGGTCGACCGACGATGCGAGAGCAACATGGAAGGAGAGTCACCGAGACGGAATACATGTTTCGCGATGTCGTGATTCGTACTTGAGTTATTCGAAGCGTATCGGTAGGCAGGTCTATAAATTACCGGTTGGCAGGTCGGTAAGTTACGAATTTATCGAAGTTGAACATCTTTCCGGCACAATATGCATTCGAGAAGTACACGACGCGAGCCGCGCAGTTAAAATCTCAATGTTCCGAGGTGTACGTACCCTCGATAGACACTCCGGCGTAAGTAATGGAAGTTCGTACGGTCCGAGCTGACGTTCAGGAGTGAAATTAATCTCTGTGGCTATCACGGATCACTCCGCCAACTGGTATCGCCTATGCGGGAATTAGTCGGCGTCTTCAATTTATTCCCCTCCGGCAAAACGACGGAAATGATAACTTTCTTATTTTGTTATTTTTGTTTTGTGCTCGAGAGACCGAGTCGGATTCTCTCGGCTACCGATAATTGATTTCTCTCTCTCTCTCTCTCACGATGATGCTCTTTCGGTCCTTTCTCCACTTTCTTCGGTAGCTGCGACACGAAGTGCGCGAAACCCGGCACATTTCAATCTTCGACGATGATGCGATCCTCCTCGCGGCCGGTTTCCGGGCGCGAGAATCTCCGGAGAACCTGGCAAAGATCGTTGTGTTCGACAGCCAATAAGCTTCGTTAATATCAAACGGCAGTCGATCGAATGAGCGCACACCCGTGATTGATTATCGCGAAGGCGGTGGGTGAGCGAAGTTGTTTTACCCGACAGAGAGTGTGTGTAACGATCGAGTCGAGCGAACAACGCCTCTTAGCTAGGGTGCTTATTAGCTCCGTTAATGAACTGAAATTATCCGGGAATCGATTATGATCGGTTGGGCGCCAGAGAACCGCGCTTCGATTTTATTAATATATCCACCGCGGCGACGTACTTTGTTAATAATGAAAAATCATTATTGACAGATATATCTTACCACCGACGACGTTCCAGCGACGACCGAGCCGACACCGGTCGCCACCTCTAAACTAGAATCTCGTTCGGTCGTCCAGCTGCGCAAGTGGACCGTCCTCGTAAATCCTTGGTTCGTAATACAAGACAATGCGTTTTGTGGTTTTACGATCGTACAATTGAAACACCCGGCCTATCGTCGAAGCTGGTTTGTATCGTTCAAGCCGCGGTATAGAGGGCCCAACTGGAACGTAACCGAGTAGAAAACACCTCTCGCCGGCGCGCTGGAATGGAAGAGCGCGGCCGTAAACGCGTGCTATTCTCCTTTCGTCTCGACACCTCGCCCATAGACCGCTGCGATCTTTCGTGATAAATCAACTCCGTGAAGAGCGAAATGAAAACTGTTATCCGATCGTTTGCCGGCTCAATCACCGCTACTGATATCCTTATTCATATCTTTTTCACGCTGCAATCACGAATCGGATCCAATCGGAAACGAAAACTGTGGTACATTTTTTTTTTTTTTTACAAAGTTCCACGAAGTTTCTTGTGTCAAACGCGCATTGTCACTGTCTTCGTTCGACAGTTCGGCAGAAACTAAAAATTCCATTTTCCCGTACAAAATTCGCCCTCGAAAAAAAAAATATATATATAAATTACATCTTTCATTGTCGACTGACTTTCGTCTCTCTGCACAGTAGAAAAAATGTGTACTTTTCACAAAAAAAAAATTATCGTCCGCAAACGTCCACAATTTTTTATATGTTAATTTTCTAGTTTCGCAAATAAAAGTACAAGCTAAAATTCTCAACAATACTGAAATAATACGGGACAGGTTAGTACATTCAAACGAGTGACAAAACAAGTTTGTCAATTAAATAACAAAATAATTTTCACGAAATTTTCCCATTTCGATTTTACGAAATTATTTTTTACTGTGTGCGAAAAAAAAAAAAAATGCTCAGGCAAAAGTACTTTGACGAGATTCGCTGGAAAAACAAAAAAAAAACAAAAAATCGTAGATCCGATCGCCGGAGTATTTCGCATGCTGCCTTGCAAGGCTCCGTGTATATCACGAAGACAATGCCCAAGCCGCAGGTGCATGCGACTCCGGCACTCCGCACTCGGTTAATCCTGTGTCGGCCGAGCCGAAGGAGCCTGCGCTGCTGATCTATGAGAATTCCCGCTGGTACCCGTTACACCCACGTGGAAACTACAATGGTATTCAGTTTATTCCTATCACCCTCTCACCGCGTGCCCGTTCCGTGGATCGTAGAATCGTGAATCAGGATCAAGCGTCCGAGCGACAAATTTCGTCGAATAACCATTAAATCGATGAAGGGACAACTTCGGATGTCCCCGTAGATCATCGGGCATTCCGAAGCGATCATAAATAATGATCTAAGCGCCCTGGGGAGATGGAAAGAGATCGGTCGCAAGGCCGGACAGACGATTCCTCGGAAGCCGGCGTTTATGCAGATACAATCGAGGGTTTAGTCGAAACCAGGGAAAGGGAGAAGGCGCTCTCTCTCTCTCTCTCGCTCTCTCCAGGGAGGGATCGACGGAGATCGGACGGAATGAATAGCCTCGTAGGACTGTGTACAGGTGCTCCGAGGATCTCCGGGCCGCGTGCCGGTGCTCGCTGGTTCTCGGCTCTTTCGCTCTCCTGCTCGTGCTCGTTTCCCGATGTGGCGAGGAGCAGAGACGGGAGGAAGGGTAGTCGGTTCGTTCCTACACACACCCGTTACCGGTTGGGCGGCCAGCCGGTCTGCCGAGCAGACCTCCGTGGCAACCGCGACTCTCTCTCCCGAGTCGCGGGACAGTACGGAAGAGAGAAACACACACACACACACACACGCGCGCGCGCGCACACACACACACACACACACACACACCCACACACACGCGCGCGCGCGCGCACTCGATGGTCGAGATGCGGAGAGACCGAAAGAAACATCTTGGGATTAACCGATGGCGCGTGCCACTGCCTATACCGGCCTCCGCGTCAGCCACAGGTGGCTTCACTTCAAACACACCCGCCGTCACGCACACTCGGCGTACACACAAAGAAATACATTTCTTTGCCTCTTTGAAAATTCATGAATTCTCGTCGATCGCCCCCTCCTCCTGCTACCGGCGCCTTGTGAACAAGAGGCATCGAAGTAACTCACCGGCAGGTCGACACCTCGGCTCGTCGATTTTGTATTTTATCTCGAGGGCTCTTACGATACAGCCGAACGATTATGTGACAAATCGTGCTGGAGGATAACGAAGGTGGTCGACAGGATTGTATAATTGTAATATTTATGATATTAAATGCATTTAGATGTGTCATAAAATAATTATAATTATTAATGTAACTTGGATTAAGAATCTCTGTTTTGTTGGTGCGCTCAAATGTTGCTTTTCTTTCGTAATTTAAGCGACTTAGGAAGATGTCCAACGTCTGGATAGAAGACGTCTATCACATCTTCGTCGAGTGATTTAATAAACGTTAGTCAAATCATTTTTACGTAAGCTTGCGAATAATTTCTCGCTCGTCCCGAATCCCAACGTTCTCAAAAAAAAAAAAAAAAAAAAAACCTAACGGGAAAAATGGGTAACGTTACGTACTATTATTTTATACGTATAAAAAATATAAAAAATTGTGGGAATGAAGATAGCACCTTCGAGCAACGATCCAGACTCGTCCCGCGTCCACAGGCGTGTGAATCCCACTTTTTTTTTTTTATTCCAATTCTCTACTCATCGTAATCCCGCTATCCTTTCATTTTCTCCGTAAAGCTGTCGTCTCGATTTCTCGGTTCCGCCTCCAGATGCGATATCTCCGAGCGGATCTCGCTCCTTTATTCGCGCCATTGAAAAACTCGAATGACTGGAAGCGATCGCGCAAACATTCCGGCACGGTTGTTCGAGTTTATGCAAAATGCTACTCTGAGCTAAGTGCGTATACGCGTGTGCGTATGTTCCGCTTATCAAACGTGCTCACCCGCCACGCTCCAATAGAGCCCGCGGTTTTGTTAATTAACAAAACACCGCGGACTTGTCGTGGATTACCTCCGCTCTCTCGTCCAGCTATATGCACAATCGATGTACACACTTGTCTCTCAATTTTTTTTTTTTATTTTTTTTTTTCATTATTTTTAGTTATTTATTTCCAATCCATGTATTACATACATGAGGGAAATTCCTTCCAGCGTGTTAGCGTCCCGAGCGTTAATGCCTCGGAGCTCGCGTGCGTATACGTAATAGGCAGTTAAAGAGAAGAGAAAGACAGACGGGAGGACTCTGTAATCAGACGCTGTTGTGTTATGTATATAACCCGATGGATGAATATTCCAAAGCCGTGACCAGTCTACTCGGCAATGGTATCGAGGTTAACGAACCATCGGACAAAGTCTAATTTTTCCTTCGTTCGTTCATTCTGTTACTTTTATTCGACCGATACAAATCTCTGCCTGCTCAAAGCTGATCCGGAAAAAGAAAACGAGTCGGTCTCTCGGTCGGCCCCGACGGCCTCCGATGCAAAGTTTCACCGTGGAAATTCCTCATCCTCAAGAAATTCCTCTCTTACTTTACGAACCGAGAAGTTACATAATGTATCGACCGATGGATCATCCCGCCCCCCCTCGAGCGCGTGGGATCCGGCAGCCGATCCGCGAAGTTCGCGGTGCGCAATGAAACTTCGCTCTCGACGAATCTCCGCGAATTACCGACCGAGTTGCCGGGGAGTAAATCTGGCATCGGGTTTTCGAGTACGAGCTGAATTTACGTCTGTCCGTCCGGTACGTCTGCGCTCTCTCGCAGCGGCCGCGCGTGTGTGTCTGTACGGTCTATTATATCGAGTAAAGTATCGTGAAGTATGGTACACAACAGTCGACGGCCGGAGAAGAGTGGGCGCGCGGGGTCGAAGGAGTTTCTCGCTCGAGCAATTTCTTGATGCACATTGTCACGCGTTGTTAAGCTTCGAGTACCGCCATTACGCCGTTGACTCGCGGTAGACGCGGCGGGCCTCCGCCGCTCCAGCGTGTAGTTCCAGCAGTTGGAGCCCAGTCCGGTCTCCGAGAGCCGAGAGGTGCCCCGAGTTACCCGGAGACTAGGATAGAAGCTGGCTACCGGAATGAAATTGCATCCAGCAGCGGAGTGCAACGGAGGCTGCCGCGATGCCGCTTGCGAGGCTGCGGAACGCCGGAGGAGGGCGAAGGCACGTCCTGCTCTCGCCAACTGCTACCGGGAGCAGCACACCGGTCTCCGCTATCAGTCGGCAAATGCTGCGCGGCCAAGTCCGGCAACCAGCAGCCGACGCTGCAAACCACCACTGTACCATACCGTAGCCATATTACTATTTACGTAAGAGCTATTACCCTCGCGCTACCGCGGCTCGAGAGAACCGCGATCCGCCACTCGACTCGAGGATCATACCGCTGGACTGCCGGTTTATCGAGGAGGGATATAGCGAGGATAATAAGAAGACGAGATCCGAGCTGGACCACTTGATGCCGCACGGGCCAGGACGATGACTCTCGAGACACTCTTCCTTTCAGCGACGATCCGCACGAAGTTATTTATCCATCAATCTCTTTAGTGGTGAGGTGATGGTTCTAGCGAGTTTAATTAGGCTAGGGGCTAAATAAAGGGGTTTGCAGACCTAACGAAGATTTCTTTGGACAAAGGTCCACCTGTTCCAAAAATGCAAGTAAAGAAATTAACATAAATAACGAAAGGGACTTCATTGCTCGAATTCGACACACCACCCCCTTAAGACGAAAATCGATTGAGGGCGTTAGTATAAAAAAAAGTCAAATGGAGGAACCATTTCTACCGTCCAACAGACAGAGTTAAAAAAAAAAAAAATCAAATTCCGTAAGTCCGGAATCTGTAAAAAATGTATCCCAACAACGCGCAGCAAAGTGGAGTAGGAACAGGAGAAAACACCTGCTGAACTGGTAGTTCGACTCGGCTTCGTGCACCCGGTAATGTTCCCCGTAGCGGGCGTGCATGGTACGACGGGATAGTTATTCATCCGCGGCGGAGTGCGGAGTTCGCGTGAGGGCTGACCGTGGGGGTAGTTAGTAAAGTACGCGCTGTTCAAGGCCCATAAACAATGGGTTAGCGATGCGTATGCCAGTTCCCTTCGGAAATAGTTGTACACCGGTCGTACTGTACATACCGCATCCGTGCTAGGTGCTCCGCGCCGAACGGTCCCTAACTCCCACGGTTAGGACTCGTTGAGCTTCTCCTTTGGAATCGTCTTCGCGAACGACAGAAGAGGAACAAGAAGAGACGGAGGAGGATAGAAAAGAAAAGACCAGCTCTTCGGAGCGTGCATCGAAGTGCACGAGGTCTTAACAGGCATCGCTCCGCTCTTCTCTCCCATATTTTCATTCTCCTCTCGTTCGCACGGAGTTTCTTCCGTCCATGGCCGTTTTTCACTCTCGCTCCTCTGGCACACTGTTCCCTTATTCACTTATCCCGCTTGCTCACCCACTTTAAACTCATCCGTTCGAGGCTTACTTACGACCAGGCCGAGGCATCCCGTGGAAGCTCATCGGTCTGCACCGCAAAATTCGCTGTACTCGCGTCTTCGCTCTCTTAAGCCACCGCTCGACTCGCCAATCTCACCGGCGTTTACCCTGTGTACTCGCTACATTCCATCTTCCATTAGGAGGATCTATGAGCGGGCCTAAACGTCGGCCAGTCGGGAGATTCCTGGCCTCACTGAAACGATCCCAGTGGCACATAGCGGCTGCACACTTGGCGCACCGATTGGCCACTCTGCTGCAGAAATGTGGCTTTGGAAATATGTGCCGAGGCAGGGAGATAAGTCGATGGTACATGAGTCGGGCAGTCTCGCGAAGCACAAGCGATATGGATGTTCAGCGCTCGTACCTAATCAGCCAGTACTCGTTGAGTCGTAAGAAGACTCATTTTTATCCTCTCTCTGGACGGAGTCGGGCATGCCTCTGTACCAGAGTTCAGGACGCCTCATTCAGCTCGCGGCAACGAAGGTCCAAAATCTCTCATTTTTCTGCATCTCCATTCCGGTCGAGTCTTCATGCGATGAGCCAGTGACAGAGAATGCAGCGCGAAACGACTCTCGGATATCGTCGACAAGAAGCCAGCGAATTATCCCCAGGGAACGAGTGTGTTTATATTTCTTCTTTCGCAGCGAAATCGTTCGACGGAATGCAAGAGGCCCGAGGAGGTATAGAAGAGAGTTCGCAACGGAAACAAATAGGCCGCAAAGGAAAACGGGTTTCCCGAAGACGGAGAAAACCGAAGAAGGTATACAGTCCGAATTGAGTGTTGTTCATCAGCCTGAATCGCTATAAGTACACGGTTATGCTTTCGGAATGCACGAGAAACTATCAAGGAAATCAGAATGCCAGATAAGCAGAAAGAGACCAAGGGAGCATATGAGGAGACGATGGACGAGGGAAGGAATGTCTCGTTCGTCCGCCGATCATGTGCGCCTGGTGCGTCTTGGCAGAGATTCCCGCGGGCTCTCGGATCGCGTTGGGGCGACATTCGGTCGGTTCTGCCACCGCATTTCGTCGATGCTCCGTTCGGTTGCGAAGACCGTTCGGCTGCGAACTGACGCACCGTTAAAGGTGCGAAAGGGAGCACAGCTCGGAATTTAATGATCCCGATGGCTGCGTTCTCATCGCGTACCTACCGGTTAGACGCGGGTGTTCTCTTCGCTGTTCCAGAACTCGGGCCACTTCGGGGCTGCCGGTACGCCCGAGCGTAACGAGAACATTCCCAAGGTTCCTTCCTCGCCACCGCTATTACGCAAATACGGTAAAGAACCGATTTTCTATACGTCATGCGATGAGACCGCATCAATATTTCATCGATCGATAAACTTTTTGTATTGCTACGCTTAGCTCATAAATGATTTACGAAGTAGGATATCCGAGATTCTCGACGAGGAATTTTCTCCCACGGACACGCGGTGGATAATGCGCGCATATCGGGAATTCGGTTCATCGAAGGTCCGTGGCCGATCGTGGGACAGGTATTCGATGGACCAATCGCGAATCGATGGACCAATCGATTCGCTTGCGTTTATTTAGGAATTTTCTGTATCATGAACATTGAAGAGTGTACGAGAGGATGGATAGATTATTTTATGACTCGACGTTATTCGCGCTGCCCTTCGGCGGGAATGGAATACGCGTGAAAAACGGATCTCCGGGTTTATCTCGTTCCACGGGCCTCATCCGCCGCGCGTCCTGCCGAAGTGCGAAGCCACCGTTTTTGCTCGGTCATCCTACGGTCCCGAGGTTTCCTCCTCGGGACTTCGGGTCCCCGGACGACTGGTGCAGCGGAATTCCAGAAGGGACTTTTCCTCAATCCATCAAAGTTTTATGGCTCTCTAGGGGCGCAGTCGTGGCGCTTCGCCCATAAAAAAAATTTTCGAAGATTTTTTTTGGTAAAAATATATTTTACGTAGAGAAGAGCGGGGCAACGGGGCAAAACGGGGCAGTTGGGCAAAACTAAATTTTCCAATCATTTTTGGATCGGATGAGGTGGCAAAACCGGTCAGATAGGCCTGACGTATCGATGGGGCGAATTTGGGCATCTAAAAATTATTGGAAAATGACGTTTTGCCCCATGTCCCGTTTTGCCCCATGTCCCGTTTTGCCCCGCTCTACCCTATACTTTTTTTTACCATAGCGGTTACGCTATTATAGTCCTTCTTTTATCTCCGTGCCGCTTCTTCTCTCGGCGGACCGAGAAGAGGAGGATGCACAGCTCTCGTCGCCCGTTACCGCTCCCGGCTCGATCTCTCGCGGCTCCGTCTCCCTCCGGTAAAACTGGCCACTGTCGCCGAGCGTCGAAATTACAGCTCATTCATCCTTCCATTCATAGCGGCACGGGGGCTCTCGGTGTCGCAGCGACCCACAGAGAAGAGTCATGCAACCCGGCCGCTGTAACCAGAGTTTCGTAGTATCCGCGCTTCGCGAGATTCATCTTGGACCAAGTTCGGCGAGCAGCATCCGTCCGGGCCCGGAGCGGGGATCACCGCTCGCCGGTTTCACCGGGGATTCTCCTTGGAGGCGTAATGAGCAAAAAAGATGACCCGCGCGCTGGTAAGCCCATTACACGCTGGGCGGCAAGGGCGAGGGACGGAGAACTTGTCCGACTTCGGGGATAAAAAGCGTGCCCGAGCCAATTTCAACTCCAACCATTGCTCTCTCACTATTTCTGTGCTATTCTCCGATCCTTGGACCACCGTGCTTTATTTATTTTTTTTTACACAAGCTCGTCGAGGGTGAAGTGGTCACTTATTTACGACGAAAAACACATTTTTTTGAAATCGCACAAGAGCGGCTCAAAATGGGACAGTGGAGCAAAACGGAACAATCGGAATGCACACTGAGATAAAGGATGGTATTTCCTACTATAACGAAAAGTTCCCAGCGGGCACGTCTATATAGATAGTTTGTGATATTGTATAGGTAGTTTGTGATGGTATATACTCAATTGATTAAACTATGATTATAGTTACAAATATAATTTTTGGTCATTGTCGTAACTATAAAATTTAGACGTCCCCCTTGGGTACTATTTATTATATAAGTTTTCCTCAGTGCATCGATGAGGCAAAATGGGACGTCCTAAAACGGTTGGAAAATTTCAGGACGTGCCATTTTGTCCCATCGATGCGTATCGACTGTCCGGATCATTTTGTCCCACTCTCCCATTTTGCCCCGCTCTCCTCTATATATATTTTTTAAAGTTGTAACTATCGACATTATTGGTCGATTAATGTTTGAATCTCGGTTGTTTTTTTGTTTGACCAGGTGAAGACGGCCCGTTTGAGAGATACCTCGTCCCCGTCGACGAGGTGGGCGCCGAGGTGGAGGAGGAGGCAGCTGTCGATTACAGACGAGGCCTGGAGGTAGCAGAGTGGCGTGCTATGATCAGCATGGAGTTACCGGGTCACACGACGCAGCACGGCGCGCTACATCTCGGGGTTGGCGTGAACCCCGGTGATCCCGCCGGAAGCGCGTTGGCCGCGCTGCACTCCCATCAGCAGGAGTCAATGGGACTTCATCATCACGGTCACGGTGCCGGCAACGGTGGAGGTATGCATGAGGAGTCCGAGAAAAAACGTACGTTTCTTCTTTCGAATCCGAGATAAAAATATAAACAAATCATATAAACGATCGACAATAATTCATCGATAAAAAGTCTACAGCGGAAAGGAACTCGAAGAGATAAGTCGAGCAAAAAAAAACATATTATAATTTTTTCAATTAAAATTACATCCAATAGATCGGATAGAATATTGAAATATTTTTTCATAATCGTCCAAACCGCTTTAGACTCTCGACTCCGTTTGCGATAATGAAGATATGGATATAATCGATTATCTGAACGTGACACAAAATACCAATTGCGCGGGGACTCAGTCGGTATTGATAAATACATCGGAAAATGTTGCTGGTCGCGCGAACAAGAATACACCGGTACGGTTAAGGAGGGAGAGATTGGACGAGCGAGGAGAGATGAGGCTTTTATCATCGTAATTGGTCTTCTTCTTGTCCGCGTTGCGATGGCCGTGAGGTTCGGCAAAAAACGTGCCCTGCTGCGTTACTGCCGGGAGGCAGACGAGTACAGATTGCCGGTGAGTCCACAGGGGTGTACGATAGGTATAGAGGCAGAGTTATATATATTCCGGGAGAATCACGATCGCGGTCCCTCGGCGGGGTGATTCGGAGTGGAAACACTTGCCGCATCCTCAGCGCAATCGACGAGTCATCAATTTGCTTCTTTTTATGCAACTCGTCGCCTGCCTCTATACGAATCCATCTCCTGTGTGAAACAACTAAAAGAAATGACAATGTCTCTCATTGCACAATGGTGAAATTGAACGAAAAAAAAAAAAAAAAAAAATCGTTCGCAACGTTTGGAAACACAACCAATTAAATCGTCAGGATAATCGAGCTCTTGTTTGTACAAGGCTCTCGTTTAAGGCGCGTATATTCGATACGATGCCCGCGACGGGGCACCCTGCGGGTGTTCGCCGAACGGTTTGGCTCCCCCGATTGTGGCATGAGAATCCTCAGTTCCGACAAAGGATCCCAGTGGCAATGCCGCCGGTTCCACGACGGTGAAAGACAGCTTTGTCCTCCGCGAGGAACAATCGGTCTTAGCGACCGGTCGAGTCGCCGTCGGATCTTCTTCAGGAAACTCTGGAATCCGTGGTAAGGAAGTCGATGAATGCAAATTTGAAGACCGAGGAAAATTTACAGGAAAAATAAGAGCACAAGAAGGCACACGAGTTTCCGTCATTTGCGGATCTTCCACTTGTTTCTTCCTTCTGCGCGTCCGTCCGTCCCGGTGTGGTCGAAGAGATGTTCTCGTTGGCGAGAGCACGATCTATACTTTACTGACTATTATACCACCGTAGTCACCTACCGGCATCCACCGGAGAGAAAGAAATGAGATACAGATAGAGAGGAGGAAGAGGAAAAAAAAAAAAAAAAAATGATGAGAGTGGCGTACGCGCGCGCGTCCGAGTCTGGTTAAGGAAGATGAAAGGCCTCGCCGCCTTGGCAGGAGCCCAGTGACACGGCATGAGGCACTGATCGACGAGAAGCCGAGCGCGCGCGCGCGGTCGCATCAGCGGTGTCAGGAGCTCACCGGAGAATCACCGGAGGCAGAGACGAGCCAAGAGGATCGTTAAATCTAATGATATCAAGTATTTGACAATGCTGCTTGGAAGGAGCCTCTCGATGCCTTGCGAGGACCACACACGCCTGCGCTCTCGTCTGTTCCGGTACCGGGACGCAGCATCGCTAACCGTGTTCTTACACGGAGAGTGGGATCCAGTGAGGATTATCATTTCGCCCGAGAATAGCCAGTACATTCATCCAAAAGAGGATCGGCGAAACGACGAGCTGAATGTCCCGTTGTTGGAATCCTTCAGCTTTTTTTTTTTTTTTTTTCGTTGTCACTGAGACAAGTCCTCGAGGTGAGACAGAAGTGTGGAAGAAAGGAAATGGACGGATCGGAGACAAACAAACAAAAAAGTGTAACGAACCGATCTAAAAGTACCGGTAATCGCAAACAAATGAATACCTTGACCACGAGACCGGAGCAAATTCTCGAACGCGTAATCCTTAGTTATCTCGATCCTCGCGCGTCGTTGTCGTCGTCGTCTGGTCTCCCGATCTCTCCCTCCTCACGTACACTAGGGCTGCACTTGTGTACCTACAGTCTATACCGAGTTCTTCTTATTCGCGGCGTGGCGAGAGTATGACTCAAAAAAAAAAAAAACGTGCAAACTGGTAATACCAGAGCGCACGGCGATTACAGGCGGATGCAACGGACCGCGTTCGCGCGCGCACGCGCGGTACCCGATTTATAAGTTGCATTGTGTTTCGATGCAACACCGACGCAGCGACGGTTCGCACCGTAGAGTCTGAGGTAAACGCGTGTCTATCACAGTGCACGGTTTATAAAAGGATCGTCGTTCACGCTTCCATCCACAATTTCGTTTCTTCGCGATCTTATAATTTTAACTGTAAAAGTAATTGCACAGTGTAAATAAAAAAATGTAAATTTAATGTACTGGACTTGAAGATTTATGCAAAAAAAAAAAAAACTTGTACATTAAATTCAAAGTAGAATTGTCATGAAAAGTTCATACACTTTGTCATTGAGATTAAAGTGAATCATTAAAATGAAAGTACTTTTATAGTAAAATTGAAGTAGATTATTAAAAATAAAGTTTTTCCAATGTTTTTAATATACCGAACATTAATTTTTCATCACAGTTGTACATGAAATTTAACACACGAGTTTTTGCACGAAAACTTCCAGTCCGGTGCATTAAATTTCGCACCAGTTTTTTGGCACTGTAAAAGAAATAAAAAGAAGAAATTTTCAATCTTTGTTGACGAAAAATATTGTCGAATGTGCAAATTTTATTCTTCGCGCGTCAATTGCCGACAGGCGAATGCATCAACGGCAGAGCTTGATTCTTCGGCCAGGTGAATCGCGCGCGCATTCTGGAGCAACGTCGGCCCGATCGCCGATTGCTGTCTTCGAGAGGAGATCAAAGAATCCGAGGATCGACGACTGTCGCTCAATTAAATCGTTGCCCAGCTTCCTCGTGACTTGTTACACTTTATTCACGGATAGTTGCATCGAATGGTGTTGAGAAATGCCGCGAAATACGACGTCTAGGAATGCAATGATCGTTAACGCGTCTCGCGGCGATAGCTTAATATTACCGCGGGTATGTGGCAAGAATTTAAGTCCGCCACTCGGTCTCCCCGATGATTCGCTTATCTCAACGGCATCCACTCTCGTGCATTCGGAAGTCGCTGAGAAATTTTTATTATCGCGGAATATCGCGCCGGTACAGTAGCTGAATATGTCTATGAACGCGCGTGCGGCGCATAATTGTCGGGAGATATTTAATTAATATCGATGAAAATTATATCTAACCGGCTTTCGGTGCTGGACCTCCTGCATCGGCGGCGACAGTGGCGGCGGTGGCGAGAGGGGAAGAGGTCGACGGGCAAGACGACGGTGGGCTCTGAACGCGTCGGGTTCGATTATCTCTAATGGAGCGTATCCGCGAAGTTGCATTAATTTGTAATTAATGCCTATCCCCGAGCAATGGTCAGTTTCGAGGAGCGATCGTTGTAACAGTGCGGGGAACACCACGTAACGATAGCTAGCGTGCGTCCGTGTATGCACGAGTGTGCACGGCCGAGCACTCGGGATCGAGAGACGATGTGTATACGCGAGTTATCTGGTTCACTGACCCTGGCAGCTCCGCTGCCGGTTGCCGCTGGTAAAACTCGCGCCGAGCCGCGAGTCCGCACTTTCCTAGTTAGCAATTTCACCTCATTCGCAGTCTCGATATTAGTTTCGTAATACCACGTGCTCGGGATTCTCGGTGATGCTGGGCGTTTCGACGGCAATTTCTTTTCGATCGTCTCGAAAGTCTGAGTCACACGATCGAACGTGAGATCGTTACGGGAGGGTCGGATAGGATCAAACTGTGGAAACAATTTTTTTTTTTAATCTTTTTTATTTTTTAACATAATTCATGTGCACTTGTCATTTGCCTCTCTTGCATTTTCTCCTGTCAACAGAAATCTCAAGGAGAACACGAAAATGTCTTGTTTAACGTTTATTAAAAACATTGTTCTCATCTTTAAAATGATGTGAAATAAGCTTTTTTCTTCTAAGATCGAAAAATAAGTATATTAGGGCTGAAGAACTTGGGTCGATGGCCTATGTGGCAATAGAAATACATACAGCTAATATTAACCTACATGTAACGATGATCGCGCCATTCAATACAATTATACAATTATACAATTATTGTATAATACGATTTAAAAAAATAATTCATATCCAATTGTCATCGTCGTCGAGTAAATTTTCTCCTGTACACAGAAATCACAGGGAAAACTTGTAAATGTCTCGTTAGCGTTTAATGAAAAACGTTGTTTTTATTTTGATTTTTTAAATGGTGTGAACTAAACTTGTTTTCCGTAAGATTTAATAATATGAAGTCAATAAGAAACTAATTGATATCGCAATGCCGCTCGAGTCCGCACCGGCCACTTACCGATTGGTCGTGCGCAATTTTTCCCAGGATATTTATAAGTCTCGGGGCACAGTATAGCAGCCTTTCAGTACTGTATGAAGGCATCGGGGTGCGAGAGATAGGACGAGTTTATTTATGGGGTTAAATAAAGGAACAGGACGGAGCGATGTGGCGATACCGAGCACGCAGCCACGGTACAAATAGGTTGCCGTGCGGATCTCGCGCATCCATAGGGCCTCCTTCAGCGCTGCTCCTGCTGCTTCTTCCGATGCTCCCGCTGGTGGGATGTACGTAAGGGTCATCATAAACCAACACGAGCAGCGCGCCCGGCAAGGTGGCTTTAAAAATGTTGCCGCCACGCACGCGCTGAGACGACCCTTTTCACCTATGTTAGAGTATCGGAACCTTAATGGGTGAACGGTCATTAAATACCCTTTAACCTTCTTCGCTTGTCTACTATGATATCTGATTTTTGTTTGTTTTTTTCTTTCTGTTAACAACAGATGACGGAAGCCACAGCATGAATCAGGACGGTGAGTCAAATTTCACATTACAATCATATTACCGTAAGGAACATTGGATTTTAATATTTGATAAGGATCCGAGCGAAGGACTCGGCCGATAATCACGAATCAGAGTCGTTTGATTTGCGACGATAACGATTATGATAAATTTTAGTGGAAAGAATCTTTAATAGACACGGGCAGTGTTTTTTTGCCTCCGAACATTGTTTATCAAACGTCTCGGAGTACCGTAATGCAGGCCAAGTGGGTAATAGACCGGGATACGCCTTCGTCGTTCGACTCCAGCTTGTTTCAATCACTCCTTTTCTAGGCGCGCAGCGTACGGGACGAGTGGGGCAAGATGGAACTCCGGGAGGCGAAGTTGCATATTTTCTGGACCATTTTCTTGCGGCGCGAAACTTAAGGCTTGAGTATAAAATGGACTATTTTTGAAAATATTTTGCAGGGCCTAGAAGAAAAGTCTCATCGCGAATGAAGAACATTCATTTTGTGCGATGTTCCGTTCTGCCCCGCTCTCCCACGTACACGCGTGCTGCTCTCTCATGAAAATACATAATGCGAGAGAGCCGAGCCAGAGACGCGCGTGACACAGAGTGCCGATAGTGGCTCAGGGATAATTCATAGTTTACGAGCAATATTGTCCTACGAGCGAGTAAAACGATCTCGGCTCACTGACCGACGCACAAGTCGGCTTTTATCAAGCGCCGGGCCGTTATAACATTGAGCTCGTGATAATTAAGCGCCGTAACGGTGCGGCGGGGAATCAAAGTGTTCCCAGTCGAGCATCAAAAGAACCATCGCTGTAGATACCGCAGATATCAATCGGATAACTCTGTTAAATATATTACGTGATCGTTAGGATTAATCGACGCGGTTGAGGAGTCGTTCTTCTCAACCAGTTGCATTCCGCGATCGTCTTTAGATACTTCGAACACCTTCATCAACTGTAATCGAAAAATTGTGAAAATAAAATTTGGCGATTTCCAATGAAGATTCTTCGAGCAAAATTTCACCGATAAATTATTTCAATCGTCGACCAATTAAGAAAAACCACCAGCGGTAAAGGCAAAAAAATAAAAATAAATCCACATATTCGACCAACTCCCTTGAAGGAATAAAATTCCGTTACCTCGTCGCACAGATCCGCGGTATATATCTGTGCACGAGCGCGAATGCAAATGAGGCTACGGAAACAGCGGTACCATAAACACGCGATTCAATTCTAATCGCTACCAATTGATCGGTATTACTTAAACGATGGATCCGAACAATGGAGAATTCCCGTGTGTCGCGAAAGTGAAAATCGCGGTCAGCCCCGCTTGACTTTGTACAAGTAACAACAAAAGCGACCCACACCCACCCACCCACCGATGCATGCATATCGGTAAGGTTGTGTGTCCCATTCTTCAGCAGCCCGAGCGCTTTGTAACCGAGGAGAATTCCCACGAACTTGGTACGCGTGCGATACGTGCCAAGTGTATTGCAAACAAGCCTCTCAAGGGATAGGAGAGCAGCCGAGCGAGTTTGCGCACCGTGGCCGCACCGGAGCGCGGGACGCGTCTCGCCTTCTCGATCCCGGCTTTTCGAGCTGCGTCCGTGTCTTTCGCGAGCTGCATAACTTATGCCGATTAATAGCATGCCGGAGACGTCCCACACGCACGCGATACAGTTACACATTCTCGCACAGTGCACAAAACGAATCATCAGGTACACACACGAATCACAACGATACATACAAAGCGTCTCGTTGTGTTCGGTCTCGTGTGTGCGGGCGGAGTTAGTCGCTGACCGCGCGAACTGTCCCTCGGGACTCTTTTTCTCGTGTTTATATTGCCTCGTTGTTTTAACGCGAGCGAAACAAGAGGAGGGAAAAATATGACGGACGAGAGAGACGCGATGACGATGATGATGATGACGATTAGCTCCCCGCTCCCTCCTCGGTGGCTCCGGCCGGAGTTAATCGCGAGTTTAAAGGGTAAAACCGTCTTGCAAGGTGTGAAGGCGTCGTGTGTTGCTGAAGAGCGCAGAAACGCGGTGGCCCCCGGGTTCCCGGCCACGATCGCACAATGCACCGCCGCGCATATAATATAACCCTTTAACGCTGGCGCGCCGGACGAACGAGTAGTCCCTCTCTCGCTCTCCCCGCTCAATATTCAACAGGTATTTACATTCGCAAATTGTTTACGTCAGCTCGCGATGAGAATCTGTCAAGGGGTTTTCGTTTAGTTTCTCGCTCGAGAGCTAACTGGCTTCGCCGGGTTTAACGTGGAGGCGCACGCCTCGCGGCCTCCGGAACACACGCACACGCGCGATATCGCAACCGCGAAGCGGCATCGGTGAGGCGTACCACGGATACGTCGCACTTATACGTGTAACACAAGCTCCTCGTTCATTCCGTCGTGGCTTTTGTTTCTTTTTCGTCCTCGGGCCTTCGCGCCCTTCGCGAACGGTTCGCCACTCCCGTTCGCACCGGAGCTCTGAAACTCTATATCTGTATGTGTCCGGGTTTATATGCCTGATGAACACGATGCCAGCTGGACCAGCTTACGTATCAACCTTCTCGACCGTTTGATAGTTCGCCTGGGCCTTCGCACCCCGAGATACCGGCTTGTTGGTGCTTATTGCCGGTTATTAATATCGCGAGGATGGATATGGCGTGTGGGTGCTCTCATAGCTCGTTCTCGGCCGGAGAACTCATGCCTCGTGATCCTAATTGCGGCAGGGATGGGGAAGTGTGGGACGTGCCGGTGAGTGCGTAATCTGCTGGGATAAGAAACGTCCGATTGTGCCGTTCGGCGCGACACTGGTCCATTTAGCCCCACACATGCCGGACTCGAGTGATCTTGAGGCATCGGCTCAGTGGCAAAGTTTGCGTCGAGGGAGAGTGGGAGGCAGAATCTTCATTTACGATTTCCTGCCAATTCGGCCGTGGGCAAAAATTCCAAAGATTTTCTAGGCTCTCAGTTTCGTTTCGTAAAGGGTCGGTCCGGAGATTGTCAAAGATGCGACGGCCATGAAGCCGCGGCAACCACACCGGTGCGACGAAGAACTTTTTGTTCCCACGTCATCTAAAATTGTCGAGCCACCTTACGATCGTGCGACACCGTTTCTCGCGACACTAATTTATTCGTCCTCGTATTTTCGCAATCGAAACGTTTTTTTTTTTTTTTTGTTTTTTCACCCTCGGGTAATTAGAGGGGATCGGTGAGGCGCGATAAGACGGCGGAGTAGTCGAATGTTTAACGAAGTTAAATAAAATGCCACGGTGCCGGGGCTAGAGTGCAGTGTCCTGCTGAACGAGATTTATTCCTGCGGATGTACAACGGAGAGTACAGACCCGCGGAGAGTACCCGTTCTTGCTACACATATACCGCGATAGGAACGCGAGAGTGTACGTGATCCTTACCAGCATCTCTCGCGAGTTCTCTCTCTCTCGGGTTGTCCGTGCACGCGGACGAACGGTACATATCGGTACGCCAGGAGCAGCAGCAACAGCAGCAGCAGGAGCAAGAGCAAAGTACCACGCCCGCGCACGCGAGGGACCACGCCTGAGCTGCAACTTTAGCGAGCCCGGCGTATATATAGACGGTCGGAGCTATGCACATGCTGTTTTATATATCCTTCTCGCATACACATATTTTTCTTTTATTTATATATATATACATATATATATATATATATATATTCCTCTCTCGCTCCGCGATCGAGCTGTTGCCGGTGTTGCTGCTGCTGCGAACTCGCGTTGGGTGATTTGTATTGCTAAATAATCAGCGCCGCACGGTCGTGGTCGTCGTCGTCGTGGTCGTCGGGGAATACTGGTTCGGCGACAAGCCACAGGGAGAATTATAATCCGCTTAGGTGTACATATACGCGGCATTAATGCTTCGATAGTATTCTCGCATAAGTGTACAAGATAGTACTCTGTTCCTATAGTACGGTGGGCTTTCGACTATAGTTGCGCGCGTTCGTTCTGCGCTCTTGTCGCACCGCGCTTCGCTCGCGAACGATATGGCGCAGGTATTAGAGGCGGACTGCACGCGGCCTCGCGACCGAGCTAAATTAACGATCCGGTATGTCCCGTCTCATTCCGGAGCCCCGACGCAACGGGGACACATGACCGTACGAAATATGCCGGCTTTATGAGGGAAGATCGAAGACGAAAATCCCCCTGTGCGGCGGATCACCGTTCGGAAAACTCGGTATTACGCGTCTACTGTTTCTGCGGTGTCATAGCGAGAGGATCGAAAGAGAATCTCTCGCTATTTGTTTTCTTTACAGTCGGTTTAGCGGAGCGAAGCTCGTTGAGTCGATGAATGATATAAAAATAAGAAAAATATGAAAAAAATAATATATAAAAAGACCTTCCTGACGACGACGACGAGCACAATACGAGGATAACCTGTCTTGGATACAGTATTAGCACACAATCAATTTTAAGCTACTGCATAAACTACTTGAAAGAACGAAAATAATAATGACGAACGAAATAAATATCATATAACAATAACACCGCATGTATATATATTCTTTATTCCTGCATTGAGAAAAATACAACAGCCAATAAAAGAAAAGGTTTCTTGTTTCTCATTGGCTATTCGATATGACACCGCGAACTATTGATTTATTTATTATTAATTTGTTTATCATTTACATTTTTTTGGTCACAAACATAGATCATTATACAAAGAATCAACATGACAAATTTGGTTAAGTAATTTTTTTTTTTGTTTCGACAAACACCGGCGCCTTCGAAAAGACGCCAAAGTGGATCATCGCAGTTAAGTCGCATCGCAGTCGGGAGATAAAAACAAAGAAATGCAAGGTAGTAAAGAGTGGTTCCCTCACGGAGACCGATACGACCAAAAGAGAAAACCGTGATCAAGTAATAACCTACCAATAATTGTTATGTAAATTAAGTGATGATAAACATTTGTCGATAGCCATTCGTCGAGTCGGCAAAAAACATCGCGAATTTTGATCGATCCAAGATAGGTATTTGACGAAGATCTACTAGGCCGCGGTGCGTATCGATTTGCCGTTAGGACGAATCTCTCCTCAGCGACATCGATCCCAAATAACACAGTGCACGGCCGTACTTCTCTTATGTGCGTACCAGCTGATGATCGGGAATTATCTCGAGGCTATTACGGTAACGCACGGAGAACGCTCCGAGAGACGAACGAATCGATGGTAACCGCCGGTGCTCGCCGCGCAGGTACATGCGCAGATCGGCGAACGGATACGAAATCCATAGATATCGAGCGATGGATCTCTCGGCGGAGTACACACAATTTTCCTCTTATCTGTCCCACCGACGGGCTTAAATCTCGTGCCGAGCGAATATCTCATTCTTCTCGTATCTAATGCGAGCGATGAATCTCCGCGTTCATTCCACTACCAACAGGGTTACGCGTACATCCCGCGTTTCCACCTGCAGATCGAACCGCGTGACAGAGGGACGTTAGAGATCTCCGACGAGGTCGTCCCGTTTGCCGATCTCTCGCGGCGGGTAACTCCATACGATTCCCCCCCCGCTTTAACCGTTCGCGCACACCCGAGGAGAGACTCTCTCTCGCGCGAGATCCTGTATCTCTTATCCTATGGTTACCGCGCCGCGCGTGCGCAGGCGCGGGGCGCGTCGATGAAACGATCGGATAAGTCTCCCTCGGCAGCGGGCTGACGATAGCCCGGCTTTATTTTATACTTACACATCGGTGCTCCAAAGCCATAAGGGCGTATCGCGCATGCTTGCCCATCGCCGAACGCGTCTTTCGGACTTTGAATCGACGATATACACACAAACCACAGCGCCTCGAAGAAACCGTATTGATTGGACCTCTGCTCGCCGCCGAGGATTCGATCTATCGCTCATGCGCACTGCACACTCAGCCTACTCGTCGCTCTTCTGCTTCTGCCCTTTCCGTGTACCTACGTACCGGCCGCGTATGCTTCACGACGTTTCCCATTTCGTTTTGGTTTCTTTTTTTTTTTTCATTCCTCCTCTTCTTTTCTTTTATCATTCGTTCGTCGTTTTTCCTATTCGCTCTCGTGTCCGAACTCAGCCGGCGGGACGCCTGAAAGGATGTTGGGCTCCGGGATGCCATGCCGCGTTCGCTCTGGCACGGGGAATTATACGCGCACGGGTTACGTTTTCTTACGTGTCGGACAGAGCTATCCGGGGCCAGCCTCTTCCGCGTGCATATGGACCCCGACGACTCGCCGGATACATATATCGCGCACCTACCTATGTACCTGCAGCCTGATGCGTATACGGCGCGTATAAGTATATTTACGGTTCTAGGCTCTACGTGCCCGGAGATATACTGCGGCTTGCTATATATATATATATATATATATATATATATATATATATATATAAAGGACATATCGATGACTTAATTTCATGAGGGCGTATCGGCTGCGCTTAAGCATGGCCCGTACGGCTTTCTGGCTTCAGGCCACCGATATACAAATATATCTATATGTTTATTTGTAGATATACACATGTATATGCTATAACTGATACTATATCGTTGCACAGCTGTGATCGCGAAGGGTGTGGCTCGCTCTCGTAGCCGCAACGGTATTATCGCGAGGCAATGCATACCTATCATCGAGACAAAATCGTCGTTCGCGGTCGGAGTATATCCGGACACCGAGGCGGGAGCCTTGTCACGGAAGATGTCTCTATGCCACAGCGAAATTAACGTCGGACGATTGTCAGCCCGGATTGAAATGATAATTCCATGATCGAATCTAATTTTAGCGGCCTCGTAGATGATTGCACAGCGATGCGTTCATGTTTGTTGAACTTGATTTGTGCCCCGAGGCCTTTTCGAAGATAAAGATACTAGAGTTGAAAAAAAAAAAAAAAAAAATAATGCATCGTTCACTCTTTTATTTATTGTATCTTCAGGAAGATCCTCTCACGTTTCTTCGTTTGCCGCTTCTAGCCGGCGGCTCGGTTAAAATCGTTATCGTTCCCCCCGGGGGCGAGGATTTCCTTCTTGCCTTCCAAGACCGATTATCTCGGCAGACTCTTATTTGCTCTGCGCTTGTGTCAGATAAAAAAAAAAAAAAAAAAAACTAACCGAGCGGAATATACCTGATTGTTTCTTAATAATTTCGCTAATCATTGTAAATCGATCGCTCGTGCTAGATTCGTTTTTAGAAAAGTTTGAAATTGATTATGTAAAATTATTTATTCAATCTCTTTTTCTTTTTTTTTTTTTTTTGCGGCGCCGTTCGCAAAGTTTCATACCCGCGATAGCTCGTTATTCCGATCCCGCGATTCCGGCTGCGTTGCTTCTACGTGAACGATCCGTCAATCACGCCTTCTTCTCGTCGCTCGACCAATGAACGCTCTCACCACTGGCTCTCGCGCGACAACGAGTTCGCTTACACGCGTGTCACATGGACTAATAGTCGTGGCTTAGGAGGGCCATAGGCCTCCGTACTCTCCGATCTCCATCTCTCTCCCTCTATATGTACATATATATATATATATATATATATATATATATATACATGCTGTAAACTGCGGTGCTAGAACGTAGTGTTGGCTCGACGCTTCGAACAACATGGTCGTCGATCTCCTCGAAGCCTAAGCCTCTATACCAGACTCAACTATTAGGTATATATATATATGTGTGTATATATATATATATATATATATATATGAGAGTAGTGTTCGAGCTCGCGCGCGGGCGCGCGCCAAAGGTTCGTGATCGATTTTCAGCCACGGACCGCTGATCAGCTAATGAGCTCTCGTTACACGCTGGGCCTCTCTCGTTACACTTTGCACTTGTACGCGTATACATAAAACCCTGCATCCACGCGGAAGATTGCGCGCGGCCGCGTTTACGACCGCGTCCGACGATAAATTCAATAACGCAGAATGGAAATGGACGCAAAAAAAAAAAAACAGAAAAATCCCCAATGTTTTTAACCCCACTTGTTTTATCGAAGCCAAGTCGAGAATAGAGAATTTCGCACTTAAATGTACGAACCTTTTTTTTTTTTTTTACCACTTCTCCATTCGTTCGCGCCAGAGACAGATTGTAGGCGCTCGCGTCCTCGAGAGCTCGTTAAGAAGCAAACGACATGTTACGAAATCGATAGCGCACTTACGATCGATTTATATTTTTTAAATAATAATCATTGAGGCTGATGCAAAATTGCAGAAAAAAAAAGCAATGCCAATGTTGCAATGAGAAATTTGGCACTGCACTATGTGAACTCTGTACGGAGGTTTGATTTTTGGCAATTATCAATGAGAATTATTTAGAATTTAGAAGAGCCTCTTAAGAAGCGATTTTTCCTTTCACAATAATTGAGGCTAATATAAAATAACCAAAAAAATAACCATGTTAACATTAAAATGAAAAATTTGGCACTGCGCTATGTGAACTCTTTATGGAGGTTTCGTTTTTAGCAATGTGTAAATTCCTTGACAAATCTCAATCTCTTTTATTGCTCTACTTTTACATAGAGTAAAAACTGCTGCTTCTACTCTTATTGCTCTATTTTTTCGTCTTCTTGCTCTATTTTTACATACTGTAAAAACTACGACAGATAACAAACAAAAAATTTGAGGACCGACGAGACGACAGTGCGAGCCTCTCGGAGTAATCCAGCACCGATCCTCGCGACGAGGAGCTTGCGCGCGTGCAGCCAGCGTAATTAGCGTTGCTCCTCTCGACGACGTCGTCATCGTCTTCGTCGTCGGGTAATTACACGGCCAGAGACAGTCGGGCTGCATATGCGAGCCGTCGTTGCTCCTACAGCAGCCCGTTGTCGTTCGCGTGGATGCATAATTTTTTTTTTCCTTCTTTTTTTTTTTTTTTTTTTTCTTTCTCATAAGTTACTATTCATTATTATCATTAATGATAATGCGAGACAGATAGAAAAGGCTACCGCGCGTCCACACGACCATCGACGAGCGAGCTGTGTCGACACTGGACGTACGTACATATCCCGGCGAGTGCGAGTGACCGCATCACAGTGCGGTGTGTGGTGCCATCAGCCTAGTAGAGTCAATTATAAATAACTACGTACTGCATAACAGCGGCGAACCACGTGCAATCGTTCAATGCATCGAACGACTTCGGTGCATCGAACCCTGCCCGCGAGCCTCACTCTCGAGACTCGTACGCGTACATTTGCATTTAGAAACTTATTGCTGAATAGTCGTTCATTTTTTACTTCTCTTTTTTTCCTTCATTCTCCCCATCGAGTTTCGAATGGACTCGTTAATGACGAAGGCAATTAATTTTTAAGTTATCGTCGCCGTTAATGAAATGAAGTATTAAAAAAAAAAAAAAAAAAAAAAAAAAAAAAAAAAAAAATTAAAAGAAAAAATAGGAAGGGTTTTCGTTTGCTCTCTCGCGCCTGATAGCAACGATCGAATCGGACAGATAACAATCCAGAACTCCCGGAGCTAACTCCGGAGAAAGTAGCCGAGCCGTGATCCTGTGGCGGCGGAGCACAGGAAGCGCATACGTGTTTCTCTCTGTGCATACGCTGTGTTACCGCTCGGCGTGCCGCACCGTCGATATTCCGACAGGCTTCCTGCATCTACCGACCTACGACGTCCGTGCCTTTTATCTCGAAGATCGCGATCGACGACCCGGCGAAAGAACGAGATAAATTCATGCGGCGGAAGCCATCGGCAGACCGATAAGCCAGGCCGCTGTACGAGAAACACCAATTAACGAAGAAAATTACTGTAAGCTCCCGGCGATTGTGTACTAAATGTAACAAATCCGAAGAGTTTGGCCAATTTCGCAATTCAGGGTCGACAGTGTCATTGACGTCTTTTTTTTTTTAATTCATTTGCACTTTCGATCATTTGATACAGTGCAATTTATAGATAGGCCTCGATAAATCATTTGAGGCTCCTAATGACGAAAAATCCATGTCTCAAAATCTGGTTTCTTCTCAAAACGTATTACCTCGAATGTTTCGTTCCTTGAACCTTGAACGAAACGTTCAAGGTAATACGTCTTGAGAGGAAAACATATTTTGCGACATGGATTTTTCGACATTGGGAGCTTTAAATGATTTATCAAAGCTTATCTACAAATTGCACTAAATCACATGATCGAAAATGTAAATAAATTAAAAAAAAAACGATGTCAATTACACTATCGATCCAGAATTTCGAAATTGTCAAAACTCTTGACATTTGTTACTTTTAGTAAACAATCGCAAAGTACCGCTGAAAAGCGCATGAGCGAGACACGTCACGGGGCATTCCCTGGCCCAGTTTTCCGCTTGAACTGATTACGAACTGGTTCGTGATCATCCAAGCGTTCGATTAATGGACGTGTGCGCTGGCTCTGTACGCACTGCGTACCGCAACACTTCTCGTGCTCTCTTTTCTTCCGCTGTGCGGTATTATCGTGCTTCACAGTTCAAGCTTCGCTTCTCCTTCAGATTGTCGTTTTCCACCGTCGAGTAAGGACCTATCTGCACGTCGAACTCTCGAGTACACGCATTACTGTCTAGAATTTCGTACGAAAAGAATATATAATTTATTTTATTTTTTTTTCCTCCGAAGGACGAAAGTGAAGTGTCCTGCGCGAAACGTTAGACCGAAAATTTTCCGCCGATACCGCCGATACAGATATCTCACGAGTTTTTCCACCGGCGACGACCTCCGACCAAACCATCGCCGGCCGACCGCGCGAAGTCCCATGGATTCGAAAGACGCGCGCATCTCAATCGGGAACGAGCGTTTCTTTCGTGCACGACGGACGAAAGTGCGTACGTCACCACGTGGGTATTTACATCCCGAGAGACGCAACGTCGAGCGGGGTGACGGGCGTGAAATCAGATAAGGACCAGTGGTATATACGTCATAATCGATTTTAATCGGAGGACGTGCGAGGTGTTAAGGTGCGCGACGTGCGACCCCCCCCCCCCCCCCCCCCCCCCACCCATCGACGTGTCTCTGAGCGAACGATACCCGGCAGGTGGCCAAGAATTTCGGTTATTCCGTAGCGAGTCGTCGTGTCGCAGACAATCCTCCGAAAAAAAAACTTTACGATCTATCTTTCGCGGTGAGACAGGTAAAAAACTGGAGTAAGATTGGACGGTCTCTTCACCATACATCATATCGTCCTGTCCCGCTCGTCGCCCGTGTGAACGCTTTTGAAGCTCCAAGTCTCGAGCTCAAAGTTCATTGCAATCGAGTGCATCATTAGCCGCAAAAGATTTCCCTGTTTTACCGACCGAGGCATCAAACTTGACACGACGAAACGTTCGGGCGCGAACGCGGAGATTCGCGCGCTCGGTTTCCGTCGGGATTTCAGCAGAGAATACCGCATCAGCCCTCATCGCACTGTTGCCCTCCCGCCAGAAAACGCATGCGCGCATGCACGAAGTCCCGAACGCTGGTTCGGGACAGTCGAATTGCGGTAAATTGCGCGGGAGCAAGGAGTTCGAAGCCGGTGGAGTCGCGCAGGTACCTCCCGGCATCGAATAGCTCGGAGATACTGCCAGCGGTGAATAAGCGAGCATAAAGCGGAGAGCGAGAGTCTCTCTCGCCGTATCTCGTCCCAGCGCTGCGAAGAGTGCAGAGCACCGCGAATGTTACAAGGTACGGGCCGCAAGTACGCCGGAGACTGCCAACTGGCACAATACACGAACGGGCTCGGACGAAACGAAATGGATGGACGTACGGAGCCAACGGACGGGCGCAGGGGCAAACATAAATTAAGATGGGGGACTGATTATGAAGCCGAGGGCAGGCTATCATTACCGGAGCCATCGTGACCGGTCGACCCTGCTGCAGTAGGCAACCGCGCGCTCCCGCGAGCTCGGCTCCCGCGAGATCCTCAACGGAGCACACTCTATGCTGATACTGTTCTCTAGGATTTGCCGGGCTCTCTCTCTCTCTCTCTCTCTCTCTCTCTCTCTCTCTCTCTCTCTCTCTCTCTCTCTCTCTCTGCTGAAGCATCCGCGCCGGGCACCCGGCCCGCCGAAGCTCCGAGCTTTTGCTCCCGTGCCGTTCGCCTCGGCCACTCCGGGCAAAGCCCCGCCGTCCGGATAATGCCGGGGTGGAAAACTGCAAATTATTAATCTCCGTTTGGCTCTTTCGATCTTTCCGTATTTTCTTGTTTTTTTTTTTATTAATTTTTTTATATATATTTTTTGTTTTTTTTTGGTCTCTGTATTACATAGATCATGGAATATGAAACGAGTATTGTCGGCGAGCATGAACGAGGGAGCGCAAGGTAGGAGGCGAGGCGAGTGTACACCGGCTATGTAACATACCCCCCCCCCCCCCCCCCGGGAAGCCATAGGAGTATTTCGCGTTTTCTCCGCTCCCCTCCCACACGCCCGGGATATCGACTGCGGCTACAACACGAGAGCTTGATTATTGATTATGATTGAACGGTCGCAGGTGCACCGGCGACGGAATCACTTTTTGCACCATTTTTTTTTGGTATCTTTTTTTTTTTTGATACCTCAAATCCAGGCTGGGCAACAGGATATCATTGGGACTTGTAACTCGAATATCAAGTGCGCCTCGGAACTCTGAGAGCACGGGTGAAATCCCGTTGACATTTAAATCAAAGGTACATTTCTAACTAGGAAACTTTAAACAGCGACTCCGACTCACCGGCGTGTGTCCGTGCGATCGCGTTATCACCGGTGAATATTCTTTCGGCGACGCGACCAGATCCAGTTTCGTGTTCGGTTTGTACATTCACTTTTCTGATTCTAACGGAGGCACGCGGGAGCAACCCGTGGATCGGGATTTCGATTGCGCTATCGAAAAATTCGGCCGCCAGCAAAGAGACAAAAAAAAAAAAATTGTTTAATAGAAATATACGGGAGAAAGTTCGCGACAGCGCGTTTAGCAATTTTTATTCTATGCACACAGGTGCGAGCATCCAGAAAAATAATGCACTTGACGACCACCGTTTGTTTAGAGTAATTAAAATAATTATTTGATTTAAATAAATATTTAGTGCATTTAAGTAGCTATTCACTTAATTTAAATAAATATTTATTTCAATCAAATAAATATTTTACGTAAATCTAAATAAACAAATTGGAATAATCGACGAATCTCCTTCTTCGCCGAAATGGAGCACGGAAATTTTTCTTTCGGAGTTCAAACGAAAAAAAAAAAAATGTGTGCCCACTTTTAAAACCAAAGCTCCGTAGACGGCTCGTCCTTGCTTCCCTCCGTCCGTCCCGCGAAGCTCGTGCACTCGAGCTCGATGCCGGTTCACCGATAGCCTTTGCCGGTGTGCTTATCGCACTCGTCCGGGAACTAGGTCTCTGTCACTGAGGCCGAGGCCTCTTATTAATATCCGGCGAAATCCAATTACGAATATTGATAGTAGCTATGATTAACGCGAAACTATTTCCCCATGATGTCTCCTCACCGTTTTCTCCCTTCAATCCCCGCTAAACGTAAATATTCGATGCAATTAAAATGCCCTACGATCCGAATTCACCCAATGTCTCCTCTCAACTCGAATATCATCGATGAAAAGTTGCAAAACAATAAAGATAAATAAAAATAACAAATTATAATTTTCTTTAGCGTATCGCACAGTAAAAAATTTTTTGCATATACAGTATATGAAATTTCATTGACACGTTCGTAAGAATATTGCGTTATCGGTATATTAAAAACAATATTCTCTGTATAATATTTGTAACAATAACATAATTTTCATATATGGATGTCTTGATTTTCAATACCATCGCCGATAATTTCTAATATACAGGTATGGCATTTAAGATTAAATTATTAAAATTCAAACGCGACGTATACGAATTCTAATTTCATATACCGAGATTGTGTATCTCATATGACCTTGTATATTAAACCTGTTGTAAATTTAATAACATTTTTTTTTACAGTGCAGTTATGATGTGTGTCTCTTGATTAATCGTACGACGATTAATCAACTATCCACGTTGCATTTATTTTTAGCCCGGTTCACCCGTGATTACGAAAACTTTGTTGCCGATCGCTTATCACGAATAACACCGTGTTCTCTCGGCAAATTTTTATACTCTGCCACTGTGCTATACGCGTATATATTTGTATCTCGTGCGAGGGCGCGGGTGCGCGCACTTGCTTTCGCTTCCATTTCATAAAACGTGCGTGTCGGTGTAAATCGGGCGTGCGTCATAGTATCTCCGTCGGATACCCGCCGATTACCGGGCCTAATACCAGCTCACCCGGGCGAACGGCGCACCGCGAGACACATTGCGACGCACGACGCGCATGCGGCAGGTTATACATAAACACAACACGAGAAAGGTAATATAGAATATTCGCACAACGAACAAAGCGGGTGGTATATCGGTCGTGTGGAGTAAATACACGCGATATCCTAGCAGGAGACAAGGAGTAGCGAGAGGGAGATACACGCGCGGGCCTGGCGGGGCAAAGCGCCGTACCCGCTGTAGGCACAGGCAAAACCAGCAGGCTTTGCCCGTTCGCTCGATTGTGAAACGAAAGTGGTTCTGTCCGTTTTTCCGTCGCGATATACCCGCGGTAGTCGCGCGGAGAACTGACCTTTCGCCTCTCTTTCGTCTCGCTGCGAACAGCACAACGCGGCAAAAGTTGCCTCGTATACGAGGACTCGTTGTACCGTGTGTGTGTGTGTGTCTGTGTGTGTGTGTGTGCGAGCGCGATGTGCACTCCGAGCGGTAGGGCTGGTATTGCAACGGAGTGTGCAACTGACGCAAAAAAAAATATATATAAAGAACTACAAGGAAAAAAAAAAAAAAACACATGCACATACACAAAGGTAGATAATATGCTCGATCGGTAAGCCACCGACAATGCTCGGATCTCGACCATACATGCAACATCGCAAAGTTATAAGTGTACGTGGAATACAGAAAGGTGTATAAAACATTAATCTGTCGATTCTCCATAGGCTCGTTAGTGTGCATATGTATATGTATATGTATATGTATATGTATATGTATATGTATATGTATATGTATATGTATATGTATATGTATATGTATATGTATATGTATATGTATATGTATATGTATATGTATATGTATATGTATATGTATATGTATATGTATATGAGGGTTTATATGCCCACAGAGGCACCGGAACAATTAGAGATGTTATCGCCTCATCCGCGGGAGAATTGCACAGGGTTGTAACCGGGAGTGCGATCGGAACTCGTGAAACTCGTTGCGGTGTGTTCCAGATTACGCGAGAGGGGAAGTGAGAGTATAGCGAGCGGACATACGTGTAAGCGGGACAACCTTTAGAGGAGCTCGAGGACATCGAGCGAGGAATATATATCGCCCACGGAATCGTTTAATTTGAATATGCAAAGGTTTCCACGTTGAGGTGTTCGCTTTACTTTTATTCGGTGGAACGTTGATTTGTTGGCTTTCGGTCGGGTTTTCTACGATGGCGAGAAAGAGGCGTGGACGCTTTAATTCTCGCGTGATCACCCGTTTCATCTCCCCCCCCTCCATCCGCCCGATTACAGTTATTAGCGGGTTCCTTACGGTCCCATAAAAGTTTTATGCGCTCCTCGCTACGCCACGCCGGTATCTCTCCGCGTAGCGGCGAGTCGATCACTGCGGCGAAGCGCGTGGCGTTTCTGCCGGCTTTTCTGGACCAGCCGATCGTGCATTTTTTTTCCGTGTCATCTTCGGCGCTCCGCGATAAATTTATATTCGATTGATCATCGTACAGTCGAGGAGCGCAGGCACGAGCGACGCACTCGCGGATCCGGTGAGTGAGAGAGGGACTGGAATTATCGTAATCTCATCTGAGGAGCGAGCATGCGATAATCCTGATGATTTTCCGGGAGGAGGATCGTGATGATCTTACGGAGTCTGCATGGACCGTAGAGGAGCGCGACCGACGGCCGTCTCTTTTGCCCTCGTTTGTATAATACCTGCACACCTCGGCGTAGCCCCTCGGCTCGCTCCTTCCTCGTCTCTTCGGATGCTGCTCGCCGATCCCTCGAGCTCTCGTGCAACACGTTCGCCACGAGGATTCCTCACGTCCACCTCAGATATCTCGCGATAAAAAAACAGCAAAAAAAAAAAAAAAACAATGAGTGCTCTATTTGCATAACTGCCCTCACTTTCAAACGGTACGATAAGTTATCCTGATAAAGGCGGCGATAGCCTGGACCCTCTCCCCACCACTCCTCCTTTCTCGTAATCTCTGGCTTCCGCGCTCCGTCTCATCCTCCTTTTCCGAGGATCCGAGAGGGACGGAGAGCGATGCTCTACGCGACGTGTGTAACTGTGTGCGCCCCGGGGAGGAGTATTACGATCGCGAGGGTATCCATCGGATTTTCTTCCTCGCGGAGAGTCCTCCGACTCTCCTCTCATCGGTCATCCCGGAAATAAAATATACGCTAAAACACGAATCGGAAATATATTAAAATAATAATCATTAGTCGTGGTGAGTGTGGATTTATCAACAATTCATAGTTTTTTTTTTTTTTTTTACATTTTTACATTGATACATTTATAATTGCATCCACATATTTTCGACGAGCCATCGACCGAAGTCCTTCAGCCCTATAATAATCAATCATTGATAAAAAGCTTTCTCTATGAGGAAGCAAAATTATTATTACTGACCGATTAATCAATAACAATATTGATATTACATTGATGAATTTTTGTGTGTCGCGGAAACATTTTTCCATATATCGAAGAGAGAAGATCTATCGAAGTGTTGCAATTGAAGGCCCTCTTTAGCCGCGACTGAAGACCTTTGCGAGATAAAAGCGACGCGATTTTTAAGAAATACAATCTTCTCCCAACAGGAAGATCGATGTTTAACATAAACGGAAAGGAAAGAGACAGCCCGATCCTTTCTCGCCGTCGGAGTGTTACTTAACGTGATTTACAATCGAGTGGCTCTCCGGCGAGGTGTAACACACAGAGTGGGATCGAAAACCGGTGAGTTATCGGGCACACGAGTCGGCTCGTAAATACGTACACGCCATAGGCATCGCACATCCATTAATACGGATTTCTCGTTCGTTACGTTGCGAGCCTCGGCGGCCGAGGATAGGAGGCGTCGCGTGCGCGTGTCCTGCGTCTTGTCCTCACGGGCCTGGCGTGCAGGAGGGCCCGCGTCTGCAATCAAACGCTCCGTACGCGCTCCTCGATCTAACAAAAAAAAAAAAAGGAAAAAAAAAATGTACCTCGTTCGCCGTCTCCGCGAGTGGCTGTCCTAGGGATAAGCAGCACATCGGCTAGAGAGTTGCACCGGGTGTGTAACCGGGCTCTCCTCGCCCCGACGATTAATCCAACGACAGAGATTCACGAGCCGACGATTTATCGCGACAATTAATAGCGACCGGATTCGATGATAAGCAGGAAGTGGAACACGCAGGTCTCGCCCGAAGAGAGAGACAACGCCCGATTCTTCCTGTCCGCGTCGTTGTCGTCCCTCTCGAAAATAAATTATCCGCAGACGCGCACCACCGTCCCCGTTCCGGAACTCTCCGAGATGGCTGCCGCTAAGCGTGGCTCCTTGCAAGCCACGAGACGCACAAGAGATACACCGGCGGACGCGTTAAATCGACGCAAGTACTGGCAGCTTTTATGTGGAAGCCGCCGAGTCCTGGAACGGCCTGTCAGAAGAGGAAAATGAAAGGGCGAGGAGATACTTGTAAACGAAAAAAAAAAAAAAAAACACGAAAAAATCATGAATTGTGAATGACAGAAGAAAAATCTTGAAATAAAAAAAAAAGGAACATTGGAGGCTCACCGGCAGCGTCACGCGAAGCCCGCGATTGGAGCTTGGCGCATTAGTAACCTGTTTGTCGGCCGATAAAACGGCCTATCGTTTTAAGATTTACTAGATTTATAGACCGGTCATAGGCACCGGTCTCGTACAGCGCGATAGCGAGGAAAAATAACGAAACTGAGGGATAGAGAGGGTGAGCGAGGAATCGAAGGAACGCTCGAGCCTTGCCTGAAACGAGCGTTGGCTGGATCGTAGTCTCGGCTCTTCCTCCTGCCTACCCTCCGTCTCCACAGGGCTAACATCGTATATTTCCCGCTCGTAGCGGAGGCTCCCGATGCACGTGTATGGCCCCTGGCTGATGCAGAGACCCGGCGTGCGTTACACCGCTGCTGCAATGAAGCTCCCGCTGCTGGTGCGCCGAGTCCACACAGCAGCGGCCATGCCACCAGCAGCTTCCCCATGTACGTGATCGTCCCGAAGACTCTCCTCCGAGAGTTCATTTTCCACCGAGTTATGACCCAAGCTCGATTATTAACCACAGTCCCGCGCAATGTCCCCGAGGGGGACACCGCGAATTAATTTACCGCGGAAATCGCGATGGGAAAAAAAAAAAAGAAAATTCCCGCCGGAGATCGAGAGTCGCGAGTGATTTATTGAATTCGTTGCTTTATTTGCCCACACTTGGCCTCTCCATCCCCCGCGCGATTCCCGGCTCGGAGGGATAGAGACGTGATTGCTCTAACGCCCGGGCCGCAACGAATACCCCGTGTCATATATTTCTCTGCGAATGGTCGCTAATCCGTGTGCGAGTATCCGCCGTGTTCGCGGTTGTGCACACGAGTCTTTACGATACGGGCTCTCGTCCAGCGCACTTTGCGACTCTGTCTCAGCGCCGGTGCAACGGCCCATAAGGTGCAAGAAACGCTCGTGGCGTGCGAGTGCCGTTTATCATGAGAACACAAACAAGATTGTCACCTGGTCTTTCGTGCCTCTCCTTCTTCCTTCTGTGTTTCACTTGCGTGCCGCATTGCCGGGAGGGATTCCACGTGCGTGCGTGCGGCATTTGCATGGCTCGCGGCGCGGCTTGTGTGTGACCCGAGGCGCGAGCACGCTTTTTGCCCACACAAACCGCAATCGCCGCCTTCGGAGCCTTGACTTTGCGACTAGGCGTGTTGGCGCTCTCGTGAGGCATTAACGCTCGCGGACGCCCGAGTCGCTTGCGGTTAATACTGAAATATAATTACGCCGTAACGCACGTCTCCCTCGATCATTCGAGATTACCGGCGCGCGAGGATCCGGAGCCGAGAAATTAAATTCCGGGAAAGTCGGGTTGTAGTCGCGCACCACGCTATGAAGTGGACGGTGCGCGTTCCGATAATTAGCTTGTTGCAACAGTGGCTTTTTTCATTGTTTGGACTATCGTTCGTTAACGCCGCGACAACGATGACACACGACTGGAGGCTTTGTCGTTGTTTCAATAGGCGTTCTCGGGAATCGCGACAGGTTCTTGACCGCGCGCACGCAACGACTCGACTATACGCGGTAATCGTCGGTGCGGCAACGCTGACTCTTTCGATCAGTCATCGCGTTCGATTTTTCTTTCGATGATAATATTGTTTTTTTCCTCTTTTTGCAACAAAACATTCATCAAGGCAATCAGGATTGGAGAAGCGGATGATACACCGCAAAAAATATGAACTAAGCTGCGGTTGCCGGTGGTGAAGGAAATGTTTGGTCGGTTGAACAAAATGTTTGTTCAATTCAAGTAACTATCCGTTGAAGCAACTAAATATGCGTTCAAACAACTAAATATGCGTTCAAACAACTAAATATGCGTTCAAACACCTAAATATGCGTTCAAACAACTAAATATGCGTTCAAACAACTAAATATGCGTTCAATCAACTAAATATTTCTTTCAATCGATAAAATATTTCCTTCGCCATCCGCAACCGCAGCTTAGTTTGATATTACCAAACCTTTATTTCGGTGTACGAAAAACCAATGATCAATATTTCCTGATATTCCAAATTTTTTTATGCTCTCAAAGATAACTTATAATAACACGATTTCTGGCATTCCCGAACCCTCCCGACGACCCCTTGCCGTAAATACCTACGATCGTAGGTATGTTCACCTTCATGAATAGTAAATCATAGATCGCATTGTGTACAATATCGGTACCATTGGATCCTCGAGCACCGCCGTGATTCCGGTCGGTGGATCGAAAGTGGCTCGTTATAAAATGATGATCCAGACTCTCGCGGGCGAGAGCTGGAGATGAGCGTTGCGAGACGCACCGGAGTGGTCACCGAGAGAGGATGGAAGCCAGGACGGGTACGCGGGCTCTTCGCTTGCTCGTGGAGCCGTTAACGAACCAGAGCGCGTCGTATTGTCGCAAATTGTCCCTAATGCATCCGCGAGGTAGAAAGCATGGCGCTCTCTCGGCCACGCCGAGCGGATAGATACAGATAGAGGCTTTCGTATGTATCAACAGTAAAGCTTCGGTGGAGTTTGGCGCATTTGCTGGAACGCGATCGTTCGGACGGTGCTTGGCACCGCGCGCGCGCCCGCGCGCGCGCTCGGACGTTGCAGTTTGTATTTCCTAACTATCAACGGTTCGGCCATTGTCGTTACCGGTGGCCGGGATGACCCGTTCTGGTCACAATGTAACCGTACTCCGTCCACCCCACCGTCCGCGGGGGGGATGACTTCCGGTTGCGACAGTCAGTTGATTCGCTTGATTCCGAGAGCGCGCACAGTGCAGCGACATCAAACGGTAATCCTCTACGACGATAATGCCTCCGGTGATAGCATCAGCATTGACTGTACAATGCAGAGACATCCTTGGATTTCATGGAACTTTCCAATAAAGTTTTATCGTGTCAGCGGATAGTTTATTTTTTGCGTGGGGGAACTGTTTTTTTTTTTTTTTTTTTATGCAAGGATGAATTTCGCTTCCGATCGAAGTTTCCAATCGGAAGCGGCTATGGGAAAGAGCGAAAGAGCCCGATGGATCTACAGTTAGTTTCTCACTCAAACCCGGCGGGGGGGGGGGGGGGGGCCTTCAGAAACTCCCCGCAGCCCGGACGTGGATAATGGCCGGTGGTAGTGGTGCGGCCACAGCGAAGAGAGTCCACCGAGCCGTTCTCCTCTCTGGCCGACTCCGGTGTATCTCTGTGCACTGGGCACAGGGTATTCCCGTGTCGAAGAACCGCGGTGAAACGCGGGTGTGCAATAACCGGGATTGCGGTTTCACGATGACAGGTCGCGTCACGCCGCGTTGCAAATGATTTTCGGTACGCCTCTTCTTCGGCCGGGGGGGGGGGGCACTTTTCGACCAAGGTCCGCACAGACTTTGTCGCGCAAGCCTAAAATTTATAACGTTGAAATAAATAAAATAAATACATGGCTTTGTAAAATTGAAGCGCCTACGCTTAAAACAGAATTTGCTTGCGGACAGCCAAAGAAAATGATTCTTATTTAAATTCTACTTTCAATACTTACAATTACATGTGATATTGAAACAAGGACGTCAAGACCGCCAAGACGATATGTTGTCGTTTCAATCCCGTATGCAATTGTAAGAATTGATAGTAGAATTGAGATAAGACTTTTTTTCTTTCGCAGCCCGCAAGCGAATTTTACTTCAGTCATTGATATTGTTTTTTTTTTCGATGTAAGTTTCGTGGAGACGGCATCGTTAATGAGTAACAAAACCACTGGTTGGTCAACAATTTTTTGTTAATTTTTGTTCATCATAGAAATGAGACAATTGTGGACGAAAAATTGCCGTTAAATTTGTAATTTTTTAAAAAAATTTTGATCGCAATTTTATGACCCAATGTCTGTTCCACGATATATATATATATTTTTTTTTTCCGTAATCAGGATAACGTTAACGAAACTTCGGTGTTCAGCGATGTCCTCGCGAAACACGGAAGTCCTCTCGCTGCCGGCCGATTCTCAAGGAAGGTCGTGTCCGTGATAGCTCGAGCCGTGTCCATTCCTCGGCTCTCGGCAATTTACGACTGTCCACGCCACGTGCGCCACGGGCGTTACTCGGCTGGCTAGCGCCCGGCCAGCAACTCTAAGGCGAGTTTCGCTTCTCGGAGTTCAATTTTCAATGTGCCGACCATTTTTCCGCCTTCCGTCATTCCCGACGACCTCACCGTCCTCGTCACTCGATTCTTTTCCTTCGCTCGCTCGCTGCGACGCAGCGACGACGTCGAGCCACGGGTCGTGCCGATTTTCATAGCCATCCCGCGTTATTGTCGCGCAGACTCGCGGACTCGTAAACATAATTACAGGAGTTTTATTTGCTTCCATTTTTTTTTTACGTCCGGCCAGAAGCAAGACAAGTGCCTCGGCTGTTTTGCAGCGACGCGTCGCTCTATTCCTGTTACCTTTTACGAGCTTGGCCTTTCTCTGTCAAGGTATGTGAAGTTATTAGGAAGCGGGCGTGCACGAGTCCTAGCGCACTGATGAATCAGCAAACGTGTATTTGACGAGAGCGCGTGGAGCTTCGTCCCGGAACTCCATCTCGTCATCGCACATCGTGTCAGCGTGCGATACACTCCATAGCATAAGGTGTAAGGGCGACCAAAGGGCGAGATGGGCAAACAATTATGGGGCAAAAATGGATTACCACTCAATCAAAACGTTTCACCGTTACTCCGTGGAACTGAAATTGTTTGCCTACATTCGAAAGCCCTTCCAGAAGTCCTTTCAGTATCTCCATAGATTCGTAAAAAGTTCCTCGCGAATTGCACCAATTTTCCATAGGATTCGGGGATCATCCGGATCAGAGCTGAGCAAATATCCTAAATTATTGAATTACGTATTGATGTGGCAAGTACTCAAGTACCGAGCACTGGGTAGTTCTTGAGTACTGACCTATTGAGTACTGGCAGACCTTGATGACTCAAGTTCGGAGTACTGGGCATTGACTCCGTATCCGATAGTTCAATACGTAGTTCAAGTACTTAGTGTATTTGCCCAACTCTGATCCAGAACAAACGTCTCTCTGACGCATGATCCAAAAAAAAAGTATCTTCGCGACTATCTCGTTGAGTCTCCAGTAAGTGATATATTTTTATCACTTACGGGCTCTTTATAGCTTCGTCCCGGAACTCCATCTCGTCTCCGCAGCTCGTTGCAGCGTTCGATAAACTCTACGATATGACGCGTAAGGACGAGCGGGTGGCGAGATGAGCAAAAAATTATGTGGCAAAAATGGATTACCACTCAACCCCAACGTTTCACCGTTGTCCCGTGGAACTCAAATTCTTTGCCTACATTCGAAAAGTTCCGGACAGATTGCACTAATTTTCGATAGGATTCAGATCATTCAGATTAAGCATCTCCCCGACGCAGGATCTAAAAAAAGTATCTTCGCGACTATCTCGTTGAATCTCCAGTAAGTGATACATTTTTATCACTTACGGGCTTTTTATGGCTTCGTCCCGGAACTCCATCTCGTCTCCGCAGCTCGTTGCATCGTGCGATACACTCTACGATATGCCGCATAAGGACGACCTGAGGGACGAGATGGGCAAAAAATTACGGAGCAAAAATGTCATACCACTCAACCCCAACGTTTCACCGTTACCTCGTGGAACTGAAATTCTTTACCTACATTCGAAAGCCATTCCTTCCAGTATCTCCATAGATTCGTAAAAATTTCCGCCGCAGATTGCACCAATTTTCCGTCGGATTCAGATCATCCAGATCAAACATCTCCACGACGTAAGATCCAAAGAAAAAGTATCTTCGCGACTATCTCGTTGAATCTCCAGTAAATGATATATAATCCGTTGCTACCAGATAGCAAAGAGAGATGAGCCTGCGCCCATCGTAGACGACGATCCCGAGGGTTACGGTACGTCAGATCAGAAAATATTGATCTAACAAACGTTTCATCATCATTTTCCACGGGTAGAGCACGTAAATAATCGATATTAGATCGCGGGCTCCTCGCCGATACAGGGAAGCGCGCGCGCGCGCGCGCGCGCTCGGAACGTCCTATCGAAAATTCATATCGGCCTCGCTCGGCTCTATCGATAGCCCTCTCGTGTATGCCCCAACAATCCCGTGCGGCTCGGTGCAGCCTCGAAATCGTTCTCTGTCTGTACGCATCGTTATGCGATACTTATCTCTCGATTCCTCGAGAGAGAGAGAGAGAGAGAGAGAGAGAGAGAGGGAGTCTGTTCAACCCTTGTTCCCCTTGCGTGGGCCGGCGGCCCTTCGGGAGAGTCTCTCTCATCGGCGTTCTCCGGGGTAAAACGATGCGAGGCCGAGCCGATTCTCCTCCGTTCCCTCTCTCTATCCCCGTGTATGAGCCTATAACCAACGCGGGGGTAATCATTTTACAACCTCCCGTATAATCTCCTTCCAGGCTGCTATATAATAACGATAAACAAGCGTTCTAGCGGTGCTCCTTTCGTATTACAAGACTAAAGAAGCGAGAGCGTTCCCCTGCGCGCGGCGCGCACCCATAGTCTCCGGATAGTGTGCTCGTACGCGGCGCAATATGTATTCCTCGGCGCGCTACAGATATACCAACCTCACGGGAGTGGGAATATCAATGATATTTTATTGGCGGTGCTTTACCCTCGGCAAACTGCGAAGTAAATACGCAGTTTACCGTCGGCGAGGAGGAAGGTCTTCGGGGAGAGCGAAACGGCCGTACGGGAGACGAAGCGCGAGGCGACGAGGAGAGCCCGCGAGGAAGCGCGATACTCGCGGCCGCGACGGGAAGAAACAGGTGGATGAGGACTATCGAAGCTGGCTCGATGGACGCACCGCGAGAGGGCTTTGAGATATGTGTAACGTATTGCGTACTGGCCGATACGCGCTTCCTGAGAGGATCGGCTCTGGTGGTTGGAGTCGCGTCTCGGTCACGGGAGTAATGAATCGAGAAGCTGCGGGCCCGGCGATGTTCAGCGATATTGGCTTCTAATATTGTATGATTCATCGTCGTAAAAATTTGAAACGGAAGGTGTCTGCGAAGAGATCTCACGCTCTACGGCCGCTTCGATCACCGCTTCGATTTTCTCACTCGAAAGACGGCTGGTGTACTTCTCGGTACGGAAAAATACGAGACCCCCCCCCGGTCTTCGGTTGTACCGTACTGGATGAAGTCTTCGGGAGGAGGGAGAGAAATCCTCTTCGTCGGGTTTAGCGGTGGCCGACTCGTTTCTCTCTCTCTGCGGTCGAGGCCGCTCTGGTTATTGGTCATAGCTCGAGAAACGAATTATCGGCGAAGCCCTCTGGTCGTCATCGTGCCGTCCAGCGATCGAGGGGCAAGACGGGGGAACACAGTCCCACAGATCCTCTTCCGATGGGAAACTTTCTTCTCGTACTTCATTCGCCGATGAAACCCGACCACACTTCCGTGTTTTATATGCGGAAACTCTATTATCCGCTCGGAGTACTTTCTGGTAACCGTTCGATCCTGTCTCGTTACGCATAGTTTGTTCTCGTTGGGAGATAACTGCTCGAAGATGTATTGCCGCGAGGCTTCTATCCACGAGCTTCGAGATCTTCGGATAATTAGTTTTCCTGCAAAAAAAAAAAAAAAAAAAGAAAAAAATCGTAAAAAAACAATGTCCGTGTAGCAGATACACTAGCCGCTGGATCGGGCTTCGAGCTCAAACGACGTCGCAGATGTAGACGTGAACTCATTAAAAAATAAAAATAAATTGAGCTAGTACCAACGAAGAAGAGATTCTAAAACTTACCTCGGGCGACTCCCAAGCCTCTCGCTCTTTCGACGAGTCCGTCATATACAACGATGGAATGGAGGCTGCAAAAAAAGTGGAGGGGCTATTCGCGAGCGACGCCCAAGGACTTCCTCGAGATGTCCGATCAGGATGAAGATTCGAGAATTTGTATGTAGCACTGCGAAAGGAAGCTGGATGCAGATTTAACACCGGAAATTAGAGTGGAAACCGTGCATCGATCGGGCCGTCAAGAAACATTAGAAATAATGGGATAGCGATAAAGTCGGATGGACACTCGGGTTGGGAGTCCAACGAGATCCCATTACCGAGTTCCCGGTACACGGATTAATCCTCCTTTACAGTTACTAGTAGAAGTTGAACGCGGCAGAGGAGGAGAATCGCGAATCCCCTCGATAGCCCGAGGTGTCGCCCGTTAATTCGTCTTAGCAGGATTCCCATCGGTTAACCTTGTCGACTGAGTCGTAAATAAATTTCATCGACGAGTACCTGCCGACAGCTCGATAGCTCCGTGAAACAATTCTTGCCAACATTTTTATCGAGCTGTCAAAATTGATTTACGAACTCGAGATAAAATGCCTTCCCTGGGTCGCGGAGCAAAGAACGTTGCGTTCAACGAACATTTCCCGTTGACCGAAAGATCAGAATTTTTCATGATTATTAATTTTACGATTGCTCTTATCAATGGTACATATTCTTAACAAGAAAAAAATTGATTCATGGAAAGGTTTGTTTTTTTCATCGATTTTGCAGAAAAAGAAATGTGGCACCTCATTGATCTCCTGACGTCGCGCGGGTGGCACGTTTTGTACGCACTCCATAAATTCCATAAATCCCATTGTCCGTTCGAATTGGTTACGAGTGAAGATAAAGTTACCGCGCCGCTCGGACATTCAGGGTTTTCGCTCGGAGTCCGGCTCTCGATTATCCGAACCTCCCAGCTTTGAGAGTTATAAAATCAGCGAAACATATCTAACACCGGTGCGTCACCCCCTTCGAGCAATGCACTTCGCTATCTTTACTATATCTTTGCGTCTGTTTGCACAGCGTTCTCTAAATCAACTTCACGGCTCAGTCAGTAGTTCCGACGTCTGCACGAGCTCCCTCTTTCAAGCTGTAGTACAGCGAACAGCCCGGGATACATCCGCGCCGCTTTATCGCATTGTATTACGATCTCCGGCTGAACGTTGATGTAAATTCGTTTCGCGGTTCGTAAAATCTCCCGCGAGCGTTAGCGCCTAATGTCCCGATCGTTTAGAGGCTCGGTAGCGTCGCAAACGGGTTGACTCGAGCGATTTATCCCCGGTCGGGCGAGCGGCTGAAAGAGCTGCCGGTGTGCACCGAGAGTGTGTATATTAGCATAAACGGTTTATTTAGCAAGCCGAAGCAGTCGTCGTCGTCGTCGAGAGATCGAGAGAGAGAGAGAGAGAGAATGCCAGCTTCCCTCCCCGGTTCGCCACCGGTCGGTCCGGTGTGTCGTGGCGAACGGTGTGTATCGAGAAGTGACTCTCTCGCGACGCGGAAAGATGGATTCCGCGCTCGGTTGGCCTGCTCTTACCGCTCAATCAAGCTGCCCGTCCGCAATGCGGTAAGACGGCGGAGACCACGAGTGCATCGATAGCACCTGCTGTCGTGCCGCGTCATTCTCTTATGTCAAGATCCATTCATTGTGCTATCGTAAAGGCGCAAGGATCGTCAATCTGCGAAGTCAATCGATAAAACAAACAAAACAAAACAAAAAAAAAAGAATCGAAAAATCGTTAACGGTCCGCGTCGAGCCGAATAATTATTTGTATCCCGTATCGTTTATGAAATCCGCTTCGCCGTTATTTCAGGATCATCCATTTCTCGGCGTATGCCTCGAGGTTTGCACAAGATAGTAGTCCTGCAGGTGATGGTGACCCCCGGGGGCCCGGCAAAATGAGCATCGCCAGAGTTATTCCGCCTCTTTTTATCGATGCCCCGCTCGCTTGTAACATCCTACATAGTATATCTCTCCGGCGTGTCTTGCCACCACGCACGTATACTACTTACACGCTGCGAGAGGATATCGCGTTACTCGCAATTTTCCGGGAGTGCTGTCCGTGGCCTATGTGCTCTCTAGCCGAGTGCATAAAAGTGCGCGCTGCACGCTGCAGCAGCTCCTGGCTAGACGTCGGGCGGGGTCTCGACTGGACGCACCTAGCCGGCATTAGAACCACTCTCGAAGACCATGATGCTCTTGTTGGCGGGACGGTAATGCAGCGACGAGAGGAGATGCATAGCGGAATGCGTGGATTCTTCGGAAAGCCGCGCGGTGTGGCTGCGATGCACCTCGAGGCATCCTGCATGCACTTGAGGATACGGAGCAGCGGGCAACAAGCAAACGAGCAGCAAGAGCAGAAGCGAAGCTGCGTGATCCCGATGCCGGACTGCGGCCGAAGCAGATGTTGATGTGGCTCGGTTGATCAGGCCCCTTCTTTTATTATATCGGTTCTTCGGCGCGTGTATCATTATATCGTTTTATACGTACTTCGCGAAGCTCGCCGCCCCGCTTCTCGTTCCTTATCGTGTCCTCTCGCCGTCGTCGTCGCGGTCGCGCGAAGGAGAGCCGAACGAGGTGAGGGAACTGTGGGCGTCCTTGCCCCGGGGGACAGGGGAGCGCAGGGCCTTGCGGGGTATGCCAGAGACTGACCTCTTGAGCGGGACCACGCCGCATGCCGGTGCACATGTACACACCTCTATCTCTTCACCCGATGGCGCACCACCTATACTCGGAGCGTGTACGGCGCGAATCTTGCAGTGAACCTGCATGTACAGTCGCAACCCGGAAATTGTAATCCCACAAAGCAAACGCTGTCCCATTGCCTATCGGAGCTTCTTCTGCATTCCCCGAGAGTTGGTCAGATAGTACTTCAAGTCGGTATTACGAACACGCGAGGAAAGGTTCTGAAGTGCCGAGTACTCGATGACTCGACAACGGGTGGTACTTCAATGCCGAATCGACAAGGATTGCGCTCGGTAGTACTCGAGTATCGAATTGATAAGGACATGTGCGCACCGGATATGAATAGACTTTCAAAGTACTGACTACTGAACGCAAGTAATTGAGCACATCGATACCTAACTTCATGTACTTAATATATTTCCCCGACTCTGGTTTATATACATCGACTCGAGAGTGGCAATTCACGGGTTACGGCTGTAATTCCAGAGGAAGCGTTCAATCTTCCCGATCACCTCTCCGCAACTCTCATAGTATTTTCATGTCGCATTCCGTAAAGGCTCGCGGGGCTCTTCGGTCGTATCTTTTCCTCGCGATACCTACCGACAGATCCCCGTGAAATATCGCGGCATGTCCAAGCGACATTGGAGCACGGATGCATCGGAGCTTCCCTCGAACAGGTGAATGACTGTCCGATTCTTTTTCGTTGCTTTTTCTTTTTTTTTTTTTTCTTGTTTTAACGAACCTCAGCGCCGAACGACGGGCAAGCAGGTGCGCGCGGCCGATGCCATAGCTCGAAGAATCCTCGGAGGCGGTGTCGGCGGGATCAGCAGCCACCGGTTAACCCGGGTCATGGTTGCCTCCGGGAGCTACAATTTCGTATTTCTCGGACCCCCTCCCCCTGCGCCTTATCGGCTCTCCTTCCTTCTCGTTCCCTCGCATCGTTTATTTTCGCCTCCTCTCTCGCGCTCCTCTTCCGATCTTCGCGCGCGGCGAGTTAACGGCCCTCGGAGCAGCCCGATGCTCTCTCGCTGTTGCTGCCGCTGCCGCGGCGAGGGACTTCGCCGCGCCAGCTTCCCGCAGCTGGAATCCTGTCCCGGTACCGAAGCGAGAAGGAACGACCGGTCGGCAGGAAGAAATTGAAGAGGGAGCGAGAGGCAAGAGGAACGGTAAGACACGCGATGGTGAAAGCGGATAATTGCATAATCAAATTCAATTAGCACGCACGAAGGTCCAGTCTGGTTAATCTCGAGACTTTGGTGCGTTTATAGTGTTCTGTACGGCGATATGTTGTATACTTGTTATTTATATGTGTGCATTTATATCTGTATATAATATCGTTTATGGACATGTATCCACGAGACACGAGCAGTATAAATTGCATTATCGTAGCTTCTGGTAGCACTCATGTGAGCTGCAGCTCCGACCCAGTTGATCCAGTTTTCTCGAGTCGGCTCGCCTAATGAGATCCAAGGACTATTAAAATATTCGACTGCAGAGTTTCACATGTTTCCACGGATTATTATAACGAATTTTTCTCATCGAATTTTTATCGACTAAAATGTTACTCGACAGAGAGAGAAAAATTCATTCGGTTGTTCTTTGACTCCGGATCGGTATCCAAGGATTCGTAAAATATTCGCCCGGAGCGTTTCACACGTTTCATCGGATGATTATAGGGGGGGAGCGGGGCAAAATGGCACAGCGGGGCAAAACGGGATGATAAGACAAAACGCAATTTTCCAATAACTTTTGGATGGTGGCGATGGTGGTACGTGGGGCAAAACGGGTTTGAAAATCCGGAAGTATCGTTGGGACAAAATGGAGTATCCAAAAATTATTGTAAGATTGAATTTTGCCCTCCCTGTCCCGTTTTGCCACACTGTGCCATTTTGCCCCGGTCTCCCCCAAAGAATTTTGCGATCGGACTTTCATCGAGCAAAATGTTACTCGCCAGAGAGAGGAATTCATTCGGTTGTTCTTGGACTCCGGATCGGTATCCAAGGATTAGTAACATATTCGACTGCAGCATTTCACACGTTTCCTCGGACGTTTATAGCGAATTTTTCTAATCGGATTTTTATCAACTGAAATCTTACTCGCCAAAGAGAGGAATTCATTCGGTTGTTCTTGGGATCCGCCTCGGTAAGGGCTTTACACAGTCCCAACGGGAGTCTCGGTGTACAGCGGGATAATTAAGGAGCAATAAGATGGAGTTCATCTGTTCTTCGACGATCGTCGTTGACCATCGAGGGAATGAAAAAGTTTGACGACGAAGTTAATTTTACCGCCGATGAGGCCAGGAGTCCCCGATGATAACGATGAGAGACGTAAAAGTTTAATTTCTCGCCGATTCGCGCGAGCCGTCGCTGCTGGTTCGCGTAAATCTCGAAGGTGACAGCGTTACGAGGTACAGCAAGATTTTATTATCCTGCCTGAATTTAATGCCCCGACGATACTCCGACGATAGACACATTCCGTTTTGCTGGCTCGGGGGATTCTCCGTAGCGTGCGTGTCTTCTGCGGTCGGGGCGCCGTGCGCGTAACAAGCCGACGAGGAGCTTCGTTTTCCGGGCCGAGCTCGGCAGCGAACACCCGTGGAGCCGCTGCCGATGCTGCCGCGCCTACGTCGAGGCGGATGCGGCTCCTCTATCCGTTCCCGTTCTAGAATCCAGTTGGTCCGCTTCGTCTGCTGTGCTCATGCTACTTCACTTCGAGCTATCGAGCCTCGAGTCTGCGCGAGATCCTTCGGACTGTTCGAAAATCGAAGCTTCGACTCTGGAGCTGCGATCAGTGCCAATTAGGCAGTGGAAACTTAAACAAAACAAAAATATATATATATATATTATGGGATGCAATAGATCATGATCCAGTGATAAAGGAGGTCCAGTCGTGAGAAATCTGGATGATACGCACTTCGACAGGTAATCGGCTCAACCGCGGAAGGTAAACCGACACGGCGTCAGTAAAATCGGGATACGGAGAATGTGGGTAACGGCTGATATTCATGATCTCTCTTCTAGCCGGGGTAGGAAGAGGAAAGGATAAGGAAAGCAAGTCGGTAGCTCTCGATGTGCCGGCCGGCCGCAATGCGGCCAACATGTAAATAAGCCGGGCGCACCAGGACGAGTCCCGGTCTCGGTGCCTGTTATTAGTGGCATTTCACGACGTCGGGGAAAAATCCGGCTGGCAGAAATGAAATGGCGTGTCTCCGGCAGGACGCCGCTCTGGTGGGGGAAACGCATGCAGATCTCGCGGAACTGCATACACCTTCGTGCCCAGGCCTGTTTTGTGTGCGCCACAGAGAGACAGAGACACTGGATGTGTGCGTTCTGGCACAGAGACACAGTGCCCCGGCTACTTGAGCGAACACATCGGGCCTAACGAGCTGTCCGTCCCGTTGCCGTTGTCGTCGTCGCGTAACTCGCCGGCACTCTCGCTTCGACAAGCTCCGCAACGGTGCGCGGACGAGAGCCGCTACACTTTTCGCATTACGCATATGGATGCGAGGTGAATCACGGTCCAGATTCAGCTCGCCGAGCGCGATACTCCAGTCTCGAACAATTCGTGGCGTAAGGCCTATCGAAATATCGACGAGCAGCGCCGGTGTTAACGGCACGTGAGTCGTTTGTCATTTCGCTTGAAACATGCTCGGTCGGTAACGAAAACTGTAATTCTCCTTCTTCGGGTTTGCTGAAATTTTGGCGTTCGATGAAAATAGGACTGCGCTGAGTCCGTTAGTTCTACAGTGAAATATTGTTTCATTTGGAGGCTGAAGATTCTGCAACCAGAAAAATAACAGTATTACAGATTTTTGTACCGGCCGCGGTATTTCACATCCCCTTAAATTATTCTTTACGAAAAATCTCCACAACGATGGTACATCGGAGACCTCTGAGAGTACCCACTATGTATTGTTAACGAGGTTGGAGCGCTTCACACTCGTCAAATGAGTGCTACATTCATTAAGTCGTTTGTACACAGTTTTACGCATTCGTTGATTACAGTGGATGGTTTTTGTATTATAGCAGATGTCATTAACATAGACAAACATTAATTGCAATTGATTTGCAAAAATATTAACTGGTTTGTTCTAATTTCCAAAAAGCTACATATTCGTTCATTTTTTCCAAAGAATAATCCGCAATTGTTGCCCGATTTTAATGTATTACGGCTCATTGTCTTCCTTGAAACATACTGTACGAATTCACCGGCTAGATATTCGATAGTATCTTTCGTTTAAAAATGACAGCTGTTTGTCTATGAAGTAATGTCGTAGATGGATAAATCAAAGGCTACAACTTTTAAACGGAAAATGCTATCGAACATCTAAACGGTGAAAGCGAGTAAAAAATTACGGATTATTCTTTGATAAAATTGAACGAATATGTACCTTTCCGGAAATTGAGCACAAATCAGTTAATATTTCAGCAAATTCCACTGCAATTAATGTTTCTCTATGTTAAGGTGACCTGCTATAATACAAAAACCACTATAATCAACGAATGCCTAAAACTTTGTATAAACGACTTTGAAAATGTAGTACTCATTTGACTGGTGTGAAGCGCTTGAACCTCCTTAAAGGGTCACTCGGTAACCACCGGACTGTGAAGTTCTCCGGACAACCCAGTTCAGTCTTCGTAATAGAAAACGTTTTCCCCGCGGATGTTGAAATGAAAATAGTCGACGACGGCCGCGCTCGAGATCGAACGGTTCAAGATGGATACGCGATTGATAAATTAATTCGTACTTAATCCCGATAGAGTCATAGCAATCCCGTCGGATCCGTGCAAATGGCGAGTCGATAGTTGCACGCCCGGGGACGTTTAGAAGTCGATATGGAGGGAATTTATTGGAACGGTAGATATTTAGAAGTGTACATGGTCTCCTGGCAAGTGTCGGCTATCTGGATCTCGAAGGCCGCCTCATCGCGCGGAGGCGTTGCGAGGGATTGCGCATAAATGATTTACCTTTCGCACGGTGCGCTCGCCGGCAGAGCCGTTAACGCAGATCCTACCCGTGGTCGTCGTCGTCGTCGTCGCTGACGCCGTCGATACCGCTCAATCGGCGTCCGATCGGTATGTAACGATTTCAATTTCCTCTCCCGGCGACAGATGGGGGGGGATTCGGCTCGGTCGAGAAACCCGATATTACGATACCGGCGCAGCAACACTTGGAGGCCGCGACGGTCGTCGCTGAATAAGTGTGTCGCATCGATTCGCACGAGTTTATCAATCTCAGTTAAGTTATTAATGAACCTCTGGTATTTACCGTGCGTGAAACTATGCGTTGTCTGCTCGTGCGTCATCGCTGCAATTTTTATCTTCTCGTCGCTTTTCTTTTTTCTTCTTATTAACCTGATATCGGCGGAGACGCCGAGATAACTGATGTAAGTGAGGACTGGGCAGTGTAAACACGCGAATTAAAATGGTTCACACGCTCGGCAGTGAGTCTAAAGATAGAGACACATTCTCGCTAATCAATCGGCAGCAAATCGTTACGATTGTACTTGCTCTATATTCAGCGCGCGTCCGCTACGCAGAGGTAATCTATGCATGGGAAAGTTTTTCGTCGCAGCTGTGATACGATAATTAAAAAAAAAAAAAAAAACAAACAACGCTCGTCGAACAATTAATCGACTGTCTCGGACATACGGTTCACTCAGTACGGCGTTGATCTATCGACCTCCGTTGATAATGCGCGGAGTGCGCGGTGTACGACCGCGCCGGTGGATAACGATTGTTATCGGCGTGATCTCACCGTACTTGGCGGCAAATTGGCGGAATAAATAGTGACGTGACGAGAATTTAACGCGACTCTCGTGCCCGCCGCCGCACACTCGTATCAGGGTATTATATACGGAGTGGTGCTTGAGAGCGCGCGCGCGCGCGCGCGCTCCTTACTCTCTTCGAGCCAATCTCGAACAAGTCGCCACCGCACAATCGGTGCTTGCTCGAACGATGGAAACTAGTCGTAAGTCGCGATCGTGTAAGATCTCGGTTGGCGATCGAGCGGGGATTTGCAAATGTTGCTCCGGCTCGCTATCCGCACCAGAATAATCGACCGTTTGATTGCTATCGGATCCATACTTATCGGACACATTTTCTACCCAACCCGCCAACACTGTTCGTACAGTCATAATCTCTCTTTTTTTTTGTTCACTTTTATTTTTACGAAGTATAATATATGAAAAGTATGCTAATGACGATACATATATTCGTAGCTCGTAGAGCGGATTGGAACATGCAGATAATTCTTCTTTGCCACCGAGTAACGATGCAAATTACATAGTGCAGCACGGCAAATGAGATCGAACTAGCGTGCAAAGGTATCGATTATATATATATATATATATATATATATATGAAAAGAAAAACTCGTGAGTAAGGAACGTATATCAGGACGTTATCGACTACACTCCGAGCCTTATCATTGCCATTGACCTGAAATACGAGATGGAAAGTAAATAGTGTCAATGGCTTTCTCAGGCTGGACAACGACAGAAATTCATCAACTGGATTGATGCGGCGTAAAAAGGAGTCCTCCGTTTAAGACGCGATCTTTTCAGACATACCACGAAGAATCGATAAAGCCAGTCCGTTTTGGCCCGTTTTCCCCTACACCGAGAAAAATAATTTATTTGACGGTCACCGTTTATTTAGATTAAGTAAAATATTTATTTCATTTAAATAGATATTTGTTTCATTTAAGTAACTATTTACATAATTAAAATGAATATTTGTTTAAATCAAGTAAATATTTTACTTAAACCAAATAAACAGTGGCGGTGAAATAAATGATTTTTCTCGGTGTACAATCCATTAGTATTTGCCCCAAACTAGCAGTAACATCTATGAATACAGGCGAGTCCGAGGAGCTCTCATGATTCGCTCATTTTCGACGAGCAAATAATAAACTGTGCGAGATTCTCGAGAGATAAGAGGCGAGCGTGCTTGTGCATTATCGCTGCTCTCTCACTTTCCCCCCGAAGGATCCGAACAGATCCGAGGACGCGAATTCCGCGAAAGCGCGCCGAGCTTCTCGGCTCGCAGAGTAATCGGTTCCCCTGGCGGCCGTTCCAGTACTAACAGTACTGAAACGGTGTACGTAGACGAAGAATCGCCGTCGGTCGGCGGAGGAGCCGTGCGGCCCAGCGCCCCTTGGCGGCAGAGCCCATAGCCCGCAATTTCCGTAAATACATACTGAAAACCAACGGCGAACCGGCACGGGTCTCTCTCCATCGGCATGCCGCGCCGTTCGCCTCTTCGTCCGCTCATCCGCAGCGCTCTCGCGCGCCGAGAGGGAAGAAACTTTAATGGTCCCACCTCTGGGCGCAATGGTGGCAAAGAGAAATCAAAACGGCGAAACAGCTCGTCAAAATCGGAACGTCTTAGGATCGTAAGGATCATCCTCCAGCGGGAAATCGATCGCGGTCTCGGCACTCTAGCTCCCATCGTCGGCGTAACTCGCTCTTAAAAGAGCCGCAGCTCCACACTCACGACCTACGGCGTCGGTAAAACGACTCCTGGCGGGGGAGAGAAGGCCTGAGCACGATTTACGCCGCCCGTGCCATTTATCGGAGAACTCCGTTGCCTTCGGAGTTCTGAAAATCCTTCGGTTGTAATCCATTTCTACCGGTCCCTAGCTGTGACTCGAGGATCGCTGGAAATCCACGGGCTTTTCCGCTGTAACGCCAGTAAAGGCGGTCAGCAGCGACCCAGACATGATCGAGCAACGCTGCAAACGGCTGAAATGTCCTTTCGGCAGACGCGGTCGGTATTCGAGCCGCTGTGTGGCGGCGGACGCGCTACATTTTCGATTTCGAACAAGTAGATCTCAGCCCGGCTCGGAAGACCGACGCCCGGACTCGAGACCCACCGCGAACGCCGTATTCATCCGACGCCTCGACGAAACCGAAAGCATCGTAAAATCGAAAAGGAAACTTCGTATCCTGAGGTACGGGACGAGCGAGTCGGTTCTATGACTCCTCTCGAGGATGTAAAGAGTGTTGCCCGGCCGGGAGAGCTTAGCGGCGGCACCTCGTTAGTCCGCACCTCGGCTTACCTCCGTATACTTATAGGTGGCTGTTTAAAATACGTTCTGCCTGGCTGGAAGTCTCCGGAGAAGCGCTCTCCCGACGTCGGCGAACCCCGCTGTTACCGGTCGCGCGGTGCTTCTGTACACCTGTCCGGTTACCCCTTCGGTCCGAGAAGTAGTCACGGTGGAATTCAATAAATTTAGCTACGGCGATGCAGTCGAAACTCGCTTGTAAAATATTGCCGTGCGAGAGTCTGCCTCGAACGATGACGCCTTTAACGGGAGGAGCGGAACGAAAGGACGAAATCGCGCGTTGGCGCCCTGATGAAACGTCGCGGGACGACGTTTATTTCACTGTGAGGTGAGGCACGCGGGAACTCTCGCTCTGGGTATGACGTCGTGGGATCGTCCTTGTCTCCGCTCCCGCGGCCCCCATTGTTCGAAAGCCTCCTCGCCACTATCATGTGCGTTACTATAATACCTCTTCTTCTCGGTGCGCCGCGGCGTGTATTCGAGACGCGGCATCGAAAGTGGTTTACTTTGCCCGACTCCCGGGCCCCGGATCTCTGACCGGGCGAGAGTTAAGAATCCTCGCACTCGCGAGCGCACGATTATGCCCCCCCCCCCCGCGGTAACCCAGAGAATGAAAGTGGGATTGTGTTATTATTCGCTACGACGCGCGAGACGTTGTTATTACGTAGCGTGAGGTAGCACTCCATTAGACGTAATCCACCATGAGTTGGTAATAACCGTTATACAAACAATACCGATGAGAGTAACTAGGAGGAATCTTGGAGCGTTACAGCGGGCGCCGACAATGCCCCCGGCCAGATCCCGATGTAACGCTCGAAGAATTCGACCACACTGGGAGAAATAAATGGTTGGATCGAGGAAGACGCTGTGAAATACTTTCAGTGGTGTTGTTTGGTTGGTACAACAGTAATGTTTGGTTGAGTCGGCAAATCTTGAATCCATTGAAGCAAATAATCGTTTAACGAGACAATGGCTTATTTGTACCAAACAGACGGCTTTGAACGTTTGATTATAATTCAGCAATTTTCTTTTTTCAGTGCAAGGTTGCCGCACGTATTCAAATGCGTCGATCAAATGAGTTTACAGAAGTGTCAAAACTTTCTCCTCCCGCTTCGGGAACATGCTCACCGGTCGGCACGGAGCACCGAGAGAGTCTCAACAAAAATCCTTGGATGATGTTTTGTCCGTTCGCGAGATCTCTCGAGCGGTCCATGGGGAAACGTCGCGATCTCGCGGTTTCGGTCCGATAGATCGAACTATCGAGCAAGAAACTCGGCAACGTTTTAAAAGGGAAATCCTTGCGTTCGCCGACGGTTTTTCCCGCCAAACGTCCCGCTCCTCGTCTCCGATTCGCGAGCTATCCGATTTTTCTTGCTCGAACTGATTCCCACTGGCTCAGCGATTCGCGAATCGATTTCCCCTCCGAGTGAATCGTCCGGATAACTGGGTGACCCAATCGGCTTGTTTTTTTTTTTTTTTTCTCTTCTTTTTCTTCCTCTGCGTCTCCAATACCGCTGTCCATTCGCGTCGCGTTGTGCGAACAAAATTCTCGCTTTCAGCGTCAAACAACAATGCGCAACAGTGTTCCCTCCGTCTTTCCACAGTCGAAGAAAAAAAAAAAAAAAAAAAAAAAATGTATTCCACTCTTGGCAACAGCGAGCGTTATGGCGTGTGCGCGAAAAATAATACGATAGATAACGAAGAACAAACGCCTCTTGTGCCTCGCGCACGCTCTTCGAAACAATAATAACAGCCCGAGAGACGCCTCGCTAGTGTGGCATCAAGAGGGAAGGATTATCGCGGGGCCCCGATCGATTTCGCAAGTTTTCCCAAGGCAACTCGCGCGCCTGATGAAAAACACGACCGCATCACGCCACGTGTATCAGAAACACACACACACGCACACATACTCGAAAATTCTCACCGATAATATTATTCGTTTCTTTTTGTTTCGCTGCGAGAAAGAATCCCTGTTGGATAAAAGTAATGCGTCGATCATCGAGGCATTACGTTTCGCAGCCGGTCTCTTAACCCACATAAAAAAAAAAAAAAAAAAAAAAAAAAAAAGAAAAGAAGGATACGTCGAGTCGAAGAAAGAAAGGGAATGCACCTCGACCTCGTGCCTCTCCGTATTTCGTCTTCGGGCCTCTCCGGCCCACGAGGCCCGACGATGGGAACTTTCGGCGTCTCTCGGAGTGCATTGATTTTTTTGATATATATATATATATTTTTTTTTCATCTTTCGAGCGCGAAATTACCGGAAGTGAGAGGTCGAGGATCGCGCGGCTGAACGGTGTTCCGCTACTACTCGGCTCGCCGCTACCAGCAGCCCCGCCAGCGCTCTTCGTATTTCGAACGAGAGCGCGCAGGGAGGGCGACGCGAAGGGGCAGAACGAGGGGGGGGGGGGGAAAGATGAACTGCGGAAAGGGACGAGAGATCTGCTGGCACCTGTTCGCTTCACGATTCATATACACACACACACACATACAGACACACACATGTGCACACACCTCCGGCGATAGCAGTCTCGTCACGAGTTCCCCCGGAGAAGCGACCCGGAGGCCATCCATTCGAGGAATCCCTCTCGTCGTTCCTGCAGCATATTTTAATTCCGTCGGGTCTGTGCGACCGTTTAAATGGGATGGGCTGTCCGCAATAGAACACTTATACGGCCGTTAATAAACAATAAAACGCGAGTTCTCAAGCGTTCCATCCTACGTCCCAGCCTCCCGACGTGGTGTGCGTATCGTAATAATCCCGTGCAGTATGGGGAGGGCGGATAGAAGAGCACACACGGCAGGTCGATCCGCAGGCCGGAATTAATGCGAAGGCAAACGGCAGGTCGACCCGGTGATTGCGAGGGCGTCGGCGGCGGCGTCGGGAGTCGTGCCCGGGGAGCCGAAGAGGTCAGACGAGGTTGCGCGCCGATGTCCACCACCGGTATATGGACGTAACATATATGTATATATACACATGTCGACTGCCAAGAAATAGAACGGCGTGGCCGACACCACTTAACGTCTGAAACGATGGGGCTCAAGTCCTTCTCTCTCTCTCTCCCAGCGGTCGTTACATGTATGCGGTATAATTGCGGACGGGGAAAGTGTATACACAGCGCGGAGAGGCAGCCTCTGAATATCGGTATCCGCTGTGGATGCAGTGCATGTAACGTTAACACGCCATACGCGCGCGAGATATCGCCGAGCCTGTATTGGCGAAACCGTGGAGAGCGCGTGCTTACCACCTCCATGCACCGATGCATCTAATTGCGCGCTCCCGCCTCGAGCGGCGGAGTTCTGTGTCTAAGCGGGCACAGATGAGGACTGATGCAGGGTACGGCTGCGTACGGGGGGGGGGGGGGGGGTAATACGATAGTGTGCATACGCGCCGAGAGCCATAAATGCGTTATAATGTATAATGGGCGCGGGTAGCGGCTCTCGTGCCGAGCGGGAGCAACAGCGGCAAGTAGGTATTGTGTATTGTGCATATACACTCGTCGTCGTATCTATGTCCGATTAAACGTACGAGTACGTACGGCGTTCGCCGAGCTCCCCGGTGCAGTGTCACCGATCTATCCGTCGTCACGAAATATCGCTCACGCCTCCGAGGCCGAAGTGCTCTTTCGAAAGAGTGCACCGCTCGTTTATTTTCCATCGATGCCACGATAGTTGGCTATGTAATCACTCGGCTCGCAAATGTATATTATTGCCGAGAGTTTGTACAGGGTACTTTAACGTAGTTACAACGAGATTTATCGCGGACAACGCCGAGACCAACGCGCGCGGGCGCGCGTCCGCGATCTCGTTGTTGCGTTTTGAATTAACTCGCGCGTTTCCGCTCCCATTGAGACGTATCGACGGTGGGGTAATTGTCTTACTGTTGGATACTTCGCAATGTAGATGCGATCTTCGCGCCGAAGATTAATTGCCGAGCGGAGGCGAGGTGGGATAGCTCGGGAGTGACGTTTCTCTGGTCGAAGGTTTTGGCACTGAGAATAAGAAATTGTTGAATTAAAGACTTATCGACGGTAGGGTAATTGTTTTACTGTTGGATACTTGCAATGTAGATGTGATCCTCGGGTGGAAGATTAATTGCCGAGCGGAGGTGAGGGGCAATAGCTTGGGAGTGACGCTTCCCTGGTCGAAGTTTTTGGCACTGAGAAAAATAAATTGTTGGATTAACCAAGACGCGGTGACTTACGCCGAGAGAAAGGTTTGGTAATATCAAACTAAGCTGCGATTGCGGGTTGCGAAGGAAATATTTGGTCGATTTAAAGACATATTTAGTTGAATGACCCAATATTTAGTTGCATCAACGAATAGTTACTTAAATTGAACACACACCCAGAGAAATAATTTATTTTACGGCCACCGTTTATTAAGATTAAGCAAAATATTTATTTGATCTAAATAAATATTTATTTGAATTAAGTAAATAGTTACTTAAATGAAATCAATATTTATTTAAATCAAATAAATATTTCACTTGATCTAAATAAAACGGTGACCGTCAAATAAATTATCTTTCCGAGCGCACCCGCAACCGCAGCTTGGTTGATATTTTTTGTTCAGTGTACGTTCCAAAGGTCCCGTTTGATTGGTACGACAAAGATGTTTCCTTGAATCGACGTATCTTCAATCGATTGAAGCAAATAGTCGCTCAAGAGAACAATAATTTATTTGTGCGAAACAACAACTTTGAACGTGTCTCACCGCGACTTTTGATTGAGCAAACCATATTTTTCCTCGGTGGAAACGTTTGATCGTTGCCTTATCAGGATTCGATCCGAAAGCTGCAAAAATCACCATATCACCGTTCATCGATTTGGTCAGTTAGATCGAGAAGATTTCCTGGGTGTAAGGGTTTCTTTTTTTTTCTCGCGTCCTACACGAAAGATCGACATACCTAAGGCAGTGGGCGCGAGAGCGGAGGATGCGATATCGCACACGAGGCGTTATTGCGCCGCTTGTCGCTGCGCCCGGTTTTGCTTCTGCATTTGCCTCTGCCGCTGGGAACTCGACTCGTGTCCCGTCCTTGACCGGGTCTATCGTGTGACCGATCTCAGCGCATCACAATGCCCGACGATCTCGCGTTCCCCGGTCCCCGCGAGCGCGGGCGGGTTTGCGGCACCCGTCGCCCTCCGACGCGACGCGGCGCCGCCTCTCTGCCTCACCTCGTCGACGAGGCACTCTGTTTCCGTTTCGCCGAGACTCGCAACCCCGTTCCTGGCCTCTCTTCAACGCGGGCGCGAACCTCCTCGAGGCACTTTTCCATTCTTTTAACGCAACCGTTTTTTTCTTTTTTTTTTGCACATTCCTTTTTGACTCATCCATGATTTTTGACCTCTTCAACTTCCCTTCGAAGCCCCGTCCAGCAAGCAGAGAAAGCGACATTTCTGTGTCGACGAAGAAATGTCGCGAGCAGTGGCGGAAAAAAAAAACCACTTCTGACTTACCGGCGCGGATACACCGGAAGCGTCAAAGTCGACCCTGAAAATAGGATTCCACTGCTCGTGGAAATAAAGGTGTTACGAGAGATAATGGACAGATTAAGTCAATCGCCGAGGAGACAATTCCTCGCGTAATAGTAATGTTTCGTTCCTGGAAGCAATACGCTCGCGTTCTCGTTGCTCTCGACGCGTCGTCGATCATTTTTTTTTCCCTGTTTTTCTTTTTTTTTTTTTTTTTTTTTCACTCGAGATACTGGCAAGCACAACCGTTACACGCGCCCGTGGCTTCAATCGGAGCTCTGGTACACATAACGTTTTTCCAGGAGCGGCATAAAATGAGAGCCACTGGTCTACACTGTAGTTAAAATAGTGGGAGTAGACCGGTGGAAGTAGTACGAAGCTCGCTCGGAGAGTCCGCAGGACTGCGTGTGTGTGTGTGTATGAACACACACACACACGCACACCTATAAGCAGATACACTGTACACGTAGCCGGGCGGAGGGAGCGCTCGGTCTGAGACAATGGAGCATTAAAGCAACGGCGCGGTTTTCTAGACAGGAAATTACAGGGATCACGCGGAGATTGACAGAAAAACGGCTCCGCACCGCGTTTGCGGACCGGCAACTTCGAAGTAGATATCGCTAGTATGCACTCAGACGTCGCACGCGCGATCCCCGCCGTGGGAGAGAGAAAGAGGCACAGGCGAGTCCGGCGAGAACGCTCAGGGGACGAAAAAAAAAAAAACGAGTTGCGCAGGCGCGCACCCACACGGCACCCTTGTACCTGTTTCCTTTTATCAGGACCCTCGGACACACGTGAGAACACCCTTCGAGCGTTTTGTCTTTTCACGCGGCGTTCGCGTCGCTCTCTCTCTCTCTCTCTCTCTCTCTCTCTCTCTCTCTCTCTCTCTCTCTCTCTCTCTCTCTCTCTCTCCGGTTGCCAAGCAATTGCGGCCGAATGTAGGTGAGATCGGAACAAAACGGACCATTTTTTACCAGTTTGCCAGAACTTAAAAAAAAAAAAAAAAAAAGTAGTGAATATAGCACGGTCATTTTTGTGGTTAATCGAGTCCGCCCATCTTCGTCACTTTCATACTGAAGGGTCCAACAGAGTAAAAAAATCGTTTCGTAAAATCGACATACGAAGTTTCGTAATGGTACATTACGACACTAGTGCGAAAAAACTTTCTCCGACGAGTGTGTGTTTGCAGCACGAGCCGAAAAGGCGAGTGTTGCAATCACGCGAGTTAATAAAATGTTTTTCGCACGAGTATCGTACGAAATTTTATTTCACGAGGTGCGAAAGGGGAGTTTTACGCGCGCGAAGCGTGCGTAAAACTGCACTCTACGCACCAAGTGAAATAAAGATAATTTTGTTAAAAAAAAGCGACGAACCCGTTTGTTCACGTTTGTTCATGTTACAAACCTGCCCTCTTATTTTGTTTTTTGCACCTTCGTTTGTAAAACTAAAACGGGACGCTGCGATCAGAGAGTTAACAAATAAAAATTGTGAACCTTTGTGGACATCACAAGTTGTTGCAAAAAAGTACAACATTTTTTTTTTATTTTTTTTTACCGTGTACACGGGTTCATCTTGCCCCGTGCACGCTGGCCATTTATGACCGGACTGCACATCCACGATCCAAACCTGATGTTTCAATTCCGAACGAAAAAAAAAAATAAAAAAAATAAAACAAAAACAACTTGTTCGATGCTACTCTCGCTTATGGCTCTCCCAAGGTCTCCCTCTTCCTGTGGACTATGGGAAAGAAGAACAATACACTCTAAATTTCGTAATTTTTTTTTCGATCGTTTCACTCGGCGTTCGTAGCGCGGTACGAAAACAAAAAGAGTATCCAATGGCGCCGATAAATCCGGAGTCCGTATATGACGGGTCTCTTATTCGCGCGCTCGTGGATGCCCGTCGTTCGGGACGGTCGTCGACCCTCCCGGACACACCTGACGCAGTTACCGATTCCTCCCGTCGGATTCGTGCGCGACGAATCGTTCGTAGCCCGGTGGGGATAATATTACTTACGAGCAACAACGGAGGATACGAGGGAACGGGAAGGAGTCACTGCAGTTTATGTACCGACCGATTCCCCTGGGTTCAACGGGGATGAAATAGTGCCGATGCGATGCGCGCCCATATTCCGACGAGAGCCGCGTGACCATAATAAATTCAGAACCGCGGACGGACGAATCGGCCGAATCGGTGCATGCGGTTTCAGTGAGGCGAAGAGAGCGGGCGAAGCTTGGGAAGCTCGAGAGAGGGTCGCTCGCGAAAGCATCGAGCGCGCGAAAACCGACGGAAAAAACGTGAGCGGCGGAGTTCCCGGCGCGTCTTTCTCACTCGGCTAATAAAGGCGGAAAGAGGGATGTCGGGGTATCAAACAGGATATTGGCAACATTAAGTATAAACGCGCGGGCTTGCGACCCAGAGATTTATGTCCGTCGTGCCGGAGAGATCGAGAGGGAGAGAGAGAGCGAGAGAGAGGGAGAGGAGGAGAGAGAGAAAGCGCAGAGAAAGGGATAGAAGTCGAGCGCTCCGGCGAGATTGAGATAAAGCAATAGCGAGAACCGCAGCCCGAGAGAACGAGCGGGAAAGAACGAGACGGAGCTTTAGTCCCCGAAGTAAAATCGCCGCGGCGGAAGAAGAGAGGGAGACAGAGAGGAAGATCGAAAGCGACAGCGAGGGAGTGAACGAAGTAAGACAAAAAGGGTACAAGAGTAAGATAGAAGGAAAGACAAACGCAGAAGATCGCTAGGGCACCGCGGCGGCAGAAGGGATGAGGTTGCCGCGAGGCCTCCGTTCCTCGGGTGGACCACACCGAGAGCTCCGGACGAGTTGCCGTACACTAGCGGCTCGTGGGGGGCCTCCTCTCGTCGAGTTCGACTTTCTTCCTTGTTTCTGGTTCTCATCCCAACCCCCCCCTCCCCCCCCCCGACTCTATACCACCTTCTCGCTTCTTGTTCTCTTTGTTTTCAGTGGCGGAAACATTTCGATGACAATTCATTAATGCCAGAGAGCTTTTTATAGTTTTTTCGTTGAATTCCGTTTCAAAGGTATTTGTTTCCTTTTTGATGGACCAAATAGGGAAAAAATTATCTGCGACAGCTTTGAGAGACTTAATGCGTAACGTATTGATAAATAAATAAATAAATAAATAAAAATAGCCTAAGCTATCCCACCTTCTCGCTTCTTGTTCTCTTTGTTTTCGCTGGCGGAAACATTTCGATGACAATTCATTAATGTCGGAGAGCTTTTTATAAATTTTTTTTCGTTAAATTCTCTTTCAAATTTATTTGTTTCCTTTTAATGGACCAAACTAGAGAAAAAATGATCTGCTATAGTTTCGCGAGACTTAATGCATTCTGTACTGATAAATAAATAAATAAGTAAATAAAAATAGCTTAAGATTTTAGCAATCTAATATTCCAGTTAGATTCGCCGATTGTGACAATTTTTTCAATTAATTTAACTCAATCGTGTCAGTAATCGTTGACGCTTTTATACAAACTATCAAAAATATTAATGAGCAACATGAATTTTTGTCGGTATAGTAAAATTGTTAGTTTCACACAGTTTTATTTTTGTTAGCACACAAGACTCAGTACAGTTCGCTTCGAAATAAGGCGAAGTCTCTCCCTTGTCGGTGTCGGTGCACCGAAGAACGTGGGAACTTCCCGCTCCCTACTCGCGCAAGTAGGTAAGGTACTGTCTGCCCGCCGCAGTGAATAATACTCGTTGGCTCGCACCCATCAGACGCACGGGGAATCCGGCGACGAGCTGCCGCGCGCCGTTCGGTGAGATCCTATCGGGCATAATGACCGTGGCCGAATGAATCTTTACGAAAGCCCGAATTGTCTTCCGAGAAGGCGAACGCTTTTACGCCCTCGCCCCCAATGCGGCCTGCGCTGCACGAAACAGGTGCCGTACCAGTGTTCGCCGAGATTTCCAACGAGCCCGTGCGAACCGCGCTGCAACTGGGATAAATGTGGAAAAAAAAAAGCCGGATGACTTACCATACGGAAAACGATCGAGCCACTCGTTTCTCGTTGCAAAGCCTCTCGAGCCGCTATCAATCGGTCTTTCAACTTTACTTTTTATTTTATTAAACAAATGTCTTCAGCATATGTTACTGGTAGCAAGTGGGCCGGCATTTGAGGAGCCGCATTAGCCGAGCGGTTACGCAATCGTCGAAGGAAACACGTGAAATATCGGATCGTTACAGCGTTAGCTGAGATACCATGGCCATAAGTGCAATTGCGAATTCGCGCGTTCGATCCAATTTCTAACGGCGAAAATAACGATCTCCGAATCCCGATGGCTATAAACAGCCCGCCTAACGATATCGCAGAGAGACAGGAGTACCGCGGGAAGGAGCTCGGCGTTAACTCGTATGAATTCTTGAGAGGGGGTTGCGCGAGTTTGATATATACATATATATATATATACGCGAGGTAAAAAAAAATAAAAGTGAACGCCCCGGGGTGAGCGTAACGCCATAAGCGTTATCAATTTTTCTCCGCGCGGACGCGAGAGCCACGCTCGCGGAGCAACGTCGGTTAGTTATCCGGACGTGGCTACTTAACAACGAGGGCTTTTACGTATGGCGCGTATTGCCGGTACAGTGTGCATGCGCGACTCGTGAACGTACGGCTCCCGCGATTCGCTCGTATACCGTACCTGTGCACAGTCGGCCCGTGTGCACGAGAGACATCGTGGCGCACTTTAGTGCACACTATTACCGAGGGACGATGGCGCATACCGGAGCGTATCAATTAGATTGGAGGATTTATTCGCATTATCAGCGGGCGAGCTCGGTCCGTGCACAAAGTTGCGTATCCCTCTTGCGTGCCCCCTTATGTGCGGCTATGTGGCTTCGAGCTTCGTGCGCATAGACATACGCATACGTATCGCATATATCGCCAGCATAAACAAGAAACACGGACGGGCGGCCGATGGCGAGTCCGCCAGCTCGAACGCTGCTAATATTCTTAAGGGAGGAGTCCGTTGATTTGGAAAATATCGCGTTTCACTCCTTTTCATCGGTAAAAAAAAATCATCTTGATCGTCGCCGATCAAGAGAAGTTGAAATAAAAAAGAAACTCATTATGTTTGCCGGAAATCGTTGAAACCCCCTTCAAGGAAATTTGCAATGTCCTGAATAAATAATAATGTTTCAGTAGTAGTGAGTGTGTATTTATTAACAATACATACTATGCATTAACGACCGTTACAGTTTTTAAAACATTTATACATTTATACATTTGTAATTGCATCACACAATGTCAAGGGGCCATCGACCGAAGTTCTTCGGCGCAAAGTGTTTCATTTAAACGTAAATCTCCGAAAGTGCCATATTCTTTGTGTAGATCCTTAGGTAAAGGAACGTGGTGTGTTTTCAATTTTTCTTTAGTACTTTCTAATTTATTGACAATGGCCGCAACCTCGTGAAAATTGTCCTGCGACGCATAAGTCCACTGTCGAGAGCACCTGAAACAACCGCGTCGCCAGAGAGGACGACGCCGTACGACGAGATGTGCAATGAGAACGAACGCGCGGTATATGTCTAAGCAAAGCGCGAGTACCGACGAGCGGGTGAGAGAGAGAGAGAGAGAGGTAGGAGCGTGTGCGAAGGTATGCAATCATGTAATTTGCCGGGGCATGTCCATGGGACGTCGTAGAGAGGCGCTCGCAGGTAGACACATTCGCAACGGTCATTTGTGCCCGTGCCTGGGCACATCGGCATCGATGGAGCCAGGGCGTAGCGCCTCGTACCGGAACAACGTCCACCGCAATTCGACATCGGCGCAGGTTAATACAAAAGCATTAACTTCCAACGTCCCGAGTTGATCGTGGCCACGCGACTTGCGCGCCACTGCCATTCTCCACGAAACCGCTGCCTTTAGGATCGGACACTTTTTCGTTCGAACAAGGATTTCGCAGCCGCGGAATGAGTGACTCGGCAGTAAAGTCAGATTTAAATCCGATTAACTCTCGGCGGAATTATTTATTAATTTATTTGTACACACGGTCCTTGGTGGTACGTACTTCGCGGAGCGGAGAGTATGTTACTTATGGAAGTGAATAAATATATCAAACGGCGAGCAGGTTACCACGACGGAGAGGAGTGTGCAGCAAGGGGTATCATAATTTACCGTCATAGTTGAGTCATGCAGTGCTTATCCTCGGAATATGTGTACATAGAGTACTGTACATGGTACAAGTACGCGGATATATCATTGGCGCGACTTCGAAAGGGCGTATTATGTATTCCCGTACACGTACGATTACGCCCTTGTAGCGTAACTATAGTGCGGACGATCGAAATCCACTTAGGACAAGCAAGGTAGGTTAAGAGTTGGAAATATTACGAGGTTCATGCATAATTAATTGCGGGTTGTACATTAAAATCTCAGTTTTCGAGCAGAATTGTCGTCGTACCAGAAATATGTTACTTCCGGTTTGAAAATCTCATTCTTCGACCGGAAGTGACGTATTTCCGATCGATTAATGAGACCTTCGAACAATCGGGTTCGATGGGCCTTTAGGGGAACCGTCTATATTCGTAAAAATTGGGAGAAACAAGCAAACAAATAAACAAATTTCCAAAATGTATATAATTTCGTTAGGGGTCTTTCTTTTATCAGAAAAAAAAAAAAATTTGCTTATAATAAACCAGACCGAAATAAATTCTATTCCATGAAGAAAAATTCAACCACTAGAAAATTCAGCACATAAAGTGGATTAAATACCATTTCACCGAATAAATTGAATTGTGAAATTTAGCTCATCGAATGAAATTTATTTCATTAAAACGCCTACATTTCCTTGTGGTTAAATTTTAGCTCGTGAAATGGATTTTATTCAATTTCATGACCTAAATTCTCTACCGGTTGAATTTTATCTCGCCGAATGAAAATTTATCTTTTGCCTTGTCTTCTCGTACTACGGCATTGTATTCAGCGGGCAGAAGATTCTCGGTTTCAGACGAATGTGCTGCTGACCAGCGTCCCATTACCGGGAGAGTATCGCGTGCTTTTCCCTGGAAGTCTCGGGGCGACCCTGTCCCATCGTTGAGGAGACCATACGGCTCCGCCGCCGCGACTCCTGTCACTTTGTGTTCTCGATGTCATTTTATTTTCAATCGTGCAATGCCGTCGAGTGGCTGGCGCTCTTTTGCCCCTCATGACCACCGTCGGTGGACACGAACTTTGCCGACTTCCGTCAAAGACTCTCTCCCCGCAATGCGGTATCATTGTAATATCATACGTGTAACACGCGCCGTCGCTGTCCTCTCCGATTACCCTGCATCTCTCTATTTACCACAAATCTGATGCTCCATCTTCCAAATGTCAAGGTACACAGTATTTAAAAATGCCAATAACGCAAGTAATAATAATAATAATAATAATAATAAATGCTCGAAGAACGTAATGTAAAAATGATTTCCCAAACTCGGGAGTCGTATATTTTATGATAAATATCGAGGCTCACCCCTCGACGATTCTGCGTGTGCGTGGCACCGACGCGGGCGGAGAGCACTCGAGCGTGAGATGCGTTGCGAGCGAGAAACGCAAAAATATCCCAGGGTTCACGAATCCATTGACAAAGTGTGCGAACCTATATCTACATACATACACACACACACACACACACACACACACACACACACACACACACACACACACACACACACACACACACACACACACACAGACGCACGCACATACGAAAGGCCGATGGTATGAACGCGAAGGTGTATAGAGACCGACGAGAGTCGGCAGGAAGCGATTTGCGTTGTATCTGCTCGTTTTTCTCCGTCCCTCTGTCTCTCGTCCTCCCGTCCGGCAGCAAGCACAATACTATCGGTGACTCATCCGCGCTCACTGCGTGTTCGACTATTCCGCGGAATGGACTCTAAAAAAAAAAAAAAAAAAAAAAAGAAGAAAAAACCCCCCGATGAATTTACTCCGATACCGTCCGCCGATCCGCTGCCGCGGATCGGCGAGGCCGGACACGTGTCTGATGTGCGACGACTGCGACACAGAGCTCGGCGATAATTAAATAAAGTAATTCGCTTCCGATTTATCGAAGTCGCGCATCGATGTAGTTTATGACTTCCTGTTAGTCTGCGCTGCCGTACATCTCCGGCGGTTCGCTCCTTCGCGTGTATCACTGAACGCAGCCGCGTGTACGTACAGATTACCATAGACCCCGAGGATGATCGATACCCTCGGTATCCGTGAGTAATTATGGCCGAGAGAGAGAGAGAGAGAGAGAGAGAGCGAGAGAGCGAGAGAGTAAAACGGGAGGTAGCCGGGAATCGGTGAGGATGCAGCGCGGGAGGGTGGTGGTTTCGCGCTGAAAGCAAAGCGGGCGAGCGCACAGTAACATCTAACCGTGCATAGTACACATATAAAGAGCAAAGTAAAGGGGGGTACCTGCGGTTACGGGCGCGTTGTTGCGGTTAAAGCCCGTAACACGTCGGGTCCGACGAATGCACCGGCCGCCGCCGCCGCCGCCGCCGCCGCTTCTTAACTGCCCAGAAGCAAACGCAGAAGCAGCAACCAGCGGCATCAGAAGCACCAGAGCTCGGCGCGTAGATACCGAAGATACCCGGCACATCGCCGCGGCATATCGACCGATGATAATCGGAAGGGCGTATGCGGACACCGTTTTGCACGCCGAATGTCGCTCGATTCGCCCCTCTGTCTCTCAGCTATCGACGCGCGTCCATAGATGTATATACTCGTTTGGTGGTAATGGTGGCTGCCGATATTCCATCGATGATCTCTGTTATATGTATATATATATTATAAGGGGTATATATACGCATTTATAATATATACGCCGAGACAACCAGCGGCCAATTATTAGGCTGAGACACGACCGCAGAACTTCGATAGTCCCGAACAACTCGGAACTCGATGCCCACGATCGGTTTTAACTCGCTGAGCGAGCTCCAAGTCGGAGTTGCTTCATCTATACGTAACGTGTATTATTATATGTGTGTATTTATGTCTTGTGAATTCTGCTCCGACTACGGGCGATGGGAGTTTTCAGAGAGTTCAGTCCAAGTCCTGTTTGGGCTATCGGCCTCGAGAGCGGCAACGCTCAATCACCGAAAGATCCTGTGGACTATACAAGCGATTTTTTTTTTACGATGTCTAAATCCAACTGAATTTATCTCATTTTATTTTTAGTGTCTGTGTGCATTTCTTTTTTTTTTTTTTTTACGAACCGTATCTTTAACTTAAAAAAAAAGTATAAAATTTGTAGGAAAAAGATGTCGTTAAAAGTTTTTCTTTGCTGTTTAGAGTAATAGACATATCGTAAGTTTTTGTGACGGAAAATGCTCCGCGTCCTTGCGGTTACCGCCGAGAACGCGGCAGGATCGCGATTGTCAGTTCTTTCTTTAATTCTTTATTTTATTTGTTTCTTTGTTTAACTTCATTGTATCGGATCGCTTTTATAACAGCGACTGTCGTTCGAGTCCTTGGACAATCCAACTGCTGGATATCGACAATTAACGACCATCGAGAGAGAAGAATAGTTTAGCTGTGGGAGAAAATCGGTGCAGCGTGGCCGTTCGAACCTTCGTTGAAAATCGATTTGTCGCGCTCTCGCGTCGCCTTGCCGCGTCGTCGTTGCGCCGCGTTCGCGATTGCAACGTGAAATTTCCTCGCGGGCGATATCCATCGATAACGTCGCTCGGACCCGCCTCGGAAATAGCCTCGGCAAATATCGCATTAACAAATATCTCACCGAGTCTCTTTATCCTAATCGACATATTTACGATCATACAATTGCAGAATTATCTCGATAAAAAAAAAAAAAAAAAAAAAAGGCAAATCTCGCTCTATAATCCGCGCGACAGGGAGAGAGAGAGCTCTTATCAGCGGAGTCGCGCAATAATGGTAAATCGACAGTAAAATTGTACCCAAGAGTGGAAACGTCGCTCGGCTGATATATACGTTTTTTTTGTTGTTGTTTTTTGTTATTCCTTCTTTTTTTTTTCTCGAAATAATAGAGATAACACGAGAATTTGCTGGCAATAATATGGCAATGCTGTCTGGCGAGATAAGGCCGGGAACGTGTAACGGTCCAGACAGTATCTCTCCGGTCTCCTCGCGCGTATAGTAGCTATCGATAATCCGGCGAGTTTCCCGTCCGAGTGCTCTCCGTGTTTATCCGCTGCTCGACTACAGCCTGCCGCCATCTGTGCTCTCCCAGTGCGAACGAACTTCTCGCAATGTGCGCTATACGCCACACACGTTACCGTGGCACGGATGTGTGTGTGTGTGCGCGCGCGCGCGCGCGCGCGCGCGTATCGCCGGGTACACAGGTGTGCGTCGCCGTGCGGAGTCTGCTCCATCGGCCATGTGGTATATCGATATCTGCGGATATGCGATATTTTGCTTTCACGGTAGAGTATATATCCCGTTCGCGAAACCCGGCGGCAAAGCTCGCTTTTCATTCGCTCGTTCTCTCCTCCGTCCCGTTGCCGGCACGCATCGCGCTATCGATAGGCGGCTCGCGCTAGATTAACGCCGCCGGAGGGTCTCGTTAATGCGTGGAAAGAGTCAAACGAAGAGGAAAAACAGAAAAGAAAAAACATCGGCCAAGAAACGCGTACACTTCATGGACCGATTAATAATCACAATTAAAAGAGCGCCGCACCCATCGGCGAATCGTCCCGCGGTCCGGCGTACAGCGACGGAGTACTGCGTTTTACTGTGTACGCGTTGAAAAAAAGGTTCGTTTCGCCGCGTACGTGAGGCGCACGAGTTACACCGTCGGGCACGAGTTACACGTCCGCGCGCGGACGGGGACCGAACGCGGATTTATTAATTCAATTTGCCAATGTGCCGCGCGGATACTCTCTCGCTCTTCCGATATCTCCCGATCGGTTATTAATAGTGGAAGGAGGCGAAAGAGGAAGGAGAACATCTGCTCGATCTTGTACTCCGTAACTTTTACCATGATCTTTTATTTTCATTCTTGCTCTTCGTGCCCGACGACGTCTCTTGCCTTGCGCAATTTCTCTCTAGACCATAATCCTTTAACCACTTTCCTTCGTCCTGAAACCGGACGATAATTCTTCCGCGTGCGTTCTCTCGGCGCAAGTCGGCGGGAATCCACGCGTGGGCGGTTAGTTTATGAGGTATGGATCGTCAACGCGTTAAGTTGGAACGGGAGCTTCGGAACACGCGTTGTTGCTTATCGGGCATGGAGCGAGAATTCCTCGAGTTACGTTCGCTCGTGCATTATAATGCCACGGAGTGGACAATGATTTTTGTATTTATTCTTTCTTGCCCACTAATTTCATGGCTCACGCCTTACGACACCGGAACAATGATCGAGAAAAGCCCTCGGTCGCTCGGATTCCATCGTACGATTACATGACTCCGAGTTTAGAGATTAATTGCCGTCAACCCCCTCGAATATTCGGCGTGACGCCGCTCGCTGCCACCGTCGACTATGCGCGAATCCCCCGCGAAACCGTGACCAGACTCAAATCGTCAACGCTCCCGCGAGGGGAAAAGCCTCCCGGCCTAAGTGGGATACTCTCCGAAGTTTTTTAAATTCAACGAATTAAGCTCCGAGCTTTTTCTTTCAGCATCCGCCTCGTTGGTTAGTAATTGCCCCGAGCGTCTGCATCCAATTCGTGCCTTCTCTCTATGTTTTTTTGCCTCTCATTCCGATCTCTCGCCCACCCGCTCTCCCGCTCAACCCCCGATCTATGACGAATGGCCCGTTATGCATGCGCTATCCGCACTCAGGTTTTTGAATTTTCGGTGCGAGAAACGGGGGGGGGGGGGGGGCGGGGGGTCGTCCGACTGGGAGAGAGGATGGGCCGCGCGGCATGGATGGAGAGACGCGGACCAAGGGTGCCCGGACGACCGAAGGGGGTGGCAGATTGATCCGTCACGGAGCCGCGAGCACAATCACCCCCATTAGACATTATGTGCCTCTCTGGAGCGGCCAACGTGGTACATACCTACATGTACGTTGCCTACGGGGAAAGCACACGCATACGCGCGTGTATCAGAGGGTGTTACGTTGCTGCGCTGTTGATGCTGTTGCTTCTCTCTGCTGCTGCCGCCGCCGCTGCTGCTGCTGCTGCCGCCGCTGCTTGCGGTGTATATACCACTGCGACTGGTTCGCGTATCGGGCCAGGAGGCGAAATGCATCCGGTCTATCCCTCTTGGTTTCCCATCGTTTACCTCCCTCTGCGTTACTCCCTCGGTGTTCCGGACTCTGCTCTGTGCATCGCTACTGAGCTTTCCCGCTAACAGCAACTCTCCGACGTGAGGGTGAGTGAGGTCCAGGGCCTTTTCCCACCCGAGCACTACTGACGCTGCCCCGACTGAGCTATGTTTCTCGGGCTGATCTACCGTACTGCGACTATAGCGTCGCGTTGCATCAGGCACCCCCCGCCCCCCCCTCCCCAAAACGGCTTTCCAACCCCTTTGGCTTCCGAAATAGGATACAGTTTGTATTTAAGCGACTGTGCAACCCGCAAACTTCGGATAACGGCGCAGAGTGTCAGTCGAATGGCGAGTTGTGTGTACTTCCATTGACATGGAAAAACGAGACAGGTTCTTTGTATTTACGGCCAGGAGGCTCTGCCAACTTCCAGACGAGGCTGATTCCGATGCTTCGGGGATGCTCGCGAATCCGGCGATCGCTCGAATTGTGGGCGAATATTTTGCGCGACTTTCGGAAATCTGATTGATCGTAGAAGCAGAGGCAAAACGGAATCCTGCACAGTAATGAATAATTTCGTAAAATCGGAATTGGGAAATTTCGTAAAAATGATTTTGTTAAACAAGTGACAAACTTGCTTGTCATTTCTTTGAATATACGAACCTGTTCTTTTATTTTCTGTATCATTGACAATTTTAGTTTGTACTTTTCTTTGTAAAACTAGAAAGTTAACAAATAAAAAATTGTGGACGTTTGTGGACAATAATTTGTTGTAAAAAGTATACATTTTTTTTTTACTGTGTGGAGCAAAACTGACAATGTTTATACATTGTTATACAAACCCTACGGAAAATCGAGGGTGCTATTTGGTTTCCGAATAATTCGATTCACCGCCCGATAAGCCGTCAGCCGAGCCTTTCCCAAATTGCACAAAAAATATATCCCGTTGAAGCTCAATGTTCGTGCAACAGCGGAAAGCATTTTTCGCCCGGGTAAGGTTAACGGATCTCGAAACTCCGTGAGAGCTGGCCACGGAGGGAATAATACTTTGTTTCGGTGTAGTTGCCAGCCGCGTATGTTAAAGAGAAGTACTGTATGCGCGAAACGAAACGACACGAGACTGTCGAGCGAACTGGCGACACGCAGCGTTGCTCACCATTTCCCGCGAGCGCGTACCCGAAGCCACCCACGTAGCCCGACGCTCGTTTGTCATCCGACAAATAGCCTTCCACGAGTAGCGCCGCTGCATCCACCGCCGCTAGTCGAAGAGTCACATCGCATGTGCGCCTCATGCGTGTGCGCGCCTCTTCTCTTCATCCCATGTCGATCCTTCAAGAGGACCGAGCTTGCTGCCGCTCCGCAAAAGCTCATCGCACCCCGTTCGCGAGGTGGCGCGTTTCCCGGGATTATTATAAACTCAAACAAGCGCACGCTCTTTTTATTGTCCACTTATCATTCGTCGTTGATGAAGTTACAGTCGTACACTGCGCGTCGCTCGTCAGAGTCACGCACGTGTGCTCTCAGGCCAGAGCCCTCAGATCTTCTCGACGCGGTAGTTTCGGCAGAGAGCTCGTTGGATGGAATGGAAACGAGAGGACCAAAGAGACGCTTACTTGCGTCATCGGCAAAGACCCCGCGAGATTTTACGCCGATCTTCAAGATCGAATGTTAACGCGCGCGCAAAAATGAATCTCGCTGCTCGCCTCACGAGTCAAAAATCATCCCCTGTCTCCGTGGTCTCTCGCTCTTTTCCCGTCGCGTCTCTCCGCCCGAGCTTTTCTCATCTTTGTCTTTTTGTTCGTATTCTCGTGCGGGCGTGGCGTACGTGACGGTGTCGTGAAAGCAAGCGTTACCAATGCGGGGTGAGCATGAGGTTCCAGGCATGGCACCGGCGAAAGGAAGAGGAGAAGGTGGAGGATCGTTGGGGGGGTTGGGAACGCGAGAGCTTCGTGCCAAACCGCGTGCCATCTCGCTCCCCCGGGTCGCTCCTGCCTGGAGGATGTAGACAGGGAGAGGTCGACGAGAGTGCGATAACGTTGAGGGAACGTGGGGAGGGGGATCAGAGAGAAAGGAAGAAGAGGACGAAAGGAGGAAAAGAGGCCGGAATCACGTAGGGGTGGAAAATTCAGGAAGTAAGAGGAGGGGGAGCGGCTGGTAGACTCTGAGGTCTTCGTCGTCGTCGTCGTCGTCGTCGTCGTCGTCGTCGTCGTCGTCGTCGAGGTGAGATGAATAAATAAGAGGGTTTTGAAAGGAGAAGAGCTTCGCGGTTGCCCACACCGCCGCGTATCCTGGCCAAGCTTTCGCTCTCCCGGCTTGGCACTACCCCATGCCGAGGCTCTCCCATCCCTCGGGGTGGTTATTACGCGGCGTCACGCGATGATGTATCCGCGCTGGTTCAGATTGTCTCCACGAGATGGGACCACCGAGCGTGAAATATGCACGACCCCCACAGTTAAACCCCCTTGAGAGAGCGAGACCGCGAGGCCGGGCCGGCCATCCCCTTAGTCACGACATCGCCACCTCGAAGACGCCATCCCCTGTTCGACGCTCGCCGAGCTTCGTTCCTTCTCCCGCTCCGAGAGCCGACCGAGACGACGATTCGATATTATGTATAGACGGGCATTCACGGACGGGAGAGCCACGTGGATTATTACACGCTTCGTCCAAAGGGACTACGAGATTTCTTCTTGAACAAAAAAAAAAAAAAATTATAAAAAGAAAAGCTTTGTAACTTCTGTACGGGGTTTTTCGCGCAGAGGGGACGAATTCAGCTTTGTTCCACGAAACGCTTTCAAGCTGAGAACTATTTTTCATCAATACCAAAAAGGTATTGACATACATGAGCCATTGCCATGAACTTTTTCTTTAACTTTCGGCACGATTGGCGCTTTTCGTGAACGACTTCCGGTTCGAGCCACCTTTGGATGCACAGTATAAAACAACAATTTCGTTAAAGCGGAATACAAAGTTTCGAAAAAATCATTTTGTCAAATAAGTGACAAACACTTTTGTTCAGGTTTTGAATATACGAACCTGTCAATTTATTTCCCGCGTCATTAACAATTTTAGTTTTTGTACTTTTGTTTGTCAAAATTAACAAATAAAAAATCATGGACGTTTGTGGACAGTAAATAGTCGTAAAGAGTACAAACAATTTTTACTGTGCAGCCAATCAGCGCCCGTAAAAAGATTGTCTAATATATTCTAAGAGTTTTCATTTCTTTTGCACGGAACAGATCGATCAACGCAGCCAGAAAAAAAAAAGTTTATTGATCGTCAATAAAATCGTATATTAGAATATTTTTATTTGAATTAATGAAATTTTTATTTGACTCAAGGATATTTTTCCTTGATTCAAGTAATTATTAGATAAAATTTATTAGATTTCAATGAAACTCTATGAAACCCATATTTAAATAAGCAATTTTATTTGCTCCAAATAAATTTTATTTGGTTTGAATAAATTTTTTTTCTGGATGACGTACGGGCCGAGCGAGAGCAAGAGCAGAGGGAGGTTTTTTTTTGTTGTTTCTAAAATATTGCGGAGAAGAAAAGCACGCGAATTTTTTCGTTGTAGAGTCAATTCGCGTACCGGCCCTCGCGACGCTGCGACGCGAAGCATTAAGGGTTCTATTTTTCGTCGATGTAGCAATAATTTCCATATATATATATGCGGGTGTATACGGGGTACAGTGACGGGGCATAGATCATGCAAGGGCCCGGACGCTGGCGGCACGCGGCAGCACGTGCCTGTCCTAGATCCGGTGTACCCTTCTCTCGGCTACGCACTACACGCTCCGAACTCTCTCCGTTCGCTCGACGTTCCTGGGCCGATCCCTTCGCGCATTGTTACATTAGCCTCGTGTCCAGATATTCCACCCACCGCAAACGACAAACCACTCAAGTGTGTCCTCCGCTCTCCGGGCTCGGGAACATCCCTTGCGGCGTGCCGCACGGCCCGGTAACCCTTCCTCGATTCCATTAACAAAGCTCTATTCATATGGAATAAGTAGTATCGTCGACTATGGCCCGTCCCATCGGCGAGTATTTTCCCCATTCACCGCAAAACGGAGCGATCTGAGCTGCTAACGTTATCGTCATAGAGACGCCCATTTGTAACGTCGATGATAACGGCACAAAATTCGTGAAGGGGCAAATATTGAATTCGCATGAAAAAGGCATCGAACTGATCGACTTAAAGGCTAGCGGGGTGAAACGGACCAGCTTCGTTTCGTGCGAGAATTTTTTTTTCATAACATCTTTGAATGATGCGGGGCAGAATGGTCCCCTTTACCCCGCTCTTCGGTGCTTCATACAGCGAGTGTACGAGCTGATTTCAACGAGACTGTATCGCACGGGACGAGCGTTACTTGGATGAAAAACCAAACACAAACAGTAGACAGCCCGCGAGTGTAGAGAAGGGGTATGAAACGATTATACATTCATTCGCACGACTCAGTGTCCTGCAAGGCTCGCGATGGTCAAGTTCTGTAAATGAGTATCTTTCGGGAACATTTGCAATTTATTAATTTCGAAGAACTAAAAAAAACAATTTTAAAAAATATCAGAGTGTTTAATGTGACGACGGACAAGTGCGAGGATACGCGGCATAATGTCTGTGGTGATAAATTGTTCTATTCCTTGGGACGGAAGTCGAGAAAAATTCGAGCCGCAGGTCGTGCTGTTCAGTGAGTAGCAAAAATAAAAACAAAAAAAAAATGTATAATTTTTAATATTTGTTTGTCCGAGAAAGTCGATAACAGAAGCTTCGACGCTCAAAAAAAATAAAATAAAATAAATAAAAAAAAAAAAAAATCTCCGAGTTGATCGATGGCACTTTGCCGTTGAAATAGCGAAGCGAATGTAAAGTAATAGCATTGATAGGTCGATGAAAAGCTCGAGTCATTTGTCAACCCGCATGTTGCCGCGAAGAGTCGAAAGAACCCACCGGTTCTCGTGAAACTCCTCGCGTATTGCTTCGCGTTTCTCTCGACAGTGGAGAGCGACGAGAATTCGCGAGAAGGATATCGCACAGTATAAGTAACGAGACGAGGGATGGAACGTAATAATATTATGATCCCGCGGCCTTTTGAGTCCCGTGAGACGAGGGAGGGTTGAGTGTTTGACATTTAACATTTCCCCGCGGGATAGCCGCCGCGCTGCTACATTCTACACACACACACACACACACACACACACACATACATCCAGCAGCGATTTCGCCTGGGCTTTTAGCTCGCAAACGTTACTCCTGAATTCTCGGTTTTGCGGGCGTCGTCTGGAGACACTAATTAATTTCTTTTCTCAAAATAATTGGACCATTTTCAGATACCATTGTGACAATTTATTACTGTTTTATCATTCTTCGTTACTAATTTGTATTCTCGGTTTTGCCGTGCTTCGTTCGGAGACACTAATTAATTTCTATTCTTACAATAATTGGACCATTTATTATCGTTTTGTCGTTCTTTATTATTAATTTGTGCATCACATATTCGTACTCATGAGCGGTGGCTTTTCCACAACGATAAAACGCAGCTCTTTAAATCCAACAAACATTTCGCCTAATAACTGTACCATTAAAAAAAAAAAAAAAAAATATTCCATTTGTAGATAAGAAATGTTTGGTAAATCGAGAAACTTTGTTTTTTTCACTGCGCAGATTGAGCCGTGCGATGCTTTGTCGCCTGCGAATCTTGGCGCACTAATTTCGGGGCTTAAAAATCGGCCGCCGCGCAATGCGGAGGAGAGACCCGGAGATCTATCGTCGCTCTCGTTGCAATTTATTTTTGTATCAAGTGGTAGTGTCTAACTAGTTTGGCTCGGAACCGGGAGGCTCCACTACCGTCGGGCGCGCGAGAGAGACTCTTCTAAGAAAGTAAGGAAGGGTCCTTTTTGGACCAAGATTAACGATACTTTAGTACTGTTTTAAAGAGCCCGAGACCCACCGCCTCGTCCCTCTTTCCTTCCCGCTTCGGCACGTTGAAACCTCGGCTAAACCGAGGATTCTCGAAACAACCCCCGGCGAGCCGAAACAACCACCCTCGATACGATACCGGAGTGCTGCTACTGGAGTGGATGCTGCGCTCTCCTTCCCCCCCCCCCACCCCCTTCCTCTTTTCTCGGCCCGTGAAACCCTCTCGATTTTATAACGTACTCCGAAGAAGTCTACTAAGAGGGGAAAAAAAGGAGGCCCGCACAGCCCAATGAACATCGGCCGAGAGGATTTTACGATGGCGCTATAAAAGTTGCCAAGGAAAGTCAGAAATGTCCATCAAACGAGAAATGGAAAAAAAAAGTTCCGTCCTCATCGAATGAGATATATTAAATAAATCGAATCACTTCGTTTAACAGTATTTTTTTATTATATATAAAAAAAAAAAAAAACAGTAAATCGCTATGGAAAAAAATTAGTGAAGTCGAGAACGAATAATAATAATAATTTTTTTTTTTTAAACCGATGAGAATGAGGAAGCCGAGGCGCGTAAAAGGTGGAATGGTAGCCGAGTAAAACGAAAAGATCGAGTGAAGAGAAGGTCCTGATGGCAGAGAAACGCCGAAGTGGCGCGGGACTTTGAGGTCCCTCTCTCTGTATGGTTGCTCAGCGCTCGGGGGGTCTGTAAGGCGAACGACGTTGGCGCGAGTTCCCTATCCCTCTCGTCGGGGGTTGACTGCAAGGGCGCAGGGACTTGAATTGATTGCTTTCATTACGCAAAAAAAAAAAAAAAAAAAAAAAAAGAAAAGAAGGTCTTTCGCGCGCGCTCCTTCTCTCCTCTCTCGGAGAGCACGACGAGTAGCGGAGCCACGGGTATTTTTAACTTGTGCCGCGGTGGCGAATAAGTAAGTGCGCTATTTACATCAAATCTCGTAAGTTATCGCTGCCGCACGGCTGCCTCGTTCCTCTCTCCTCCTTTTTTTTTTGCCTCCTCCGTTGCCCCACTGCCATCAGCGTGCAGCCTCTCACTCCGCCTCATCCTCCCGGTCCGCTGTACCGGCGAATAATGTCGTCGACTAAATCTTCCGACGGCGATGGCCCCACTCGAGCCACTCGGAGACATTAGCCGACTGGGATAATTGCGTCTCACTCGCTGATGTCCCCGCTGCTGATGTTCTCTCGGTGTAGTTGCACTATACGTCTCGTCGTACTCGACCGGCAAACTTTAATGCGAACGCCCGTAACCGTCTTCGACATCGCGGTACGACGGAGCCACCGGACGTTATCTCCCATAATTTCCCGCTTTTTCGCCGAGGTTCTCGTCATTCTTTTTACTTCTGTCACCGAACAGATGCGACATACCTCGAAGCCCTCACGGATAAGAGAGCCACATCCCATTATCCGAATCTCGTACTCACCTAATCCGTCATCCCTCAGCGCCAAATCATCGCGCGTCAGTTTTCTTTTTTTTTTTCTGTTCTCCATCGAGAATCCAAGCTTCAACGAGACCCCGAGGATCTTCGAAACCATCGCAGTTTACCGCTACGTTTCCGAGGACAAAACCCACACGACAAAACCTTACCGTTATCCCCGCCAGAGCCGTGGTCGTTCAATTTAGCATACGTCCTCTTCGACTCCGGGACTCTTCGATCTTCGGTTCCCTATATGACAAATGAGATTAATGCGTTGGGCTCCTGGACGAAGAGCGGAGGGGGCGAATTGTGGCAGGAAAGTGAGCGACGCTGGATTAGGAAGGATAGGAGTTCGAGATCGAGCCGCTCGCTCCGTCTCTCCCTCGGCGAGGGCACTGATTAGGTAGCCTCACCGAGAGACGGACGGAGAGAGAATCCCCGCGATGCCGGTGCAGCACTCGAGTCTCTCGGTGATCGATGCACACACTCCGGGATAGACCCGATTCCGTCCTCGTCCATACGCCTCTCGCTCCATTATTTCCCCGACTACGTCCCGCTCTCGCGACCTCATCTGCATCTGGCCAGCCCGATGGCTCACCGACTCTCTCCATTTACCCAGCGCGCGGATCCCGCAGGGCAAAGCTGACCGGCTTGCCGCCCATCGAGCGGCCAGATATCGCGGTAACCCGGTCAATTTCATCGAGTGGAGTTGCTCCACGCTGCGACTCCCGCATCGGGCCTCCCTCGTCCTCGACCTCGTCGTACCACGAGCGTGTCCATATGCTCCGCCGTGTGGAGAACACCGGGTTCCCGGGCGACCCTATTCGCCGAACGCCCGAACGTCCGACACAGATACACGCACACATACTGACGATGACTATGTGCAACTATACCAGCCACCGGTGCAATCATGTTGGGACATATTGCCCGTCAACGCGCACAGAGCTCCTCGTTCGTTTACGCAAATGATATGCCAAAGCGGTAATCTCGGGAGATATCCACCGGTAGATCCTCGAGAGATTAAGGCCTCTCAGGAGTTTCCTATGGTCATATATACATACATGTATCTATATATGTACATCGCGAACGGAACCGTGTATTGGGCTTCGATGGTATCGGCTGTTGTTACCGTCCGTTGCGTCCCACGCGCCTTTAGTCGCCGTCGAGATAGTTACCAATGAGATCGAACGGAAATTCATTTTATGAAGATTTACCGCCCTCGTTATATCACTACTATTGACTTTGCTCTCGCGCTATAACCGTCGATCCACTCGCTCCGGGCATTTGCATAAACGCTGGACGACGCTAGAAATCGACATCTCGGGACGGTGGTGGGTGTGCGCTGAAATTATCCGATCGGCAGTGGTCCGCTCGAGTGAATTTCTATTTTTGTCACGAAAATTTCGCAAGAAAGATCCATTCGGAATTGCGCCGATATTGTAGTTTAAATGGGCGATCCAGAGGTCAATGAACCCGAGTGAGCTCTGGTCACCTTCGTCACACGTTCCTACATCTCGCATTCCCATATCCTGCGAGACGCGACTGTGGATCGAGAGTGTCGGAGCTTTTTTTTTTTTTTTGTACACCGCGATATCCTTTCCCGCGTCTTCCCCTTCCACGGCGCGCTCTCGCCGATTCGCGTGTAGTGTAACGCGCGCAGGCCGGTTGCGTAAGGACATCTTAACATTTGACGACGAGGTGACTCGTCGCCGGATGGGAAGTGCATGTGGAAGAGAGAGGAGAAAAAGAGTTGGACTCCCGCGCGTATCTCACGTATCTAGTGTCTCGTTGGGACACAAGAACGGGCGGCGAGGGGAGAAGAGGCCAAGAGGCCGAGGAATCGGGATCTCGGTAACTTCGCTCTGCTCCGCTCTGCTCCGCTCCTTCCATCCCGTCCGCTTGCGTACAATCACTCGTCACCGGCGTAACGCAAGTGGAGTCGAAACCGAGAAAGAGAGAATTATCGCGAGGGTCGCACGACGGGTGGCGAGCGCAAAGGACGGCGGCGCAAAGTGCCGCGGGGGGAAAAGAGGAAGGACAGCGGAGCGCAGCAAGACTCGAATGCACTCGAATGTAAACCGGCCCTTGTGAGATTCGCGGCCCGTCGGCGGTCCCACCGACGCGCTCTCCGATGGCTGACCGCACCTTCCGGGCAATCCGGGTGCGATCCGACGTAGGCCTATCCCTCGCGGAGTTTATCCTCCGGGCCTGAGACGGGAACCGAGAACCCGAGGTATCTCTTTGCTTATGGTATCGGCAGCTCGTTCCCGCCAATCGACGCACTTCTCGTCGATGCGGCCGCTCCGACGTTCCCTACTCTGTGTTCCCAGCTCGGACGTCGATCGTCGAAAGCCCGCGAGCCTCTTTGCACCGCCGTGCGACATATCTCTCTCTCTCTCTCGAAGGACCGAGCGAGACGAAAGGCAAACCGGAATCAGAAACTTCGTCGGTGGACGGTGAATAGAGAATCTCAGTATCGTAATTAAGAGGCCGGAGTCGAGGTGTGCAGTGCGGAGGATCGCGATTCGAGACACCGAAGTGATCGACCCAACGACGGGATGAAAAGTAAATCGAGTCTTGGCTCGCGCACGAGCAACCAGTGAAAATACTTCGGAATCGAAGAGGAGATAAGGGGAAGGGAATAGAGAAGAAAAAGAAAGAAAAACAAAAGCCGCAGGAAAAAGTGGTACCAAACGTGCCAGCGGCTTTCTCCCCGCAGAGCGACCTCAGCGGAGAGAGGGGTAGTTCGGGATGCTGTGCGATGGACGGGGTGGTTGCAAGATAAAGGAAAAACATAGAGGATCGCGGAGCCGTTTGGGCCGCGAAGCTCTCACTCGGCATCCCCGACGCTTCATGAATAACCAGCAGGAGGAACGGTACGCGAATTCCATTGCTCACTCTCGTTCTCTCGCTCTCCCTCCCTCGAGCAAGCGCCGCTCCGCGTGATTTCGCGTGGGACTGTTGGCGGTAGACCAGCTGGCGAGCGTTTATTTCGCAACCTTTGCCCGCGCCCTCGCGCGCCACTGCCACACAACCGTCCGCCGCAGAGAGACACACAGGGACACAGAGAGCCGAGGTATAACGCCGTTCGCGACGGATCCCCGAAAGTCCGGACCGACGGGGGATGCCAATAACGAAGTTATCCCGCGCTCGCGGACGCTCGAAACAGTCGCCCCGGCAACCCGGGGACGACGTCGCGCCGCACCGTCGTCGCCGCCCCTAGATCGCGCCGGTCACGTGACCCGACCGCTCGACCAAACGGAATGCACGCTCGAGGGATGCTGGATGCCTCCGCCGAGGGTTGCTGGGCGTGGTTTCGAGCGTGGGGATGAAAGCTCGATTCCTCCCCGCCCCCTCCTCTCTCGCCCACCCCCTCTCCGCAAACCGGCTCGAGAACTTGCCGAAAGTCACGTGCCCACACACGACACGCAAAACTCGGGTGCTCCATGCTTCCGCGTAGTTGAGTTTGCTACGAGCGGTCAAGGCAGCAGCGCCAAACCGATTCCGTTCGCATCGCGACACTCTTTTTGCTTTTTTTTCTTCTCTCCACCGACGATCTCTTTCGCACGACCTTTTTTTTTTTGTTCCTCGGCTCTTCGTTAACGTAATCAGCTGTATCGGATTTCTGAGACAGAGAGATAGAGAGAGAGAGAGAGAGACCGTGTTCCCGCGCTCCTCGAGACCGTTACCGATCGGATTCCTCAGTCGCGATCGGGACGCCGATCGGCCCAGTGAAAAGAACCGCGGCTTCCGTCGAAGCCGTCGACGCTAGGGGATTTAACGGATCTACGGTTGTGCGAATCGTCGGAAGAGTGATCGGTGAGACTCCGCACAGGATAACCGAGCGTCGTTCATGGATTATATCCGGGTGTCGATGTTAACCTTCGGCGAATGATAAGGAGAGTGCGATACACAAACAAAATCATATCGAACAAATCCACCGGAGGATTTTAATAAACGCTCTGGATAATCGTTATCTGCGATGATTGATTTTGAATTTACGGACTGAACGGCGAATCAGTACAGCTGAGCGCGGCCATCGACGCGCAGTGCGACGGAACGCGGCTACCCTTCTGTCGGGTTACCGATAACACTCTCGGAGCTAACGACGCCCGCTATCACCGAGTGTTCGATAAAATGTGACGACAGTCCATCGGGTCGACAAGGGTCTCGTAGGAAAACGATTACGGGGTAATCCTTGCCCGGCGGGACAAGCAGCGTCGCTACCTCGATCGGCGAAAGTGGTGGAATTTCGATTCTGGCGTTACTTGCGCGCGAGTGTCATGACGTTTGTCCTGGATTTCGGTTTCATTACGAAAGTGAAAAGCGAGAATAAGTGAGTGCGGAACGAATGACGGGATCAGATGAGTCCGGGCCGAACGGCCGGGCGAAACCGCCGCCACCCGTCGCCCCTCACAAAGACACTCTTGATGACTGTCATTGTGAGAGCTCGCCATAGAGGCTCCCTTTGCTCTTGCTCCTCCGAGCTCCGTGTCCATAGCGTCAAACAAATCCCGTGAAAGGAAACGGCGACGGAGGTGTCGCCGGCAAAGGTACTCGGAGAGCGCGTAAAGAGGTCTTTATCGAAAGTCAATAGCGGCCAACCCACGCCGCAGGCTCGTCGATCTCTTCGGGACGCGTCTCGGAGGCTCCACGCCGAAGGGACAGCTGGGATTCTCACGGGGCCTGAAAGAGATCAGCAGCCGACGGCCGACGGGTCCACGGGAAGCTCGTCGTCGTCGTCGTCGCCGCGATGGACCTCAGCACGGCTTATCGATACAATCAAAACATGATGGAGTATTACACTTGTAAGATCACCTGATTTCTTTTTTTATTTAATTATCCATCGTATCTTCCATTGAATTATTGAAGACAGATTGAAGGCGTTCACTCAAGCTCGGATGAAACTTGTAAAGAGCTCTCATCTTGTTTTTTTTTAATCGTCTTCCATCGAAGCCGTTTCCGTTGATAAGACGAATCGAAAGTCCAAAACTATCAATCGTAGTCTAAATAAAAAAAAAAATTCATTCGACGCGCGCGAGGATACTTTTGCGTAAAATGGATTTTTTTTTTTGTCTATGTGCACACTGTAAAAATAAATTGTAAATTTAGTGAACTGGAACTTGAGATTTGCCAACGTTACTCACATTCATCGAACATTAATGTACTTTACTTGTAAAATAAAAATACCAGATATCAAGATTACAAATCTTTTGCTTGAAATTTACAAAAAATTTTCATGAAATATACAAAATGTACAGTTAAATCGCAACGCGCATGTGTTTGAAAGTGCAGAGACAGTTTATGTAAAAAAGCTTCCAATATTGTTCCGTAATTTTCAAAGTAAATTCTTTTACAGTGTACAATAAAAATTGGGAGAAACGAGGGTTAAAATTAGAATCGAATGCGCAATGATAAACGATAGGTCATTCTATTGTCACTCCGTGATGCCCAAGTTGGTTTCATTCTTTATTCCAGTGTATTTCAACGATGCGCGGCAGACTGTCCGCTCGCCGGAAATCTCTATTATATTTTTCCCAGATGAAATACGTCCCTGTTTTCCAAGAGAGATACCGCAGCGCGCTACAGAGTCGTGCGACTCGGGCCGTGTGTCACGAGTCACTGCAGCATATAAAAATTTGGGATACAAGTGACATCGGCGGGGGAGTTTACGTTTGCCAATAACCGATTCATTCTCCGTCGTGGCGTGTTTTGCACGGCATTGATAGCTTTAGCGACAGAGCTAGCAGTAAAATTCACAACGGTGAAACATCGATCGTGCAGGAGTTTTCGATCAAAAATAATGCATCACTCCCGAACGCACGAAAGTTTCCGAATGAAGAGACATCGAGAAACACGCCCGTGGCTCGTTTGCGGCGAGAGATATCGTGCGGATGACAAAACAAAAAACAAAAAGTATAACATAGAACGAAAGACGACGAGACAATGCGGTGAAGAGGCAGGGACGAGTGCTCGGCAAAGACAATCCATAGACGTGACGAGGAGACAAGCGAAAAATAAAAAAATAAGCGATGTATACGGCTGTCGATTGGTTCGAACCGCGGCACGTTATGACTTATGAGGCAACTACGACGCGGAGATTGTTGCGAAACAAGAAATTCATGGCCATTGTACCAGCAGCTGGCGACTTGCGCGGCCTAGCGGTACCTTTGTCTTTGGACAAAAACTTAGCCACACCGTGGGGGCGACGCGATACTCGTCATAGGATTGTTACCGAGTAGGAGTCGCCATTGCGGGAACAAGAAGTTTCCTCGGTCTATCGATACGGTTCTGTTCAGAACGGACGGCAAAAAATTTATATAAATATATAGAATGTAAGGTGTATATATATATATATATATATATATATATATATATATATATATATATATATATATAAAACATATAGAAAACATAGAATCTTTTCGTTATCGTCGTCGAAAGGCGGGGAGACGGAATGCAAGGAAATCGGGGCAGGCCTGAGAGGAATCACGGATAATCGAATGGTGTCAAAACCGCTCGACCAACCGGTCGAATGCCGTTTGAAAAATCTTAATAAAATCAGATCGACGATCCATACGGTGAGAATCTATCCGCCCGCTGACCGGAAGTAGTTCACACGGATCGGCAAGCAACCGGGTCGTCTTCTCGATTCCTCGTCGTCTTCCGAGGTCTCGCGGTAATCCTTCCGCCGCGAAGTTTTTGCCTTCCTGCCTCGCGGAAACGAATACGAAGAGGTCTCAACGGCGATTGATCCCAACGAGCCACAGCCTCCAAGCGTCCAGCTTTCGCACGTTCCCTATTATCGGCTCGAGCACGCCTCGACCGAGGAATCCGATCTGAAGGAATCCGTGCGGTCGTCATTGAGGATTCCACGATCGGAAGCAGGTCGATCGCCCGTCGATCGCCGATCGCCATCGCTGTTCCATTCGCCACTGGCGTTCCTCCGCTCTACAGTTATCTCCGTTTCTCTCCGTCGAAAATCTCCCAACCCCGAAGCTCCGTATCCGCCATTTACTTAAAATCAACGATTCCCAGCCGGACCTCGCGTTTTCCCGGGCCCTTCGACCTTTCGCCGCTCGGTCCTATTTTCCAGGAATTTCGTTAAAGGGGTTGAAAACTAAAGGTAGAGCCGCTCGCGTCGTCGAGCGGAGAGTGCGAGGCGAAGAGGCGATTGCAATAATAAGGGTAGTAATGTACCGACCGCCACCGCGGGGTAGGTTCTCGTTACCGCTGGCCACTTCTGCTTCTCCGCTCTCGCCGTTCTGCACTGTACGTGGCTTCCGTGTGTGTGTGCCTATATATATATATCCGGCAAAATCCAGCCAGTTCGCCATGGAGTTACCCAAGTGAGAGCCGGACCGGGGAGGTTGGGGTGGCTCGTAGCTGAGCGAAACGGGGGTGGTTCTGACCGAGCTGGACCCGAGCCCTCGTATAGTTGTGGTCAGCAGGCGTGACGGCGCGCGTAGGGTTCGAGAGCTCTGGCTCCTGCGCTATGTGTGCGCTTCTCCACTCTCGGTTCTCAATGCGACTGTATACTACGACACGATTGCGAGGGGGGGGGGCAGGAGGGGTTAGTATGGACCACTGTGTATACGCTTCGTACTTTGTCTCACTTGCCTCGACCGCCTCCGTTCGTGCATCGCCATCGTACACCACGGTTCTCCCTCCGTCCTATGGAAACTCCATGCGAATTCGCGTTCCAACGTCACGGAGCAACGGGGAATAGTGCGAGCCAGCGAACTCTCCAAACCCCCTCGAACCGGCGCGCTCCATGGGGGTTGGCAACCATAAACGCAGCCAGGATAGCGAGCGCTAGAGATCGAATTGATTTGCGACGACCGGAAGTACGTATCGTTTCTGGTAATGATCGCGGACTGCCCGTCGCATCATCGTCATTGTCTCGCTCTCTCGTCCCACCCCCGACCGGGAATGAGCGAAACGAGATACGACGAACGATGGACCCGCCAGTTTCCTGGACACACTGGTGTAGCTTGGCTTGTGTTACCGATACCCGGCGGGACGGCAGAGGAGAAAAAATATAAATTACGTAGGGCAGATATCGTGTTACGATTCTTCTCGATTTTCTTTTCTTATCTTTTTTTTTCCTTCCTTCGTCGTAGCTGGAGTCTGTACGGAATCGACGTAAGACCGCGAGGCAATCGTAGTTACGCAAGTGAGCACATACGGAAGAGCAAATCACTGTTTAAAAAAAAATTATACATGCACTGTGAAAATAACTTTGAAATTTAATGTACTGGAACTTAAAATTTTGCTCACGTTAGCTACATTGATCGAACGCTAATGTACCTTTAATGTAAATTTTAAAAACCAGATATTAAAATTACAAGTATTTTGCCTTTAATTCACAAGAAATGTCCTGCGAAATTGCAACGCACGTGCGTATGAAATTTCAGAAATCAGTTGATGTAAAAAAAAAAGTTTCGAACGCCGTTCATTAATTCTCAAACTATTTTTTTTTTTTTTTTTTTTTTTGCAATGCGAACGTAGCCACTTGATGAATGGGAAATTAGATTTAGGGAAGTGCTTTTTTTTTCCTCGGCAGAGTATAGAAGAGCAGGACAATTAACGGATGCAGGAGAGGAGCGCGTCGCGCCGGAGGCTGCGAGCGACACACCGGTTGTACCCGACGGGCTCGCTCGGTTGTCGTTGCCGAGGCGCACAGCATCATCGAATCGTCGGTGCACTGGCACGAAAGAGGGGACATATGTCGCGGCGGTTCGTGCCAGCACCCTCCATTACGATATTGGATCGAGTTATAGCGTTAGGCCGATTTTAATACACCCATTAAGCGATCGTGAAATAAAGCGGGGGTGTTTTGCACCCGGGCTGCTCACACTGCGAACCAGAGACCAGACGACCTGTCAGTGTACACACTCGACTGATTATTCGATTAAGGGATTCTAACAGGCGCCGTATTCTACTTCTCGCAAAATGAAACATTGACTCCCCCCCCGCCACGGCAGTGTTGCTATTATTTTCGCGCATCTATAGCTCGTCTAATGACTCGCCGACCGCTCGTACGATTCTCTCATTCAGAAGGCATTCGCATCTGTTTGATACCGGTGGGGTCATTATTGTCGCATTAAATTATCTCGAGGGCCTGTTGAGACGCCTCGTGCGCACCACTCCAGTCTCCTGTTTGCCCTGCACTGTTTGCTCGGGATGATCTACGTGTATTTAACATGTTACACGGAAGATCATATAATTAAACTGATCCTATAAATCAACAGGCCCTGTATGCGCTCATTTATCGTCACTAATAATAATAATAATAATAATAATAATAATAATAATAATAATAATAATAATACAATAAGACATTTAAAAAAAATTCTTTGTAACGTGACTTTCGATGTGAAAAGTTCAGTTTTCTATCGGAAGTGACGTGATACGAGAAACCGTCACTATCGGTTTAAAAATCTCAGTTTTTGATCGAAAGTGACTTTTTCCCGTACGATGTCACTTCAGAAATTACAGTGAACATTCAATAAGTGATAAGCTGCGCGACGATAAGGCCACATTTTTATTACTTGAACAAACCGAACCTAACCGAAGTCCGGACGCGAAGCACCAAATCGCCACTAATAATAAAATAATATTTGTCTTCAAGTTTGATAGGACTTATGTATTTATTTTACTATTAATAAGAGAAACGAATAGAATGCAAAGGAAAGGATAGTGGCGGTGTCTCCAGTGCAGGGAGAAGAGTTTTCCCGTTCGCCGCTGGCTCTCTTGAGATTCCAACACGGAGAATCCTTTCTTCGTCGCGGATTCCGCGGTGCTGTGCACCGCTCTCTTAGCTCCAGCTGTGTGTGTGTGTGTGTGTGTGTGCGTGTGTGTGTACACGTGTAGAAAGAGAGACGGGCTAATGTTCTATCGATTTCCATTTCCAGGCCATGGGGGAGTGAACCAGCTAGGCGGCGTCTTCGTGAACGGAAGGCCCCTACCGGATGTAGTGAGGCAGAGGATCGTCGAGCTGGCGCACAGCGGCGTCCGACCGTGTGACATTTCCAGACAGCTCAGGGTATCTCACGGCTGTGTATCCAAGATACTGTCGAGGTGAGTTGGTTCGTTCGTTCTGTGTTCGCGCACCTCGTACTCGCGAGATCACGCGGTATATCCGTTAACCCCGTTAAAACGAAATGGAGCTGAGAGTAGGTGACTCGACTCCTTGCAGCCTCGCTTCAATCTTCTCCTCCTCGACGCGTACGCGCATCCCTCCCATTGACATATTTCCTCGGCGGATTCCTCGCACTCTCGACTGCGTTATCTTCGCGTCGCTGTAGCTGTTGAGCGAGATATTGCCCGGTGAAAGCTCGTTGCCGGTTTCTTGCCCAAGATTTTTTAAATGTTTTTTTTTTTTTTTTATGAGCGATCGATGAAACGCATCCGTCAATGAACTCCGCACGAATTACTCGTCGAATACCGTCAGGTCTTTTCTTCTTTGCAGTGCATACGTTTCCTCGGCAACGGCCGGAAAAAAAATTTATTCGACGGACGCCCCGCAAGTCAACATGTATTTCGTTTAAATAAATATTTATTTGATTCAAATAAATATTTGTTTAAACCAGATAAATATTTATTTGCGGGTACCAGTCAAATAAATCATTTAACTGGGTGAACTGATGAGCTCGGTGTAGATTGGTCCTGAACTCCGGCATAAGCGATTATTTCCGGTGCGATATTTAATTAAAGACGTCGTCAGCCGGATCCAGGAGGCAGAGATTCGGAGAGCCGGTGCAGAGCGTTCGAAACGACCCGCCAGCCAGGGCGGAATCCCTGCTGGAGACCGGAAGGACGGTCCTGGGTGGCCGAGGCAACTCGATGCGGTTTCCATGTTTTTTTTTTTCACCCCGCGCGCGCGCTCCGCTTTTCTCCCGCTTTATCCACCCTCGGGGGCACGGAGTTTTTTCGACGATTGCAACGGGTCGTCTCGTGCCTTTTTGATGGCCTTGGCGTATCGTTCATTCGCCGCGACGCTCACGAATATCACTCTCGTGTCGTGCGCTCATAATCGTGAGCGGAGAGAAACCCCAGACGCGTCATACTCTCGTCGTGACAAAAGAATGGATGGTTTTATTCACTACTTCACCCCCTACATCCAGAAAAATTATTTATTTGACGGCCACCGTTTATTTAGATGAAGTACAATATTTATCTGATTTAAATAAATATTTATTTAATTTAAGTGACTATTTACTTCATTTAAATAAATATTTCATTAAAGCAAATAAATATTTTACTTCCTCCGAACAAACGGTGGTCGTCGAATAAATTATTTTTCTGAGTGTAGAATTCCAAGTCGCCGATCTTAGAGCGGCCAGGAGTCAATCCTGGCAATCCGTTGCAACTATTCTGTCCGAACGGTAATAATTTATCAAAATCTTCACCCGGAGCCTAAAACTACTGACTATGTTTTCACGCACAATTTCGGTGAGTATGTTTTTGTGTTTTTTTTTTTTCGCGCTCGCTCGCCTGTCTTAAATTTGTCCTCCGAAGTTATTCGGCAAAGTGGCACGATCGCGGACCTCGCGTAGCGTGCGAGCTCGTCCGTTTTACAAGCGGTGCATAACTAGTCCTACACGTGTAAGCGTGCGCCTCTAGCGTCGGCGGTGCTTTTGCGGACGCAAAGTACTTGCGGTAGTTTTCCCCCCACACATGCTCGGTTTTACACGCGCATACGGACGAGGCGTTGAATTCTCAGACACGCAACGCGCCGTTAACGCGCAGTTTACGCAGTCACGCGCCGTTGAGAGTCAGCCCGCAAAAGACTGTGTGCATGCCTGCACCGGCCGGGTTTCTCGGAAAGCGGCGAGTTTCTCTGTACGCCCGATGCACCGGGCGACGCATCGGCCGCGCACCAAAAATAGTTAAATTATTATGAAAATCCGGTGTCGGTGGTTCGACGCGGGATTTTGTCGCGGAACGATCTCCTCAGACTCCACCGCACTTCGAAGTTACGTGAGGTCCGCGCGACGCCCGGCAACCCGAGGGCGTTGAAATCTTTAAGTCCTCGCGAGTTTTTGCTCATCTCCTCGTCGCATCTCGATGGCTCTCGCCCTCCGAGAAATCTCGAGGTGGCCCATAACGCCCTTTTCGCTACAAAGTACGCGACAGATGCTCTCCTCCGCATCTCGGAACTGCGGACACGTTCGTTTTTTATTTTTTATTCTTATTTTTTTTTATTTTTTTTTTTTTTTTAGTTTGTCAAAGGAATGACGCTCGTTACGGCTACATTGTCGTTTACGAGGATAATCGGAAACCGTTCAATTTCGTTATAAACCCCGAGCTTAAAATAAAATGGCCCCTACTCGTTCGGCAACTTTCATCGGGGCGGACTTTATCGTCCGGAAAACGCTACAGAGTGCAACAAGCTAATGGAATTTCGAACCCTTTGCGGCCTCGGGCAATAGATAGGTTGAAGATATTGCTCCATGTGAAACATTAAGGATAACGGGCGCCAACTGTGCCAGGGAAACCCTTTTTTTTAATAGAAATGAACCTGCCGTTTTCGACCTCTGGTCAATTGTTTGCTCCCTTTGTGCGAGGGTGACGGGAATTTTTTTTTTTTTTTTTTTTTTTTTAGGAATTGGGCTATCCAATCCTTCGAGTCCGGTGTCATAATTTAACCCGAAATTAATGCCGCGTCGGCGTACGAAACCCGGCTGGTGGGCGGAACGCGTCGATTTGAAAAATCGTCGGGCACTCGTACGTTCGCGCTCAACAGTGCGGAGACTATCCAGGAGGATCCCCCGCGCTCGGGCACGACCGAATGGCCATTTCACGGTGGAAGGTAGGGCGGAACAAAGGGGAACGAAATGTCAACGGGCGGAAGGGGCGAGCGAGCGAGAGAGATGGAAACAGTGGTTGCACATGTTCACACGGACAAACTGAACGGATAATCTAACGAGGGGGAGGCTTTTACGCGGGATATAATCGGTAATAATTTCGTGTGCGGTACCCCTAGATTTTGTAAGCCGTAGCGCCCCCTTCGAGCGGGGTTCAACGATTGTCGGACGCTAGTCGGCCACTCGAAGGATACGAACGACTGTCGACTGTCTGGCAGGTTCATCAGGAATTCGGGCCGAAATAGCCATCCCCCTTTTTTTCTATACTTGACGTGCACTATCGGGAATTTTTTTTAAAGAAAATTGTTGGGTTTGCTTCAATGAAACTTAGTGAATGTTTTTATTTTTATTATTACATGCTGAAGGCATTTTTCTTGTCACACAATATTGAATCCTTAAGATAGTGTAAGATCTGGACCACGATTGCGACTGTTCTAATGATCTAAAAAAGAAAATCCAGGCATGTTTGTAATCAGAAGACTAGCATCGATGATCTGAACTACGATCGGTCTTTTTTTTCGATTTGATCAAATGGTCGCACAATTTTAGAAAACTTAAAACTTTTTCACTTTTTTTTTTTTTTGTAAGATTATTATTTCCCTATAAATTGTAATTTTCAAATTTGAAAGTTGCCCGTAATTCGGACGATAGCGAAATGTGGTCTCAATAGGTCCTCCAAATTTAAAGTCAATCTGTTCATTAGTTGCTGAGACATTGCGGTCCTATGTTGCAAAAAACAGTCCTACAGCGCAGCTTTCACCACCTTAAGGATTCAATATTGCGTGACAAAAAGAATTCTTTCATTATAGAGTAAATCAATCAATGAATCAATAAAAATCAATATGATAAAGCAATCAATAATACCAATGAAAATATTCATACAGTTTCATTGTGAGAAACACTAAAATTTTACTTAAAAAAAGACTAGCGATAAAACACCTGCCCAAAAATACCCGAGAGAAGGCGACTCTGCCCTTAATTGCACCCAATAACCTCCGGCCAGATCCACCCTACCCGGGTACTCGTATTAACCGCGTGTCGAGTACAACCAGATTAATTTTGGCATATTCGCCGAAGAGCTCGAGAAGGGGTTACGCGCTTCCATCTACGCGGTGCGAGCTAACGAGGATGTTCCGTTACCGAAACTCTGTATCCACATCCATCAGAGGGCGGGAAACGAGCCGCACCGCCGTGATAGAGATAAAGAGACGTCCCAGAGCCGAAACCATTATCGGCGAGGCGGATTCGCGCTAGTGCTTTGTGTAATTGGATCTAAGCACGGTCGAAGATATTATTTAAGTAATTAAGGACAGGGGGCTCGTTCACGAAGCGTTTCGGCGATAGGATCGTCGGCCACCCGGGCCCACAGCGGCGGGCAGGAACGGGGTTCGTCGAGACAGCCGAGCGCGTCTGCGAGCTCTTCGTCCGCGAATCGTCGTGAAGCGAGAACGCATTTGCAGCGGCAGAATGATCGAGCGACAAGACTTGCGAAACCGTCGCTGTGACGATCTTGCTCGTTAAAACAAATCGTCGCACGGAAAAAGGCATCGCGAGACGGCAGGATCGTGCGACGGATTCGGAAAAAAAAAAAAAAAAAAAAACCGTTCGATCCCTAATCGCTGCGCAACACGAGTGTTGATTAGCGACGCCATTGAATCTGTTTTTCGTCGCAGGTATTACGAGACGGGTAGCTTCAAGGCCGGCGTTATCGGCGGTTCGAAGCCAAAGGTAGCGACGCCACCTGTGGTCGACGCGATCGCCAACTACAAGAGGGACAATCCGACGATGTTCGCCTGGGAGATCAGAGACAGGTTGCTGGCCGAGGGAATCTGCTCCCAAGACAACGTGCCATCGGTCTCGTCGATAAATCGGTAAGTACAACAACAACAACAACGACAACAGCAACAACAACAAAAACTAATTTTTTACAATTAAAAATGAACCTACTAGAAGAGGCGCCCTTCCGCCAATCTAAAGCAATGTACATCGTGCGACACCGTCGGTCAGCTAATTTGCGTGAATTACCATTAACGCCTTAGGCAAGGAAGGCCCTCGAATCGAGTTAGTGGATTTTCACTTGCAGTCGAATCCGATACGCGTTACACTCAATTTGATTATCCGCCCTACAGTGAAAGGGCGGTAGCCTCGATGTTTGGTAACGAGAAAACCTACACACGCATACGCACACCCAGATAGACACTGTCGATTGTGTCGGAGAGGATAGATGGGCGGTAGATAAGCGTCCGACAGATAAGACCCTTAAGTAGCGGCTGATTAAATCTCTGGACATATGCGAGCTGATCAATGGGACTCGTTCCCCTATCTTCTATCCGACTGGTCGCATATTCCACGAGATCGGGGTAAAATGGACCGTTTTTTACCGATTCTTTCCGAGGCATAAAGAGCGTCCCATACCGAGTGGATGACGCTGGTCCCTCTTGCCCCGATCTCTCTCTTCCGAGTTTCTAATCCGCATTATCGTCTCTCTTTATCTCGTCACCTCGCTCTCTGTATACAGTGCATCCTCGTTCACCATCACGGCGCGCTCGCTTTTCGCCACCCCCGTCCGGCAATCTATCTTTCTCCGTTTGTTTCGCGCGCGGTACCACTCTCGACGAACGAGAGCGGCGTTTCTCTTCGGAGTCGGTGCCCCCGAGGGGCGAGTTGTTCAGTTTGTGTGTGGTGCTGATACGCTGTAATGCCGTCCCGCGGGACAACCCGGCTCACCCCTCCTCGTGATCGCTCTTCAAGCCCCCCTCCCCCCTCCCCCCCGGAGTATGTACCTACAGCGGCAGTATGCTCGGCACACGGATAATAAACACTATAGAGCCGGGCTGATATGTAGTGAATCCGTACACGTGTACGCGTAGCCTCTCGCACTCGAACGCCGTTGAGACTTCAATTCTCCACCGTCCACCCCCTCTAGGAAACGTCGACGTAAAAACACTTGAATTAATCGAGGGATTCCCGAAGGAACCTGCTGGAAAGGTCAATGGGTATAGGGGTTGGAGAGCGGGAGGCTTCGAGGGCTCTAAGCTGCGAAAATCCACTGGTCGGCGAGAGCAGACACTTATCTGGACACGGAGAGCTTTGTATCGCGACGGGCGAGCGTCGGGACGATAACTAATCGCCGACGGCTCTCGTGTGTCATTCGGGGAGGGCATATGTCGGGTTCCCTAATTTTCGAGAATTATCGCATCGATGTTTTTTGTCTTCCATCATTGTGTTTCGCGGCGCTGACGAGTGTACATTGGAAATTCAATACATATTGCGAGTCTCCGAGTTGACGCGGCAGTCGAGAGGTCATTCGTATTCCCGATAGGTGTATGCGTGGGTGGCTCGGCGAACGCCCAACCGGGTGTACTCTGTACTGCACATAAGGTGCGATATATTATATATACATCTATACATACATATATATATATACATATGTGTATGCTCAGAGAGTGATAGAGTGTGGAGTATGTCAATGTAGGAGAATACAAAGTGCACACGGATTGGTTCGGGCAATCGGTACCGATTCGATATGTGTGTCTACGATTGCAAACGGCGAAGGGGCGAAGAATAGCCGAAGACCGAAGAGGGTGCGGCGAGGACGGTGGCTTGTTGCTCGAGTAACTCTCCTCACTCTCCGGCACCTTAGCTTCCCGATTCTCTTCTCCGCCTCTGCTCTTCCGCGCTGCGAAACCCTCTTCTTCTCCTTCTTCGCCTTCCTCTTTATTCCCGGTTCGCTTTCTTCCATCATCCCTCTGCGGACCACCGTGCATACCACACCGAGACACCAACACGTAGCGGAAACCCACTGAACCAAGCCCAGATGGCGGGTATTGATCTGAATCCGGAGAGGAGATCGCCTGGAAAAACTTACCCCCTCGCGGACACTTATCTACCTGTGAACTTTAAACCTCACTGTATCTACCTTCAGCGCTACAGTCTGCGTAGATCCTCTTAAGAGCCTTCACAGAAAGGTTCGGTTACGTACATCGATTTTTCTTCAAAAGTGAGTGCCCTATTACTTGATGTCTCTTTAAGGGCGGAAGATTCCACTGACCGGACTGAGATTAATCTATACCTCATACCTCGCGGATGCTTCGCACGGTTCCTTTTTTGTGAACCGCGAACTCCCGGGTGCCGTGATTTTTCCCATTACTATAAAAATAAGTTGAGAGCGTCGCAGTAGTTTCCTTTTTTTTTTTTTGCTTTCGGAATCTCGTCGAGAACCTGCTTCTCTCTTCGTTGCCCCAAGAGATTCCGTTTCTCCGCGGGCACGCGCCGGAGTGCGAGAAGAAGTCTCTCGCTCGGACGTGAAAGTAATGATTCGCCCGATATAACGTATTGTGTGTCCTCCCGCACGCTTCGCCGAGGCACTTCGCAACGAGCCCCGGCTCTTCGACCCGTGCAGATTCAAGCAAAAACGATCTGCGCGGAAAGGGGTGAGCTGCACCGGCGACGAGGAGATGATAATGGAGTGGTCGGCGCGGAAGAGTTCGCGGGACTGAAAAATAACAGTTATATTATTACGGAGTGGTGTTACACGTCGGTGTGTATGAGAAGCGTAGGAATTGAGAAGCGAGAAGCGGAGGAAAAACAAGTGGAGCGAGGAAAGATTGGACGTTAACAGTTCCGAGCTTTTTCCCGTCGCGGCTCAATGCCGTTCCAACGCCGCTACGGACCCCGACGACGACGACGACGACGACGCTGCCGATGCTTTTTCTCTCGACCGCCTCCACCTTCTCCCGTTTCGTTCTCGCTCACTTCGCTTATAGTATACCGGTTGCGTGAAAGCTTCCATTGTTTCCCGGATTCGCTTAGGTATCCTCGGTCTCGCGCTGGTTGTACGACCAGCCAGTGGGTGCAAGGACGCGACGGTGTTTGTCCTCGTTCTCGTACTTTTCTACACATTGTTCGGAACGACGAATCCGTGCGCTTTGCCACGGGAAAAAGCTTTGCCCGATGTTTTTCCACTGTTCGACCGAACAAGTTCCGATCTAACCGGAATATCAAGCTTCCATTCTCTGATAAATTCTGTTCACTTCTGGCGAAAAAAAAAAAAAAAAAACAACAACCGTGACCCGAAATGTATCGAACGGAAATTCATTTATTTATTTGTATGTTTATTTATTTGCGAATCAGTGGGTTTCAATTGCAGAGCGACAGTTATACCTATCGATCAGTCATGATCAGTTGGCAATTCAGTAAATCTCAAATTACAATCTGATCGTTCATATTGGTAAACAAGAAGAACATTTAGGCATATGCTGGTACATAACTTGTAAATCAGAAATAAGGAAAACTAATATTTTTCCTACAAGTTCTTATGTACACGCGTAGGTAAAAGAGAATGCGATGTGACGAAGTGCTCCGATATTTTGATTCTCCATACCAACCATCAATCAGTTGGCAATTCAGTAAATCGCAAATTACAATTTGATCGTTCATTTTAGTAAACGAGAAGAACATTTAGGCGTATGCAGATACATAACTTGCAAACCTAAAATAAGGAACACTAATATTTTTCGTACAAATTCTCATGTACGCGCGTAGGTAAAAGAGAATTGGATGTGACGAGGTGCTCCTGTATTTTTATTCTCCATCCCGGCCATCCATCAGTTGGTAGTTCAGTAAATCGCAAATTGCAATCTGATTGTTCATTTTAGTAGACAAGAAGAACATTTACGCGTATGCAGATTCATCATTTGTGAACCGTAAATAAGGAAAACTAATATTTTTCCTAAAAATTCTCATATACACGCGTAGGTAAAAGAGAATGCGATGTGACGAAGTGCTCCGATATTTTGATTCACTATCCCGGCCATCCATACGGTTCATACGGCTATGAGGCAAGTGGTCCAAGCTCAAAGCTCGGAACGCTTGCGACCGACCTTAAGAAAATGGCGAAAGCGTGAGCGCGCGGGGCAAATAAAGGGAAAAGCGAGGAGGAAGACGAAAAGTAAAGGCGATGGAAGGTATATAGGAGACGTTTGGGATTTCGGGTGGAGGAAATATTGATAGGCTCGGCTTCGGCTGCGGAGTCACGCTCGAGTAGGCGGCTCTCCACAGAGTTCTATCTTACACGTTATCCGCTATAGTAGAACCGAGGAGTTCCATATAGCTATACCGGCGATACACTTCGGCGTACGTAAGCTACCACGCTTCAGTCTCCACTGTACTAGCACGGCGGTGGAGCAGCAAAGTCAGAGAGGGTCTGAGAGGGCGAGAGCAGGAGCAGAAATGAACGGGATAGAGCGAGCCCGAGTCTCTTAGGGGCAGGATCGATAAGGAGCTAGGTTCGCCCGAGAGCTTTACGCCGGGGGTCCAGCCTCCTTCATTTTCCTCGACGTAGCTACAACGACGACGACGACGACGACGACGACGACGACGACGACGACGACGACGTAGACGTAGAGTAGCTGCTAGGAGCCGCTCGACGGAATACCGACACACGCTTTTCGCGTGCGTGGCCCCGCGCCGCCCTTGCGGCTTTCGCCAAGTCGATAATACGATGGTGAGGGAAACAGCGAAATCCCAGTGTCTTCTCGTTCCATTTTTGCATTCCTTTTTTTTATTCGACCTCTACATCCACCTCGCTAGACTTCCTGTTCTTCCAGCCAGATCTCGAACAATCGAGCGCAGTTAGAAATCAAAGGAACGTCTCGCAGAGTCGGAGCTATTGGATTTGGTTGGAGGATGTCTGGATGACACAAAAAATTCGGCCTTCCCCGGTCAATCCACCTGTTAACTCGTCGGTGCAGTAAACGATTTGGAGAACATCATTAGGGTGGCGAAGATCGGTCCAAAAAAAAAAAAGGCACACCCTTCTCGTACCTTATCTTTCCGTCGCTACTCACCCTTCGTTCAAAGTCGATTTAATTCGACATAATCAGAAACGATCGACTAGATCCTCAGCTCGACAGTTGGTGGAAAATCTGTCGTGCGGAATCTCGCTCGCGGGAATTGTGTCAATCTGTCATCGGCTCGCTAGTCCGGGTTCGCGGGGTCTCGACCCCGAGAAACGCCAGAAAAGAGAACTGGTACGGCATGTATGGTGTATTATAACTCGAGGCGTTATATATAGTTTCTATTATATACTCGAATCGGCCTACTCTATCGGACGGGTCAATCTCTCGGATGCACAATAAGGGATGGCCCGCTCGCTCTCCTTCTATCTGGTTCTCTCCATTACTTCCATATCATTTCGCACCCCAAGAACGCGAAGCTGCTGGCGCGTCGAGGCGGTGCCGTCCCGCGGCCATATGGCTCTCTTTCGCTCGGCGCTTTTCTCTCTTCTCCGCGCATCGGGACCGAGTGTCGGAAGCTTCGGTACTGACTGTGCCGTCACGGGGGGAGAAAAAAAAGCCCCCGACGGGAAGCGAGCTGAGAAAGGAGCCAATGGGATAACTCAAGCTTTCGCTCCGCGTTGCTACTTTCATGCCACTTTCGTCTCCCGACCGTGCGGGGCACTCCGCTATCTACCCCGCTCATCTTTTTTTTTTCTCTTCTTTTTTTTTTTTTTTTTTTTTACTTCTTTCGTTCTCAAACCACCCCTACCGGTTATTAAATTACATCGTCATAAATAACGCCTGGCCCACCGTGGACTTATTTACCATTTCGTTGAGCCGGCGAGATACACCCCGCTGCGGGGTTTCGCCAACTCTCGTCACCCTCGGATATTCACATTCGTCATTTATTTACCTTTTTTTTTTTTTTTTTTTGCGCCGATGACAAGATTCACGGAAGATAACCTTGCACGGTAAAAAATAGTTCCGTAAAATCCGAATACGAAGTTTCTAAAAATAATTTTGTTTAATGAGTGACAATCCGGTTTGTTAAAATTTGAATATACAAATCTGTCCTTTTATTTCCCGTGGCATTAACAATTTTATTTTGTACTTTTTTGTTTTTTTTTTTTTGTTGTAAAACTGGAAACTGAATGGTGGGATCGGAAAATTAACAAATAAAATATTGTGGATGTTTGTGGACGATAAGTTGTAAAGAGTACAGTGTTTTTACTGTCAACGACCCAGACTACACACCCAGAAAAATAATTTATTTGGCAGCCACCGTTTTTTTTTGTTTTAAGTAAGATATTTATTTGATTTAAATAAATATCTATTTAAATCAAATAAATATTTTACATAAACCAAATAAACGGTGGCCGTAAAATAAATTATTTTTCTGGGTGCATTCGGACGATGAAGATCGCAATGAAATACGATAGGCTGTTGACGCACGATTTTTAATCGAAGAGGTACAAAAATCACCGAATCAGACGGCTCTTTATCAATCGGCGTTACGGAAGTTTTTTCGTACCAGTTACTCCGAAAATGGCTCGAACGCTGTCAGTGACCGTGACATTAATCCACCTAAATACGGTACTTCATATACCGTGCGCCATATAAACGCAGAGTTACAATATGGTCTCGACGTTACATCCCGGCAACAGTATGGGGAAGACCGAGCTTCGTTAGAGCCAGAGCAGCCATATTTGCAAGGAAGCTTCGGGTCTCTCCTCCCTTCTTGATCCCTCGTCGCTGGCGAAACCTCGAGGGTTGGCTCGTCGGTGGGCTCGAGCGGGGGTAGAGTTGGCTTTTGCGAACGGTGAACCACCACCAGGACGCGATATCCCTCACCCCGGAGGCGCGCAGGCACACACACACACACACACACACACCTGTACGTACAACATCCCCCGCGGTGGAGGATTCCCAACTGCGGGAAGTGCGCGGCGCGTATCCATAACCGTCCTTTGTCTAGATAACGCAATTATTACCGCGTTTCATCATATACCTCCGACCAAAATTAGCCTCAAATGAAGTTACAATTACGGGTGGTACCGGCATCGTCCCCTCGTTCGTCTTCCTCCCGCTCCCTGTGCTTCGCTCAGCCTCCCTTGGCGATACAGCGGAATACCATGGCGAGCTTCCTCGGCTTTCTGGCTATCAAAGCTTTGCCTCTATATAGATATAGATATATATGTATGTGTGTATGTATATATATATATACATACACACATGTACATATATATATATGCATGGCAGCAGTAACCCCAAGCAGTACAGAATCAGTACGGGATATGTATGTACGTTACGGCGAAGCTCCGTGGGTCTCGAAATCCGGGTTGCCGTGGAAACGTCAGAGGACAGACGGAACCGCGATGAAACCGGATGGTCGGCTACTACCACCAGCGCGATGTTCCATACCCACCACTCCGATTCTCCACCAGCGGACTGAGGCAGAAACGGCCAGGAGGATAGAGTCCCCCGTAATGTCGCGTCGCCCCTTTGTCCCTCGGTTGAGTTCTCGTGGAAACGTCCGGACCTCCGCGAAGAGAAGTGTTTTCCAAGCCGGACACTTTAGGACAACGTCCATCCCACCCCCGCTCAGCAAGCCCCGGCCTCTCCTTAACGTCCCGCAATCGCGCGGCTATGCGACGATGGACTCTCACGGACGAAGATGCACCAAAGCTCGAAAACTGTAATTTGGAAAAATCGTCGCAGAATGGTCTTGTGATGATATTATCTCGAAGTGGGTCAAATACGATATTTCCATTGTTGCACTTATCGATGCGACAATTGATCGGAGTCGTATGACTAAATTCGCAACACTTAAAAGTGAGCTGAAGGCGCACCGCATGTTCCTTAATTCATCCACTTCTGTCACGGGCTGCATTCAAGATATGTTCCAGAGAAAAATCTAAAGATTTATCGGCAACGTCACTTCCGGTTTGAAAATTGCACTTCCGATTTCAAAATCTTGTTTTTTAACCGGCAGTGACGTCATGTGGGAAAAATTAAATTTTTAAAGCGGAAGTGACGTATTTCCGGTATTAGGTCGCATCCGGTCGAACAATTACATTTTGAAACCGGCGGTGACGTTTTTCCGCTTGTGACGTCACTTTTGGTTTAAAAGTTAAATTTTCAAAGCGAACGTGACGTTACAGAATAAAAAAATTAATTCTCTCGAATGTATCACAAATGCATTCAGTGACAGAAAAGCGTGAATTAAGGAACAGCGACGCGCGAAACGCGCGCAATATATTCTATTAAAATACAAAAAATATATATATAAAGATGTATTAAAAAGTGAACGAGTCCCTTGGAGGCCTTCGGAGAAATTAGTTCATTTCCGTCCGGTTTCAGGAATGAAATTCGTCGCTGATAATATGTTAAATATGTTGAACGCATGAACGATGACGAATGCGATTGGTCTCCCGCGAATGACCAAGTCAGCTTTGGCAATTAATCGTAAATTACACGCATTCTATGTGAGAGCCATGGGTATGTATATATTTTTGGATGCCGCTCGCGTTGAACAGCTTCGACGAGGTCATCGAAATATTAGCTGGACGATATCCAAAATCCGCAACGTTCAGTCTCACACTCCAGTAGTCGGCTCTCGGATCTCGTCTCGATTTCAAATTGACTTCGAAAATCCATACACGACGTACGGTTTCGAGTTGATAGTTTCGAGAGGGGGGGGGGGAGGGATGGAGAGGCGAAAACGATTTACGAGCGATGATCGTTCGCCGGTACTTTGACCCGATCGACACAATGCCCAGGACACGAGGACCTCGGTCGTATAATGGCAGGAAGATGGAGTCTCCATCCCAGCTTCCGAACTATCTTTATCCCGCTCTATATTTTCCCATGGCTCATCGATGCCTCGATGGGAAACATTATACAGCAACAACTATAGTGTTACACGCAAGCGGACGGGGAGGGTTCCAAGATCCGAGGATGAGCGAGGGGGGGAGCGTAGGCCAACGATATCTCTATGTAGACGGCATACGTACGTATACATAATACACTATAAATCGTGCGTTACATTGTGCTTAGGAGCGGCATAGTCCTCGTGGTCCTCGTGACTGTTGACTCTCGAAGCGACGGCACGAGCATTGTCGGAATGGCGCACCTTTTGTACCGGACGCACTCGTACCAAACAAACACGCGAGGGTAAACGTGAGGGTGCCAAAGCGTATGTTTCCGACGAGGCACGCACACATAAAAAAGTGCTGCCAACGCACGCTCGTGAAATTTTGCCTCCGTGGACAGACACTAGTGTGTTTCTTCGCTGGAAGTGGCACCGTTAATATAGTTGTGTGCATACACGCTTACGTTGCACACACGAGAGTGAAAGAGACCGAAAGTGCGTAGAGACATCACCGGTCGGGAATGCACCAACAGCAGCTGCCGTTTGCACAATGAATCCTACAAACTCCCCAGATATAATAATATACTCCTGTCCCGGGCTCGGGGCAGGGGTACGGACGCCCGGGGACACTTCATCAAAACGAGCGCAGGGATGCGACGTCCCGCGGGGTGGCAGAAGGGGGTTGCTCCGCGGCTTCCGATCCTCATAGGTGTGGATATCCACCTATGCGCGAGCCCGCAGCTATGCGGCAACGCACGAGCCACTTTTTGTCACTCAATACGCTCCATTTTTTTTTTCCTTCGTATGTTTTCCATTCGAACCGTGCTCCGCCAAATAACATCCACGCGGAATATGCTTTTTTCGTTAAATTAGTTTTTGTGAGCGGCCCCCGGTCGAATCCTACTTTTCCTTCCGTCGGTTTCAGGATAAATAGGAGTTGAATTTTTTTTTCTCGTTAAAAAAGTAAAATTCCAAGAATCCCTCAGGACCGATTGCCCGGAAGGGTGTTCCGACCACGCCAAAAAATCCTCAGGTTCAAATATACAAATATTGGTCTTCCACTAAAGAATGCAATAAATCGATCGTCCTGAAATCGAACGAAGATCGATTCTCGATTGATCGCTCGAGAGGCGTAACCACCATGCAATATCGCTTTATAAAGTGTAAACAGGGAGTAACCGGTATCTGTACAGTATAAATCCTGTGCGTGTCTCAGTTTCGAGCGTCGGCTTTGTCCCCCCGGGTTATAGAGTTGCCAGCCACCTCCGGCGGCAGCGAGCGGACGGGGGGAACTGGGCCGAGAGAGAGAAGATTCTCTCCTCGCGGTGTCGGAGGGTACATTACCGTATCGTCCTCCTCGAAGAGCCATGCCCGAGAGCATAGCGACGCTTCGGTATCCCAGAGGTGGTGGAATATCAGAGTACACCTTTTCCAGCTATTGTACGCCCCGGTATATAGCTCGGTCGCGGCTCTTCGGCCCGACAATGGACGAGAATAGCGAGTCTCCCGTATTGTGTCTCTGCGAGGAGGGTAGTAGCTCCTTGTTACACAGGGGACGGGGAATCGTCGTCGTCGTCGTCGTCGTCGTAGCCGGAACACGTGGATCGACCTTCCTCACCGCGAACTTGACTCGGTCGTTCCTGGAGCGAGCGGATCTCTCTCCTCCCCGCCCAGGTTGAACCATCACCATCACCGGCAGCGGGCTTCCCGCACAAACGCCGCCAACTTACGCGGAGAGACGCACGGGGGAGCATCTGTCCGTGCGGGAGCCGCTAAATCCTCCGAAACCCCCTTAAATCCCCCGCAAATCCTCTTGCTCTTTCGGCTCTCTCGCTCCCAGAAAACGGCGCCTATGGCCGTGCCGCGTTCTCCCGCTTGTTCTCACACCCTCAGCATCACCACCGGCGGTCCACGCCGTCGGCTCGTAAGCTCCGCGAATATAATGGGAAGTAATAACTTTAACCGTTCGTATTAGCACCGCGAAAGCTATACTCCCAACCGTTTAACCTTCGCACGATCCCACGTCGGATGCTCTCCGGTCTATCCTAATGCTCGGGGATTTAGATCCTAATGAGAATTTCACGAGGGCTCGTGTGTATCGAGGCTTCTGGAGCGCGAAGATTGAGGGGGGTTTACTTGATCGTTGCGTTAGCCGCATTGAGTGAGAGTGTCGACGAGTGCCGGCCACCTAAGGGAGATGATGTCCCAGCTGTGCAGTGGAGTTTCTTGACGAAAGGTTAAGAAAAACCTTACGCAGATTATCGACTTCGTCACTGGATTCTTTGAAATGAAACCAGCATTCGCCCGCTCTCTTCTGTTGTACAATCATCTATTTAGATCTATTTAGATCCTAATGAGAATTTCCACGAGGACTCGTGTGTATCGAGACTTCTGGAGCGTGGAGATTGACGGGAGGTTTTCTTGATCGTTGCGTTACTATTGGGTGAGAGTGTCGACGAGTGCCGGCCACCTAAGGGAGATGATGTCCCAGCTGTGCAGTGAAGTTTCTTGACGAATGGTTAAGAAAAACCTTACGCAGGTTATCGACTTCATCGCTGGAGTCTTTGAAACGAAGCCGTCATTCGTCCACTCTCTCCTGTTGTACAATCATCTGACTGCAATGAACATCACTGACTCTGCCACTGTATGACTACATTGGCATTCCGAATTGTCATCGAAAAGGTTGTCGGTGTCTCAAGGAATTTTACTACCGCGACGAGATCGTCAGGATTGATACACATAACGAGAGAATTGATGGTTCGATTTAACGTCCCCGAAGACTCCACCTTCGAAATGATCTCCTCGGATCTCTCTCGGATGCGCTGCGCGAGATAACGGTGGTTCGCGATTCCGTCTTAGCCAGGAGCTCTTTCGGCGTCGTCGCTCGTCGCTCCTACCAGGGTCCCGTACGTACGAGGATGGAGGCTAGTAAATGCGATAAAGTTAGCGTAGAGGTAATTTGAGTATAAAGTTTTATTCGCAATAATTTAGCCGTGGATGGAGGTGCTCTCCTCCTCCGAGATGGAGCTGCGGGTGGAGGGCGAGCGAGAGCCGCGAGAGCCGAACGCCTGAACGCTCTACCCGCGAGTATATACCCGGGTCATATATTTGATGGGGATACTTGGCATAAAGTCGCGCATAAAAGTAATGCCAACATTAAAGTTTGTGGTTCCAGACCAGAGATCTCGCGCTCGCGCGGAGCGGCGAGATCTCTCTCTGTCGTTATCCCCCTCCGTCCGCTTCACCTTCGCTCCTCTCCACTCCTGCGTGCGTCCTTTCCGCACAAGCTCGGATTGTCTCGGCAGCTTCTCTCCTCATCCTCTTCTCTTCTTCGTTCGCCCGACATTCGCGGTACACGCTATCATTCCGCGAAGCTGCGTACACATCGTATGTACATTTCTCTACATTCTCGATCCCGGAGGATCGCGTACGCGTTCTCGTTTCGCGGAGTCTCCTCGGGCCGGCGCGGGAACAGCGGCACCAACAACTTTAGTGCTCGTACATGGCAACTTCCGACGCCTATTTGATTATTGCCCCCGGTGAGTGTGTGCGCACTACATCCGACCGACGCGGTAATAATCCAGGGCTACGGGCAGAACCGTTTTGTCGAATGCAAATTTGCGCCTGGACAGAAACGATACACAACGGGAGACCTGGGAAAACTCTCCGGGGAAATTATAATCGCCGGCGTGCGTGTTCGCGGGGTGAGGGACAAAAAAAAAGGTCAACGACTGATGCGTCAGGTATAACAGCGGCCGAAACGAGCCAACAACGTCCGGGTTGTTTAATTTTTTTCGCCTCTCGATGAGTCAATCATTAAAGACACCCTGTTAATTTAATGATCCGCCGCGACTAACGTAACTTTCATTTAGACGGACGATTAATCTCTTTGCGCCGTTTTTTTTTTTTTTTACGGTGAGGACACGAGAGGAGGGTGCTGTGCTTCTGATTTCTTGATTGTCCTAGGCGACGGTCTCTCCTCGAGTGTTCCTCGAGCCTGCACGGACGACGCGGCCCTCGAAGTTAAGAAGCCCACCGGCTTGCAGCTTGGTCCTGCGGAGCGAGGCCTCGGAGGGTTATGCCGCCTATGCCGGAAGGGAGCTCCCGAGTTTCGGGAAGGATAGAGTCGAGTAGTAGTTTAGTTCAGGAGTGGTCGTTGGGGAACGATATCGGTGCGCCAAGGGAGGCATAGCTTCTTCCCACGTGGTGCCCCGACTCGCCTCGCTATCCCCATAATTCTGGGCTGACTGCCACCCGCCTGCGACTCGCTCTCGCCCATCCACCGCCACACCTACAACTTCCTACCGCGCTTGTTCTTCCACTTATTCCTCTTCAACTTGTTCCTCCGCGAATGTACTTCGCCTCGCGAAGTACACACTTCGCCGTACTGCAGCAACCGTCTTCGGCGACAATCTTGACAGTCTCAATTTCGCGAATCGTTCTGAGAAAACGAAACATCCTCCCCATCCAAGAGCAGATTTCGAAAGCTCAACCTTCTCCGTGACGAAGCAGAAGTAACAAATTCACCGGCAATTTTGAGAAACTATTTGATGCGGGTCAATGCAAGTCACACATTTTAATCACGAAACTTCATTGATTTCAAATCGTGCCTTTACACGCGACTTTGTCAGTGACCATCTGCACTTTTGCCCGTGACAAGCACACTCGACTTCACTGCGCGATTAAACGATAACGATGATATCTAAATTACAGGCTAGTTTGTCGGGTATCGCTCACTAATTGATCAATTAATTTCGGACGGATTTCTTTCGGAAGTTCGATAATTGAAAAAGAGAAACCACATGGTGGTATCTCGATCGTGTTTGTGCCGGTTGGAAGATATATCGCAGTGCTTAGTCATCGATACAGCTAGTAGGTTCGGCGTTAAGGGCGTAGTCGATCCTCTCCCGATAGCACTCTCACCCTCCCTCGTCTCGGTTAAAGGGTGGCCCTGCAACGCCCTGCGAGGCTGCTACCCCCTATAACGCCGCTCCCGGGGCTTGATAAGGATCGCTGCTAATTGTTGCGAATTGGCGAAGGTGGCGATAGAACGAGAACACGAGGGAGAAAGCCGAGCCGGAGAGAGCGAGAGGCGCGAGCTCTGCTAGAGGTTGGGCAACAGGTGTCATCTGATTGATCGCCGTCGCTCTCGGAAACACACGCAGCGGATGGCAATCCGAGCCCACCCACGATTACCTTCGCCGCAAACACATCCACGCGACCCGCGGAACGAATGGCCTTAATGTCGGGGCATTACGAACTGGCCCGACGAGCGTTTGTAGTGCTATCGTGTTATAATTCCCCCCCGACCCGCCCCCGAAAGGGTTTACAACTGGGCGATAGACTACGGCAGATCGTCGTTTTAAATGTTGTTCAAACTCTAGAAACATTTGCACTCGGGTCAGATCCGAGGTAAACTGTTCGTATCTAAAACAAAAAACCTAACGAAAAATTTGGGAACTTGCATTATTGTTGATCGACGATGCTCGTCGTATTTGCCACGTTAGGCATTCAAGACGAATTCGTAATAGTGTAAAAATGTAAAGAGTCACATTTTTCAAACACTCTGTGAACTCTATAAACTCTATAAACATTTGTACTCGGATCCGACCCGAGTAAACTGTTTGTGTCTAAAAACGAAAGACAACAAAAAAATTAGCTGCCTTAAATTATCGTTGACTGCCGATGTCGACAGTACTCGTCACGTTGAACAGTTGCTTCAAAAAATATTTCCTCCATTTTTCATTTAAAACAATTTGAATACGTGTAACGCATACGAATTTTGCCAGTCACATTTTCCGAATACATCGATTGATTGTCGGAAATCCAAAAAAAAAAAAAAAAAACCTGAACGTGCGCGCGATTTTGTTTGCGTTAAAGCAGAATCAAGAAGATAACTCAATAAACTGACGGGAATAAAGCGTTGAGCTTTCATAGTATAGGATTATAATAATGAGAAGGCCAGTCCCGCTGGACACGGAAGATTAACAGCGTCTCGGAAAGTGCGTGGCTTATTCGAGATCGAGAAGAGAGTGATCGATACCGACGCGTCGAGCGTCTGACCGGCTCCGAGACCGCCGCCGCACTCGGGCTATATATCACGTTTATAATAAGCGCACGTACGCGCGCGCTCGTATTATCGTATGGCAGCCTCTCCGCCAAGGGTGATGCCGTGATGCGTACACAGAGTCTCGAGTCAGCCAGCTAGTCAGGGATCTAAGGTTCGTTAGTCAGCGTTCATGCTCGGTGCTACGCGAATCCACCTTCCGCGCCTCTCCCTCATCGACCACCGATGCAATTATCATGATACGCAAAGTTTCGCCGCGTCACACATCAGAATCCACTCCTCACCCTCGCCGGAGAGAGAATGATTCTCCACTGTTCGCATTCTATATCCATTGAGAGCTTGTTCGACCGAACAATGCTCCGAGCGAGCAATACACCGGCTCGACCCCGGCGCGTATCCGAGGAATCAGCACACGCTCGATATCTCGTCGCGCAAGTGGCTCGATGAATCCGCACCAGGTCTCGCGTGCGAGAAGGAGACGGGACGGCAAAAGACGAGGACGAGGAACGAAAGAAAAACCAATGGAACCCGCGCAATCTTAATTAATGATCGCGTTGTACCATTTCCTGTTCCTCTTTAACGACCGTGAGATGCGTCGGTCGAACGGCTCGGAACGCTGCGTTAGCCCCTAAATAGGTGTCGATTCATCGATTTATCGGGCTTTTACTTCCGGAGATACGTGTCGTGTCTGCCACTTATCGCTTTCGGGATTGTATTATGGGAAAGATCTTTAGCAAAAAGTATCTTCGATAGTAATGGCCTCAAGATGCGTGACGGTCAGTTTTTTTCCCACCTTAGCGAAGTTGTCGCAGGCGCTGATTGTTAGAGTCCACTCAGGACCTGGCGTGAGTTTGATGGAAGGCACTTGGAATAAGCGAGACCTGGGTTACATCCCTGAAACACTGTGACCGGAATGGGAGATTTGGAATGATCAAAGCCTGAAAAACAGAAACTCAGATCGCTCATAATTATAAAGGTCCATTTGACCCAAGAGGAGCAGAGACGATTGTCATATGCGGATCTTGCGCCATCTTGCGTCAAATGGATCCCTTTTGAGAATACTGCATTGTCACCTACAATTGTTTAGTGGGTAACGCAGTTCACAACGTTAATTTCTATTTCGTCTGTGTCTTTCGCAGGTCGGACGCTTCGTTAGCTCCTAAGTAGGTGTCGACTGATCGATTTATCAGCTTTTACTTCCAGACATACGTGTCGTATCTCCCGCTTATCGCTTTCGGGATTGTATTATGGGAAAGATCTTTAGCAAAAAGTATCTTCGATAGTAATGGCCTCAAGATGCGTGACGGTCAGTTTTTCCCACCTCAACGAAGTTGTCGCAGGCGCCGATTGTTAGAGTCCACTTAGAATCTGACGTGACTTTGATGGAAGGGACTTGAAATAATCGTGTCATGGGTTACATCGCTGAAACATTCTGACCGAGATGGTAGATTTGAAATGATCAAAGCCTGAAAAACGGATTCTCAGATCGCTCATAATTAAAAACATCCATTTGACCCAAGACGGCGCAAGAGGAGCAGAGAAGATTGTCGTATGCGGATCTTGCGGCCTCTTGCGTCAAATGGATCTCTTTTGAGAATGCTAAATTTTCACCTGCAATTCATTCGTGGGTAACGCACTTCACAACGTTAATGTCCATTTCGTCCGTGTCTTTCGCAGGATCGTGAGGAACAAGGCCGCTGAGAAGGCGAAACACGCCCACCAGCAGCAACAGGCGCAACAGCAGGGCCAGCAGCAGGGTCAGCCGGGCTCAGGTGGTTCGGTATCGGTGATAGCCCACGCTCCCGCGACGGCCGGTGGTCATCCGGCCGCCGCGGCCTCCGCCCCGAACGCCTACAGCATCAGCGGGATCCTCGGTATTCCGGCGCATCATCAAGATCCCAATGGCAACAGCATCAAGCGAAAACGCACCGACGACGGTGAGTCCCGACGCAATAGTCGCAGCTCTCTCTCTCTATATCTATAGCGAAAAGACAATCGTAATTACAATGTCTGAATCGCTTAGTTTCTTCTGCCGTTTGTCACGAAATTTAATAACTGCGGATATGAGAAACGCCCGTTCGATAGAAGAAGAAACGAAAGGGAAAACAAAAATCGAGGCTCCCGTCGCGCGTTGCTTGCACGCTCCTACGCTGTGGAACTCTCGTTCTCGTTTCTTCCTTCTCACCTCGTTTCTTCGCGATGTCGCGAGCTCCTCTCCTTTGTCCTACACCGCGTACGCCGTGAGAACTCGGTGAGAACCTTCGACCCGGCAAGCGCTCTTTCATGCTCGAAGCGTATTATGTACCGTTGAACAGTCGCGGCTATGTTCGTCAAATCTCTCGCCTGCACAGTAAAAAAAAAAAAAAAAAAAAAGTTTTTACTCTCTACAATAATTTATTGTCCACGAACGTCAACAATGTTTTATTTCTGTTGACTTTCTAGTTTTACAAATAAAAGTACAAACCAAAATCATCAATGACAATAAAATGTCCGTATATTCAATTAAATGACAAAGGAGTTTGTCGCTTACTTGACAAAATTTCGCAATCCGATTTTACGAAATTATTTTTTTACCGTGCACCTCTCGGCGAAGCTCGAACGAGAGAAAGAAAAATTGAATCGACTTAAAAAAAAAAAAAAAAAAAAAAAAAAACCTACGAAACAACATAGATTTTACTCCGATTCTCGAGTGGCCAATATCAGCGCCACAAATTCATGCTCCGACCGAGTATGCATCAGTCAAACGTCGTCGAGCACGTGGCCTCTGCATCGTGCCCCATTAATTCTCCCGTCGTTGCGTGAATAAAGGTCCCCCCCCCCCCCCCCCCGCTCGGTCCAGAAATATTTCCCGACACGTGGCCGCTGACGCGACCCAGCGAGGATCGTCTCCTCGCGAACGATACACGCGAGCCTCGCGCGCACCGCCGTTTTCATATCCATCCCGGTCGGCACTTCGCGAACCGCGCGGAGGAAACTCCGCCACGCTCCTGCCGAATTTCCGTCGCCGCTCCGCGACGAATCGGCCGTCCTGAGAAGCGAATTTTAAATAGAATCGCTCGTCGAATCGCCCTTTCACGATTCCCGCTTCGGCCCCTCAAGCTCGCTCGGGAGTCGAGGCATTTCGTTCGCGTAGCCCGATTATTACTATTATTAGCAAAAATCGAACCGTATCGATGTCTCCGGGTCGCCCGCCGAAGACAAGAGCGACGCGTATATTACCGTCGATCTATCTCAGGGTGTTGCTGCGATCGCTCTCGTTCTGGTGTCGCGTTACACGGAGCGCAACAATTCCGTCGCGCGATCTACCGATTCGTGGCTCGCGCATAGGGAGACCCTGCGCCTAACACGAAACCTACACACACATCGCGAGTTTATAGACACACGCGACTATTAGAACTCTCGACGGATGTGGAAGCCGCTGCCGCGGCGGGAGCACGGGTAATTCGATATAATTCGATTATGAGAGCTGTGCGATATGCGGTTGCGAAGTGGCCGGGACCGCGGTGAAAGCACTCAATGGCGCTCCGCGGGGGCCCCCGCGATGTGGCGGTCGAGGGGTGTAGAGGCATGCATTAGATTATAAACTTCACAGAGCCCGTGCGCCATACACAGCCGGTGCGTATTAAAACTAACCGTCCTCCACTCCCGGGTTCGCCCATACATTTATTAATGCAACGTCCTCTCTCTCTCTCTCTCTCGAGAGAGAGAGAGAGCTCTCTCTCTCTGTCGCACAACCGACGAATGACAGCGTTAGCCCAGTCGGGCAACGTTCCGCAGATCGCGAATTCCCTTCTCACTTTTGCCCCCGACCTCTCTCGCCGCCTCTCGACATCTCACGACATCTCGCGACACGGCGGATCCGCGATACCGCCAATGCTCGACTGCTATTCTCCGATCGCGAGACATCGACGATTATATTTCGCTGCAAATCGGCTACAGACGATAGCGACGGTTTTACTTTACAGTGGAATGACTATCGTTGGCGGGAATGCGAAGTGAAAGCCCCGCGATTACGCGGAGCGACTTCCTTTTCTGGTACGTTAAACCCTCGCGTATGCGGGCGATATGTAGACATAGAAGCGAGTTGTTGCGGTGATCTCTATGGACTAGGAAATGAAACCGAAAATTTTGATATTCGGGGATTTAGCGAAAGTCAGTGGCTTTCCGTTTGCACATCTTTTTTGTTTTTTTTTTTTTGTTTTTTCTAGAAATTACGATATACTGAAAATACATCACTTCCGATTTGAAATTCTCATTTTTTCGATCAGAAGTGACGTCATACCGAAAATACATCATATCTGATTCGAAAATCTCATTTTTCGATCGGAAGTGACGTCATACCGAAAATACGTCACCTCCGATCCAAAAATGTCATTTTTCGATCGGAAGTGACGTCATACCGAAAATACGTCACCTCCGATCCAAAAATGTCATTTTTCGATCGGAAGTGACGTCATACCGAAAATACATCACATCTGATCCGAAAATTTCATTTTTCCATCGGAAGTGACGTCATACCGAAAATACATCACATCTGATCCGAAAATTTCATTTTTCCATCGGAAGTGACGTCATACCGAAAATACATCACATCTGATCTGAAAATTTCATTTTTCCATCGGAATTGACGTCATACCGAAAATACATCACATCTGATCCGAAATTCTCATTTTTCGATCAGAAGTGACGTCATACCGAAAATACATCATATCTGATCCGAAAATGTCATTTTTTCGATCGGAAGTAACGTCATACCGAAAATACGTCACGTCCGATCCAAAAAATGTCATTTTTCGACCAAAAGTGAGATATTTCCGGTTTTTCTTCGTTTTTTTTTTTCGAGCCAAATGACATTTCATTGAAAAATCTCCAAGTTTATATCGCTAAAGCCTCGTCAAGAGTTCATCGAGCGAAACTGCCCATTAATAAAATAAAACATAACCGACTCAACACGGTAGATTTTTCCGTGGTCTCTCTCTTTCTCTCTCTCTCTCTCGAGAGAGAGAGAGAGAGAGAGGGGGGTGGAAAAAATCTTTCAGTGTTGTTTGTTGTCGGGTTACATCTGCGCCAGCTCTTACCCCATGCAGATACCACAAGGCACGTCCGTGTGTGCCGCATCGAAGCAGCTCCTCGTGTTCCGACGAGAGATGGAAGGGAGAGAAGTCACCCTATTTCGAAAGAGAAGGGCCCGCCGAGCGAGGGGCGGGGGGATGGGGGGGGGGGGGTTGCATCGAGATTCACCCCAAAGTCCATTATTACCCGTGTATTGTATTGCTCAACATTGACTCAATTGCTTTCGAATAACCCGGAGCTGCCGAGCGGACGAGCGAGAAAGAGAAAAACAGCGGAGAGTGGACTCCCTTTTTTTTCCCCCTGTTGCAGATCAATCGAATTATTCGATTTACTGCTCTCTTTTCGGCTATGTATCCTACTACTGCCCCCCCCCCCCTCCATCCAACATCCGATCCCCCCTCTTTCGAGTTATATACCGTATATAGATCGAAGTTTTGTGTATACGCGCGCGTTGACCTTCCATCCCGCTCGCCTCCATAACTCTGCCGATGTCAAATCTGTCAAGCATCACTGAACGTGCGACCAGTCTATAGCCATCGATTCTACACTACGGCTTCTATACAAAAACTACTCAAAAGTCCCCTGTCGTTCCTTCGGAAAAAAAAAAAAAAAAAAAAAAAAAATTATTTCCAATAATCCTCTCGAAGAACTTTCAAAATATATTCATTAAAAATCACAGGACTAGCACCCGCGAAACGATGAGGCATACAAGAAAGCCAGGATCAAAGATCGAAATGATTTTTTTCACTAACGATTTTTTAAACGATATCTTGCTTCGGACACAGTAAAAAATATTTGTGCTTTTTACAACCACTTATTGCCGACAATCGTCAGCAATTTTTTATTCGTTAATTCTCCGTTCCCACCATCCGGGTTTCTAGTTTCACAAAACAAAAAAAAAAAAAAGTCCAAACTAAAATGGTTAATGACGCGTGAAATGAAAGGACAGATTTCAATATTCAAACTTTAACAAACTCGTTTGTTGCTTATTTGACAAAATTATTTTTACGAAGCCTTCCTAGTCCAATTTCACGAAATTACTTTTTTTTTTACTATGAACGAGCCAATATTTGCCCGAATATATTATAAACCCATCGTCGGAAGGATTATTTTTTCGAAAAAGTAATTAGCACTGCCGATCTCCGGTCGGGAGGGCGAGATCGTCAAGTGTCCGAATCACGACAAGTTTCATTGCAGTCAGTTTCGGGTTTCAGTTTCGATTAATATCCCCGATTTAATCGTAAAATCTGAACGCCCGTAGAGGGAGTAGGGGGGGGGGGGGGGGGTGAAAGGGGGGTTTTATACGCGTTAGGTCCTTTCGTTGGGGCACACATAGAGTCATAGTGTCCGGTGGCCGCGTAACGGGATTTCGAAGCGGCAGGGACGGTAGGATTTTATAGCTTGCGAAACAACCCTCCCGTCCGGCGTCGGAGCGATGTACCACGCCGGATTTGTGCGCCCTGGCCGTCGCTGTGCCCGCGCTCTGCCGAACCCCGCACCTCGAGAGTCCGAATGGCTCGTCGGCCGTGTGAAAGCCTCGGGCCGACCGACCGGCCGGACAATCACAACTTGACAGGGAGGTTTAACGAGACCTATGCTACCCGGCAGAGCCTACATACACACCCACCTCCCCCCCCCCCCTCCCAGCCGCCAACCCCCGTCGGATGGTCATTTAATTATTCGAGATACCTCGTACGCTCGGGCAAACTCCCGGCAACGAGTCTATCCCGATGGCCTCTCTGGCACTCGCTCCGCAGCTCCAGCAATGTCCCCGACACACTGCGTCCCGAACCGGCGCCCTCCCACCCTGGTCCTTCGGTCCGAGGGCTGAAAAGAGAGGCGCGCGGCCTGGATGGAGATGAACAGTGACCGGACGGCGGGCGGTAGACCGAGAGGGGGTGCTCCGGTACTCTCACGTGCGCCTCCTTCTATATTAAACTGTTGGGAGGCCCGAGAGATAATAAAGACGTGTATAATGGAATCGAAATTGTTTCTCTATCTATCAATGCCACACAGAGGGCCGCGCACGTAGTTTCGAGCCGATGATGTTGCCGCAGAGGCGATGGGGGGGGGGGGGTTGTTAAGGCTAGAAAGACCGGATGGTCGTGCAGCGCCGGGGATGCTGAGCGAAGCTGAATGAAGTCAATTTAATTGGAGGGCGCGTTTAATGCCCGTTCGCCTTGATGCTCATCTCGATAATAATGCATGTCGACTATGTCGGCTCCTCTGTTTCTCGACTCATTGTTCTGAGCCATTGTTTTACATTTATCGTTGCAGATGACAATCGCGACCTCAGCGACCATCCCGAGGACGACCTGAAGAGGCAGAGGAGCAATTACAACGGCGATCAGTTGTACTCGAACGTGAGTTCAGATAAAACACTCCACTAACCCCTTATTGTTCGTCGAGGACGACCGATCGATCACTTTTTTTTTTACCTCGTGTTGACCAATTTCGGAGATCTCGAAATTGGATCGAAAGATTATGTCCGATCTCATCCACCTTTCGAGAATCGTTGTCGGTGAGAAAAATAAAAATTGGATTTCTCTCGTGTCGTTACAGCTGTGGTCGAGTAAATGGAGCATCAAGGACGAGCACAAGCTCCTGAGCGAGCTCGGCGGCGGGGGTGGCGGAGGAGGAGGCACCGGAAATACGGGAGGCAACGGTCCCAGCTCCGGCGGAGGAAACGGCGGCGGTAACGCGACCGGCGGCGGAGGCTACTACGAGCACAGTGGATTCCCCGGGAACGCTATTGCCACCTCCGCTGAGCTCTACGACTCCCTGGGCACCATCAGCACGATGACGCAAGCGCAGACTCCTCATCTGTACACTCCGCCCATAGGGGGCACCATAGGTGTGCAAATCTCTTTCTCTGTACACACACACATATATATATATATATATCTACATACATATATATGTATATAGACGTATACATTTATGCGCTCTTCTCCGTTCAACTTTCTGTGTTTCGTGCTCTTTCAACCCCCTGCTCGAGGATTCTTCTCCCTTGCTCCCTTGATCTCTCTCCTCCCATGTCGGGCATGCCGGGCGCTAGTTCGCCAAGTCCTTCGCCTCAACTTCGCCTATTCTCCTTCGGGTTCCTCCGTCTCTTGGTTCTTATTTTTGTTATTTAAATTTTTTTTTCTTTTTTTTTCATTATCTTGCCCTCTCACTTTCCTTTCTTCCTCGGTCCCTTACCTCTGCTCTTATACATTTCGCTTCTGCTCGAAACCCGGCGAGGCGCCCAGGCATGTGTATACGACGCGGGAATATAATCATCCCTTAGGAGGGTACACACGTACACCCTCCTCTCCGCTACTTCTCTCGCCTCGTTCCCCTCCCTCCTCAACCGTCCTCCCCCGTGCTCCTCACTGTATACGCTTATTATTGCGGCTTACATCTCGCTTTGCATACCCATATCGGCTAAATACGCGGCTTTAATAATGCATGAGAGAGGAGCAACGCGCTACCGCTACCCCCGGCTGGCGAGGATGTACGGGCGAAAGAGGTGGCGGTGGCCTCGCTAGGTGGTCGGTGTTTCAAGCTTGCCCCCCCCCCGCCCCCCGCCCCGGGGGGGCACGAATATACCCTCCTCCATTATGCCTCTCTGTCTCACTCTTTCTCTTTTACTTTTACTCTCATTGCCTCCGTATCTTCCACTCGCAAATGGAGTCGCGCTCTCTAAACACTGAACTCAAAGTCTCTGTCTCGTAATTTATTTATTCTTCTGTGCTTTTCACAGTTTTTTTTTTTTTTTTTTTTTTTTTTTTTTTTTTCTTTCGTCGTTTCTCACTATCTATGGCGTCTCGTTGACACATATTTCTATTATTTAAAAAAAAATATATTTTTACTACTGGTCATAAGCGGTCGATCGATGCAAATGAGATTTTATTTTCGGAACTTGAGAAAATTTGGATTCTCGAAGCTCGAGAAAATTCAGATTCTCGGAACTCGAGAAAATAAAAATTGTTGGGGTTTTTTTTTTTTTTCATCGTTTTTGGAAACGGTACATTTTTATGCCTCGATGAGAAACGAGTTAGAAACCTCGAGCCGAACGTCTCGCGACGTCGAGCGATCGAATTCACGAGCGTACACAAGCGGGACAAGCGAAGCGTGTAAGTGGCAGGACGTCTCATGAAATTCAAAGTGCGCCCGGGGTACGGAGGGCCAGTAACGCGACTAAGATCTTGGCCGCTGTCGTGAATCTTTTGGGTTTACACTTTCGCCGTGCGATATCACCGTCGATAGCGTCCTACCGAATATAAAATCTTTTTATTGCTCGATCGATCGACCGTGAGATAACGTCGCAGTACGTAACTTGTGTCATTGAAACAAAACAAACAAGCAAACAAACAAACAAAAACAAAATAAAAATACTGGGGCATCCCTCAAATGGCAGGTGGTACTTTGACGCCGCTAGCACCGCTCACGATGCAAGAACTTAAATTGAGCCAAACGTTGGACGGGGCTAACATGTCTCCTTACCACACCACCGGTGAGTTTCACGCCACCTGAAAACAATTTGTCTGATAATTGCTTCGATTAAAAAAAAAAAAAAAAAAAAAAAAAAGAAGAAGAAAATAGTTTTATTATTTTCAAAATTTTATTCGCTTGCCTCTCATCGTCGTCGCCTTTTTGCACTAATATCGTCCCCTATTTAATTTTATCACATATATATATATATTTTTTTTTACATTTTTTAAATTATTTCTTAACGTCAAATTTTGAGCTTGAGAAGCATTTTATTTCGTCGAATGCCGTTCGTTATGTTAGCTACATAGTGTTTGATACGAATGTCGTGTTGTGTTCTGCATGGCGGAAAAAAAAAAAAAAAAAAAAAAAAATCACAGAAGGCAGTACCGTGGCGGTGTCGTATGTCGGCGTGGGTACCGGAGGTGGAGAACAGAGCCCACCGGTCTCGTTGCAGAACGAAGGTAACGCAACCCCCGCAGCATCCAATACACCGGGCGGTGATCCGGGATTGACGGTGCTGCAGTCACCGGTCTCACAGAGTCAGGTAGCCTCGGCGATACCACCTTACTCGACGATGCTACCGAGCTTCGGACACTACGCGACAGGTGGGTTAACGTTTAAAGTTTTGTTTATTTTTTCTTTTTTTTTTTTGTATTTTTCCATTTCGTCGCATCAACAGGTGAAAGAATGTTTGTGATGTTTTTTTTTTTTTTTTTGGAGCATCTTACTTACTTTAGATCTCACTAGCGGATTGTTGGGTCTCGAACGCCTCGCGCCATTGCTATGAACTGTAGAATTTAAAATGAGACTTTCAAACCGAACGCGACGGTATTTCCGGTATGACGTCACTTCCGGCCGAATAATGATACATTCAAATAGGAGGTGAAGTATCTCTGGTGCGACGTCACTTCTGATCGTAAAATTATATTTTCAAACCGGAGACGACGTACTTCGGGTATGACGTCACTTCCGGTCTAAAAATCATACATTCAAATCGAAGGTGACGTATTTCTGGTGCGACGTCACTACCGGTTGAAAAATGAGTTTTTCGGTCCGGAAGTGACGTATTTCCGGTATGACGTCACTATCGGTTGAAAAATCAATTTCTCTTGTGAGCCTTCCAATTGGGGAAAATATATATATATTTTTTTTCATGTCAATTTTTAACGAATTTGTATATTTTTAATTGCAGGCGGCGGTGATTACGCGTACAGCGCAGCGTATTCCCAATACTCCAGTGCACCTTACAGCGGATACGGTTATGGGGCAGCGACAAGCGGGTTGCTCAGTAAGTAAACAGTGAGTATGAGTACCGATTAGATTAGGGACAAAAAAAAAAAACAAAAACGAATTATCAACGATGTACTAACTCCTACAGCTACGAAGGGGCGAAGGGTTCAGTACCAATTTTTTTTTCTTTCACTGCGCATTAAAAAGTGCACGAATCCTTAACACACTCCTGAGATACGTAAAATGTAAATACGCAATTGAAGCTTAAAAACGACACCAGGTGAAAAGAGTCAGGAAAGAAAAAAAAAAAAAAAAGCAAAATTTAACAGTAAATAAGTCAGAACAGGTGTAAATAACAATAGAGCAGCAAAATATAAACGAATAATGATTAGAACATTTTTTTTCTCTCGATAATTTTGCAATTGACTAACGGTGCATTTTCGTTTTTATTGCAGACTCGACGTACTACTACTGTAACGGGGACACGCTGGCGTCTTCCCACAACAATTCGCAGCTGAATCATCAGCAGCATCAGCAACAGGGCGGATGCAACAACGGAGGTCCGGAGAGCAGCGCGGACGTGGCCAGTCGTTCACCATTGGCGGCTACCCGGGCGAGCAGCGGAGCGAGTGCCGCTTCGCCGACCGGAAGTGCCTGCACAAAGCCTGATAACTCTTCGACTCCGACGGATCTCTATCTCGCTTGATTCGCGAGGATGCGATGTCAGAAGCTCCAGTCGCCATTGTCATCGGGCGACCGAGCGGTCGAGGCATCGTCGAGGTTTCAAAATTTGCCTCGGGAGTTCCCCCCACACGACGGATGATGGACGACGATCGGTCGGACGGACGCCATATCACGAAGAAACCAATTGAAATTATAATACTAATTACCGATGATCTCTTCGAACAAGAAAAAAAAAGAAAAAAAAAAAAAAAACGAATCGAGACGAAGCGAGAGAGAGAGAGAGAGAAATTTCTCTCCGTTCGAGCTCTTTTAGGACTGCTGATGCTCGAGTGATCGAGACACGGGACGCTCGCCGATTGTGCGCCGCGCGTCGTCTCGAAGATCCACCATCTCCAGCACTCAGCCGCGTAGTTAGTTTAATTTATAATTCCTCGATCTAGGATAATTTGACGAGAAAAAGAAAGGATCGCGCGTAATCAGCGAACGCAAGAACGTGTCCGCGTGACTCTCCAACATTACTCGAGGGTAAAGCCTCCTTTCTTAACGAAAGCAGAGAGACGGACGGATCGACTCCCTCCCCCCGTGACTATTGTTATCCTATTGCCCGAAATTATTTCCCCTCCCCTCGACGCACCATCCCGACTACCCTCAACGTTACGTTGGACAGAGGTATCGATTATATAATAACGTTATTGAGATTTTTTAATCACCGAATCGACTTACGATCACTACCTTTTAAGAATATTATATATATTTTTTGTAGAGACCAAAGACCACACGCAGAATTAACGAGAGATACGAGAGAGAAAGAGAGAGAGAGAGAGAGAGAGAAATAAGTTGAGAGTGAGTGAGCGAGAGTTACAATTTTGTTTTTTTTTTTTGTTTATTTTTTCGTCGCATTCGGCATGAGCGAAAGAGAAATTAAGCAGATTTTAGAGGCGACGATTTAATCGACTTAGATTTTAATTAATGATGATATAGTATATATATATATATATTGATGATGATGACGATGATTGTAAATAAGCACCGTATAATAACGAGCGACGTGTAGATTAGAGTCGAACTTATTCGGGGAAAACGTTTGACCGACGAATTTTTTTTCGAGAGTTATAAGCGAGGAATGCACGACACCGCGACGATGCGTATTGACAGGGAGAGAAGAAGAGTGGCGAGGGGAGGACGCATAGCGCGTGCATCAATGTACGCGTTGTTGCCTATATATTGTTGTAAAAAGTTATATTTAGAAGATAGTTAATTCGCGATTACGAGTGGAGAGGCCCGAAGGTGCAGTGGCGAAAAATAGTTTCGTTTCCAACCGTCGATGTTACTTCCGTTTTCCAGCGGATGTGAGAGCGACTTCCGGTGGCCTTGGCTCAGTAAGACAGCTGATGCGCGCCAACCACGCCAGAACACCTTCGAGCACTCCAATTTCGAAATCTTGTGTAAAGTCGGCGCGGACTCGGGTCGAGTGGCAAAATTCATCACGAGTCTCGGGATGGAGACTGAGCGCATGCTGCAATTCGATGTTTTGACGATCCTGTAATGATATTCGACACTCGCGGTTATTTTGCCACCCGCGAGAACAACCGCGTTACGACACTCAGGCGAGACTCGCTCGCGCCACAGAAAACACACATATTCGTACTTTATTTACCGGTTCATTGGCAGCTGATTAACAAAACAACATGGCAAAAAAAAGAAAAAACAATAGCATAATTGTAATGTACACGTCGATGCAAGCCTGGAAGCCTGCGCGCGTTCCGACTTTATCATTGGTTTAGACGATTTCACTTTGATCCTTGGGAGTCTCTCGAGCGCCTTGAAAATGGAAAATCGGCGTCGATTACCGACCGAACTAGAGAGGCCCGAGACTTCCGAGGAATAATAATGCAGAAGCCGAGATTCAAATGAAAAATCACACGTCCTGAAAAACGTGATGGTTATCTGTAGGGGAGAATGGGCGAATGTCGGCTATCTATGAAAAAAAAAATAAACCTGAACCAGAGGTAATATTTGAAAAGCCAAAGCTATCGAAAAAACGGTAAATGCGTGTGTCGCCAAACTTATATGCCAAGATACGTTCTCTTTAAAAAAAAAACTTTCACCTCGAATAGTGTGACAATTTGTATATAAAAAAATAGAGGAAATGAAATTAGACTCAATCGTTTTGTTTTTACGTATGTGACAAGATAAGTCAAGACTCATCTTGATATCGATAATGAATTTTTAAATAATCGGCATGGCCGATACTCGCCCACTCTCCGCAAAGGCATAAAGAAAAACGATGAAAGAAGCTAGAGCAACCCTTTCGTCCTCTCTCAGCCAGCCCCTTCACACGTTCTAGATAATATTGAAATAACGATACGATTATTTTATTCCACTTATCAAATAAGGTAAACTCTAGGTGAACCTCTAATTAATTCTAAATGCTATTTAAAATTTAATATATTGTAGTGATGTGGTATGGAAATGAAAAAAAAAAAAAAAAAAATGAAGAATGTGAAACGAGCTGCGAAGACATGAGAGATGAAGATGACACGGTCGGAAATATGTGAGGGGCGAGATTAACGACGATGATGCATGAAATGTTTCGAGGGCTGAGAAAATTATCGTTAGCGAAGTCCTTTCTATGAGCGAACGAAAAGTAACGAAAGGAAAAAAACAATTCGATAAAAAAGTACATCGGGAATGACCGTTTGCCGAGACAAAGTCTCATAAGACGTACGGTGGGACGCTAAGTACTTTTCATTTTTTTTCTCAACGAAACGATCAACCCTCTTTCATCCGGTTAGATAATTGTCTCCCAAAGTTCAATACGATTATCCCACGATTGTAATTAATTATTGACGCATTTTTTTTTACATTGTTACTTAATTAATATTATCACTGGAGAAATGACCTTGACGATTAGGCACTGCTCGTCAACTCTGTTATTATCCGGATCTCTCTTTTTATTATTGCTATTTTTATTATCATGAATTTAACGCTATTGTCATTACGATTATTATTTAATTTTTTCCTCCCCATTTATTATTTATTAATTGTAACGATAACATATGTGTAATAAGTTTTGCCAAAGAAACTCTTTAAACAAATGAACAAAAAAAAAAGAAGAAAAGGTTAAAAAAAAACAAGCAATATCGCAGTATACCTTTAGCCTCCATACGATGGAAGAGTTTTAAGAAATGCAAAGAGAGAAACAAAAGATAGACAGAAACTGATAGATATGGGTGAAAGTTATTGTTTTAAAAACGAGAAAACGTGTAGTCCGCGACAGATAAACGGACGAATTAATGAATTTGGTGTCGATCGATTTTGATCCTTCGGTCGCAAGGCGTTGAACCGCGCATCTCACGAAAGAAACGATTGTTCCCCTTTATTTTTTATTATTCGTCCGTGTGATATTCTTGTTCCGTGCGCCGCTCTTGCCGAGTCTCGCTGTTGATACTTGCAAAACAAAACTCTGTAAATCCTTTTTAAATAAATATGAGGTTTATATGACGTTCGTCTTATTTCTTGTAAAACTCTTTTTTATATAAATTTTCATCGATAAATTAATCTTATCCGTTAATTTGAATGCTCCTACATTGAGGAATCGCTTTTACGGAGTTTATTGCCTCGACAAACCGCACTCTCGCGCCATCTAAGGAACTGCGCTAGAAAAATGCTCGGCTCATTTAACGTGCGAGATAACTGTAGGTGAGCGTAAAATACAGAGGCTGGTCGGCCTGTAAGACCGTCTTTACCACTAGCGGAAATGACTATTTATCGACGTTCTACCGCTTAACAACTGCCGGTCTATTCCCTCGATCGATAATGCAGAAACCTATGCATTCATTTGCAGGCACTTTCAATACGATATCCACGGTAAATTAATTTATCGTTTGATGCTACATTAATCGACATCTATTATTAAAAAAAATTTCTCGTCTCCAAATTACCAAAATATCTTTATTGGTAACATGCAAAAAAAAAAAAAGAATAATAACGACGAAGTTAATGTAAATCTCGTATATCTATGTAGTAGAGTTTCAATCGCACTCGATGCAATTGTTACGATATGGTATTGGAAATTGAATGCAAAAAAAAGTATCTCAATTGTTTAGTCGAAACGGCCGCAAATCGGAAGCAATCTTCTTTGCGCTGTCCGCGCTGGAGGGTACATTTTTCATTCCTTTTTGTAGACGTAGCTTTCCGCTCCTCCACGACCGAAGCCTGAAATTATTGGAAATTAGTGAACATTGATATTACGGCTGCAATTATTGTAAATAAGCTAACACTGATATTCACACATTGGTCAGTTCATTGGAATGAACTGGCAATGCGTTGACGATAAATAAACGGTTCGCAATGTACCCACCTCCAGGTCCGAACAGAGCGGAGTAACACGGGTTGTTGCAGTAAGGCTTGCCCTCGTGCTCGGCGTGACTTCCGGGCGTCAGGGTTTTGTTACACTTCTCGCAACGTAAGCATGCCCCGTGCCAGTCTTTGCCGAGGGAGGTCTTTCGTTCCGCTGTGAAATAAAAATGAGACGATCAAATTTTTAAAAAAAATTATTCGTTTTCATGGAAAAAAATGTATATATATATTGTGACGAACACAGAGATGAGGATTGACCGAGAGACATGATATTATATGGACGACTGGAATAGCTCGGTATGACAAATGGCAAGCTTACAGATGATCGATTGACGAGATGACTACAGTATTGATCGGACTTTCAAAGAGAGCAGATGCTTGACATAAACAGAGATAAATAGTGTGATTGTAATTAATAATAAGGTAAATGCTCCTATTTGTGACAGTGCGCCTATTAGTGGCAGGTTTATGACGTTACACTTTATAGCAACGTATTTAGACACTCTAGCGATACTTTTTTAAAACAAAAATTATCCTTGGTATTTCTTTTATTTAACACAACAGTCTAAAAATTCTAAATCATCGACGTGAGGAATATAAATTAGTTTTTCATTGGAGTCTCTCTGCCTTCACTGTGAGAAGAAGCAGACCATTAACAGGTTGATTAAGGACTCAGCGATTTTCTAAATGGTCGTATTATAAGTAATAATTTATTAGCCAAATAAAAATATCAGTATTATGTTCACATAAACCTCGAATACGATATTGACGATTGAAAAATATTTTGGGATTATTATTTATCCGAAATATCTGATGGCCCAAATTAGGAACACAATAAATATTTATAGCTCCTATTGTTTAATATTATATCCGGTGGCCAACTGGGCACCGTTGTGAGTATAGATTAACATTTTTTTTGTTTATGAAAAATAATATTTAAAGAAGATTGAATGCAGTAAAAACATTGATCCATCATCCTTTTATATTTATAATCACGATAGAACCGAGACAAGCTTGTGTTATAGACAATTGTCTATAACTCGAGAAATCTTACTCGACACGCAGTGGTCACTAATAGGTACAACGAGCGGTCACAAATAGGTGCAAGTCAGTGTTGGCGTGCCACTAATAGGAGCAATGACATTAATTTATTCTAAAATAGTTAATTAATTACATTGGGAGATTTTTCGTTGGCTAAAAGTGTCCTCTCCCCGACAGATCCCATTTCAATTACCAGATACGTATATTTGTTGTGGATATTTTCTTTTTTCTGTGGCGTCATTCTGAAGGTGCGACTAGGATGAATGCACCAGTGAATGGACAGTCACCAGCAAATGGACGAAATCCCTTATATGCTTAATAAAAAAAAAAATGCTCGATCAAAAATAAATTATACGGTGATCAAAATTTAGAAAAAAAAAAAATGACAATTACCGCTGAAATTATCACTGCAGGTATATGGAAATTACCGACTGTAGGAGATTTTTTTTTCTTTTATCGTTTGGAAGTTACTCGAGGGTACTAAGCGGCGATTGATGCTGCCGCAAACGTTTTGTGTAAAAAAAAGCGTTAGACTTAATTTTTTAGGGTAAGTAGTATGGCGCATAAATAAAGATATCATTAATTATTGATTCTATTAAAAAAAAAAAAATGTCAATAAATTGTTGTTTATATGCCGAAATTATCAATGTCCATTGACTGGCGCGATTTCCGAACCTCTCTCCAGTGAATGGACACGGGTAGAAGTTAGGAACATGGATATGGCACATACTTTTTTCTTATTTTTTGTGAATTAGAAAATTGTTAATTAATAGATAATGTATTAATAATATTACTTAAGGCTGTGCCAAAGAAATATTTAGAAGTTTATAGTTAATTTGAGACTGAGACTGAGGAAGCCAATATGCTTGTTCTTCTGCTTTATCAGTATTATTATTAACATCATTAATATTATTTAAGTTAAAAAAAAACCCTATGATGTTAAAAATACAATATTTAATTCAAATGATTCAAAGAAATATTAAGTTATTGAGTTATTTTCCTAATATCTATGCAACGATAGCTTGGATGACAAATACGTGTCCATTCACTGGTGTATCCGCCTTTTTGTGATTTTATCTTTGATTTCAGCGGTGTTAGGTTTTAAGACAGTATGCAATATTTTTTCTCATAATGAAGATAATCTACTTTATGAACTGAACCAAGCCCGAAAGGTGTGAATACAATATCTTTATTTTGTCACTCTTTTAAAAACGACCAGTCGCTTAATCGTCCATTCACTGGTGCATTCACCCTAATAGGAGTGTTTACCTTATATCCGCGCGAAAAACCGCATACGCGTGTTGTTTATTTCGCTCGGTCGTAACGCTAAATTACAGCAATGACTCGAGATCGTCTTCATTGCTGCAACGTACAAGAATTGATCCCCCACACAATTTTTTTTTTTTCAAGAGATTATCAGATAAACTATACATTCGATACACTAATCCCACAATCTTTTTTTCCGTCTCTCGCCTCTATGTATATAGCGCGCAGCGATCGGCGCAGTGACTAACGTTTCCGAGGAAAAAAGAAGCCGTCAATCTAACCGCGTATCGGTACAGATGCGGGGTGAGCCGCCGAGAGATTAAAGCCCGAGAATTCTTGACGGCCAGACAAACGTGTGCTACAAAAACAACAGCGTCGACACAGCGCGACTCTCGTCATTGCCCGACAAAAATAACAGCTAACCATAATGACAGAGACTCAGCGCGCGGTTCCATTAGCAATTTTATAATTATTAATTCCAATGGTGACTCCGCTCATCTCTCCGGGGAGCGAAACCGCGTCGTTTCATTCAGAGAAGGCGCGAACGCAGAAGAGAGGCCCAACGGGATCCGTGACGCGTGATGCATATGCAACGGTGCTGCCTAGCTTTCGGCTCTCCGACTCGCGAGCGACGCGAGAGTTCTCTCGCACTGAAGAAAAAAAAAAAAAAAAAAAAAAAAAAAAAATTTATATATCTCGGCATTGTTCCCGGGGATTTGCTCTGGCGTACTCCCGATTCCCCGTACGGGACCCGATGACTTTTCAGGGAGGGGAGGGGGGGGGGGAGATTTGCCGAGGCGACGTAATGCGCCTACCGTGAAACGGGAAAAATGGTCCCGGTGCAACGAACCGCTCGCCGTATTTGCCGCGAATAATTGACGTAATTGTCTAAAGTTCGTATAGCGGGCGTTAGCGAAGCCACCGTTGCGCACTCGCGAGGGCATTGTTTTATCGCATGCCAAGATTGAACAACCGAACGAGAATATCAAACCGACCGGCACTTCCGTTATTGTCAGTGCGACTATCGCGACGTCGTAAACGTTAACGCGACCTTTCACGCACGGGATCGCTACATTCTATTCAACGGACGAGTACGAGGCTTCGATCCATCCAAAAAATCTGCGCAAACCCTCACTATCGACCTCTGCGTGTCACAATTATAGAGTCGTTCGCTGGAACTAGTTTGCAGGTAAACAAAAAATTGACGTAATCGTCTAAAAGTTCGTAGAGCGGGCGTTAGCGGAGCCACAGTTGCGCACTCGCGAGGGCATTGTTTTGTCGCATGCCAAGATGGAACAACCGAAGGAGAATATCAAACCGACCGGCACTTCCGTTATTGTCAGTCCGACTATCGCGTCGTCGTAAACGGTAACGCGACCTTTCACGCACGGGATCGTCACATTTTATTCAACGGACGAGTACGAGGCTTCGATCCATCGAAAAAATCTGCGCAAACCCTCACTATCGACCTCTGCGTGTCACGATCATCGACTCGTTCGCTGGAACTAGTGTTTGTAGGCCGAAGAAAAAAAACGTCCACGACCACGAAAGACATAACCCAAAAAAGAATATCAATCGACGCCGAGCAAAGGACGACGTGACCGAAGAAAGCTGTGAACGATCCAGTCCGCTATACTAGCACAGTAGGGAGACAGCGGAGAAGCAAGCAAGGCTTTGCATATAAAGGGCCATTAGTTAATTAACTCCTAATTATCTTTTGCAGCGCGGAGAAGCGTGGCGGAGGGACTCGAGCGCGCATTGCTGCACATCTCGCGCGCCGTTACTACAGACAGACAGTGGCGTGTACGGATCGTTGGGCCCGGCGCTAAACAATCGCCGGCTGCGCGACGGCTACGACGACGGCGACGCTCATATAGAGAGATCCCGCTCGAGGAAGAACCCCTTTTTCCCCCCTTTCCCTCTCGTTCCCACTCTCGCTCTCATTTCTTTTTGTTTCATTCTTTTCTTTTTTTTTTTTTTTCTCTCCCTCGTCCACACTGTACCACCCGCCGCGGCTCTTCGCATTTCTTTCCTTCTCTCGTGTATTTGTTTTTTGTTTTTTTGTTTTTTTTTTTTTTATTTATATTTCGTTCTTTCTCGCGCGGTTCCTCGGCTCCCCTTTCTTCGTCCGTCTTTCGACTCTCGGAAAAAAAAAACAGCAGCAGCAGCAGCAGCAGAAGCACCGAACCCGGCGTGGCCATTCTTCAGGCAAAACCTGTTTCATCTCTGTTCTTCTCATTATTACCTCAGCCCCGCGATACCCGACGGACCGACGGTGTCTTTGTTGTTGTCCTCGCAGCCGGTTACTTTATTGTTGTGGCCTGCCCGAGTGTGGTACGACGAGGCGGTTCGTACACACGAAACGAAAGCGTACGCGTAAAACGCGCCTCGCAGAGTCATCGACGGGCCTCTTCTGCCGGTGGCGCTGCGATCTCTGTTTATATTCAGTGTGCTCTGTGCGAGGCTAGAGTGTCGTCAGCCTCCAGAGCCCTTCCAGGAAGCAAAGGAAAATGAAGAAAAAAAAAAAAAAACAACAACAACAACAACAACCTCACATACACCTTGAAGTACACGAAAGGAATGCGTAAGAAGGCAAAGATCGACGGAAACGTCGTTTTCGACATAAGAATCTTAAGATGCTCGTTAATTAGCTTTTACATTCGCAGTATCACCATCACGGAGTCACAGTACATTCATCAACGACCACTTTGTGTATATATATGTGTGTGTATATACGATGAATGAGGGAGACTCGATGCTTCAACGTGATAAATTGCCGTGTAAGCCCTAACCGCGTTCATTTACGAAATATTAAATGACTAATTGGCAAACCGGCATATTTATCGTGCATAAAGAGCGTAAGTAGAGCGAAATTGTGAATGCGAACGGAGAAAGAGATTGAGAGCAATATATATATATATATGCATAAATATATATATTTTTTTTCTTTCAAGTGCCACCATTAGAAACAGCAATTAAGAATCGTTATAAGGATCCCGCCAGCTCGAATGCGTCCTCTTCTCTTCGTCGTGTACCACTGCATGTTACACAGTGTAGAGAGGAGTCCACGGTCGTCGATTTGTAAGAACGCCGTGCGGAGAGAGCCCCGGAGTCGGTGCGGAGAACACCGAGAGAAAACGAGAGGAAGCTATTGAAACATACCGTATTCAGCGTTGATAGTAGTGGGTCTAAATGCCCCCCTCCTCCTCCTCGTCGAAAAGCCATTTACGACACGAGAACGCGTTCGAAAGCGACGCTGTTGTATATTACTTAGGTACATACTGCATAGTCTGTATGTGGGCTTTCTGTACGAGATCCAAGTACCGGTACACTATCGTAACGGCGTTAAAATGCACCGAGGGATTATTATTTACGAGTAGATGGCTCGTGGTTCGCCCGCAGCGCGCTCCGGCTCTGCACCACGCACAAAACGGCCAAGTCGCAACGCCAGCCGAGATCGCTGAGACTCACCGACGACCGGCGATAGTCGTATCGAAGCCACCTCGTGCAGCTTTCTCAGCACGAAACTAACGAGACTTGCGAGGAACACCGCAGCGGAAGTGTCGTTATGTATGTCTCGGCGCGTCGAACGCTTCCTCGAAGATGAGATCATGCCATCTATCGAGTAAAGGATGTCGACGTATCTTTTTAAATTTTGTGTTGAGTAAACCGATGGATATGTCGATAGTCTTTTGTGGAATTGGCTTGTGGGAAATTCTGAGCAAAGAACCGCCGAAGGTTTTTCTGGGGTGGTCTGTAGAATCGCAGAACTCGTCGATCGAGAGTGACGAAAATTGGCGTCTTTTTTTTTTTTTTTTTTTTTTTTACGCACGCGAGATGCAAGGGTGAAAGTGTTGCGAGTGTCTCGAGGTGAATACGAATGGTCGAGCCAAAGCTGACGGGATGACATAATACTTGCCAAGTCAGACATCGAGGCCTTGGTGAATGAGATCATACCGCATACACTGTATAGAGGACGCAGTGAATCGCGTCATCGGTGGGATATAATTTGCGGCCAAATTCGTTTCGGCCGAAAAGTATAACGAGGCACTCAATAGTTTAAGTACCTCGTACCGGAAATAGGTCACGTTATTATACTGTTACTCACCTGCCGATAATCTTTCTCTTTGCAATTACGCTGCTAATACTTTTGCAGAGGATGCGTGACTTACGCCTGAGGCATTGATGTGCACCGTGTTTCTCGCGCGGTTATTGGTACGGCGGTTGGCAAATTTGCCAACCGTCACGCTCGAGGAAGCCACGCATGCATGCGCCTCGTCATTAGCGCCGGTTAGATCCAACTGCACGAGCGTGAATGCTTCGAGTAATGATATAGATTAGTGATCTTGTCACATGAGATATTATATATTCGATATTTGTATTACACTGTTAAAAACTTCTGTTTGAAAATTCATAAAATGTATATGCAGTTTTTATGCATATACAGTATGTGAAATTACATTGACACGTATGTAAGAATATTTCGTTATCGTTATATTAAAAACAATATTATTTGTATAATATTTGTAATGATAACATCATTTTCATATACGAATGTATTAATTTTCAATGCCATCGCCGGTAATTTTAATATACAGGTATTGCATTTAATATTAGATTATTAAATTTCAAATACAATGTGTATTAATTTTTATTTCATATAACTTTGTATATTAGACGTGTCGTAAATTTCATAAGATTTTTAACAGTGTGTATATGTAATTACATGTTACAATATTTTAATTTGTGATATTAGTTTCGGACAGAGAAACTAATTTTTCGACGGGAAGTGACATCGTACATTCCTGTACCTTGTCGCTTGCCGTCGGGACATCCCGTGCCGTAATTCGACCCGGAAAATCAGATTTTAAAAACGGAAGTATAGTAGTACATGACGTATTAATTAATGGACCGGATGTGGCGTTACAAATCAGAATATTGTTATTCGTAATTGGATATGTTAATGTATATCAAATAGATAACATCTCAAATGACGATATCAGCAATCTATGATTGTATCATTACTCGATGCAATATTCGCTCACGCACTTAGGTCGAACCGGCGCTAATCACGAGGCAGCTCTTTGGATGGGTCGCGCGTGTTTGGTGCGGCCGTTGGCAAGTTTGCCAATTGCCGTACCAATAACCGAGAATACATATGGAGAATACATTTCGTGGTACAAGTTTATATACTGCTGCTGCTGAATACTATCTACTATGACCCGAACTGCCTGATAAGGACTTCACTGTATATGACATTCTTATGCGTGGGTTTATTGTAAGAGTGAGATAATGGTTGCCTTGACAGTCCTGCATTATTATACTCTATCAATATACATTTATGGACTGTCGGGGTAAAAAAAAAACTGCTCTCATGCGCAGATATCGCTTCACACTGACCGCGAATACGATGAATACGAACGAATGTGTAAGTCGTCGGACAAGTGGTATTTAAATTGTACCGCAGTAAAAACGAAAAGCTTGGGTCTCTTTAATCTCTTTAACGAATAAAAATAACGAAAATACGACAATGAAACGTCAATAGTAAAATCGATGATATTGATTTTCGAAACGGAAATATCGTCCAATCACGGTACAGAGAAGTAGGCCAATCGAAGTACGAACGAAATCCGACGGAAAACAACGCCATAGGTTTAGAATTAATCAGTCACAAATCTCTACTCTACGTGATAAGATTGGCCGGAACGATTTAGCTATGGTCGATCCGGTTCATCTTCAGTGTTGTGCTGAAGGTCCGGATAAATTGTTAAAAATGAAGAAGAAGAAGAAGAAAATGAAGAAGAAGAAGAAGAAAATGAAGAAGAAGAAGAAGAAAATGAAGAAGAAGAAGAAGAAGAAGAAGAAGCCTTAGCATAACATCCGCTGTTGTCGCCTGAACCGGTAGTCTTAACTGACGATATCGCCCGCAGATTCCTCGACGAAAGTGAAAATTGAAAGCGCCACTGACATATCGTCCAATCAGATACGAGCGCAGATAAATGTTAAAGCGATCCAGAAGCGAAAGCTTGTTAACGACGCGACAGTCGACCGGAAGTGTTTCGTCAAAGTTGGATGCAATGACTCTATCCTAAAACCGCACCGACGCTCAAAGCCTTCGCATCCTCTAGCTAGTGCCGCAGTAAAGTTTATCGTCGTTAAAGTATCATGAATAATACGCTACGGAATGAAATTCGCGAGGAAGAATTTTTCAGGCATCCGATGAGACCGAAACTATTCGTGGCTCGATGATGTTCGCGGTGCAACATACCGACCTGCAATTTTTCCCTCGATCGAAGATTCCACTGCCTTTTATTTCTCTACTTTTCCATCAGAGCCGTTCGACGTTCATATTCTTCACTACTACTTCGAGACCCACCCAAATATTAATTTATGACAGAGCGCGTTTTTTTTTTCTTTTTGTAAATTATATTCTTCATTTATTTCTCAGCAACAAAATGTCTCCATTGTTTTCATGATTATTCGTTATTATCGACGACTAAAGATTTTTCGATTGTCTAGATTTTTGTTTTTTTTTTTTAATACTCAACGATACAGGAAGTAGATAGCCGACCATTGCGAAGAGCTTCCCGCGTCGGTTACGTTTTTATCAGTCAGGCGAGGATGCGTTATGAAAATGTTGATAATGCCAGCAATTGTGATATGGAGTAAGAGTACTAGAAGAGTCGACGAGGCGGTTAATTACTGCCAGAGATAGAAGAAAGTTATCGTCATGTAACGGCTGTTTCTCGACGTACTGTCATGTAATGGAAATCGCTGCGGTTCTTGATGTTTTCTGCATTCGTCGAGCTAAGCCATGATGATATTGATAGGGTTTCAGAGAAACATATACCGAAAAAAAAGTTTTGATAATATCAAAGTGAGCTGCGGTTGCGGGTGGCGAAGGAAATATTTCGTCGATTGAAAGAAATATTTAGTTGATTGAACTCATGTTTAGGTGATTGAACGCATATTCAGTTGATTGAACGCATATTTAGTTGATTGAACGCATATTTAGTTGATTGAACGCATATTTAGTTGACTGAACGCATATTTAGTTGATTGAACGCATATTTAGTTGATTGAACGCATCTTCAGTTGATTGAACTCATATTTAGTTGATTGAACGCATATTTAGTTGATTGAACGCATATTTAGTTGATTGAACTCATATTTAGTTGTTTGAACGCATATTTAGTTGTTTGAACGCATATTTAGTTGATTGAACTCATATTTAGTTGATTGAACTCATATTTAGTTGATTGAACTCATATTTAGTTGATTGAACTCATATTCAGTTGATTGAACGCATATTTAGTTGATTGAACGAATATTTAGTTGTTTGACCTAATATTTAGTTGCTTCAACGAATAGTTACTTCAGTTGACCAAGTATTTTGTTCAATCGACCTAACATTTCCTTCGTCACCCGCAAGCGCAGCTTAGTTGAGTATTTTGTTCAGTGTAGATGACGTCGACCTAAACGAGCAAAAGTAATTTCCTGTTCAAACCCATCCGACCTATGGGCTATTTCTACTTTCTGTATTGTCCTCCGAAACAAAAAAAAACTAGAGGGTGTTCCACCTAGAATTGACGTTCGGCAACTTGACGCTGATAAATCCTCAAGGAAATATTTGAACCTCTCCAGAGGAGCAGCTCAATGCAATGGAACCTCTAAAGTTTTGCCGGCACTTAGCTTGCGAAGGCAATAAGCGAGGTGGGAGCAATCCGAGTGTTGAAATCGAAGGAGGCAGAAGGTATGAACCGCTTCGGGACATAATCGGACCTGAACACAGCATGTCCCTGAATTGAGTGCCATGTTTAGTTCAGTTCAGTTGTATTAAAGATCCCGGGAGAAATGCGAGAGATTACACTGATTTGAAACGTTCTTCGCGGCGGAAGTTTGAAAATGAATGATCCATTACTAGTCTTCAATTGTCATTGCACACGAGAAGCGCATTGAAGCTTCTCGTCTACGATCCAAAGAGTCTAATGATTCATTTCTATTTTCGCAGCTAGAGGACAAATATTACCATGGAAGGAGGCGCAAGGCTATTTTTCCTACTGCATACCGCTCTCGCCGGTCAGCAAAAGAAGAAAAAAAAAAAAGAAGAAAAGAAGAAAAAAAAGAAGAAACATCGTCGCGATATCCGACAATTCAAGCGACACAATAACAGTGCGTACGATACCACACGCGATACCGTGCTCGAAGCAGAGTAAATATTGTGATAGCGTGAGGTTTGGCCTGACCGACAACATTGATTTCGCGATAATTTTAACGATCGATAACAATTAATTCACGGGCATTGATTAATAAGGCGTAGAACCATGAAAAAAAAAAAAAAAAAAAAACGAAGAAAAAAACTCACCGAAATACACGGGTTTCTCGCACTTCGGACAGTTCGGCATTTTGGAGCGAGTTACGAAATGTTCCACCCGAACGTTAATCGAATTTACTTGGAGAACGCGCGCGCTGTGATCCCTCCGTGAGCGTGGTCAAGCGCGTACTGGCCGTGGCTCGCCTAAGGTAACAATACTATACCGTAGTCGATTGAGCGTGTGAACGTGGGGTTCGCCCGACCGAGTGTAGTATAGTGTAACAGGCCTGTACGACACCGCATACACCGGACTATCGTGCTGGAAGCGTGATGATGTAATATCCCCGATATCCGCGAGTTCTCGTGTGCGTTAGGGCCCGTAACGGTGCGAGTATGCGTGACAGAGTAGCTCACAAGTTTGCGTGCACTGTGCGTTTCCTCGCTTTTCACGCGATGACAAGCCGTTTATGAAGCGCGAGAGACAATGATTGTCGTACATTTTTTTCCGCGCTTCATTTCATTTAAACAATTTGCATTTTTTTTTTTTTTTTTTTTTTTTTTTTTTTTTTTACGGGTCGATTGTGAGAACAGATAAACGGCAGTCCGAGCAGATGTTGAAAGTGCTGGTGACTCGAATCGCCTTACAGATAAATCAACCCTTATCGGAAAGCTTGACATGTTTGCCGAGACGATCGGTTATAATCTGTCGAAAGTCGCTTCGTCGACGAACTTCGGTCTTTCTGTATCGCGCTTCAATTGCAGCTTACTCGTGTATTAGCGGCTCGTTGCGATTGCTTTTTTTTTCTTTTTCAATCGATATTCATAGGGCGATAATGGAAAATATGGCGCGTTAGATATTTTAGTCTTGTACGTGTACGCACTGTTAAAAAAAAAATTCTGTTTGGAAATTCATAAAATGCACATGAATTTTTATGCATACGCAGTATATGAAATTTCATTGAGATGTATGTGAGAATATTGCATTATCGGTATATTAAAAACAATATTATTTCTATGATATTTGTAATAACAACATAATTTTCATATACGAATGTCTTAATTCTCAATGCCATCATCGGTAATTTCAATGTACAGTTATTGCATTTAAGATTACTTTATTAAAATTCAAATGCAATGTATGTGAATTCTAATTTCACATACCGAGGTTGTATATTTCATGTAACTTTGTATATTGAATGTGTTGTAAATTTCATAAGATTTTTTTTAACAGCGCACATCGAGCTCAGTTGTATTCGTCACTTTTACTTTAATTGGTTGACAATAGTAATTATAATTGCGTTATTCATATTCATGTGCATCGACCTATCAAGGAACACTTTTTGGAGCAACATAGCATCAAAACATCGACGGGGTAAAGAATAATCGGACTCGCGGCTGAAACTCTTAATCACTGGACATGAGGTTGGCCAATTCAATGCCGTGGGGGGGGGCAATATCTGCACGGCAGGCTCTACTTCCATACTTCCTGCCAAAGCCTTTTACTTTAATTGGTTGACAATCGTAAATATAATTACATTATTCATATTCATGTGAACACCTATCAAGGAACACTTTTTGGAGCAACATAGCATCAAAACATCGACGGGGTAAACGATAATCGGACTCGCGGCTGAAACTCTTAATCACTGGACATGAGGTTGGCCAATTCAATGCCGTGGGGGGGGGGGGGGGGGCAATATCTGCACGGCAGGCTCTACTTCCATACTTCCTGCCAAAGCCTTTTACTTTAATTGGTTGACAATCGTAAATATAATTACATTATTCATATTCATGTGAACACCTATCAAGGAACACTTTTTGGAGCAACATAGCATCAAAACATCGACGGGGTAAACGATAATCGGACTCGCGGCTGAAACTCTTAATCACTGGACATGAGGTTGGCCAATTCAATGCCGTGGGGGGGCAATATCTGCACGGCAGGCTCTACTTCCATACTTCCTGCCAAAGGCTTTTACTTTAATTGGTTGACAATAGTAATTATAATTGCATTATTCATATTCATGTGCATCGACCTATCAAGGAACACTTTTTGGAGCAACATAGCATCAAAACATCGACGGGGTAAACGATAATCGGACTCGCGGCTGAAACTCTTAATCACTGGACATGAGGTTGGCCAATTCAATGCCGTGGGGGGGGGCAATATCTGCACGGCAGGCTCTACTTCCATACTTCCTGCCAAAGCCACATCCTCGTCACGATTAATACACGAGATTCTGGACCGAAGAGTTCAAGAGCTCGGTCGTATAATAATAAAACAGTCGACGTTCGAGTGCGCGACAATGCCGAGTGTCACGAGTCAGTTGTCCCTGAATTTAATTCAAGCCATCGAGAGAAACGAGCCGGAGGCGGCATGGAAAATATTATCCGAAGCTAATCATCGCGGTGCTGATATTTTGTCTCAGGTCGGCCCTCTCAGAGTCACGGCGGTTCACTTCGCTGCCTGGCGAGGATGGACCGATCTACTGGACGCGCTCCAAGAGCTCGGCGCCGACGTGAATGTATGCGACAAGCTCGGAAGATGCGCCCTTCATTACGCGGCTCATCAGGGCAACGTCGAAGTGGCCGAGTGGCTTGTTCAACGGGGTGCGGCGCTCGACAGTCGCGTTGAAATTAATTCCTGCACTAGAGACGTGTACTGGGCTGGATTGGGCGAAAGGGACCGCGTCGTCGCCGGCAAAAATGTGACCCTCTAAGTATCTGAAATACAGTGGAACCTCGATTATCCGAACCAATTTGGGCCGGCACCAGTTCGGATTAACGATTATTCCGATAATCGAGTTACGAATAAAAAAATATTATAATAGTAACATACATAATGAATATGAGTTTTTTCAAATGTAAGTTCGCATACAAACATTACATGTATACTTTGGAACACATTATCAAACGCTTACTTTAAGCATTCTCTTTGATAAAGTCGTCAATTTTTGGTTGTACAAGCGCATGATACAAAATTGCACACACCTGCAACAAAGTAACGCTCGACGATATGTAGCAACGAAATTTTGCGGCATGGTTCGAATAATAACAGTTCGGATAATAGAAGTTCGGATAAAATCAATTAAAGTTCGGATAATCGAGGTTCTGCTGTGAATAATTTTTTTTGAAAATTCAATGATTATAAAATTTTTTTTTTTTTTTAGCTTCCGCTGCCGGAGTGCTGGGGCAGAACGCCGCTTCATCAGGCAGTGAGAAACAATCATCCGGAAGTCGTCAAGATTTTGGTGAAAGCCGGAGCAACGGTGGACGCCAAAGACGAGCGTGGAATTACGCCGCTTCTCCTCGCTGGCTCGAGCGTCGATGCCAATGATTCGCAGGCGTTGGACAAATTCGCCAGAGTCGTCGATACTCTAGTATCCGCGGGTGCTTCCACAAATGTGGTACATCCGGATACGGGTGAGGGAGATTTTGTTTTCCATTTCTCGACGTATCATAATTAACCGGAAGATTCGCGACAGTGTATAATAAGTTCTCGACACGTAGCTTGCCTCGTTTTCTTTTATTTTATTTATTTTTTTTTTTTTTTAGTGGCGCTCAGTAGCTTCTTCCTCAATTTTTCACAATTTTTTGTTTTTTTTCATCACTAATCGAGACTCTCTCTTGCTGCTCACAAGGGTCATCGGCGTTGCACCACGCAGCCACTCTAGGCAGTCCCTCTGCGACGAGAAGATTGCTCGAGGGCGGTGCGTGGCCTCTCTTTCAATGCTCCAGCACCGGAAGTACAGCTTTGCACATAGCCGCAGCCTCGGGAAGTCTCGAGACTCTCGCGGTTCTTCTGGATGCCGTGGATTCCGGAAGTATCGATATTCAGGACGAAGTGAGCATCGATTAGCGAATTCTGTAGTCGAGGCAAAAAAAAAAAAAAAGAACAGTCAAAATCTTACCAGGATCGCTTATCGGAATTCATTGAAACACACAGGTCGGTCGTACGCCTCTCCACAGAGCGGCCTATCAGGGATACCGGGAATGCGTCAGTACACTTGTGAATTACGGCGGAAATCTCGCCGCACATACGAAGACCGGTGTGAGCGTTATCGACGCGATTTTCGCTCACGTATCTCGACCCTTATCCTTGGTAACGGAGTTACTCGACGGGGGAGTTCGTCCCAACGGGAATTGCTGCGCGGAGAAGGCTTCTTACGTAATAAACCAAAACCCGTCTGATTGCATTGCCGAAGAGTAAAGCAACGTTCTCGAACAGGTATATTTGATTGCAGGTGAGCGTTGACTTTGGCGTGCTCGCACCGAAGGACCAGCTTCAAATGGGTGTCGTAACGGCTCTCATCGGCGCAGCCTCGAGCATGGAACAATTGGGAATTCTTCAGCATCCACTTCTCGAATCATTTCTCAGTCTCAAGTGGTCCAGACTGAGAGGATTCTTTTTTCTGCTCGTACTCGTTCACGTATTCTTCGTTCTGTCCCTCTCCGGCTACGCCATAACACTTCTGCGGCGCACGGAAGGCTTCGCACTGCCGCGATACGTTCTGATGCTCTGTTCCTGCATTCTCGTATTTCACAACACTGTGCAAGTACTCATGGTACCGAAGTAAGAGACAGTTGGATAAATCATTCGATAAATAATATATTGTCACGACCGAGCGAATCCACGAGACGCGTGTTTGGTTTTGACGGGGATATTATTGATATGAGCCCGAAGATATCTGCATGGGACGGAATTTCATCGCTTTATAACGGCTGTATTTTGTATCGCAAAAACTCTGCTCGGTGAAGTTCACTCAGAGAATAAAATTCTACAAATTAACAATATTTTTTTTCTTCCTAAAGCCGTGGATTGATAGAGACTTGACAATGATGAAATTTTATGTCATGCAGACATCTTCAGGTTCATTTATTAATTACGATCACAACAATTTGTCTGAAGTACGAACTGTCGAACGCTTGCTCTCCTTGAATGTCCGTTCGAGACATTTTCTTATGTTGCATTAATTGAACATTAATGTCCATTTTCTAAACTAAAAATATCAGATATTAAAATTACAGATATTTTGACTGAAATTTCCAAAAATGTTCATTAATAAGAACAATTTTACTGTAAAATTCCAACGCACATGTGTTTGAAATTTCAGAAACAGTTTATGTGAAAAAAAAAGCTTCCAATACCGTGCATTAATTTCGCAACAAATTTTTTTACAGTGTACTCATCGCGTCGATCGATGATCTGTACGTTTTGTCATTGCCATACCGAGCTATTCAAGTCACCCAATGTAATATCCTGTGATTCAGCCAATCCTCATCGCTATATTCGTTGCATTACACGCGTCGGGTGAAGCCGCCGAAGACGCGCGGAAATATCGCCAGGCGAGAGAGAGAAGTTGGACGGGGATACTATTGAAAGTTTTACTTTGCACACAGGTATTACCTGAAGCAGTTTGAGACTTGGTCGTCCTTGACATGCGCTGTTATATCTCTGGCGACCTCGACCGTCGCCGGCGACTACATCAACGTAACCGCATCTCGTTCCAGCGGAGAAACTTTGCTGCCGGTTGCCGACGGGAGTGGAGGAGCCGCGGTCCTCGAGCCACCAACGTGGGTATTTCACTCCATCAGCCTCGCGATTTTGTTCGCGTGGATTCAGATGATGCTACTCGTTGGAAGGTTTCCAACTTACGGCTACTACGCTCTCATGTTCTCCACGGTACTGAAGAACATTCTCAAGGTAACGCTTGTCCCGCATATTTAACTCACTTCAAGAATGTCGAATCACATGTATCGCTCGGTCCAGGCTCTCCAGTTTCCTTAATCGACTGCCAGCATCAGCCCGAGAATAATTTACGGCCTACGGTGAAGAAAAATAATATTTCGTAGATACGTGAGATCAAACTTCCTTATGGAATAAAAATCGGGTGGAATAAATCGTGATTGTAGAAAAAAAAAATGCTCGGCTCCAAAAACCAGCGGAATTATTTATAGCTGATATATATAGAGAGATGAAAATTCGATAAAAAAAAATCGGCTAAAATAATTCGTGATTGTAGGTAGCAAACTGTTTTTCTCAATGCCCTGGTTATTCAAGGTGGTGTTGCATTATTTCATGTAACGTCGTTAACTTGTAGCCGATCGTTCAGTCCAGGCTCTCCAGGTTCCTTAATCGACTACCAACATCAGCCCGAGAATAATTTACGGCCTACGGTGAAGAAAAATAATATTTCGTAGATACGCGAGATCAAACTTCCTTATCGAATAGTTGAGCTGGTAAGATAAAAATCCGGTCAAAAAAATCGAGCCGAATAAATCGTGATTGTAGAAAGAAAAATGCTCGGCTCGAAAAACCAGCGAAATAATTTATAGCTGATATATATAGAGAGAGATGAAAATTCGATAAAAAAAAAATCGGCTAAAATAATTCGTGATTGTAGGTAGAAAACTGTTTTTCTCAATGGCCTCGTAATTCAAGGTGGTGTTGTTATTTCATGTAACGTCGTTAACTTGTAGCCGCTAGGGCGTAGATGAGAAAATTCGCATGCGAAAATTGTGCGAAGAAACACGTACCGTGCGTTCTAAGCATCATCTCGTTGGAAATTCCCTTGCCCGGGGATCCCATCACGCTCCGACACCCACACCATGTCCACAGGCTGGAGGCTGCTCCGGCTGCAGCAGCGAATGCAGCAGTCAGCCAACCAGCCACCATTCCAGAAGCCATACCATGCATACACATACATATATCCACATACATATATATATATATATATACATATTCATACACATACATATATATACACATATGCGTATAAGTAGACATGTATATGTATATATATCCATATCCGGCAGCCCTATGTTAATGACGTGCATCCGTGACGTGAGAGCTTTTTATTTCCTTTCAGGTTCTCCTTGCATTCGTCTGCCTGATTGTCGGATTCGCGTTAAGCTTCTCCGTTTTGTTCCACGGCAACGACCAGTTTCGCGACTCTTGGAGAGCACTGGTGAAGACCGTCGTAATGATGATGGGCGAGTACGAGTACGGAGATTTGTTCCCCGACGAGAGTCATCCTCACCAATCCAATGAAGAAAACGTGAACTCTGCAAGCGGGGAGAAACATTTTTTACGCGTCACGAGTAGAGTCGTGTTTCTCGGATTCGTCGTACTGGCGAGCATAGTTCTGATGAATCTAATGATCGGTCTGGCTGTCAACGACATTCAGGGACTCGAGAAAGAGGTGAGTCGAGGGTTGAAGCCCGAGAGGAGAGAAGACCTCTACGCCTCCTTACTGACGAGGGTCGACGTCTCTGGTAATTAAGAGGGGGGGGGGGGGAGAAAACAGGGTGAGGGAGGGCAGAATACAGTTTTTAATTAAATTATAGAGAAATATAGTGCCGAGCTTGGAGGCTGCCACGGAACTCGGAGATTAATCAGCGTGTGCCTATCGCGAATTCTATTTTTATAACGAGCACCGCGGCATTCTTCAACGAACACTCGGTAGAGTTCTTTTTTTTTATTTTTATTTATTTATTTTTTTGTCGTTCCGCAATGGCGATACGCATGCAGGGACACATTCGGAGATTGCTGAAACAAGCGGAATTCGTGGCACACTTGGAGCGAGTGACCTCGCACCGAATATTTCGAAGCAAGTTGCTGCACCCGAGGCTGAGAATCTTGGCGGAGTCGAGACGAAGCATCTCTACGAAAATTACTATAGGCTGCACGGAGAAGTATCCACATCAGTCGCCCGATATTTCCAACGAACTGCTGGAAGCGCTGTTCACATTGGCTTCGATAAATTCTGACAAAAGTGAGAAGACGAGACGCGCTATGGACGACAAAAATTTGACGATCGCTCTGCTCAATCTGGAAACGTTGCTTCGTCAAGTGCAGAACGCACGGAGCGAGAATTGCCCGCTACAATCAAAGTTCTCGAGATCGTTTGTAAAGAGAAAGGTGGCGAGGAGAATTCGGAGCACGAATGCTTGAGCGATCATTTAAAAAAAAAAAAAAAAAAACGATAAAGCAATCATTTTTTAATATTGCTTCTCTGGCTGCAGGAAACTACCTTACCGACAGGGATAAGCCAATAAATTTTTCGACCGGCCGGATAATCGATTCGGCGATAGCGCTGCTTGCGGCGTCGTTCGGCACCTTCATTCCTGAAATAATCTCTCGAATAATCATCTTTCAATTGCACTCCAGAACAAATCAACAATTATCGAGACTGCTCATTCTCTGATCGGCGTAAAATTTCATTATCAATCGCAATACCTAAAAAAAAATGATTTTTTTCGTGAACAAGGCGAAGAAACTTGATAACCGTCGGCACAGTCGATTTCTGCTCATCTGAGTACATTCCTGGACCGCTAGAGGGCAGTTCAGATCGGGCAAACAAAGTTGCCCAACAACTTGTATACTTAACACGCCCCCCCTCCTCCTCCGCCGCCACCAAACAAATTATACTTCAATCACAAACTCCAAAGTTTCCGCCAACTCCGCGTTACTAAATCATCTCCATTAAACTTTTTCCTATTAAAAAAAAAAAAAGAACTAAATCGTCCCGCCTCTCCCGGTAAGTGTGTACGTTTCATTATTTTTGGTGCGAGAAAAATATTCATTCGACCTTCGAACCGCTGAAATAACTTGCGTCCGCGGTCTAACGGACGAATAGCTCTATTCGCGAAGGAGTCGTGTTTGCGAGCAAAACGGTCAGGGAAATATATAAGATCCGCGATGCTTGCGATGGGTACCGTCGCGTATCTTCGTCACTGCGTAATATCCCAACGAAATAAACGAGCCGTGAGAGAACGAAACCCGGCGTGATATCAGCACGAGCGTGCCGAGCGATTTTCACGCTTTCGTTTTCCTCTTTGGTTCCGTTAAACTCGCAACGGAACAAACTATCGCGCGTGTTTCCATTGCCCGTCGACGACGCCCCGGCGTTCGGTCGTGCCCGAGGCTCGCCAAAGTATCAACCGCGTGCCCGGCGTCGCGAAAATTCACGAGAGCGAGAGCCTCCGGAGAGGAATGTCCCGTTGAAATATCTAGTAGCGACATCGCTGGCAGATTTAAATTGGCCATGCGGCCAGAAATGATTCGAGTTAGTGCGTCGTTAAGAAACAGCCACCGCCGTACCCGAAAGTTCACTACTCTCCGCTATCTCTCAACAGCGGGAGAAGCGCGACGGGAGAGTGCCGGGCCGACAATTTACGATGGCTTTACGCCCGACTGCGCCGGTTACAAGTCGCCGAGTCGGGAATTACATTGTCTCATCCGAGCCTCGCGGTTAGTCCGTCGAATCGAATTACCGTGAAACCATCAACGTCCAAACATCGATTGACAAATGTCGCGGGATGAGATCGGGGATAATAACGATGTTTTGAGAGGAACCGTTGCGAAACAGCTTTCGTGCGGTGGTATTTACTGAGTGTCATCGATTATCGACAAGGGCCGGGACCCTGAAATCTTACTAAGAGTTTTACTAGCGTAGCTAGTAACGCTAAAGTAAGTACGCTAGTGAAGTTTAATAGCGTAGCTAGTAACGCTAAAGTAACTTTGAAGTAACTTTAAGGTTAACGCTACGGTAGTCTAAGAGATAATCGTAAAATGCTCGGCAGTTGGCACCTTGTATATAACCTCTGTTGTCAGTTTCTGTCCGACGTCACTGCATCTAACCCGCAGTGGTGTTAACAGTCAAGTCTTTTACGGTTTTCTCTTAGACTACCGTAGCGTTAAGGTCAAAGTTACTCTGGCGTTACTAGCCTGGCTAGTAGAACTCTTAGTAGGACTTAATGGTCTACGGCCCGGAGGCGTTAAGACGCATCGAACGTTTATGCACACTGAGTGTTTAATCCGTGTTGCGGAGGGCCCCGGTATAGCGTGCTTTGGATCGAATACAAAAGTCGAACGGCCATATTTGTAGGTTATGTTTACGTTGTTACTAACTCTGTCTCTATTTCGTCGTCGTTCATAGCGACGAATTCTCAAACTACCGTGCATCATTCGAAGGTCAGCCCATCGCTACGTGACTGTAGAGTAAGGATAAGAAAATATCACATGAACGTGAAATCATTAACGTTTTTGTGTTCGAAAAAAATTAATTATTATTATTATACGGCAATCGTCTATTCCCGCTGTGAAACGATTGATACGGATCGTTGATCAATCTACATAATAATATAGTTTATCCCGATTGGATACTCACGACGGTATTCGCAGGTATACTCACAGTAATCACAGATACATGAATACTCAAAGTAATCACACATACTTAATATGAATACTCACAAAAAATATTCACAGATACACAGTAAAAAAATAATTTTGTTAAATAAGTGACAAACTCGTTTCTTAAGATTTAAATATACAAACCTGTCCTTTTATTTCCCACGGCATTAACAATTTTAGTTTGTATTTTTTTTTTTTTTTTTTTGTAAAACTAGAAACTGCATGGTGGGATCGGAAAATTAACAAATAAAATATTGTGGACGTTTGTGGACAACACATTGTTGTAAAAAGTACACCTTTTTTTTGTGCTGTGTACCCACAGACACTCACACTGTCACAGATAGTCACAGGTAGTCACACGGATATGCACAAATATTCACAGATACACAGTAAAAAAATAATTTCGTTAAATAAGTGACAAACTCTTTTGTTAAGATTTGAATATACAAACCTGTCCTTTTATTTCCCACGGCATTAACAATTTTAGTTTGTATTTTTTTTTTTTTTTTTTGTAAAACTAGAAACTGCATGGTGGGATCGGAAAATTAACAAATAAAATATTGTGAACGTTTGTGGACAACACATTGTTGTATAAAGTACACATTTTTTTTTTTGTGCCGTGTACCCACAGAGACACTCAAACTGTCACAGATAGTCACACGGATATGCACAAATATTCACAGATACTACAGATCACTAACACGGTATTGACAGTTACTTACACGAATGCGCACAGAACTCGCAGACACACAGACACACACACGGGCGCTCGAGCCAACACAATCGCCAGTTCATTTATAACTCTGCGACTTGAATTTGTCATTCGGAACGATAGAGCAAATAGCGTAGCGTCGGGAAAGTATAAATCGCGTCTGGTCGAGTGGCCGTTGAGGAGACGCACCTCACCGAGTGGACCGATGATCGCTAGTCGTGCGAGACCGCGTGGCGTGACGCGTGTCGTCGGATCACCGTGCCAGCAAGAATCCGTCGACGAGCATACACGACATGTCTCTATGTGTATACAATAAAATTCATAGCCACGATGACGGATATAGATAGTTTTGTCAGCATCTCCACGCTGTGCGCCTCTTATCGTAACGAAAGGTCAGTATCCGATGACCAACACAGAAGCCGTCGGGGCGGGAAGGGAAACGGCCGTTTACTGCGTCTCTCCAGACTCCACTTGCGCCGTGTCGAGCTCGTTATAATATCGTCCTAAGAACAAGAACAGAAGGCCAACGAGCCAACGGTCAAATAAATCAGTCGCGAGTGCAAATTGGCAATCGTCTTTCTTCAGTTTTTGACAAATCAATCCGCTTCCAATAATCATTTCCGACTTATTATATCGCTCGGTAATTTTATCGTCCGAAAATTTCTCTCGGTAGATCGGCAATATTATAATTTTAGACCTGTAACGATGTTGCAATGAAAAGAAAAAAAAAAAAAAAAACAAGTAAAAGACCGCTAATTTACCGTTTGCAATATATTGGTATAGCGTAAAATCTCGAATAATCGAATGTATCGAGGGCATCGGACAAAAGAAAAGAAAAAAAAAAAGAGAAAGAAAAAAAACAAGTAAAAAGTCCATAGAAAAAAATCGTGGACATATCCGTCGTGTACGACGGCGTCGGCGCGACGCAGCGCGTTCCGCTAATACGCTCGGCTATACTTATATTCCGGCGTTGTGTGTTGCAGAGAGACGGCGGCGGGGGGGGTGGAGGAGGGGGGGAGGAATACAGTGCGAAGCTGGTCGGCGGTAAGCTCGTGGGGGTTCGTGTTTGTTCGGCTCGGCGGCTCGCTCGTTCGGCTGCCTGCCATGACTGGCTGTCGTCGTCTCGGCCGGTATCTGGCGGGGGGGCGCAGCTCCGCGGGGCAAGGGAAGCAGTACGGACGAATCCGAGGCCGTGATTGGTCGACGCGTGGGAGAGCCGCCCGCTCGAGTGATCCGGCCGGCAGTCAGCGCCGAGCATCCAGGTAGAGCACTTCGAGACGGAGGTCGGCCGCGATACAAACGACATCCGAAGGTCGGGCACCTTCGTTTACAAAACCGATAAAAAAAAAAAAAAAAAAAAAACGTAACCACACGAAGCAACTACACTGGACCGATGAACTACCGAGCGTCGAAGCGATAAACAGATTTAAGTAAACAAAAAAGAAAAACAAAATAAATTAACGTCACGTGATGTAAAAGAAAGAAAAAAAAAAAACAATGTAAAAAAAAAATACGAAAGTAAAGGAGATACAAATGGTGCACCGTCCTCCGAGCTCGCACGTGTAGCAAATAGCAGAGGGGGGTGGGGGGGGGGGGGTTTCAACAGAGTCGAGTCGACGTCGAGAGTGAGGCAGAGGGACACACGGAGGAACGCGCGCGCGAACGCACTGACACGGTCGAGATGGCCGCCCCTCGCCGCGTGCAGCACTATCATGTGGTCGTCCAGTCCTCCGCGGTACTCGAGGTGTTGTCGTCGATCGAGAACAAGCAGCCCGTGCTCGTTGCTTCGTGGCCAGCAACGCGGGGATACGCGGCCCGTCAGTGCACGAACAAGCCGGGTTTTCATTGAATACCCGCACCGGTGGATAAATCACAAAAGACAACGGGCGAACGTGGCGCGAGAAGAGTTCGAACCGTAGTTTAACATTAAAAGAACCAACGAGCAGCGACTACCGGGCAGGAGGAGCGCGCGCGAGAGAGAGAAAGAGAGAGAGAGAGAGTACGAGGCGAAATAATAACAATGATAAATGAGAGGCTCGAGGCCGAAGGAGTCAGCTCTCGTCGCGCGTCCGAGCTGTGCGACAACTGCGCTGAATCGTGAAGTAGTGCGGTGAATACAAAGAGACCTTTAACAAACAAAGAAATAACGAGTGCGCCGGTCGATTGATTTTCGACGATTGAAACAAGAGAGAGATAATCAAACCGCGAATCACACAGAACGCGAATATTTCGCCGGTTTTTCGCTTACGCGCTCAACGGACCACTCCCACGCGCGTTCTGCTGCCGCTAAAACGGCGATATCGCCGTTTGTAAGAGAGCGGCGGAGAGATCGAGAGTGTCGCGAGAGGTGGCGCGGCTGAAGGCGGACGGCGGATCAACGACGCCGCAACACGAGAAGACATATAACAACGCGGTGCGTTGGCCGGCTCGTCCCGCCGATGCTGTCTCGCATCGTAATAGTAAGCAGTGTCGAGCGTTCGGCTAACTGGCGGATGCGTCGTCCTGCCGGCTGACTCGTGTTTGTTTGCTGCTGCTGCTGCTGCCGCTGCTGCAACTTATTCACTGTGATCGACGGTAATTATTCGCTGCAGCGAGAGGGGGAGGAGGAGGGGGGGGGGGGGCGGGGCTACGAGGATCGTAGTTGCTCGCAAGACGGAGGGCTCGAACGAGAGGCAACGAGCGAGAGCCAGCCGACGGCGTCGGTTATCGCGAAACGACGAACGTGCCAGTGGCGTGCGTGTTGTGTACTCGCGAGCGCGCGCGCACGCTCGCGTCAGCGCCGATTTTTTTTTTTTTTCTTTTTTTTCCCCACCGATCATCTATCACAGTAACAACGTGTGCGTACAGCGCCGACGTTACTCTCTATACATATCCTCTTATCTACCTCTGAATGCACTTTTATTAACTCTCCATAAATTTTCATCTAAAACAGACGACAAGCACGCAAAAAAATACACACATATATATATATATGTATATATGTTTCGTTACGCTTCCGTCGTTCGACAAGCGTTAATTCATCGAGGATAAACATAATCGTGCGTTATCCCCGCGGGGGAGTGAAAAAATCGACACACACATGAGTTCGTGCGAGTGGAGCGGTGACAGCAAAGTGATAACAGTGCGAGCCGACGGCTCCCGCGTCGGCCAGTGAACGTCGATTTCCTTTTGTTTGAGTTTATTTTTTATTTATTTTTATTTTTTATTATTATTATTTTTTTTTTTTTCGTTCAACAATACACACATCGTAGATATATTTACAATAGTATTTCGTCGGTCGGATGCGAACGAGTGAGTGTGCTAGATAAATTGCGCGTGTGTTACCTTTGTTTTTTTTTTTTTTTTTGGTTTTTATTTTATTTCGATAGTTTCTTTGTAAAAAAAAAAAAACAAAAAAACTCGGGATCCTCGCGGGAACGAGAACGAAGAGATCGGGGCGCGCGTTGGAGCGCAAAACAATATTTGTTTTAAACAAAATTTGAAGAGAAATAGAGAAGGTGTCGCGGCGACGGAGGAGGATTGAATAAGCGGAGTGTCGACGACCGATCGTTCCCGTCGGACGGTCGGCGTCCCGACAATAATGCCGCACGTGAGCAGCAGCGGCGGCGGCGACGATCTCGGCAGCGAGGACGAGGTCAAGGTTTTCAAGGATGAAGGCGAGGACGAGAAGAGGTCCTCGGAAAATCTCACCGAGGAGAAGAGCTCCCTCATCGACCTCACGGAGTCTGAGGTGCGCGATAAATTAAAAAAAAAAACAAACAAAAAATCATAGAAAAAAAAAAAAAAAAAGAAAAAGAAAGAAAGATCATTGCTGCCTGCCAATGGATTATTTTATTCGAGTCTGCGGGAACGCGTGTCGTTCTCGAGGACGTCGATGGGAGAGGAGAAAGGAAAAGAACGAATAAAAAAAAAAACAAAATATATAAAAATTAAATTTAAAAAAAAATACAGTGTGAAAACGTTGTGTGTGTGTTTCAGGAAAAGGGATCTCTCGCCGGTGGAAGCTACGCGACGACGGGAAAGGCCTCAGCGAGGTCCGACCTCAGTCCCGTCTTCGGTGAGTTTTTTTTTTTTTTTTAATTTTTCGTCCCCCCCCCCCCCCCCCCAATTTAATTATCCACGGTTAATTTTATCGTAGAGCCGTCAGGCGTAAATCAGTCCGCTAGGCTGGCTCGAAGCTAAATCACAAAAGTAGACATTATCGGCTCGAAACTCAATTTCACCCATCCGATTAATTCCTCCAGTAACAACAAATATAATAAATATATAAATATCGTTGGACCAAAAAAAAATAATAATAATTAGTATTATTATTATTATAAAAATTAAAATAAATACATTTCGTAAGCTGGAGGCGACAGAAAATCGCTTACGGGATAAATTGACGAGCATCGATGATGGCATCGGCTGCGATGCCGGCTCTCGTTAATCGAAGCGTCAGCTGATCGGGGACCGCCCGGAGACATCGATAGCAATAATAATGACGATGATATACAGCCGCTAATTATGTATTATAACGTACGAATCACTCGTCGTTGCCGACTACCGCGATACCGCATAAATAATTCAAACTTTGCTCGCGACTCGTGGCTCACACGATCCGGTGCAAAATGTCGCATTATGATTGAAAAAAAAAAAAAAAAAAAAAAAAAAATCCTCAAACATATCCACGAGCGCAACGAATCTGCCGGCCTTGACACCGTGGCGCGGGCTTGGAAAATGTCGATTCTCGGAAGAAAATTGTGACCCCGGTACTTAACGGCATCAACGCCAGTTACCGACTTAATTATATATATATATATACACACACACACATCCATACCTATGTATATATGTATCTCCGTAGGCTCGCTGTCCAGCGAGACAAATTAACGTGGTCGTTGGTTTAACTTGGACGATTGTAATACTCCTCTGCGCGTTACCCCGTTGGGCGTCCTCGCACTGACAAATTGATCTCTCGCTTCGTTGGCGCCGTTAGCTTGCCAAAAGTTTCCAACGTCCTGAGAAAGCGACCGGGTGAGAGACTCACGCACACACGAGACTCTCACTATTGCGTGTGAACAGGTGTATCGTTGTTTTTCCACCTAATCCCGCCTATCATGAATGAAGCGAGGTGGCGAAAAAAAAAAAAACAAATTCGATTCGCTGAAAGTTTGTCAATGGGAGAGCCATACGTCTGGTCGTCGATCCGTCGAGCCGCAACGTTTCGGCCAACTGAGAGTGGCATTCGAGCAAGCTGGCATGAAGCCTGCTCGATTGATAACGTTTGCAAATACATAAAGTGATAAATTCAAATTTCCATGACGATACCATTTTGTGGAGTTTTTTCATAGAAGAATCCCTTATTTTTCAACGAATATTAATGCACCGTGGCTCATTTTGCTCCTCAAACGTTGCTCCACGAATTCACGAAGCAATTTTTTTTTTTTTTTTTTTTTTTTTTTTTTTTTTTTTTTTTTTAATCTTGATCGTTTAGAAATAACAGCGGTTTTGTTTGTGGGAACGAAAATTCATCGTTCGATGAACGGACCGAAATTTTCAAATGGTCAATGCAATAAAAACATCTACGCGGTGAATTCGAGCAATGTTCAAGGAACAAAATGAGCCGCGGTACGTTAAAATCGGTTAAGAAACGAGAGATTTTACTTTGAGAAGGCCCAACAAAAATGTAACACTCATGGAAATTTGCATTTGCCAAATTTGCGTTTCGCCACTTCTTGCAAGACCATCGTGATTAACGTTTCTCTTGGTTGCCAACGCGTGCACCAATGCAAATCAACCTCCTTTACTGTCAATAAATTGCATAAAATTTTGCACAAACGATTGTAAAAATGTCAGCGCTCATTTGACTAATTTGCGACGCAAAAGCCTACCGTAATCGTTGCCCGCATCTTCTCGTCGTCGTGCGATTCCAGCGGCGAAATTTCGCGACCAGCGAAGAATAGCATTGTCGTCAATCGCGTCGACGATGCGATTCGCACACAGCACCTCTGTGCTCGCTGCGTACCACCGTCAAGTGGTTAGTAATTCAGAGCGATCGGGCGGGCCGGGCCTGAGCGAGCTAGTGGCGTGCCCCGATAGCCAGTGCGCCGAGACTATCCATTCATCGAAACAACACGTTATCGTCGATACACACTTAACGGGACGTCGGCAGTGCAATCTACCGAATGCGATCAAAATATCGCCGGCGTTTATTGGATCTAAAAAAAAAAAAAAAAAAAAACATCTCAAACAGCCGAACTGCCAAATGCGAGGATCCATTTTTTTTTTTCGAAAATATTACAAAAACTTCATTGAAAAACGGAACGGGAGACAAGATCGTCAAAAAAAAAGAGTTAAATATATTTCTCTGTAATTTGGATATCGCGTGCGGTGCCCGCGTGGTTGGGCCCAGCGGAGGCCGAAAAAGCCCCATAATAGCAGGAAATCCAGAGCAAAGGTAATACAGTAGAGCCAGCGATGAGTAAAGAAGAAACGAGGCGATAGTAGATTTTACTTTACTTTTTTGCTCGGCTCATTGTGTTTTATTTGTTGCTCGAGGGCGCGCACGGTCGGTGATAATTCGCCTTCGAAGATAATTCGGCGGTTTATTCGCACGAGATACTCACGGTGGCATAGTCTGGCCAAGAGGTGTACATCGCATGTGGGGAGGTGTGTGTATCGACCGCCAATAAACGGAAGGGCGCAACCGACAGTGTTTTACATGTTGAATGGTGCGCGATACGCCCTTTTGTTTCTTAGCGGTTGATATACATAAGTTGAAGAGAGCTGCAGAGAGAGAGAGAGATGAGTTCCACAAACGAGACTCTCTTTCCACTCGTCGTTTATCCCACTCTTGCTCTCTCGCCAATGATATCTCGTTGTGCGAAGTAATTGACGAGTTCGCGTGTAGGCGGTCCGGGCGCTTAGATAGCCGCGGGCGCTGGCACTCGTTCCTTCTCCCTTGTATTCACATCGTCTTATACTCCGGAGTATTCGCGATTCAACCGCGGTAAGCCCCATTGCTACACCGTAGCAAAAGTTATTTTAATTCTCTAAACGATCCTCGACCTCGTTCGAACCGATAATCTGCCGAAAACAAAAATCCCCCAAGAGCATCCTCTTTAACAAACGTTTCTTTAAACGGCGAGCTGCAGACTGTAAAAGAAAATGTACTACATTTGACAAAGTTTTATTTCTCTCAAACGTCTACAATTTTTATTTTTGTTTTACAATTTCGTATTCATTGTTTTAATGAAAAATTTAATTTGCAAAATTGTCGACAAAACATTGCGGACCTTCGCATACGAGTAGCGTTCGTTAACCGTGCGAACCTTTTTTTTTTTTTTTTTTTTTTTTTAACTTAGTAAAATTTTAATGAATTTTTTTTTTTTTTTTTTTTTTTCACGCACGAAAAAATATCTACGAGGTACTGAAAAATATCTGGAAGGTACTGAAAGAGAACTTACTCTTTTGACTAGCGCAATTCCTTTTTTAAAAAGGAGTGTGTGTGTGTGTGTGTGTGTGTGTGTGTGTGTGTGTGTGTGTGTGTGTGTGTGTGTGTGTGTGTGTGTGTGTGTGTGTGTGTGCGTGTGTGTGTGTGTGTAACATGCGAAGAGTCATACACGTAGGATTAAGGTTTTCTTCTTTCGATATAAAAGAAGCTCGAGCCAGTATAGTCCGTGCGTTATGTTGCGAGTAAGAGTGGTGTAAGGTGGAGAAGCGAAGAAATAAGGTGCTGCGGAGTATAGTAACAGAAAAGAACGTCGGTGGATAAAGGGAGTGTGAGGGAGTCGAAGGAAACGAGGCGAGCGAGGGAGATACTAGGCTCGGCTGCATCACCCTGAACTTGCCCGAATACCTTTCCTCCGAACCTCACCGGTAACCACTCACCGTTGCACACCGTAACCCCCAAGTGTGTATATATGTATTTATGTATATATGTATATATGCGTATGTTCGTGTATATATGTATATACGTGTATGCGTATGTATATATGTATATATGCATATGTACCGTCTTCTCTATCGCTCCTCACGAGCGCGTTCTCTATCTATTTCTTCGTTCTTAACGTTCTTCTCTGCTTGGACCCCACCCGGGGCCTCGGCCTCTTGACGCCTCGCACACTGCGTTCTCTTCTCCATTCTCCGTCCCTCTCATTCGACGCTCTCCTTACTTCGCTTCCCTTGGGCGTCTCTAACCTTACCCATTTCTTACGCTTGGCATCGTCTAACGGGTGAATCTCTGCGCTATGCCACTTTACAAATTATTCTGTGTCGTAAAAAAAAAAAAAAGATTCCAATATTTGTTTACAAAAATTTGCGTTTCCAGATATGAGCGACAAACAATGCGTTCGAATTCAACCGGGATTTTATGCGCGTAAAAATGTCGATGTTGCAAAATTTACAACTCGGTGGGAACGAGATAATAAAAAAAAAACACATAATTTTAGTCAGAAACTCTCGGGGCGCCTCCTTATATGTTGTCATATATTCGTCTCGTATATAAATAAAATCTCGTTCGTCTCTTCATGATTATATTTTTGATTTTTAAATATATATATATATATATATATATATATATATATATATATATATATATATATATATATATATATATATTGCATTATTACATAACTATAATTATCGAATATGCACGCTTAAAACGAAGCATCGGAATGACAGTGTGTAAGAGGCGCAGCAAAGAAAATTGAGTGAGAGAAGATCGGAACACCCGGTAATTCAACCGGGATCTTATGCGCGTAAAAATTTTGATGTTTCGAAATATTGCAACGACCCGAAGTCGCCCAATACTTTCGGTGGAGACGGGACAATAAAAAAATAACTTTCGTCAGAAACTCTGGCGATGCCCCGAAATATGTTGTTATTTATTCAACTCATATATAGACGAAAGCTCTTTCGAAGTCTCATGATTATATTTTTCATGATAAAAAAAAATATATAAACGTTGAATTATTATGATTATTACACAACTATAACAGTTGAACATGCGTGCATAAAGCCTAGCATCAGAATGACATAGCGTGCAAGAGGCGTAGGAAAAAAAAAATTCAGTTAGAAGAGATCGGAACACCCGGGTAATTGAACCGTGATTTTACGCGCGTAAAAAAATGTAATATTGCCAAAATACTGCAACGACCCGAAGTCGCCCGATACTTTTGGGTGGGAACGAGATAATAAAAAAAATAATAATAATAATAATTTTCCTCGAAAACTCTCGGGGTGCCTCGATATATCGTCATACATTAATCTCACATATAAACGAAAGTTCTTTCGACTTTTCATGATCCTACTTTTCGCAATAAAACACAAAAAAAAAATATACATTTAATTATTATAATCATTATACAACTGTAATAATTGAAAAATCATGTGCACGAAACGCATAGGAATGAAAATTGAATGAGAAGAGATCGGAACACCCGGTACATGGAGAACAGACACGCAGTGACTACAGTCAGCATTATACACCTACCCTGGGCCCTCGGACCTCTACCTACCTGCTCGCTAACGAGCCTACCTGCTGCACTTCTTACATTCGGAGAGGTCGGAGAACACGGCGAGAGCCCCTCTCCCTTCCCCCCCCCCCCCACCCCTCTCTCTCTCTCTCTCTCTGTTGTCCGCTCGTTCTCCTCTCCCGCCCCTCCAGCTCGCGCCCACTGTTCCGTTCTTCCATCTCCCCGTTCCACCGACGGAAGATCTCCCGAGGTTCTTCTTCTCTACCGATATACTCATCCCCCCCCCCCCCCTCCCGGTTGTGCGACTCGTGCAACTGCATCGTCGGACTGCATCACAAGAGGCTACAACAACCGGCCGCTGTACGGTGTAGCACCTTTCTTTATAAACTGGTTAAAACAAATTTCCTCGTAAAACGTTTTTCCCGAGAAAATCCGTAGTTGGGGAAAACACGCCCGAGCTACGGTAGGGGGCCGAGCGGGACGCTGAGAAAAGATGGAATAGAAAGAAAAAAGACAAAAAAAAAGGTAACGAGGGGAGCGGCAAGGATGATGGACTCGCGATATAGAAACTACCGGAGTAAAGTGGCGGAGAGCGCTAAGGATTATAGTTTTTTTGTTGTTGTTGTTGTTGTTTCCATGCGAGCTACTCGCCCTCGCGGAATGCACCTGATCTCCGATGTTACGCTGCTTGAACCTCGCTCCCCCCCCCCCCCCCCCCCCTCCTCCTTAATGCGGCTCTCGCATATACAAACTTTATTCTTTTTTTCCTTGGTTCTTCTTTCCCAACTCCGTGGGAGCTCGCGCGGGCAACGATTCTACTTTGTAAAACTCCTCGGAGGGCGGAGATTCCCTTTTAAAAGTTAATTTTCATTCCGCTTTCCGAGAGAAAGCTTATTTACGCGCGGGCACCCGAGGGAGATGCGGGAAGCGGGTGATGGACACGTGTTTGAAAAATGTTCTCGTACAAAAAAAAAGGGAAAAGAAAATGGAGAAAAAAAAAAAAAAAAAAAAAAAAAAGGTTGGGCATAAATCAACGAGAAAGATTTTTTTTAACATCATCTGTTGGTGTTTCGTTTTCTTTTTTCTTTTTTTTTAGCGCTTATCCATTCGATAATTTTCGGACGTTATTAATTGTCCCGTTCCGAGTCGACTTCGTGAGTCGGCACTAAAAATGTCATTGGGAACAGTGAGAGACGATTGTTCGAACGGTAGCCGCCGATTGCTTCGGTAGATATCTCGCGAGAATTTGTGTATAAACCGGGCGACGGAAACCCGGGTCCCTGACCCGTGGCAACACGTGCTCGACACGTGGGGTCATTTAATTCACGTCGTCACGCAATGTCACGCGAGCGCTCGGGAGAGAGGCGCACGGTGTGGTCCTGTTTACAGTACGAATCACGAAGCGTGTGTTTCCACGGGCCGTGTGTAGTTACACCGCCGCTCCCGCGCAAACGTTAAGCTTCACCGAGGCTGCGCTCGCTCGCGCGCGCGCGCGCCCGCTCGCCCGCCCGAGAGAGAGATTGTTTATTATCAATCAATTCGGTGTCAGGGAGTTCAGACGATTTAATTTTTATCGCGGTGCGTTAATTAATGGGTTAATGGTGCACGCGATATTTTTTCTTTTTTTTTTTTTTTTTCACTTAGCATAAATCGTTGTATCGCGAGACTTGTAACGAGAATACGAGCATTCGACGTCAAGACCAAGCGAAAATAGTCTCACTGTCCCGTTCATCGCCTCCTGACGATTCGACGAATTAGTCATATCGTAATACATTTTTCATACTGCATTGCAACTCTCAATTGCACTCTAATTGCACCGTTCGACGTTAAGGTAGTCCTTGCGAATAGTGTTCACTTCGCATAAGTTTCAGAGAAATGAATTCTGAAATTCTGAAAAAAAAAATCGAGCATACTAAAGGAACCGAAAAAGATTAATCTTGCATAATAATAATTCCAAAATGTTATTGACAAATTGATGATAAATGGAAATCTAACTTTTTTTTAAAATGAAAATGATTCCTTTATTTCTTCGAATACGTATGAATTTTTTCAGATTCTTAAATTCACCTTGAATTTTGTGACTTTCTAAAAAAAAAAAAATACCAAGTGAATTTAAAAATCTAAAAAAATTCATACGTATTCAGAAAAGCGAACGAATCATTTTCATTAAAAAAAAAAAAAAAAGAAGTGTTCGCAATTTCCTCTCATTTCTCTGAAAATGCAAAGTGAACACTATTCGAAAGGACCACACACAGAAAAATAATTTATTTTATGGCCACAGTTTATTTGGATTAATTAAAATACTTATTTGATTTAAATAAATATTTATTTAAATCAAGTAAATATTTTGCTTGCACCAAATAAACATTGCCAGTGAAATAAATTATTTTTGCTGGGTGTGCCTTTAATACCAAAGGAACGCGATCCCGGTCGGTATCGAAAGCTGTATAAAACTTTTCTTCACGAATACTGGCATGTACGGCCGAGAGAAAAGTCTCATCGCATGCTGACATGTTATCTGCATTCGCCGAAGCATCTTATAAGAACGTACATGCCAACACCTGCGATAAAAAGTCGATTGCAAGTTTCAGTTGCCGAACGCGGTATCTCGAATACTCTCACCGTTCCGTTTTATCGTCCTCCGGACGATTCGACGAATTAGCATCGACGGTAATACATTTTTCGTACTTCGTTGCGTCATCGAATGGCACTTTCCTCGCGACGATTTAATGCCCGCTTAATTGAGTATTGTTCAACGAAAAAAAAAAGGAAAAGAAAAAAAAAAGAAAAACAAAATCTTCGCGTCTTCAACGAGGAAGATAAGGAGACGAAATATCAATTAACCGGAATAAAACTAATGCAGTGTCGTTGACCCGAGTCCCAATTAGTCACGCCGCCGTCGCGAGGACTCGCCGTTATGAATCATGTCCGTTGAATCCCCGCGCTGTCGGGAGAGCGGCCGGGGCAGCATCATCGATAACGTTTTAATGTATCGCTTTCGTCTCGCAGCGGAATCCCCCGCGCGGACGCCTCGAAGCACTCGCGAGCGTTATGCTGAACGGAATTTCGTTATTAATTGATGAAATTCCCGCATGCCGAGTCTCGCTGCCCCGATAAGTAGAGCGCTTATTATAACTCCGTCTCGCGGTTTACCGTTCAAGCTCGCCGGACCGTTTAGAATATCGTTCGCAGCATCCGCGAGCCTTCCTTCAGCGAATGTTTGAAAAAGCGCTAAAGTGTGCGCGAGAGAAAGAGTAGGAGAAGAAAGCGGGGCGGGGGGGGGGGTTGGGTTGATAGTTATGATTATAAAACGATATATGGTAGGCGTGTGTACGGTCGATGGTAGAGTCGAACGAAGCTCGAACGAGCGAGGTAAATGTGAGAAGGACGGTAAATGGCGGAGATGGGTTGTAGAAGAGGCCGGCGAAGGAGCGAGTGGGAGAGAGGAAAAACGATGCGAATGACGCAGAGAGAAACAGGCAGCGAGAGAGAGAGAGAGAGAGAGCAGGGGCAAACGGCAACGTCTCTGCGTGCTGCGTCCGTCGAGCGAGGTTAGCAATCTGTGTAGTGTTTTACGACAACTATAAATATGGTCATAAAGCTCTTTGTTTAGAGCAGCTAGTCCGGCTTTCGAAACTCTGGCGAACGAGAGTGAGCGAGTTGCGATGTTCTGCCCGCGCGCGCTCGCAGCCATTCCGGGTTCCACTCGATCGTTTGTAGTGGAAGTAGACGTTTGTATATACGTGTATAAAATATTTTGTATGTATGTATACATGTATCGGCCGCTGAGAAACGGAAGGGCGTAGCCGCGCAGATTAACGCGTAAAAATATGTCGGATACGCCCTTCTGCTTCTCGGCGGCCGATGTGTGCGTCCGATAGCAAAGAGCAGCACAATGTACCGGCACCTCGTTTCTCGTCGAACTTCACTCCGGGTCTACTGGCAGCGCTCCATCGTCCTTGTCCTTTCGGCGCGTCGCTTTTGTTTTCTAACATCCGTTAAGTCGCTATCCCGAACGAACTGTTCGCGCGATTCCGGCGCTTCTTCCAGGTAATCGAGAGGCATCGACACGCCGTTGTCGCTCTTCCGAGAGAATCGAGAGTACTCGTAACGCGCCCGGGCTTCCACGAAAGGTCGTAAATTCATTCTCGCTTGTTCCACCGACCGGATGTCCCCGGCGGGGGGGGGGGGGGGGACGAGAAAACAACAACAAAAAGATTGAGAAGAATTTCGTGAGTCTCAAAGAGGCTGTGATTTACAGGGCCCTAAAGACAGCGGTATATAAACTCGGCGGAAAGTGTACCACCTCGCGCGGTTTCATCGTTATGCAAAGCTCTCGACTAAGTTGGCGTAATGGATTTTTATTTTTTTTCGGTCTATATTTTTTTTTTTTTTTTTTTTTCGCGCTTCCGCTTATCGATCGGGAGGCGAGAGGCTCGCGCGATAATCGTCTCGTGTGCGGAAAGTTCCGATCGGGAGTAAAATTTTTATTTCTTATTTTGTCTTTCTTCACGCTACAGGCAACCGGCGAACACAGAAGAGAAACAAAAAAAAAATTAATTCTTCTTTTTGCGCTTTCGCTTATCGATTTGCGCACCGGGGGGCGTCGAGAGGTTCGCGCGATAATTATCTCGTACGCGCAAAGTTCCGATCGGGAGTAGAATTTTTAATATATTTTTTGTTTTTGTTGTTGTTTTCCTCGCGCCACAAGCAATCGACGAAATCAACAGAAAGCCGGCAGCCACGCTTATCTCAGCGAGTCACTAAACGCGTACATATATTCGTTTTTATAATCTCGTGGAAAATCTACAAATTCGATGACCTCGTAGAATGCCGCTCGTTCCCATCAACGGTTTATCTCACCGGCGGAATCTCGAACACGAAATCGAGCATACCGGGATAATTTCTACGGGTATTCCACCGACGACGATGTCCTCTCGTTCACCTCCGCCTCTCCTCTTTCTCCGTTTATTTTTCCTTTTCACCGCCGAGAGGTCCTCTCTCGTTTGCCCGCGCTCGGATCGTCCGCCGCTCGCTCGCTACGGTGAGAGCCGAGGCGCACATCGTGCGCTGCACTCCGGTCCTGCGGATGCCGCATCTCTCGCGCTTCGTTCGCTCCGCAGTCAGTGTGTCTGCGGGTCCCTCGCAGGCGGATCGTTAGGCATACGATCTCTCGCAGACCGAAGGCACCCGAGAGGGTTCTTCGCGTTGCAATTTCGACGAGGATGTTTTTTTTTGCTTTTTTTTTTTTGCTCGGGTTATTTCGTCTGGTTCGCGCCTGATGGGAGATGCGCCCTCCCCTCCCCGGGCAAAAAGCTCACGAATCAGGGGAGAAAGAGGAGCGAAAAGAGAGACTATCGACATGCAGGTGCGCCTCTCGATAGACGAAAAAAAAAAATGAAACTCCCAATACCGGAAGTGAAATAACACTGGAATCGAGAATATTAGTTTTTTTTCTGACGATGCACATTGGAATAATAAAATAAATGTGGTGAATATGACCCACTAGAATTAATAGCTATGTAGACGTTAAATGGACCTAAGATCACCTAAGACCTAAGATCACACGAAGCAAAAGAGTCACCTCTTTTGCTTCGTTCTTCGATCGAGCACCCATCCGTTAATCGGGCATATTCTATGGGTGAGAAAAAGAATGAAAAAAATGAATCAAATACGAATCGTCGAGGTGAAAATTATCGCCGGAGGGGGGGAAAAAAAATGAAAATGTTATATAATCGACTTAAAGACGGCGAATAAAACGTGACTGCAAGGAAACGCGAGTGGCGTCCATATAACATTTGGAATAAAAAGAAGCTGCTTAGCGTGGCAGGAAAGACAGAAAAAGGGAGACTTATGGCGAGAGGTGGTCTCGATCAATCGTTCGTGCGCCATCGAGCGTTGAGTTAACTAGGGCTAAATAAGGTAGCCGGTTCCCGATACCCTTCTCTCTCTCTCTCTCTCTCTCTCTCTCTCTCTCGCTCTCTCGCTCTCTCGGTAAATAATTGTATCTCGTAAAGCGGACTAGGTAACTAAGGATTTATATGGGCGTAGCCGTTGGGGTCCGACACTTGCTACGCCTCGAACGCCGCCGACGCTCGAGTCGGCCCGCTGCATCAGCAACCGGCAACGCGACAGTACACACAAACACCAACAGCGACGAGAGAGCCCGAGAGTCAAGCAACGCCGCTCGCGGGCTTCAACGTTTCTCCATCTTCGTCTCCATCCCCCCTCCTCCCCTCCCACTTCTCTCCCCCCCCATTCCCTGATAGATCGTCGTTCCCTTCGTCCGCTCGTTGCTCCTTAGCGTGTACCGATATAGCTTCGGAACACACAACCCGCGCGTGTATGGCCTCTGCTGCTGCTGCTGCTGCTGGGCGAGAGACACCGAGCGTTACCCGCCGAGCATAAGCTATCAGGCTGATTCTCGAACGATCGAGCGTGTGCCTAAAAAAAAAAAAACAACGAAGAGGAATCGAAAAATGAAAAAAAGAAATAATTAAGGTAGTCCTTGCTGTACAGTCAAGTCAATCGAGTGCCAAGATTTCAAAAATGGTTTGTACACTTTTTGAAGGGATCATTTGTGTGAGTTGAAGCGAACTAAGGATATATGGAAGAATTCCTACCTTGTTTAGAAAAAACATCTACAACAATGAATTTATAGAAAAATAACTCAGCTTACGCCGATAAATCGACGGGCATATTTTTACGCAGTTTTTGCGAAGTCGGGCTTGTAATTTTCAATCGATTTTGGGGAGTGATAGAAAATTTTGTTTTTCGAGAGATCCTCTACGAATTCACTGAAAACCATCAATTATAATATTCATCGTTTAGAAATTAGTAATTTTTTTTTTTTTTTTTTAAAGCAGAGCTTTGACGTTCTAATCTAACTAACTAACTTTTAACTAATCTTTTTTTCTGAATGAGAATCGAGACGAAGCAAGTTACTCGGTGAATTTGTTGAGCATATTTCGACAAACAAAAGTCACGATCGGACAAAGATTCGAAATTCGACTTCACAAAAACTGCGTAAAATTATGCCCGTGAAATTTATCGGCGTAAACTGAGCTATTTTTTTTTCTAAATTCATTGTCGTAATTTTTTTTTTCTACGTAAATTCGGAACTCATTAATCTAAATCCACCTTAGTGCGCAAAACTGTCTCCTTTAAATCGTGTGCCAACAATTTTTGAAACCCGGCGACTCGATTGACTTGACTGTACCGCACGGACTACCTGAAGAGATGCGTCGTGTCGTTTCGCCTCCTTAATGAGATACGATTATTCATCCATTATTCGACCAGAGACATTACTATATTCGTTTTCTTATCAGCAATTTTGCACGGAGCCGGCGAACAAGACTTTTTTTATTAATGGTTTATATTTGATTGCTTATCAGTTAAATTTATTTTTATTAATAGTCTGCGTTGGATATCTCAGCGTTAAATTTTTAGTAAATATTGTTAACGGGGGGGGGGGCTCGGACGTGAACATTGTTTTTATCATCGTTTATCCTGTCGGAAAATGTATCGCCCATTTTTTTTTCCGTGATTCCCGCTCCCGTATCGTCGCTAAAAATTTATTGGTAACTTCTCGGAAGACGAACGACGCATAAATAAGCGTTAAGCAGAGCGTGGTTCCATTACGACCGAGAGAGACTGCGCGATTCCCCCCCCGTCGACGGGCGTAACGCATCGCAAGTGTATTACGGCTTTACTGCGCCACTACGACTCCGCTAATCTTATCTGTCTTGAAGATATTGCGCCATTTACCCGGAATACTATATAATTGCCGTCTGGATATTTTCTCAACGTCGCTCCCTTTTTGTTTGAATTTTATAATTTTCATTATCATGATTATGTTTAATTACTATTATTATATCAATTACTATTATTATTATTTTAATAATCACTGTTCAAAAAAAAAATGCTCATTATTTCTTTAAAAATTATCATATTAAAAAAAAAAATACTTTGCGTTCTCTCTCGTTACCGCTGAATAAGTGGGTGACGCTGCCTTTGCGTTTCTTCCCTCGCTCGCCCGCTCGCTCCGCCGCCGGGTCTCTTCTCACTTGGTTCAGGGATGCGCCCGGGGCCTCGAGGAGCGCAGGCAGGGCCGCAGGCCTCTCGTACAACGCGCGCTCGCACTCACAAACACACACACACACACACACACACACACACACACACACCGATCTTCTTTCGTCTTTCCTTCACGTCGGATCGCAGCGCTGGAAGAAGGAAGAGGATGAGGCACAGTTCGAAGAGTAGCCGGGCTGCTCGGTGTTCTCGCTTCGTCTTACAGCTCGCTTCCATCCAGCCAGCGGGGAGAGCTGCTCCGGCGTCGGCCTTGCGGCGTTGCCGTTTCGCCTTTTCGTATCTCGAGAGAGCCTCTCAAGAGAACGAGCGGCGAGCGGCAGCGGCAGCGTGAGCCGAGCCACGAGGCGAAGGAAAGAGGCCCAGCGTCGCCACGACGCCCCGCGAACTTCGGGGACGCCAGGCTTCCCCCGCTTTTTTTTTTTATTTATTTTTTTTTGTTTTTAAATAAAAATTCACGACCGCGGCCTCGCCGTTTCGAACCCGACGGGCCACAAGCTGTTCGTTTGAGTGTATGAGCGCGTATATGTGTGGCGAGAGCCTCGAGGCTTCTCGGCTGAAGGAGGGGGGGGGGGCGAAAGGGAGGGGGCAACACGCGCTGCTACCGAAGACACGCCGGGCGCGCTCTGTAAATACAAGGGAACCCGAGAAAAGGGCTCGTCCGATGGACGAATCGGTCGCTCGATGAAAGTTCTAATTGGCGTAAATATTGGTAATTCGATGATTCGGATGGGAGAAGCTTCGTGAGAGGGGCGGGGGGGGGGGGGGGGGGGGGAAGCGGTTTGTGTGACGGTTTACTGTCCGAGCAGTTATTGGGATTTTAATTGCGAGCGTGTTTTAGGATGGGAAATTGGAGAAAGTGATTATCGCGACGGAGCTATGCATATGGGGATGTGTATGGAATTTTTGTTGGGCCTTTATTTGTCGCCGATTCGTCGGGCGGACGGGATCGCAATTTTGGGCCGCAGAATCTCAAAGCGGATGACGGGCAGCGAGGGGATGTTGCGCGCATTTGCTCGATCTTCGGACAGCTCTTTCCGGGAGCGTACCGAACAGAAGACGAAGGTCGATGGACCGAAATATCGCCTACACGTGCGCACACTGGCGCTTCGACTCCGGCACCGAGAAATTCCTCGGTTAGTTTATTTCTTCGTGGAAATTATCCGGGGGTCGGACGGGTCGGTGAGGGGGGCGGAGGGGGGGAGAGCGTCTGTAACCCCAACTACTGTGCGATTCCGATGGTGTGCAAGCCATCGCCGACAGTCATGCCCGAGCTCGACTAAACAGTCCGGATATTCTTCTCCGCTGTCGTTTTGTGTACACTGTAGCAATCTTCGGGCGAGCTCCGATCTTTCGGGACACTCGCGTGTTCTCGCTGAAAATTCAATCGTCGAACGAATACCGTCTCACTGGTTTTTTTTTTTTTTTTTCTTCTCTTTTCCTTTTTATCGACTTAACCGATAACAAATTTAATCTCGATTATATGCGACGGGAGATCCGAAGTGTGGAACACTGATGGGATTATTTTGTTTTATGCTTTCCGCTGGTGTTGGTAATTTTTTTTTTTTTTTTTAACGGTGCATATCATCTGGGAACGAGAGGAAATTTTTACGTGAGGCGAACATCAATTCCGCTTCACTTGGCAAGCAACTTCCGGCCGCGGATTGTCGGTGTCGTAAAAAAGAACAATGATTACAGCTTTCTTTAGCCTTCAATTTGTAAAAATGCGCTACGGTACTTTATGTTTTTTTTTTTTTTTTTTTTTTTTTTTTTATCGAGTCACTCGATAACGAATTTAATCTCGACATTATTTGAGCCGGGAGATCCGAAGTGGTATACACCGATCGGGAAGATTTTATTTTATGTTTTCCGCTGTCGTAATTAATTTTTTTTTTTTAACACCGCAAAACATCCACGATCGGGAGCAAATTTTCACTCGCAGCGGATAATTCAATGAATCTTCATTTGAGAATTAACTTCCGGTCGCAGATTGTCGGCGGCGTAAAAAAAAACCAAACATTAATTCGTTTTCTTTACCCATCGATTCGTAAAAATGCCCTCGATACTTTTTTCTTTTCCCCCGTAAAAAATAAAAAATAAAAAATAAAAAATAAAAAAAAAAAACTATCGCACTTACCTTAACCTTCGATTAATAAAAATGCCCTCCGATACTTTTTTTCTTTTCTCTTTGTTTTCTTCCCACCGTGATTTTTTTTTTTTTGTTTTAAGTAGGAAAAATTCAGTGACAAAAGATTTTTTTATCCCTAGCAAGTGGGCGAACGGGCGAGTAGCGCGTACGTTATTCTTCCCCCCTCCCCCTTCCGAAGCTCGTCGTTTGTGTGGACGCCACAATCAGTAACACACAGATGGGACTGTGGAGAGCGAGCTCGAATCGCCCGAGTCGAGTGTACATACGCCGGTACATACGCTTCCTCTCGTCTTCCGCTATTAAACATCACAACCCGATCTCCCACTCGCGCACTCTTCGGGCCTCCCCCCCCCCCCCTCCCCCCGCCACTTGCTATCGCCTCGTGTATTCGTCTTTGTTATCGCGCTGCGTTATCTGCCCACCGCTATCATAAAGCGCGCTGTATGTGCAACGGTCCGGCGAACGCGCGAGAGGCCACGCTAAAGCCATTGAACGCGAGGGCCCGCCCGTCTCGTCGTCCTACCACTTGTCGCATTACTCGTCGTGTTCTCTTTCTCTCCGTACTTACGAGACACTCAAGTACGCACGTTGCATTATGCACGGTACTTTGATCGTCGCACCTCGCTCCCATTTGGAATCGCCTCGCCTCGGGCCAATCGGATTATCTTCGTAAATATTCACGACAAATATTCCGCGCTGTACCGTAGGGGGAAAAAAAAAAAAAAAAAAAAAAAAAAATCGATATCCTCGGTGCAGTGACATAAATATTTATTAAAATTTGTTAGATGAAATTATACATTTTTCATTAATAAACCGGTGTGTCAGATGTAGTATTAGTAGTTTTTTTTTTTTTTTTTTAATAGAAATTTAGGCAAAATTGAGGCAAATTTCGGCAAAATTTAGAGAATTGTTGGTGTATGAAAAACTTTTGATAATCTCGATTTTATATACCGAAGCGTTTGTCTGGACTCCAACCGATACAGTAATTTTTACCTATCGGGCTTCTGCTTAAAACTACCATATAACGTATATTCGTTATACAAATAGAATTAAAAAAAAAAAAAATTCTTAACAAGACCAAAATATTTCAACTCGTCGGTCCAGTCCACGGATAAGATCAATTCTGCAAAGCTTATGAACAATGTTGTATGAACAATGTTGCCTCCAATAATTAATAAATGCAGCGAAGTTCTGCATAAAAAAAAAAAAATGTATTTATCCGTTTATGCATAAAAACATCATGTACCGTATATCAATTTATCGAACAGAATAAAAAAAAAAACGAAAGAATCATTATTACCAATACATTTCAAACCATCGGTCCGACGACGTGTAAGATCCATTTTACGAAGCGAATAGATCAACGTTTCTTCCGTCGCTCCGCGAAGCGCCCCGATGCCTCCGGTAATTAATAAATGCGCGAAGGTATGCATTTTTTTTTTTTTTTATTTCTTTTTCGTAAACAAAAAAAAAAAAAAAAGGAATGAAAATAACGGTAAAACGAAATCCGAAGCTTCATCGGCAGCAGCGTGAGCATAGCCAAAGCAGAGTAGCAGGACGAAGAGCCAGCAGGATGGAAGGTAGCAGCAACAGCAGCAGCAGCAGCAGCCTTGGTTTGCGGAGGCACTGGCAAGGCACCCATTGTCCGCGCGCCGTCTCTTGTTACGAGACGAGACGAGCGGAGCCACACGGGTCCCGCTCGCCGGCGGAGTAACAGAGAGGAGGAGAGCTGGCCAGGCAAACGAACGCTCCCTCGCGCTCGCAGAGAACAACGAGAGAGACAGAGAGAGAGAGAGAGAAGAAACAAAACAAAACTCGGCGAGAGAAAACAAGAGAGACGGAAAGAATGAGCCAGCGGTCAAACGAGCGGAGCCCGAGAGCAGGTCCCGGGCCTCTTTCCAGCAACCTCTTGTTCCTCCCTTCGGTTTCCATCAGCGGGCCTCGCGCGAGCCTCGCGCGAGGGCCTCCGCGGGTTCCGGGAGGCAACGGGAACGAAGAAGACGGCGGCGTCGAGAGGAAGCGAAGGGGGGCGGCGGCGGGGGGGGGTTCAGAGAGGCGAGTAAAAACCACGAGTGTTCTACGGCTCGAAGCCCCGACGGCAGTGGGTCCTTGCCTCCGGGTCCTCTGGCTCTCCTGCCAGGAATTCCGTGCGCGGGAGGCCCGGGTCTCCTCGCTCGGCCTCCTCGGCCTTTCGGACTTGACCTTTGGCCGAATACCCGAAACTCGCGAATAAGAAAAATCCACCCTTCTCTATTTTATTTATACATGCTCGACTCGACTTTGGGGATTTTTTTTTTTTTTTTTTTTTTTTTTTTTTTCTGAAAATAATTTATAAGCCATCTCGTCGCCAATCGTAATTCATAGTCATGATAAATGCTACGGCTGCGATCGAGTCATCGGCACTGCCGTTTCGAAGGGGAGTGCGAAACTGCGATTCTCGTTGTTTTGTGCACTTCCAACTGAGAGTGGCGACGAGTCGGTCGGCGGCCGTAGCATTTACATTGTTGCCTCGAAGCTGGAGAACCCGAAAGACCGGGGAAAAGTCAGGGGATTCGTCGGGAGCTGGAAAAGTCAGGGAAGTCATGGCATTTTTTTTTTTTTTTTTTTTTTTTTTTTTGAACTCTGGAAGTTTTTTTGAACCTGATCTTTCTCGTTTAATTCTGTGATTCAGGACATCTACGTTTGTGGCTTCAGCAAAATTGTCGACTATCTGGGCTTTTCACTCAGCCGTGGAAACGATTACGTTGTAATGACCGATTGAACTGATCGGTTCATTCCGTCTGACGATGCTGTATCCGAGAGAAGGGAGCGTACAAATGATTCCGTTATTCTAACGTAATCGATTTCAAGGCTCGATGGAAAATCCCACATACACAGCATGTATGTTGACCATGCAGTGAAGTTACATTCGTCGGGAACTTTTGATATTGTTAACTGAGTTCGATGCATTAACAATCGTTGTATATTATAATTTTACGTTACTTGTAAATGTCCTCTGTCCTACCGATCGGCTGGAGAAGTGACATTTTTTTTTTTTTTTTTTTCTCCGGAAAACCGGTGAAAGTCAGGGAATTCCAGTTGAGAGAATTTCGTGGCAGCGGCGATGTGTCAATGACATTTATCGATATCGATCACTGTCCAACTCAGTCTCAGTGCAATTGCATAATGTCATCGGGTAGGAATTATTCGGCGAGAGAGTCCGCGAGCTATTTTCGATGGGTGACGAGCAGTGGGCAAGTCCCTGGACTGCGGAATGATTGCTCTTATTCTTCTTCTTCTTCTTCTACTTAATTTGGTTCATATCCTCTAGAACCACTAGATGGCGCTAACCTGGCCACCGGCTATATACCATATTGGCCAACGTTTCAATGTTTTATTAATTGTGTGGGTTGTGTGTGACTTGGTTAATGTCACTTTTTTTTTTTTTTTTTTTTTTTTTTTTTTGAGAGAGAGAGAAGAGGGACCTACAAATTAAAGTGGAATCCGAACCACTGGGGGATCACAGAAAAGCACATAGAAAAAGTCCATTGGTGCCGGACCGGGAATCGAACCCGAGCCCACTGCGTGTGAGCCCGAGATCCAATCCACTCGGGCCACTGCTCGCCCCGGAATGATCGCTCGGGGTGTGATTTCTCGGTAAGCGGTGCGCAAAGGAGGTTTATGCATGGGATTGTCGTCGGATTCCGCGGTCCGATTAAACCTCTTTACCGACAACTGCATATATATCTCTCCGGGCGAGCCGTGACAGTGGGCCTGGCCTCGGCGAGGCTCGTCAGGAATCCCGTAGGGCCCCCCGTTTAGCCGAGGGTGCGCCGAGGCCGATCTCTCTCCCGCCTCGGTCTCACCGCTGTGCTCTGACCTTTGTATCGCCGCTGAATCCGTTTCGCCCCGTTCGTCATTCGCGACCAGCGGGAAAGTCCTTTCGCGCGTACGCGTAACTATCTGTGTTGTTGGTAGCTTGCGCCCGTTAGCGCGCACGATGAATTCAATAGGGCAGAGAAAAGACGCTGATTGTTCCGTCCTCCGTAGCTCACCGCTCGATCGTATAATTTCTTGTGGCTCGTCGGTTCGACTACCGTGGTATACCTGAAGCGCACGATTTTTTTTTTGTTTTTTTTTTTTCGAGCGCCCCGACTCGTAAAACTTGAATATCGGAAAAGGGAGAGCCCAAAATTCCGACCGAAATTTATCGATACCGATACTCGTGTGTGTGTGTGTGTGTGTGAGCGGAATATCGATATCCCTTGGTCGAGTCATCCGCATTCCCGAAAAGTTACGACCCGTCGAACGGGGGGAAAAAAAAAAAAACAAAATTCACACAAATTAAATCCGAGAGATTTGTGTACCGTTGCGCGTCGGTAAAGTCGCTGATGAATTTATCGACCGGAGCCGTTTCACAGTGATCCGGATAATGTTGTTTTTCCTTAGCGCTTCCGCACAGGTGAGAAAATCGTAGGACAGCGTATAATGAAATAAAAAAAAAAAAAAAAAAAAAAAAAAAAAAAGAATCGACCGGGACAAACTCCGCGGGCATGGTGCGATCTCGAAGAATGGCGCTGGAAAGCAAAATCGTTCACGGTCACTGTTGCCAGTGGAAACATCGTTTGCCCAATATTTCTCGGTAAATCTTGTCCGGTGGTCAAAGAAAACGGCGTGACCGAGGGCTATTGCACTTGTTGCACAAAGGGAATCGTCGCTGAAGTGGGCTACGCGGACAGTGGGAGCGTCGGTGGACGTCGAGGAGAATGTGGAGAGAGGCCAAAAAGGGACACCCCGATGGACACTAAATTCTCGGGTCGCTGCCGATTCCGCTCCCGCTGTTGCATTGGACGCCGAGAGGGTGAGGAGGCTATTGCTTTTCCTTTGATTTCTCTCGGTCCGAGACCCCCCGTGTCGAGGCCCATGAGACACCGGACACAGGCACGCATTTCTATTGACAGAGGCGGGGCTTGACGAGACGAGGAGATCACCGAGTGTGAGTAAGAAGGTGCACCTTTCGAACCCACTCCGAAGCTCCTTCGGCCCCCAAATCTCCGAGTTTCCCGATCTCTTCCTCACCCTCGGACCGCGCTCTTATGGTGCTTCGCCGTTGATGCGCCGCCGATGCCCGGCCACTTACCCCGGGGGTGCGGTAATCCTTGACCTTTTTTTTTCTTTTTTTTTTTTGCCTCCGAACGATTTTCCCTCGGGGAAACGGAAGGACATTGTGGACCTTGCGCGTGAGCCTTTCCTCCCGAGCCGAACGGAGTTCGCGCTCCGTTCCAGACGGACGAGCCCTTGTTTGTATTCTGAACACGTATTGCGCAAAATTAATCCCTCGAATCTCGGCGATCGGCCTTTGCCATCTAAACCGATCGTCCCCCGATCAGGATTAGCTGAGAAACGGGGCGGAAACAAGTTCACGAGAATTCCTCCGTCCTGGTTTGATCTCGCGATTTCTATAATCGAATCGTCATCATCGCGAGGGTCTCACGTCGCTTCGAGGAACTCGATTGAGTCTCGATTAAGTGTCTCTTCGTCGTCGTTGGTCCTCGACGAAACCCACTCGGTTTTCGTCGAATCGAAGGGTCCGCGGAATCGATGATCGCTCCTCGCCCTCCGATAGCGAGAACCTCCGCATGTTTCACGCGCGCTCGTTCTCCAGGTATAACACTCACCTCGCCGAATGTTCGCCACCGGTCCGTGGCCCGGGTTGATTTGAGGAACCGCCGGGCAACCGAGTCGCCGGACGTCTCCCGATGTGCGCCACCGCTCGGCCGAAAGAACTCCGCTGCCGCCGGTCAAGCTTCTCGGTTGCTTCTTGGCGCACGGCGGCAGCGGACGGTCGAGTGTCGGGCCACGGTCCGTAGGTAGTCATCGGGGGCGAGAGAGAGAGAGAGAGAGAGAGAGAGAGAGTGAGAGAGGCAGAGAGAGTGCCGAGCGAGCCGGAGAGGTAGGTATATGCCGTTGATGGACCAGAGCTAATCTAAAAATCGCCGGAACTTCACAATTATAGTAATTTACCAGCCGACAACAAGCTGTACACACAAGGCTCTCTCGTCTCTCGGGGCCCTCATAATGGCATTAACCGGCTACACTCTCGCTCTTTCGTCTACTCACCTCCTCCTCCATTCCTCTTATTACTATGCCCCCCTCCCACCCCTGACGATTTCAATGGGCCACGCACGATTTGCACATTTTTGTAAACACTGCCGATCGGCACGAGGAGCTCGGCCAAGGAGGTGGAAGCGCCGACTATTCTCACCTCTCGAGACTCGCCTCATTAGCACGTCGGATTTAATTATAGACGCTCGCTTATCGTCTCAATTAAAAAGGATATTAAAAGCCGGGGGGCGGGGGGAATTCGGAATCGAGCCGTTTACCTCTCGGCATCGTTATGGGAATTTCTTGCAATAAAATTTTGCGGTTTTAACGCTGGGAAAAAAAAAAAAAAAAAAAAATCGAATGGAGTTAAGCCGGTAAACGTGTTATTATAAATGAAGCTGTTGCGCCGCATCGGTCCGGAAAAAAAGAAGAGATCGTAAATGGCATTTTAACGGTTTCGAAAAAAAAAAAAAAAAAAACACACGTTCGTCGATTTCGCTGATACATCTTATTTGCTGTTTTATTGCTCCGATGTCTTCTGTGCCCTCTTTGATTCTCGATGGGGTGCGAGACACTTTTTTTTTTTTTTCGCGGTCGACCGATAGGTAAAGTGAATTTACTTGAAACGTCTTTGGACCGTACAGAATCGATGCTTAAACATTATTTTCCGTCGTCATTAGACACATCGTAAAGACGCTTTTGAATTTCCGATCGTCGGCGATATTTGTTGTGATTTCTTGCACGGCGGGAAAACATTGCCGGTCGACTAACGACTAAAGTAAATTTACTTGAAATATCTTTGGACTGTACACAAACGATGCGTGAACATTATTTCCCGTCGTCATTGGATACATTGTCAATAAATTTTTGAACATACAGTAGAACCACGATTATCCGAACCATTTAGGGCCGAGACCAGTTCGGATTAACGATTATTCGGTTAATCGAGTTATTAATAAAAAAATATTATAATAATAACGTACGCAATGAATATGAGTTTTTCAAAAATATAAGTTCGCATACAAACCATTATATGTATATACTTTGAAAAATATTATTAAACGCTTGCTTTAAGCATTATTTTTTTTTTTTTGATAAAGTCGTCAATTTTTGGTTAGCAAGCGCATTATACAAAATCGCACACGCCTTCAACAAAGCAACGCTCGACGATATGTGACAACGAAGCTTTGCGGCATGGTTCGCAACAATATAGCTTCGGAATTATAAATAAATTGCCGTTCGGATAATCGAGTTTCTACACAGTAAAAAATAATTTCGTAAAATCGGAATGCTAAATTTCGTGAAAATTATTTTGTTAAATAAGTGACAAACTTGTTTGTCACTTATTTGAATATACAAAAACCCGTCCTCTCATTTCCTTTATTATTGACAATTTTAGTTTGAACTCTTGTTTGGTAAAACTAGAAAATTGACAAACAAAAAATTGTGGACGTTTGCGGACAATAATTTGTTGTAAAAAAGTACAATATTCTTTTTGTACTGTGTACCGTAGATCGTCGGCAATATTAGTTGCAAATTTTGCTCGAGTGGAAAACAGCGCTGTCCGATCGGCGGGGGGGGGGGGGGGGGGGGAACTTTTAGCCCGGTTTTCAGTTAACGATCGCGATTTGCTCGAACAATTTATTCCTTCGGCTGTGTCGTTCGACAAATAAGTGACAAACTTGTTTGTCACTTATTTGAATATACAAAAACCCGTTCTCTCATTTCCTGTATTATTGACAATTTTAGTTTGAACTCTTGTTTGGTAAAACTAGAAAATTGACAAACAAAAAATTGTGGACGTTTGCGGACAATAATTTGTTGTAAAAAAGTACAATATTCTTTTTGTACTGTGTACCGTAGATCGTCGGCAATATTAGTTGCAAATTTTGCTCGAGTGGAAAACAGCGCTGTCCGATCGACGGGGGGGGGGGGGGGGGGGGAGGGGGAAACTTTTAGCTCGGTTTTCAGTTAACGATCGCGATTTGCTCTCGAACGATTTATTCCTTCGGCTGTGTCGTTCGAACGAAGAGGCCGAACCTCGGCTTCTGCGTTTTTTGCAATCGCTCTCGGAGTCTCGCGACGGGAAGGTCGAAGGAGTTACGGTCCGAAGTGCCGGGGCCAAGCGGGAGAAGGTCTTGTCGACATGTCACGTACACGTTACATTGTACGGCTCTCGTCCGGAGAGACGGAACGGCCGAGAGTCACCGGGCGAGTGTACGACGGGCCCGCAAGGTGGGGAAGAGGAGATTCTGGCAATAAACTTTGTGTACGAGGCGTGTGGCGCACATGTGCGACTCGGATAACCAAGCGAGCGTGCGCGCATGGAGCATCGAAAGACGGGCGCGACGTCGTGAATACAGAGTCTCGGTGCATTAATGCATCAGCTCGGTCAGGGGGGGGGGGGCGGGGGGGGGGGTACCCAAAAACGGAGGATACATCGGCAGAAGCGGAGAAAAGCTTGGCAACGACGGCACGCTCGCTTCCTCTCCCACCGCCGATTCTTCGAGTCGTATCTGCCTTTGCGATACCGCGACGCTAAGTTAAACTGCCGTGCGCGCGACGGAGGTTGCAATTTTTGTCTTCAATTAACTTTTTACAAACATCGTTGCCCGATCGTTTCGGTAGAAAAGCGGAAACGGCCGCAGAATTAACCTGGCGCATTCGAAAAAATTCAATTTCCCCCCCCCCGAGTCGTTCGAAATCTTCATCAACTGAAAGGGTTCATTGCAGTTTTCGAATTTATTAACGACCGCTGTCGATAATAAAAATTGTAACGGAGTTTTTCTTTTTTACCGTGCCATTCGGGTTGAAAAGCCGGTGTCGAGCGATCATGGAGATTCGGAACGTCAGCGAAATATCATGAAACTTTAGGATTCCTGGTAAAAATCATGGAAATATCGTGAAATTTTTCGGTTCGTCAGCGGAAATTTTTTACAATGTTTGCTTTAAAGAAACCATTCGTTCAGCCTTTTGCAAAAAAAAAGAACATATTTTTCGTTGTTTCTCATTTCATTATTAAGATTTTAAAAACAATTGAACGATCAATATTGAAATTCACGGTGTTTACTTTGAAATATGAAATATCAGCGTCCATCTAAAGACTGGTTGTTCATCGTCATTGACTCACTTTGACGCTGAGAGTTACGAACACACGAGAATCTCGATTTCATTCACAGCGACGGGACTGACTCCCGCTCACACTCACGAAAATTGACGATAAATACGTTTCATTTCATGACAATTCTCGACGAATTTTGTCTCTTTTATGCATCCTCGAATGGTTTGGAGTAGTCATGGTAAAATCATGAGAATATCATGGACATTTTTTTAGGGACTTTCGCTGGACACCGTGGAAAAGCAAATTATTGCGTTAACATGCATCGATAGCCGTTTCGTGTGAGAATTAATTTTTTTTTTTTTTTTGACGGAGATGCTCGGCAACCGCGAAAAAAATGGCTTACAGTTTGTCTGATACCGACCGATGCCGGCTTGGGCGGGGCGGAAGGCGTGTCGCGTCGCCTTTAACGCTCGGCACGAAGAAATCTCAAACGACGAGGCTGTGTTCTTGTGTTACGATTTTGCATCGACTGTACCGGTCCGCTGCTGTAATCGCGCGCGCGCGTGTGTGAGCGCGGCCCGACCGCGCGACAAAATCCCATTTCGATCGTACACGCGAGCTCTATCTGCCTCTGCCTACGAGAGGAGGAGGGCATGGAACACGGATCTTTGTGATCCACGCACGTGCAGTGGCGTGGGACGCTGTCGCTCCGTTACGGCTCTATAGCTATAAATAATTCTCACCTGAATCCTACCGGCGAATGATAAATCGTTCATTATTATTCATGGCGAACGAAAGCGAGGAGCCTATCGCTCGTTTCGCTTAATGAATTCGTCATTTGTAATTAGAGAGATGTATGCGTTTTACACTTACACACGCACGCACACACACACGCGCGCGCGCACACACACACACACACACACACACACGCACGCACGCACACACACACACACACACACACACACACACACACACACACACACACACGCACGCACACGCACACACACACATGTATATGTATATGTATATGTATATGTATATGTATATGTATATGTATATGTATATGTATATGTATATGTATATGTATATGTATATGTATATGTATATGTATATGTATATGTATATGTATATGTATATGTATATGCATATGCATATGCATATGCATATGTATATGTATATGTATATGTATATACACGTCGGTGTTTTAATTAGACGCGTAGATCTATCGATGAAATAATAATAATAATAACAATGATAATTCAACAAGTATCGATTCTGTGGAAACGATGACATCGAAGCTCTCCTATTTTGTGTGGGTCTTTCGACAGCTTTCGGCTCTTTCTCTATCTCGAGTGTTTGATTAAAGGGTGACGATTAGTCTCGGCTCTTCTCACCGCCCGATCACTTGCGATTGAGAGATTATAGACCGTAGGCGAGAAGCGTACGGCGAGGCGGGCTCTTTTCTCCGTGTCGTTTGGAGCGTCGCGAGCGTGTAGAATCAATTAGGATTTTTTTTTTTTTTTTTTTGGGAGATTCTTCGTCGAGATGCATACGAGTGAAACACGGAATACGCGTGTGGAATCTCGTGTGTTTCCCGTGTGTTGTCCAGATATCGTCGCACTGGCGTGGGATTCGATTATTTTTCAGTTCTCGAGGTTTGCATTCGTTCGGAGAGAGCGGGACAAAACGGAATGTCTTTACGATTTTTTTTTTTTTTTTTAATCCTTCGATGGACGTACAAAAAGATTGATCTCGAATGGAGGAGTCTGGTCCATCTTGCCCCAGGTGCAATCTTGCCCCGCTCTTCCCTGTGCAGCGGGATAATTTACTGCCTTCGACGTTTCCCCGAGACACCAGTGTTGCTCGCTGGTCTCTCTCTCTCTCTCTCCCGCTCTCACAATGTATATATACACATATATTACAGTCCGAAATGGAAAAAGAGCGTATAACGCCAGAGAAGAACCATCCATTCTCCGGTGCGATGGAGAGAGAGAGAGAAAGAGAGAGACAGAGAGAAACCCCAAAGTTTCGTTCGTTTTCGTCGTCCATGGGCAGTCCGCAGAGACGTGGGCCGAAGACGACGACGAGGATCCTCAAGGATGACGTAGCTCACGTTGGGGAGCCTCTTTCAATTCTTACGAGTTTTCTGTCCGTGCTACTCTCGTCTACCTGGAACGGACCGAGTACGAAGGCTCTCGAGCACGATCGGCCGGAACGTTTTTTCTCTCTCGAACGAGCGTATACAACGGAGTTCGAAATACATCGGCAGTATATTCCTTTAACGACGATCTGGTATCTCGTGTTACTAACGAAAATGCAGTTTGCACTTTTTTTTTTTTTTTTTTTTTTTTTTTCTTAATCCATGTTTTCGCGTTGCCGATAAATCGGATGTTTGCTCATCGAGGTATCGGCACGGATTTCCGAAGATCCGGAATTTCGATGGATTGTTAGTACTTGGGGTAAAATAGGCCATTTTTTTTTTTTTTTTTTTTTTTTTCGAGTTTTTGAGTTGTCAATAAACAGGGTGTTTACTCATCGAGTTATCGGCACGAATTTTCGAAGATCCAGAATTCCGATCGATTATTCGTATAAAATGGCCAATTTTTCTTATTCAAGATTTCGCGTTGCCAATAAACAGGGTGTTACCCATCGAGATATCGGCACGGATTATCGAAGATCCAGAATTCCGATCGATTATTCGTACTTGGGGTAAAATGGCCCAATTTTTTTATTCAAGATTTCGCGTTTTTAGTAAAGTGGGCGTTACTCATCGAGATATCGGCACGGATTTCCGAAGATCCAAAATTCCAATCGATTATTCGTACTCGGGATAATATGGCCCATTTCTTTAAATTCAAGATTTCGCGTTGCCGATAAACCGGATGTTTGCTCATCGAGGTATCGGCACGAATTTCCGAAGATCCGGAATTTCGATCGATTGTTAGTACTTGGGCTAAAATGGCCCAATTTTTTTATTCAAGATTTCGCGTTTTTAGTAAAGTGGGTGTTACTCATCGAGATATCGGCACAGACTTCCGAAGATCCAGAATTCCGATCGATTATTCGTACTAGGGGTAAAATGGCCAATTTTTTTTTGTCCCCTTCAGCATGAAAACTTTCCATGAAATGTTTTTTTTGCAGAAATGCATCCAGAAGTGAAATCCTCCGAGATGCGTCACCGAGCTGCATTTTCGTCGGTGTTTTCTCACAGCGCGCTCATGCGCGGCGCGCTCTCGGTGCCCGTCGGTTTAACTTCACTGTCGCCCGTTGCCGCCGATGCATGACTTTATTTATAGACCACGGCGCGTACGACACGACGATTTAATCGTCCTTTGTTATATAAATTGCTTGCGAGTCGCTAATATATATATATATATACATGCAGATACGCGCTCGGTACGAGCCCGAGATACGCTCGCCGAGGAACGCGCGCGCTTGCCCGTTCCTTTTGACACTTTTACGAGGCTCTATTGAGTTTGGGCAAGCACAATTCGCGAGACGCGCGCCGCAGGGTCAACGGTCAGAGCGAGGGCTCTTCGCAGACATTCCCTCCGCAGTTTATTACACGCCAGCGAGTTTTCCGTCGAAACAAAAAATCCTCGCTTTCGCGCGAATGGACAATTTTTTTTTTTATTTTTTTTATTTTTTTTTTTAAACAAGATGTCAAGTCTCCCGAATATTATTCCCGTCTACCGTGGAATTCGAAAATTCGAGCCCGAAAAATTCAATACCGCAGTTAGAGGAGTCGAGGCGATCGAGCAAGAGGCGGTCAGGTGTGAACGCTTCGAGAGATATCGAAGTTCATGTGGGAGCTAAAAGGACACCGCGCATGTTTTTTATTATAAAAAAAATTTAAAAAAAAAAAATAAAAAAATAAAAAAAAAATAAAGAAAAAATCTTCGCGGAGACACTCTTCTTGTTTGAGTGTCGCGTTACTCCGGGTCCCTCGATCGACCCTGAGGGTGTGCCGAGTTTCTCCTCGGGGCTCTCTCAGGAGCCTTAAGGATATCTCGGCGACGTGGAGAGAAGAAGTAATCGATGCCGACGCGATTAGCGAACGTTACTCGTTCTACCGACTACGGTTCGTTCGGGAGAGAGAGGGAGAGAGAGAGAGAGAGACCTCCAGGCTCTGTTAAATTCGAAATGAATTCGCGGTCGCTCGTTCGTTCCGAGCGGCGACACCGTTCCCGGTCGGAGACCTCGAACGTCGAGGGGAAAAAATTAAAAAAAAAAATAAAAAAAAAAAAATAAAAATAAAGAACCAACAATCTATATACCTGCGTGTCCCTATAATAAACGTGAATTTCGCTTGTTTGTTTGAGCAGGAAAGGTGGACCCGACGCCCCACACGTCATCCTTCAACATGGGCTACCTCGTCTCACCGTACCCCTACCCAAACGGAGCAGGAGGACCGATCCCCGTCTCAATGGTAAGTCATCTTTTTTTTTTTTTAATATATATATATATATATTTTTTTTTCTTTACTTTACGCCCTCGTCACACGACTCTTACACGATCCGTATGCACATAATATCCTTTACCAAACCAAGCGTCGCCGCAAAGTGTCCCCGTCGATAGAGAGCGCACGGCCACTGCTACAGGAGCACGCAAAAAAAGAAATAAATACATAAACATGTAAATATACAAATAACACCATAAATGGTGAAAAAAAAGTTGGGACAAGTGCGTTTACTTCCCAAAAATACGATAAATGAAAAAAAAAAAAAAAAAACACTATAAATTATCCAAAAAGCTTTATGTACATAGATGTTGTTCCTACTTTACGAAAAGTAGACAAATTGTCGCTCTTCGCATGTATTGCCGAGTACATTCAGTTTTTAAATTACACCTTGTTGATGTTCAATTCATACATTGACCATAAAGATTGTAAACTGAAAACTTAAAAAGAATTAAATTAAATTTAAAAAAAACTTGTCCGGCCGTAGACGACGTATGTTGCATGAACTCGAAAAACGCTACCGCGTCTCTTAATATATATATATATATATATATATATATATATATATATATATATATATATATATATATATATTTATATATTTATAATATATATATATATAATATATGTATATATATTCTATTATATATGTAAATATATAAATATATACAATGGTGCTGCGGGAAATCGATGGTGCAAGCCTAACTGCACCCGATAACGAAGCGTCTCTTGAAAAAGCGCGCGTTAAACGATAGGTCACTGTTGGCGTTGCTGCGTGTCGGAAAAAAAGCCCGAAAAGAGCTGAAAAAGGCTCGAAAACGAGCGGGCTGCTCCGTGTTTGCAGTCGCGGCCCGGCATGAGTTGGGCGGGCGTGGGTAGACAGAAGGGAAAATCGTGTGCGTGTTGCATGCGTGTTTTCGGGAGACACCGTAATTTCGCTGGGGCGATGCATGTGTCGGACTGCCGTGATGCAGAAGGGCGTAACTCACATGGTTTTACGTGTTAAATGATGCGAGATACGCCCTTTTGTTTCTCGGCATGCGATACATGGCTACATATATTTATGTTTGAAGATTGAGGGAAGGGCTAAATAGTGGACAAAATTGGGCCGATTTGGTGTTAAAGAGAGCTTTGGATGTGGCAGTGGCTGCGCTGCTGCTTCTGCTAGCTGTCTGCGGCGACGGGTTCGTTGCCGATGCCATGACGTGGTAAGCGAACGCGCGCCGCGTGTGTGATTCTCCGCGCGTGTTGAGCTCCCCCCCCCCCCCCCCCCTCCTGCCGTTAAAGGGTCTTCGCCGGAGTTGATAAACCAGGCGGGCTGGGCACCGGCCGCCGATGGACGATCTCTCGGCCAGCCTGGTCGAGAGATCGTTCGTCGCTTCCCTCGGCCTGCATGGTTATAGATCGGAGCTCCGGTATCCCACAAGCCGGATGGAGATTTGATGGTCAGAGGCCGACACCCCGCGGTCGTGCAGCGCACGATATTACCCACCCACGCTGGGACACGCACTAACGCAACAGCTGTTTTGTCCCGACGAACGCAACGACCCGTCTTTGTACATAGAGATTTTTTTTCTTTTTTTCTTTACAAATCCTTAAACTGATTGCTTTATCGAAATAATGGGACATTATCTTTGGAAGCCTGAGTGTTTGTTCTTAAATTATTACAGTATGTAGAAGAAAAAAGTTTGGAGAAAAATTGAGTTGTTGGATGCGTTGATAGCCAAGAAATTAAGAAGGTTCTTTTTTTTTTGAAGTAATTGTTTTGCTAACGCAGCTATTCCGATAGCAGTAAAGGGTCAACTTTTTCTTTTACTTATTCAATTTAAGAAGAAAAAACACTGACACGCAATAACACAAGAGCTGTTTTGTCCCGACGAACGCAACAACCTGTCGGTGTATGTAGAGATTTTGTTTCTTTCTAAATCCTTAAAATGATTTCCGTATCAAAATAATGGGACAACATCATCTTTGAAAGCCTGAATGTTTCTTCTTAAATTTGTGGAATATGTAGAAAAATTTAATTGTTGGATGCGTTAATAGGCAAGACATTTTTCCGGATTAAAAAAATCCAAAATTTAAGAAGAATCTTTTTTTGGAGTAATTGTTTCGCTAATGCAACTATTCTGATAGCGGTAAAGGGTAAACTTTTTGTTTCACTTACTAAATTTAAGAAGACAAAAAATTGCTCAGCGAGAAAATCGCAACACTGATCTATTTCGCCCACTTCAACCGATAAGATCAATTTGATCCAGCGATTTGTAAAATTTGCATCCGTTTTTGCGTCAAAACGATGAAAAGCCTCGCATCTCTCGACAGGCGTTTTCATCGTCGTGCTGCGTATGCGCTGGGGCACGCACGTTCACCCACGCTGAATGAGACCATCTCGATATTTTCGTTTTACCGGCGCATCTTCCACGTCGGTCTCGTTCTTCTCGTTCGCTTCTCGTCTCCTCTCTTCTCCGCTTCCTCCGCTAATTCTCCATCTTCGCTCCCGAGACTCGACGTGGCTTGTCTCGGATTTACCTACCTCGGGCCCCTCTCATCTCCTACCGTGTCATTATGTCGTTATTTCCGACAACGAGCGTGTCTCGACGAGGCCTCGTACGATATATGCCCGTGCACGACGATCCGCCGTGTGCTATACGCGTACGAGATTGCATTCTCGTGCGCATCCGTGTATCCACGAGGTGGATGCTTGCCGCGCAAAATGCATTCCAGCCTCGCCGAAAAAAATCGTTCGAATTTCTTAACACGCGTAAGGCGTTTTTTTTTTTGCGTTTCAAAAATTGGCTCAACATTCTTTAACGCGCCGCGCGCAAACGAGGCGGGCACGTGGATGAAGGCGAAAGGACCGCGGGACTCGTCGCTGTTGTGAGAAAAAAGAAATTGAAAAAAAAAAAAAAAACAACAACAACAACAATCTGAACGATTAACGACACGAGTCGCGTCCCATTACCGTTCATGCGGAATACAAATAAATCCCCGGGGCCAATGTCTCTCTAGCATCGTTCGATGTTCTCGTACCGATAGAAACTACACGCTTGAGACGATTGAAAATTCACTACTCGCGAGGGCGCTGAAGATATAGCGAAAAAAAAATAAATAAAAAGATGCAGGCAAAGTCCGGTGTTGTTCCCCATTATTTTTCGTCTCTAACGCTCCCATGAACGTTAGCCTGGCTAGTTCGCGCTATAAATCCTGAAGGTATAGAGGCAGCGTCGGCGATTATTAAAAATTGACGGTATTCAATATTGAACAAAAAAAAAATATATAAAAATAAACAAAATAGTAACCGTCCGTTATTCGAGCTCTCTTCCCTGACGGGGAAAACGGCGAATGCGTCGAAAAAAATTACCGCCGTCATAAATCGTGCCGAGGTATCGACAAAAGCTCGTTGCGTCGGCGTCGAAAATCAGTCCTATGCAACATTCCCGTTAGCAACCGCGGCTGTAGTCGAAAAAAAAGGTCTCCGCAAGCCGGAGAAGCGTACACGTACGAAAAATAAAATACAACATGTGAAACCGCACCCTTTCACCAATTAAAAAGAACTCGATTCGGCGCTGGAGGTTCCTGGCGAAAAAAAAAAGCAAAAATAAAAAGTATAACGGGCGTATCTGAGCGTAGATTTTTTTCGCGGGAAAAAAAGCCAACGAGTCGGTAGACTACAGGGCGAGAGAGAGAGAGAGAGAGAGAGAGAGAGAGAGAGAGAGAGGGAGAGCGGAGGGAACCTCCGGAGCGCACGAGGTTTACGAGACGTGTGTATGGGCGAGGTGGTTGCGTTGCCCGGTAGAACAGAGGCGAAGGGAAGTAGTCCTCGGGGTTGTGTCGCATGCACGGTTACTGTGTGCGCGAAAAGAGCGCGTAGAGAGAGAGAGAGAGAGAGAGGGCGTGCGTGCGCGCGCACACGTGAAATCCAAAACCCTTATATTAAAACAGAGCGCGAGGAAACCAGCCAGCCGAGGCATTCGCGCTGGGAGCTTAATTCAAAACAATATAATGGCCACGGCAACATATACAGGAGAGGAAAATAAAGAAGAACAAAAAGTTAAGCAAGAAAAACAAAAGCAAGCAAAATTGAATATAGTGTGTGCGCGCGTGTGTGTGTGTGTGCAGCGTTGCGGCCCTTCGCAGTGTACGCACGCAACGTTATAAATTGCGAGAGTGAGCGTGCGCGCGCGCATGTATATAAATATAATCCACTCGTGCTCATAATACACGACAGTTGGTTCTCGTCGGTGGCAAAGTTCCTATACACGCTCCTCTGCCCGTTCGCATAGTTCGCGGCCAGCGGCATGCATCGCATTGCCTCGCGAGCCCTACACAACGGAGAATCGGCTCTCGACTATTGGCCATTGGTCGTGCGCGCTCGCGCGGTCATTGGGGCGGGTCGGGACGGGGGGGGGGGGGGTTCTCTACGAATGGCGGAACTCTTTGTCCCCGCGGAGATTTCTCGCGGAGTTCTATTCCGCGGTCCGCAATCGCGACGGAAGAAACTCCGGCCAATGGCACATTGTCCTCATTGTAGGCTACCGCATGCGAGACCAGCCGAGAACGCGATATGCAGAGAGAAACCGTGGGCCGCGTTTGTCCCAAGATGTCCGCTAGCCCGATACACGCATGCCCGACAAACGTGCCTATTAAACGTTTCGCGCACTTCACTAACTCGCATTCCCGGCGAGTCCCCCTGTGCGTTCCCCCGTTCCCTTTATCCTTATCGTGTGTCCGTTCGTCCGTCCGTGCGCTCACGAGTCGCGCGAGCTCGCCTCGCTAATTGTTCGGCGAACGCGACGTCGGGTCTCTTACCGCGGGGGCGTGGGAGATTTTCGGAGTTTCGGTGAAATTATCTATGGGCGAGCTACGCGTCCCGCCGTTCGGATAAATGCATTATCGGACGGTGAAAAGTCGTCGATGGCTCGATGGCTCGATCGTCGATGGCTCGATAAATATCACGCCTCCGGTATCGCGAGTGTCTCCCGTGCACGGAGATAATAGCCCCTTATCGCGATGCCGTATCGCACCCCGTCGGAAAATCATGGTGACAATTCGAAATTCCATTTCGACCTCTTTACGGATACCGTGCGCTTGTGCACCTGGCACGCGCGCCAGCGTCGCCACTCCGGTCTGCCTTCCGTCCGGATGAGCCTCGAGCCACGAGAGCGACAAAGAGATAAGCGGCCCGAGTGAAAACGACGATCGTTCATCTACCCCAGAAATTCCTCGATGCCACAGCTCGCGACTCCAAGTTCTTTGAGGTCTGCCGAGATTTCCAACGGAGCCTCGCGCCCGCTCTATCTGTCCCTCCCTCTCGGCATACCACTTCTGTAACACCTCTATATAACCTTCTCTTAACTTCCCATGTCAACTTCAAACATCCGAAACTTATCTCCAGCCCCGGTCTCACCTCCTCTTTCTAACGTTATGCTCATTCACGTTTTCCTTCGACACGCGCGAAGAGCCTTTTCACTCCGATGCCTAAATGCTCTTCCTTGCTTTTAATTTGTTTGTTTTTTTGTTTTTTTTTTGCTTTTTTTTTGTTCACGGGAATTCTCTTCGACTCTCGTCGCGAACATCGCTTTTCCGCCTTCGCCTTCAATCAGCATTCTGGCAAAAAAAAAAAAAAAAAGTGCGAGACGAAGCTCATTCTGTCGCTCCGAACGGGGCGGTCTCGATGCGGTCGGCAGGAATGCGTCAGCCGGATCCGCCCTTCTCGGTGGCTCTACGCGGCGACACCGACCGCAGGATTTTCCGGTTGTCTCGGCGGATAATGCCGAGTGGGTCGTTAATGGCGACGATCGAGATGCTCCCGCCGATAAAAACCCCCCCCTTTTTCGTGCCTCTTTCCATCAACTGCCGAGATTCTTGGGGACTCGACTCGACGTCTCCGGAAATTTACCTTTTCTCGAGAGTGTCGAATTTCGGACTCCATGATGCTCGACGCGCAGCGTTAAAGTCTCTGGATTTGGCAAACCATGCGAATCTGGCGAACGACTAAAAAAAAAAATCTTATTTTTTTTTTTTTTTCTGGCACTTTTTTAAAAGTTTTTGGTAACGGTGCTGCTTGCAGCTCGAAGTTGTGTTAACGCTAAAATGATAAAAAAATACGGTTCGATCAACTAAACATTAGGACAGGGACGTTCAAATAGATATTTTGTCGGTACAGCTAAATTATTGGTTAGTTCAACAATTTTTTTTCGGTGATTTCGATGAAATATTTCTCAGGTCTCAAAACGATTTGTTCGACCGGTTACATTATTCATTTGCACGTCACGAATCTTTAGTTGATACAATCGCATTTTATTCGGTGTCGTTTTCATCGGAACGGAAATTCACACGCTGGATTGTTCAAATGTTTTACGATCTCACAGCTTAGTCTCAATATCGTTCGATATGGTTAAATACCTCATAGAAATTACCATAAATCTGGTAAAAACCGACAGAACTTTCAGGTACACGCGATAGCCTGACGAACATTCGCATTAAACTTAACACATTCCACTAGAGAATATGGAAATGTTCGCTGTCGCAGATATTATCCGAATATCCCGTAATTTTTGCTACAATATTAGTTCCTATTATAGAATATAGTAATTTGCGGCGTCGCGATCGCAAACCGTTGGTTTTAGATTTTGTAGTTTTAGGATTATGTTGCCGACATAACCGAAGACTATAAATCTCAAACATTATGTCGATCGAACTTTTTTTTTATGGATACGTACATAGAAAAATTTAATCGACGGAATTCACCGTCTTTATCCACTCAATTCGCAGTTTCAATGTACAAAATTCTTAGTGTTCTTTATGAGATCCTTAGCCAGATACGCAAAGTTTTGGCGACCCGCCTTGAGGAAAAAATTCCATGGTTTGGGTTAAAAAAAATTGCAATCGTCCCAGGATAAATTTCACATATCGTTTTAGTGGTAGCGTCGCTCGACAATGTTGCCTGGTCGAAATTTACCATACGACTCGGTAGTTTTTTCGATATTCGTCTCGCAGTGTACGGAACATTGAAAAAAAAAAAAAAATAAATAAATGTTGCATTCCCAGCTGCCGCTTTCGATTGCTCAAAAGTTCGTAATTCTCGTGTCCACTTCCACGCGACCCTTTTGGCACGCTTCTTCTTCTCGACGCGAGATCGACGCGGGTATGTCTCGTTTTTGTCGTGTTTGCGCGAAGAAAGCCGCGCGCCACGTCTTCTCGATTCGCACTCGCATCACAGCGTCGGGGAGGAGAAACGCGAGAAGCATATGTAGAGAAGCCGGTTTCCGTTCCGTTTCTCTTCTTCGATTTCTCGGAGGAGAGAGGATCTCGTCCGGACGTCTCATTACTCGCCGCTACGTGTGTCTCGGCTTTGCTGCTCCCGATGCTTCTTCGTCCTCTTCTTCTTCTTCTTCTTCTTCATCTTCATTCTTCGTTTTTCTTGCAATTCTCTCTCGGTGTGCGAGCGCGAGCTCGCGTGCGGGAGTGTCGAAAGGCCTTCCAGGTTGTCGAGTCTCGCGATCGTCTCGACGTCAACGCGGACAGACGGAACTCGCTCGAGCGGTGTGTGTCGTTTCCAGGTGATACGGGTTGGCTTAGGGAGCGCGCGAGAGGCCGCGGGGATAGTTCGAAGGCGAAGAAAAAATAAATAAAAATGAAAAGAACAACCGACCGTCACGTCCGTCCATCCGCGCGATGATTCCAATCGAGAAAGGGGAGATGAACGTGACAAGGGGGATTATAATATTATTATAAATAATGCGTGGTACATATCATAATCGATGATACAGAGGTAACTCACGCCGGCTCGGAGCGTACCCGTACCGCTCGCATAAAATTCTCTACAAATTGTAGGTAATTTTATTACTATCATCATCCACGCGAGAGAAACGTATTAACCCGTTAGCTGCCAGCTATCCGGACTTAATGCCTTCGCGAAACCGCTCCTTTCGAGAGAATCTCCTTAAATATTCATCGAAAAAGTGTGGAACATTTTTGTGTACGGTCGGTAGCGCGTTCTGAAGAAAGATCTACGAGCAGAATTTCACTTTTTATTTGTTCATTTGGGAGAAAAAAAAAAAAAAAAAAACATTGAAGAGCAGATCTTTTTCTTTGCGTATCTTCGTACACTGAACAAAAGGTTTGGTAATGTCAACTGAGCTGCGGTTGCGGCTAGCGAAGGAAATGTATATGGTCGATTGAACAAAATGTTTGTTCAATTCAAGTAACTGTTCGTTGAAGCAACTAAATATTAGATCAAACAACTAAATATTCGTTCAATCAACTGAATATTAGATCAAACAACTAAATATTCGTTCAATCAACTGAATAGTCGTTCAATCGACTGAATATTCGTTCAATCAACTAAATATTCGTTCAATCAACTAAATATTCGTTCAATCAACCTAATTTCCGTTCAATCAACTAAATATTCGTTCAATCGACTGAATATTCGTTCAATCAACTAAATATTCGTTCAATCAACTATATATTCGTTCAATCAACTATATATTCGTTCAATCAACTATATATTCGTTCCATCAACTAAATATTCGTTCCATCAACTAAATATTCGTTCAATCAACTATATATTCGTTCAATCAACTATATATTCGTTCAATCAACTATATATTCGTTCAATCAACTATATATTCGTTCAATCACCTAAGTATTTCTTACAATCGACCAAATATTTCCTTCGCCAGCCGCAACCGCAGCTTAGTTTGACATTACCAAAGCTTTTTTTTCGGTGTAAAGAAACGTATCGAATTGAGAAAAAAAAAATAATACATTATTTTCTCGACGGAAGAGAGAGACTTGTTCAGTCAAAGGGTTGATCGTGCATTGTGCGGACGAATTGAGATCTTAGCTTTCCGAAGACGTCGATTCGTTCGAGGTGGCTAAACATTGTGTTCCCCTATTTTCCCGGTAAAGAGATTGTCATCTCGGGCGCCTATTTCGGAGTTTTGTCGACGAGCCCAGAAAGCTCATTCCTAAGTGACACGGTATAGGGGAGCGAAAAAGCCTAGCGAGGCTGTTTGGTCGCAAGATATTTCACAAGATGCGTATCCGACGGAGCGTAAGAAGGTTTCCCCCCTCCCCCGACGGATTAGCTCTCGGGCAGTCGCACTAGCCGTTTTACTTAACACCTGAGACCTCGTGAGATCTGCGGTCGGGAGGGTCTCCCGAAGCTATAATGGCAGAGGGGAGGACGAGACTTCGAACGTAAGAGGACGACCATTGAGAGGAGTTCGAAAAGGCAAAACTGGAAGGTACATAAGCCCGAACGAATCCGGCGCCGATCCCGAGGGATAAATGAGCCAGAATAAACGCCGGTCGAAGGGGGGGAGAGGGGGGGAGAGGGGGGGGGGTTGAGGGGGAGGCCCAACCGTGCAGATCGAAAGAATGCCCAGAACTAACCGAACGAGGGAGGCTGAGAGAAAGCCATTCCCTTCTCGGCCATTTTTAACACAGATGAATCCTCAAATTCACCTTGCCGAAACGAGGAAAAACTCATTTTTCATCACACTCTTTCCTTGTATTTTATCCATTTTTATTTATTCATTGTGTTATTATTATTATTATTATTATTATTGTACTTTAGAGATTTATTGTGTTCTTTGCGTTCCTCCGCTCTGTGTTGCGTCACACCCACGAGAGAGTAATTCAAATTTTCGATAGTAGGATAGCCGTCTCGTGGGGTGCGGTTTTATGCATAAAGAAACAGAAAAACGGGCTATTTTTATCAATTTTTTTTGTGAAAAAAAAAAAAAAAAAACAAGTTTCGTCACAGGTCCGTTCGAGCCGCACTCCCCAACTTCTTATTTCGATTCAATACTCGAGGGATACGGAGTCGATGTTCGAGAGAGCCGGACAAGCGAGAGAGCGAAAAAAAATGCACAAAAGGCCATCTAAACTCGAATACACAAAGACAGACGCATGCACGGTATAAAAGTGTCGAGAAGAGCGTTATATGCGTTCGGGGACACATGTATTCTCCGTGGGTGTGAATTATCATCTTTCCCATCCGTTCGGCCCGCTTCGAGCCAGCAGCCTTTTTTTCCGTTAGATATATGTTTGAATTCTACACGAACATAAGCGCGTTGGGCCAGAAGAAATATGGTATAGGCGGGTCTCGCGGTATCCACGTATTCACGAAAAAAAAAATCGGCAGGGGACTCGGAAAAAGGGGGATCGTCGTTTTACCTGGAAGTCTTTTCTCGTTAACTCGCTGTGTTCGAAAAAAAAAAAAAACACATCAATGTCGCGTTTTCGAGTGAAAAACGACTGCGCAAGGTGCTGCTGCGATGGTGAAAAGTTAGGGGAAAAAAAAAAAAACAAAATTGAGACAAGTGCATCGGAGACCGAAAAAAAAAAAAAAAAAACAAAAACCAAAAATCAAAAAAAGATCGAAACAAACAATATAAACGAAACAAAAGAAAAATCGAGAGTGCTGCTTGGATGGTGAATCGTTAAGGAAAAAACAAAATTAAGACAAGTGCATCGGAGACCGAAAAAAAAAAAACAAAATCAAAAAATCAAAAAAAGACCGAAGCAAACAAAAAAAACGAAACATAAAAAATCGAGAGGGGACTCCAAAAAAGGGATTCGTCATTTTACCTGGAAGTCTTTTCTCTTTGACTCGCTGCGTTCGAAAAAAAAAAAAAAAAAAAAAACACATCAATGTCGCGTTTTCGAGTGAAAAACGGCTGCGCAAGTTGCTGCTGGGACGATGAAAAGTTAGAGAGGAAAAAAAAAAAAACAAAATTAAGACAAGTGCATCGGAGACCGAAATGCGCATGGCCGAGCGCATCCCGTATATATACTTACCCGCTACGACGTATCGCTTTTTCGTCGATCAATTCGCGTAATTATTGGTTGAACCGCTCGGTGCCGATCGCGCATGCCCCGAGGCGTATACTCGAAGTAACTTCTCCTCACTCCCATTCCTCGATATCTTACTTTCACGCTCGACCGGGCCTCCGATAATTCCGATCTTACACGCGGTGTGAATTATGTACGCGCGATCTCTTGCCCATATAGCTTGCGATATATCGCTACGAAATAAAGAAAGAAAAAAAAAAAAAAGTAACAAACCGCGCGCGAAGCGTGTTTATAAGGAAACGCCTCGTGACCACACTCCCAACTTTCCGAATAATTTATTACGCCTCAACTTTGAGCCCGATGCCCCTTTGTTTTCATATTTCTATTTTTTTTTTTTTTTTTTTTTTTTTAATTTAACGACCATGGCGCCAATAATTTATCATGTTCTATCGTCGATAAATCATCGATCGCGTTGAGCTTCCAAGCACCTCCAAAGTGCAGATGCCTCGTCTCAGAGCCGCTCGTCATTCGACAGAATTTGCATCGTAATTCGAGCAAGGTGTTCTCGATGCTCAATTTCTCAATTAAGTCAACGAAGCGAGATCGCTCCGATGTAGAAAAAAAAAAAAAAAAAATTAATTTCAAAAGATGTACAATATTTGTTCGAATCGCTGCACTCATCGATGCGCGCGGAATGGCAGAAAAACACTCTTTCCCGGAACTAAATGAGCCTTCCCGCTGCGAATTTTCAGGGCTGAGTCCGGTCGCGTGTGAGCGCGGACACACTCGCGCTCCGTCGGAAAGAAAACGATGAGAACGGAGAGTCGGAACGAGAATGAACGGAGCGAACGAGGCTAAATGGGCGAAGGATCGCCCGGGCAGCAGCTTGGGTGTATGTAGAAGAAGTGCTCGAGTAGTCCGGTTGACCACGAGCGAGGCTGGACGGTCTGAGCGATGAGAGGGGCGTGACCCACCTCCGCTGTGTAATAGCCGGTAAGCGGTGCTATTATGAGAGCCAGCCGGCAAAAAATTAAAAATTAAAAAAAAAACCAAAAAAAAAAGAAAAGAAAGCCCTACCGATGTGACGTCACAGCGGCGACACCCGCTCAAACGGAGGAACTCGCGGAACGGAAAGAGGACAAAAGGGAACGCAGCGACAATAAAATATAATAACAATGAGCGTTTGGGAAGGGTAAGGCTACGACGGGAGGCTCGTAATTGTTTAAACGAAATTTGCGACCGACGAAGAAACGATGAGAAGAAGTTCGTGTCCATGGCAGCTAGCCGAGAGAGGAGACAAGTGTTTCGCTCCACTTGACTCCTCGCTCCGAGCGTATCCGTTGCCCGACGACTTTTGCTGACCGTCCGGCGGACTATACGGCAGTTTTTGTTCGGCTGGCATCCTTTGCTCGCGACGCAGCGCACTTTGCATTTTAAGGAGCTCCGAGCGAGCCGCACTTGGCGCGCTAGTGGCGAATTTTTTAAATCTTTTACTGGAAGATGGAATTTACTCGTTGACTGACTATTCCGGATGGTGGATTGCATTGCGCTTCATGCATTTTAAATAGACACAATAACATCGATAGCAATTGCAAAAATGTCAAGTGGTTCGCGGCAATTTTCGAGAAAGTGGATAGAGAGATTCCTTTATTGGGTGTTCTGAGGCTTGAGCTGCCTAAGCCGGCAAGACCGTGCACCAGTCTAACGAAATAGAACACACGCATAGCGGACAGTACATTAAGCCCGATACAAGCCCCAACGCGAATAAAAATAATATGAAGACATGCAATTTTTTTCGAAGACTGCGACGATCGTTGACGAAAATTTCTAAGACAATCAACAAAATCTCATCCATGAGGAAAAAAAAAAAAAAAACCTCATCGAGGTATGAAATTTATAATTTTAGGTGTTCGGAAAAAAAAAAAAAATTCGACTCCACTGATCCATCGCCAAAGTCTCGTCCGTCGATCGTCGTGGGAAAACAATAAGATGCATCTGACGTGGCAAGAAAATCAGATCCGGACGTTTCCGACAAGCCGGTCATCCTTCTCACCGAGAGACCCGACGAAGAAGCCTCGCGAGCGAATGACGGTCCGCGCGAGACCGGCGCGGACGTTAATTGAGCACCGCCGAGATTCTTGCTCCCGTGCTAGAGGGACTCCTCGGCCGATGTTGATGCTGCTGCTTCGCGAGTACATGATACCTCTCTCCACCTATTGCCCGACGAGGCAGACCTTTTTTTGCCCAGCGTCACGACGACACTGTGGGAAGTGAATGACACTCGACAGGCGTAACGGTGGATCACAGTGGCAGGAACGGAGAAAGACCGAGCGCAAGCAGCGTCAGCATCGTCGTTCGCTTGTTCTCTCCCGATCTTTACGATGACGCACGCGTGTTTGCACGAACCTCTTGCCGGTAACGAGGATTTTCTAGAGAATCACAAGGTTATATATACACAGGTACATACGCACATACATACGCACATACACACACACACACATATATATATATATTCCTAGAGTATTTCTCGGCGCTGTATGCCGACAGCGATAGCGAGAAGCATCGCTGAATGACGTTTCTGGCTGTAAAGAGTCCGCCCCGTTCATCTCCCCGCCTCTCGACATTTATTTTTCCGCTCACCGCAGAAAAGAAACCTATCGCGATTCAACGGAAGGTAGACGCGATTATCGGGCCTTCGGCATTCCCGGCGTATCATACTTTTTTGCCGCTACCGTCGAGAGGGGCCGTTCGTACTCTCGATGCGACGAGCGACCGGAGAGACACCCGACGAGACGAGTAACGTGCCGGACTGCCGCGTCGAGTCCCCAAGACGATGACACGAGCCCACCTTAACGCACGCACTCTCTCTCACTGTCTCTCCGCACAGCCATGGGCCACGGCGACACGCTCGTGGCCCTTAATTAGCGATCGCGAGGCAACGAAGGGGGGAGCTCTCTCTCTTTCGCTCAGCCGATGTCACCGACCAAACCGGGATGAAGGGAAAAAGAGAGAGCCGGCGCGACATAGTCGCGCACCGTAGTGGCAAGCTTCACTCCGCGCCCCGGTGTGTGTTCCCGGTCTCAGCGCTGGCTGACTTTGTCAACGGGGGGGGGGGGGGGGGGGTTGACGAAAGGTCGCGTGACCCGCGCGCTCTCCTCTCCTCACGCAGCTATGACACACACACACGTGGAGACACGCGAACCCTACACGTGAGAAACTTTATTGTCGAAACGTATTTCGCGGAATTAAAAAAATTCAACCCCGTTTCCTCTTTCAGGAGAAGTTCATTAACGCTCTATATATTAAAAAAAAAAAGAAATGAAAAAAAAAAGAATAAATAGGGTGACGAATTGTTCGGGAAATATGAACGATACTCTCGGTTTTTTTTCCGTCGCAATTCATCGTATCCTCGCAACGAACGGCGGTGATAATGGCACGAGGGTAGAGGAAAATTGGTTCGTCGGATCGCCATCGTACAAATGAGTTTCCCCGATCACTCTCCTATGTCGCTATAGATTTTCAGAAGAGTTCGAAGTGAAAGAAAAAAAAAAAAAAAAAAAAACAAAATCGAAAAAAAAACCTGCCATCGGAGTATTCGGAACGAGAAGGGGACGCGAGAGGCTCTCAATTACGCGTTTTATGAGATCACTGGTAAGCCCCCGAGCGGTTTTTATGAATCGGATCGGTGACGGCGGGAGGGAGATGCGCGGAGATGGGCTACCGGGACTGCGAAGAGGAAAACGACACGGAGCCCACCGTTCGTGCCCGCATTCGGATTGGTATTAATAACTCGCTCTTTCTCTCTCCGTAGGGTCTCAGCGAGAACGACCGAGGTCCGCTCGTCAAATAACGAGTTCTCAATACCGTCCTTTCATACCCATTTTTAATCAGTTAAAAACTGCAACGCGAGAATAACTACGGAGTTACAAGCTTCGCTGTGCCGGGCTCGGATGCATGTATGTTGGTATCCGCGCGGCGCAGCAGCGCCCCCGGATATTCAGCACCCACGGGCGAAGGGTTAATTGTATGGCCTGGTGCGAGACTCGCGGGAAATAATCATTCCAACGCTCACGCTCTTCTCTATCTCCCTTCCCACCTCCGACCCTCCCTCTCTCTCTCTCCCTCTCTCTCTCCCTCTCTCTCTCTCTCTTTCTGTCTCTCGTCGTTGTGTACCTCTGAATACTGCATGGTCATACATCGGCTCGAGCTCGTAATCGCACTCTCGAGCACGTTGTTCTCAATGAAAGCTAATGTTCGGAAATTACGTAATAACCGAACACGCTCATGGTAATTTCTTTTTCTCACTTTTTCTTTGGTTTTTTTTTTTTTTTTTTTTTTTTTGTCCGTCACTCGCCGCGTGCGTTATTATTACGGTTGCTGCAGGATATAGGCGCTCCCGTGGCTCTAACGGTCAATGCTCGTACACGGTCCTGCGATGATACTTTACTGCGGTTAGTCTCGTGCGTACTAAGGAGGTAAAACTATCGGTATTCGGTGCACAGCAGTATCTCGTTTCGCGAATTAAGTGTACGAAGTCATGTGAAGTTTTACGTTGTACTTATTTTTTACGCTAATCGTCATTATTCTTCAGATAAAGTTATGCAAAATTGGAGAAGATATCAACTTTTTGTGTCGACAAAGCTGCGACAGTCATTCGCCTGTTTCAGAAAAGTATCGCTCATTTCGACCGATCAGAAGAGAACACTTCTGACTCACAGTAAAATTTTCTTCAGCATCGATGATCCTTTTCGAAACTTTTGCTCGCCCAAAGATAACAAAAATATCAAGATGATATTTTTTTTTGCCGTGTATTTGAATTTCCTTACGATCGTGCTTATCGTTAATTCTTCTTCTCACCTTTTCTTTCTTTTTTTTTGTTATTTTTTTTTTTTTTTTTGTACCTCATTTGCCGTGTGCGTTACTATTGCGGTTGATACACGATTATCCTATAGGTTAATGCTCGTGCACGCTCCTGCGATGATACTTTACTGCGGTTAGTCTCGTGCGTACTGAGGAGGTAAAACTATCGGTATTATGTACGAAGCAGCATCTCGTTTCGCGAATGAAGTGTACGAAGTCATTCGAAGTTTTACCCTAGACTTATGTTTGACGCTCATTATTATTATGATTCTTTAGACAAAGTTACAGAAAATTGGAAGAGATGTCAAGTTTTTGTGCCGAAAAGCTGTGACAGTCATTCCTGTCGCAGAAGAGTCTCTGTCGCTCATATCGATCGACCAGAAAACGACATTTCTGACGCAACCTAAAACTTTCTTCACCATCGATGATCCTCCTTTGAATCTCTTTCTCGCCCAAAGATAACAAAATTATCAAGATGACATTTATTTCTCTTCGTACACTTGAATTTCCTTACGGTGCTTAGCCGATCAGCCGATCGACTGCCGATCCCCGTTCGATTACGCTATTCGTTGATACCCGACGAAATTTATTGGATCACACGGGAGATCTCGCACTTTATAAACTCGAATATGTATATATATATATATATATAATTATAAACACGCCGCATGCGCCAGTAGGTGTGCGTTACAGCTCGGAGATCTTAGATACGAGCCCCGAGACTGTACGAGTATCCCTGTTTCGCGAATAAGAGTCTCTGTCGCTCATATCGACCGACCAGAAAACGACATTTCTGACGCAACCTAAAACTTTCTTCACCATCGATGATCCTCCTTTGAATCTCTTTCTCGCCCAAAGATAACAAAATTATCATGATGACATTTATTTCTCTTCGTACACTTGAATTTCCTTACGGTGCTTAGCCGATCAGCCGATCGACTGCCGATCCCCGTTCGATTACGCTATTCGTTGATACCCGACGAAATTTATTGGATCACACGGGAGATCTCGCACTTTATAAACTCGAATATGTATATATATATATATATATAATTATAAACACGCCGCATGCGCCAGTAGGTGTGCGTTACAGCTCGGAGATCTTAGATACGAGCCCCGAGACTGTACGAGTATCCCTGTTTTGCGAGAGAGAGAGAGAGCGGCGCGCAAGCATCTCGGCCCAGGGGAGAAGAAGGGAGGGTTCCGAGGATCGAGCGAAACCCACGTGGTTAACCTTCCACAGTCTAGACGCCGTTCCCGCTCGCCTCTCGTTCCTTTCCTCGGTGAATACGGGTATGCGTATTCGTACATGTGTTGTATACCGGTCCCTCCTGTGCCTCCGCTGCTCCTGCCGTTCGCCGCTTCTGCTGCACCTCTCGCGGAACTCCTAGATGGCCAGTCGATACGCGGTGGCCATTAGCCCGACCTTCGGGAACTTATACACCTTCTCTCCCCTGCGCGAACCCGCGAGAGCGCTCCGTACCGCTGAACTGCATCGCGACTGCACCACCACCGGGAGAGAAGACCGCGACGGGGGGTTACACACGGACCCGGAGCGAAGTGGCGGCTGCGCATCGAAGGATAGAAAGTAAGAGCCGGACCATTTTTGGTAGGTCGATTATTGCTGCGAAGGGTTAACTCGGCCCTTGTTTCGATTCGTGCGCTTCATGCAAAAAATATAACGATAATAATTATTAAAAAAAATAAAAAAAAAAAAAAAAAAACAAAATGTCGAAAACATCTGCGAAAGAAATTAAGAAAATATCCGGCGAGACAGCTGTTCCGGCGCTATAGATCACCCCTTCGTCGGCGGGAATTAAATAATTAACACAAAAAGAGGAGTCGCTCGGACGAGTTAATAAAATTGGACGTGGCTCCTCTTTCCGGCTCTTTCGTTCAGAAGCTGTTGGGAGGTTTTTTTTTTTTTTTTTTTTTTTCTTTTTTTTAATCACTCGTCACCCATAGAGTTTCGTTGTTTCACCGCGTGCAAAGTGCGACGACGTTTTGAGCACGGGACAAGCGGTAGTCTCCCCCCGTGCAGCTTCGAGCGAGCGCGAGAAGCTCGGTGAAATAATTTTATTATTCCCAAAGCCGCTTATACCGCGAGGCAATTAAAACTTTGGTAATTGTCCGGGCTAATTACGTAATTAACCACGGGGAACGGCGACGACGACGACGCCGACGACGAGGCAGGATAATCAAGTACGGTGGCGAAGCTGCCGGTGCAGTCGCTCGGGCCCGCCCGCTGCTTTCGCTTAATATCATATTTTACTATGTATCACGTGCGTTACGAACCGTGTCCTTCGAAACGAGAGTGCGATCTTCCGTATCACTTGAGATAAACGGAGATTAAAGCAAAAAGTGAACGGCGAAGTCGTCGATCCTCGAGGGGGGATGGTCAATCGATTTGCAACCAAGGCAAGACGCTTTACACTTGTATTTGTCACGGTGATAAAAACTGATCGTAAAATCCTCACGATCGACTTCTTTGTAACCGGTGTTCTGTAATATTCCGTTGATAATACACAGGTTCGAAAACTCAAAAATTCCATCCACAGCAGGCAGATCCAAACAACTCACCGAACTGTTCGGTGGCAAGGAAGTTAAAAATATATTTAGCCTATGCACGCAACCCCAACGACAGATAAGACCCAAATACAAATCACCTGCGCACACAACCGCAACAGAATCTTCGAGCAGCTTGACAAATGGGCGATATAGAGGATCGGGAGAACATATAAAAATTACCATAAATCATAATGCAGAGATGACAATTGTAAAATAAAAAAAATACAGCAGTGAGCATAAAAAAACCACGGAAAAAAAAATAAATAAATCCACCCAAATGTGCCGAAAACCCAGGCTGTTGGACTCCGGTCAATGGCTCATTGACAGTGACTTTGTGCACGATGTAATCATTGCTTGAAAGATGACGGCTGCCATTGGATAAAAGTACATGACACTGTTAAAAAAAAAATTCACTTTTTCTACTATTATTAAAAAAAAGTTGGGAGAATTGTCACTTTTTTTAGCGGAAAATATTAAAAAAAAAAAACATAATATTGAGAAAAAAAAACAATTATGCAACTTGTACAATTTTGTATGTTTCAAGCAGGTGATTAATTTTTTTACATGATCAAAACATCGTCGATCAATAAAACCAAACCTCGGCGATCAATCAATCGTCGGCGATTACCGTTCGAATTCGTTATTGCCAAGAAAAAAAAAAAAAAAAAGTTAAACAATGTTTTTCCTCACGAAACCGATGGACTCCGCGAAAACGCCTTTATCGTAGTCCAAAGAAAGACACGCTTGTCGAATAATAATCCGGACTTTAATTGCAACCAGGGCTCCGTCGATGCGGCTCCCCCGACAGTGTAACTGCAGCCCGCCGTGAGCGCACAACGCTATCGTTGTTATCGTTCGCGCTTACGCCGAAGGGAAGGATACGTGGCAGCGTGACGTTTTGTAAAGCCGCTCGTCGTGGTTTCGCCAAAAGCGCGCCTTTGGTCACCAACACCCTCGCCAATGAGAACACTGTATTCCGTCACATGAACCTATATCAACGTCTATATGCGCACGCTCTCTGAAATCGGTCTGTTACCGCTCGACTGTGGAGTCCGCGAGCGAGGGCGCTATAATGCGCGCGGGGGCCGTCCGTCGAACCGTAGACGCGAGAAACCGTTAGCTCTTTGTGGCGATCGCGTTGTACGCTCGGCAACAGTCGTCTCTTTGATACGTTTCTCGCGGGCGGAGACGGGAACGGGGAGCGACAGAGGCGCTCGTCGTCGTCGTCGTCGTCGTCGTCGTCGACGCTACCGTTTTGCACGTGACACCGTAAACGGGCCCGTTCGTCCGTTCGCCGCCGTTCTCGCGGATAATGCGAGGATGAACAATCGTCGTTCGGTAGCTCTCCTCGCAAAGGCCGCCACGCAACGTTGCATCGCGCTTGTTGCCGCCGACGACGAAAGGTGCTGATGCTAATTTTTTTTTTTTCTTTTTTGTTTCCTGCACGCGCGCACCGGCCACGTCGAACCCCACGCATCTCCGTATGGCCTCCGCATGGCCCGTTTGTGTATATCGCGATATAGATACATGTACACCAGCGGTCGGTGTAAGCTCGCGCATTAACGCGATAACGGTATGCTAATGCGGCAGACGAGAGCTTCGATCGAGAACTCGCGGAATGCTATTTAGATTCGCCCTCGGGACATAACTTCGGTCCGATCGAAGTTGTTACGATAGCGAGGATCCTTTCCGCGGAGATAACGGTCCGGCATCCAGCGGGAAGGTGAGCGCCCTCGTAAGATAAAGCCAAAGATGAAACTCGAGACGGCGGTCTCGCTCACAAGAGTTTCTTCGCTGTACCCGCGAGTCCTTGTAAATTTAGACGGTACACGCTGAATAAGAGAGATTCGCAGCGTCGTTGATTTTTTTTTTTTTTTTCTCACAATTGATTGTGCAATTTTATCTTTGTCAGGAAACTGCATTTTCGTCGGAAAAAAAAAAAAAAAAAAAAAAAAATGAAAAATTGATGATTAAAAAATATTAATATGATATTAATAAAAAAAATATAAAATACAAAGAAAAAAATAATTATTGTGGATTTTGCGGTAAATAAATGTTTGCCAAGCGTGAAAACATTTCTTTTTTTACCGTGCACCGTCGATCCCGATTGACTCGAAACCTTGTAACTCTACACTTTTCGCATTACTTTTCTGCCCGCTCGTCTCGTCATTATCGAATGTGACTAATGCGCGCGGCGCTCGTCCGCTCTCAGCATCGCGTTAGTTGTTATTGCATCCCTCGTTGCAACTCCGGTCCTTCCGTTCGTCTCGCTATCGGACGGTGTGTGTGTGTGTGCATATATGCGATCCGCGCACCGTGGCGACCACATGCCCGCTGGCGCGTTCGACTGGAGCTCGCTCACTGCTGTGTGCGCGCTTCATTTGCTCCTCGTCGACGAGTTTGCTCGTTTAGAAAAGCACATCATTCGCCAGGCTAGTTTCGTTAATTGTTTCTCAAAATTTTTCGCCGCGCTCGGGCTCTCGCTCCGAAACTTGCCGGCCACGCAGCCCTCGTGTTTCCGCATGGAAAAAAAAAAAAAGTATACGCGGCCTGCATCGAAAGCAACGAATTCGTCGTACATGAGATATATTTTTTCAAAGTTTGAAAAAAAATATATATTTCATGTATTTCATGAATTGCTATACGTTTGAAATGTCCAACATATAGCAATTCAATCGTAATATCAAGGATACATGTAGAAAGGATCTATGTATAGATCCTTTAATATAGTATTAAATACCATTATTATGGTATTTTTAGTATTATAGTATTATTTATATAGTATTTAGTATTATCGTATATATAATAAATAATATTATTATATAAATAATAATAATAATATTAATTAGATCTATACATAAAGGATCTATATATATGGTACTAGGTTAAAACATGCACAGAAGCAGTATTAACTGTCATTCCTAAATTCTTTGCCATGGTTCCTATAAGATAAGTTCTTTATACTTTATAAGATGATGTGAGGGATGGGTTTTAAAAGGCGATCGAAGCCATACATTGGATAATAAAATGTACTACTATAGCAATTCACACCTTACAATAATACAAGATCAATGATACAATTATCGATAGTCATCAATCGACAACGACAATTCATTTATCGAATAACAAAAAGAAAATCATTACTCGGGTAATTAAAAAGTTGCATCGTATTTTCGGACGACTTTCGCGTGTATAAATTCCATCGGGTATTCGTTCGAGTCTTACTTCGGGACGTCGTACAATCTCCTCGCCGGTAGATAGCTCCGTTTAGTGTTTACGAATACCTCGACGAGGGCCAGTCGAACCGCTCGACTCTTGGTTCGTCGTCGTATAACGAAACATCGGCTTATCGCCCGTCCGTCGCGGAGGACCGCGTATGAGGCGGTGGAAGCGGAGCTCCGGTGTGTATAAAATTGCGATACGTTCGCCGAATCGAGAGAATCCTCCGGGTTCTCGATCTCCTCTTACACAGGTCGATCGCTCGCGCTCCTTAAATCGCCAACGAAGGGATTGAGTGACTACGAAGCCCGAGGGGCCGAGGAGCGGTGGGAGGGCGGGGGGGGGGGGAGGGGGGCGAGGGATAAAAAGAGAGATGGCCAAAAAGGTGCGGGGAGGACAGCTACGATAATTGAGGGGCTCCCGTCGCGTCGCGCCACCTCATTTCGGCGCACCCCGCGAAATTGGTCGAACGAGGCATGCCGACCTCCCTTTCCTCCTCGCGGTATCCTTTCTCTATTCCCCGTTTTATTTCATCTCGCTCGAATCGGGAGGCCCGCCCTTCCAGCGTTTTGCCCCGAACACGGTCCACACAGCCGCCCTTTTCGCTGCGCGCCAAAGCTCTCTTCCCCACCTCCCCCCCCCCCCCCCCCTCTCGGTACTTCGGCACTCAGTGCGACGAGGGCGTCGCGACGCCACACGTAACACTCCATATTCCAACATGGCAGAAGCAGTTGCTTAAATTTATTTTTATTAATTTTTTTTTTTTTTTAATCTCTCGGGTTTAAAAGATCAACGACGCATCGGGGAGATTCCGTGGAGGGGAAAGATGAAGATAAAGAATAAATATTGGCACGGTACTATGCACCGGTAAGGATACGAGCTCCGGTCCGAGCGAGGCTCGCGTGACTTGGGGCAATGGAATTTTAATATTCGCTATTAACAGCCGACCGGTGGCAATCGCGACGAAAGAAACCCGTAAAATTACTTCTCTCGTTCACTTTACCATTTTTTGTTGTTGTTGTTGTCGTTGTTGTTGTTTTATTTCACCTGAATCTCACTCGCGTCACGTCGCCGATACGCCTGTACCCACAATTCGCCTTAGCGATATGTAGAAAAATCGGTCGGGGAGTTTCGTGGCGAGCGGACTTCTCGACTCGCCTCTCTTTCTTTCCCCTCGTTCGGGTTTCTCGGGGCTCCGCGCGAGTGTTCGCCTCGACGTTTCTTCAGCTTTACGATCGTGGCCGGTAACGAGCAACTTTATCGGTCACCGCTCTCGTCGTAATTCCCGACTCTCGCGCTCGCTCTTCGAATCCCTCTCCCTCTCTCGCTCTCGCTCTCTCTCTCTCTCTCCCTCTCTCTCTCTCTCTCTCTCTCTCTCTCTCTCCCTCCCTCGGCAATGCTCCGCGAACACGGAGCACGGCGAATAAATATCAAAGCGCGGGAGGGACACGAAGGAAAAAGGAGAGAAGAAGAAGAAGCAGAAGAAGCGGAGATAGAGGAGGAATGAGAAAAGAGTGTGAGAGATATATACTCGGGGAATCGAATTTTTGCCGCTTTCGCTCCTTTAATGGCATCTGGCCACCTTGCAATTTGTACGCGCGTGGCTCCGGGCTTGTTCCTCCGGTGTTTCACCGACTCCGCACCGGTCTCTTCGTCCTTATACGCATATCTCACTTCCCCCCCCCCCCCCCCCCCCTCTCACGGTTTATCCACATTTCTTTTACCGCGATACTGCGAGCTTCGCTCCTTTCCGTTACATGCGCCTTATCCTTCCTCGATGGCACACCGTTACGGTGTTTTGTATGTTGTCCATTTATATCCTCGGCTATATGTATGTACAACTCTGAGGGCATTTGCGATTGTGATACCGCTTCAATGAAAATCGAATGTCATTCAGCGAGCATTCGGGCGGAGTCGATCATACGGTTTGCGTGGGCCGGCAGTGCTCCGTTAAGATTGGTTACACAGTCGGGCTCAACCTGTGTAGGAAGTTTCTCATTCGGAACGGTTACCCTTCTCTCGTTCCTGGAATTTTGATTTCCTTATTTTTATTTCAAAGACTTATTTTATTTCATTTTTATATCAAAAATTCATTTGTATTTCATTTTTATTTCATTTGTATTTGAAAAATTTACCTTACAGTAGAAGTCCGATTAACCACGATGCTCGGGACCGAAGAGATGCTCGGACAATCGAAATCCCGGTTGATCCGACCTGCACAGCGAAAGTATACAATGTCAATAATGGCTGACGATACAACTTTATTTTGATTAGTTAGAATGACATTCGGTACAACTCGCACTTCATTGTTAGATACACTTGTTAGATAGAAGTGTACTAGAATGCAAAGCTTCGGCTATTTTTTTCATTAACAGTACGTAAGCAACTTTTTTTTTTTTTTGAACGTACTTAGCGCACAGTAAAATAGGTACTAAAGTTTCTTGTCCACAAACGTTCACAATTCTTTTTATGTTAATTTTACAAAAAAAAAAAAAAAAAAAAAACCTTGTCCATTTTGCAAAAAGGTCTGCCAATTTTACAAATATTTTTTATGAAATTAACAGCAAAATAATTGTTGACATCTGTGGACAAAAAAGACTCGTTAAATGTACAAATCTTTTTTTACTGTCTGACTTTGGTTTGCTTCTTGCACTTCCTTAGATTTTCCTCTATCACCTCTTTCGTTTTTCCGCGCTCCGCGCATAAAAAAAAAGAGGCCTCCGATGACGCATGGTTAATCAGCTTCCCGGTTAATCCGTCCCCCCCTATTAATCGGGGTTCTACTGTATTTCATTTTTTATTTGAAAAATTGACTCTATCTCATTTTTGTTTTTAAATTAAATTTTTCTCCTCTTTCGTTTTTAAATTAAATTTTTCTCCTTTTTTTATTTTTAAATTAAATTTTTCTCCTTTTTTTATTTTTAAATTAAATTTTTCTCCTTTCTCTCGCTTCCCGGATGGTCCTCTTCGCCTCTCCGTTTTCTTCAATCGTCCTGCGGTCCCCGCGTGTGAGAGTGCCATACGAGCTTGAGGTCCCGCTGGCCGGAGAACCGAGCACCGAAGCCCGGGCTCCGGTACATTACACACGAAACGACGAACGACTACTACGACACGAGGAACCCCGGTGTTATTCGTTCGCGGAATAAAAATTTCGATATTACCCTCGACCCCGCGAGCTATACTTTCCTCGATGACAAAAGTGCCACCTAAATCGCTGTTGCCGCAGCGACGTCCAATCGCCAATGCCAGGCACGCTGTTTCGCTTCGTAAAAATTGTTTGCTCTCTCTCCCTCTCCCTCCCCCCCTCCCCACCCCTCTTTTGCCCCTCCCCCTGACGTTCGAATGTTTCGAAAATTGCACCATCGATCTCGTGTCTCTCGAATAACGTAGGCCCTCGTACACCATCATATCGATACAGTCGTAGCATATACATATATATATATATATATATGTATATATGTATATGCTACGAAATATCGTCCCCGAGAGCGTACTATGTATGGGTCTAATATACGACGAAAGATCAACGTACACTCATATACAATCCACCGCTATATGGTGCGTATATATATGTATATATATGTATATATATGTATATATATATAGAGAGAAAGAAGTAGTTTATGTTCCGAGTAGCGAGGATTAACGATCAGTCGGTTTCGATGTCATAAGATACCTGAATGGTATTGGCCGCGGTGGGTAAGACGTGCGAGACGGAGGTGTGTGCGCATGCGCGCGCGCGCGAGAGAGCGATAAAGAAAGATGGATTAATGGCGAGGGACACTTTAATAAAATCGAGGATGTTGAAGTGGGACGCTTATAAATTCTAACAACATAAACGAGATAAATATTTCTTGTAACACAATATTTACTCGTCACACCGCCGGTGAGTGTCGGTTAATGCATCGTTCTACTGTACTCGAACAATCGGAGCGCGAATTCGAATCTTCCGCGAGGCGATTTGTCATTCGAGGGTGAAAAAAGAGTGACGATCGATCCCTCGCTCGACATACGCAGGAAACTCTCTCTCTCTCTCTCTCTCTCTCTCGATTTATAAAGTTCGTCGCTCTCTCGAGCGGCGCGAAGCTCTCAAGCCTACTAGACAGCGGAAAAGAGGCAAAGGGTGGATCGGCCGGTGTCGTTACCGGTGTGTTTGTTGCTGCGGTCTTCGGAAAAGCAACTACTCAATTAGTTTGCGTGGCGTGACGCTATCGCGAACGGTGCGCGCCACCAACGAGGAGGAACGAGGTGGAGGAGAACGATAGTCCGGCAGCGGCAACAGCAGCACAAGAGCTCGCCCCGGAGCAGCTCTCTGATGGCTCTGATGCCACGAAACGGCGAACGAGAGGCACCGTCCACCAACGTACGGTCTGACTCTCTGCGGCGGCGTTGCCATGCCTCGCGCTCGCGCACGCACCAAATATTTGACGCTAACCATCGGTGAAACACGCTCGTTCGCCGTTCCCCGCCACCCTGGCGAGAGGATCAGAGGGAGAGAGAGAGAGCCCTCTTTCCTCCGCGTCCCGCGAGGCTTACTAGCCAGCTCGAAAACATCGGCGCCTCCTCTTATTTGCATTGCCCTTAGCAGCGCGCGCGCGCACGAGCTCGCGAAATCCAGCGCAGCGTCATTGTTTCTCTCCTCTTCTTTCGCTTCTTTGCTGTGTCGTTCCTCGTTTTTTTTTTTTTTTTTTTTTTTTGTTCCTTTGGATTTTTATTTTGGGCCTGGTCGGACCCCTCGGCCTTCGTTTCTTCTGGTTCTTCTTCTTCTTCTTCTTCTTCTTCTTCCACCTTCTCCACTTCTTCTCGTTCTTCGTTGCTTTTTTTTTTTTTTTTCTTCTTTGCGTTTCCTCGACCCCGAATCTCTCTCCCTCTCGCGAATGCTTCTTGTCATTCCGCCTTATCCTCCTGTTTCATCTTCGATCCTCTTTCGCTTCTGAATTCCCTTTTTCTGAATGATCTATAGAGCATTATCTCCTCCTGCATTCGCCGGTGAGGGATACGTACCGGGTGTGTAACTCTTTCCTCCTTGCCGTCTCGCGAGCGCACGTGAAACACGTCCTTCTTTTATCGGCTAGGCTCGGCGGTCCATGCGCGTCGCATTTATCCTCCGTCCTCGATCTTTCAGTGACCGGTAAGCAGCCACTTCTTCGCCCCTCGAACGGAGTCGACACACGAGAGTTGCCGCACCGAGAGTCCCGCGGAATTTCCATTTCTCCATACGCGAGCGATTGTTCGCCTGGTTCTTTGCCCGCTGGTATACCCACTTGCCGGTAGCTCCGAGCGACCTTTGCCTGCGGAGCCCGTTGTACACCTCGCGCAATTTATACGGACCGATGTACGCGGACCATCGTTCCCATCAAGGTCTCGCAGAAGACTCTCCACCGACATACGAAAATATTCTCCTCGCTGTTCACCCTCCGAAAATTCGATCGGCACTTCAAATTTTTCTACGAAATCGGTGGTCTAAAGTTTGCTGACCATTCGTTTGTCCTATCTGAGCGATGAAGCTGGCGCGATCTACGCGCTTCCGAGCATATCTTTTTTTTTTTTTTTTAATATTTTTTTTCTATAAATAAATATAAATACATTTTTTATACATTTTTATATATATATATTTTTTTATGTATATATATATATATTTTTTTTTTTGTAATAACTCTAAGTTGGCGAGAAAACTGCATTTTCATTTCCGTATGAAGATTCTTTTGGTTTGCTTTCTTTTTTTGTGTTTTTTTTTTTAATTTTCAAAAATAGAAATTGACAATACGCCGATGCCAAATCTCGGAGTTCGATCGTTCCCGGACTCTCCCGGTCGTATCTCCTCGGACACCGTGGCAGTAATCTTCGGTTCGCTCTCGCAATTTACTCTCGGCTTGCTCGGGCCTCGAGGCGAGGGACTATAAATTCCCGAGCAATAATCGATACCTCCGCGATTGACAGAGAGAGAGAGAGAGAGAGGGATAGAGTGTAACGCCGTAAAATCTCACGTCCGTTCGCCCAAAGGGTATCCGGATTTCTCCGTCCTTCCACACCGTCGCTCGTACTCTTCCGTTCCTCTCTCATCCATTTCGAACTGCAGTGTTCTTCGGGGCAATTGCGCTTCTCTCGCTGATGTAATTCGCGACACGTTCTTATTTATTTTTTTTTTTTTTATTTGAAGTCTTTCTTTTTACGTAAGTTTTATTGCCCGTGCCGCGCAATGATGATGATGACGGTGATGAGCCGAAGCGTAAATTCCTTTCACGTCCCGATTCTTTTCACGTTCATCGAGATTCGATCATTGCAACAACGGTCAATGCAGTGCCCCGAAAATACCGAGGGAGATAGCCAGCCCCGAGAGAAACCCCCCCCCCCCCCGACCGCCCCCTTCGTTTCTTCGTTTTCGCTCGGCGCGGTTGTAATTTACGAGCGATCGTTCGTCGAATTCGCTGAACGGCCGGGCGCGCGAGCATCCGCGCGATGATTCTGCCTCGCGGCTTCGGGGAGTGCATCGAAGAGCGCTCTGCCACGGATTCTCGTCTCGTTCTCCTTTGCCACGATCTTTCGCGTACCTCTCTTTCACGAGCGTCCTCCTCGCTTTGGCTCTTTCTCCTTCGCTCGTCCAGTCTCGCCGGTTCTCCCTGCCACGATGCCGGGGCAAGGAGAAAAGAGCTCGTAACTCCGCGCCTGTTGGGAAGTTCACGCCGTTCCGAGGCCCTTCTCGTGGATTCGCCACGCTCTCCACTAAGGAGAAAAGAGTATATGGAAGGAAAGAGGCGAGAAGAGGGTTAAGTCCGTTGCAGAAAGCACGGTGGTCTCTTCGACGTCAGCGCTCCTTAGCATCAATCCCGCAAGAAACCCCTTCGATTCTTGAAAAAAAAAAAAAAAAATTAAAATAAATAGAAAATAACATCGACTCAAGGTAGGCTTCTGCGTGCCACATATGCTATATAATAAAGTACGATGCGCGTCCTTGGCCACTCACATGAAGGCTTACACAGACATTTATCCGGAATCTTACCCGAAGATTTATCCAAACATTTACCCGATGACTTACCTAGAAACTCACCCAAAGGCACCCAAAATCGTACCCAGAGACTTAATAAAAGATACTCAATGATGTACCCAAAGACAAGACAAGACAAGTCAAAGACTCACTCAAAGACTCACCCAAAGACTCAAACAAAGACTCACCCAAAGACTGACCCAAAGACTGACCCAAAGACTGACCCAAAGACTCATCCAAAGACTCATCCAAAGACTCACCCAAAGACTCAACCAAAGACTCACCCAAAGACTCACCCAAAGACTCACCCAAAGACTCACCCAAAGACTCACCCAAAGACTTACCCAAAGTCTTACCCAAAGACTTAACCAGACTTACCCAAAGACTTACCCAAAGACTTACCCAAAGACTTACCCAAAGACTTACCCAGAGACTTACCCAAAGACTTAACCAGACTTACCCAAAGACTTACCCAAAGACTTACCCAAAGACTTACGCAAAGACTTACCCAAAGACTTACCCAAAGTTGTACCCAAGTACTTGTCCAAAAACTTATCCAAAGACTTACCCAGAGACCCACAGAGCCACTCAATTACCCGTAAAAAAAAAAACGCGTCACTAGAAGCGCTTGTCTCGCCAGGATAAACGTAAAGTCGCGGGGAATCTCGTTGGTAGCCTCGAAGGCTTCCGACATGTCACGGTTACGCGGCTATGCCGATGCGACAGTTTCCTCGTCAGGGTATCCAGTTGGACGATTAGAGGTAACGCAGACGTCGTTCGCAACTCTCCTCGAGGTAGAAATCTTTCACGCTCGCAATGCGTCTGACGCTTGATGCACCAGTCCGCTGCACTGCACGCTCCCACCCAACACTTCAACGATGCACATACACACACACACACACACCCACCCACCCACTATTAGGTAGCGTGTACGTATCGTCGAGCCGTCGTTGCCACCGACGTCGAGCGCTTGATGCCTCCTCGAGAGATGTTAATTAACTGCGGAATTAATCGAACCAGACACCCGCGCTCGGCCGCCGAGCGTAGCGTATACGCTACAGAGGAAGCATAGCCGGAGCAACAGAGCCAAGCCGCGAGTCGAGCACGGTGTTAATTACATCGTGACTCCGGGTCTCTCAACGCCCGCGCGCGCTCAGCCGAGCGTCGATCGTCTATATATCGAATCGTATTATGTAGCATAGATTCGTTACGGTTACGTACGCAAGTTAACTACATGTACACACGCAGACCCGCAGGTAAATACCGGGTAAACACCGAACATAACAATTCCATCGTTGATTCCCCCCCCCCCCCCCCCGAGTCCATTCCGAATGTAAAAAAATCACAGTCTCATTGAACTGACTCGGCCGACCCGTCGATTAGCAGCCGTGGCCTCTAAACAGAGAAGCAATGCTCTCGCTCGCAAGACAGATGAAAGATTAAACAGTGGCTAACGAGCGCGGGTGTTACCGTCGATGATATCCATTGTCGTACCCGGCTCACTTCAATAGGCCGATTGCGATACATCGATATCAAGACCTTTCAACGGCTAGATCAATCCTCGCGGAGAAACTCGCACGAAACTCAACGACCGGACGGGCGAACACCTCGCTGTCGACTCTCGAATTGAGATACACGGATCCGTGTGCAAGTGATTTTTCACGAATGCCTCGAACACTTGTGACATTCCCGAGCGTGTTATCCGGTTCTGCGTCCGTGCAAATATAGGTACAATGTATTCGCATAAAGCATCCGGGCGCTTGCAGCTATCTCCGCAGTGTACTCATCAGTACAGATATACACGCGAGGCTGCTAGACGCGAAAATAAAAAAATAAAAAAAAAAAAAAAGAAAAGCATGAAGAGGGGGGGTTCTTTTTCAGTGCCGCTAGTGGTAACGCGACGAGGAGGCGCAGTACATACGGCTAGAGCCGTGAGTGTCGCGCGCGCATTTAGATAATGCGTGCTCGTGCGCCCGTCCGCGGCTCTCCTTGCACTCAACTCGACGTCGCTCGTCCGTAAAAGCCCGAGGCGTGCGCGAGAGCATCCTTTTATCCTCTTGTAACTTTGGGTTGTAGGTACCTTCGCGGCTCGCATACACTCTCACCCTCATTTTTTTTTCTTCTTTCTATTATCTTTTTTCTTTTTTTTTTTTTTTGCCGTTTCTCTCTCGCACTCCCAATGTCGGGCTCCACTTCGACGTCGTCCGTTGCGAGCGGTCCATGGAGTGCCCGAGATGAGCGGCGTCGAGGCCGGGCTCCAGAAGCGGCGGAGAAAGAGAGCGAGGCTTGGTGAAGCCATGCGACGAGAGAGCCCGCACCGTCCGCTCTCGTATTCGCTGCACCGAGAGGCTCGCCCATTAACAACCGTAATTGCTCTGAAACGTGTGAAACGCACAGTCGCGCGGCGCCTAACTGCGCGGCCCGCTCTCTCTCTCCTCTCCTCTCCCTCTCTATGGACCGTCGCCGAAGCCGCTCGAGCACACGGCGCGGCGTTGGACACTCGAGTTAAGAAGCCGGCTTTAAAAACGCCACGGTAAAATATCGCTCTTCTCGGATGTACTCCTCGCGTCGCCCGACTGTCGTGGGGGAGGGCAAAAAAAAAAAAAAAAGAAAAACGAGCCACGCCGGTGCCGATATCCAACGTTGCGCGCAGTCCGAGGTCTTTGCCTTTTTGTCTCGTTGCCTGCGGGCCACTTCACTCCGCAATCGGGGCAGAGGGAGGGGCGCCCGATAAAGAGTCCGCCAGGCAAGAGTGCCCCTCAGACGAGGCGCGAATTGATTCTCGAGAATTCTTCATTTGTAATATCATATCTGGGATGTGCATTGGCGAGGAGAAAACAAAAAAAGAGGGAACGAGTAAGAAGGCAAAAAAAAAAAAAATGAAGAAGTGCGTTCTCGTTGTCGAGCGAGGAGGAGAGATTGAAGAACTATGGTATCTCGAGGGGCGATGAGGCTGCTGGAGTGAAGAAGGAGAGGAAGCGGAGGAACAAGCGATACCGAGATGGAGGATACAAAGGCTCGTTAGAATGCCATTACGGTGCGAGCCACGTACATCTTCCGAGCGAGTCGGTGAACGTACGCGCAGTCAGAAAACTCTCCTCTATTATTCTTTTCTTTTCTCCTCATCGTCCGTTCGATATCTCGGAGTAGTAAAGAAAAAAAAAAGAATAAAAAAAGGTAAAAGATAGTCGTTGTCCCGCGCTGGCAACACGCGCCCCGTTTACAAACCGGAAATCCAATCGGGTCTGGAAACATAATGAACAAATTAAAAAAGAAAAAATAAATAAATTAAAAAAAAAAAACTCGATCTATCAAACTATCAATAAAGTTACGCGGCTTTCTCGCCCCGACCATTACCGGATCGGGGCCCGTGGATGATCGCGTCTTGCCTTTTACCACGGCGCACAGCGTCCTGGCACTACGATGACGACGAGAGCGTTCGCGAGTCTTCAAAGTCGACCAGCTCGTTACGTTCTAAAAGAGCCGGGGAAGAGTGTGTACGCGACGACGACGACCTCGCCGAGCTTGAACGTCGCGATTTACGGCTCGTAATTACGAACGGCTTAGAGAGAGACTGTATACACTTGCACGATACGTTGTACGGAGTACCTCACAGAGATCTCCGTTTTTCGCAGTGTATATACTACGTATGTATATACTACGTATGTAAAATACTGTGCGCGATATTCGGGTCCTTCAGTTAAATTATGTAAAAAGGAAAGGAAAAACATGTATATACTAACGGTTATGTCGCCACGCGTGCTCACAGTATCTGTGCGAGTATCTGTGCGAGTAAGTGTGAGTAAGTGTGAGTAAGTGTGAGTAAGTGTGAGTGTGAGTAAGTGTGGGTAAGTATGAGTAAGTGTGAGTATCTGTGAGTAATTGTGAGTATCTTTGAGTATCCGTGAGTATGTTCGAGAATCTGTTAGTATACGTGTGAGTATTTGTGAGCACTGTGAGCATCTGTGTGAGTAACTGTGCAATGTTCCTATCCACACGAACATTATTATTATATCGATATCTGATGAATTTTTTTGAACCGGACCGGCAACTAGAGCACAGCTAAAAACTCGACGGCAAGCCGAACAATTCTTACCATTGCAGCCGATCGAATTGTCCCCGCGAGAAAAAAAAATGATCGTCTCAAAAGACAGAGGCGCACCGCTCGTGCCGCGGCTTTCGCGCAATTGCAATTCTTCCGAGCGTCGTATCGCTCGCACGCGGACAAACCGTACGGCACGCCTGTGCAATCTTGCCTCGCCTATAATGGTAATATCTGGGGCTCGGTTCGCCTCTCCCGGTGCGGAGACGCGATTGTTCTCTGCGCGAATGCCGACGTGTCGGATAAATATTTTATGCCCGCCGTACAGTTTTCCGTCCGAGCGAGCTGCCGCCGACCTCCACTAACCGCTCGTCTCGTTCGGCATGCGAGTCTAATAGCTCCGGGTACGCGGGAACACTCGCGCGATCAAAGCACTGCTCGGAATGCAATACGGAGGCAGCGGTGGTCCAGCGCTTTCCCTCATTTCTAATTCGGAGCACGAGAGAAAACAAAACAAAAAAAAAAAGAAAAAAACATCATCCGGATCCAAAGTTCATCTTCCGAAGAACATATCACCGCACCCGAACTAATGTCCCGATTCTCTACGACAAATTTACAACAGCGCCGCTGTCTCGAGGACTCGAGAATCCATGGAGAAATTCAATGCTCGTCGAGCGTCGATAAAACCCCGTAACACGATATTCTCTATGCTCGCCTAGGAGAATCCCTCCGCGACGGATTTTCAGCTTCCATTCTCAAACACCGGCTTCGATGTACCGCAGCATCCCCAGTGGTCCATGCACGAAATCCCTCACACACGTGTGACACCGGTCGAGGCACCTGTCTCGATTTAATAATGCGTAACTTCGATACTCGAGCCGTGAAACCGGGTATATATATTCGCGTCGTCGATGCGTCGTGCTCTGCGTGGTGGATGGAGATCGAGAACCCTTAGCCCGGTGAGAAACAAGAGAATGTATACGGCCGGAGTTCAGAGAGGATGAGGAAATAAAGGGACCGTAGAGACCTTCGTACGCCGGGCTAAGGTCCCATCTCCTTCATCCTTCGCGCAGGCAAAGGCCGCTCCACCTTGTCCGCACGTACGGACCGAGTGCCGGGGAGAGAGAGAGATCTCTCTCTCTCTCTCCTCTCCTCTCCTCTCCGAGCACCGGAGGTGTCTCGTTTCCATGTGCGACGTGGAGCAACGAGGGGGTACCAGGGAATATATCGGGGGTGTGAGAGAAATACTGGTCATCCGAGCGAGACGAGGAGATAGAGAGAGAGCGATCGAAAGGAGGTACGAAGACGAAACTACGGAGGGAAGAGAATGAGATAGAGATTCCCGCGCGCTGAACACTATTATTTGGCCCGGGCGACCGATTCGTGTTATGAGGGAGAGAAGCGAGGATGGGTCCCGTTAGCGTTGGGGTCAAAACTCCTCCGCCTTCTTCATCCACTCCTCCTTTCTCGGCTCCTTCTTCTCAACCTTTATCATCCTCGACTCTGCGCATCCCTGCTGGGCACGATTTCTTCCCCTTCTCTATCGCCCTCCCCCCCCCCCCCCCCTCCTCCCTTCTCTTACTCTCCCTTCCTCATAGCAGCACCTTTCGCATCATCGAAACTCTCCGTCGGGTAAGTACCCGAGGAAACGAAAAAGAAGGAGCAACGCGACGGTGAAACCGAGAGGAGGAACGGAGATGCGGGAACGGCAGCTCTTCCCACCTCCCCCGCACACACCATGCTTTCTCATCTCGTTCGAAGGCGAAGAGAAGATTCTGAAGGCTCCTGCCCCGAGGCAGGTATATATAATATAACCAACCGAACGACCCAACGTCTCTCCCTCTCTCTCTCCCTCCCTCTCTCTCTCCCTCCCTCTCTCTCTCTCTCTATTTTATATTCTCTTTATCTTCTCGCTTTCTCGCTCGTGGAACCTCTCCGTTCGAGTACACTTCCTTGTCGTTCACTTCATTCTGGTTCTGGCTCTCGCTCCGGCTCTTCATACACACCCTCGGACCCTCTCTCTGTGGGAGCTGTTATTTATTGCGGGGTTTGGCGTTTTTATTGGATTTACACAACTTAAATACCGAGTCCGACGCGTCCGGGCCTCGATCAACATAAATATTGTATTTTCACCGAACGAGATGGAGAGGGGGGGGGGAGCGGAGCCCGTAATGTACCTGACGAAATGTGCCCTCCCACGAAACGCTGGGTGACAATTTCTCTCTCCTGAAGAACCGAGCTATAACTGCGTAATTCTTCACCCGCTACCAAAAACAGCTCGGACTTTGCACAATGGCATTAGGGAATAGCTCGACGAGTCTGTGCGGCTCGGCGCTAAGGAGATGAAAATGTTTAGACTCAAAAATTTAAACATGGCTGACTATCGTGAAAACGGGTCAAAAAGCGCCATTTTTTCCTTTTTTTTTTGCTGGGTATGTCAGATAAAAGGGCTTATTTTCAATAGGTACCCATTTTTGCCCCCTTCTTTCCTATTATTTTCTTGATATGAGTAAAAAAAACGTGTATACAAGAAGAGGGGAAAGCTTCGACAATATTGCACAATGGAGCTGGAAGTCATATAACTGAATGAAGAACAGGTAAAATAAAATTATCCAAAAAGATCATAAATCTAAGGGCGATCGCTGCAAGGTCGTAAAAGTGATTGGGACGAAAATAAAAAAAACACATATGATCATGCACTGAGAGAAGGCTATAATAAAAACTACCGGTCATCTACGAAAAATTACCATGGCCTACGGTAGTTGACAACTCGGGCGCCACCTGTGGCGAAAAGTCTCAGATTTTCCAAGAATTTTTACAATGATATCTACGATAAACTTAATATCTCTCAATCGATATAGTCATATTCGATCTTTCTCTCAGTGTATATGTAAAAAAAATTATAATCTACACAGTAAAAAAAAAGTTTGTACTTTTTACAACAACTTATTGTCCACGAACTTCCACAAATGTTTATTTGTTAATTTTCTGGTCTTACGAACAAAAGTACAAACTAAAATTGTCAATAACACGAGAAATAAAAGAAAAAGTTCGTGTATGTGAAATAAATGACAAACGAGTTTGTCACCTGTTTGACAAAATTATCTTTACGAAAATTTGCATTCCGATTTTAAGAAATTTTTTTTTTTTTTTGCTGCGCATCAGTCTATATATATAAACACTTACTCAGTGTATAGACAGAAAAAAATGATCTACGATCATATATTCAAATGAAAAAAAATCATTTATGACTTGTTCCGAAAGACGGACGGTTCCATGTGATCCGATAGGGACAACGACGGTGCCACGTTGCGTTTCGCTGATTCTTCCTCCGTCCCTCGCGATATTTCTAATGAAATTTATTCCCTCGTTTGCGGGATGCTCGTTGTGAGCTAGCTGGACGCGAGCCTCGTTATAAACGTGGCTCGAGAGATAGTCCGAGGGAATGGGGAACGGAGAGGGAGAACGGTATTATATACCAGTCGTGATCGCCATCACGCCGGCACGCCGAGCCGTTACAGTAATAAATTATAATAATAAAGCAACGAGATGAGGGAGGGTATTCACGCGAGCTCCGCGAGCGTACTCCGACGAGCGAGTGTTCGCGGGATGATCGAGTTTCGCGATCATGACCGATGGCATCTGTCTTTACTCTCGCCTCTTCGTCTCGACCGTCGATTTCGACGTTCGATCAAACGTGAACGGAGGCTTGCCCCGAGCGACCGGTCGATTCGAATTTGTTATTGGTGCGAAGGAAATTTGCCCCCGCAGCAAGGTAGTTTCTCGCCTCTACGTTGAGCAGTCGAATCAGGTACTCAATATCATTTAATTTTTTTTTTTTTTTTTTTTTTTTTTATGGTAATAGCGCCGGAACGATTTTTTCCTTTAGTACTGTACTACTTTCGAGATTACTCAGTGTGAACGTTAGCTGTACTTTTTGTGGGTGTCGGTAACAGACGGTTTTCTAGGTTTCCTTCATGGCGCCGGAGCTACCTCACGTCGATTGCAGCACAGTAAACAAAAAAGTTTGTAGTTTTTACAACTCATTGTCCACAAACGTCCATAATGTTTTATTTTTTAATTTCCTTGTTTTACAAACAAAAGTCTAAACTAAAATTGTCAATGACACGAGTAATAAATGACTGAGTTCGTATATTCAAATAAGTGACAGACGTGTTTGTCACTTATTTAATAAAATTATTTTTGCGATATTTCGCATTCCTATTTTACGAAATTATTTTTTACTGTGTGGCTCTGAACATTGGACGTCTGTACCGATTATCGCACTTCTTCATCGGGTCTCAATATTTTTCCGTCAAAAAGCCTACCGATACTTTGTTTTCGGGAATAGTGCTCTAGCCGCGAGACCAAAGTGATCGGTACCGAAAATCTTCATCGCGTCTCAATATTTTTCCGTCCGGAAGACTACCGATACTTTGTTTTCGAGACTAGTGCTCTAGCCGCGAGACCAAAGTGATCGGTACCGAAAATCTTCTTCGTCGCGTCTCAATATTTTTCCGTCAAAAAGCCTACCGATACTTTGTTTTCGGGACTAGTGCTCTAGCCGCGAGACCAAAGTGATCGGTACCGAAAATCTTCATCGCGTCTCAATATTTTTCCGTCCGGAAGACTAACGATACTTTGTTTTCGAGACTAATGCTCTAGGCGCGAGACCAAAGTGATCGGTACCGAAAATCTTCTTCGTCGCGTCTCAATATTTTCCCGTCAAAAAGCCTACCGATACTTTGTTTTCGAGACTAGTGCTCTAGCCACGAGACCAAAGTGATCGGTACCGAAAATCTTCTTCGTCGCGTCTCAATATTTTTCCGTCCGGAAGACTACCGATACTTTGTTTTCGAGACTAGTGCTCTAGCCGCGAGACCAAAGTGATCGGTACCGAAAATCTTCTTCGTCGTGTCTCAATATTTTTCCGTCAAAAAGCCTACCGATACTTTGTTTTCGAGACTTGTGCTCTAGGCGCGAGACCAAAGTGATCGGTACCGAAAATCTTCATCGCGTCTCAATATTTTTCGGTCGGGAAGACTACCGATACTTACTTTGTTTTCTTGAGCCTAGTGCTCTTAGCCGCGAGACCAAAGTGATCGGTACAGAAAATCGTGCTCTCCCGTCAAACTTTCTTTACCCCACTACGACCGAGTGTTCCACCGTACAGCGATTGTAACGTGTTCCTCTCGACCGCGAGACTTCCTCCATCGTCCGCAATCTCGTCGATCACCCGGTCGACGAGTACCCACATGAGCGAGGGGGCGGGTGGATGCGATAGGTAGCGATCTCGTCGCAGCAGCTTCTGTTTCAGCGTCGCCTCCGTGCGGAGCAAGTTCCGTAAGGATCCGCGGGAGAATCGCTTGGTCACTCTCTCCTATCCTTCTTTCACTCGCGGTCTCGCCCGCGAGAGTGAACGCGCGCGCGACGCACGTACGGTAATCACTCGCCCCCTTATCTAGTGACGGCGGCCGCGCGGCGTTGGATTTGCTGCTGCTGCTGTTGCACGCTGTGTGTTTGTTGCTGCTGCACAGCCGCTCCAGCAGTTATGCCGCATCGCCTCGGCGTTCATCCATCATCCGGTAGCGTGGAAAGCACTCGTTTAGCCGGGCTCTCGCGCTTTCAGGGACCAGCGGCTTATACTCTCGCCTCTTCTTCTTCTCCTTCTTCTCCTTCTCGTTCCTCCTCTTCATCTTCTTCATCTTCCCCCCTCGCCTCCTCTCTCAGCGAGGAAGATAACGGAGAGATATGCTGTCGCGTTTGCTATTCAGTGGAAGTCGCATCGTTGTCTGGTTCGGCGTAAGCGCGGCAGGATTATTCGTTGGCGGCGAAAGACTCAGGCGGGGATGAACGACGGACGTAGGAATTCCGGGTGAAAATCGAAGGCGTTCTGGAGCGTGTATGGCAGGGGCAGGCGGGATAACGCCCCGCGCACACATCGCCTGTGGCCATTGGACGAGAAAAACCCTGCTATCCGGCAAGGACCTCTACGAGAAGTCCTTCTTTTCTTTTCTTTTTTCTTTTTTTTCTTCCTTTATCTCCCTCTCACTCTCGGCCTCTCTAGCGCTCGCTGATAGAGAAAGTCGCCGAGAAGAAAGTACGACGAGGGATTCGCGGACAAGGGATCAGGGCCACGGGAATTCGAACGATCGATTGACCAATTACGATGGCCGGAGTTTGCTGGAACCACCCTCCGTCTCCGTGCGACCCTGCCGACAAACTCTCTCCGCCTTCGCCTCTTTAGCCCGAGCGATGGACCAAGTTTTCTCGGCAATCAAACACTGATAAAATGGACACCGATATTTGGACTGCTTAAAAATGTTGAGCCATTGGGACATATTTCTGATAATGTTACCTGCCCTATAACGTTTACTATGCTGAGAGAAGGACCTCGGAGAATTTACGATGCCATGTGGTAAATTTTGACCATGCAATACGATACACCAGCGCCACGACTTGCGACATGTAAAGTTTTCACACGGGCCACGGCAAGTTTTACCCAACTAGTGATTTTCTCCAGACGGCGGATTAGCAAAATGTACCTAAGAATTTCCTGGATGAAAACTGAGAATTCCGTGGATTAAAACTTGTTAATTGCGTGAATTAAAATTGAGAATTACGTGAATTAAAACTGAGAATTCCAAGGATTTAAAGTCGGAATTCCGAGGATTGAAACTTATAATTTTGACGATCAAATTGTTGTCATGTGTGTATATATAAAACAAATTTGTTCGACATAATATATCGGTACAACCTACAAACCAAAAACAAACGATTCGCGACCGCGACGGTATCGATTACTATATATTTTCTAATAAAAAGAATATAAAAAATGGCGAGTTATTCGGGTATTATGTACAATAACAAAAATGACCATATTTTCTAGCAGAATGTGTTGAGTTTAATACGAGCGTTTTCTAGCGTGTCCCTGTAGTTCCCCTGTATCACTGAGTTGTGTCGGTTTTAACCCGATGTATGGTCATTTCTATCAGACCCTTTTCTCAGTGTATCCTCAATTTTACCCGGACTCCACACGTGTGGATGGCAGAGAGAACAAAAAAAAAAATATATATATATATAATAATGAAACGTTTAAAAAAAGAGAGCATCGTAGCGAAGGGACGTGTGGGAAGTACCCGCTCGTTTAACTAATTCAATTCGACGACGGAGACGACGGAGACGACGGAGCCGACGACGACGACGACGACGACGACGAGAACGACCTTGGTTGGCGCGGTAAGCAAAGTGGCGTCACGCACAAACCGCCGACATGTGAAAAGTCACGCGATTGAAGTGGTGTCCCGGTCTTCGTCGTCGCTGTCGCCGTTTTACGGTAATACACATCGCCGCAATTTGCGTTTACGTGTTACAGTTAGTCACCATCGAATATCCCCATTTACGTGCGGGAACGAATTTCTTTTCATGAAAAAGAAAACAAATTGTAATTATTATGACGAGGCGCTGAAAACTTTTTTTTTTTTTTTTTTTTTTTTTTTTTTGTTTGCAAACGTCCGAGCTCGCTTCGTGACTGGCGATGCTTTTTGCGGCCTTCACGAAATCTGAGTACCCGGTCATTCGACGTGCGGTGCCCGCACTGAGAAACAACAAAAATATACGTATTTCTACTATACGTAAGTTTAAAATTCCCCAAAGAAACATCAATGCATATATTTTTTGTTGACAAACGTTTGATTAAACTGTAATTAAAGTATAATTATAATTGCTACTGTAATTTTTTATTAAACTATAATTACTATAACTATATTTGCTTAAACTACAATTATAATTGCTACAATAATTTGTTATTATCGTCCCAACTATAAAATATAGACCTTCCCTACGGAAATTCTATTGAAGACTAGAAAGTTACTGCGATCACTCGAACTATGCAATTTCTTCCCAGTGCGATATGAAAAACATTTTCTTACTTACAGGCCTTCACAGCCCAGCTACTATAAACAATAATAATAATAGAAGCATGACGCGGCATTTATTCGAAAAATAAATCTGCCGATACAAATACCAATATTCTTCTCTGTGTGTATTTGAATTCCGTTTCGTATACCTATTTCGTACATTTGAATTCCGTTTCGTATACCTATTTCGTCTATTTGAATTCCGTTTCGTATACCTATTTCGTCTGTTTGAATTCCGTTTCGTATACCTATTTCGTCTATTTGAATTCCGTTTCGTATACCTATTTCGTCTGTTTGAATTCCGTTTCGTATACCTATTTCGTCTATTTGAATTCCGTTTCGTATACCTATTTCGTACATTTGAATTCCGTTTCGTATACCTATTTCGTACATTTGAATTCCGTTTCGTATACCTATTTCGTATATTTGAATTCCGTTTCGTATACCTATTTCGTCTATTTGAATTCCGTTTCGTATACCTATTTCGTACATTTGAATTCCGTTTCGTATACCTATTTCGTATATTTGAATTCCGTCTCGTATACCTATTTCGTCTATTTGAATTCCGTTTCGTATACCTATTTCGTGTATTTGAATTCCGTTTCGTATACCTATTTCGTACATTTGAATTCCGTTTCGTATACCTATTTCGTACATTTGAATTTCATTTTGGATGCCGTCGCAGTATTTTCCGAAGGCATTTTGTGAACGATATCGCGCCGGTGGTTTCGAAATCCATGGGCTTCGGTGTCCGAGCGATAAAGCCGCGGGAGCACGCGAGCCGCGGCCGTTTCGCCGATGCGACGGCAACTCCTACGCGCGCCTTCCGGCGCACATCCGCAGGCGTCAATAACGGGCGACCGGAACACGTGCAATCTCCGCCGAGGAGAGACGCACTCGCACGTGCAGAATTTTCGCGCCGCCTTTACCGACCGAGCGGGGAGCCTGCGGCGGGCGCAACGAAGGGAAGTGCGAAACGGCGATCGGGCGACGTTGCGAAGACCTAGAGGGAAAGGAAGGAGCGACGGAGCCACCGGTGGAGAACTTATCGGCGGGAAGGCGAAGGAGAGACGGTGAGAACGGCGACGCGAGAGCACGAGCGAGAGGAGAAACGCTCGAGCGAAAGTGCCCGATGGCAGTGGGTGTTGCTGGAGCTGAAAACTGCTTCTGCCGGCGACTAAAACTTCTCGGTGTATACTCGGGCGAGGCGCAAAACTCCCCCTCTCACGCTCCTCGTTACCGACGTGGTTGCCCGGGCGGACTCAGCGACATGATCCATCAGCCTTGTCCACCACCACAGCCAACGCACACAGCGAGAGAGAGAGAGAGAGAGAGAGAGAGAGAGAGAGAGAGAGAGAGAGAGAGAGCGCCAACACACACGGTTTAGCTCTGCTTTTTTCCCTCGGCACCTTCGTTTAACTCGCTCGCACGTCCAACGGGGGCTTCGCGTCCGCATATCCCTCCACCTCGGTCCGAAGAGCTCTCTTTCACTCTCGAGTAGCGGCGTGGACTATATACGCGTTCGCCGGTCACAGGGCCGGAGACGGTGGAGCGACGTGAGAGGGGTGAAAATTCGTAAGGCATCAGAGAGGATCGATTAAATTGATCTATCGAAACTCGAGAGAGCCGAACGAAACCGAGAGCGCACTCCGACGATTCGATTAGCTCGACGAAATTGTCTATCGCAGACGAAGTGTATATGCGATACGAATTATTTCCGAGAAAGATCGCGCGCTTCTCGCTGCGGTTTGTTCGTTAACCGGTGAAGGGAATCTTTGTTCCTAGCTTTTGTCCCACGGCGGGAAGTCCCGACGAAATAGAAACCCCGCGCCAAGTTTCGTTGCCCGCTTAACCGTGGACCAACGCTCGCCCCTCCATACCGCTGCCTCTTGTTTCTCGAAGAAACAACAAACACCGAAAGAAAAAAAAAAGAAGAAAAAATCCACCAGCGGAGCGGAGTGGAGCAGAGCGGAGACGAATAGGGCTTTGTCTACCGTCGAAATCATTTAGAATCTCTCGTCCTCTCGCTGCCGCTCCCCAAACCCCGCGACGATATTCTCGGAAGGCGAAGGACTTCAATTTTCAAGTGAGCCAATAAAATTCGGCGGTCGTGGAAGGGCGCGGGTGGGGGGGGGGGGGGAGGAGGATGGAGAGGGAAAAAAAGTGTGAAAAAAAAAGAGTAGGAAGGAAAGGGCCTCGTCGTCGTTGAAGTTGTGACCGAATTCACAGCAGCTACTACGACGACGACGACGACGACGACGACGACGACGCCGCGACGTTCATGGGGGTCATGGAAATCCGAGCACGGCCCTGGAACCGAGTCGCGGCCCTCGCGTCCTTCCCCTCGCAGTCTCGCGGAGTGCTCCTGCAGTTGCCGTACACGAGCCCTCCCCCCTCCTCCTCCTCCTCCTCCTGGTCCTCTTCTGCCGGCTCGGAGCCACGCGGACCGACAGTCCTCACCGGACGTATCGCGCAGAGATTCTCAAACCTTTCGTTCCATGCGACGTCTTTTTCCCACGTTTTCCACAAAACAATCTCACCATCGGCTGATCATGATTTTCCTCTTATCGGCTCATCGTGCATTTCGGAGCATGAAAGTCCGCTCCAAAATGCCAAATTAACGAGGCCTTTAAGTTCATCATTTACATTAGAATTCAATTGAATCGAGAGTTCGATCCTCGATGAAACACTAATAGGATTTCTTTTTTTTTTGTTTTTTTGTTTTTTTTTTAATTTTTTTCTTGTAATACTCAAACGCCATTTTGAGCTCGCGCGACTCCCCGATAAATTCTAAATTCGTGCAGCAGCCTTGCGGCGACGTCGGCTACGTACGAACGACGAAGGATGAGGAGGACGAGGAGAACAGAGAAAGAGAGAGCCCTCATTCTGTGGGCTCTCCCCGGAGGAGAGGAGCCACGCGGGTCCGCGCCGGCGCGAGATCCCCACCGGACGTGCCGGCCGCGGCGGTTCTCAATCTCCGAAGGTTCCCTCCATCGCCGTCGCTCTCTCTCTCTCTCTCTCTCTCTCTCTCTCTCTCTCTCTCTTGGTGTGCGTCGTCGCGTCATCGGACACACGCGAAAACGGCGCGGCGATGATTGCGCGGACACGAACGAGACACACGCACGAGAAACGAGAATGAAGTGGCGGATGATGAGAAGGGAAGAGAGGCGCGGTGGTTCGCAGCGAGATACAGAGAGAGAGTGAGTGCCGCGCGTCACGTGCCACGAACTCGTTAACTACCCTAACGACCAGGATCCGCGTGGCGGCCACCGGTGGTTTCGTCAATAATTGGCCGAGCCGCGCGCGGGAATTCGCTTTTAATAATTTATCACGGCATCACGGCCAACGCCAATGACCCGCCCAATAATAATACGATACCTCATATATGTATATATATATATATACACATATAATGCACATGTGTAGTAGATTTAAGCTTACGTATATTAAATCTGCATACTTACCTACATCGCGGCGAGCTGACACTGTATGCGTCGTCGTGATTCAACTGCACACACGTATGCGTAACTCTCACACACGCCATGCTATATATGTATATATGTATGTTTAATCGCTTAAATCGCGCGCGCAAGGATGCGATGAATAGCAAATCCTTAAGAGAGCTCGCGCGATTTTTTTTTTGTTTTGTTTGTACTTTTCTTTTTTTTTTTTTTTTTTTTTTTTTTTTTTTTTTTTTTTTTTTTTCTTCCGACGGTCACGTAGATCGTTTCCATCGACGGTGAGAAAGAGAGCGACGGCGAATACGAAAACTTCTTCACGGGCTTTCGTATTATTCGCCGTAGCCGCGCAAATACACCATCGGTAATTCTAATTCACGAACGCGAAAGATTTCATCAATCGGAATTCTCTAACGTGCCCGCAATACGGAATTATAATAGCCGATCGAAGAGGCAACAATGGCCACGACCTCGGATCGGCTGCATCGAGGGGCGACACGTTTTTCCTACGACAATAGAAATTCCATTGCTCTTTCCGTTTCTCCTTTTTCTTAATTTTTTTTTCTTTTTTTTTTTTTTTTTTTTTTACCTTTTTATTTCGATTCTTATATTTCCGTTCCAATACTTCATGTATTTCGCGCGACAAGACACGAGTTTCTCGCGCTGAATATACGATTAAATCGCTGCTCATACAGATTAAACAAATGCGTGAAGTGTTTTATCGATTAGTCCTGACAAATGTGTCCGTGTAACCGTCAATCCCTTCGCTATCTATTTTCGTATCGATTTATTGATTGAAAATTAAAAAAAAAAAAAAAAAAAAAAAAAAAAATGAAAAAAACACCTCGACGTGGTCCACAGCGAGAGAAAAATCTGCGCCCAACAGTCGTCGTCTTCTGTGTGGCTTTTCTTCGCGATGCTTCCCTTCGGGTTTCTCCTACCGCTCATTCACTCACCGTGGCACTCTGACGATCTCCTCTTCCTGCGAGGGTTAGTGTGGCTTGTAAATACGCGAGGGAATAACCAGGCGACCGTGGCACAACGTTACCGAGCGCGCGCGTATCTCGCCGGATCAAAAGAGCCGCCTCGAGCCCCCCCCCCCCCCCCCCGCTCGCCCACCAACCCACTCTCTCGCGAGACGCTTTTATATACTTAATTTATGAACAATATAACGCATATAAACATAACGACCCACCAACCCACCGTCCCGACGCTCGGTTTCACCGCGTCATTACGACTTACCCAGATTCTGGCACCTTTTTCCCGTCAAACATCGGGACACTTGACTCAACCCCACTCCGCACAAGTCGGCGTGTGCGAGTATTGCGCGCGTACGCCTATTTCTCTATATCGTGCTCATATTTTATAAACGAGTTATCGCACGGCGTAATATGTCGCTGTACGGGAAGTAAAGCCAACTATGCCGTTGAACGATAACGCCGAGTATATCACCGAGAGCGTTATCTGGCTTACATTGGTGACAGCCGCCTTACGGGGGCCCGCAATTACCTGCACGACTCGTTGCCGCCACGCTAGTTTCTGCTTAAAAAAAAAAAAAAAAAAAAAAAAAAAAAAAAAAAAAAAAAAAAAATTATTCACCATCGATATCGTCGCGCTTCGCGAGCTTCAGAATAATTTCAATCGGCTAATCCGACTTGAAGTGATTTTTTTCAAAATATATTAACTTTTTGCTCGAGCCCGAAGATCGGACGGAATGTTGTTGGCGGGCTGGTGTTAACAGACACGGGCTCATCAGGAGCCCATTGTAATGTGACGCACCGATGTATGGCTTTTGTCATTTATAGGAAATAAATCTGACGATATATTTCTTCGCTTTGAATACAAATCCGACGGATGTTTTGTCCTGGTATACTGAGAGAAGTTTCCCGGAAAAACTACCAGGTCACATGGTAAATCTCGAGCAGCGAACATGATACGCCAATATTAGTGATATATATGAAAATTTCACAGAGGCCATAACAATTTTTTAGCCAACCCATATGACAATTACTTGGAAAATTTTGCGCACATGGGTGGTTTTACGAACTTCGCTGTTAAATGTGTAACATAGACTAAACGAAATTCAATTAATGTACTGAGAATTCCGTGGATAAAAATTGAGAGCATCGCCGATAAAATTTTTTTTATGCATGAATACATGAAAAAAAGAAAAAATTGATATACTATGCCGCTATAAATCTACGAACTAGTCGTGATTGCAAATACACCGTTTGCTATATTTTCTGGCAAAAAAAAAATACGGGATATTCTTGTAATATTCCGATAGAAAATTGCCATATTTTTCAAGCAGAATGTGTTAAGTTTAATACGAATGTTTGCCAAGATGTCGCTGTAATTTCCGTAAGCCTGAAAGTTCTCTCGATCTTTACCAGGCTTACGGTAATGTATATAAGATCGTTCGGTTTATGAATCGTGATATTGACAATCGCAATTGATAAAAAAATAAATAAAATAAAAGAACATTGGGACTTTCGTCGAATCAATAAAGAGTTACGAGAGAGTTATAATTCCACCGATCTCACCGTTTATATTGCCTTATGATAAACAGGCATTAAAGGATTTGAATAAAGTTCGTGTTAATCTGCTCCGGTCGCGACGCTTTCGCGGGTACATTATCGCGATACCCCGTACGAGTTTGAGTTAGTACGTGCGTGTCGAAATGATACGGTATTCGTGCGAGCGAGGATAGCGAGAGGTGGCCGTATATGCCGCGCGGGGGACACCATTATCATGCATAAAAATTTCATTCAGTAGAGGCAAAAATGAATAAATGAACGGATGAAACGAGCCGTGCGCGCCGAGCGCGCCGAGCGCGAGCCCGCGCGACCGCCGGTAACGAGCGCGTTCACCAAATTTTTTTTCGATAAATATGGGGATAATTAATTGAAAAAGCCCACGCTTGAATATTGGCGACCGATAAGCCTTTTTCGAAGCACGCCTCTTATATATATATTTTTTTTTTATTATTTAAGTATCGCGTGAATTATTGATGGCCCCAGGCGCTTTTTTCAATGGCGCGAGTGGCAAAAAAAAAAGATACATATCTACCAAAATATGAATCTATATATATATGTATATATATATATGTACAGACATAAATTCGCAGAGCTGGATGCTCTCGACGCCAATGCCCCGACGTTCCTCGAGGGCGCTCTCGCTCCCCTTTCTTCCTCGACTAACCGGCTTTTTGGGCGAATTTTATTATATCGGGTAATGGGTCCCTGTGCCTCGTAACGTTATACCGTGTGGCCCGCATCTCTAAAGAGACTTGACGAGGAGGAGGCCTCGCACGAACTTCGCTCTCGCCGTTGCTTCTGCGGAGACGGGTAGAGCGAGGCCCTCGTCGTAACGACGACGATAAAATATGACCCGCGATTCCAACGATGCTCTCCCGGCCATGCCCAAACGCGTTTCACTCCACCAATTTTCGAATCTCATAAAAATGTTTAAAAATATATATATGTGTATATATGTATATTCCCACCCATCATAACTGTGTCTCTAATAAACGATAACTTTGTCTGTTTCAGGTAAGTGTCCCACCGACCATCGTCCGTAAAAAAAATTCGCTTCTCCGATTCGATCCGTCGGAACTCGAGTAAAATCGTCAGAGTGAGTGCCCAAACAACTTGAATTATATTTGTCGATCCTATCGTGTCAGTCCGCTCTGGCGTTACTCTGCGAACCGTTCAGATTACACATAAGTGCCCCGTACACACATCTGTACACGTATATGTATAGTTCAAAAATAGGCAAGGGCTGCTGGCAGCTCCGAGCGCCGCATGCTGGTTGGCTCTAATCTCGCCGTGGATACAGTAGTATCCATATAGCGTTTCGAGTCCCGGGTGACCGTACGAGCGAGAGAGGGCCTCGCGTTATGGTGCATATCGTGTTCACCCCAGCGAGAGAACCGGTGTGTGTATGGCTCGCGGCCTCTCTCTCCGTCCCTCTACGAGTTCCTAAACGGCACACTTGCCCCGCACAATAGAATATCGCCGACTGGTTCGCTGACTACTGCCGAGCGGGCAGTGGTTTTAACCCCTCGGGGGGGGGGGGGGGGGCGCCCATACCTACTCTATAGACATATATGAATACCGGGTATACATAAAGCCATAAGCATCAGAAATAATAACGCGTGTAATGCGCTGGTGGTCGAGGGCCAACGGGATCAGCGGTGCCGCGCATACACCGAAAGCCCTCCGCAAGGTTCCGGCTCTTTCGCCCTGCGCGCGCGTGTGTGTGTGTGTGTGTGTGTGTGGGTATATTAAATAAATATGACACGCGTGTAATACGATAGCAGTTAGAAAAGGCGCGGTCGACCCCATTTGCACCCCATCAATTGCATGCGGTCGGTCTATCCCCTGCGATATCCCAATTATGTTTCTCTCACTCGATCGTCGCCCGAATCCGCAGCCGAAAATCGCTCCTTGCCCGCCCACCCGCCAATTTTCGACCGTCGAATTGACCATCGCCTCCCCCGCGCATGTCGCCCATTCATACGCGCATTTCCGCGGCGATGAATCCTCGCGGATGGCGTCTCTCTGCAATCGAAAGCGTCTCGGTGTACACGGTAATGCTCGAATTTTCGCTCGTTTGCGATATCGATGTCCCCAGAAATCGGCGATGCGAAATTGTCGTTTCGCTGATAGGAGAGTTTAACCGGAAAATGTTATATGCGCAATCCGGCGACACTTCGTTTCGGGATAGTGGCGCTTTCTGCGATTCTGTCGTCACGATTATTCGCGTAGGCGAACAGGCGTCCACCTGCGCGCTCGCGATAATCGTCGATGATTTTATCGATAGGAAATCTTTTGTCGACAGAATTTCTACGATTTTAGGAACTGTCCGTTCTCGTTGAACTGAAATCGTTTTAATTGAATTAAATGTAGTTCGATCGCAAGACAATGCGCCAATTCATATGAATTTTAGAGTTAATTTTTAGCGATGTACAGTCTCGATGAAGTGTTGAAGAGATCAAGTGTGTCTAAGGTGAAAAAAAAATATATTTTTAAAGAATAGCAGAAACATTATCGATTAACCAATAATGGCCTGCCAGCAGTCGATACACGATATGCCCATGAATTACAGAAAATGAACAAAGCTTCATGTGAAAATTAGGAATTACGTGTTTTCCTTCCAACTATACCGTGGTGGGTGTCTATTTTGAACGTTAGCGATTACAATGCACCAGTCGAGTGCGAATTGAGAGGTGGGATGAAAAAAAAAAAATATTGACGCGCGGGCCGGAAACGTCGGCTTTGATGGTGCGGGTTCCGGCTCGCCTCCTCGATCGAGAGGATAGAGTCAAGCCGTGACACTGGGATCGTCATAGCTCGATTTGTGAATGGGCCGATGATCGGGGGGATATCCCGCACGCCCCTCGAATATATGAGTATAATATTGTTCTCGGTCTCATATTCTCTATGCTCTTCCCTTCACTCACCCTCTCCGCCACTTACGAAATGATTTATCAATTGAGCGGGCAACCCCAGCCACACACGGTGAGAGCTGGACGGAGACGGAGAACGACCAGCGGTGTTGAAATATTATAACATCATTCCCCACGGCTCACCCTAATATTATCCCTTTTCACCGTCTCTTTCTTTCGCATACGTGTTTTTTTTTTTTTTTTTTCCACCGCGATCACCGACGCCCTTCCGACGCTTATTCTCGCTCGCCTCTTCACCTCCCTCGACGACCAGTCTATCCGACATTAACATAACAATGTCGATCTAATTGCGGGCTAATCGGCGCCAGAGGCAAAAACTTTATCGCGCTGGCAGCCGGGATATCGTAACTTTGCGCTACTGCCTCTCGAGTTTTTTTTTTTTTTTTTTTTTTTATTATTGCAGTTGCATTTTCTCCATTTGATCCAAAGCTTTACGAGACTTTGTGACCAGTTCCATCAATGGGGCGCATTAACGAAAAATTTTTTAAACGTATGGATCACCTGTTTCGCTTGAAGACTTTATAGTTGGCTGAGCGAAGTTGAATCCGGAAAATCCTCATTTCTCTCCGTTCGATATTGCGTTCGTTCTACCGTCTCGGAAAGCGTAACAAGCCTCTTGTCTGAATCATCTCTATGGCAACAACTTCGCGTCGAATGCAGCGCGGTGAGCTTGAGGAATAAAACAGACGGAAAAAAAAAAAAAAAATGACGGATTCCGCGATGCCATCACGATCCCGGCTAGGTTCGCAACTATAACTGGATCGTAATAACTATCAGAGGAAAGGCGATCAGCTGCGCACCGCGATGCCCAACGGGGTTTGCGGTCACGTACATCATTGGATCGGCGTGATGGTGGAATTCTCATTTTTTTTTTTTTTTGTTCTGTTCCATCCCGCTCTCTCTATTCTCCACCCGCTTCGACTCGACCCCGGGCAATCCTTCAGCGATGTTTCCACTATTTCCATTATTATCGTTACCCGTCATTACCGGGTACCCCTGTTATTATACTCTTCCCCTACGTGCCAAGGGGCTCGATACCCGAGGAGGAATTCGAAAACGTTAAATCGGTTACAATTGAACATCGTGGCTTCGCGAGGTGACTGACATCGGCTCGACGACTCGCAATCTTCGGCCACCTATTGTCAGCCTTCCTCGTAAATAACGGATTTAACTCTGATCCGCGAGAGTGACCACAGTCGGCTTCGAACGGTGATCGTTTCGTAGACTCTCGCCTCCAAACGATCTCCTTTCGCCGCACAAATCCGCGCTATGTAATCGCATTGGCAACGCCAAAATAATATTTATTCGATCGATATATATCGCCATTATGAAAATTCCTCTCTTGGAAATGCTCAAAGTGCAAAAATAACGATACGCTCATGGATTATCCCTTATCCCCTGATGCCGATTCAGGCTCCGAATGGCGAAAGAAGCCACGCAAGTTTGGGTACTCGGAAATACGGAGGCCGACGGAATCTCCAGTGCGCCCTTCTCTCCCTTCGACGTTATGCTCGGCCACCTCCTCTCCTCCCTTGCCCTCCTCCTGTTTATATATAGGAAGCTTGGAAGATCAAAGAGCGACGATGCTTCCTCGCTCGGCTGAGGCATCGGCAATGCTTCCTCCTCGAACCATCGGGCTCCTCTCTCCCTTGCGCCACTGCGAATGCGACCGCCACACTGGCTGGATATAAACGGGTGTCTCGTCGATCGGGAAATAGTCTCCGCGTCAACCATACCCACATCAGCCTCTTAATGATTCCCGTTGAATCTCGGGCTTCCACTTCCATTTGCCAAGCTTCGTCTAATCCGGGCGAGCCTCTCCTCGCTCATGCGGTAAATTTGTAATCTACGATCCTCACGCATACAAACACACACACACACACACACACACACACAGAGAGAGAGACACACGTGTACACTCTCCTGCGGCGTTTCCCATCTCTCCTTCGAGCTCCCAAATTTGTAGCGACTAATTAAAAAGGATTTTAATACGAGACATCTCACGCGAGCTGCAGAAAGAACAGTTTTACAATTCTAATTTAAATGCCACACACCGCACTTTCATTTTTTTTTTCCTTCTTTTCTTCGCCCTCCATTTTATATATTTTTTTTCATTGTATTTTTTGGTTTCACGGTTGCTATAGTTGAGGGTTGACGGTCGGGCGCAGCTCGGAGCAGGAGGAAACAAAGTGACCGAGGTCCCGGGGTGCCGTGCGTCGTTTTCATCCACCCGCGGGAGAGTAAGAGGGTGGGGGTGGGGGGGGGGAGGGAGAGTCGGCGGTCCAATTAGAAACGAAAGGGGCTCGTCGGGTTGGCACCCCCTCGTTAGCCGCTTTCGTCGATTCTCAGAGTGGGAAAGGACAATGCTCGCTCGCTTCTCGCTGTCGAGTTCTCTCTTCCAGCCGGGGCCCACGGTGAGCAGCCGCGCCAGTTCCTTCTTCTCGTGTGCCTTAAGGTTTATTCGTTTACGACAACGGCCCCTATCGCACTACCACCGATGCAGGCGCGGTGCGAGAACATCCGCCGCCCCTCCCGCTCCGAGCAACGACGTGCTAATTATATGATTTCATATAACGAGATGCGGGTTGTCGGCGGGTCAGGAGGAGTCGCCGGTTGGGCGGAGGAGGGCGATAACGGGAAGGAGGAAACGATGAAGAGAGCCGCAAGACGAAGCGGGAAGGTTCAAGCCCGATTGTGTTCCGGAGGATCCGGATTCGTAGAACTCCAGCGAACCGTTCTCCTCTCTAGCGGCTTCCAGCTCCGACCGTCCCGTTTCTTTCCTTACTCTTCGAGGGCCCCGTTTGCCACTTTCGCAGGAAATCATAGGTCTCGTCCTGCCACCGGTGACCGAAAAAGTTGGCGCGGTCAATCCCGAAAGGGAGCCACGAACAGATTCTCTCTACCGCGAGGCTCGTTCCGTCTAGGCTTGTAATTTATAGAAGGTAACAAGCACCCCTTCGGACATACGGTATCAATGTTACCGGAGCGGCAGTCACGAGAGACCGGGATTCACACAGAATTCCCGAAGGCTCGGCCGACGTGGGGTGGACCATGAGCGCTGCGGTAGATCCAGGCAACCGGGCGCCATTCACGAGGTCCCTCTTTGCAGCGGAGGTGGAACCCTCAGAAATATACTTATCTCGACGAGTACTCGGAACTCCGACCATTCACCTGATTCACTCACTGGACTCTCTGGTACTTTACAATACAAACACGCGATCCGTCCGTTCGAGCGCCCTTTCCGTTGTTATCGTTGTTATTATAAGTCGACCCGTATTATAGACTCGGCCAAGTGGATTCAAACGCTGAACGCTCGACAAAGCAACGGGGCTATCCCACCGAGATTGCCCCGTGAGAGAACACAGAACACCCCGCAATCGGGATTTACCTACTTTATACATCTTTTTTTTTCCGCACCCCCGGTAATTCTCCCGGGGATGCACTAATTTCCGTGTCAGCGGGGAATCCCCCCCGGTCGCCCCCGGACGGGGGGTCCGGATGGACCGTGCATACGTGTGCGCGCGCGCGCTAATAATCCGCAGCGAGACCTGTTGTAGCTTTCGCTGGTGAAGCAACCGCTCCGCACGCCTCGGGCAATTCATTCGCGGTTGACTCTGTGTGTACGCTCCTGCTCCTGCTGGATCGTCGAGAGGGGGGAAACCCCCGACTGCTGTGCCCGCCCCGACGCATCATTACCCTCTATTAATATCATAATATAAACATAACTCGGGGACGGGCACACACGCACAGGTAGCGCGCCCTATTCTTGTGCGTACACTCTTCCATTAATAGACGGACAGACGCACTTGCGGGCAACTGGAAAAAGTCGGCCTTCCACGCTCACCTCGCTACGCTTGCATGCGAAGTACCCTAATATGCGACCCTCCATTGGCTCGTCTCTCTCTCTTCAGCCTAGGATTTTTGTAGAATAAAGAGGCGAAGGGCTGATGCCCTTCGCAACGGCACCCGAGCAAATTGCACGGCCCCTTTAAAATTGGGGTCCATCGATTTCAGGCAGAAAAATCTATCTTATCTTTTTTCTCGGTAATAAAAAAATAGTGTCGAGATTTTTTTTTTAGCGTTCCTATTTTTTTTGTTTCCCCCCCCCAAACGATTATCATTCCTTTGCTTCAGAATCGCACTTTTCGCAGTTACGATCTTGTGTACGATTCGGAGTGCGTAAATTGAGAGGTTGCCACAAACTTGCCAGTCCGTCCAGTTTTATTTGCATAAATATTTTTGAGTATGAAATTTGCTGCATGCAACGAGCCGGCAACTGTTCGGCGGCGAACGACTGTGACGTTAGCTCGTCGCAAGTATAATAATCGCGCATACCGTGCGGTATCATATGTATAAAAGTCCCGACAGGAGTGCACAGGGCGCCAGGACGGGAAGGGAGCAAGTGGCGCGTGATGAGTGGGGTGTGTTACACGCACATTATGCGGAGATCCTTTTTTTTTTTTTTTTTTTCTCTCCCCCATTCCCCCTTTTTTGCAGCTCTCGACGCACAGCAGTCGCAGCGACGCGCGTACTTCCACTCTCGATCCGTCGCCGTTCCCCGCACACGAGAGACCCCGGTGCACGCACCGGGTATACATTCTCCCCCTTTTTTCATATATCATATCGGTGAACACACGACCGGAGGGCCCAAGGGCATATCGCCCGTCCGGCTTACAACTGTATTGGCTAATCGTTTCCCTTTCGACGAGGCACGAGATTTTTTTTTTTTTTTTGTCATTCCGTCCCCTCCGATCAATTCTTTCACGAGTATCGGAGTAAATTTAAACAAAATATTTTACAAATATAACGCAAATTAAATCGACAAAAAAAAAGTCGAGGCGTCAACATTTTTGTGAAATTGCGAACGCTGACGATTGTCAGTGGAGTGAAAAAAAAAAAAGTTTGCTCGTACGTACAACTGTATTGGCTAATCGTTTCCTTTTCGACGAGGCACGAGATTTTTTTTTTTTGTCATTCCGTCCTCTCCGATCAATTCTTTCACGAGTATCGGAGTAAATTTAAACAAAATATTTTACAAATATAACGCAAATTAAATCGACAAAAAAAAAAAAAAAACAAAGTCGATGCGTCAACGTTTTTGTGAAATTGTTAACGCTGACAATTGTCAACGGAATGAAAAAAAAAAGAAAAAAGTTTGCTCGCCCTTCACGCGTCCTCCCTTTGGCATTAAGCACAATCGAACCGATATAAATCTCGGAGCACGGTGCGAACGCTTGTGCGCGCATCGCGCTCAATTACTGGAATAACAATGTGAATAACAACGGTCGAAACAATGGAATTAAAATTGCATCAGGCCTGCCCTTCCGGCAAGCGCACCCACAATTTCTTCCGCCCGGTGTGGAACAGCCGAGACCGGAGCTTTCTCGCTCTCACGCGCCTCGGTGCGTAGAGGCCATCGTCGTTGAACTACGGGTTTTGCATCGCGCCCCGTCGGGCTCCGACGAGCGCCGTCGTCGCCTCTGTAACCAGGAGCCGGAGCAGGCCCAACGCCGGCAACCGCGTCCGCAATTTAGCACGTGCGTGCCGTGATACCTACCGCACCTCATCGTCTCGCGCCACGCACATACGGACAGATAGACCACCGCCGTTATACCTGTATTGATATCGTTGCATTCGCCTCGGTTGCCTCGGCTTGTCGACGAGCGCGCGTACAGCAGAAACGCGCACACGCACGCACAGGAACGAAGTGCACCGTGCGGTGTAAGAGCTCCGGTGCGAGATAGCTCGCCGACATGCAGTAGGATAGCGCAGACTGGAGGGAAAGCGCTTTAACCGTGCTCTCGGGCTACGTCGGCGCACGTAACGCTCGGTCTAGTATCACATTGCAGATATAGCTTCCCGCTGAGAGCTGCCGACACGCGCTTTTTCACGGACAATAAAATTGAAGCGTATCGGAGATAGGAAAAAAAAAAAAAAAATGAAAAAAACATTGCACGGCAAGTTAATTCGTATATGCAACTCGTTACCTTCATAGTCTTCACGGCGCATTTATTCCTCTTATCTCCCCATTAAAATCTCGATCGCTTAATTACAGTGTATGCAAAAGTGTATAGAGGCGCTGCTATCCGTTGTAGATGGATACGGGTCTAAATGAGAATCTTCGTATAATTTTTTTTATTTATTTATTTTTCATAATCGCATACAAATCTTCACTCATTATTACATTAAGCTTCGGTGTAAAATGGAATCTGCTATATCTTTGACTCGCGGCAGAGCTTATCGTGTGCATCTACCGAACATCCGGCTACCGGGATGATTGTATGCGCACAATGTTGATGTCGGAAGTAAGTGTCGGATCTGACAAATGTCCACCCGATTCTATACAACAGTCTACCTAGATGTCGGTTTGTGCAGACCAAAGTCACAGTTGAGTCTACATGTATCGAGGTACATTCAGATTGCAGACTCGAGCAGACGACTATCGGACCTAACAGTTTTTCTCGAAATCAACTTAACACCTCCATATTTCTCCCAGTAGGCGGATTTCTGAATAAGAATCTTCGTATAATTGGTTATCCTCCATAATCGCATATAAAACTTTACTTCATTACATTAAGGTTCGGTATAAAATGCAATCTGGTATATTTTTGATTCACGGTAGACTTTATCGTGTGCATCTATCGAACATCCGCCTACCGGTATGATTGCATGCATGCAATGTAGATGTGAAAGGTAACTGTCGGGTCTGACACATATGTACCCGAGTCTACACCATAGTCAACGTTGATGTCGGTTTGCATCGATCAGACTCGAGTCTACACGTGAGTCTACATGAACCGAGCTATATTCACACGGCTTAGTTATCAGACCCAAAAGTTATCTCAGAAATCCACACGAGCACCTCCACAAGCCTCTCAGTGGGCGAATTTTTGGTAGACCCTCCAGATCTTCCACGGGTCTACCCCAGATCGGATATTTTACACGCGCAGCATCCGCCGCGAGATGTATCTCTCGGCGCGCCAGTGGGATAACGCCATATGCACCAGTGGATTCCGCCGGGCTGTGTGCTGTATCACGTCGGTGGGTTCGAAACACCGCCGGAAGAACCCACCGCTGGCTCTCTATAAGGGTTGTACATTGGTGCACTTGACTGTAGCACGTACTCCGGCGCGGCGAGTAGCAGGCTTCCAGAGGGGATTCGAGGGGCTACTCTGCCGCTGCTACTGGTGCATACGTTGCGGTATGGATTAGTTACGCGGACACAATAATTTCGCCGGCACACACGCTCCCTCTCTCTCCCACTCGTCGTCGTCCCGACACCGCTGTTGGTGTTCGTGGTTGCCGATGACGCGATATTCCACGGGCAACGTACACGGCTCTCGCTGTGTCCGCGATAGTTGTGTTAGTAGACTTATATATATATATGTATATGCATATATATATATATATATATATATATATATATATATATATATATATATATATATATATATATAGCCGTGTTAGTTGTTCGTGAGTCTAGCCGCGCAGTGCTTCGGGGGTTGTTCTCCCGATTTCCCCCTCGGTGAAACGCACGCCCGGCAGCTCGACGGTAGAACACACTGTCTGCATGCGACCGTGCATGTATGCGCGAGTGTGTACCCCATTGCTTGCTGCTCCGGGGCCGTTCTCCACCCTTCCTGTACACTGCCTCACGGGGTTGGTTCTCCCGCTGCGTTGCAACCCACCCTCGCACACGCAGTCCATCCTCTCACTTCTCTGCCTGCTCTCACCCACCCTCAATCTCTGTGTGTGCGCTGACAGCCCGACACGACCCACTCGTGATCTCTATAAATATGAATGCTAATACCCGCGGAAATATTACACGTTATTATCGACCGCCATTACTCAAACCACCGCAGCGGGGGATGGCTGGCTGGCTACGAATGCGTAGCCACAGCGCATACCTTGTCGTACAAACATGTACACAGTGCGCGGAGTACCGTGGATATCGGATGGATATAGTTATATCTGATATGCGCGACGGTATTAAGCAAAACATATTAACGAAACGCGTGGCGCGATGGTGGCTGCGCTTAAGCGCGGGCATTGGCGGGGTTGGCCTTCGGGGCTTCGCGTTAACAACCCTCGTGGCGGAACTTTCGAGGGCGCGGTGGAGGCGCGCACGCGGGAAGCATTGAAGGTTTTTGTGACGGAGATGTGCGCGCCCTTCCGTGGTCGCTGAGGGAACGCTCTCTGTATCACGGATTTCTTTTGGTACCTCATGTGGGAAAATTTATTGTCAGATAACCTTCCGTCTTGGAATTCGGTAATTAGGCTTTCAGATTAGGATTCTCGTGCGTCAGAATCTCGAAGGCTGAGGTCGCGTACCGACGAGGGAAAGATAGCCTTCGATATCTTGGGAGTTTTCTTGACATTCTTTTTTTTTTTTTATACGAGACTCGTCGTTCGAGTTTGTAACGGGATTTTTATATTTTTATTTAACCGAAAATATTGTGCCCAAAAAAATATCGTAAAAAATCGGGGTGTTATCTGCCGATAGAAGAGCCGCTTTTCGGTGTTCGAAAACGCGGGAAAATCCGATACGAGGGGATTAAAAAAAAAAAGAAAAAGATGAACATCGAGCCCTTAAGAAGATCGAAGCGGCTGCGCGGATGAGCTTCCGAGAGCCGGCTCGCTCGATGGACAGTGTAAGACGAGAGTATTCGGTTAATGGGCCAACGCTGGCTGCGATCCGAGACCTCGCCACTTCCGTTCGATAATCCCTTCGTCTTGCGAGAAACACGCACGGACGAGGAAGCGAGCGAGGAGACTAAAGGATGGACCACGCTGCGGAGTAACGCGAGCGCGAGATACGGCGGTCCCTCGCGAAGTTTAGATCGAGGGGGAGAACCCCTGGCCACCCTTATTAAGATTCCAGCTGTGGAATTCTACCTGCCCCGGAGCCCGCTACTGGTCTTAAGTAAATAAAACACGACCTGCCCACGTCGCCTGCTTCTTCGCTCCTGCGCCGTTCGCTTCACCGCCGTTGATTCGAGAGCTCCTGTTCCTCCTTCTCGCCGGTCCCTGCTGCGGCTCCTTGCAGTCGGCTCCGTCGCAGTTCACCGCTAAAATCGTCCTCCTTGCCCCAACCCTTTTCGCATACGACCCTCCCAGCGCCGCGCTGCACTCACCGCTCTCCTCGGCATCCTGCACGATACTCCACCGAAAGTTCTCAACTTCTGACTCGATTTTTCTCACTCCGCGAACGGTCCAGCATTGAATTAATAAATCGTGATAATCTCGGTGAAAAGTAGTACATGGTACACGAAGCAATGTAGGTTGAGCACGAAGAAAAATATTTGAATAAAAGTAACGTTAAGACATTTATTTTCTCAATTTTTACATTACAGAAGAAAATGGTGCGATGAAATTTTCGTCAGGGTGCGTCGATACTTGCCAAATAACATAAGAAGTGAATTCGAATAAACATTTTTTTGTTTTGTTTTTTTTTTTTTTTTTTATAGTTTTTTCACCGACACGGCCAATACGGTTATAAGGCATAACGGGGTTGACAGACATTTGTTATCGACAAAGTTCAAAACGTCTTTTCTCGTTACTTTTACAATTGTTTCATTTTATCGGTAAATTCTGCTTTCAATTTTTAATAAAAGTGCACTTAGAATACGCCGAAAAATATTTGAAAGAGATAACTTTCGAGGAAATTGATTTTTCTCAATTTTTACAATATTGAACGAAATTTTTCCATGAAATTTTCGTCAGAATGCGTCGATAATTGTCAAATAAATAAAAATTGTATGAAAATTCAAGAAAATATATTTTTTAAATAGTTTTTTCTATAAATAGTTATAAATTGTTTGTTCGCACAATGTCGTATTCACCGACATGGCGAATACGATACATTGGACATAACGAGGTTGACAGACATTATTCTACAAAGTTCCAGACATTTTTGCTCGTTACTTTTACAATTGTTTCATTTCGTCGGCAAACTGTATTTGTAATTTAAGAAGTTAGAAAAAAAAAAAAAAAAAAAATGATTGTAGAAGTCCTATGGCAAGAAACAGCTGAGTAGACGATCCGCACACAAGCGCTCGGTGTCTACAGCGTGCCTCGATAGTTCGCCATATCGGTGCGCCCGGTCTGCGCTCGGTTATCGTTCCCCAGGGGGTTGCCGTTCATGCGGTATACGGAGCGGACGTCTCGTCGCCGTGGTTTCACACAGGCGTTCGGGGACGTCAGCCGCGAATCGGCGAGAGAAAGATTCCGCGTGTGCGACACAGCCACGAAGCGCGCTCTCGCACCTCTCGCCGTTCATCGCGAGTCGTCAACCGTGTCGCCTCGCGGCTTCTTCATCCTCGGCTCCTCGATCGTGTCTGCCGCCCGGCCCATGGTATCACATACTCTCCGCGTAGGCAGTGCACTTACATCGTGCGAGTTGTTCCGCGAGAGAGCTCGGTGAGGACGCGTGTGCCGAGCACACACCGGTCACACCAGTCAGACCTCTGACACACAACCGCAGGCGACTTATTTCGTATCGTCTCTCGCTCCGTGCAGACGTCAGTCGGTGTGTCTGCACACGCTTCGCGCGATATTTATCACGATATATGGTAAAAGTGGCTAACATGGCTCGGTTCGTATATATCATTGGTTCAAGCGCCAATCAGGGTGGGCCATATTCCCCACTTTTACTCTCTATCGAGTGCTAAATGACAAAAGGTGTTAAAGTTTGTTTCTTAGTTGGGACACTGTTTCTTAGTTGGGACTCCGTCTTAGGGTCGAATTTTAAGAAATCAGTTTGAACTTGAGATCGCACTTACGATCAAAGTCAAGCCCGAATTTAAGATCAAAGCCAAGCCCGAACTTAAGATCAAACTTAAGTCCGAACTTAAGATCAAATTTAAGTCCGAACTTGAGATCAAACTTAAGTCCGACTTACGATCAAACTTAAGTGCCGATTTAAGAACCAACTTAAGTCCGACCTTAAGATCAAACTGTGAGTCCAATCCTAAGAACAAACTATGAATCCAAACTTCAGATCAAACGCTGAGCACCGAACTTAAGGTCAGACGTCAGCACGCAATGAAATTTTGACCAAACTTCGATCTTACGTTCGAGCTTAAGAGCGATCTTAAGTTCAAACTGATGTCTTAAAATTCGACCCATAGTTGGTCGACACCGTTTTAGTACTCTTAGTTGAGACACCGTCTTAGCAGTCTTGGTTGGGACACTGTCTTAGCAGTCTTGGTTGGAACATCGTCTTAGCAGTCGATGTCCCAATGACAGTAGCGCCGATATCTTCACAAGATGGACCATCATGATGGACACTAAATAAAAACCATTTGAGGCAAGAGGATCGTCATTCCCTGTAAATAGAATCCTCTTGCATGAAATGAATTTTATTTAGCGTATACGAAGGCCGTGACTGAGTACACGCATCCAGGATATTTCCATGACTCGCAGTGCGATCCTCCTCGTTCCCAATCCTCAGGATTCGCAAGCTTTGTCTCCGCCATCCGTGGCGAACGCCCCGTTCGGAAATCTCCGCGAGGCACCGAAACTTTTTAATATCCCCTCGGGCGATGTTTGCGAGCTTGTCATTCAATGTTCCCGCAGACACGGAGCTGTGAGTGTGCAGCTTCCGCGCGGTGTCGCCGGGAATGACGGCCGAGAAGGATGAGGACGAGGGCCTCGGTGTAACACACCGAACGGGAAGCATATAACTCGAAGCTCTCGACGTCTACGGGCGGACAATGCGAGATCTCCCCGATCCGCCGTCACGACTCCTGCCCGATGGTGACGATGCGCCGCGATCTCGTGCTTTCCCTCATACCACGCCGCTGCCGCTGCTGCATCTAAATCCGTCCTATCCGACAGCAGTCGTGGCGTTTCTATAGCGCGAGATGCCGATGGGATAGTGCACTTCGAAGCGGAGTGTCGCACCCGAAGCCTCGACGGACAGTTGCTGGTAGCGGTCGGAACCGGCGTTAGGGTAGCGCGAAAAATTCCTCGGGTTCCAGGGGTGGTTAGTAATTTTTTTCCTCCGGTACGCGTTGATGACGAGAAAGCGCCGCGATGAATGTGTCCCACGGTACACGTGTTTGCAGCGGCTGAGTGTGAAAGCTTTCGAGCTTTTGTACGTGTGTGCGAGAGAGGATGGAAGTGGGAAAAAAAAAAAAAAAAGAAGAAGTAAAAACGAACGAACGAACCGTCCGAGAGATAAAGAGAAGACTTCCGGGCATAATCCGAAGTCGCGTCGAGCCGTCGTCCCGACGGCCCCGGCCCTAGAACAAATCAAGCCGTACGCCAACCCGAGCCAGCATCCATCCCTGCATCTCACTCGGCGATTCATTGTTTCCCACCGAGGCCTCAAGCTATTCGCGCCCCGATTGGCGCCCGAAGATGATGCTTCTCTAGCATTCTCGTTGTGCCACCTTTTTGTAGTTTTTTTTTTTTTTTTTTTTTTTTCTTCTCTTTTATCATTCTTCGCACCCTGTTCTGGTTTAATGTGGTAGTTGTCTTGCGCTAAATAGACTTTGGATACAAATTTGCAAAGACAATTTACGGTTTACAGTATTTTTTGTTTGTTTGCAATTCTGATGAATACAATTTCGTCCTGATCGTTTTTGGTGAACAGTAAAGAAGGTGTTTGCACATCTAGAGCACATTTCTTGTTCGCATAGTTTCACGACTCTCAGCTCGTTTATTTCACAATCTTTTTTATTTTTTTTTTTTTTTTTTTTTTTTTAAATATTTTTTTTTTTAGACGATTACGCTATGTTGACTGAAAATGATTGCGGACTTATCCTGGAAGAAATGTTTGACGAATGCGCAAACCTTATCACCGTATATGTTCGCGAAATCTGGGATATTTAAAAATAGAAGAGAAAAATAAAAACCGGAGCCAATTTACACTTGTGCACCGACAAGTTTTATATTCATCGGATATCAGGCAGACACGCGCCTGACTCTCTCCCCATCGACGGGAAGAGACGACAGCGAGACGTCTCGCGTCGCTAACTCGGCCAGCTCTCGTTACAGCTCGTTATATACGTCCGCTGGGAAAAGATCTCGATCGATAGTGTGTCGGTGTGTGGCGTGCGCATGCGCGCAACCGTGTATCGGTTACTATGAGATATCTCGATCGTATATTTACCGTCGTGGCGATGAACATCGGGAGCTACTGCTGTTCAAAGCTCGTCGGGCTCCCCCCCCCCCGTGAGATTAATGGACGCCGCGCGGATTTCTCCTTATACGGATAATCCGCGAGGTGGCCGCGGTTAACGCCGCCGCGAACTCTCGAGTGAGTGACTCCAATCTCGTTGCCTACCGCCAGTCGAGCGGTATCGCTCACGTATCTCACAAACGGCGGATTGACACAATCCCGCAAACCAGTAATTCGAGAAAATTTCAGTTTTTTTTTTTTTTTTTACCGCGTTAAAAAAATATATATATATCAACGCATATGGGGAAGGGGCAAAGCCCGGAGGAACCACGATGACTCTAAGGGCTCGGACTTCGAGGAACTCGAAAACGGCTTATTTTCGACGAGAGGCAGCAGGGCGCCGTGTGTGTATAGATATAGGTCACTTAGAAAAATGTATTTTCTCAATTTTTACAATGTAGAATAAAAATGCAAACAAGTGCGTCAATACTTGCGAAAGAACAGAAGATAGATGAGAGATTCCAAATAGCATTTTGTTAAATAGTTGCTTAATCGACACGGCCAATACGGTACATTGCATAAAGAGGTTGACAAACATTTTTTTTATCTACGAAGTTTTATAATTCTTTCATTTTGTCAGCAGACTCTGTTTTCGATTTTTAAAAGTATACTTTAAATACGAAGATAAATATTTGCAAAAAGGCATCTGTCGAGAAATGTATTCTCTCAATTTTTAAAATATTGAACAAAATTTTATTATGGAATTTTCATCAGAATGCGTCAATACTTCACAAATAAATAAAAGTTGTATATAAATTCAAGAAAATATATTTTTTTGAATAGTTTCACCAGTCGAGCGGTATCGTTCAAGCATCTGACAAACGGCAGATTGTCACAATCTCGAAAACCAGTAATTCGAGAAAATTTCGATTTTTATCACCGCATTAAAAAAAAAAAAAAAAAAAAAAAAAAAAAAAAAAAAAAAAAAAAAAAAAAAAAAAAATGATTTCATATCGGGAAGGGGTAAAAAGCCCGGAGGATCCACGATGACTCTAAGGGCTCGGAGTTCGAGGAACTCAGAAAGGTTTTATTTGCGACGAGAGGCAGCAGGGCGCCATGTATACAGATATACATGTTCTCATCCACGAACAACGATCGCAGCATCCCACAGTCTCGTTTCACGGACGTGCAGAACCCAGCATGGGGCCGTGATGCAGCCACGAGAGAATCTCTAAAAAAAAATCTGAACGACAGGACGTGAGGTCGGCTTTTACGAACTATTGTTGTCCGGCACGACATTTCGAGCCGTCGGTAGGTTCCGCAGTGGTTCTTCTTGCTTTTCCGCGGGGTGTGTCACTATCCAGTTTCGTTTTCAAGTAATGCGAGAAATATTCGCTTGCCATTTTTAATGATTAACGCTCATAACGCGAGAACCGACAAAGATGCTGGAATTATTTTCAGATGCCCTACCAAAGTATGGCGAACGATCCCATTTGCACACTTGCGATCCCTCGATCATTAATATAGATCTGGAGATCATTCCTATGTACATATATATTTTATTTTATTTTATTTTTTGCTCAGTATAGAATAACACCCTACCAAAGTATGGCGAACGATTCCATTTGCACACTTGCGATCCCTCGATCGCCAATATGGATCCGGAGATCATGCCTATATATATATATATATATATATTATTTCTCAGCGTACGATGACCAATCGGGCGCGGAACCTTTTGCCGATTACGCGGCTCGATTGCGCCACTCCGATACGGCGAACCTACAGGTAGATGTATAATAGCGGTATGCGAGTGTACTGCATAGATCGCGCATGCGCACGCTCGCGCTCTCCTCGTTAGTGGAAACATAAATCCTTCCGAGCCTCGACGCGTTGCCGGACAAGGCTTATTTCTCTCCTTCCATCTCTTCGGCGATACTCTACCGTTCGAGAGATCGCATTAGGGTCGAACGCGAACGCGTTTGCGGGTTAACCGAGACTTTCCGGGAATCGAAAACGGGTCGAGAGCCCTGCGAAGATCGTGAGGTCACCGTACCGATTATTCGCCGATGACGATCGCGAGGAGAGAGGATCGAGCCTTCGTCCTTCGATCGACTGTTCGTGCCTCTCCGTTTTATAGCTTTATTGTTTGTCCCACGTGTAACCGCGGAACACCGCACTTTGCCATCGAATTACCGATCGCGCGTTGCATCTCCAAGTCCCGATGAAGTTCTCCAACCTCTCCGACTCGACGGTTCCTGAGAACATCCTCGGCATTTCCATTGAAAGTTTCTCGAGTAAAATTAGCGAGGGTCGACAGCTGAGAGACACGGAATCGAGAGAAACGAAACGGAATAGCTATAATCTTCAATCAGCGTGAGAGGAGCGACCGTGGAGGGTTGCAATTATGAGCTAAGGACGAGCATCAGCCTCGACGACTCGTCGCAGGAAGGGACGAAGGAGTCCACCGGATGAATTGATCGTGCACGCGTCTATGCGTTCTCCCTTGGCAATTCTACACTCGCAGGTGCTTTTCTTCTCTTCACTTTTTCTTGAAGCCATCGCGAACGGAAGAAAGAGGACTGATTGGGTCGTCGTTCGTGTTCCCTCTAATGATAAAAACTGAAATTTTATTCTCAATTTTTGCGATACGGTTTTGTAGATTTAACAGATATTTTTTCAAAGCTTCTTTTCCAAGGTTCTCTTTGCGCGTCTTCTCCACTTGCGACTCTCCAAGCAATAACCGTTGATCCTTGCCGCTACGACGTTACCAGAACGGTCTTCGAACCATATCACGAGCCAATCGGCGATATTCATTGAGCCCGAACGAATGCGATGACATACCCGACGGATTCTGGTAGGAGATGCATAGATCGAAATTGCAGTAAGCTTTCGCCCAGGGGATAAACTAACGAGACCCATCCACAAACGCCCCCTCCATACACAGTAGTTGTCGCGATCTATTACGCACAAAAGTGGTCAGGAGTCACGTGTACCTAGCAGCGATATATAACCAGCGTCACAAGAGCCACCAGTGAGGGCAACAGCATCAGCATCAGGCATCGGTAGGCAAGGGAGAATAGAAGGCAGCGAGAGAGCCCCGGTAGCGCAGGCGAGCACGATAGAGCAAAGCATCGAGGAACGAGAGAGCGAATTCAGAGAGTCCCCCTTCTCTCCCCCCCCCCCCCCCCCCCCCCCCTCCCCTCCGGTTGCACACCAGTAATTGCTTCCTTTGAGTAGCTCCGGAGGTGTAATTTAGTCCCGACCAACAACCTTAACTAATTAACACACCGAGTAGCGAGTGAGTAAGTGAGCGAACGAGTGACTGACGGACGCGCGCGCCCTCGCCCCGGTACCGGTGTGTCTGCCTGGAACCTACGTGGCTCTGCTTGTGCTGTTTCTGGTCTTGATGCTGCTCCTTCTGCCGCTGATGGCGATGATGTTGCTGCTCGATCCTCTTGGCTCCCGGCGCTGGCTCCTGCCTCCTCGTCCTCGTTCATTGAACAGAGGAGAGTCAACCGACGACGACGTCAGCCCTCGCCATTCGTCGTTTCCTCGCTCTCCATGTACTGGCACAGTCAGCGCGAATGTGGTTATGTGCGAATGGAATGTACATGGAGGGCCCGATGTTACAGGCTTCAACGCGGCGGTGGAAACGGAGTGGCGAAGGATTTCCTATACCCCGTTCAATTCCTTCGCTCCGGAACGGCGCAACGCCCACGACGCGCTGCCATCTCGACCCTCCTCGGAGCCTCGAGGCTCGAACCGTTTCCTCAGGATAAAGGATTAGGCCATCGCCCACCTCCTGTTACGCCCGTTCGCCCCGAACTGCTCCAGCCGCGACAAAATCGTCATCGACGAGCCACATCGCCGTTTGAATAATACAGAGAGCTCTTTTTTTTTTTTGTATTTTCGACGTTCGGACGGGCAACCGATATCGATATTTTATTTAGGGACGCGACCGTACGATACTGCGGTGGCTGGATTAATGGGACCCGAGTGGGCGGTTGAATATTCGATTGTCCGTCAGCGACCATGAAGCTTTTGCAATGGAAAAAAAAAAAAAAAAAAAAAAAAAAAGTGGAATAAAAATAAAATGAAGGCGTGGTAACCGCGGATCAATCGAAAATGTGTTGTAGATGAAATTATAACGCATTTACAAAACGGCCATTGAAAAAATAAGAATGTATTTTTTTTTTTTTAAAAGAAGTTGTTGCGGTGGAAGTTTATCGCGGTGGATCGGCGAGTGACGTAGTCGTCGTCTCCACTACGTGAGCCTGCCTCGGTCGGGCCGACCAAATAAATTCGTTCGTTGCGTTTAGTTATGCGTCACGTTCCCGACGCTCGCCGGAGCGCACGAGAGACAACCGGCGAGAATTCTTCGTCGTATGACGAGAGAGTTGGCTCGCGCATGCAGATGCCCGAATGAGATCCGCGGACCGCACGCGGCGATGACCTCTTCACCATCGTACCGCACACAGCTGAAATATCGCGGGACGACGGTGAGATAAATCTTTTTTTTTTTTTTTTTTTTTTTCTTTCCGAGATGAGTTCCGGGAAGGATCTCCATCGTTGACCCGCGACCCCCGAAAACCCTCGTGTCACGTGAGCCGAGTAGGACTTTGGTGAACGATGCTTTCAAAGAAAAGCAATCTTCGTTGAGGGCGAAAGTGTCGAACACGGCCGGTCCATTGATTTGTGTGCTAATCGCGTTGGGCCATGTTTGCCACCTTTCAGTTTCATTCAAAAAAAAAAAAAAAAAAAAAATCCATGATTCGCAATATGTATCCATGATCGGCTAGTCACACTAAAAAAACAATATTAACGACTCAAGTAAAATTCGCCTGCGGGCTGTCAAAGACAAAGATTCCTATTTCAATTCCACTTTCGATTCTTACAATTCCATACGGGATTGAAACGGCAACATGTCACCTTGACACACTGTAAAATAAATTTAATCGACTGAACTGGAAGTTTTTATGCAAAAAGTGGTACATCGAATTCAAATCACAATTATGGTGAACATTTAATGTACTTTTTCATTGAAATTAAAATAAATTATTAAAAATAAAATATTTCCAATGTTTTTAAAAGACTGAACATTAGTTTTTCATCATAGTTACGCATTAAATTTAATATACCAGTTTCCTGCATAGAAACGTCCAGTTCGGTACATTAAATTTCATACGATTTTTTTTTTTTTTTTTACAGTGCAGTCTTGCCGTCGTTTTTTTCGATATCATATGGAATTGTAAGAATTTAAAGTAGAATCAAAATTTTAAAAATGTTCTCTGACCCCCGCAAGTGAATTTTCTGTTCGGCTGAAAACCGCCTAGAAAAGTAGTTTTTTTGTTTGTTAGACACGAGATAGCGATTACAAAAAAAAAAAAAAAAAAAAAAAAAAAAAAAAAAAAACTAGGCGATGGACCTAGCCGGAGGCCTTGTCTGAATTTCCCCACGGGCTGTCGCACGACTCCGAAGGAGAGAGGAAAGAAACAAAAAAAAAGCAAACGCTCGAAGTAGGTAGCACCTGTCGTCCAGCTCGAGTAAACTGTTATTTGGCGTGTTCGCCGGGAAGCAAGTCCCCCCGTGAATCCGTGGACGAGGCGAGGTGAGGATAAGAGGTGTAGAATCGGGCGGAGGTGTTGGTGCAACGATGCTCGTATTTAACACCTGATTAAAGGACGGGGGGGGGGGGGGGGTAGGGAGAGACGGGTCGGGGGCCCCGGAGAGCAAGAGGACGGCATGGACCGAAGAAGCCCGGGAAGGCCGTACTATATCGAAGCTCCGCGGTTGGCGTGACCAAAGCGATTGCAGCGAGATGAGCGAGGCATCCACGCACAGTCCTCTCCCCCTTCGAGCTCTCCCAATACTTTCTCGTTTTCCTTCGCGAGGCGAACAGTTCGTTCGTTCGCTTCGGAGTATCGGCCTCCCCCCTCGAGGACCTCGACGGGACACAGTACGGTGGTCCAGCGTCGACGCCGGACGCCGGAGCTCACAGCGAGGCAGAACCGACTCGCTGGGAGGTGGAAGGAGCCGATGAGAAGCAAAGGTGGAAGAAACGGAGGTGGAGGCGAAGAGGACGGAGAAGAAGAAGACGAAGAAGAAGAAGAAGAAGAAGACAGGATCGGTGGAGAACTCGCCCCGAGCGACAGCGTAATCACCTGGACGAACTACCACACGGCGCACTTCCATAGGCGTAAGCTCGCGGTGTGAAAAAAAATATGGGCTCTGCGACCGCGTCGCGGCAGATCGGTCATCCGGTATGGACGGGAGAGACTCTCGAGTAACATCAGATTCGCCGGTAATTCTCGTAATCTCGAGCGTATGCTCGCGATAGAACGGTAGACGGACATGATAGATCAGCAATGAGCGAAGGATCTCGTCTACCAAAGGGCGTTCAAAGGAGAAGACGAACACGCATGTGCTACGTACGGCAGAGTGCAAAGATCGTTCCAAGTCAGTGGACGGAGCGACGGAGCCTCGAAGTGCACGCTGATGAATAAATGCATGACGATCAGTCGGAGGGCGATGATAAATCGATAGCGGCTGAATTGAAATTAATCGTAAGAAGTTTGTCAATGACTATTACAGTCTCGCTTCTCCTGGTGCTCCGTCGAGCGGGAGAAGAGGCATCGTCTTGAAGTTCTCGCGTGGCGCGGAGAGAGATCTTGACGTGCGGAATTACCGGCGACCGGAGCCGGCGCGCGGATGCTCTCTCACTCGAGCCGCGCGCGTCAATGTAATGGAGACGAGGAGCTCGGAGTATCCAGGAGCTTTGCCGATCCCGCAGTCGAAGGCGTGTTCGCTCCCGTGCTATCGGCGACTCGCACGAGTGCGGGATAATAGTTTGTCGGGTCTTTGCACGAGAGATCGAAGAGCCGTGGCACTTTCGAAACGAACGTTTCCATTCGAGGACGGAGCAAGAGCGAACAGACGAAAAGATACACCCGCGCTTACGCTCCATCGTACGTCTCTCGGGGATGTTTCTTTCCTCGGATGTACGCGCACCTCAGCCGCGTTCGCACTAGCGAAATTATACACGAGCGAACGGAGCCGCGCACATCGGGAGATTCTCCCGCGAATTCCCATCAGCATCGTGTGCTCCCGAGGTGCGCTGGCGCGGATAATAATATACGGGCGAAGGATGCATTTCCGAAAGCTCGGAATCCAACGCCTCCACGCCGAGGACTAGAAAAATATACCCGAGGAGTCTCGCTAGGGAAGATCCTTTATTTTTCCACACACTTTCCTCAGGATAAACTTACGAATTTATAGCCTCATGCATTATGGATGCAACTGTGTTTGTCTTTCGCATCGGCCAGAGGACTTTCCCAAAGCGATCCTAATCTACCGGACGATCGATGAATTCCCTCGTTAATTACCGAGGGATTCTCACGTTTTCTGGCAGCGTCCGTGACCCGTCGATGATCGAAGCGGGGACAAATGCCCCGAGGCAAAATCGTCGTCGTCTCGCCTCTTCGCGATCCGAATTTTAAGGAACTTTGGCTCCCCTCCCGTTGCTTCAGCTTCCTCGGTTGTTTCTCCCAGCGAGAAGCTCTCTCCCCGTCGCGATCTCTCGAAATTACGAGCTCCTTTATTCTCCCAACCGATTCTCGGACCTTTGTCCTTTCTCGCACTCGTTGCGCCCTCCCCCGGTGTCTCACCGCGGAAGAACGACGCCGGAGGCACGCGGAGACACGGCAGAAGCGACTACGACGAGGAGCGCAATCTCCGGGTGCGATCTCACAAGTCGCGGGGACTGCCTCGCGCGACCGTAGATTTGGGCTGTCTTAGGTAGATTCCTCGGAACCGTATCTACCGTAGCTGTCTCGTACCTACCTTCGCGAAACGCTCCCGAGACCTTAGACACGCTCCTCCACCGAGTGTGGTTTATACAAACCCGCCGGATAGGCTTTATTTATTTTTATTTTTATTTTTTTTGTTCTCCCGGGAATACCGAGAAGAGGTCTATCGACGTCCCAGCGAAATTACGATCCAACGTCAGCCGATCCCGCGCGAGATCGCTGCGGACGTTTTCCCTCCAGCTCCCGGTTCTTATCCCTGGGAACGCGGAGGCGACGAGATCGCCGGCGAGACGCAATCGTCCCGGCGATCTGCTAGTCCTGCGAGAAAGCTACCGGAAGATTTCTACATACTTCGTACCGCGAGCCGACTCGGCTCGCGGATACCTGAACGGAGTCAACCAGACAGCGCGCCCCCCCCCCACTGGGCTGATATCTTTCCCCTCGTCCTCGCGAGTCTATGCGCCTTCCGAGCGTCGCTATTCCGTGATTCGTCATTTCCCTTCTCCCGCACATTTCATCGCTCAGCGGTCTTATTCCTACCCGACACTTAGCATAATTCGAGCACGAAGCGTGCGCGCCCTATCCGCTGCGTTTCGCGCGGATATCCACCGAGGATAATTTCGCGCTCCCCGGAGTTGAACACCCTGCCGGGTCGTGCGCACACAACGTTTTCCAACGAATGCCTCACGGTTGCATCGGGTACGCACAACCGGCCAAGTGGGAGATCGCGACTCTCGACTATCGCGGGCTCTCCCACACGAGCGGGCAAGTGCATCGGTGCACATACGCACCCGGGGTGAGCCCCGGACAGTGCGAGCGGCGGAGAGGAGCTCCTCCGGATCATTCCGTCACGTCACGCGAAGCTAGAACGACCCATCGCATCACGCCCGCCACGTAGCCGAGGTGCTTGGCTCGTCACGCCGGGAAATAAGCGATGCACCGTGATGGAGAGAGGCTCGCCACTGATGAGAAGTGAAACGCGCGAGGGAGTTGCAGAGGAGTTGAAAGAGGAGAGAGAAAAAAAAAAAAAAAGTAGAAAACCCAACGAAGAATATACGCGATCGCGATAGCGAAAGAATTCCTCGGTTCGCGCTTCTGAATCGCGTTTGGCCTTGGGATCTTGCAAACCATACTCTGGATCGCTGCCAATATGGAGTAGATTGGATATCGCTTCGGGGAAGGACGTGACAGGCCGGACGCGACCGATGATGCGACGCGCCGATCACTACTTGTTTCTTTGACGATTCAACGACTCTTTGGCGTTTAGGGTTTTTGGGGTCGGAGAGGAATAGCAAAGTCTCCGTATGGGGGTCTACTTTGGGATGCAAAAAGTTGGCCTTGGAATCTCGGAAAGTTCCTCTGGACCTCTGCCAATGTAGTACAGTGGTGCTCGACAGATGTTACATGCGCGCGAGGGCGGACAGCCGCAACGGCTCTTGCGGCTGAGGAACGATACGAGGAGATGCGAGAAAGTGGAGAGAAGCTGGACGAGGGAGAGAGATCGCCGGTGATTCCACATGCTCGGTAATGAGATCGTTTCTGCTCCAAGTTCGGGTCGGGCTCCTTCGGATCCGGACATTCGATCGTCAGATTGTTGGTACATATATATAAATATGTATATATATATATATATATATATATATACATATATATACTGAGAGAAGGATCTAGTAAAAATTACCAATCATCTGAGAAAAATTACCATAGCGCATAGTAGTAGAGCGTCAGCATGCCACCTATGGTAGAAAGTCTGAGATATCCAAGAATTTTTACCATAATATCTAAGAAAAATTCTTATAAATCCGGCACTTCCTATCATAGGTGGCGCCCTAGCGCTCTGCTACTATGTTAATTTGCCATGGTAATTTTTCGTAGACGATTGGTAAGTCTTACAAGATCCTTCTCTCAGTGTACATATACACATTTACCGTGTCATACACTGTGCAAATAGACTGACGAAGAGCAGAATTCAAGAGCGCGCAAATTAATACTCGTTACGGCATTGAGCGAAGACCATCCGGCGGGCGTAGGAATGGAGTTCTCGTCTCCACCTGCCTCGGATAGTAACGACGAAACAAAAAAAAAAAACAAAAAAATTAATTGAAAAAAAGATTTCGCCGCAGAGAATTAATTATTCTCCGTACATTAATCGAAGACTCGTTGACTGGATGCGATGATCGATTATCGCGGCGCGAGGATTCATACTCCGAATGGTGCGTCTTTCCCATTCGAGCCGTGAGAGATTTCGAAGTCCCTTCGTGCATCCGCCAATGTCGGTCCAGCGAGCCCCGGCCCCCTTGTTCACCGCATTAACAGGCATGACTTGAAAAATGTGGTTCCTAACACCGAGCGTCCGTTCGTACACGAGACGAGAGACGAGAGTCTCCTTTCTTTCGTTCCTTTCTTTTTTTTTTTTTTTTTTTTCGTTTTTTTTTCTTCTTCTTCATTTTCTGTCCCACTTTTGCCCGGGCGTTGGCTCGCTAGGTCGATCCTCGTCCCGCCCTGGTGGAACGACCGGCCGGGTTCGTATTTATTAACGCGTCTCGTTGCCTCGTTTCGTTGATAGTTTAGGCCCGGCGTGCGTGAAGAGCGAGCGAGAGGCCGTCTCTCTACCAGGCCAAGTTCCTCGCACGCTTTTGCTCCTTCTGCGAGACGCCGGTCCGCTCTCTCGGGGATCCCTCGGGTTCGGTGCCAAATAACATTCTACGAATTAGCGATTCGCTCCTCCCAGCCTCTCTCGCTCTCTCTCTCTCCCTCTCCGCAAGCGAGACGGCCATGTGTGATCGAAGAAATTTATGATTCGCCGAGCAATTAGTAATCATGATCCGGTCGAATATTCCCGGCTAAATTAATGCCGATGTATACGATTTTCCGGTGGATCCCAGTCGACTTTCTCCCCACCTCGAATTAATAAAATTGTTATTTGTCGTTTGGAATTCGTGTCGCTTTACGCTTCTGATCTCACCTGACCGTGCGAAATGTTATCAAGATTTTCTTTTACATTTTTTTTTTTTTTTTTTGTTACGTTACGAAAACGTTTCTCGACGCTTAACGCCGATAGTGCGATTTTATCTGGCAATTCGATCGATAAGTTGCTTATGGGTTTTCAGAAATGTATGGCTTCGGATAAGAATTCTAATGCCCGTAATTATTTCGAGCATTCAACTTCATGCATTCATTAACGTTCGGACTGTCGGTGGATTCTGTTGACGCCTTAAATCCGGGGACTTAAGCCCCGAGGCCCGCGAAATCAGCTAGATCGAATCGATCGGTCAAAACGACTGTCACTTATTCTTCGAAGGCTTCCATCATAGGTAACATTTTTTTCTTTTTTTTTTTTTTTCTCTCCAATTTAATCAACCATATCGACGACTCGTTAGCGACGCCGTGGAATTTTATGTAATACAAGAGAATAGGTCGACACAACTAGGAGAGCCCTCTGGCTATGCCGGATTTAGAAAAAAAAAAAAAAAAAGACGACCCGAGCGAATAGAATGGTGAACAACGTTCCTATCTCACTTGCAGACGACGATTTTTCTCCTTAGCGGCCTCTCGATATTTGCGTCAAGATTATCAATTCAAGCAGATCACTCTAACTTGAACTTTATAATTGTATCGCCTTTCTTTACCGCTTGGTCTTTAGGGCATTCTATCCTAGGACAAATAAATGACCTATTCTGTTATATTCCATTGCTGATCAGATGAGAAAAAATAAAAGGTCAAAATCAACGATTTTTTTTTTTCCTTCCACGAAAATTGCTAGTAGGCAAATAAGCGATCAAGTGGTACGATAAATATTCAATTATTTAGCCGCTGCGGCGAACATTGCTTTATCCACGGTAAATTTGTCCACGAAATTAGTAGAGCATTTATGAGCACAAATGTAATTTTTTGTTGACAACAGTATCGTAAATATTTTCGTGCGACTAAAAACTGGATAGTAAAAGAAACTGACGATTTTTTTTAATGGAGCGAAGGGAAATTATTTTTCAATTGCAACTCGACACATCTAGGAGAGCCTCTGGCTATGCCGGATTTAGAAAAAAAGGAGACCCGAGCGAATAGAATGGTGAACAACGTTCACCATTCTATCCTATCTCACTTGCCGACGACGATTTTTCCCCTTACCGGACTCTCGTTATTTACGTCAAGATTATCAATTCAAGTAGATTACTGATCAGACGAGAAATAATAAAAGGTCGAAAGCAACGATTTGTTTCTTTCCAAAAAAATTGCGAGTAGGTAAACAACCGATCAAGTCGCACGGTAAATAATCAATTATTATTTTATTATTTATTTTATTATCAATTATTTAACCGCTGCTGCGAACATTGTTTTACCCACGGTAATTTATCCACGAAATTAGCAGCACATTTAATTTTTTTTTTTCGTCAACAGTATCGTAACTATTTTCAGGCGACGAAATACTGTACAGTAAAAAAAAAAAATGACGAATGTTTTAATGGAGCGAAGGGAAATTATTTTTCAATTGCATCCCTGACCTACCCCGCCCTATGGCCTTAACCTCGGTACCCTGTATCTCGCTCACTCAATTATTTAGTCGGTGTGTCGGTAAAGTGGCTTGGTCGTAGCGTACCTATACATATGTACACACCGCGCCTACCTTAATGTGCCTCCCGGCAAAGTCACAGACCGGAACTTCCATACGTGCGCAGGTGACGTTGCACTGTCGTTGTTTCCCCTCGGCGTGTACGTGCAAGCCGACCCGGCAATACACCCGAGTACAGTGTACCCTCGTGTCTATACCTGATCCTTTCCTACCCGTCCGGGTTCACCCAATTTGCATGAGGAAAACGTCTCCCGTAGCGGCCAGCTACCGTCGTGCAGTTCTCTCCGCAAGGCCTCCCTCCCTCGGAGCCCGAACTTATCTATAATGGATGCATGTCGTCGTTGTCTCCCGTTGTCGGCAACCGAATACAGAGGAGTCCTCGGGGCTCTCGGCGAGAATGTGCCGCCGAGGGTGCGCGCACCCCGGGATCGACTCTCTCGTTCCAGCTGACTCGGAGGGTTGAAGAGGGGAAAAAAAAAAAAAAAAAAAAATAGAAACCTCGCGCCACTTCTTCGTCTTCTCCGAGGGCAACACGCCCGGTAATACCCGTTGATCGAGCGGCTTAAATAAAATATACAGTCGTTCGATCTGGAAACCTTTTCCTCGGTAAGGAAGCCAACGAGGAAACAAAACAAAAAAAAAAAAACAAAAAAAAAAGAGGCAACTCTCGTCGAATCCGTCCTGAAAAGTTCGAGAGCGGATGACTGAAAACCCTCGAATCTCGCTCCACCTTCACGGCATCCTAAACGGTTCCATTAGCAACTCGATGTCGCTTCTAACCGTAAAAAGAGGGGTGGAAGTCCCTAACGACATTCGGATAAGTTACAGTGGCGGTTCTTTTTTTCGCCGATTTTTCAACGATCGTATCGTACGGCAACGACTTTCGCCAAGGGATGAAATTTAGGGCCCTCCGTTTTTTTTTTTTTTTTTTTTTTTTTTCTGTCGCGGAACTCTCGGCGCAGGTGTTCGCGGACGACCGCGAATACACGACTTTCCTGATGGCTCTCCAGTTCCCTTCGGCATCCCTCAATCGCGTGCCGTATTCTGGCGACGCGAAATCCGGGAAAAAAGCTATAGCGTATCCACCGATGCGGTGTGTAATCCCGAAGAACCGCTGTACATTAATGTTGCATCGGTCGCGAAGTGCACATGGGGGGGGAGTTTCGTCTCGACCGACGACTTTGTTCCGCGCCGTGAGATGGAGTAAGCGCGTATTATCCCCACGCATCGGAGGATTGTGTGGGATTTGTGTGTCGTGCACAAGTACGGGACACTCCCCAGCCGGTCTGCGGCCGTTCGGACCCTTCGAACTTCCGTGATCGCGACTTATCCGGCCCTCGTGTTTTCACGCGAGTCAATTCATTCCCGGCACAACGAAACACCGTCGCGATCAAAACACTCTGCCCTCACCGACGCGACGCGATTTCGAGCCCGGGAACGATTTGTTTCGCAACTTGTGAGTGGTCGGAGAATTAAAAAAAAAAAAAAAAAAAAAAAAAAAAATGCTCAGACAAATTGGGGTAAAGCGAGGATTTTTTAAAACTCTTTAGTTTCGACCGCGACAGAGAAATTCTTATTTGATCATCGATTCACTTATGCCGGTGGATCGAAACGCCACACCCCTCGACCAAAAAGTATGGAGTTTACTTTTTTTTTTTTTTTCAATAAAACGATACATCGAAAAAAAAAATAAAAAATAAAAATAAAAAAGAACGGAATAATAAATTCACCGAGACTCTGGAGCGTCGTCGTGACGCAATGGCCCTTCGTTGCTCGTCTCTCATAAAACTGTATACATATGTATAACGGTGTCGATTCCCGTGTATACATATATATTTCATCCCGTCTAATCCATAAATACATATATATTGTAAATTTATGGCCGGAACAACGTTTTGTAGGAAAGGTTGTTGGCGCTGGTAGGTGGAGGGTGCGAATGCGTCGACGGCCGGACGATGCAACTATGACCGTGCGCGCCCGGTCTCTCGGCTCTCTCTCTCTCGAGGAGGACAGAAAATTACATATTGGCCACGGCTCTGTTGTGCAGAGGTGGATCTCTATCTCTCTATAACACCCCCCCCCCCCCCCCCCCCCCACGGCGTTAACCTCCCTGCGTTTTTCACCTCGCCTATACATATGTATATATATATATATATATGTACCGTACTATCCACTGTATTTTCCTTTGGTTGCGTTAAACTTATACAGCAGCTTGACTGGCCTCTCGTATAACGTCCCTCTACTTTCCTCTCTCGTGTACACGCGCGGTGAGAGATCGCGGAGAGACGGTCCTGTGCCCACCAAACGGAATACTCGATCGCGATTAAACATACATAGGCATACACCTCCCTGCTCACTTTAATTCCACGTCGCCCTTCGGCGGCACCCTCCGTTGCGGCAGCTAGCTATAACCTCCGCCTCGCTTCTTTCTCTCCGGCATTCATTCTTTTTCTTTTTTTTCATTTTTTTTTTTTCCCTTATTTCCCTTGCATTCCAAGTGGCTATTTAATTCGAGTGGAGTGTCTCTGTGTATCGGCCGTGATACGCACGGTCGGCCGTGAAATTGTCGCGAGCCACCGCGAATTTTAATATTTTTTTATATAATTGGCGAAATTAATTAATTGAATTTAAAAAATTATCAAGTTTTAACGCATAGAGCTGTGGATTAAATTTTGTATGGGATATTGAGGTAAAATTAACTGACCAGGGTATTAAGGCCTGAGAAGCTTGATTTGTGGTGCCGAGCTTTAAAGGGTGTTAAGCTTGGGGCATAAAAAAACAGGTAGATTTTCAATATTTGTTTCTCATGAGAGTATTGAGATTAGGAGAATGCGACTTTAACCACAGTCAATACATAGTCTTGTTAAGTTTGAGTTCTTCTGTTTATTGAAAAATATGCGATTCGTTCGACTTCGCGGACAATTCTGTTATTCTATTTCCATCTTTTCAGCTTGTCTGAATTTCGAATTTTTTGAAATCGAATTTTTGTAAATGTCAAGCTCATGCAGACTCTTAAGTTTTTATGACCGATTTGCGTGCAAATTTCATTATGGAGAATTATTTTGATACGACGGTTCGATAAATCAATGAATTTACGGTGGGTATAGTGAATCAGCAGGGACGAGATGGGCCGGAAATTCTCGAGGATGCACAACAAGAGGTTCGAAAAGCCGAGCTTTCGGTGCAGTAGTCAGAGAAGAGGATGAGACAGACCAGAGTACAAACGGAATTTTCTATCAACGAACCGTTATTCGCGGCTCTACGAAGCTCATTGCATGCAACCGGTGAGATTTCCAGTCTCCGGCCATCGTTTGTTCGCGATGATCGACGACACTCGTGTCCTGACAACGTCAAAACAATTAAGAAAGCCGCAACGGCCGAAGATCGAGTAACACGCGAACGCACCTGCGTCCTGCCTCGCACGGCTTATTTAAAATAAATCGTTATCACTTCAGCGCGACTTTGAATTATTTAGTTAGGGCGATCGCCGCACCGCGCCGAACATCGGCCAAGGAGCTTCGGGAGAAGTTCTCGCTGAGAGGGTTAACTAGGTAATTGTAACGTTTCGCGATGATTTAGCGATACGCGGGATTTCTCGGTCTCTCGGGCGCTTCGCTATCGTCCGTCGAGCTCCTTTTATCTCGCGGCACTCGGTCCTGCGCTCTCGCTCGCGGGTTTGCGGTCATTCGTATCGGTTACTCGATCGTAAATCACGGGACTCTCCTCGCGCGACCATTATTTAAAAGCGAGCGACCATTATTTCTGCCTGGGAAATTGCGGGAAGAGAAACACACACAAGAACTCTATATACATAACTGCGCTCACCGGCTGCGGGATACACGCGGTGAACGCACGTGAGAATCGTTTGCCGCTCGGACGCGAGGGTAAAGCGCAAACGACTTTTGTCGTAGAACAGTGTAAAGAGTTGGAAACAAAAAAAACAAAAAATAAAAATGAAAATAAAAATAAATTGTTTTGCGTTGCACAAGAGATAGATCTCCGGAGGAAGGGAAACGAAATAGCGCGCGGAGGTCTCGGGAGGAATGGAAATCGCGGCTAAGTAGGGAAGGAAAGGCGAAGGGGGCCAAGCGAAGTAGAAGCGAACAAGTCCGGCATGGAATATTAACGAGGAGAGGATCCAGGCCCTTGCCTCTGGTTACTTACTTCGCCACGTACATAGCATCTTCGTCGGTATCACGTAAACGTTCTTACTAATCGGTGGAGCAACCGGGCGGCGAACCTTCCGGTGCATGTGCAGTTTATATTACCCCGACGACGATCAACGGAGAAGATAATCGACTCGCCCTCCCCGCCTTCGCCCACTACCTCCGTACACCCGGTAATTATGATTTTCGTGCCTCATATCGTTATGTCATTAAAGTTATCGTATGGGGGATGCGGAAGATTCATCGCGCGAGAGTGAAAATTTTACTCCTCTGTTTTTTCTGCTTTTGCTTTTAACATCAAAGGATTTCCCGTCGTGGCGGCTTTCATTGAGAAACTTTCAATAATCTCGCAATTTATATTAATTTTTTTTTTTTTTTTTTTTTTTTTTTTGTAGTCGAAGCGTTAAAATAAAGTTCATGATTACAATATGTCGTTTGGCTCGCACTCGCTAAATAAGGCTTGTACCTGCAACACAAATTTCTCGTCCACAATTTTCTCAGTATTTGTTTTTTTTTTCGTTATTACAATCTTTCCAATTAATTATATAATTCCTTTTTCTTGTTAATGCTCAAACTCTTCATTAAGGCAACCCGTATGTCGTTTGATCCGCACACGCTAAACAAGGGTACCTTCAATAAACATTTCGCCTCCGCAATCGACCACAATTTTCTCACTATCTCTTTTTGTATTGTTCGCAATCGTTCGAATTAATTATGCAATTCCTTTTTTATTATAGATGTTCAAACACTTCATTGAGGCAACTCTTGTTATTAAGGCTTGCACCTTTAGCAAACATTTCTCGTCCGCAATTGACCACACAATTTTCTCATCACTTCTTTTTTTTTTTTTTTTTTTTGCAATCTTTCGAGTTAATTGTATAGTCTAAATATCTCATAAATATTAAAACTGAAGGTAAAAATAACGGTTGGTTGATAACAAATATTGTGACATGGTAAAAAAAAAAAAAAAAATGTCGAAGATTTTTTGTTTGGTATGAATCGCTCGATGTGCAAAAAATGTTGACCGTGCGTGCTTTTCCCACCGGCCGATAAATCGCAGAGGCAAAAATTTTGCGAGTGCCGAAGGTGACGCGAATTGCAGAATTAGCTCCGGAAAATATCTGCGGGAACGGTAGGTGGGGATGGGTCTACCTCGTTGACCACACGAATATAATTGAGCCGTCGAGATTCGCGTATCGCGAGCCGCCGGGCGCGGCGGCTTGTGTCAGTCAATATGAACTGTATATTTCGGTATACCATATGCGTATGTTTGTGCAGTATGTATCGTTATGTCGGCGGATATCGGTGATACCTCGCGGCCGTGGATCAACGCGCGTGACGGATGAAATCATGATTTCATCGTCAGCCACACGAACGTTCGGCGAACGGGGCGAAGGGGGGCGGACCGAGGGGGGGGGGGGGGGGGTAAAACGCGGTACTCGTGCGAGCGGTTTCGAAATGACTTCCTCTCTTTCCTTTCGATAAACGTACTACTCCCTCCCTCGCAGTCGCGCGGGGTCGAACGTATCAAACGAAACCTTTGTGACGCGAGATACGCTCTCACCCGCGCGCGTATTGAATTATTATTTCATCCGATTTTCCAACACCCACCTCATGCACGCCTATACACATAGTAGAGATACGCGTTCGGCCACGCAACAACTATCATCTGTGGCAGATTCATATATGTAGAGAGAGAGAGGGAGAGAGAGAGATTACAGTGTTATTATTTTGTCGAGCGCAAAGTCTTTAATTAACGGGAACAAACGATTATTATTATTATTAGCTAACGGGCCATTTTTCGATAATCCATCAAGTTTGGACTTTAGTAATTTCATTACTGCTCGTAAAGAGTCTCAGTAAACGCACGATCAAAGAACCGTGCGACTGTGAAGAAAAATGCTACAGGGCATTGATCATTCGGTATTTGGCGAATGAATCGGCGAGAGTGAAATCCGAAGTGCCACGACGAAAGCCGATGCAGTTTTCGCTTCGAAGTCCCAGAGTCTCGAGATCTTCGAGCGGAAGTCGAGAATGGTTGTTGTAACGAGAATGGGATGAAGACGAAGAAGAGGACGCGAGTAACTCGACGATCACGTTGAGTTAACGATCGTTCCGCGAAGGAGGAATACTTCGAAATTGCTTCTGCTGCTGGCGTCGCAATAGTTTCAGTGGTCTCTTCTCCCGGTATCATCGAAGGGCCCTAGCCAGAGATATCGTCGTTTCGCAAAACGCGCGCCATCGACTTCGTCGACCGAGTATATCGTCGTTTGCCGGGCCGGAGGGGGTAAAAATCTTGGGTAGTTGTCGCGGGCGCACGAAGTGGCCGACGAAGAGAGGAACTGGATAGAATCTTCGCCAGCGGTATAATCGCCGGTGCTTCGTCTTCGACCGGTGGCTCGGTGGCTACCGCGATTCTGATCTACCGCGCAGAGCCGTTTAGGTCGTTAACATCACTCACCGGTCGAGCGATGCTCAACGCCACTCGCGCACGGGTGTGTGCGCGCGCGCGCGCATTCATGAGAATTGTGCAGCGCCAAAGCACAGTAGCCGGACTGTGCTCCACAGAGTAGCAAGTAGCCACACAACGATGGGCGGCATGCGAGAACAAAAAACGATGTAGTAGTTAGCCGCAAGCCTCTACATCAGCGGATTCAGCAGCGATCTTCTCGCATCGCGCATGCGTACGTACAACGCGTGTTTTCATCGTACTATTAAGCTTCGTAATTGTAACGATACAAGTGGATGGTACATCGGGAACGTCGGTGAGGGTACGAGCTTCCTGCTGGGAATCACGTGACCATGGGAAATTGCCATAATTTGTTATTATTCAACGTCATTTTGTACTAATTTTTTTTTTTTCAATCTCTCAACGATTCTCCGAGAATCGTGTGAGGTAAAATTGTGCGATTACGATCGAGGGCGATTGGCGCGTGAATCGGCGATGCATTCGTTCCTTTTATCATATTATAAAATTCATGTTTTCAGTGTGTGTGTGTGTGTGTGTGTGTGTGTGTGTGTGTGTGTGTGTGTGTGTGTGTGTGTGTGTGTGTGTGAGTTAAATTTTTAGTGAAATCGAGAGATTTCGATAACCATAGAGTGGAGAGCCTGCGTTATAGGGTTTCCCCTTTGATAAGCCGAACTGCCGGTTCGAAGGGAGAAAAGTTGAGTAGACACCGGCGAGAGAGAGAGCTCGCGAGGTGTGCGTAATGCTATGGCTATCATTGAGGAATGAATGAGAGACACGGACACATTGGGTGCGCGGGGTGGGGGGGTGAGGGACATACATCGCGTTCAGAGAGAAAGGGTAGCCTCATTATTTTCTAATGCACTTGTTAATTGACCAATCATGGAAGCACTCCCACGCGGCGACCACAACCTGTGCGCTCTCTACTCCTCCTCATCCACCAGTGTTAACCAGCGCCGGAACAATTTAATGATCGGCCTCGCGAATTATTATTCGCCCCCCGACGTTTTTATGTTCCATGGTCCGCCGCAGCTCTGGCAAAGTTACGAGAGTAAGAGAAATGAAGATAGATTGATATATACATACATATATATATATATATATATGTAGAGAGAGAGAATGAAAAGGGAGCTTCACGATTACGTCGGTCGGGGCGCATAGTGCATGCTGCACTACTCACAGCCCATGTAACGCGAGGCGTACCGACGCAACACCCTTCTTCCTTCGGTTCCCTCGATCCTCATCCTATTCTCTCTCGTCCTCTTCAGTAAGCTCGGGAGCGCGTTCATTTCTTCTTTTCTTTTTTTTTTTTTTTTTTCCTTCTTTTTTTACCCTCGCGCGCTTCCTTGCCTTTCGAGCTCACGAACCCGTCCGACGGTGTGCGCGCTACGTGCACGCTGCTCCTGCTGACGGTCTACATGCACTCTCGACACGGTCACGGGGGCTCGAGAGGGTTGGGCGAACGTTGTCTCCTTCCTTCTCCGCTCCCTTCGGCCACCGACTCGATTCTCCATTCTCTTTCTTTGTTTCATCCTCCTTTTTTTTTTTTTTTTCATTCCGCTTGTTTCTTCGTTCCTCTTCGTCTATCTCTTCGGTACCATTATACAGGTGCATGTACGCGTCCCTGGGCATCTCGCGGGGCTTTCCAGCAACTCGGCGACCATCCCTACCTCTTCTCCCCCCCCCCCCCTCGCTATCCGGGCTCTCGAGCACCTATTTCATTTCAACGACCTTATTCCCTGTGCTCATCCATGGGTTTCGCTTCGCGCACCTCCTCCGACTATCGTGTATATTTATATACTGCATCGCCTACCTTAAAGCCAGGACGAAGGAAGCTCGTTCCGATTTAACGGGCGAACGAAACGAGCCTCTTACCTGCGCATCATTTCCTCCCAATACCCCCACCGATCGCTCCCGCCGCTGGTACAACCCGGTGGCTTCTGGGAGCGCCGTCGACTTCCGGTCCGAGAAGCGCGGATAAATCGTCCCGTCTTTTCTGTCCGGAATCCCATTAACCCCTTTCAAACCGCATCTCCAACAAAACCCTCCTCACTTCGCTCTTCTGCTCGACAAGAGAGCCTTGGATTTTCGCTGATGTCTGTCGCGCCCGCAGTCGTCGTTACTTTTGCCTGGGGATTCGAACGACGACGGGAACATCGTCGTCGAGCGGCGAGCGACGGAATTTCTTCAGTCGGTTTTTTTGAATACAATGAAGTTAAGATTGAAAAGATAAGATATAATGAAATTAAGATAGAAAAGATAGGATTTAATGAAATTAAGATAGAAAAGATAAGATATCATGAAATTAAGATAGAATTAATAATAGAAATTTCGTAAAATAGTGTTGGTTCGCTTTTAGTTCGATATTGGAAAATAGAAGTGAAGTGCGATCGCTACTCCGGATCGGTTGAAGAGTGTCGTTTAGGTGTGGTTCGGTGACCATTTTTTTTTTTTTTTTTTTTTTTTTTTTTTACCGCCTTACCGTAGATTGCCCGGTAGATCTCTGCTTTATCATTGCGTTGAAGAGCATTCGCAAGAAGGTGGTCAGAGTAGTTGTATCCAGCGAATGACTATCGGCTGTACGTTGTCTGGCTTAGCTAGCCTCTTCGAGAGACGGACGACGGATAGAATAAATGGCTCCCGCGAGACACCCCCCCCCCCTCCACCCCCTCCCCCTCCACCCCTGCCGGATGACGCGAGGTGCATATTTAACGATCACGTTCGCGATCTGACCGAAGCGCTAGGAGGTACGTGAACGGAGAAATAGCTGTCTACGTGGCACGTAGAACTTGAACCAATAATGCATTGAAAAGTGTACGGCGGGACATTGCGGTTGGCGCGGCGGATGCAAAAAAGAAGGCATCAGGCAGCGTCGATCGCATCACAAGAGAATTATACGCTGGTCGAAGTTCGCAGCAACTTAAGAAAAGGAGATGCAATTTTTCTATTTGGTGTGGATTATTATTATTATTATTTTTTTTTTCATTTTTTTTTCTTCATTTCATTATTTTAATCTAAGAATGAAAACGATACAAGGCAGCATTATACCATTAGGCACTGTACGCGGTTGGAGAATGAGAAAATAAAAGAGCAGATAGCCCACTTGCCTCCGATAGCGGTAAAGGTACTCGAACCGCTTCTCTTTCGGCCTCGCGTGATCCTTAAGTGGTTTACCGCTCCCTTCAACGTCTTGTTTTTATCGAATGACGACTCGCGGCAACACGATTTCGCTTGAGCGAATAACCAATCGATTTACTCGAACACATTAAGGAGGGTAAAAGTACGTATATATACACCACTAATGTATATATATATATATATATATATATATATATATATATATCTGTAGGATATTCTTAGACCGCAATACAAACGATCTCTTAATTTCCGTTTCCTGTTGCTCGCAAGAAACTCAATCAAGCGACTCGCTAGATCATTCGATAGCTTATATATATATATATGTTTCTTCTCGCGATTGCTGTGATTGAATTTCCAAAGGAAAAATAAACAACAGCAAAAGAAATGGCTGCACGAACACTCAGTCGGGAAGTCGGTAAGGTAAGAATATTCAAAGTTGTAAAGAACGAAGCAGAGAAAAGGGACAAAAAAAAAAGAGGGGGGGGGGGGATGGTGAAATGAGTGAGACGACGGGTGATTCGCTCCGACAATAGAGAATCTCATCGAGTTCTGTTGGATCAGCAGACCCGTAAAATCCGTGTAACGCGGCATTCTCTCGAGCCGAAGCCCGCCGCACCCCGTGCGGAGCTGAGCTGGTTTTATTAATCTAGAACATGCCAAGGGATATGGCTTTTTCATAAATACGCAATATTCGCATTTCCGAACGCCCCTCCCTCGCCGCCACGGGTAAAAAATATTGTCCGAGGCTTTATTAGACCGTTTTCCCGACGCCGCCGCTGTTGCAACGCAATCGAATTTCCTACCGATAAAATTTGCGAAATTAACTCGCGCTAATGTACCAGCCGCAGCGCATTCACCACCCTCGGTAAATATCATTTAATTTCGTTTTAATGTCCGATGAAATACTCCTTTTTTTTCTTTTTTTTTTTTCTTCTCCCCCTCAAGCTCCGCCATCGGCGAACATCGTTCGTTTTTCGGTCCGACACGAAGCTCGAAAGTTTCGGATGCGTCGAGCTCGGTGCGGGTAAAACATTTGGATATTTTCGTCTCCAGCGGTTAAACTCCGCTGTGGTGCAACCCTCGCGCCCCCGTCCGGATCTGATTTCACGACGGCTTGAAAAAACAAGCGACGGAGTTAATTTCGTACCGGATTCCTGACGTACGGGGCCGGCGGTTCGCGGCGGTTGCTTGCACAGGGAGACGACGAGGCAACCGCCCGACGACAGAACGGAAATCGTCATTCCCCTTTCGGTACGATACGAACGTACGAGAGCCTTCGAGAATTGACTGTATGGCATCCCGTTGCCGCCCGACGCACCCGCGGCACTTCTTCGCTTCTTCGGCGCAACCCGACGGTTAACCCTATCCTTCCCGACGGGGATAATCGTGGTCGCGTGTTTCGGCTGCGTGTCTCGAACGAGGTGAAATTCCATACGACGCCGACACGATGACAGACGAGCCCCCCCCCCCTCACCTCCGCCTGCCGTGTACAGGCTGATTCATGTTACCTGTCAAGGCATTTCCTTGCAGCGGATTCGCCTCGGCAAAAAAAAAGTTAACAAAAAATGACCGAGACAGGGAGATTTTTTACTGTACGAAATTAATGCCACTTTCATCGGTATGCTAATGATAATCGGAAAAGCAACAATGGCTGCACTAGTGCGACTGCTAGTCGCATTACTGATGCTGTTTATCTTTATTGGTGTAAGAGCCGGAGTTAATGTACAAAAGCTTGCAGAGAAAAAAAAAGATGGTCCACAATTGTGGACGTTTATAGATGCGTCCATAATTCGCAATACTTCAACAACGATAAATCGTTCTAGTTTCAAAAAAAAATTTTTTTTAAAAACCCGTTTCAACGCCAAAGTATGTTCCTTCTTTCCTCGATACTAAAAAGAAAAAAAAAACACTCTTGGCGTCGTAAACGGAGCCATTGAGCGAAAAGTCCGAAAGCATTGCATAATAGAGGAGCCAACACACACGAATGGGAAAAGGTATAGCGGAGCGAGGCGATGTATGGAGGGCAATAATAGAGGCACCTTACACGCCTATCCATCCGTCCATCTTTTCAGCGTGAAAGAAGCGACGAAAAAAAAAAAAAAAAAAAAAGAAAAAGAAAAGAAGAGCCGTGCTAAAGAGACTGTCTGGGCTCAGGAAGGAGAGCAAAAGAGACACCCAGATAGGATGCGCTCCCGCGAGGTTCGTCCGTGGGAGATACACATTGTGGGCAAATATTTGGACATCCGTGACCGCGAAAGTGGGATCACGAGAGAAGACTGGGCGAGTGACTTCCGAACTGGGCGAGAGTGGGACGGCGAGAGAGGAAGAGGAGGAAAAAAAAAAAAAAATGTGAGAATGCTGTGCGAGAGCTTCAGGCTAGCTGGGTCAGTTTCCATCTTCTTTGCGTTTCCATCTTGGGCAGTGCGGAGCGGAGGGCCGGTTTCGAAGCCGAGGGACATTGTCCGTGCGCTTGCCGGAGCGCGATAACGGAGTTACCTTCGGTCAGCACGACCCATTGTGTGCACACTTCACGAACTCCGCCAATTTATAAAGCCGCGGGCAGAATCCACCGCGGACAACTCCACCGGGAATCCCAACGGAGCGAGGGGGAGTTTAGTGCGCTGGTCACGAGGAAGACGCGCGCCGCGGTCCGTACGAGACATTTTTGCCTGGATTTTCGTTCGACTGTCCATTGTACGAAGGATTTGCTACCGTGATCATCGGCAACGGAACGCGTTACGGTGTGGACCGCGCGACCGTTCACAGAGCTCTCTCTCCGAACGTCATTGTTAATGCCGTACGGAATCTTTCCCGATTCCTCGAAGCAGCGAATTCACTCGCGGGTCGGGACGAAAACTCGTCGAGGACCACCGTCGTCCAAGGCGCGCATGCGGAGCTAATCGTGCGTGCACGATGCGCCCACTCGCGGACCACTACCTGCTTCCTTTTTTTTTTTTTCTCTTCCCTACAAACATCTCCAAATTCGTCGGCCCGAATTCCCATTCACGCTTCAATTCCCATTCACCAAGAAGCGAGGCGTGCAGGTGGAATTTATTTTTAACACACAACGGCGAAACGAAAATATTGACATTCGGTTCGTGGGTAACGAAAACCTGTAGTTCATTTTTCAAGGGCCCCGAACATTTTGCACTAGACGCGAATCATTAGTATTGTTCAACTGTTCAGCTAACACTAAGGATTTGGTTGTCTCTCTTGAAAAAAAAATTCATTATAATTTTCTTTTGCCGACTGCGTCAGTGTCAGGCGATGATCGAGGTTTTTCAGCCCCTTAAGCTCGCTTATTAAACGTATCCGTCGGGCACTAATAAGGATGGATATCATCAGACGAATCTGTTGAGTCTTGGGAAGGGTTTAATACTGTGCGAAACAAAAACATTGACATTCGGTTCGTGGGTAACGAAAACCTGTAGTTCATTTTTCAAGGGTCCCGAACATTTTGCACTAGACGCGAATCATTAGTATTGTTCAACTGTTCAGCTATCACTAAGGATTTGGTTGTCTCTCTTAAAAAAAAAAAAAAAAAAAAATTCATTATAATTTTCCTTTGCCGACTGCGTCAGTGTCAGGCGATGAACGAGGTTTTTCACCCCCTTAAGCTCGCTTATTAAACGTATCCGTCGGGTAGTAATAATGAAGGATATCATCAGACGAATCTTGTGAGTCTTGGGAAGGGTTTAATACTGTGCGAAACAATGAAGAACGTCGACGAAGAAGATCCTTGAGGACGAGTGAAAGATAGATGGTGTAAGAGGTATTAAGGTCGCGAATAGAGAAACCTGAACGTCGATGGCTAATCGGCGCTCCTTCCCTTTCAATCTCAAGACTGAGCGGCGCGTTTCGCGAGCTCCCCGAACATTGTCCTCTTCTTGCCTCGTGTCTCGGGCTCGGCGTTGGTGGTGGTGCTCACGGAGTCGTTCGGCGGAGTGAAAAATCCGACAATATTCATCGATCGTCGGCCAATAGCGGTCGCCCCGGTCTACGAGGGACTTTGGATTCAACTTTTACCTTTCTCCTCCATTCACGTCTTCCTCTCTCATCCGCTACTCGCGTCGGATGACATCGTTTATTCATCTCCCTCCTGTCGCCCAAAAAGCTCACGCAAGAGCAGCGAACGATGTGAGAAAAAGTCACGTCTACACTGGGAAAAATAAATTGTCGGATTAACCGACACGCGATGACGTACGTTCAAAGGTGTTATTTGGCTGGCACAACAAAAATGTTTGTTTGAGTCGACAAGTCGATTAAAGAAAAAAAAAAACCGTTTAACAGAACAATGCTTTGTTCGTAACAACGGAACAGTAGCTTTGAACGTACGTCGTTGTGACTTTTGGTCAATCCAACCATTTCTTTCTCTCAGTTTACGATAGACCGTGGATTTGAGTTGTCAAGCGTGAAACTTGACGGTTACTTTGAAAATCTTTGATGTACAAGTTGTGAATATGGCCCAGTCGATGTATCATTTATTTACGTGCTAATCGGCTTTCTTTTTTATCCTATCTCGCCGGTCCACAATCTCCCCGGTGCGAAGATTTCTGGCAGAGAAACATGGCAGTTTCACCGTGGGTCGATGGTTTGGAGCACATTCCCCCCCCCCCTTTTTTTTTTACACCGCAGCTAGTTTTCATTGCAACATGCTAACCCGTTTAGTTGAAACGGAGACGGCAAAGCTGGCCACCGAAGTTGGTCGGCAAGAAGTGGCCGCGCGCGCGTAACCACGGGAAATGCCGATAAAAGAAAGAGCGGGGCGAAGTTAAAGCGAAGATCGAGGGGATGAGCGAAGGCGCGGCGCGACGACGGGGAGAAAAGTAGAAAAGGCAAGGCTAGTGGAAACAGGAGAAGCACACGCGAGGCAGAGGAGAGGAGTTGAACCGGCATCAGGCAGCTAGCGAGATGCGAGTTCTCTCGTTCCCCTTCGCAGTTTCACCGTGACTGCGGAACGACGTGTGACTGCGTGTGTGACTCCTTGTTTGCTTTAACGTCTCGACGACTCCGTAGACTTATTCTTCGTCTTTTTCCTCGTGTTCTATTTCTCGTCGCTCATACCGCCCGTCGGAGCGTCGCAACCTTCGGTCTCCCTTCGTCGCCATCCCTTCTAGTGTTTGCGCGGGATACACAACTTGTGTTTTCGCGTGCGCGTATCAACGTTGCGGTGCGGCCTCGAGGCGTGGGACGGGAAACGCGAAACGGAGAACCGGCAGTCGGGAACAGAGGGCCTCCTTCGACGCTTCGACGTCGAAACTCGTGCAGCGCGAGCCATAGGAAGCGCAGTTTGTCGGATCGTTGCCTTAAAAAAAAAAAATAAAAAAAAAACTAGCTCAACGCTCTTCTCGGTATCTTTGTTTTTCTCATTCATCATCTTTCGCTTGGCTTGACTGAAAGGCATTTCCCCGCATATTTTTTGGTCCCCGCGTGTTATAGACGACGAGAGCCAGGATTGCTTTGCCGCGCGCCCCTCGCGTCGGGCCTCGATCCTACGAAGGGCGAGAGCCAGATATCCCAGAGGGGAAAAAAAAAAGTTGTAAAAAAAAAAAAAAAGTAAGATACCGATCCTCGAGAATTTATTTTTACGAACTATGCAGCAGGGCGTGAGGGATGGCCGGGCGTGTTCTTTGATGTTCGAACGAGATGCGTTCGTGGACGGGGGGCGGGGGGGGGGGCGCCATTGGGATCGGGGGATATTGCGCGCATAAATATTTAGAACTATACGGTAGGCACCCAGTGATAATGTAGGCACCTCTTCCTCGGTCGTTTTCGCGGGGCTCCCCGTCGACGAAGGAAACTCGCTCTACCGGAGCTTAAACGGTCACGGCTGCCGCATGGCGCGCAGGCTTCGGCTCTTTTCTCTCGGAGCCACTTTTCGATTGTAGCGGAGGGTGGGCGGACTGGAGAGCGCGAATCCATGCTGCAAAAAAAAAAAAAAAAAAGCTCCGCGAGATGCTCCGCGCTCGCTCGCTCGCTCGCTCGTCGAGGTTTATACGTCGACGTGTACTCTCGTGGCAATACTTTGCGCGTCAGCGAAATGTCACGAGGTCCTCCGGAACACGAGAGGCTCGCAGAGCTTCTTGTCGAGGGCCTGTGGCCTCAGTGGTATTGTACACGATGGGAACGAGAAGCTAAAGCCAGCTCCTCGTCGGCCAGCGACAATCGCATGTGCCACTCGAATCGAAGCATCGGGGAATTGCGCCACGAAAATAGCATCTTCCGTTACGATTCCCGTACCCGTGCGGCATTATTTCAACAGGGCTCGGACACGAGATACTGTATAAACGATAAAACAAAACAAAAATACCAATATACGTTTTCTTGGTTTTTTTTTTTTTTTTTTTTTTTTCTTTCATCTTTCAATTTTACATTTCATGCAGGTGTAAAAATTGTACAACTTCATTTAATTTTCAAACATTTTTTTTATTCAGAACAATCTCTAGTCTACATAAAATTATTATAATGATTTCTCGGATGTTTCCCTCGAATCGAAACATCGGCGAATTCGGCCCGAAAATAGCATCTTCCGTTCCGTTTCGCGTACCTGTGCGGCATTTTTCCACCAAGGTTTCGACACTAGACTCCGAATAAACGATGAAACGAAATAAAATACCAATATCCTTTGTTGTTCTTATCAATTAAAAATGTTTACATTTCATGCGGGTTTAAAAATTGTAAAACTTCATTTAATTTTCAAACATTTTTTTTATTCAGAACAATCTCTGGTCTACATAAAATTATTATATTGATTTCTCGCATGTTTCCCTCGAATCGAAACATTGGCGAATTCGGCCTGAAAATAGCATCTCCCGTTCCGTTTCTCATACGTGTGTGGCGTTTATTCGACCAACGTTTGGACACGAGTCACTAAACGATAAAACAAAAAGAAAAACAATAACCATCTTTCCTTCCATGTTAATTTTACATTTCATTGCCGCAGTAAAAAAATAGCAAAGTTTAATTTTATTTTAAAAAATATTTCATCCTGAACAGTGTCCAGTCGACAAAAATGATAATAATGATATCTCGACAGGAAATGAGTCTCCGCACAGAGAGCGTTAAGCGTCCGAACCTCATCGCGGGTTGGGGAGCCTGTTACGCGTGCACAATAGACCTAGTTCCTATGATTATACAGAAGAGGCTAAGGCTACAGGCGGATTAGTTTTGTCAAAATTGCTCCGAGGAGCGGTCTTTTTCGAATGGGCGGTTAACGAGCGTCATCACCGGTGCGCGCCCGGGGCTGTTGCACCTGTCGAAAAGTGGAGCAGCGGCAGCCTCGTTTCGGGAGGTGACAAAACGGTCTCCCTCTTTCCCTCTGCCGAGAGAGACTTCGCGGAAGGTAGGAATAAAAGGCCGGTGTTTATACTCTCCTCTCTCTATACCTGGAAAGAAATAGTAAAGAAGAGTGGACAATAAAAGCGGCTCGCGCACACACACACACACACACACACACACACACACACACACACACACACACGAAACGCAAGTAGTAGATGCGCGCATAGATGCGCAGATAGTTTGCTCCTCGCACACACCAGTTCGCCCGATGATGACGGAGCGATGACGGTGAAGGCGCGTAACGCGAAGCCGGGCCTCGGCGAAAGAGACGCGAAATACGCGAGCGGCGTGAGAGGGTGAGCGAAAAAAAAAAAAAAAAAACACAAAATCCAAAAAAAAGTAAGAAGCAGGCGACGAGAGCGAGACGGAGGGAGGAGTGTGGAGGAGCGACAGCTCAAAACGTGCGGCTCTGGGCGGCGGGTGACAGAGTGCGAGAGAGCGTGACGCGGGAGGGAAGGGCGCCGAGGACCGAGAGAGCGAGGCAGAACGGGCGACGGAGAGAACCGGGATACACGGGGAGGGTAATTACGAAATATAAAGGGTGGGCCGGCCCACGCCACCGAGGCAGGCGGGCAGGCAGACTGATGAATATTTCACCGCGCTGCATTAGCCAGCCGAGAGAACGCTTGTGTGTGTCTCTTTCACTTTTCATACACGCCAGCCGACGCTTGCGTGCGTCTCTCTTTGCCTCGGCTCTTCGTTTCATATTTTTCGTCTCTCACTCCCGCTCTCCTCCGGCCGCTTCTCTCTCTTTCTCTCTCTCTCTCTCTCTCTCTCTCTCTCTCTCTCTCTCTCTCTCTCTCTCTCTCTCTCTCTCTCTCTCTGTGGACCAACCTTTGCGTCAAAACTCCCCGCGGCCTCGCCTGGTCTCGTACCTTCGACGTTCCTTCCGCCCTCCGTTCTCGGAGAGCAAGCGCGAGAGGTAAATCCAACGGTGGCGACGAGGGGGTGGCTGAGGGGAGGGCGGAGAGGCGAAAGAGAACCGGAGTAGGACGAAGTGGATGAGGGTGATGCGGGATTTTCTGTGCCGCGTGCGTTTCACACTACACGCGCCCGGTTCCGAGCTCGTGCACACTATTCGGTTCTCGTGCCCTCGCCCGCTCCGCTCCGAGGGAGGGGAATGCGCTCCGGAGGCAAAACGCGAACAAAGGTAGCCTCGCCGAGGCACCGCGCTCCGAGCCTCCGCGGGAGACGGAGGGAGAAAAATAAAAAGGGTTGCTCGATGATTTCTTCGCGGTCGGGCGGATATCAACGACCTGCATTTTCTGACGCTTTATTTAATTCAATAAATTTTTTTTTTTTTTTTTTTTTTTTTTAAAGAAGCACGGAACGTTTATTCGGCACAAAGAAAAGGGAGTTAAAAACGATCGGCCATCGTGATTCGTGTGGAACGTCGCGGCGGTAAAGCGGCATTTTTATTGGGGAGAACGGGCGCGCGCCTCATTGACGCAACCGGAAACGGTTTGCGCCGTCAACGTTCCTCGTCAGATTTTATGTATCCTCCTTGCGTTCGCCGTGGAAATGATGAAAAAAAAAAAAAAAAAGACTATTTCGGAGTGCGAAAAATTCTGGCAGTCGACGAGAATCGCATGCGTGCAGGCTCGGGAGCCGCTGCGCGAGGCGGATCTCACTCGAGAACGCGAAGCCGGCATCATTTTTTATCAGCGACCTTTTTTTTTCTAATTTTTTTTTTCTTTTTTTTTTTAACAGTTCGCCCGGTAGCGAAGTGGCGGTGGCGAAACGTGTGTTTCACACTACGAGAATCCGCTAGCGTACACACAGACGCACACGCGCCCGGCGGCTTCGCGGTCCTCGCCAGCGCGGGCGCGCGAGTCACGTCGGGCGGTGTTAATTTAAAAGGTCACCAGCCCGCGAGCTTCTGTGCGTCGAAGCCACCATCCAGTTAGCTTTGGCTCTACGTGTATTTTCTCTCGTCCAGGTACACCGGTGCATATAAGCTCCCGGCCGATGTGGAATTCATATGAAACGGCAAGAGGCGAGGTTTAAAAAATTCAGCTTACACTCGTCGCACCGTCGAGAAGTAAGAGTTTCGCGCACGAACGTACTCAGTAAAAAAAAAAAAAAAAAAAAAAAGAAAAAAAAAAGGAAAACCTCTCTCACATCCGCACGGTTTTCCGTGCACAAAGCAGAACCGAGTCGCTGCACGAAAATAAATGTATCCCGGAGGTGAGCCTAGCGCGGGAAGAACTCCGAAATCCATTTGGTCGACTGCCTACCGAGTGGCGAAGGAGCGGAGTCGCCTGAAGTGGCGGAAAAAAAAAAAATATATATATATATATATATATATATATATATATACACAGCGTATTCGTCGACCGGACAAGGATCCGAATTTTTTTGGTCGTCGGAGAGAAGCTGCCGTTCGGGCAGTAAATTTGAATGGCGGTCGTGGCGACGAAGACGGAGATACGGAGAGACCGGCGAGCGTGTAGTGAGAGCGTGGCGAACGTCCGTGAGAGCGAGGAGTCGAGGGGACAGAGAGAGAGAGAGAGAGAGAGAGAGAGAGAGAGAGAGAGAGAGAGAGAGAGAGGAGGTCGTCGACGAAATTCCAATGCTCGGAGAGCTTGGAGAGCCAGTGGCCATTCGGTGGTAGTGGCGAGTGACGAGGACTCGCGCGGGAGGGTCCAGCGAGGCTCGGACAAGAAGCTCGAGTAGAGTCCGCAGGAGAGGAGGACCGTGGTCGCGCGGAGGCCGGTTGGCTCGCAGTGATGCGACGACGACGACGACGACGACGACGACGAGGCATGCGGTAGCGGAGAACTCGGTCCAAGCGCCGCACACGCTGGCTCTTTGGTGCGCCGGTGGAGAGGACGAGAGAGCCCCGAGAGTCAGCCGGGAGGAGGCGAGAGACGGAGACGGAGCGGAACACGGTAGATGGACGCACTCGCAAACCCTCGCATGACGTGCAAATATACGTACATCTCGGCGGCGAGGGAGGTAGAGGACGAAAAGCTTGATGGTTTCTCCGCTTCCAGGGAGCTCCGAAGGTATATCCGAGCGGCGATGGTGGTGGCGGTGCGGGGCCTCGACGGCGAACCCGGTTAGCGCTCCCGAGGCCCCGTCCTGGCAGCCCCTTGACAGCCCCTGTGCCGCAGTCACCGGTCCGTGCGACTGTCGTCCGCCATTGCGGCCCCCCTCGAGCCAGCCAAACACGAACACCCGCCTAGCCGAACGAAAGCGGAGGACACGGGGCTGCACCCACCGGTTGATGGTACACCGTATAAGCGAGAGACTGAATTCCATGTGAACGTTAGTGTGTGCCTTCGTGGCGCACGTACACGCCGACGGTGAGTCGATGTATATCGACGTCGGAGCCGGACGACCACTTCACGTCTGGCGACCTTTTCGTCATGCACATTCGAATTTATTGGCGCGTGTTCGAATATTCATAAAAAAGAAAAGCCCCCTGAAGCCCTGTGCACCAGCGGGAGCTGCACCTCTTTCCAGAGCTTTAGGTATAGATTTATGTGTGCGCGCGCGCGCGTGTGTGTGTGTGTGTGTGTGTGTGTGCGCGAACACACGACGTGCGGGTTCTCTCTTTACCTCGTCGAGATTCGTGCGAGCTGGCAGGGTGCAGGCGTTTCTGGGACCACCCTCCGACGACGAATTATATCGGAGGCTTTCACGAGTGCCCGACGGATTGGTAGGAAAAATACAGGGAAACGGAGAAACGCGCGCGGCTTATGCGGTGTATTTACGATGACGAAGAGAAAGAGAGGTCGCCGAGAGGGGCGGACAGAAGCCGAGCGAGATAGAGAGAGTGGTTTCGAGGGACCGCCAAGTGGAGAGGGCCGGTTATGATTGAAAAGTTGATTTTTGCCCCGAACAATGTGTTCACTGACTCTTCGCAGTTCAGTCCCGGAGCAGAGCGGACCTGATTGCCGACTGCCGCGAATGGGACGCGGGTACGCGCTGCGATCAACTCCGTGGCGATATCCGAGCTCCACCGGCCGAAGGGGCCTTGGAGGCCCTGACAGACCTTTAGGATTCTGCTGCCGTTGCTTCGGGAATTTTATTGCCCTGACCGGGCCTCCCCGAACCGTCACCGCTCCTCCTTCATTCGTTAGTTTATTTGTTAAGCTCGCCGCGGCTCTCTCTCTCTCTCTCTCGCGCGCGTTCCGTTTCCGCTGGCTTGTCGCCTCTCAGCCAACGAGCAACGAGAGAGCCTCCACTATTTTTTTTATTTTATTTTTTTTTTTTTTAGTCGCGTATTTGTTCGTACGTTTCGCGCGGCAGCGCGAAAACCCGCGGTACACATCCACGTTCGCACCGCGTTACCCTGGATAATATACAAACAACACCGGTGTACAACGAGCCTCCGGGCGCACGAAATTTAACGCCGCTTTCGATTTTGCTCGTACGATTCGTGTTTTTCTCGGACCCCTCTGGCGAAGCGCGCTCTTTTTTCGGTCCAGTTTTTTTATTTTTTTATTTTTTTTTATTTTTTGATGAAAAATAACATCGCAGATCGCATCAAACCAAGCGGAGAAAAACTTTCGATCGTACGGCACGTCGAAGCAGTCTCGTCTCGAATCGGGGACATCCGCTCTCTCGAGAACAACGCCAATTTGCGATGAATGACGACACAATTGTGGTCGCGCTTCTCCGGGAAAATAAAATATATATATATTTACATATGACGCATCCCTAATTTGCGTATTACACGCGTGACTGTTCCACCTCGTGGCTCTTGGACGGCTCATAATCTGATCAGGGATTCAACCGGCGTCGAATTTCTATACCGCAAACATTTTTGTGCTCGACTCGCTTGTACAAACAAAACTTATACGTGACGAAAAAAAAAAAAAAAAAAAAAGAAAGAGGAACAAAACAAAAAAAAAAACAACTTCAACAACCGAGAACGAAGCGCTAATCGTACGTGCACGGTGTGCGCGAGCTTGTGTGGATACATCCCGGTCTTTATGTATAACGGTGTGAGAGACTCGGGCAGAACTCGGGTGAGTCACCTCAATTCGGAGGGGCCGCCCGTATTTTGCCAGCCAGTATCCATGGCGGAGAGAAAGACCGAGAGGAGCCGATGAGGATGAGAGACAGAGAGAAGTGCCAGGCGAAATCCAAAGGCGCGGCACAGGCCTGGTCTATTGTTTTTGGCAAAGATCAATGTGATCGGTTCGCTGGTCTTCCGCATGGAGGTACGGGATATATAGCCGGCGAGAGGGAGCGACGGAGGATAGAACCGGAGCCTCGCCACACCGAACTCTGCCGCGCGCCGGTGGATCATTTGCTCCGCTAAACCTAAAGAGATCCGGCGACCTATCCTAACTCCCGGAACATCCCTCGGTTCGGTATATCAACCCTCTGTGGCTCCACCGGCGCGCGGACTCTCCTGCTCCCTTCAATTTTAATTTCTGCCAGACAGACTCGCCGAGCTCGAGTCTCGGGCGCGGTTTTCCATCGCTGAAATAATCATAGCGGATTTACTCGGCTATTAAAAATAATTCCTTTATACCTGTTGTACATATTAAACAAAACAAAAAAAAAATTCGAATTTGTGTTAACAATATGACGTTAAATCTGTAACTCAAAATAAGTGCCGTCAAAAAATTGTCAGCTAAGCTTGAATCGTGTTTGCCAGTAGTCCTTAAATAATAGAGTGAAGTGTAAATCAAGGAAGAAAATAGTGTGAGAGCGACGAAGGGACGCGACGTTCCACCCACCAACGGTATAATTGGGGTTAAAGTGCACGCAAATAAGAGCGACGCGCGTTCGCCACTTTATTGGAGTACAGGGCGTGAGCAACAATGGCCGAGTGGCATAGCGGGCATAAGCAATTGGCGGTGTACGGCATAAGCAGTGGCAAGCAACCAACCCTGTTCGACGGAGTTCGAGATAGAGTGTGGCGGAGAGCCAGAAGCGCGTGAACCCCGTTGCGCCGTTGCAGATATCATATTATAAGCGTAGGCGGTTATAGTGGGTAGTGTAGGATTGTACTCGTGCGGCCAGGCGCTCTGCTTCAGCCCCGGAGGGCCCTGTGTGTAGCGTTAATATAGCGAACGACGAACGCTGCCGGAGCTCTTTGCCACTCCACCGAGCAGAAATTGATAGGATAAATTCCGGGTCTGAATTGGCTCCGTCGAGCTGGAAACCCTCCCCCTCGGCAACTCGCTATTCTCACTCTCTCTGTCTATATATATATATATCTCGCCGTCTTCCTTTTCCTTCAACCCTCTCCTCTTCGCTCGCCTCCCCACAGATCCGGCGTTCGCTCCTTCGTTCCTCGTTACTTTCCAACCACTTCCTGCTCTCCTTTCCATCCCGCCCGACTATCCGCGCACTTGGCCCTCTTTCGATCGTTCTCTCCTACCGCGGAGTCTCTAACGACGGAGGGTCGGATACCCGTGAAATTTCGAGCTCTATAAATATCATCGGCCCTAGATGGACCGAGTCAATATTTTATATATTTTTATTATGTATTTTTGTGTTAAACGAGTATCGTTCGGCATACCCGCTGTATCATCGCTACACTGAGAGAAGGATCCAGTAATAAATTACCAATCATCTATGAAAAATTACCATAGCGCATAGTTGTACGCCGCCAGCGCGCCAACCTACGGTAGAAAGTCTGAGATTATCCAAGAATTTTTATCATAATATCTAAGAAAAATTCTTATAAATCCGGTACTTTCTATCATAGGTGGCGCCCTGAACGCTCTACTACTATGTGATATGGTGATATCTCACAAGTGATATAGTAATTTTTTTTACTAGATCCTTCTCTCAGTGTATAACTGCTCGTCTAGTTCCTGCGCGTAGCTCGGAACATTTCCGTCGCTTGTTTCTTCACGCGTATACCGAGCGTACGCGAAAGAGGAAAGACGAGCCTCATTACTGGCGCAGCCATGGCTCGAAGCACAGGGCCGACAACCCCCTTACGGTTTTCGGGCACATTTGTGGAATATCCAACGCTGCGCGAGCACCTGAATTTCGCTTGCCAAACGAACCTTCGCCACTGTGTATACACGAATTACACGCTGGCAATGTTACCACCCGAGAACATGGGACACGCTCCGCTGCCGCATTGCTTTCCGGCCTCGTTGACTCAGAACAATAATTATTTGCCGTAGCAAAAAAAAAAAATATATATATATATATATATTTAACGAAAATACAGCACCGTTTTATTATTTTATATGTTTTATTTTTTTATTTTTGGCTAGAGAGACGGATGGATGGTTGGAAAATCGGTTAATGCGACTGGAAAAATTCTGACTCCGAAATTTTCGTGGAAAGCGTAAAATGTCAGTGAATATAAGAGACGCGGAGTTTGACGAAAAGAGAGAAGAAACGAAAAAAAAAAAAAAAAAAAAAATAATCGTAAATCTTCAATTTCATCCGTCTCGCGGATGATCGCTTTCGCTTATACGTATTATAATTGCGCTCTCGTCAGCGATCTTCGAGTCAAGCCATATAATATGCCAGTAGCCGTGCGCCACTCGAGGAGTATTACGACGGGACGAACAGGACTGATATAGGGGGATGAAACTCCGGTAGGAAAGAGCCCGAAATATACAGTCGAGGGATTATGAGGGGGCACGGCGGCCGGGCGCGGAGGGGACACGCGGGGAAGCACGCACGCGCGACAATGTCGACGAGAGAATGAGACGGGCTTCGACAATACGCACAACTGTCGACCTGTGTCCATTATGGGCACTTAATTAGGCCTTGGCGTGTCATTGGCTGTCGCGAGAGCTGACCGCTCTCGGTTTCCGTTCGTACACAGTAAAAAAAAAAAAAAAAAAAGTACTTTTTTACAAAAAATTATTTTCCACGAACACCCACAATTTTTTGTTTGTCAATTTTTCAGTTTTACAAACAAAAGTACAAACTAAAATCGTCAATGATGCAGGAAATAAAAGGACAGCTTCGCATATTCAAATGAGTGACAAACACGTTTGTCACTTATTTAAAAAAAAATTATTTTTACAAAATTTTGCACTCCGATTTTACGAAATCATTTTTTTTTTTTTTTTACTGTGTAGTTGTGCCGACAGGATAAGTTGGCTAGAGATCCGGCTCGGAATATTTTATTTAACATTTTATATTAAATATCGAATTACTTATATAGAACACCTCATTTCAGCCATTTATGTGGCTAATACAGAGGTAGACAGTATTTGAAGTACCGGGCTTCGGACTACGAGTACTTTTTTTTACTATTTCAAGTACCGAATACAAGTATTTTTTTATTACACGTCACTTCCGGTTTGAAAATTTAATTTTTCAACCGAACGTCACGTATTTCCGGTACGAGGTCACTTCGCCGATTCCTGTTAGCAATGATTTGCAGTAAATTTTGCGGTCAATGTGGATCGTTTCAATTTTATGAGATGTGCACATTTTTTATGTTACGAAAAAACGTGCAAGGTAATTTGCAGATGACTTCTTCGTTTATTACAATTTTGTGCATAGCTTCCTTCACGAGGAAGACAAAAATCGATCAACGAACTTTTCCACCAAAAAAGTTATGTGCTAAATTGTAATCAATGCGAGCGCCATGTGCAAATTACTTAAAAAAAAAAAATGATAATTTTATATTTAATATTTAAAATTCTTTCTATTTAAAAAAAATGATAAAAATAAGTACTTGATACTTAAAGTACTTGTGTTACTTTGTACTTTGTACTTTAAGTATTTTTTGGTACTTTGCCCAGCCCTGATCCAATATATTAATCCACAAGATAGATATATTAAAAATATAATACCAATAGAAATACCGGCTTCAATATATACACATATATCGAGTACATTCTGTCGCGTACATTTAATTTCCATAGGATGAGTCTGCTTATACATCGAGTGCTGGTAAACAGCTAACCGCGCAACCCCACCCGGACATGTGGATCGTCGTCCTAAGGGCTATTCGGTACTATTAGCCCCGCTTTTCAGCCTCCCATGTAATACATGTCACCGCGGAGAAAGACATTGAACTCGCTCTCCCCGCCGGGGGGTAGACAAGATTATAATCTGTCCCATTATTGTGCCATCGACGTCCCGTAGGGGATTTCATATATTTTTTTTTCATCCTCGTACGACAATGCAGTTACACTTTTTGTGCATTTAGCGTGGTCCTCGCATCGCGGCCTCCTCGATGAACGGGGGGGGGGCAGCAGGGGGGGATGATTTGTGTCTCACTGCTACTCGTACTCCCATCGAGTCCGTTCCCCCATCGTGTGCGCAACGCACGAGTGTGTAATCAAGCCCCTGTCATCATCCCCGTGCCGTCGCATCACTCCTGCGCGACGAATACCTTCCGTACACACACACAGACGCCCAGATCCCGTGTGTGCACACCCTCGGATTTGTAAATTCGCACACGACATAAATCCGCGCATACACGCACGGTGTGCACACGAGTCCGATCCGTCCGTATCCGCGAGTCCCGTTGCGACGGGGATTCGTGAGCGGGGTTGCAAAAAAAAAAAAAAAAAAAAAAAGGACTTCATCGAGGACACACCGAGGGTTGCTCATCGTGCCCTACATGCGCTCCCGCCAAACCCGAAAAGGGGTCCTCGGCTATAATCCTACCTGCATATGATGTTCTCCCGGGGTATTGTTTGCCCGGCGGACGATGACATACGGACGACACGTGGAGCTCTCTCTTCTGGCGCTCCTGTGTGTGTCTTCCGTCCCTTCGTCGCGAACGGGCCGTGCTGTTTCACGATTCACCGGGCAAACTATTACTGCAGCGTTGAGTGTCCCCTCTACGGGCCCGAGCGGGGGGGGGGGGCTCATTTTGGCGATGAGCTTAACCGGCGAAATGTGCTTAGGTACTCGGATCCCGCTGCGATGAGCTGACTAGCATCGTCACAGTCACCCTTCCATACAGATATCAGCGACGTTCGCCCGGACCTTCGTCCGGTAAGCCTCTCCTCGTAATTCGTTAACATTTTCAGCATGAGAAAATTAACCGGAAGTCGCCGAGGCACTCGACGTTGGATAATCGGAAACGGGCCCGGTACCCGAGTACGACGCGCACGCAAGGAGCCACGATGCGGCTATATCGCCGCTTCGCCGCTCGGCGACTCCCCGCCATTCGTCGGCCATACGTGTGCGGAATCGCTCGTGTGCGTCGGTGTGCGCCACCTTCGCTAGTATCGCCGAGAGCCAAAGGGTAAACTCTCTCAGCGAGGTACCCCGTCTAATAACAGTTATTACACGTGTGTTGACAGTAGTAACGTGGCGTGTAATAGACGCGAGCCGAGTTATACTAGTTATGCCACTAGTATGCCAACGGTATATAGTTATACGATACGGGCGAATGGTACCGCAGCGCCAAACGAGGAGAGGAAGCATCGCGGTGCATAACACCGCGAGTTCGCCCGCGGTATCGCGCTCGGCAATCGGGCCCGAGTTATTGCAAATGTACACACGGAAAATGCATCGCGTGCGCCGATGCATTCGTGTAGGATGGTTGGTTGCGCGGAGGAGCACGAGAGGGGGGCGGGGAGGGGGGGGGACGGATAGATGAGGGATCGAAATTTTGCGCAATGGACTGCGAGCTGTACGCGATCTCTCTCTCTCTCTCTCTCTCTCTCTCTCTCTCTCTTTCTCTCGATGGTTGGAATAGTTTGACGAACCCCGGAGCGGGATCATCGTTGCGCTTAATTCGGACGGGACGAAGTCAACGTGATGGGAAATGCAAACAGTGTAGTAACGGATAGTACACTGCGGACGGACAAACAGCGAGAATGATGTCGGGGGCGAGAGCCATTATTGTTGGGATGCCCCCGATGAGCGTTTCTACTTCCACGGATCGAAAGCCCTTGGCGCACTCGGTTCTTCGATGCACTGGCAAACATGAGAGCATCGTCAACGTTGTAACTCCCCCAAAACCACCCTTCAATTTCTCGTGTCGCGAGAGTAAGTTCGAACGGCGGCGAGTTAGACTCGCGGCTGTGCACACGCTCGTTGTGCCCTCGAGTACAGAGACCAAATCCGTTTGGAATCTCTGTAACGATCTCTGTAAGGATCCTAAATTTTGTCTCGTTTTTTGTGTGCGCGTGTAAATACATTTTTTTTTTTTTTTTTTTTTTTTTAATCGTCGAGCGATTATTAATGGTTTCTTGCTTTTCTGTTTCAGGTAAGTTCTCGTCAGTGTGTGGAAGTACTAGCGTCGGGAGTTCGTGAAGACGATCAGGCAAGATTTGCAATTTTTATTAAAACATCTTTTTTTTTTTTTGTTTTTTGCCCGGAGTGTTTGTGGATCGAGTAACCCTTCGGTGTCCAATGTGCTGATAGCCACCTTGGCGAGATAGCTGTCTTAAAACAAAACCCAAAAAAAACTTGTCAAATTTGCATCCGAAAATTGTTGTCACCCGAAGTGTTTATTCGATTGATTAATCCTTCAATCCCGAACGTGCCGTATTCACGTTGGCGCGACAGTTATCTTTAAACAAAAAAAATTAGTAAAATTTTAATTAAAAAATTCTGAAAAAAATCTCTTCGACGATGCACACTAACGATAATTCATCGATCTTAATTTCGTCACAAGTGCTTTTTATTTCGATCCTTTAACACTTCAAAAAGTCACATATTTATCAAAAAAAAAAAAAATGTCACTTGGAAAAATGAGAGCGACTGAGAAAACGAAAATTCTCAACGTCAAAGAGGCTTCGAACTCGAAGGCTCGATGTTTTCAACGCTCATACCAACGGTCGCATATATTCGAAACATTATTGCGCAAACAGCGATGGTAATCTTCGTCCGATAAACGTTAATTGAATGTTGACTGTTGAGCCATTAATACAAAACAGCCAAATTGCCCCTTAATTTTTTGTTTTTTTTTTTTTTTTTTTTTTTTTTTTTTTTTTTTTTTTTTACGACTCGTAACGTACGTGTCGCGTGAATTTTTGCACGTTGTATATATTAACTCCGCACGAGAGAGGCACGTACATGTGATAAATTGCAAAATCTCCAAGGAGGTCGCGTTCGAGCCTATACAGGAGGAGCAGCCGGTTAATGCGCTAATGAGTAGTGTCTGGAGATCTTCGTTCCACCGTCGTAACGTACCGTCGCAATTTAGCATCGCTTGTGTATGTACCGGAGCAGCGAACGTAGATGAGACGAGACGAGAGTCCGTGCAAGGCCACGCGGCTCACGTCTCGTCGGATGCACTCAGTTCTCGCCTCTCGCGTCGCTCGTTCATTATTCCCGTGCGGCGCTGCGTCACGGGGTAGTTTCCGCGGCTGCGACTTGCCGCGCACGATCGGAAAGACACACACGGCGCGACAGGTTCTCTCCGCGGTGGTAAAAAATCGATGTATATTTGTAGTCCCGCCACCGTGCGGTCTTCGAGAAAACGATTATCAGTGATCGGATCTCGGATTACCTGGAATTCACCGGAGAAACGTTCGAGACGGACTTTGCTATCTGTTCTTTTTTTTTTTTTTTTTTTTTCCCCTCGACTCTTTCCATCTACGTTCGCATTAAAGGAATTAATTAAAAATCGAATGGTGCTCGGGCTCGGGAGAGAGAGAGAGAGCTCGCGCCTCGTTATTTTAGCCAGTTACTTCTGAGACTGTGGAATCGTGGGCCGATACGATTTGCCGTTGCGCTGGTTAAAACGATCTTTAGAATATACATGTATGTATATATATATATATGTGTGTATGTATGTATGTATGTATATACATATAGATGGGTAGGGTTATATGTATATGTATATATATATGTGTGTATATATAGATGGGTAGGGTGCTCGTTTAATGAATCGATTCGCTTGCGATCGTCGGGAGAATCATGAGGGAGACGACGACGAACAGTTCGGGAGTGTTGGAAACTGGTTCGATAAAGGACGCTCCAAGTTCGTCGAGAGAGCGTCAAGAGTACAAGTTGGTGGATTTGAGCCTTTGGTGGTGCGTGGCGCGAGAACGATTCTCGTGAGCGCCTTTTCAATGTCGGCGGCGATCTGCTCGGGAAACGATCGAGCGAGAGCCCAGAATCGATCGAGCGAATCGCAAGAAGTCACCGATGACGAAGGCGCGGCGACGTTGAGAAGAAGAGCGAAGAAGCGGCGCGCTGAGCGGAGTGAACGGGTAGGAGTCTTGAAAAGTCGTAGCTAACCGTGAAGGGAATATTATAGGCACCTGGGGAATTGGCCGAGTCGCAAAAAGAAATCGATGAAGAAGCGATCGATCGTCGTGGCTGCCGTTCGCGACGAGCTGCACAACAGCAAAGTCTCTTCGACGGGATAAATAAAGATTCAAAAAAAAAATAATAAAATAAATAAAACGAAACTTAGCCGTGCAAGACACCGCGACAGACGTCGGAGGGAGTCGAACAAAAAAAAAACGTGAGCGTGGCGAGGAAAAATCGGCACGACAACACAGGTGCTCTGGAATCAAAGGCCGTTAGTCCGGCGAATTGACCGAGGTGTTTGCGTCCTATAGAGCAATTCCGAACGGTCGTAAAGGCATTAAAAAAAAAAAAAAAGAAAAACAAAAAACTATCACCGACTCCGGGAAATACATCCGACGATAGAGTAAAAAAAAAAGAGATCGTGTTCGATTTAAATTTATCATCAGAATCGCAAATGGATTATTGATAAATCGTGTTTGATTGTATTTTTCCGGGTATGAAAGAGAAATTAGGATCATGGCCGTCTGGTCGGAAGCGTCGATGAACGCCTGCCCCACAATTCACGGGACGTCTTCGATCGAAAGTGATGCACGATCGTATGGTGCATCAAAGGACGTACGAAACCGTCGGTGCGATCGGCAAGACGAGACGGCGATGCTTCTGATCTTAGCCGGGGGCGTCGAGCGGCGCCGTCAATCTCGCTGTCTTGACATCGCCCGAGAGCGATTGAACGAGTACCCGCTACCATAATCCAGTTTCTCGGCTCACCTGCCGCAGCTTCCGCCGATGCTGCGTGCGCTAACGGCACTCCGGCGGCGTGTTGGTCTCTCTTCGTGCATCGTCCGGTCTAGTCGGTACGGCAGGCTTTGGCGTCGGTGGCTCTCGGTGCTGATGATGCACCAAGTGCGTCCGTCCGTCCGTCCGTCCAGTTTACACGCTCCTTCTGCCGGGGTTTCTCCGCATCAGACGAGGCGAACTTGATGCGCGCCTCGACTCGTGGGTGGTCGAACGCTCTTCTTCGCGTTCTCTCACCGTTCTCCAGCGTTCTCCGGCGCGCCTTCGAGCCACGCCGTACCGTAATTACGGGTTCCTTATTTACCGCCTGTTACACACTTCGTTAACACATCGCTTATAAAGTAGTCGTTTTGTCGTTGTTGTTGTGCGCTGTGCGTACGCCACTTAGCGTGAGATATTATGGAACCGCGGCTCTCATTAGCGCTCTCTTTGCTTTCCTTATCAACGCGGCCGCTTCTTTTTTTTTTTTTTTTCCTCCCAACTTCGCACTCCTCGTGGATTCTTTTCAGGACGTTCCGCAAATTCAACGTCACCCAGTGGACCGGAACAACGGGATGCAGTAAAAATTCGAGGCCTCTCCCATTCAATTTCCGCAATCACATCCGACTCCTGAGACCGCCGGTCCGTAGGCTACTTTTTTTTTACTGTTTTTTTTTTTTTTTTTTTTTCTTTAATCACCACTAACCCAGTCTCTCGTAATGACAAGCACGTCGCTAACGAGGTTTCGGTCGGGCGCTCCGAGAATAATGAAAACCGGATTGCCAGAGTGATGTGAGAAAATCAGCGTGTGTGTGTGTTCTACGGATTATGAAAAATGTTACGCTGAAGAGGTCCTTCGTCGAGGATTGTTAGTTTTTCGCTTTCGAGTTTTTTTTTTTTTTTTCTTTCTTTTTTTTCTTAATCTCGTTTGGATAATTGCGATTGTAATTAAAATCTTGATGAAAAGAGAATTCCGACGGATTCTTGACGATTCTCGAGGTGAAGTTTTTTCGCGACGTATCCTCTTCTCGCGGATAGGAGTCGTCGTCGGTCCTAACGAACCGCTGCCAACGGCCCGTGGAAAAAAGAGCAGCAGCGACAACCCCCCCCCCCCCCCCCCCCCCGACGAGAAACGCGTCCGTCGAGAACTTCGCGCGCACCAAGAGTGCCATAATAATTGGAACGGTCGCGTGGTCCCAGACTCAGACCTTCCTCAGGACAATGGACTCGTCCGAGTGCAAATTATTAACGTGCATTTCGCCCTCACCTACTTCTTCACCTCCGGTTTCAGCCGCAGTTCCGCCCACCTCTTTCATGGCTCTCTCGAGCTTTCCACACGCGACTCTCGGAAATCTCTTACTTTTCTCATTCTACTCGCTCGTCCAGGTACGTATTTACACTCGACGGCCGGGGAATAAAAAACCCATAGGAGACGCGAGAAAATTAAATAAAGGAACGAGTGCGTGATGAGAATTGCCGCGAATAAGAATAAGAAGGCGGCGAACAGACGGCGGCTCTTCTATTCCTAGTCTATTCATTCTCCAAATAATAATAATAATAATAATAATAATAATAATAATAAGGAAACGGTGGAAAATGTGGCCCTGTTCATATCTCACTGATTTACATGCTCAGCAGGTTGGGCCATATTCCCCACTTTTGCCTTATTATTATTATTATTATTATTATTATTATTATTATTATTATTATTATTATTATTATTATTATTATTATTATCATCATATTCCTTTGAGATACGGTATTTGATCCATTTTTTGCCAAGGTTGTTTTTGAAGTGCATGAAATCTCGTGGAAATTTCCAGCAGAAGTCTATCGAGCCATTTGATGAAAAGTTTCCGGTAAAGCATTGCGTCTCTCTCTTTTAGGCCCTTTTGTAGGAGCTTTTCTATGGAACGCCAGTGCTCTCGGGCTCTTCTGCTCAATAGAGTAGTACGGCTATTTTTTATTTAATTTTTTTTTTTTTTTTTTTTCACCCGACCGAAGATATCCGTGCTAGAGTCAATGGCTACGGTAGCCTCTCGGGATAGACGCTGTTTATGCGTTTTCGGGCTTTCGGTTCACCTGTATGCCGTCAGTGTCTAGATGAAGCGCAAAGAGGCGCATCGGTGGCCGCAACGAATGATCGAAATAGGTGGGCAAAACTTTTCGTCCGTTTCGCGGTTTAGAGCGAACGAGCATCGCCGAGGGAGGAAAAAAAAGGGAAGTTTCGAAGAGGAAAGCCGGACAGTGAGGATGATCGGGCAAAGTGAACCTAGCTCGAGAGCGATAAAGAGAAGAAGAAGAAAAAAAAAAAAAAATCAGATGAACGCTGGCGAATAACATCGGGCGAGATAAATTTTAGCGCGAAGCTTGAAAATCCTTCTGACCCCGACCGGCCGTTCACGTACGAGTGCCGTCGTTGCTGTGTTAGCCTCGCGAGTCCACTCGCTCGTTGAATAGCCATCAAAAAGCGCGCGGTATGAACGAGAGGCGAGCTTGCGAATCGCGGCAGCTTGGAATGCGGGGAAGCAACCCCGGATGGCCAATCAGGGGTGAGTTCCATTTAAACCACGGCCTCGTTGCTTGCTCTCGCGCTCTGTATCTCCCCTTCACCGAGAAATATGTATATATATATATATATATGTATGTATGTATATATAGGGAGGGAGAGGGATTTCTCTGTTGGCGGCTGAAAGGCATTTAGCCAATCTAAAAGGTCTTTTCATTAGACATTTCACTTTGTCTCTTTCACTCTAGCGGTACTTCCTCTCTTCTTTTCTCGAAGGTTTATATTTTAAATGCTAATTGCAACGTTTTTAATGGGCCGTGGCGGTCTGCCTCATTGTGCACGTTCGTATTAAAGGAGGGGGGAAATGAAAAAAGAAAAAAAAAAAAAAAATGAACGAGAAGAGATAAACGAGCGAGTGGGGCACACAGTAACAAATAATAACTAAACTTAAAAAAAAAAAAAAAAAAAAAAAAAAAAAGAAACGTAGCAGAAGGAGTAACAAGTGAGATGGAAAGAAAGAAAGCGCCACCCGCGGAGAGACACGACGGAGTATAATAAGTGGGAAAAGAAGAAAAATAAATAAATTTAAAAAAATAAAATAAAATAAAATAATGAAAGAATGGAGAGAAAGAAGAAGAGTGAGCTACCGTATTTGTTCCGCAGCGTATAATGAAAAAAAATTACGGCTTTCGCGGTATTATAAACGCTCGCGCGTTTCAGCCTGTGTGCGCGTACCTCTTCTCTGTATGTATTATAACGACAGCGGTGGTGCTTATAAGTCGCTCCCGTTCTCTGCAACGCTTTTTTTTTTTTTTTTTTTTTTTTTTTTTTTTTTTTTTTTTTTTTTTTCCGTACGGCCTGCACCGGCGCAAACCCTTCGCTCACTATACCGGCACCTCTTTTCTTCCCACCCTCTTTTCACCCTCTGACGGTCCTCCGATGCGACAAATCCTTACGCGTATAACGGCCCAGCTTCCTTCCGTCCTCGTCGAAGCCACGGCATTCGCCGCTCTCCACGCAACTCTTAGCGCATCCTTTACCGTGCCGTTCTCCATCGGCTCACTCTTCGCGATTTTCGTCGAGCCTCTCGACTAAACGCACAACTCAAACCCTCTTACACAAGTCATCCGATTGGCAATTAAATTCACCGTAAATTACCGCAATTGACGGTTCAATATTTTTCGGTTAAATTGATATTATTATTATTATTATTATTATTATTACAAAAATACTATATTATTTTCGTAGGTGCATATTTTATACATCTAATGACATAAATTATACTACTTTATTATAGTGCAATTAACGTGTACACAGTAAAAATGGTAGCGACGTTTCGTGTCCACAAACGTCCACAATTCTTTTCATGTTAATTTAACAAACAAACAAAAATCTTGTCGATTTTACAGAAATTTCCGCCAATATTACGAATACTTTTTTTTTTTTTTTGAAAATTAACAATAAAATAATCGTGAATGTTTGTGGACAAAAAAAGGTTTACTAAATGTACACTGTTAAAAATGTCTGTTTGAAAATTTATAAAATGTATATGAATTTTTATGCGTATACAGTATGTGAAACTTCATTGACACGTATGTAAGAATATTGCGTCAGCGGGGTATATTGAAAACAATATTATTTGCATAATATATTTACAATAATAACATCATTTTCATCCACGGATGTCTTAACTTTCAATGTCATCACCGATAATTTTAATATACAGCTATTGCATTTGAGATTAAATTACAAAAATTCAAATACAATGTGTATATTAATTTTTATTTCATATACCGATTTTGTGAATTTCATAAGATTTTTAACAGTGTGCACATCTTTTATTTCAGTGTACTCGAGTCGAATGACAGGCAATGACGATCGTTATTGAAATATTCGCAATGATGACGTCTCGCTAATGACAAGTTAATTTGTCCCTACGAGGGAAGATTCGCGGAGACGTGAGAGGCTGAGCGGGTGACCCGTCGTAAATTTATTATTGGCACGTTGGACGATGCGGTAGCGACGAGGAGCGCGGGCATAAACTTTGTTCCGAGGAAGAAAGCGGTCCACCCCCCAGCGTCGAATCATCTTCCCGTTTCGCTGTACATATATATATATATACACGCTACTGTACTTTTTTTTTACCGCTGTAAGAACGTCTCATCGTCCTCGAGAGAGGGAGGCATTGTGACCGAAGAGCGAAGCTCTATGACCGGGGAAAAGCGCTCGCATCGGGGATAAGATAACGAGGTTGCGCTGTCCTCCTCGAGGACAAGCCGACGAAGTCTCGTCGAAGGGGGAATGACGCGGCAGGAGAAATAATGCGATAAAAAAAAAAAAGGAGCCACCAGGAAGGAAGAGGGAAAAATAAAATAGCGAGACACTCGGCGCGGCGAGGCTCGAATGCTCCGAGGAGCCGAAGAAACGAACTCTCTCTATAACACGAGCATCTCTGCCCCCCTCGTCGCAAGGATCAGCCCGCAGTCCTGAAAAGAACATTCAACGGCGGGCAGAGAAGGGTGCCCGAGAACGAAGGGCCGAAGGACCGAGAGAAGAAGATGGCCTAATCAGTGAATTAAAAAAAAAATATATATATACATACATATATCCGCGCGAACCATCGCCGGGTAAGAAATGGAGAGAAAAAAAAAAAAAAAAAAAAGTGTGCAAAATGTCACTGCCCGCCTAATCAGCGAATTACAGTCGGCCTCGGGCGAACCGCGAGGCCATCTTTCGCAGCGGTCTTCAGACGGAACGAGCGCGTTGTCCCGACCGGTAGGAAGCCCGATTGTGTGCTTATCCGGCTCCCGGGGGCGAAGATTTCTACGTGGTAGGCGCGGCGCAGCGAGCAGACAACTCGTCTCTCTCACTCTCTCTCTCTCTCTCGCGTTCTCTCGGCTGAAGCTGTATTCCTGAAAACGGAACCGGCAAGCCAGTCACCGGGGGTCTGGGAATAAAAAGAGTGACGGAAAGAAGGGAAGAAAAATGAAAAAAAAAAAAAAAAAAAAAGCTCCGGTGATGGCGGCGAGTCGTGTGGACGCGTCGACGACCACATTGTACTTGGACCGGGAGCAGAAGCGGCAGCGACAGGAATGGGAGAGATGCAGTAGCATTACGAATGCACAGGGAGCCCAATTTCCTTGCGGTCTGCAATGCTGCCGCTGCTTCGCGTCTCTTTCTCTCCGGCTCGCTACCCGGCCACTGTACTTTTGTTCGTACCTACGAAGTTAGCGAACGTCGGATGGTTTCGCGAAAGAAAATGAGGGACAGAGACGAACGAGGGATAAAGGAGGAGGCTGCGAATTGGAAGAATGGAAGGTGCAGGAACGTGGAACGGGGGAGGACGAGCGGAGACCTCGTGTATGAAAAGGAGAGTTACAAAAAAAAAAAAAAAAGGCAGGCTCGCGCTGACTGGCTCCTGCCGCTGGACTCGTCGCGCGTTACTTGGTAATCAGGTTTTCCTGTCGCGTCGCGGCGGTCCTTCACCGCTGCTTTTTACCTCATTTTTTTGCCTTCCTTTTTTTTCATTCATTCTTCGTCGCTTCCTCCTTACTATCTAACGAATGCGATTTCTGCGACTCGCTTCTCCCCGTCCCTGCTACTGCGACTCCTCGAGGTGCGCGGCGAATTCTTCGGATTGTCTTCGTTTCGTCATCTTTTCATTACAATTTCCCTCTCGAGTAATTTTTTCGTAACTCGAGAGAGAGAGAGAGAGAGAGAGAGAGCACGAATCGCGTCGTTGGTGGTTTCGCACACGAAGATCCCAACAGTTTTTGCCGGACGGATAGCGGACGCACACCGCTGTGGGGTTGGGCGGAGAGGCCAAGTTCAACTTCAGTTTTCGTAGCCGGGCAACGTCGAGTGTTGTCCCTCCAGTGTGTAAATTCGCAAATTGGAGGAGGCCCAGGGTAATCAACAAACCGCGCGCACGAGCCTCAACGAGAGCAACTCCCCTAAACTCATTGAAATAGTTGGTAACTTTGGGAGGGCGGGTATGAGATAGGAGAGAGAGAGAGAGAGCGAGAGAGCGAGAGAGGAGTGAGCGGGAAGTGAGCTGACCGGGAGATTCGCGAGAATTCTCAGGCAGCCCGCTACCCTGGCTGTAGTTTACCCAGGGAATTTAGCCGAGCCCCGAGTCTTTTCCCGTACGGTATATACGACACCGGAACTGGCCGCGGCGAACCATACGCCGGTTGCATTGTTACGACGAACGTTGGCCTCTCTGAAACTTTCCGTTGTTCTACCGGCGGCCCGGTGCTCGATCGTCAGTCCGCACCACCGAATGTCCCGTCGAAGTCCCTGATTAATTCGCATCTCGCGTCATCGACTGAAACCCCCCCCCTTTCGCCAGTCTCGGTCGAGAGTCGCCTACAAAAAAAAACTCGTCACCCGCTCACTGTTCCACATCGAGAAGCCGGTCAACACTTCAAGTATACCCAGAAAAATAATTTATTTGACGGCCACCGTTTACTTAGATTAAGTAAAATATCTGTTTGATTCAAGTGACTGTTTACTTAATTTAAATAAATATTCATTTAAATCAAATAAATATTTCGCTTCATCGAAATGAATTGTGGCCGTAAAATAAATTATTTTTCTGGATGTACCGGAGATTTTTTGCCGATCGCGAACGAGCGTGCATTCTTTTGAGCACAAAAACGATCCGGATGTTCGTAATAAATTGTCTTGTCCGTGTTATCAAAACGACAACACTTCAAGGTACGTCGGTGAATTCTTACAGATTTTTTTTTTAAATTTTTTTAGCAGATTAACTTGTTATTAGAATCGTTCGAAGGTTGCTCATGGCAAATTCTGGGTGCTTGTTGAACGAGGATCAGGCACGTGATGGGTCAATTACACTTCTCGCGATACCGGTGAACTACGCTCAGTGACACCGGGAACCACCGATTTTCCCGGTTGGTTTCGCCGTTGATTGTGTACGAACGCCCGAACACCTTGTTCCCCCCCCCGGCGGCGCAAGTGGAACAACGCCCGACGCCGTGGAGTCGAGCATCTCATCAGATTAAAAGTTTTCCAGAGACATAAATAAATGAGCTGCCGGGTACAATGGGTATATAAGGACCGGACGAGAGCGCATCGCCGACGGTAGAGGGAGGCGTGTGCAACCTCGGGGGTTGCGATGGAGATAGGGCGAAGATAGCCGGGCAACCCGGGAGATGCAATGCCAGAAGCAGAGTGCCCCGGCATGAGCGGCACGAGAGTACAGCGGCAATGCCGAACAGCGGGGTACTAGCCGCCGGCTTCGGGTTTGCGTATCCGCTCTTAGTATATTGGAACGACCGCTCACCGTCTCTCTTCTTCCTTCGGACGGTTACCTCCTCGCTTCGGCATCCATGCTGCGCGTTCCCTTTCTATATCGTGTTTCTCTATCTATGTGCCTCTCCGCGACTCGAACATTTCGCTTCTCGGTCCGCATCCCTCTGTACCGACCTCACCGACCGAGGTTTTCCCTCCTCGACCGGTCCTCGCCCTCGCTCTCCACCCCCACACGAATTCACCTCTCGTCCGCCATCGGCGTCCCTCTCGGTTTCATCCTTGCGTTTCTCCTATGTATAACAGCCAACGGCAGCGGCATAGTTGTATGTACCGTACATAACGTGCACGATAGGGTATGTATAGAGTCTTCGACCCAATCCTCTTGGCCGGTCCCTCGATTCCCCGCACCCTCTCGGCCACGGACACAAAGCCTCTCTGCCACTGGTACCCGACAAACCCCGCGCACCATCCCAACGAGGAAGCTTTTATTATACAAGATACGAGAGATAGTCGCTTCTCGCTTTCGCCTTCGCCGAACGAACCCAGACCAGCCGACGGTTCGCTTCGTTCTTGGCAAGTCCTCGCCTCTTCCGCATCGTACCTCACGTCGTCCTCGTATTCTTCGTACGTATACGCGAAATTGTCGACGAGAAGGACATTGCGAACCACCCGAGCGCCCCCTCCTATAGCGGACTCCGCCGACGGTCCATTGGCAAACTTTGCAAACGCCTTTCCCGACGGATCACGTTGGATTAGGCATCTCTCACGGGCAATATCGTCCATTCTTGTAGGGGATTTCTATCGGGGTGTATCAGAATACGCTCACATCGGATTAGTTTCTTGCGAACCGATGGCGCTCTATAAATCGTGTATCGCGAAAAATTTATATTGCTATAACCGGGAGCATCGGCGTCGTTCGGGAAATCATTTTTTTTTTTTTTCAGTGGCGAATGCGAAAAGGTATATTTTACTCATCGGGCCCGGATTATTGCACGGCATATCGGTTTGGACGTACAGTAGAGCGCGTGTTCGCGATCAGGGTAAAAATATATCGAAGATATTTATAATGTCTGTGTGACGAGAGGATTTTTTTTTTTGTTAAATAATAATACTCGATATGTTTTAGTGTACAATATTGCTTTTGTTTTCGATAGTAATTATACGTCTCGAGTCCTCGGACTCTCGGATCGAACGGACTTTCCATCTTTTCTCTCGCAGTCGTCTTAATTATCTTAATGCGCGCTTTTCACCCATTGTCGCTCGGGTACGCGACGACAAATAGGTTCTCGCATTATCCATATCACACACCGTCGTGCCGTTCTCGGGACACTTTAAATCGAGCACCTCACATCTGTAAAAAAAAAAATCTATTCCCAAAATCATCCCGGCCAGAGACGCAACGACCGGTGAGTCGTGTGCCGGGGGAGTCGAATCCAAATTTCACATTTCGACGTCTCGATGTACCGGCGAACCGAAGATAACGGTATCCGGCGACGGACGCAATCAAAGGAGAGGCCGAATTGATTATAGCGCAACAGGACATACTGTCCTCCGTCAGAGTCGCGGGTACGAGGCGGAATCGAGTATGGGAAACCGATATAGCGAACGAGATTGGATAGAATGGGGAAACCCCTCAAAGCGAATTTACGTACGGCTCTCTCCGTCTCCCAGCTCGTGCACGTGAGCATCTTCGGCGCCGAAGTAAATTACACTTTTCGCGTTCTCATCTTACGTTAACGGAGCGCCGCTATAACATCGTACAACGTCCGGAGAAATATACTTTGCCTCTGTAACGCACCTGAAATACAGCACGCCTGCTGGATGGAACGCCATCTCTCAGGTCTCTCGAATATTCTCCCTCCGCCACTCGCGAAATTGAATTTTTTTTTTCTCTTCTTACTCCTTGCTCTTTATGGAGATCAGCTCCGATTAACTTGGCCGGAGCACTGGTAAGGCCTCGCCTATCTCCGCTTATTATACTTAATACACTTATTATGAGCGTGCGCGCGAGGCGTGGAACCCTTTCAGCAGTTTCGCAGGAGCATCGCGCACACGGTCGTACACACAATTTTACGAACGTACAGTCCATCCATCTCATTCAAGCGGGCGTGCGCGCACGGCATGGATGCACTTCGTTCTAAAGAGATGCTCTGAAGCCAGCTCCTCGCACGCATCCCCGCCATTATGCGCGATAATAAATTACGATGCATTTCAATAATATCTATGCCGGACGAGCATCGGGGAGGAGAGAGATTCTTTTTCTTTTTTTTTTTTTTTTTAAATTTAATTCGTAATTACCAGGTGCTCGAGACTCCCTCTCGCGCCTCTCGTGCAATTCATTCTCGGTCCCCGGAGCATTCGCGGATTTCGTAACGCCATTCGCGTTACGAAATCGTTTCGCTCATTTATTATACATCCGCGAGAATCCACACCGTGGAATCGTGGTAATTTTCACTAGGAAAAAAAAAGTGTGTGTAACCGCGGAAACTAAAATGAGTTCGCCATCAATTGCTCCTCCTCTGCGATTATAATTTTGACTAATTAATGCACGGTGGGAGTAGAAGAGGTCGGTTGTCTGAACTATTAGAGTATTCAACGAAACGTTACTATCGCTCGATCGGCATCGATCGTAATTCCGCTAACCGCAGGATAACCGACAGGTGCGAGGAGGCGGAAAGTTATGTCTTCCGGAATGCTTCGCTGCCGGGACCATTAATCGCTAAACTTTGTTGCGCGAACTGCAGTCCCCCTCGTTATTTCCATCGTATCTCCCGTGCCAAACTTTACCGACGCTCGGCAATTTTGTTTCACGAAGGCTCTCACCTCCCTCGCGCACGGAGAGGAGAACACCAACCCCGAGGATCAACGAAATCTCACCGAGCAGCAAGCCGCGGAATGGAATTACTCTGGCGCGATCTCGTTTGTTGGATGCCAATGGAATCAAATCCGGCGGATTCTCCGGTTAAGCGTTCCGGGAGTTCGATCGATCGACGCATTTTTTCAACACCGCCGCGCGGGCGAGACTCGGCGCGGCTCGAATCCTGCTCCTGAGCGACGCACCTGCGTTGCGAATCTGTTGGGTCGGCGTTAAACAAAAAAAACAAAAATCTTTCATTTTAATCAAACAATCAAATAACCTCTGCGCAGTAGGAGAAAAAAAAAAACGAAAGCGAATGGAGCAAGAACCAAAAAAAGAAGGAAAGGAAAAAAAAAACCGATGGACAAAGTAAACAGACACAGAGATCGAATACTTCGCTCGCCGCAACGATAATGAAAAACCCTGGTGGGGCTTAACGCTCGAATAGAAAAACGAGAGGCATAGCGAGAGGGAGTAAACCGGCATGGGTTGATACGTGGGGGTGTGTTGGACCGGGCGATGAAGGTGGTTCATCGACGCCGATACTGAAGAGGTGTGTTGGTGCCGAGAGCGAGGCTCCAGTGACTGTTCCACTTGCAGCCGACGGGGCTGCAGGTTGTTGATAGCCTGGCGCACAACTGGTATCAACACTGAAACGCGGGGTGCAAGAGTAGCCGAGAACCATTGTTTGAAATACGAACACTTAGGAAAACAGCGCCGCCGCTGGGCGAAGGATGCGTGGGTTCTGTAAATCCTTTTCTCTCCATCCCCCGATTCTACGTGGCTTTATATACTTGTATACACGTCTTCTCTCGCCCGCAGCCGGGGCGGACTCTTCGGCTCTTTCCACCTCGTATTCTCGTGATTTCTCCCTCGCGGCCGACTCGGCCGTTACTCTCTCGGTCCGCTACACCGTTTCTCGTGTGCGAGCTACGCCTGGCCGGCACGCCGAGTGCTCCGGTCGGCCGGGAGTTCCGAGCGCGATGGAAAAGGCCCGGGAGAAAAGCCCCCCCCCCCCCCTTTCCTGAGAGAAGAGAAGAGCGGATTCCGTGTGTGGTGCACCGTGTGTCCCAACTGGAGAGCCACTATCGCCGCGCCAAAGGGGCTGGCTGGGCTTTTCGCCCGAGAATTCTATGCGCAGCGCCTCGACTCTGGCCAGCATGCGTCAGGCTAGAGACACGCGGATAGGCATTCGAACTTTTACTGTGTCGTCATCTCGACGATTACGGCTCGGAGGTAGAATTTTTTTATTTTTTTAATGTTGTCCTCGATGTTTTTTTTTTAGTCTGTGTCGTTGACACGCCGTTCGATCCTCCCCAATCTGAGCTACCGTTTTAGAAGCCATGCGTTTTACCGAAATTTTCGGTTTCCTTCCGAGAATTCGAGAATCCCCGATCCGGCTCACACTGGTGGGCCAAAATTGTGCGGAGTTTCTCAATATTCGCTTCCATCAACGCTCCTCTTCTCGCTGCCGATCTTCAGCCGCTTTCGCGGTAGCGTCAGAGAGTGCCTGGCGCTAGCGATTTACAGAGGCGATTCGATGGATAAAGCTCCGCCGGTAGAGTGAGGTGAACGTCACTTTTGTGCTACCATCTTCATCGTCGCTATATCGTTTCCACTAGTTTCCCGTGTGCGCGTGTGCGCGTGTGTACGTCGCCGTGGAAGCTCCCTATTCAGACTCGGAGCCGGCAATATCAAGACCCCCTTTTAATGTGCGCATTCACGGCTCCCACTGCGAATTCTGCGCTCCTCCGGCGGCTCCCAAGTGAGATGGCGAAAGACGGTGGATGTCGGAACGGGCGGGTGCGACAGAGACACGGAGCCACAAGGGGTTGGTTAATGCTTTTCCTCCCCTCCCCCCCCCCCCCTCCTTCTCGGGAGCTTACGGCGACTGAATCGACGGGACGCAAGTTACCATCGCGCGCGCCTCCCCCGCCATTTTATTTCTCAGTCTCGGTTAAGTATACACACATACCTCATCGGCAGAAGACATTTTGTTTTTTTTTTTTGTTTGCTTTTCGTTCGTCGATTCGCAAAATGCAACGAATCCGAAGCTTGTTTTTTTATCCCGGATAAAAAAGAAAATCAACATCTGGTACACGGTAGACACGATCTGTTTTTTTTTTTTTTATCTGTCGGAGTTTTGTCTCCGCATAGGGCAAAAGTGGGGAATATGGTCCATACCGATTAGCCAGCAAATCAATCGTACATGAATCGGGACGAAGTCATCAATTAGGGGAGAGCGAGGCAAAACGGGGTTATGAGACAAAACGCAATTTTTCAATGATTTTCGGATGGGAGAGTGGGGCAAGACGGGCAGAAAATCGGGATTCATCGATGGGGCGAAATGTCGCATCGAAAAGTGATTGGGATATTGGGTTTTTCCCTACTGGCCCTTTTTTTTCCTCGCTGTGCCATTTTGTCTCGGTCTCCCCTACACCCTATCAAAAAAAAAAATATCACATACTCGAAATATCAAGTACTCTTGTACTTGAAGTATCTCAAAAATACTTTTTCCAGATATTTTCCGCAATTCGGTTCGTTATCTTAGGGTTAAAAAAAAGGTGCAAAGTAATCTGCATATGGCTTGCTCGTTGTAAAAAATCACTAATTGCAATGTTCGTAATTCGAGGTTTTGGGCCTATCTTTTTTATCTATTCTTCCCTTTTTTTCATAAAGAAAAAAATCTATCAAATAATTTAATTGAAAAATAACAAAAAGGGTTCGGTCTCGTCCCTACTGGGTTTCTTTTTCATGGAATTCTTTTTAAAATACATAAAAAAATGAATAGATTCTCGTTAAAATTATGCTTATTGAACGGATTAGACATTTAATCATATATTAATAAAAACTGGATGTCGTTGCTACGCATCGAGTATGCGTAATGCGAGCGTCTACTCAAAAAGTACTTGTTGGGTAGAACGGGACAACATGGGGCAGTGAGCAAAATGCAAGTTTCCAATCATTTTTTGATGTCCCATTTTGCCCTGTCGATACATCCGGATTTTCTGTCCCATTTTGCCCCATTGTCCCATCCAAAAATGATTGGAATATGGCGTTTTGCCCCACTGTCCCACTTTGCCCCGCTCTTTCCTACTTGGTGCAAGTAATCATCAAAAATTACTTGAAGTACTAAAAAGTAACCGGTCCCTCAAGTCCTGCCCGCACCCAGAAAAATAATTTATTTGACGACCACCGTTTATTATGATGAAGCAAAATATTTATTTGATTAAAATAAATATTTATTTAAATTAAGAAAATAGTTACTGAAATGAAATAAATATCTATTTAAATCGAATAAATATTTCACTTGATCTAAATAAACGGTGGCCGTCAAATAAATGTTTTTTCTGAGTGCGGCTCTGCCTTGTACGTTAATTATTACAAGATCCTTATCACCGTGTACGTTTAATCTGCACTGCCGTTTCTACTCGCCCTTTCTACTGGCGCCATCCATCGAGCGGATAATGTCTCCTGCCCACTTCCGATATTAATCCCGACAACGGAATTTAATCCTGGCCCGTGACGCTGGGAATCCGGTAGCCCTGATACGTGCCCAAAGCTCAGTGTCCCGAAGGGAGACGAGAGCGCAGCGAGCAAAGTAGTAACGTCCGTAGCTCGCAGGATCCAAACACAGGAATACACCCACATTCGGTCCGGAGAGCGTAGAGCCGACAGCAGAAGCGAAACGTTTCGGAGGGTGGGCAGCTGGTCTCATATTCGGTTTCGAGAGGAAGATGGAGGCTGTGTGGGTGAGCGTAGACGTTGATTCGCGTAACACTCCGACGGGATGTACACACGTGGGTTGAATCGAGGAAGGGTGGCTCCGCGTGCTTTTGCCACCTGCGTATTAGGGTCTCCCTGGATGTCGGCTGATTCTCCCCGTCGGGAAAGCTCTCTCTCTCTCTCTCTCTCTCTCTTCCTATAGCCTACGCGTTTGCTTTGCTTCGCCCGCTCGGCGCACTCCACTGCTGAGAGCGAGGAAGCGAGTCAATAATAATCGGGCGCTACGGTTGCGGTAACGTGTGTAACCGCGATTTCGCAGCCTCGTCACGTCAATATTAGCATTAATGCAGCGGCCAACTCCTCCCCGATGCGCCTTGTTGCAACAAGAGAGAGTAAATGCGAGACATCGAATTTTTATCGCTCCGGATTAATCCAACTTGGATCAATCGGAACGTCGGCAATGGTTTCCTATTTGAAGTTTCTTTTTTTTTGTCAGTTCTATTTGAAGTTTCGTTTTTTGTCGGTTCTATTTAAAGTTTCTTTTTTTGGTGAATGATCATCCGTATTCGTAATGAGTGTACGATTAAAATGAGAGCCGTTCGGTCTATATTCGCGACATGAGGTATTAAGCCGGGAAATTATTATCCGGCAACATAGTCGTTCGGGACGAAGAGCGGCGACGTTCGGGCCCAGCGGTGCACGAGACCGGGGCGTATAGCGTGCAGTTTGATATCCCGGTGCAACGGAGGTTGGTCGCTCGGTGAGAGAGCTCGCGGCTGTCGACGAGGCTGTCTGGGAAGTCTTGCTCATTAGTAGCGACACCGCTGCGGGTGCGCGTTTCATCGCTGTTTCATGAAAACCGAGTCTCGACCGTGTCACCCGTGCACTAGCGGTGCACGCTCCGCCACTGCATTGCGCCTACCCCCGTCGACAACTCTACCCTCAAACTCTCTAGCCGCGAGAGGGAGAGAGAGAGAGAGAGAGAGAGAGAGAGAGAGAGAGAGAGAGCGGTAAAACGCGAGAACGAAGATATAAACGTTCGTCGCGTGCTGGGCTTAATAAAATCGTCGGGGCTAAAATCCCCCGGCAGCCTGCTCGCTCGTTTATTCAGCCGGTTTGCTACGTAATATCTCAGCCGTACACTACCACTCTCTGGCAGTTTCCCTACGCGATTTTTCCGCAATTTCTTTTTTTTTTTTTTTTTTTCTACCTTTATTTTTCCACGGTCTTTCTTCAATTTTTCGCCTACGCGACAGCCCTCGCCCGAGCCTGGGGGTCTCTCTGTGCGCACTCTCTCCGCGGCCCTCTTTTTCCCGGCCCGGCATCACCTTTTTTTCCTACTTCCGTCACGACTCCACATGTCGGTGGGACTCTTAATTGCCCGACGCTTCGACGGAACGTCGTTTACGCGAAATCCCCACGTCATCCCAAGTGGAAATGCAAAAATTCCTGCGGTACTCGTACGCTTTCAACCTCGCATGTTCCCGCTTCTGTGCGCGGGAATGTATTGCTACGAACATGAAGATTGAGGCGCACTGGGGATAACTCGGTTTGACAAGCGTCGGACGAAGGGACGATCGACATTACAAAAAAGTCTTTCATAAGAAAATTGTAAAAATTAACATTATGAATATTATCATACATATGAACGAATATTAACATTAATTATTCCCATTAATTCATTCATATTCGCAAATGAGTGCCGCATTTTTTTAACCGTTCATCTAAAGTGTCTGTCGCAAATGGACCACGCCCCATGGTGATTTTGAATTCTAGCATATATTATTATTATCATCATTATTATTATTATTATTATTATTATTATTTACAGAAAGAAAGTTACAACTTATTATATCTGCATCAGTAGAATTTGTGCATTATATGGACAAGTATTTATCAAGTATGTTTTTAAATTGATATATTTTTCGTTTATTTTGAACGCGTTAATTAATTCTCGGGAGTTAAAAATTTGACTTGTCCACTAACGAAGCGCCATCTATCCTTCTTTAAATATTCCTAATTGAAAAGAACATTGATAACATTAATAACATTAATAATAATGAATTTGACAAAAATAGTAATAGTAGTAAAAGTGCATGTATTGACAATATCTTGTAGTTTTATACAATTACTGCTCTATACAGTATTTACACCACTCACATAGGCATTGTCATAACATTGTCAATGGGCCATCGACCGAAGTCCTTCAGACCAGAATTATCATCATTTCCGGGTGGATTTTTGAAATTTTTGCTCCTTGGTTTATTATACTTGTTCCTGTAGTTTGTTATTTTATAGTTGTGCAAAAGAACTGTGTGCTATTGTACGGTTGTGTCTGGCTTATGTTTTATACTCGTTGTTATATATTTTCCGACTCCTCTCTATTCACCATTTGCTTAAGCTGTCGATTAAGCTGGAAGATTGTGGACGCAGGTGGTTCGTATTTGTGAGTTGACGGTGTCGCGGTTGCGCGCACGGTGATCCAATATTTTCCAATAACAAAAGTATTTTACACCCAGAAATTACGTTCATCCGATTTTCATGGTCCGATGCTTATTCGTTCACGTCGTTCGTTCGCTCGGTCGCAGAAATATCGCCTTCCACGGATTACGCATTCTGCTCCATTCCGCCGATGAACGGTAGACAGGAAAGTATGAGAAGTACTGTTAAGGAGATAATAATTTTTTTTTTTTTTTTTATGAGAAAAATGAATAAGGAATGCGCGACATCGCGATGTGATTCGAGATACGCGGCATCCGTGGGGAAAGCGGGTGCGATCCATCCCCCCCCCCCCCCCCAAATATAGTTGTGTGTTGCCGAGTCTAGCACCCCTTCGAGCGATTCTGGTGTCGTTTCACGGAGTCGTCGGAACGTTTAATTGAATTTCGTTCGCTCGACGATTGCACGTTTGAAGTTGAAGCCCCCCCCCCCCCCAGTCCCCGTCGAACCGGCCGTACCCTTCCTTCCGTTCACCCCATTTCGGCAGGACGTGGTGCAAGAGCGCCAGGCAGCTTCTTCCTTTTGCTCCCAGCGTCGTTGTGCTTGCCGCGCCAGAACGTTACCGGGGTCAACGGGAGTAAAGCTTCGGCGAATACTTTGGGCGACGTAAGAACGAGAAAGAAGCTCAACCGACAGAGCAGAAGCTGCGGTGGCGACGGCGACTACCCACGGAAGACATCTGAAATCCCGAAGGAAGAAGATAAAAATAAATCGGCTTTGGCAAGGCTTCCGCGACTTGCCGCAGCGTTTCTCTCAGCCCGCTCGAGGGAGATGAGGACTCTCGTCCTCGAGCGAACGGACGAATGAACTCTCCCACGCCACGGGGGTTATTCTTAATATTTGTAAGGTTTTCATCTCTCGGTGCGACCGACGGCCGGAGGGTCTCCGCGCGTAAAGGAGGAAGTGGCGAGGCAAGGGGAGAAAGTGGGCGAACGTCGTCGACGTTGATGGAAAAAGGAAGAAAAAAAAAAAACCCTCGATCCGGAAAAGGGAACGCCCTAACGTCATCCTAGCAGGAAATACGCAAATCCGTTCGTAAAATCCGAGCTTAAAAAACGAAGGGCGAAAATCTTGGATGATCTCTCCGTGCCTTTTTAGACAGAATCGCAGATCCAGAGTCTCAAAAAAAATAAAATAAAATAAAATAAAATAAAAAAATGTGTGTGTCGACTTCGCCCGCATCGTCGGCTTACGCTAAAACCATTTAACTAGTGCTTCGCATTCGCGAAGAGCATTTTGGAGATTATTTCTGAAAGTACTCACTCGAAAAGAGAGAAACCGTTATGAGCGCTCAAGTCGCTCGGAGCGATAGCGGTGGAGTGTTAGCTTCGAATTGAAGCTATCCTGAACAAACGGTTAATCGTGAGTTTAAACTATGGTGGTTGCTCTGCAAATTGGATAGGAAAAGGTCGAATTAAAATGATAAAAAAAAAAAAAAAAACCGAAAAATGGAAGGGGTCTGCGCGTTGCGTTTTCAATGTATACATGCATATGGCGGAACAGCGGTTTGCTCCGGCTTTGCGTTCGCCTGGTGGTGTTTCACAGGGCTCACGGCTACGTAACTAATTACCCGATCCAACCCGGCAGTCAGCCAGCGAGAGAGCAACTGAGTGAGTTCATTGGCGAGGGGGCGGCGGGAGAGAGAGAGAGAGAGAGAAAGCTCGAGCTTTGGATAGAAATTGTACGCGGAGAGAGGAACACCACAACGGGAGAGAGTGGAGAGCGTCATGGTGTGCTCCGGGTGCCGCTGCTGCTGCTGCTGACACCAAAGACTTCTCAACTCTCGCGTTCGTTCGACCCGAACCAACTCCACTCGGACTGGCATAGCTAAAACTAGTGGCGGGCTTGTTGTACTCTGGCAGGTTAATACAACTTTCCCGGTTACATACTTGTGCGTGGGTCTCGAATCCTCTGGACCAGGCCAACTATGCCTATCTTACCGCAGGAGCGACGAGGAAACTGCACGAGAAGCCCACTGGAATGGACATTAACGGAAAGGAGCATTGATGCCGATAGGGGGGAGGGGGGGGGGGATAGATCGAGAAATGGAAGTGCTGTCCGTACGGAAAGGCGAAAGAATCATTATGCGTATTACGATGTAGGTGGGTCTTTTTTCCGAAACACCTATACAGATGGAAGACGATATGGAAGGTCTCGATGTATCTTTCCCATCCACTTCACCGAATTACCACAGGGACGTTGATCTCCGGACCGAAAGATTGAACCGTTGACGGTGAATGGGGCGAAGACGCGCGCGGTGACCCCGTGTATATCGTGACTGAAATGCTCCGCGAGAAGAGAAACGGTTTTCATCTTCTAAAGTGACGAATCGGAGATCGGAGCGAAAGTAAATCCCTCGCGTCCATCCACTCCCACGTCCGATATGTATCGCGTGGACGTGAAAGGGAAGAGAGAGAGAGAGAGAGGGGGAGGAGTGCAGAGATGCGGAGAAGGAGTCCGGATTCTTCGATGATTTCCTGCGAGTCCTAAAAATCTCTTTATTCCGCACGCGACGAGAAGAAGTCTCTTCTCGTGTCTGCGCGACGGATCACGAATCCCCGATGCATTCCCCGTGAGAATGGAGCGGAACATTTGCAATCGGAGTAATCGTCTTCGAGCGGAGTGCACCGGGAATAAAGGGAGCAATGCGCCATACCGCGAGTCAACTTCGTTGAGTCGCGTCAGGTTAAAAGAACATGAAACTCGATCCTTTGCCGCTTCAGCGATGATAACAAAAAAAAAAAAATCATTATCGCTAAATCAAAAATGTATTAATTACCCAACGCCTTTCGAAATTCATGGCTTTCGAAAATTGAAAATAGTAGTAGTAAATGTATCTATTAACAATATATTACACAGTACGGATGCTGATACCTTTCGAAAATTATTTACATTTCGTAATGCTATTGCTATAGTCAATAAGCCATCGACCTAAGTCCTTCAGCCTTTGATAATATTTGGCGCAACGAGCGTTAATATGGCCCATTTCGTTTAGCACGTAAATCCGTGATATATTGACCAGGCCATATTCATCACTTTTACCCTATATTGCATGTACGTTTTCTTAAAAAAGAAAAGCCTCGCATTCCTCATGAACGGATGAATGAGAAACGCGAATAAGAGAAGCTTGGCTCGGGAGGGGGGGGGGGGGGTGCACACAGTGTGTATGTGCAGCGAAGAGGCAGAATGGACGTTGGGGAACGAATAGTTGGGATAGGGACCGAAGGCAGAATCCCGATGGGAGAGGAGGAAGAGGGGTACCGAGGAGGAACGTGGATGGCGAGGAAGGCCGGAAGGGATGAGGAGGAGGAGGAGGAAGAGGAGGTGGAGAACAGAATCGATCCGATTTTCCAATCTCGCCCGACTGTATTTGAATTCCAGAGGAGCGCGAGCGGACGCCGGCCGAACGCGTAGCATAGCTTGGTGCCTGGCGCGTATGTACTCGGAGCGTACAGCGAGGGTATAGATAGACGGATAGAGATAGGACGGTGTACGTACCTACGTTCCTGCAGTGCCGTTGGGTGCCTGCCGAAGCGACCGTCGTATATCGGACGGGGCGGCCTTGCCGGGAGGCTCTACCTACGAGCCCCTCCGCTTCTGTTGTCCACGAGCTCGCATAGGAACGTCGGATGGATATATCCCTGTAACCTCGTCCTCGTCCATCCTCATGCCGCCCCGTCCTCTTCCACATATCCCGCATCGCACATGCCCCCTTGTAGGTTACGAAACACCCGTACCAGCGGATAACTGTGACACCGGCTCGCCTAGAACCGCGAGCTGGCATTCAAGGTGTCTTATGGACCGAGCGCTCTTCCACATAAATCGCACGACTTTTGAATTTCGCCAGTCCATGTCCGATGAAAGTGGATGCAATATCGCGTATATGGAGTCGCCAGAACGGGGCATGCGAATGTCTCGCAGTAATGCGTAGTGCATGGCACCTGCCCATCCATGTGCAAAGTATATTCAGCAGACAGTGTACATGTGTATGCCAGTTTATGTGCGTCATGTACAATGGAGGACCGATCGAGAATGGGCACACCTACGGGAGTGAGTAGTCGTGGCCGATGCTGCGATTGAATGCTAGGAATTTCATCATGAGTTGAGTCGTGGGACGTGGTGAGGTGTACCGGTAGAGAGAAGCCGAGAGGGTTTGGGAAATTGGGAGGTTGGGTAGAGATTCGAAGGGTGAGTCCCCGGGGGTGGTGGAAAGCGGAGAGGAGGTGTGCAGAGAGTGGAGAACCGCCCTCGGCCATCCTGTCCTCCCCCTTACCGCTGCTAGCGCCGCTGCCAGTCGGCTAGCTGGCGAGCCGAAGCCTCGAGCTAGAGAACTAGCGCTAGCGGAGGAGAGAGAGACGCGGTGGGTGAGCGAAGCGAGACGGCGATATCGAATAGGGAATGAACGAGAGGGTGAGCAAGAGATATCGCGAGAGGCGAGCGGAGCTAGCGAGAGCACGAACTAACGGGGCCAGAGCCCCTTGCTTAGCAGCGGCCGTTCCAATCATGATTCCACGCTGCACCGTTTGAAGTCTCGATTGAAAAGGGGCGGAGGTTTGACTAAAGAACGAGTGCCCCATCTATATCGGCCATCCATCGGGTTTCTGGCCGTGTGCGCCGGCCTTCTCTATCGCTCTTTCTCTATACACGGGAGAAAAAGGCATCGGTGTGTTTTATATAGGTAACGACGTACCAATTCCGTACGCGCATGACCGTGTCGGTTCTTACGTGCCCGCACATCGGCCGATTAACGCCGGAGTAGCGCCAAGATTGCGTGATAAAATCCATTCGACGCAAGAGAGCTTCCTTTTGCAGCAAGTTGATTTTTTTTTTATTCGGAGTGTCCGGTTATCTGTTTTGTTTTCGTTGCGCACATTGTTAAATATCCTTCGCGGTAGGAGAACATAAAAATTCTTCAATGCCCAAACGGTGAGAAACGAGTCCGTCTTGGTCCGCTCACGAAAAATGCATGGACTACCTCGAGCCATCCATTAGAGCATCGACGCTTCTCTTAAACTTCGAAACTGCATGAAACTATTAAACTTACCGGCTCGGCGCGATACCCGCCCACTATCTCGTTTATCGGTATAAATCGGGACGCGCCCCTCTCGTTAATCGTCCGCCACCTGGTGCTCTCCTTTCTAGTGCCTCCCAGACGGTGATAGCCGGATATGCCGGGAGAACTCCGCCAGAATGTGCGCGCACGCCCGTTTCAGGGGTTATTACGTATTTAATAACACGCCTCGGCGATGCTGTGTAATTTGGCGCAGATTACTCGGCCCCGGCTCTCTCTCTCTCTCTCTCTCTCTCTCTCTCTCTGTATCTGACCGTGCGCTTTCGAGGATCCCGCTCGCATGGTCGAAGGACACGCTTGTTATTATACCAGTACGAAAAATCCTCCATACGCTCTTCGCGCAGATTAGAGAACGGGGAAGAGGTGTGTATAAACGCACAGCCGAGCGCACCGCTCGCCGGCGAGATGCGTAGGGCGATATATCGATATTGCGATAGCGAAAAAGCAAGGGTGGGCGGGGAGGAGGGTGGGTGGAACAAGAGGTGGAACGATGAGGGCGACGTCGAACGGAATGAATGAACGAGAACGCAGTCGCCCAACGAAGAAAGGTGATGCGAATCCGAGTGTATGTACCGAACACGCGAGAACGCCAGGGGGATATGAAGAGCGCCCTGTTCTCGCGGAGGGCGCACTCCACGATTCCTATCGATGCTCTTTGTGATGAGATCCGGCTGAAAGATAGACGCGAGAATTCTCTGAACGGTGTACAACTCGGTATAGTTATACGCCGGGGCTCAACGCCAGAGAATATTCCCTTCCGGCAGCGGGCGCGCTGTTGTAAGCTCGGTCCATTTTGCTAATAAGGAGTTTCCCCGCGAGCTCTGACTATATCGCTCCGTTATTATGAAAGAGAGAGCCAGATGTCGGGGGAGAGCGAGCGAGACGGATTCGCGTTCTATCGGGTCAAGAGGGAAAAACCTGCGCGGGACAATCATCGACTCTGGGACAATGAAATCCCGCTGCCGGCTCGATGACGCAGTATAACAGTCGTGATCGTCAGGGGGAATGCTTTTTAGGGGCGAAAAAGGCGCGCGCGCCCCGTACACGTTACGCTATAGTAGTGCGTATGTCGTACGGATGAAATGTATGTGATAATAGAAACTGAACGCTTTGTTTGTCGAGGGAGAGAGAGAGAGAGAGAGAGAGAGAGAGAGAGAGAGAGAGAGACGGGAGAGACGGGAGAGCGAGGGACTCTCACGGATCAACAAGTGAAAACGGGACGTTCGAATGTAAACTCTTGTCAGATTTTAGATAGGAGATATCGTATCGAGATTAATATTATTACTGTCAGGACACTCGCATCTAGGCGAACCCTCCGGTTAATAGTATTTTTATTACCGATCATTTAACTTCGAGGATACTTTTGTCGATTTTTTTTTTTTAATTTATTTCGCAAAAATGTTTTTCGACTTTTCATCTCGCAGTCGCGTTCACGGCGCAGTTTAATGTTCATTTAATGGGTGTCGAGGAAAACCATGGGGATCCCGACCTTAATTATTTTCGCTGCAAGTCGACGGTCGCAGTCAAAGTAGAAAAGATCCTAGCTCGGGCAGACAAGGGTCGGAGGTTCTTGACGCTCGTTTTCAAAGGGCCAAGCTAGTTTGCGCTATAATCTAGTATCCCGACGTCGTCGACGTCGTCGACGTCGTCTTCGTCGTCTTCGTCGTCGTTTGCAATTAATTCTTCTCGACGTTGTCACGTTCGTTCGCGCCTCATTTCTGACGCATAACGAACTGCCGTCAACACCTCTCTCAGCCTCTATATTTCAACCCGCTACCTTCGCCTTTCCGCAAACCCTCGTCCCCTCTCTCGACACGCCCTTCCTCCTTCGCCGACTCACCCGAGGTCCCAATCCTGTTAACTTTGCTTCTAAATTTTCGTAATCAAGTTTTTCCTTCCTCTCTAACCCTGCCCGCCCTGCGCCGCGTCACCTCGCCAGAGACAAATTTGCGAATTTCTCTTTCCTTCATCCCCACCCCCCCCCCCCTGCTCAAGCTTTCTCTGTAGTTTTGCCTGCGAGCCAAACTCGCCTTTCTCACTCGCTTTTCGCGATACTACCCGTCATATCGTGCGCCGCTGTAGCCGCTCTCTTCTATATGTATATCCTCTATGTACCTATACATCTCACTCCCTCGCGTTACTTTGATGTCGAGCCGTGAACGCCACCGCCGTTTAATTTACCGGGTGATGTGTTTCGAAGGAATCTACCGCCTCGCTTTCACGCGTTAGCCTGCCCAACCACCCTCGCTCTCTCTTTCTCACATACAAACACAAACACACACACACACACACACACACATAAACGCTCACTCGTTCTCTTACTTTATACCCCTATGACCTTAGTGGCGACCCGCGTTACCTGGAATCCAACTTGCCAGACACCTTCCATCGGACCTCTCGACACAACTTCCACCACCGCTCAAAACAGCAATCCACGTACTTGGTGTTTTCCCCAGCTTGGAATTTTCATTGTCAACCTAACTACGTAAATGGCAACTTAAGTAATGCATTTAGGGTTGTTCGTGTGGGCGTTCCAAGCTCGTGCGAGTATACGCAGAACCTACTCACTGACTCGCGGCATTGCTCCGGAGAACCGCTCGAAATCCGGCCGGAAGTACGCGACTCGCTAGGTGAATATCCCGCTGTGCTGGAGTTCGAGGTGAGCTTTCAGTCGGCGAACTACGAAGTATGCCAAAGTCGTGGCCGGGAGGCGTCGAGAGGGGAAAACTGCAATGGAGGTGAAGCCACAGAAAGCCGGAGGGGTGGAATTGGGATGCTGAAAACAGCCCGAGAGGCCAAGCGGCCCGGCGCTGCAAGTGGAGCGAAAATCAGATTTGCTCGTTGTCGCCTCCACTCCGGTCCTCTTTCCATCCCATTCTCTCGATTTTTCCTCCCTCTCCCATTGTCGTTCTTTCGCTCCCTCCCACTCGCAATGTCCACATGCACGCTCAAGCTCTCCGGCGTACGAGCTGCCAGAACCACCAGCCCGCTCCCGTCGACGGCAGCGGCCCGTTTTACCACCCTCTAGCCGAACCTCTCTCTCTCGCTCCCTCTCGCGGAAGCTCTCGCCACCCTCCCCGCTCGTCCCCTCGACGGCATCCTATACTTCCCCGCGCGTCGAACCTCGAACGAGCGCCGCCCTTTGATCCTGCCGACGGCAGCCACCCTCTCCGGGCCTCGATCTGCGCTACCCCATCCGAATTCTAAAACCTCCTTGCGAGAGCGACCCTACCGGGGCCAACTTCGATGTACCCGCTATTCTATCTTTCCTCCTCGATCTCTCTTGCTCTCCTCCGTCGGGCGATGCTCTGTCTGACAACACCCTACAACTCGCCCAACGATTTCGATAAATATGCTACCGGTGTGCCCATGCGACACGCTTCGCCCTACACGCGTCGCGAACCGCTTACACGTGCGTGCTCGAAAGGAGTCTTCGGCCACGAAGGCTCGTCTTGTTCAGCTTCACCCCTTTAGGTGAGCCTCCTCGGCTTCCGTGGAAGGTTCACAACTGCCTCGCAACTGGATCGAATCTCGAGCAGAACTCGGACAGAACTTCCGGTATATACGTTTTTTTTTTTTTTTTTTAGTTTTTCTGTCCCGTCGTGCTAGCGATGTTCCGTAATCGAAACTGCGGAGAGGCCGTGCAAAGGAAAGGTGGATCGGTCGATTCTCCCGTAGCCGTTGAAAGATGTCAAACACAGAGGACAACGTAGCCATATCCGTCGCCGCAATGTCGTCGAGGGACGAACGGCGGACGGGGGAGAATCGTTTAAAAGGGTTGTCACGCGAAAGACTGTCACTGCTAGCTACAGGTGACGCGTATCCCTCAATGCAGAAACGTTGACTCAACACGATGGTCGCGTACGTGCAGCCGTTCGTAGGGACACGCGGCAGTTTTTGCTGGCTTACACGTCGGGGATCGTTTTTGTACGCCGACGAAGTTCTACTCGCCAAAAGCACCGTTCGAGCGTTGCTCTCGTCTTTTTGTACGCACTGACAAAAAAGGGCTCGTGCGATATCGGAGTTAATCATGAAACAACGTTGCTATTGTGAAGTGTTTATTAGGTGAGGCAAATCGGTTCTCAATCGTTGCTCGCAAAGAAAAAAAGATTTCGCGGCAATGATACGTGGCGAGAGGCATCGAATGGAGAAATGCCCAGCCGCTTGAGCATAATTCGCAGCATACCGAACAAAACGCAAACAGCCCGTTAAGGGTTAAACGGCGAAACTGTCGCGCGGAATTGCATAAGAGAAGCTGTTTGCCCAAGCTCCGGTAGACGCGATTCCCTAGATCAAACGTCGTCGAGCTGATTGGGCGTGCCTTTCCGTTTGTACGCGAAAGCGTCGGAGTGAGTGAACGCCAACGTCGTCACTGCTGTTTCTCGCCGGAGGCGGAGAGCCTGCCGTGGCAAAACTTCGACGTTCCTGTTTATAAAACAAAAGACCCGCGAACGATCCATTATTTTTTATTTTTCCCGGGCGAACAAGCGGAGCTATGAAAATACGGAGCAACTAGGCGACCGAGAGAGAGAGAGAGAGAGAGAGAAACGTCGCAACACTTTCCACGTGCTTCCCACTGTACACTCCGACCTTAATCTTCGTCTTTGACGAGACGTCGCCGACGCCCGCGATGTTTTCCAACTCTCTCTCTCGCTCCCTTCCGGAGCATTTTTTTTTTTTTTTTTTCACACGACTCCGTCGCAATCTGCGCGGAACTGGTTCGGTACACGAAAGTGTGCATGTCAGAGGAGCGAACGGGGCGACGCAAAGCGGTCGAGGGTGTGAAAAGTAGGTGGCCTTTGACGCGACGACTACCGAACGCGCCAGTGCCGCGCTGTCGATCGGAATTCAAATCGAGTGTTGTTGGCTATTGTGTTTGTGACTTTCCAGTTACGAGGCCTTATTCCTTGCACCGCGGTGCGAAAGAAATTATCGAGATTTTGCGCTCATCCGAATGGGAAATATCGTTCGCTGAATGAAAGTACAGCGATGACGATTGAGCGAGTTTTCACGATTAACACGCGCGGACGCATGCTCAGTACGCTCGAGAACGAGGGCAGGGGAGCTCTCGCGTTGTTCGACGGGTAACGTTTTCATAAAAGCGAAATTATAGGTTTGGCGACGGTAGCGATTGTGCACTCCCCGAATTGGCTAGGCCGTGCCCGGCTATCATCCCGTCCCATGCCGGGAGCCGGTCCGTCACGCTCGCGCCTCCCTTCGTACATCGTTCGAATATGTAATTACGTAATGCCGTGAAAGGCTTATAATGTTCCTATTGAAAAGTAAAACGTACGGATTGGCCACCGGGACACTCCCTTCGTACGCCGGCGCGCACGCGCTCTGACCTACCGTCCTCCATTGTGCTTTTCCTTTTCGTGCTTTCTTCAAGCTACGGAAATGAAAAACTCTTCGTGAAGCGTTTCAGTAGCGTCGCCAGTGATGAAAAATTTAATCGTCGTTCTGCGACGTCACTCCCGGTTTGAAAATCTCCCTTTTTCACCGGAAGTGAAGCTATAAAAAAAAATTAAAAAAAAAAAATTGAAATTTTTTTTTTTTCCTTTGACGTCACTTACGGTGAAAAAACTGAAATCTTCGGACCGGAAGTGACGTAATAAAAAGAAGAATTTGAAATTTTTCTTCAGAACGTATCGCGAATGCAATCAATGACAAGAGCGAATGTATCGAAGAGCGTACGATCTTTAAATATACAAAGAAATCGCCGCTTTTCTCGAAATGACTTACGTGACAAAGTCTTACAACTCAGCGTCTCAAGCAAACATATTGATTACTGGCGATCAGGAGTCTGTCTCTTCTTTAACTCTCGTCCCAAAAGTTGTTGCAAAAAGATGAAGCATAAAGCAACAACGTGAACCATAGTTCATCGACTCGGCCGTCGTTCTACGGAAGGTCATCTACCACTTTCTACGAGCCACTCGCGAAACTTCAAATCTTCGAAGATAAGGAGTACCGAAGACGAGAGTACGTGCCTGACACGGTCTCGAGAGGGAAAGTGGAACGGGGATGAAAGACGCAAATACTGACATAACACAGGATACACAGCCGAGAGGAGGCTGCAACACTGTGGGACGTCTGAGATTGGGTTAAAGGGCGCGACCGAGTGAAGGTGTCGACGGGCTCTCGTAAGTGAGACTTCCGAGATGCTTTGCTCTGCCACTCCACTCACACACAGTTTGATGCAGTGTCAAGCTTCGTTTGGCTCGCCAGGCGCATCGGGCGTAGGGGCGGGTGAGGGGAGGGGGGGGGATGGTCCATTCGTTTTAAGTTTGTCACAGTTTCGAGAGTATAACGCGACCGCGGATACGGGGCGCGAGACTCGTTGAAAGTGGGTTAAACGAAGTTCCAGGGGGTTTTCCCCACTCGAAACGAAGTGAAGAGGGTGGCCGCTTCGTTTGAGAAGCAGCAGCAGCAGCAGCAGCTTCACCTTCGGCAGAAACTGTTGGAGAGGCAGTAGTGCACTACAACTCGCTGCTACCGGCAGTGTTAGTATTAGTAGTAGTAGTACCACCCTTCTCCTATCCTCATCATCTGCGCGGAGCAAAGGGGATGGACCGCCCGTTAAGGCTAGCGTCGGAGTAGTGCAGTGGTGGTAGCGGCGTGAGCCACTAGATAGAGTTACGGCGAGGAGCAAGAGAGCTCGCGAGTAAGCTGGGCGGAATTCGGCAAACCGTAGTCGAGTCCCGGTAGCCCCGAGGGTTGTACTGGAAAGCATGGAAGGCGAAAGCATGCGATGCCTGAGAGATAGAGATAGAGAGAGAGAGAGAGGAAAGCGTACATGACGCTGCTCTCCGCCGCCGCTACCGCTGCTCGGCCGAGTATCATGTATGTGTCCGACGCAAGTGTGGGATGTGCGGGCAACGGTGGACGCAGGCGCCGGTAGCCATGGCGACGTTTCCTTCGGATTGGCCGCAGCTTTCACTTGAATATACCACGCCGCACCCCTACTCTCTACCCCACCTCCACAATCTCATCTCTCTGTCTCTCCTCGGCTCTATCCGGCACCATCGATAAACCCCTCCGGCTCTCTCGGCCGTAGCCGTTCACCCACCCTTATCTCGCGCCACCCTCCTTCCGCCCCTCGGCATCGATACTCTCGCTCTCGCACTCACGCGTCTCTGTCCTTACCTCTCCGCTTTCCTCTGCACCGTCGCCGCATGTCGCTCTTTCTCCGAGCTTTCCCTACTTTGCCTCTCCATCGCTCTCTCGCTTCCGCTCGCCCGTTTCTCCACCGGCAATTCGTGCCACCTCCACGAGGACGATCGCACGCCTGACCATCCGCCGAAACCGCCTACCCCCTTACGGACCCACCGGGCCGTTCTACCCCCCCCCCCCCCCCCCAAAGCTCTCGAAAACTAACTAACCTAACCGACCGCTCGGCCGACGCAGGAGCCTCCGCCGTAGCCACCATACTATTTTCCCGGAACTGCCAAACGCAGCAGAGGACTCTCGCCTCGGCTTGCCGTACCACCGTTTATTCTGCCTCGCACGGTCCGGTGATACCTGTACGCTACCGAAATTGCTTGACGAGCGGTTGTCTCTCCCTCCGCCTCTCGAATCGCCGGATGACTGACATCGAAAAACATTCGTTGCGGTGTATCTTCGAAACGACCTTTCGTCGCGTTACCGTCACGTGACGGCACAGTCGATATCCCATCGGTTGCGTCGAACCGCAATATTGACGTGATTTCCGAGACTCCGGCGACTCGTCGGACTTTTACTCTTAGCTAGCGATTGATGAGTAGCTGCATCCCTTTTTATTGAACTACTAAAAATTGTCACCTGGAGCAGTCGGACATCGAAAGCCTTATCTACTGCCGCATCGCGACTTCCCGCAGCTCAGCTCGACGCGCCACCCGCATTCCGCCATTCTCAATTTTCCTCCCGGAAAGAAAACCCCTCCGAGAAAAGCCCGCGACGCTCGAAGACAGAGTACACTCGCTCCGAAGCAACTCCGATATTCAGTCGTAGCGCCAGCGGTTCAACACTCCGGAGCAAGGAGTCTCTGTCGTTTGATTATCCGAGCCATCATCGCGATCCGACGTGGCTCCGGCGTCCGGCATCGCTCGCTCCACTGTCTCTGTCTCAACGTCTCCCTCTCCCACCCTCATCGTCGGCCAGAAACGACGAGGCTTTCCTCTCGCACGCCCCCTCGCCCACCATCGTCGTCTTGCTCCGTCGTTTCCTCCTCCACGGGGCTCCCAGCCTCCTCGGCTCTACCCCTGGAGCGCTTCTCGCGCTCCGCTCCATCCGAACCTCCTACCCTCCAGTCGCTCGGAGTCTCCTCGCTTCAACCCCCCCCCCCCCCCTCCCGCCGCCGGTCCCGATGCGCACGCTGGCGCATACCTACGCCTCTCCCGTTGCCCAGGCAACTCAGCTTGGGGCTGGCCACTGCCGCCTCTGAGCAAGCCGGCTCCATCCAACGCCCTCGCATCCGAACCCCCCTCTTCCGAGATTCGGAGCGAGAGAGAGAGAGAGAGAGATCGGGAAACCGAGCCGAGGGGGTTGAAAGAGCGCGGACTCTCGAAGCTCACCACCACCACTTCGGCGACTATCGCCCTCCCCTTCCTTCGCAGCATCTACGAGGGCAGCTTTTTTCCACCGCTCCAGACGGCGGAGGGAAGTGGATGGTGCGATGTCGCGAGAGGGGCAGGCCGAGGGGGATGCTTCGAGAAAAAGGGAGCACAAGCCCGCGTCAGGGGAAGAGATCGGGGGAGCTTTTCCGTGTGTTGGCAAGGGTGAGCGAGAGAAGAGCCGACGAAGAAGCTCCGAACTGGAAGCCAAGCGGATTAATGCATTTCGAATAATTCATGCGGCCCCACCCCCTCCCCCCCTGCAACCACCCCACCCGAGCAATCTACCAGCTCGCAACACCCCCGGCATCGGGTTTACCCTTCTTCGGCGTCCTGCGAGCACCGCCGCGCCTCGACACCGGCCAATTTACGTTTAACCTTTTCCCAACGAGAGCTTTTGCGTCGATGCGCTCGTGAACCAGTGGGAGGCACCGGAAAGGAGGCCGCGAAGGTATTATTGTACCGTGTTAAGGGCAATCCTCGTTGAATTCCGCAGCCGAGAGAGTTGGCACACCCGATATTCCTTTATGCCGCTGCCGTTTCAACTTTTGCCCCCCCCCCCCCCCCCCCCCCGATTAAGTGACCTTGGCACTCGTTACACCTTGGCAAACCGCCTATCGATTTTTAACGGTATTCATATTTCATAAACGTTATTGTTATTATTATTATTATTATTATTATTATCTTTTTTTTTTTTCAAATGTCGCACACACGTTTTTCGTGGTCCGTTAACGGTGTCGCGTCGCGCTGCGGCATTAGCGACTCTTTCCGTTGCACGCCATGGATAATCCGCTCGCTATAAAAAGCCGATGCGCCAACGTGTAATGAGTTAACTAATTTGTGAAAATAAAAAAAGAAGCTGAAAGAAGAGGAAAAAGAAAAAAAAAAAAGAGCAGGGTATAAGCGTCCCACGCCGTACTCTCCTCCGGCTTCCTATTAATAGGAAAGTCTCGCTCTTCTTCATTTTTTTTTTTTTTTTTTTTTTTTTTTTTTTTTTTTTAATTTAAAACATCGCGCGCGTCAGAGAGAGAGATTATAAAGAGTTTGTTTTCACTGAGAATATGATAAAACTTGCTGGTAAAATTTGCTGCAAAGCCGGCAATTTTATCCGCGATCTCCCTTCACGGCATTTTTCATTTATTCAGAGGGTTAACGCGTGAATGAATAAACCGCGAATCTCCTGTAATTCATTATACACTATATAATATGATACACACGTATGAATGTGTCGGACCTTTTTGTAATGACATTTGAATAGCGTGCAAAAACGCTCGTACAATACTCGACGGAAACGGCTTTCCATATTGGGTAGCCTGCGAGAGCCGCTTTCGACGGAGAAAGGTTTCCGTTCGTCGTGTGTCGAATGTTTCGCTGACCCGACCGGTCGAAGCAAATGTGTCATTTGAGTCAGCGGCGCAAGTACAAAAGCCCTGCCCGTCCTGTGTGTTAATTATCCGGTGGAGCGTTGCGCGAAACGATAAGAAGAAAAAAAATCGTCTATGTCCATTCAGCGTAGGAGACGAAGTGTCCCGTGCGCTCGCGATCGGCTACATGCACAAGGCGCGTACTCCGCTGCCTACCCGATACGCAAATAGAATATCGATAGTTCGATCAGTTATCTCTCGCAACAGACCGGGGTTTAGAGGGTTTCCCTCCGTCGTCCTGCAGTCATTAAAAAAATTCGTCGTCGGCGATATTTCCCCCAATCGCTTCGTTAACTCCGCACGTTGAGCTCTGCGAATAGCTCGGCTCGCTCGTCGCGAAGCCGCTTCAACGTTTTCGAAGAGAACTTTTTTTTTATCCGCCCGTGCCCACCGCGTTTTATACCCCTAGGGATTCGCCCGTGTGTCGAGGAGACTCTCCCGGCGGAGGCGAAAGGGGTCGGCTGAGAGGACCTGCGCAGAACGACCCTCGCCGGGTCGCACAACGTTCGTCGGCCTCAGGAATACCGCTTTCGCTCTGTTGCCAGAGAGGAAGCGAGTCGAGACGCAGCTAAGTCGATAGCCGGATGATTTTCCCTACCGGAACGGTCATCGCGGAGTCCCGAAGAATTTAGCCCTCAAACTCGCGCCTCTGAAGTCACATCCTCTCATCTAAAAAAATTATCCGTTCAGTCGATTCGTCATCTATCATTCATGGACCACTTCTTCCCGGCGTTCTCGAATCAACGTAAAGCGCATCCCGACCGGAAACAATCCAGTAAGAGCTGTTCCGCGAACGTCGTCGAGTAGCTCGATGCGCGAAGGGTTTGAGGGTAGGATTCGGCAAAGACACACTCCGCGTCTGTCTCAACCCTCTCGGGCGAGCTCCTCGACACGTCGGTAGAACGCCGACGGAGGACAACGCTATCCTGTCGTCTCCTTTAGCCTATCACCCTCAGGAGCTCTCGGATCTCTCGTCTCCCTTTATCAAACAAGCTATCTCCATCGCCCTCTCTGTCGCGAGGAGCATCCGCGGGTGAGAGCACCGCCGCCCCCGGATCCCGGCGGCGTACCATGCCAACCAGGCAGCGGAGGCAGCGTAGCCGGGGCGCTTTTGCTTTGTGCGCGTCGGGAGGCGGTGGTACATCAAAGCCTCCTAGTTCCCGCTCCGGCCTTTGACGGCTGGGTCGCGGCCGCTCGCTCAGTCGTCGTTCGGTAGCGAGCCGGCGCTGCCGCTGCCGCCGCGGCCGGATATGCACCGCGTCCTGACGCCGAACAGCGTCCACCGTCGTCGAATTCGTCGATAAACGTTGTAACGAACGCATCGCGTTCGCCAGGTGAACCCGGAAGGTCTTCATGGGAACGAAAGACAGCGCGGCTCGTGACGAGAGCCGACAACGAACGATCCACTAACGAATATAACGTAACCGATACTGAGAGAGAGGACAGGAGACGTGAATTCAGTTCAGCGACGAGTGACGAGGTGACATACGTATATTTATATATATATATATATGTATATATGTCTGTATATATACACATATATTATGTCACCGAGGCTCGTGAGCGTGGGCGGTAGCAGCTGCGCCAGTACAACGAGCAGTAGTAGGAGTAGCGGCGTCAAGTGTGCGCGTGCCAAAGTGGTAACGAAAAACGGTCGTAAAGTGCGTTCCAAGCTGACGGAAAGATCAATGTTCTACCACCAGAAGCGACGGGAATTGGAGCAACAGAGGCAACAGAACGACGAACGGTCGTTGCGATCTGAGAGTCCGAGAAACAGGGACGATGCTGTAGCTATGATTCCGGGCAAAGCAACAATGGTAGTGGAATCGGGTACGGCAGCACCGACAACAGCAGTACCACCGGATACCGCACGAGCCAAAGCAGCAACATCGCCGTCCCTGTTTGCGCCAGTTAAAATCGAGGGTGGTCGATGCAACGGAACGCGCACGCGCCAACCCCTGGATCCCAAGGCACTCGAGAATCGAGCACTGCTTCTCCGATGGACGGACAGACTCGGCGAGGTGCGCGGTGGTTGCAACAAAAAAGGAAAAAACTCGAGGGTTATCAGTACAGCTGTCAATGGTCATTCGGAATCGACTGGCGATGATAGGATATCGGGTAACTCGGCGGTTTCCAAATCCGGAAAGCACGATGGACACTCGAGCTCTTCGGGCAACATGGAATCCGTCTTATGGAGACGAAGGCTGACGCCGTTGTCGCTGAGGCACCGCATTGAATCCAATGACAGAAGGAAGCTCAGCGGCGATCTCGTCGAGAGGCTCAAGAAACGACAGGACAATACTTATTGCAGCAAGAGGGCTGCCAGAAGGAGACTAGAGAAACCAACCTCGGTGCCGTCCGAATGCCGGAACGAGGAGTCTGCGTCGAATCCCAGCTCGTCACCTTCGACCTACAATTCGTCTTCCGCCCTGTCGGAATCACCGTCTCATCGGTCGGCGGTCAATTCACCGGCTTCGGCCCAATCTTCTCCATTCGCGTCGTCGACGTCGACGCCGAGCGCTAATTCCACCCTGACATCGAGCTCCGAATTCGGTGCCGTTACCGCACCGACACCCGCAGGTCCGAGCAGACCGGTCAGCTCGGTGAGTCACGCGCCACTGGAGACTCTGAAAAATGCTCTGGAGGGTTACGATCACAGTCGCATTTACCTGGCGCACGTGTCGTTCCTTGACTGGCGAGACTTGCCGGGTCGTCGGACCATCGACGGTGAAAGAATTTGGGTGGTAGGCGCGGCCGATCACGGCGGTCGTCACCGAACCAGACTTCTCGTTACCGGACGTCATTGGCGACCGCGTTGTCTCAGCAAAGTCAACATGGTCACCCAACCGGTCGTCTACGCCGGTGGCGGGAGCGGCTCGCTGACCGCCGATCTCTTTCTCTGGTGGTTCCATCGGGAGTTCGCAACGACGGCGATGGCGATGCACCCTGACGGTGCGATATTGGTCGCCGAGGCCGCCGACTATCTGCCACCGGAGGTCGAGTGCGTTACCGCCGACGGTCTCGTTCGACTGTTCGTCGTACCGAAGGATTGCCTCGAGCCGCGAATAGTCGCCAACGAGCTCAGAGTAAGACTGGCCGCTGGTCTGCTGACGAGCGTTCGTTGTCATCCGGATTTCGGCACGAGCCCTCGTGGCGCGTCAGCAAAGGGAAGCGCGAACGAGCTCGAAGAACGCGTAAAGAGATTCACGCTCAAGGAGGCTTTCGCCGAGCTTCATCGGGCCTGGCTAGGCATACGCTCGGAGACTTTCGCCAGAAGCTGGATACTGATGCAAGAGCGCGAGGACGTCAGAGTCGCTCAATCCTCGGCGGGACCGCGTCTCTCGTCGAGGCCGCACAGAAACGCCGATCACAACGAGGACGACAATTTGCTGAGCGAATTGAAGAGCCTCGCTCGCGAGGCCGGTCTCGACGTCAGCGAATCGGAACTTCAGAAGTGGATACTCGACGAGGCGAGCGAATTCGCCAAGTGTGTCACGAAGAAGGAGATACCGGACGGCGAGGAGGGCGTCGATTCTTGCAAGAACGACGACGACGGAGAGCCAAATTTCGAGGACGACGAGGAAGCCCCGACTGCTAAAGAGAGCGTCGGACTCTTGTCGAAGGTTCTTCTCTGGATGGAAAGGGAACCTCTGGACCCGGGCCTCTTGCTCGCCGTTAGGTCCATGCGCGAAACGGCCGCCATGATGGTAAGCAGGGCTTCTTTTCTTTCGAAGCGTCAAACCTCCGCCGATGAGTTTAAAAATACCGAAACGAGTGCATTGCTCGTCGCACATTGGCGTCAATTTTATGCCGCGGGGAGAACCGCCTGGGCAATTTGCCTCTATCGATCCACCTGGAGAGAGAGAGAGAGCGTGTTGTTACTCGATGCGCCCGCTCTTCCTATTTTACTTTTGTATACATTCGCCGAGCGCTCTCTCGCCGCTCGATCCCCGCGACAAATATCATCGAGCTAATTTCAACGGTACAATTTGAATAAGAAGGGCGAGGGTCGCCCTTCGGAGAAACGAACGCTTCTCGCGCTCCCTCGCCGAGCACACTCGAAACGCCTGGAATTGGTGGAAACGACCAAGGAAGATAAGAATTGCATGGAAAAGTGCCGAACGATACTCGAGAGAACTCCTCGAGTAGGTACTTAGGGTCGTCCGATGAGGTCCCATGGGCCTTTCGCGATTCTTTTTTTTTTTTTTTTCTATTTGCCTTTCTGCACTCCCTTTTTTTGGATAGCACTGGTAACTTATTTTTTGCCCGCCTACGCTAAAAAGTCCACATTCCATGCCTGCAATGGGGGCAGAAAGTGGTCGATTCTTGACCAGCGGGCCGAAAAGTAACAGAGCGGGCCGAAAAGTAACAGAGCGGGCCGAAAAGTATCGCAGCGGGCCGAAAAGTAACGCAGCGGGCGGAAAAGTAGCTACTTCTCCGCCCGCGGGCCGAAAAGTGCTGGAGCGGGTCACTTTCCTCACTTACTGAAACTTGTAAGTGACGAAAGTGAAAGTGAGTGATGAAACTTACTTTTCATCACTCGTTGCGGAAGTGGCCACTTTTCCGCTTCGCGTGCGTAAAACCGCCATTTTCGCACGTTGTGATGAAAAATTTCGTACGTCCCTCAGGGGAAACACTTTTTCCAACTCGTGTGATTGCAGGATTCGCCTTCGGCTCGTGTCTGCAAACTCACACTCGTTAGAAAAACGTTTTTCGCCCTCGTGGAGTAATGCACTATTCTTTCATGACTTGAATGTCGAATTCGAATCATGAGTCACGAATACATCAGGCTCCGATGAGGCCCCCAACAAGATCGGGCCCCGATTTAACGCTCCAAAATTCTTTCCGCGGTATCGCATCGAAACGTTTATTGATGTCAGTTTTTAAATTTTTTGTTTGCAGGCAAGCAAAATGGGACTCGCGGGCACGCATCCAAGCGGTCTACCATTCTTCTGTCCGAACGGTGATCACATGACACAACCGCCGCCTGCCCACATGGGGATTCCACCGTACGGAGCGCTGGACGCGGGCAAGGCGGCCGCGGCGGCCGGTGAGTACTGGCCACCACCTCCTCACGGACCACCCTCACATCCTGCACATTGGAAACGACTTCTTGCAGCAGCAGCCTCCACAGGTCAGCCACGCCGCTTCGCTATTCCCCCCACTCTCGCTCTCTCGCTCACTCGATTACAATTCCTCGTCGATTTTGTTGCTTCTCTGCGGAACATTTTCAAAAATCTTCTCCACACACGCGATCCTTACGATAACAAAAAAAATAATAATAATAATAAAATTACACCTTTCTGTGCTATTCAACGGGAATACCTACTTGTCGCATCGTGATCTTTGATCTCGTTAACTTTGCACATCGCTTACAGACGAGTGAGCGAGAAATTCGCAAAAAGACCGAAAGTCTTGGAGTTTCGTCCTGAGCGCGCAGACTCCAATGCATTCCGCAATTTTTTTTCTTTTTTTTTTCCACTCTTCACTTTTATTTGCAACGCTTCGTTATTTGGTACAAGTAGAGGGTACGAGAGGTGGGTGGAATATCTTTGTGGGAAATAATATATCAAAGCTGATATCGAGATGACATCCTCAGAAACGTCCGTCCCATCGATTGCATTTCAACATAGAGAATTGAAAATTATTGGGCTATATGATTTTTCCTCTTACTTCGCAGATCGAGCCCTAAAGTGGTATGTGCGCTATACGCGAGATTAAATTCTCTCGATACAGCTTAACATGGTGATGGCTGAGGTGGAGGTTGCTATTATACTTTTAACAGTTGATTTTTGTTTTTTTTTATTCGCGAATCGAATGCCTGTGTCCCGTGCGAATGTCACCCTTACTCCGAAATCTGCAAGTATCAACGGCGCCGAGAGTCAAAAGAAACCTCTCGGAGAGCAAACGACATAAATAAACTCGACGATCCTCATCCACTCGACTATCCGCCGATCGGAATTGCATCTACATTGTGTCGGATACTCACTTTGTCGCGAGATTCCTCACTCTCGTCCTCGAATTACCCCTTCAAACGATTCGCTTAACTTTCATCCTTCCTCCCCATCCCGCTTATAAACGATATTCTTCGCATCGATATTCGCGCGCCCACTCGAAGCGTTTGTCGCGGAATAGCTCATTCTCTGAGAGCCGAAAGGTAGCGCGATTTTGCGCGGCCCTCTGCGAGGTAAAGGTTCGGAAGAGATGGCGTGTAAATATTGATATATATATATACACACACACACACACACACACATACACACACACACATTTTTTCCATGGGATCCTCTAATTGAAGGAATATTCCTTATCGAGTCAAGAGGGCCGACGATGACGATGCCGAGCCGAAAAGCGATGCTCGGAGTAGCTTCGGGGCTCTCTTTAACGGGAACGGAGGCATAAAAGAGGGTAGGGGGAGAGTGGAAGAATGGGGAAAGAATGGGGCGGGAGAGGCTGGTGAAGCGCGACACGAAAACGCGTAGTGAGGGAAGAGGCAGAAGGGGGCGGGTGGTGGTGGTGGAGGGGGGGGGGACTACGAGAGCAAGAGCGAAGAGAAGAGAGGCTCGCGAACTGGCGTCAAGTAGAAGAACAAGAGGAGGACTCACCATTAGGCTAATCAGCCAGGCATGCAGCCTCTCTTTCGCCCTCGCTCACATTTTTCATTTTTTTTTTCTTCTTCCTCTTTCTTTTCTCTTTCTCCATCCCTCCGCAGTCGGGTCAAGGGGGGGTTCTAACCCACCTCTCGGCTGTATTTCTTCAGCTTTAATCCCACCCCCCCCCCCCCCTCCCTCCGAGCAGGACGGGGTGACGTTGCGGTAGAGCAGCCGAGACCGCCCCCGCCTATATCTGCTGTGTTCCTTCGACCCCCGCCCGTTAAGAGTCGATACTTCTCTGATAACCAACGATGCAGCCTCTTCGGAAAGGGAATGCCTTCCAATCGGAATAATTGTCGTCCGACGGGGAAAAACAAATTTAATTTACCGCTGTCAATTCAATTCGTGGGAAGGAAACTGCGAGTCCTCGATATTTGCTCTTGAATCTCGACAACCGACAACGGTCTGCGGGTTGATTAAGTTTCTGTCGCTTAAGAAAAATGTAGACCGCCGACGATTGGCAGTGAGATCTTGGCGATCTGATGTTTTCGCTATTTTTATGCGATTTTATTGTAGCGATAATTGTAGCGACGCGTGCCAGTGATTCACGGATAGCCAACCGTGACACAGGCAAAGGGCAATTGCTTGACATCAAGCTTTGCTTCTTTGCTCGCCAGCAATATTGCAACGATAGTTTCTAGCACGAGATTTCCAGCATATTAGTAGCAAAGATCTAACAACCGTTGCCGGGTATAAGCTTACCTCTTGTTCTTAACAGCCGTGAAAGAGATCAAAATTCCTCCTCATCGGAAGCCGACCTCTGATTGGACATTTCCTCAATGAGCGTTTTTGCTAACGATACTGAAAGCTTATTTTTTCGTGCGATGAATGAGTCCGATATTGGGTTGATAATGAATAACGTTACATGACAATGAATTAGAGAAAATAACCGTGAGTCAAGCAAATTAATCTTCGTAGTGGGTCGCAAAGCACCAGCAAGCCTTGCTGACAACTTGCTGACAATATACTCCCAAGAATTTTCGGCATGAGACGCTGGTAAAAACATAGTTAAATGCGAACCCACATGTCGCAATTTTGCCACCATCCCATGCGCACATATGCTGCCCATTTGCTGGCGGGTTGTTCGCAAAATGCTATCCGGATTATCGTCCCTCTACAAGGTATCCAAATACCATTCAGTGACATTAATTTCCCTCAATCTGACTGCGAAAAAAAAATAGATTAAAAAATACAAATCGTCAGATTTCCGTCCGTGCGACGTGACGTCCGTGACTCTTGTCCTACCTTAACTGTGAAATGCTATCCGGATTATCGTCCCTCTACAAGGTATCCAAATACCATTCAGTGCCATTAATTTCCCTCAATCTGGCCGCGAAAACAAAAACAGATAAAAAAATACAAATCGTCAGATTTCCGTCCGTGCGACGTGACGTCCGTGACTCTTGTCCTACCTTAACTGTGAAATGCTATCCGGATTATCGTCCCTCTACAAGGTATCCAAATACCATTCAGTGCCATTAATTTCCCTCAATCTGGCCGCGAAAAAAAAAAACAGATAAAAAAATACAAATCGTCAGATTTCCGTCCGTGCGACCTGACGTCCGTGACTCTTGTCCTACCTTAACACCGAAAGGCTCTGTAGGGTTTCAGCACGCGTGAGCAAACATTTCGTACGTGTACTCCTCCGGTACCCAGGTTGCACACACACACACACACCAGGCTCAACTCCGGAGATCTCGCGCCTACATAGATATACCTATGCGACGGATACCGCGAAGCTCGGTCGCTTTTGCTCGCGCACCCTCCCGGTCTAGAATATGTAGATGGGGGGGGGGGGGGGGGTTGATAGCGTTTATGCAGGACTACGAGGCTCGTACGAGGTGCACGGTCGACTCGGTTCTTTGTCTTGCAAACGAGCGAGCGTTGTCTCCCCCTTGCCTCAAACATTCACCTCCGCGTTTTACTTTTCTCCCTCAGCGCGCAGCCGAAGGAAAAAGACGACGGAATCGGCGTGTTCGAGGAGGGAGGGGGGGGGGGGGGGGCTGGCTGCCGAGCGAGAAAGCCGACGAGAGCGAAAAACTCTCCTGTCGTTTATTCGTCCCGACTTTCGTCCCCCCTCAGCTCCTCTTCCTCGAGGCGAAACCCTAGCGAAACGCGTGATTCAACGCTGTTACGCTCGATTTTCCTTCCACCCCCCCCCCCCCCAACAGTACATCCGTCCCGCGTGCCTGCGCGCCTCCGAAGCCTCTCGCCGCCACCCCCCCAGCGTCGGCCCCCGAGACTCTCGAGTTCTCCTCCTTCATCGACGAGATATTTCTAATTAGCCCGCTACCTCTCGATCGCGGCTGTTCAACGTCAGCCCACCCGAAGAACTGCGCTCACCTACGTCGCTCTCCGGGCCTCTCGGGATAAAAGTCTCGTAGACTCGAGGGGATTCCCGGACGCGCGTCACAGGTCGTACCCATTATCGGCGAGAGGATCAATCCGTCTTGTCGTTTAATTCAGCGTGACGATTTTTGTTTTTTTTTATTATTATTATTATTATTTTTTTTTTTTATTACCACTTTCAATCATCCGCGTCCGAGTGACGGAGTCACTGATGGGATTCCGGCGTGTTCGAGAGAGAAAATAAAATTAGACGGAGCCAGAGCCCCGAGGCTCCGATCGCTCTACGGTCAAGCCGGAGTCTGAACGGCGAGAGAAACGAGAGGAAGACGCGGCGAGAGGTTGAGGAGGAAACAAAAAAAAAAGAAGAGTCTCTCCTCCCTGAGGCACTCCCTGGCTCGGACAATTACAGGGCAACTAGTTCCACTCGGCTAGCTCGGTTAAATAGCACGCCGAATGCAAATAATGAGTGGCATGAGGCACCGAGCACTAAACTACAACCTATATCGTTAAAGCGTGTACATTTTGATTTCTTCGCGAGAGGCGCGCGCGCTCACACACTGCGGCGAACGGCAGACGAAGGCGTGCCCCGCTCACGGTAACGAGCAACGTGCGTTCCACGACTCCGGTCTGGCATTAGCGCTGCTGCGTGACTCTCTGGTGTGTATGTAGAGCGATGAAAAAGGTATCGCTCGCCGCAAACGAACGGAAACGAAGGAGGACACAGGGGTGAGCGGGGCGAAATTGCACAGCGGCGCAAAACGCGACAGTGAGGGCAAAACTCGATGTTACGATCATTTTTGGATCGCCTATTTTGTAGCAACGACACATCCGGTTCTTTTAAATCCATTTTGCCCCCACACACGACCATCGCGACCGTCCAAAAAAGTTTTATTAGAAAATTGAATTTATCTCATTATCTCGTTTTTCATTTTTTATTTCGTTTCATTTACTGACGGATTTCAGCTTGACCACAATTCAATACAGCATGTGTCTTATAACTACTTAGATCTATTAGCTCCAACAGAACTACAGTACAAATGTTAAATAATCAATATTAAAGCATCTCAATTCAATAACATGTAACATTTCATTAAGTCGGACACTGTTTCATTTTATAATCGATTCTTTAGATTATTTGAACATTTATTTATTTTATTTGTTTATTTGTTTATTTATTCTCTTTTTTTTTTTTATTTACCAAATTATCTTATTCTAAACCTATTTAAACTTATCTCAACTTCCACTTATTCATAATTTAATATTGTTTCCCGTTTTGCCCCGTTTTTATCCGCCGTGCCATTTTGCCCCGCTCTCCTCCAGACGCGTGCGTACACTGAGAGAGGGATCTAGTAAAAATTACCAATCGTCTAAAGAAAAATTACCATAGCACGTGGTAGTAGAGCGCTAGAGCGCCAACTATGGTAGGAAGTACCATAGGATTTATAAGAATTTCTCTTAGATATTATGGTAAAAATTCTTGGATATCTCAGACTTTCTGCCATAGGTGGTGACTCTGGTGTGTGTGTGTGTGTGTGTGTGTGTGTGTGTGTGTGTGTGTGTGTGTGTGTGTGTGTAAAGCGATGAAGAAGGTATCGCTCGCCGCAAACGAACGGAAACGAAGGAAGCGATAGGGGTGAGCGGGGCGAAATGGCACAGCGGCGCAAAACGCGACAGTGAGGGCAAAACTCAATGTTACGATAATCTTTGGATCCCCTATTTTGTAGCAACGATACATTCGGTTTTTTAAACGCATTTTGCCACACACACACACGTCCATCGCGACCATCCAAAAGTTATTGGAAAATTGAATTTATCTCATCAGCTCGTTTTGACCCGTTTTTACCCGCTGTGCCATTTTGCCCCGCTCTCCATAAAAATTACCATAATCTCCAGAAAGATTACCATGGCACATAGTAATAGAGCGTTGGGTCGCCAACTATGATAGGAAGTACCATAGGATTTATAAGAATTTCTCTTAGATATTATGGTAAAAATTCTTGGAGTAAAAATGCAGAGTCAAAAAAATTTTGTACTTTTTACAACAACTTGTTGTCCACAAAAGTCAACAATAATTTGTATGTTGACTCTTGTTGTTTTACAAACAAAAGTACAGACTAAAATTGTCAATGACACGGGAAATAAAAGATCAGTTTCGTGTATTCGAATGCGCGACAAACGCGTTTGTCACTTACCGAACAACATTTTTGTTTTTTTTTTTTTTACGTAAAAAAAAAATTTACGTTTTTTTTTTGCGTAATTTCGCACTCCGATTTTACGAAAATATTTTTTACCGTGTAGGCCCGCTGGCGCTGTACTGCTGTGAGCTATGGTAATTTTTCTTCGATTATCGGTCATTTTTACTGGATCCTTTACTGGACCTCGCTGCTGAAATTCCATCGGCAGCGCGTTACACGCCGGACCTACCTTCGGGTCAAGAACTTCTGACGATAATTATTGCGATAAAAAAAAAAAATTAAAAAAAAAAAAAAAAACCTCAACCAAAGACTTTTCTATCGAGGAGCAACAATAAACCAGGTCGTCCAGCTAATGCAATTATCGTGTTAACGATACAGTATTTATATACGCTGGCGTGTTGGAAACTCGCGCTCTCTCCACGGCGAGTCGCGAAGCGGCTCGCGGCTTTTCTGTTCTATCAATTCGTTATCGCTGCCGTGCCCAACGCGCCGTTTTACGCGCGTGCTTTTTTAATAACGAGGGCCGTGAACTCTCCGCTGCCGAGGAAAGTGCGAAAAACCGTGAGAAAAAAACCCGTTAAAGCCACGAACGTAGCCAGTATCGCGCAAGTGTAAATTTTCAGTAAAATTTATGTGTCTGCCCGGCTATTGTGGTCGATGGAATAAATCTTACGGCGTTGCTTTGGGGAGGAGGGGGGGGGGGGGGATATTCGCGATCCTTGACTGCGCTCCGTTTAGCGAATATATGTTTTATCCTCTAATGGACTATACAGACTATTGTAGTAAAAGCACACGTGTATGGAAAAAAAAAAAAAAAGGAAAAAAATAAATAAAAATAAAAGAGGTTTGGCTGGCAGAGCGTTCCGGTCGAGCGGGAGGCAAAACGTGTGCGCACCGCGCGACTAATGCAATTATCGCGTACGAGAACATTGATGTCGGCGCGTCAATCCTTTATCGGGTGTTCGGTTGTGCGCGCGAGCATTAACACTCCCGGTCTCTCTCTCTCTCTCTCTCTCTCTCTCTCTCTCTCTCTCTCTCTCTCTCTCTCTCTCTCTCTCTCCGTCTCTCGTGCCACCCGGGCGAGCGGGCCGGGCTCTCTCGTAGAATTGATAGCGAACTAATGGGTAGGGCAACGGGTACCGGGAGCACCGGCAGCGAGCAGCAGAGCTCGGTTGACTCGGTGTCTGGTGCGCAGAGTGCGCGCCGACCCGGAGCCGGTAGCAATGCTGATTAACGAGCCTCGAGGAGGAGAGGACCGAGAAGCCGAGCGTGCTCACGGATCGGTGAGGGTTGCTCTTTCGTGACCGGACCGATGAATCAAGTCTCGAGACTGCGCGATAAATCGCCGACTGTTTGGACACAGTGAGCTTTGCCGATAGCATAAGTGAGCAATTGTGCCGACTTCGCTAATGAAATAGGCAATGAATTTTCCTTCGAGAGTGGCGGACTCTTCCTGGTAGAACTAAATTGTCGATGACAGCTCGAGTGTCGGATGAAGACGCTCGTTTTTTTTTTTTTTTTTTTTTTTTTTTTTTTTTTTTTTTTTTTTTTTTTTTATCACAGATGCTCCGATTAGGTCTTCGATAATTTTTGGTTGGATTACAGTTTTTTTTTTTTTTTTTTTGTTACCGATCGAGTCAGTCCCGAAGTGGGCCCAAAATTATGCGAAGCCTCTGTCAATCGTCAGTGCAAAGCTCGAATCGACTCTGCGAAGTTAATCGGCGTCGAGATACACTGTTAATGATTTTATGAAATTTACAGCACCCTTGATATACAAAGTTATATGAGATAAAAATTAATATACGTTGTATTTGAATTTTAATAATTCAATCTTAAATGCATGTAACCTGTATAGTAAAATTACCGGTGATGACATTGAATATTGAGACATCCGTATATGATAATGATATGTTACTGTTACGAATATTATACAAATAATATTGTTTTTAATATACCGATAATGCAATATTCCTACATACGTGTCAATGAAATTTCACAAACAGTAAACGCACAAAAAACTTCGTATACACTTTACAAATTTTCAAACAGAAATTTTGTAACGGTGTACGTCACCGAGACTAAAGTTGTTCGAGAGATCGTTGACGTTCTCGAGAGTTACTCGTGGAAACGGGAATCGATCTACCGGACGACGTCACTCGGCACAAATAAAAGGTCGAGTTTCCTCATTCGTCGATGAATCACGAGGAGCATTCGTGATGTCTCCTCGTTCGTCGACGAGAGTTAACGACAGGATCTAATAAGGCGAAACGGTCCGTCGAAACGGTCCGTCGATAGTCGGAGTGGCGGTGCGCGCGGTGCGTCGGCGAGGGAAAATCGGAAGGAGGAGCCGCCGATCGCTGCCGCAATAAGGGTTGCCAGTCGCGATAGCGAGGAGGGTTCGCGCAGAAACGAGAAATAAAAAAAAAATAAATAAAAAAGAAGAGTTAAAAAAAAAAGGTTTAAAAACTGAGAGGAACAGCCAGGAAAGTATGCGGTAGAGTGTACGAGCGCATTGGCGAGCGACGCTCGGTGCGCCCTCGCGCGATCTCTTCTGTCGGTCTCGAGTCACTCTACGGCTCTCCCCCTCGTTCTCTCTCTGTCTCTCTCTCTCTCTCTCTCTCTCGCGGAACTCCACCAGCGGAGCAAGCAAGGATCTCCGGGTTGTTCGGGAATAAAAGAGTAATTTTCCGGGTGGTGAGACGCCGATAATGGGGTTGCAGACTGCCGAGTCGACTGGAAAGTGATTAAGCACACATGACGGAACCCCGGCGAACTCGCCAGGATATTACGGAAACCGCCCAACCCCCTTAATCTGTGCCCACCCTCGACGCGTCTCGCTCACTCACGGGCTTTCCGTACTGCGTACAGATCCGCACAACTTACCGGCGAGTCCCAGACATTCGAGCGGGGCTCGTTCTCCGTTCACTTCGTGCGACGTTTCGCGACAGCAGGTGCCTCTCACATTTCCTTACGAATTTGCCACACACGCGCGCGCGCACACACACACACACACACACACACACACACACACACACACACACACACACACACACACACACACACACACACACACTCACACACTCAATATTCTTCCGCTCCGACCGTTCGCTCCATTATCAATTACAACCCTGAAAGAGCCTGAAGCCTCGATACAAATTTTCGAGTGACTCAGTCACTCAATCTTTACCACTTTAGTCACTCGAGTTACCGGTATTCGACTATCATTTTAATATCCTCTTCGTTAGGGAGCTCTATTTTTGATTTTTTTTTTTTTTTTTTTTTTTCTCACGCGTCTTCGGAAAATTGTTCTCGCACCTTTTCATTGAAAAACATTCATTCGACGAGATCGATAATAGATACATGGTAAAAAAAAAAAAAACAAAATAGAATTATCAAACACTCCTTGTCACTAAAAAAGTTCGAAATATTATTTGGTGATAATGAAAAAAAAAAAAAAAAAAAAAAAAAATGGTAAAATCAATGGAGAAAAAGGTGATGTTATCTTTTCGATCAAGAAAATGTTTGTCAAATGTCCAAACCTTTTTTTTTTTTTTTTTTTTATTCTGTATATTGTCGACCACGAGTCAGTGAATCTCGAAGGATTTCGCTCTGGTCGGTACGGTGCACGCTCAATTAATTACGATTTCGTTGGGTATCGCCGTCGGAGTCGAGTGGCTCGATCGGGCGAAACCACGCGTGGACCGCAGTCTCCCGCGAGTTTTGCCCGGAGGACAGGCGAGAGCAAAGGGGGGGAAGAGGTCGCGGCTGGATGGAGAGAGCGAAGGGTTTTGCGGAAAAGGTAGTGAGCCGTTTTGGACCGTCGAGCTGACTGACTGAGGGAGATGAAGGGTAGGAAAAAAAAAAAAGGAGTGAACGGAGTATGGAGTAGAATATTGGCCTCGTCAGGCGGTTTCAGGCTCACCGATATATACCCTTCGCCTCTCGGTCGGTTCTTATGATGCCAATTATTTCGTTCGCCGAAGGCTCACGTAGTACCACCGCCCCCACTTACACCACACTCGGGCGCAATGGAATAAGGGGATAGTTGAGCCCTTATCCCGGCAAGGACTCCGTTCACCGACGAACGATAATTCACAAACCGTGTCTCATGCTTGACGGGGAAAAACGGACCAATCGACCCAATTTTTTGCGAAACAATAAAAATTGATAATGTTTCTCGTATGAAATGCGGGACGAAATGGTCCATTTGGTGCCGCACACTGTATCATACCCAATCTTACACCACACTCGAGCGCAATGGAATAAGGGGATAGTTGCGCCCTTATCCCGGCAAGGACTCCGTTCACCGACGAACGATAATTCACAAACCGTGTCTCATGCTTGACGGGGAAAAACGGACCAATCGACCCAATTTTTTGCGAAACAATAAAAATTGATAATGTTTCTCGTATGAAATGCGGGACGAAATGGTCCATTTGGTGCCGCACACTGTATCATACCCAATCTTACACCACACTCGAGCGCAATGGAATAAGGGGATAGTTGAGCCCTTATCCCGGCAAGGACTCCGTTCACCGATGAACGATACGTCACAAACCGTGTCTCATGCTTGACGGGGCAAAACGGACCATTTTTTTTTGCGAAACATAAAAATTGAAAATAATTCTCATATGAAATGCGGTACGAAATGGTCCATTTGGCCCCGCACACTGTATCATCCCCAATCAGCTGCAAGGGCCATCGGTAATTGGTGTACCAATGCGGTCTCTTTTGCATGAAATTTGCGGCCGCCAGAGAATTCGAATAAACGAGTCTTTCATTCCTCCGTCCTTTTGTCGTTTTCCTTGTAATAAAGCATTCATGGGTAGATTATACAATTAACATTGCATTGTTTGATTACCACGAGTAATTGCACGACGCGAATTTAATTTATTCTCGTATTAATAATATCAGCGAAACATGTCGGGTATGCTTAACGCAAAATATCAAGGGGTAGTCTCGGACTAATTAATATGAAATTTGTTTATGGATCGCTAAAGCTATTTTGCTAATAATTATCGGATCGGCAGAGGGTGAGAGCGAGGGGGGCCTCGTTATTTTAACTAGCATCGTTTGAGGTCAGCTCGCCCGTTTTAGTAGTCATTAGCGTGAAACGCTTTACGTTATCTCGTAAACGCGTGTAATATAACAGGTGTCGGAGGATCGCTGTGGAGATATGCATGGGCTGTGCCCACAGATCAATTTTCCTATGGTATGTCTATATAGATACGGCAACCATCCAGCCTCTGTTTATTGTGCAAACCATGCGTTATTGAATATATATTTATATATATATACATACATACATACATACATACATACTCACATGCATGCATGCATACATACATACATACATACATACATACATACATACATACATACATACATACATGCATGCATGCATACATACATGCATATATATATATATATATATTGATATCCCCTGTCTCCGTTGAATAAATTTATCAGCCACACATGCCGTATCAAATATGTAGCCATCTTCCGTACGAAACTCGCCGGACTTTCTTTGATCACGGCATAATATTTGCTCGAGATTTCGCTTCGTTCTCTTTTCGGCCGAAATACACGCCGGCCAGCCCGCAATCCCCCCTTGGGAGAGGGGTCGGAAAATAAAAAAGAATGCACTGGGGAGAGGCGGGCATAACGAAACCCTGAGGCAAAACGGACTGTTATCGTGAATTTTTCACAGGACATGAAAAAAGATCTCATCTCGAACGGTAGACACTGGTTCTCTTTGCCCCGCGGCTCGCGCTTTGATCCGCGTCCCCCTATATTTGCATCCGTGTGTATCGTTTGAGCTTAAATTCAACAGCGACGGTTACAAAACATAATTCACGCACATATCGGAAACGTAATTAATATCGAAAGTGTATACAATTAATTAATAATTTCCCGTGTCTGTTTGTGTGTGTGTGTGTGTGTGTGTGTGTGTGTGTGTGTGTGTGTGTGTGTGTGTGTGTGTGTGTGTGTGTGTGTGTGTGTGTGTGTGTGTGTGTGTGTGTGTGTGTGTGTGTGTGTGTGTGTGTGTGTGTGTGTGTGTGTGTGTGTGTGTGTGTGTGTGTGTGTGTGTGTGTGTGTGTGTGTGTGTGTGTGGGGTGAGAAAGTTGGAGTATGAGGATGCATATAACGATATTATTCGATAATGTTTAAAGATATATTATTCGAAGTAGAATTGTCGTTTATTGCAGGTCTGACGAGGGCGCCAATGTATCCATTCTCCACGAGCCAATATCCTTATCCAATGCTGAGTCCGGAAATGACGCAAGTCGCTGCTTCCTGGTAAGCTATTACAATAATCATATTTTCTTTATTTTTCATTTTTTTTTTTTTTTTGTACCTATATATCGATAAGCATGAAGGCGAAGAAAAAAAAAAAAATCATTTGTTTAAACGAAAGTACGTATGGAAGGAAAAATCTCCAGTGCCAAGTATGGCCGAGTAAATGGTCAGTGAGGCGGGGTCAGCCTCTCAGTTCCGGTCTATTAGTCCCGAGTACACCCTCTTCTCTAGACTCACTTAGAAACCTCTCTCGGTCCCTCATTTCTCCTTGTTATTTGCTTTCTGCCCGAACCACCTCAAATTGAGATTTTCCACGGACGATTAGACCGCCTTTCCTCAATTAGGAGAGGAACCCTCGTTCCTTTCTTCCTTCTGTCGGAGGGTCCGAGAATGTCACGGTTGCCCAATTGCGAAAAATCTTCTGAGCAGGCTGCCCCAGACTCGACGCTCACCTGTTTGACATAAAACCATTATACGACCCAATAGTTCTGCAATTGCAATTATTTATCGATCTTTCGTGTTCGTTTACAGGCATACGCCAAGTATGTATCCAATCTCCCCGGCAAGCGCTGGCTTCCGGAGTCCGTACCCAACGAGTTTACCCATCACAAGTTCAAGTTTACCAAGGTATGTTTTGTCATCGTGTACATCGAGAGCTGCGCATAAAAGTGCCAAGTGGAGATATCTTTAAGGCGCTCCTCTAGTTTCTCGGCTGTTTTTTTTTTTTTTTTTTTTTTTTTTTTTTTTTTTTTTTTTTTCTTACGGCGTTTTCAATAATTTTTTACGGGCAAAGCATCGAAATAATCGGTCTCATTGTTTTTTCATGATCTTTATTGACATTTAAATGAGCTTTGCAAATTTTTTTGTTTTTTAAGTCAAGATATATACAATACAACGAAAGTTATAGTGACCGACGGGAAGACATCGAGTAAAAGAGGTGCTTGACGGTGACCAAGATTGCGGCTGTTCCGCCTTATCTGAAATCAAAAAACCAAACGGCATTTCTGATCTTCATAATTGAGACTGGCGTTTGAACTAGAGTGAATTCTAAATTACAAAAATTCACTTTTTTTTTTTATACACTTTTGAAAATTACATTCTATTTTTTACTCATTTTTTTCTTAAGTTCTTCGCTCGTACAAAAAAAAAAAAAAAAAAAAAAAAAAAAAAACTATCGAAGCAATCATGATAATCGTGGTTCAATAGCTGGCTCATAACATATTAAAGACGCTGTATAAATTTGAACAAGATCGGTGCAGTAGTTTATGAAATATCGTCGTCACCGTTTCGAATAATGGTGTTTCGAGAAAAATGCGTTTGAAAGTTCGCTTATGTGATTTATAATGAAAATTTAATCTCACCGTCAATCCGCTATGCCTGGACCATACAATAGGCCTTCCTCTTCTTCGTCGAAGTAACGCAGAGATGCTCCGTCGATTTTTTTCGATTCGTATCGATTTTTTCGACCCGAGAAACTGGAGGACCCCCTCAAAGGGGGTCCTCTAGTTTATTATAATCGAACAGCGCAAAGATTATAATCGAACAGTGCTATTAAGCTTTATTACAGATTGTATAGAAAAAAGTGAACATATAGGGAAGCCTTAAGCATTCTGTACAACCAATTTCTTATCTACTGTATCGTTTAATTCGAATTAACTAGCCTTTGTTCCTTAATTCAAACGTTCATATTGTTGGCTGCATTCGACATTGACTAGAGAGGAAAATTAAAAAATATATGCGACCTCACTTCCGGTCAATAAATGCGATACATTCAAAACAGCCATAAATGTATCTTAAAATATATATATATATATATATATATATATATATATATATATATATATATATATATATATATATATATATATATATATATATATATATTATATATATATATAATATATAAAATACATATAATATATAAATATAATTACAATCCTTACATAATATTTCCACTTGGCATTGTACATAGTTTCGTTGATATGATATTTTAATTAATTGTCACTTAATATTTTGCAGTGATCTCTACCGGTTTTCGCCAACGGGTCTTATGCCGCCACATCCGGGTCTAAGTCCGCACGCGCACGCGTTAGCATCGCACGCCTTGGTCTCTTCGGCGCCAAAAGCGGATCACTCCACCTTGGATCATAATCATAGGTGCGTTCGTTGTCTCGAGCGATTGACAAAACTCGTGAGCGTAATCCTCTCAGTCGTCCGTTATACCGATGACACCTTTCCATCCCGAAATCATGCCCACATCCTCCATCTCTGGTGACCCGAGAGTACCAGCACGTCCGCCGTCCGCCCCCCCCCCCCCCGCCCCTCCCTATCGACGTCCCATCGGATCGATGCTCGATACCTCCCAGATATATTTAACGAAAGTTCCTTTCTCGTTTATCGGTCACTTATCGGAAATTTTTCGCACCACCCCCCCCCCCCCCCCCTGACGATTGCACGACGAGTTTTACTGCGGAGTTCGTCGCGCGACTCGGTCGATAAGTACCCGCGAATGCAGAACGGACGGATAATTCGGTTGCGGGAGAAAACCGTGCGGCCGTTCTGACATTAACCCGAGTGATAAGGAAGACCCCGGGCTTGATGGGAGCGATAGTTGCTCGGGATGCCGCAGGAGGTAGCACACCCCGCTTAGCGGAGCTAAAGCCGCCCCCCACCCCCCCTCCTCACTCACTCGTTCGAATCGACGAGTGAAACACTTATCGAAGCGGGAGCGTTATAAAGCGGGGAGAGTTTCGGCGGTTTCAACGCAGAGCGTCTGCGCCTGCTTTTCCGGCTATGTATTGATCATTACCCTCTTTAACAGATCTCTAATTTACACATTAGTGCCCCCCCCCCCCAGTGAACCCCCACGGAGACGCATATTATTTTTCGCATTCTGCGAGACGATCGCTCGAGCCATCGGGTCCAATATCCTACGGCTACGTATAGAACGAATATCCGAACGAAATCGCCACGACAATATTTCGACCGCTACAATCGAGGATAATAAATAAAGGGGAAGGCTGCTGCGGTGTCGTATTCATCCCCCCCCCCCCACCCCTCTGCCGGTCGGGAGATTATATGACCGGGGGAGAACGGCGCTCGGGGTCCAGCGGACATCTTTGAAATGCGTTTCGCAATATTGTCGCAACGATGACGAGCAGCGCTCTCCGACGCTGTATATAACCCGCCTTGGTTACCCGTCGCGCTGGGGCCTCGACGCCAGACAACCGGAAACGACCAATCCTCGTACGATAAATCTATACTCCGTGAATATGGACTTGAACGGCGATTTATTCTTTTTTATTGAAAAAATTATAAGATAAAATTTAAAAAAAAAAACAAAAACAAAAACAGGCCATCCGGAGGTTGGATGCAATTTCATATAATAAAATCTGTCGTCGGAGAGGCATGAATGTATGCATATAGATACATAGATATATATATATATATATATATATATATATATATATATATATATGTATATTCGAGCCTTGACGAGAGATCGATAACCGCGAAGTTGCCGGGACAATAAATTTCATAATAAAACAAGCAAAACAGTTCCAACTGCTCGTGCAGATGAGCCTTTGGGGCGGGGGAGTGAGAGCGAGCCTGGGTGACGACGAGCCGACTCTCGGCGGTCCGCGTCGGCATAGCCCGGTTTAGTTTGACACCGCGACTATCAGCCGAGCCGACCATTAACACGACGAGTCTACCGACGGCGACACGCCAGTGCTACAACAATTAGCGGAATACTTGACGCCGGTAGAGTGGGAGAATCGTTCGGATATGCATGCGAGAGACGAAGGAGGCCAGACGGAAAGCCCTCTTCGGGGATCCTTTCCCGGATAAACGCACACCACCCTGCCGCGCCGTGCGGGAACATCGCGACGGCAGCGCCACGTAGCCCGCCAAAAAAATGCGATTTTCACCACTCCTCCTCCCGCCGCCCCCCCCCCCCCCCCCCTCCTCCTCCTACCCACGCGAATTATACATTGGTAGGGCACTGCGAGATGTAGTTGTAGAGCCATGAATTGCAATGATGGCCCGTGCGCCCGCCCGCCCCTACCTCGGATAATCAATCGTAACACCCGCTGGTGATTCGCGGTACGAGAGACGCGAGACACAAAAGAGCCCGACGACCCCGCAACGGAGGATCCGCAAGCATCCTTTATTCCATCTCGACACACCGTCAAATCGGTAAAACTTCCGTTGAAGAGGTCGCGGAGAGGTTGATTATTGATATTAAATACCGGGGCCGATACACACGATAAGCCGAGAAGAGGACCGGAGAGGGGAAAAAAAAAAAAAAAAAAATGGTTAATTTTGAGATATCATACACGGCGATGGAGCCATTAAAATTCGTGAAAGAGGTGGGATAGACCGAGCGGCAGGACGCCGTATGGACCATGGAAAATGCAGCGATTTGCCGAGTACCGAGATAATGAGTGTCGTGGTTAGCTGCAACGGCGATATATTCGCGTGTCAATGCCAACTCCTCGCGGAGTATGACAGCGTGGAATACATTTCTTTTACGTCCGCCGATTAACGAAGAAACGATTCGTCGTGTCGGCTCTTTAGCTGAGATTTTTATACACAATATTATGGTACGGAATTGATAATTTTCCGATGGCTCGGACTGTGACACCGCGCTGAGAGTCCTGACTGCGAGCGACGTACGCAGAGCTCGTTTGGTTCCATCGATGAGGTAACAACCGGAACAAAAGAGAAAGCCGGTGCGAGTCTGTAAATCCCATGCCGCTGTCCAAAAATCCCAAGTGGCAATGGAGTCCGAGTGTCTGGAGCCATTGAACTTGGTGATTAAGAAGGACGGCAACAGCGACGGCGAGTCGACGATCATCGAGGAGAATATCGCGTCCGTAACTGAGAGAATCGACGACGAGAGCAAAGACGAGTCGAAGACGCATGACAACATGGCCATACTTCAGGAAGCCGTCAAGTCCGGCGAAGCCGGTATTCAGCCGAACGATCAAAAAATTCTCACCGCCCTGCACATGAGCAATCTCATGCAGATGTCTAACATGACTCTGCCGAGGGGAGTGAATGCACCCGCGTACGGCACGCAATACTATTTCATGCAGCTGCTCGCGATGGTCGAAGCCCAGCAGCTCATGTGCCAGCAAATGAGCTGGTCGGCCCCTCAACATTTTGTCAGAAACCCTCTGAGACTACCTCAACCGTACTTCGACGGACCCGCGACAAATCTTACGGAGCAATTGTGCAATTCTCAAAACTCCGCAGTCGCGTATCCGTTGCCCGCAGCGAAACGCGACTCCGCCGCTCACGAAACTAAACAGTCGCATTCCAAACGGTACAGATTTGTTTGTAAATCGTAAACTTACATTCTGTAAGTTGACATTATTTTATTTATTTATTTATTTATTTATTTATTTGAATATATCCGGGACATGCCCTTTTTACAGTTGTATACGACAGTGAGAAAGCATATTTTACAACTTATTACTTCGATGGTTTTCTCCGTTACGATTGGTATATGATAAATCATAAATTTTGGAGTTGAGTAACGAATTATAAAAGTAAAAAAGACCCAAACTTACAGCGCTTCAATTGATTTAACCACTAGCATAGTGGTATAATAATTTGATTGATTGATCGAATTATAGTATGATTCATTAGAAGCATAGATTTAATCTGTTTCGTATTGACTTTTGTACTAACGGGGTTTTTGTTGTTTTCTTTGCATTGCAGGTCTACGATAGATCAGAAAAACTCTACATCTTTGTCTTCCGACAACACAAAAGCTCAGGATACAGGACAACAGAATAATCAAGGTAACGCACTGTCTACCGTAGGGTAGATTTTGAAAAGATCTTTTTTTTTTGTCTATTTTTTTTTTCTTCATAATCTGGAATGACAAATTCACGCTTGTTCTTATTCGATATTCGACAGATAAAAAGAAACCCCACATAAAAAAGCCATTGAACGCTTTTATGCTGTATATGAAGGAAATGAGAGCGAAAGTTGTGGCAGAGTGTACCTTAAAAGAGAGCGCCGCTATCAACCAAATACTCGGGAGGCGGGTGAGTAAATCATATACAACGTTTTTGTGTTTCGGATATTTTTTTTTGTCTTTTTTTTTTACCGATCGGACGTTTTCGCATCAGGATTTTTGTAAAAATCCTTAACGGTCGAACGATACGTCTTTTTTTTGTTTTCTTTTTTTTTTTTTGTATAAACATATTCCTAATAATTATTGTATTACTCGTAAGCTAATGTTATTGCCGTCATCCTGATGCGAGAAATATCGATGTGCATTCGATTCGAGTCAAGATTTTGTTTTGCCGGAAGCTTAATACTCTGTACTTTATATTTCATGAATTTGATTTTCTCTTACGTGGCACACAAATTTTTTAATACACGCAAATGTGCTGATACGAAAAACTGCGGAGTGCTCTTTTGGTATTCGGTCATAATATTTTGTTTATTTATTATTATTTTTTTTTAATGAAAAAAAAGTTAATCAGAGTGCGAGAGAGTCACATTTCGAGTCGTTCGATCGGACTCGAAACGTCGCCCAACGTACCGGTGACCGCGAAAGCTTTCGTCCAATTTGTCCTATATATAGGTGTACTATGGAAAATGTAGATCGACCAATGTTCGTATTTAATTGTAGATTAGCGGATTCACTGTAGAAAAAAATAGTATTAACGAATGCTCCTTTTACCCCACAAGTCAAAGCAACTTACGCAAAGCGACTTAGAAATTTCGAGAAAAAAAAAAATTTTCAAAACATCCAGTTTCGCAACTGCTGTGACGTTGTTCAATCTCAAAGTACACGATTTTAGGAAAAACTGGACGAAGGCATCGGTGACCCTGATGCGCTTTTACCACAAAGTCGATGGATTATAAAAAGAATTTTTTTGTCGACGAGACTATAGCGAAGTTGAAAAGCTGATGCGTTACACGTGGATGGTAACATTCGCGTATCGTCCGCGTTAGTATCAGCGTTTCGGGGCGTGGGGGGGGGGGGGGGGGCAGAAAAAAAAGTCGACGGAATCGCAGAATCTTGACTCGTCGTCCGTAGGAGGACCTTGTAGAAAAAAAAATAAAAATAAAAAAAGTTGTTGCATGTTTCTCTAACGCTTGACAGTAAACGCTACTCGCGTACTATACGACTAACCGAATCTACATGAATAATTTAGTACAAAAAAAAATAGAGCATTGTAGGTGGGATCTAAGGAATCTCGATACACGACGATAAGAGAATTTCTATGAAATTTAAGTAAAAAAAAAAAAAAAACCAACAACAACAACAAGCGAAGAAGGGGTCCGCGTGCTGGTGGGAAGGGCGAGGGTGGATCCGAGTGCCTCTCCTCCTCTCATTAATAATATTAACGAGTTGAAAAGAGACTGAATAGGAAGCACGGTGCACGAATATTTGAGACTTTGAATATGAACGTTTTGGGGGTATGACACGCAGTGGCACTCGCTAAGCCGGGAGGAGCAGGCGCGGTATTATGAGGCGGCCAGGCAGGAACGCCATCTGCACCAGCAACGCTACCCCGGCTGGAGTGCCAGGGATAACTACGGATACGGCAGCAAGAAGAAGAAGAGGAAGAAAGAGCGCTCCGCAGATCCCACCGGAGGTACCACTTTCCAGTGCTAGAACAGCAGGCCCTTAATAATCATTATTAATAATTTAAATAGTACCTATTGGTTGATTGAAACGATCAAAGTCTCTGTGCGTTTCTGTTTTTGTTTTTCATTTGTTTTCTGTATTCTCTTTGATGAGCGGATTATTAATTGCAATTGGATTGTCTGTGGGGATTGTGGAATGTGGCAGCATTTTTTAAAGAAAGAAAAAGATAAAAACAAAAAGAAAAAAAAACCGAAACGGATGTTCGCGTTTATCATGCAATGATTGTCTGGCCAACTCCCTAAAGCGGTATTCGTCACGGAAAATGAAATGATAAATGAAATAAAGAAATGAGAAATTTTTTTGTTTACGGGATGTCTGGTAGTTCCAGAACGATTCGTGGTCAGACTGTTAACAAGTTGCGAGCTTGGTCGACGAGCTGAGTCCCCCCCGCGTATGATACGAACCCTGGCGGCTTGTGGGTCCTTCAATTTTTTTTTATCTCTGTTAAAAAAAAAAGGTCATGCGTTTTCACAATTAATTGAACGATTGATAATCGACGTGAGACACACACAAAGTCGATGTAATAACCGACTCGCCTCAACGGCCAGCTTAGCAAGAAATTAAAAAAAAAAAAACCATGACGTTCCGCCGGAAAGTCTATCAGACACCCTGTATCAAATAGGTACCGAACGACGAATAGTGGTGCAACCGAGGGGGGCAACCTAGGCTGTTCTTCTAGCACTTTAAACGGAAAGTAGGGACCCCAATGTTACTACTGAAAATGCTTTTTTTTGTTTTTAATAAAAAGAAAATAAAAAATAAAAAAAAACAATGAAAAGAAAAAATGAAAGAAATAATAGAAAAAGGAAAAACATGTGGTTCCTAGATGATCTTCTAACTTGAGTAATGGCAAAACACAGGGTGGCGGCAGTAGCATAGTGAATTTGTTTCTTTGTTCATCTTGATTAAAATATTGTTTAGCCACGGTTCTATGCAATTACAAAAGTGTTTGGTTCTCTCTCGGTAGTGGCACGCGCTAGGGCGAGAGGAACAGGCCAAGTATTATGAGTTGGCGCGACGGGAGAGACAGTTGCACATGCAGCTCTACCCTGACTGGTCTTCCCGCGCAAATACCAACCGAACTAAGAAGAGGAAGCGCAAACAAGACACAAACAGTGATCCTGGAGGTACCCACATGCCTCAACTCCACACATTCTTACAATCCCCCCATTGTTATACTATTGTTATTACATTACTATTGCTACACTACATTATGTTGCATGTTTTACCCGTCTCGGGCTCTCTCGGTCGGATATATATTATATTATATTATATATTATACACACACACGTACATACGCGAGCACACAGACACACACGCCCACATTTATAAACTCACATATATGTATTTTATTATATCGTATAAACCCGTGCGAGCGCGTGCTTTGCATGCGTACATGTGGGCACGCTCACGCACGTCGCCCATATACATATATTAATTACGTATACAACTTTGGGGACGCTGGCCATCTTGCATTTTTACAGGGACCTAATCCGCAATCAGACAATCCTAAGCGTTTGATTTCTCTCAGTCTTTATACTCCTGTTCAATTCTCAATTATTACATTTTTTATTCCTTTGATCGTTTCAATGTTGCCTGAATCCTCGATTATTTAATTATTTTATTCTTTTATTTTTATATAAAAAAAAAAAAAATTGTTTTCTCATTGTTTACCTCTCGTTACTCAACCCAAGTATACTCGACCTCCCCCCATATAAGTTTTCGTTCATGACGCCTATACGAGCTTACATCCAGACATGATATGTCCAGAGCTTGTACTCTATATAGCCACGACAATTGTAGTTTTTACATTCCATGATCGAGTCGTTTACATGACATTGCATGCTATATATTCATTCGCTTGTCCGAATTTTTATTTTTTTATTTTTTTTTTCTTCTCGAAATACGGAGAACCTTCCCCGAAATATATTTGTCTGACATAGTACATCGGCATTCTGACAGTTACCGGAAAGACCTCCCGATCAACGAATCCGTTAAAGCATTCGCCGATTATAGTTTGTTCGATAAATATCAAAAATGTATTCTGGGAAGGTCCTTGTCGAACTACCCAATGGCATTAAATTTTGTAATGACCCATGTAATACACGCATGACTAGTGGACATTGATACTCCACTCGAATACCTCAAATATATATATATATCTTTTTTTTCGTAAAATAGAAATAGAGCCAGACATTGACTCGATCATTGGCAAAAGTGTAACTGCTCACTGAAATGCTGTTTCTATTTTTCGATCGAGACAAATATATATTGACGCCGACTTATTTGTTCCAACTTCAACCTTTTAGTAATTGTCGCTTACTAGCGTGTCAAATTTAGTCGAAACATTTACAAGTGTCTGGAAATTCCCTTTCTTTTGTTTCAATTACGTATCTTTTTTTTTCATTTTTTTTTTCAACATCAATAGGCTAAGAACGAAAGTTTAGTTACTTGTCGAGGTATGAGGGGACGAAGCTTGCGATTTCTTTTTTTTTTTTTTTGTTTACATGTTAAACATCATTATTAACGCAAATACTTTGGGTTTCTAGGTAATAACATGAAGAAATGCCGAGCAAGGTACGGATTAGATCAACAAAGCCAATGGTGCAAACCTTGCAGGTACGTTAGCGTTCGCCCGACGCAAACTTCATTAAAATATTAATAATAAAACTGTTGACGGTGTTATACGGGCCTCGGCGAGAACAAAGGCTCGTTCATCGTTTCGTTGAATATATAATATACATATCGCGACGTCTCTAAAGTCTGGTATCGTGGATTCACATGGAATCTTTCAACTTTCATATATCGCGGAAACCGCGCTGATTCGATGAATTCTTCGCCGATGACGCATCATTAATATCATAGTTGGCTTCAAAAGAAAAAAAAGATATCACCGATATGCATCACTCTGGCACTCGATATACCGCCTGCAAGCATTCTTCGAAATTTCTCAACGAGGAGACGACGAAAAAAGTTTATGCTTCGTTAATATTGTATATCACCAATTCTAATGAATATGATGTCAACTTTGTCCTCTCTAAAGAAGCCAATGTTGAGAGCATAGTATTTTTTTTTTTTTTTTTTTTTTTTTTTTTTCCACCGTTATAACATTGTCATCTTCGACTCCGTTTCGTCATCCACATGTTATCGTGGTTACTTGTAAAAACAAAAAAAAAAGGAAAACAATATCGCGATTTTCAATATTCTATCGATATATCGATGCGAGAATAGCGAGTAAAATTTTGACAATGCTCGAGTGAAAATAACCGAGTGAGCGTGTCAGAAAATGTGTCTTCCCAAAAAAAAAAAAAAAAAAAAAAAAAAAAAAAAAAAAAAGAAACGAAAAGAGCAAGGAATAAGAAGATCGAATGTTCTCTCTAGTACTGGAATTATTGCGATAGTACATTCTACTGCTTGTAAATATATATCTTCTCTAGATACCACACCGTAGTTATTGCGATATATACATCCATAAACTATCCGTCTAGCGCCACTAACTACTGTAAACTATTGTATTGCATATAGTTAAAAGCCCGATCGCGTCCCCACTCCCGGCTGGGTTTGTGAATGTCATGGACCTCATTAAAGGGGCGAAAACGAATCCCATCATCGATCGAGACTCCGTTCTCTATGAAGACAAATATCTTTCTTTGATAACAAATAATATCAATCAACTTCTATATCTTCTTCTTCTTCTTCTTCTTCTTGTGTTGCGCAGTGAATTCTCTGTAATTAAAATCAACATCGGAAGATTATCGTTTGCAAATTAGAGGATCCATCGTTTGATCGATTGCAAAGGCCTGAGAAAGGTGCCAGAGGCTGAGCTGCCAAGTGCGACATTTGGGAGACATATTTTCTGATCGGTAATACGTATCGAGAAACAATAACGCTATCGACCCAACATCCTCACTCCTCTTTGACGATTAATCGAACAATTCTGAAGTCCGGCCAGAGAGTTCTGGGAGGAACTCTAAAAAATTCATGATAACGGGTTCGAGTGAAAGAGAGAGAGAGAGAGAGAGAGAGAGAGAGAGAGAGAGAGAGACAGATAATGAGAGACTGAGAGAGTGAAAGAGAGAGGGATTCGATGCGTGTGGGTGACGACGATACGGTGCGGGGATTAAGGTGGGATTAAGAGACGATTTCGATGAGAGCGCCCCTTTAATGGCTGGTGGTTGGTTTTGGCAGCCCAGTGGAGCATGGAGCGGGGATGGGCATCCACGCGAGCATAATTCATCACGGTGTGGGAAGTAGCGCGGGAGCCGGGGTCGTGACTGGAGGCGGTGTTGGAACGGTAGGGGCAGCGACCGCTCCGCCGAACACTAACACTGCCTCCAATGCCTCCTCGCCTCAGCAAGAACCCACTTATGTTAATCTCTAGTCAAGCCTATCGCCTCCCTTCTACTGCAACACTTCTTCTTAAACAGTGGTCAGTCCCGACTTAAACCTACGGGCTCGCTGGCACTCGCTCATGCCGGTCGCTTTACGTTATGTCTTTCGTTAAGAGAAAAAAAAAAAAACAAAACAAAAAAAATTAGTCACTCTGTACCCCGTTCGAAAAGCCTCCGGATCGTGCGATCCATTAAATTTTTGCTGATTACGCGAATAACGAGACAGAAAATTAAAAAAAAAAAAAAAAAAAACGACGATTGGAGTAACGAGCGGATGGCATAGTGAGCAGCCAAACGACGTCCCGATGCTCGCATTGTTTCTCATTGTTGTGGCTCTTTACAGCTTTATATTTATTGTTGTTTATAATTTACATTTTTGACTCATTTGATTTTGCAATAATCGTTTTACTTTTTTTTCTTTTTTTTTTTTTAAACAAGTTTATTATTGATAATCGATGTCGCCCTTAGCATGGCTGATCTGTAATACATAATGTAATACATAATATATATAACTCGTTTTTTTATTTTCGGTTCGAAAAAGTTTGACATAGATTTATATATATATAAATAAATATATATATATATATATACTCTAATTATGGCATGGCAATTGTTCATTCGTCGTTACGAAATGTTGTGGTGTACAAATAATTTGTGTATTTAGTGGCCTATGCTATATCATGTTTTGAATTTGTTTTCTTTTTATTTTATTTTTTTATTTTTTCGTTACATTGTTTTGTTGATTCTCTAATGCCAATATAGAGTGCGTAATTTTTAAGTGAATAATAATAATGTCAATATTGCGCGCGAGATTCTTGTCCTAGGCACACACGTGGACTCAATGACGATTGCAGCTTCTAATGACTTCTAATTCTGGATTCGACAATTCCTCCGGGGAAGATAATCACTTCATCGCAACGATAATCAATGATAATAATTTTCATAAAAATAATTCTTGATTGAAAAAGAAACGAAAATTAAACGTGCCAGAGTATTTTATATTCAGCTGAGAGATTAATAATGAGAGCCAATGGCAGAGCGGTAATTGTCTCGACTGCAGTGCTGCAATTATCAACGGGCTCGAGTCCCGTTCTGTCTACGTACCAGTCTTTCCTCTCTATAATATACATTTATATATTTGCAGTAGTCGCTTTACATTCGTCCACATACGTATTACCCGCAAAATTTCTTACCCAAATGAAGAAAAGAAAAAACAAAAAGATCCAAGCGAAGTAAACCCAATTGAAAAACGAAGACCATTTCTTTCCATCTGCGTTAATTAATTCGATGAGCCTTGGTTGAATTATCGTTTTACTTATACACACAAACACACCAAACTTCACGTTATATATATATATATATATATATATATATATATGCTTGTTCGAATTAAACTTTTGAGCATGGCATTTGCAGCGAGTGAAATCAAGATTAAAAAAAAAAAAAAGAAGTAAATAAGCAAAGGCTCTCTCGCTCGTACAAACTCTGCGAACAATGCGACCTTGAAATTGCAACCAAGAAACGACAAAGTCCCCAATCACGACGGGGTACCCGAAAGAGTTTCTACGTGCGTAGGTACAAGGAGCCTAATCGTTATCGATGTAAGACGTGTGAGAAGCATGATATTTTAGTTATGTAATCGATTTTTTAATTTTTTTTTTTTCTTACTAGACGTACTAATTAAGCTCGGGTGCGAGGGGTGTGGATATCTTCGAAGTTTGCGATTATCGATTGGATATATATTATATATATATATGTTCCCTCGTCGAGGAGGGAACGATGACGAAGATTAATTCATGGCCCTTCGTGCCCTGTCGTTACCGACGAGCGTGACGTATTTTCATTGACAATGTTTCGTTCCATTTTTCCAGACGTAAGAAGAAATGTATAAGGTACATGGGGGAGGGAGGAGACGGCGACGGGGAAGGCGACGTTGACGGCGACGACGATCATTCCGAGGACAATCTGGGGAGCGTCGGTGAGGCAGGAACTCCCGAGGACGATGAATCGTTGAGCAGTCCCGGAGGCCTCTCGGCGCTTTCTAGTCTGGCGAGTCCGTCGTTGGTATTGCCATCGCCATCGAGTCTGGCGAGTCCGTGTCCATGTCCTCTCACGCCGCCGGTACCGCCGCCGCCCTTGTCGAATCCGCATCAAAATCCGGTGCAGGCAGTGCCGCCTCCTCATCGGAATCCGGTCGGTACGAATCCCCACGACATCAACAATCCACTGAGCGTTAACCAACTGACGGGACAGTGTATAAAGAGTGACGTTGGAGGAGCACCCTCGGGGCCGTCCAATCCGGCGATCAGTGTTACGTAGCCCTGGGAGGCCCCAAGTGACAAGACTCTACAATTCGGTGTCATCGGGGTTCATCTACGTATACTTTCGGGGAGGCTGAATAGACTTGGTCGTCGTGCCGCTGCTGACGCTGCGAATATCGATTGGGGCGAATGTTCCGGGCCCAAATGGCTCGACGACACCGCTAGGTATAATGTGCCAACGGTTAATTAATCTCGGAGTGTAACGGACACTGAGGGCGGGCTGAGAGACTCGCACGAGAAGTGATCGGGCGTTGCGGCTTAGTAATAAACAAATTGTCAATGATCTTCCAGATTTACTGTTATCGCCTGTGCGAGGAGGATCGTATCCGTGCGAGTCTCGGGCCCCGTCGGGTGCGAGCGAATGTTTGACGACGAGGGTGAAGTCCAGATCTCGTTGATGATTGTTCAACGGGAGCGAGAAATTTCGCCCTCCGTGACTCGAGTGAAAAATCTCGCATACAATAATTCCAGTCGCAAACATCGCCGTGTTGCTCAGTGTTCGAGGCCGTAGTTAAGTGACACGAATGATCATATACATACATTTAATGAATGGATGAATGACATTGTGAGAAAAGTAAAGAAAGGGAAAAAAAAACAGGAAAACCATGAGAAACGATGCAGAAAAATACTCAGGACCAAGTGTCTGGCTGTTAGTCACCCACTCGTTGGAGCCCGCGTGCAATGATGCCAAGTGACTGACTGAGTTTAGTGAAGTGCGCGTGACGCAGCTTGTAGTCCTTGTTACGTTGTGATGCCAATGACTGAGAGGTCATGTTCCTGTGCCAGGTACTATATTCTATAAAATGTAATTATTATCGCAGGCGTAGCTGATGATGATGAGGAAAAAAAAAAAAAGAACACACAGAACACTAAGCGATAACGTTTATTAACATTCATTTTATTCGACTTCACGTGTCAAAATACCTATCTTCTGTATGTAATTTGTTATTTTTTTTAAAGTCTATACACATTGCGATTAATTAGCGTGTAAGACCCTTCTTTAGTACGAAAGTCGTTACTTTTAGCCCCGTGCGCGCCCCTCAAACCCGCGAAACACATTTTTCCAAGCTCGACACTCGTCCTTCGTCACTTTCAACCTTGACGTATACGCGCCGCCGTGAAGTAGTACTCATGTCGTGCTATGGCAGGCACGTAATTATAAAAAAAAAAAAATTTTGTTACAAAATTTATTGAATCGTCTGGAGCGACATTTTTTTTCCCTTGCATAATATTGTTTCAACGACACGCCAATAAATCGCGAGCCAATCTCAAACCTTGATGTATCACTGATAGCGGTTTTGAAGAGTTCGGTAACGTTTCATCATTGTTCGAGAGAATAACAGACCGCACTATAAAAATCTTTTTTTTTATTATATAAAATGAAACAAATTCCAATAATGTTGGGGTTAAGCTTGTCGATCAAGAGCGAGCACCAAGTGCCAGAGAGAAAAATATATTATATGTTTTAAGAAGAACCCCGTACAAGGGGGCCCGATCAAGTCGCGTGGTTCGCAAAAATTTACCTCGTTGAGAATTCGTGATTTAATTTATGTATCGAATCGGTATAAATTTGTTAAGAGTATAATTTTACTGCGCATCGAAAAATTTAGGATTTCCAGGACTTTAGTTTGCGATCTCCGGCGCAATAATCATACTCCGAGAGAGTTACGAATTGTAAATCTGTAAATCGTTCTTATGTTTCGTGTAATTCATAACATAGTTGCGAGCGGAACAAAGTATCAGTATGTTGTTGGTAATGCTCTTCCCATTCTCGATCGGCATTGATCTTTCCAAGCGTTTCGATAATGCATTTTTCATCGGATAATCGACAATATTGCGGACCTGATAACCGATCAACGTTGTTTCGGTAACTCCTTGACATTCGAAATTTGCAAATAATCATTGTAGTGCAATGTTTTTTTTTTTTTTTTTTTTTTTTTTTTTTTTTTAAGGAAGTTTGATGGAAATTTTTATCTTCGTTGATACGTTCTACTTATTTTTTTCGGTTGGAATCGTGGCAAATGCACGTTGATGACACAAGGTCGCTGAAACTGGTGTATTCGAGTAAACAAATACGAGAGCGAGCGAGATGAACATCTACATACTGTACACCCAGTATACGTAAACTCTACTGTAAAAAAAAAAAAAGTAAACGATATGGTGAACAAATTCTTATCATAGAGACCAGTAGTTAACATTTCTTTTTGTTTCTTTCGTATTGCATGCTCTTTCGGTGCAATTTGTCAGTCTGTTTGTTTTTTTACTTTTTTTTTTTTTAAACCATTTTACCAACCAAAAAATGCAATAGGATTCTAATGAGATTGTTTGACCGTTCATCTAGAAAAGCAGCTATTGTACATAATAAATATGTTTAAGGTGCATTTATTGTGAAGATGGGAAAGTGCAATGGGAGACTTTATGAGAACAAATTGTATACGCTACGAGGTCGGAAGTGAATTCATGAATGTGTAAACCACGTTGGGAAAAGTGATTTCTTGACTGAATATAATGTCTGTATAGCGAGAAAAAAAAAAAAAAAACCCGTAATTACTGTAACGCGTCACTGAATAGTAAACTAAACGTGCCATAAGAACATCATGCCAATATTATTGATAATACATATTTTTTACATTACGATCAGTTTCGAACTGCGTTTCTGTCAGCGGACTTTCGCGGCCGAGCGTACGTCGTATAATATCGGGGCGAGGTGTGGATTTTTCAAATTGGCCTCAGCCGCAGACTTATCGATCAGTATATATTTTTATCACTCTCATTACAAACTTTCGACTGTCGTTAAAACAACAAAAAAAAACCTCCAGTACCAAAATAATGTAAACGAGAATCTTAGAGAAAAATGCGAGTCTCTCTCATGTTCGCTTCGCATCGATTTAACATTGTATCGATTCTCAACGATACGATACAGCAAAATAAGAGTATCTAACAAATTCGTGCAAACGAGAGAACCAAAAAAAAAAAAAATTCCGCACACTGTGTCGTCAACGATCGCAGTTCTCCCGAGTCTCTCGGCCAATATGAAAAACGCACACCTCCAATGGGCATAAGGAGAAAAAAAAAAAAAAAAACCCTCTGTCTCTCGGCCACGGTAAATCTCGACTAAATTTCGATCGAGTAAAAAAAAAAAAAAAAAAAAAAAAAAAAAAAAAAAAAAAAAAAAAGCGCAATCTATCGAACGTGATCCACGCGATAAACACGCCCCAAGAAGGAACATTGCTGACAGACGTAGCCGCAAAAAGACTATAAAATTGTATGATGTATTGTGTATGTATGGATGACTGCTGTAAGCTCTGTGGTGCGAGTCAAATGGGAAATCCGGGGCCGATCCCCGAAGACCGTGTAACTTTTGATGGATGATCCAACGAAGTTTTGTTTCGACTGACGCTCGGAGATTGGTGACCGTGCCACTTTGCCGTTTCTCTCGGCTATCGTGAAGACACAAACGAAACAAAGTTTCGAGCGATTAAGATTTGGTCGATCGATCGGCTCAGCTCGAGCTTCCGCGAGCTCGAACGATCGTCGATCGAAGAAAATTTCGTTCCGAGACAATCGATGAGAAACTTAGCGAGCGTCATGAGCAGAGAAGACGAGCCGATCGATCGTATCTGCGATTCGCGAAGCGGCAATTAATTCGCGACAAGGGCCTAGAATCCGTGCTCGTTGTGAAAATTCGATGCGGCTTCGATCCGTTCGAGCCTTCCGCGGTAGTTTGGCGCGTCTCGAGGCGCGAAACGGCAGCGTCGTCGAATTTCAATTCGACGCGCACCGTTTGAGCTACGCGCGTCCCCGGGGGAAGTGCTTTGTATTATATGTAAAGTATATGACAGTTCTGCTGCGTTGTACAGTGTTTTCTAAGTATCTAGTTTATAGCGTGTAATTGAGAAACATCAACAACAACAACAACAACAACAACAATAACAACAACAACAACAACAAAAAACATTGTATTTACACTAATAAGTGATCTGTATCAAATTCATTCTCGTATAGCCTGTACTCCTACTCATGTAGATGCTAAAAGTGATTTGTGTCATAAAACTATAAATAAAATTAGCAATTTGAGAATGTTTGTCGAGAGTAAATTTAATAAATTCTCAATTACAAGATAACAATCGAAAGCGAAACGAACAAACAGACATATAATTAAAAAATAAATAATAATAATAATAATAATAATAACAAAAAAAAAAGTAAAAAGAGATTATTGCAGATGATTGTAATGCGAGATTCTCCCGAGCGGTCTTCTCTGTACGGTTCACTCATGTAGCGCAAGGCGTCGGCTCGTTAGCTTCCGGTTGCCGAGAAGAAACGTACGCCATGAACTTCGACGGCGTTAAGGGTGTAAATCGTCGGCACATTGTAATTGCAATTCTCGACGAAGATCCTAGCGAGTCTCCCGATGCTTCGGCACTTAATAACGCATGCCGTTCCGTCGCGTGCCGATCGACCGAGCTCGTTGCGCGAGCACGGATCGAAGAGATAGAATCCACCGTAGTGCTGCATGATCGCCGCGGCGATGTTGGCGGTGTGCAAAATTCCGGCGCAATTGTTGCGAAAGAAGAGGCTCAGAGCGTCGGTGAGATCGAAGACTCGAAGAACACCGGCTGCGGTGTGACTGTGCACTTCGATGCTGGCCCGAATATCACCGACGACGAAGACATCGAGGATTTCGCGAGGCGACAAATTTCTCGCACCGGGACGCGACGCCCTCGCGCTGTCCGCATGAAGACGATCGCCGTACCTGAGGACAGCGTCGACGATCGCCGACGTCCAGCTCGAGGGCACATGAAGAAGTCCGACGACGATGGCAACGGCCGCAATAGCGGTGCTCTGAAGACCTCGGCTCTCGATGTCGAATAGCCGATCGTTCATGTGCGACGAACCTCTCAGAACGCTCAAGTTCTCGTCGACGATTGTGTACTCGGTGAGAACTTCGACGTCGAGAGTGGCGCATCTCGTCGTCGAGGAGAGGTGAATCACCGGTGGAGCGGCGCACTCGACGATCGGCCTGAATGCCGCTGGACACGGTAGCGGCTCTAAGATAATCGTTCGAACGATTATTCTGCATATCTCGTATCGTCCGTACTTCTCGTCGTCCTCGATGTTGGCGAAGACAAGATCGTGAAGGGCTTCGATGCAGGCGAACCAGACGAGGCAGGAGACGCCGCGATCGTCGCTCAGACCTCGATAGTCTCGCGATCGAGGATCGTAGACGAAGTAGACCCCTTGATCCTTCCAGATCGCGGTCATGTAACTTCCGGTCACGACGATACCGGCCCGATTGTCCTCGAAGAACTTCCTGAGGCCCTCGTCGAGGTAAATCGGCGGTGGCGGCGCAGGCGGCACTCTCGTCTGCTTGGCCTTCTTCGACTTCTTGGCCTTCGGGGGTTTCTTCTTCTTCTTCGCCTTGGACTTGTCCTTCGCTTCCGGCTCAGGCGGTGGAATCGCCACCGGACCGGATATCGTCGCCTCCTCGACGTCGGCCGTGAGAACGTTCACCCCAACGTGAAAGACTCTGACGATGTCTCGTGGCTTGAGCTTGTTCCTCGTCGGTCGAGCCTTGCTCGTCTCCCGATGAAGATCGCTTCCCATAACGAGAATCTCGTCGAGGGTGCTTCGTGTCCAGGTCGACGGATTCTTCACGACCGACATAGCATGGGCGACAATGCAATTCGCGGCTGTCTGCATGTTGCGAATTTTCTCCGGAAATATCTCGGATCCCTGATGAATACCGCCGCGAAGAATCGCCCGGGCGGCGCCCTCGACACCGCTGAGCCTCGAGAAGGCGTTGAGCGGCGGCAAGTTCGATGGACGAACTGCCGTACTCTGATCGTATCTCAACGATGGATCTCTGTTCAGATTCACGAGGTCTATGGACGTTATCGCATAATCGCCACGATCGCCGACGATGCCTCCGAGATATCGCGCGCAAGTCTCCACATCGGCGAAACGCACAAGCCGCGAAGAACCGGAAGTGTCGACGTCGCCGCTCGAGCCCCGTCCGGGAATGAGCGCGTAAAAGAAGTCGCCGGATTTCCAGATAGCCAGATTGATCTCGTCCAAAAGGGTCAACGCACCGGAAGTGTGCCTCGCGAAGAATCTCTCGAGGCCCTCGCGAAGACTCCGAATCTTTGGCGGTTTGCCGACGATATCGCCGGCCTCGACGCAATCCTCGATCGTCAGCTCGATCCTTCGATTGGCAACGAAGAACTCTCTGACGATCTCGTTCACCCGTCGAACTTCGCCCTCACCGAGACGAGCCGCACACATGGTGTGCAGCTTGTCACCGCTGACGATTACCTCGTCGAGAACTTCGACGCTCCACTGACTTGGCTCGTAGGCTCTCGAGAATATCACCGCCATAACGGCGATCGCCGCTGATTGCTTGTTTCTTCTATCATCGGCAAATCTCTCGTCGCTCATCGTGACGTTGCCGCTCAATTCCCAGAGACCCGAGGACTTCTCGACGAAGTTGTGCCACACATCATCGCCGACGATCGTCTTCCTCGGGCGTTCACCATCGGCGACGCGGCTCTCGTAAGCGTTCGTCAGTCTCACCGAGTCTATGACAAAGTCACCGTCGGCCTTCGCCACCGACAATTTTAGACTCGCAGCGAGAGCCGGTGTTCCGGTGAACCAGAGTACCGTAGCGGCGCCTTCTCGATCTCTGGGCACGCCGCTACTGTCTCTTCCTCTCGGATCCATCGCGAAGTAGACGTCGCCCTCTCGCCATATCGCCAGCATAGCGCTATCCTGTCTGAAGACACCCATGGCGTTCTCCAGAAAGAACTCCCGAAGAGCGTTCGCCAGGTCGCTCACTCTTCCGGTAGCGGCTTCCGGTTCGATGGTGACCGTCGCTCTGTTGACGCCTATGTCGAATTCACCGGCGATCTCCGTCGGCAAGAGGTAGTCCCTTGGGCTCACCTCGTCGTTCTCTTCGTCGACGGGCAGGTTTCCCATGTTTCTTCTCGTCACCCGATCGCCGATCTTCAGAATATCGTCGACTACCTCGCGATACCAGAGATGCGGATCGTAGAGTTTCCTCATCGCAAGTGCAACGAGAGCGTTAGCCGCCTGCTGTCTGTCGCGCGTATCTCGCTTGAACATCGTCTCGCTGCTCTGATCGAAGCTGCCGTTCAGACAGGCGCCCTCCTCGTCTGCGAGATCGCTATAAGAGTTCAGCTCGGGCTTGTTCGCCAGTGCTCTGTCCTGCACGATCTCCTCGTCGGTCATCGGTTCGCTCGTCGAGGCAACTTTCACCTCGTGAATTGCGAACTCGCCGTCACCCTCGACGACGACGACGTTCTTCCCGATGTGACGAGCCAACTCCGCCGGATCGACCGTACGCACGACGCAGGCGACCGCCTCCTCGTCCTCTCCCTGGGCGTCTCGCTGACCGAGTCCTCCTCTTGGATTCGCGTCGTAGCAGTAGTAAGCGGTCTCCTTGCTCTTGTCCTTGAGCTCCTCGTCGAACTTCCACACAGCGACGGAGAGATCTTTGAGCTCGATGACTCCGTACTCGTGGCCATCGAAAAATTCCACCAGAGCCTCCTCGAGATTGGGCATTTTGCTCTCGGTCCTCGCCTCGAGATCTCCGACGATCAATGACTCGTTCACTTCGATCTGTATCTTGCGATTCTTCGCGTAGAGCCACCGTTTGGCTCTTCCTATCGGTAACTTCCGGTTCTCTTCGGCGGCCTCCTCCGTCTCCGGTACGCACATATTGAAGTAACGATCGCCGTCCATCACGGTCTCGTCCACCGTTTCCCTGGTCCATCTCGACGGTGGAGTATCACTCGCCCTCACAAGACCAACGATCGGCATCGCGATTCCTTGAAGGCCACGACTTCCGGTATCGAAGCTATCGTCCTCGTTGGAAATTCCACCGCGCAGTATCCACGTCTTTCCCTCAATGCCCGGCTGAAAATCCCACCAAGCTCTGCTACCGGGCACGTCGTCGACGATCGCGACACTCCTGACGATGAAGCGATCGTTCCTCCTCGTAGGATCGACGTTCCTCAGGAAGAGACCGACCAACGACTCGATATCCGAAAAACGCGTAACGCAACATTTTCCTCTGATCTCTTTGACTTGAGCTCCGGCGTCCTTCTTGCCTTTTGAAGCTTTGCCCTTTTCCTCGACGATCCTCACACCCGATGCGTCGCACTGACGAGGATCGAACATATAGTAACGATCGTCCTGAGTCCACAGAGCGACGGCCATCGAGCTGCACTCCACGACCCCATTGGAGTTCACCATGAAGAACTCCTCCAACGCCTCTCTCAGACTCAAAACCGACGGAATCTTCGAGCTTATCGTCCCGACAATCGTCAGAACGTCCACGTCGACGAACATCCGTCTGTCGTCAATGCGAATTCTCGTGTCGTCGAGATCGGCAGCGGTCATCGACTTCATCGACGGCCTGTCGTTCATCACTTCGGCGTAGAGCGCGTCGCCCAGCCTGAGAATCTCGTCGAGTCTCGGTCTGAGCCATGTCTTCACCGGATGAATCGTCTTCATGCCGATCGACATCACGCAATTTGCGACGTTCTGAGCGCCCTTTCCCCGGTAAATCTCGCTGCCCTCGTGACTCCAACCGTGCAGTATCGACATCCTTCCCGATAGATCCTTGAACGTCGACGGAATGTTCACTTCCATGTCGTAGTAAGGATATTCGGTGTCGAGTTTTCTGAAATCTATCAGTGGCTCAGTCGCGAAACGTGCGTCTATCCTGTAATTTGAGATCGTTATGGTGAGCGGTTCTTTGACGATCGTCGCTGCGTCGACGATCGCCGATGACTTCGGTATCTTCGCTCTCGCACGAGTGCAATTCGTCGACTTGTTCTCGTCAATGTTCATGGGATTCAGTGATCTCAGAACGTTCTTATCGATCGCCAAACGATCGGGACTCTTCGATAATAATCCACGATCGACGAGAGTCACGCGAAGAACGCTCACTCTGTCGATGCAGTATCTCGAGTCGTAGCCACGATCGAGATTCCTCACGAAGTGATCAGCCATCTCGTTGAGTCTCGTGAATCTCATCAGGCACGCTACGCCCACTTTGCTTCTGGTGCCCTTTGCTCCACAGGACGCTGGATCGTAATAGAGATATTCCGATGTCGGATGACGCCACATCGCGACGGAAGTGCCCTGAGCTGTGACGACAGCCGAATCATTTAGCTCGAAGAAACGCCGAAGACCCTCGCTTAATTCCGGACAACCTGGACAGATTAATCATTGATCGATTGGTCTATTGGGCGTACTGTGAGGTAAACCTAGCAGAGACGACCATACGTCGAAACATCTTCGAAATCACCATCGTGGTTTTTTTTTTTTTTTTTTTTTTTTTTTTTTTTTTTTTTTTTTTAAATAACGTTTTTTTAAATAACTTTTTTTTTTTAAATGTTTACCAACTGTCTTGTCGAAATGATTCATGATAAGCGTATCAGGATAGCTATTTCGCTTCGCCGATCGTTTCGCATAAGTTGATGAAAAATTGCGAGAGAATTGCAAACACTTGTCGACGATAGAAAAATCTGAAAAAATTCATGCACATCGAAGATACCGAAAATATTAATTTTGCGTAATAATCATTTCAAAATTTTATTAACAAATTCATCAAAAAATTTATTGTCTAACAAATTATTGGGCAAAGCGACTTTTTTTTTTTTTTTTCTTTAATGAAAATGATTCGTTCTTTTTTTTCGGAATACGTATGAATTTTTTTTTTTTCAGATTTTTCAGTCAACTTTGATTTTTTTTTGTTTTTGTTTTTTTTTTTTCACACATTTTTCACAAAACATTACGTAGAACGGACATTCCTCCGTTGGGGAACGAAACGTACCGCAAAAACGGTAAAACGGACCGTATGTTTTTTTTTATTGGTCCTTTTTCAGTTGTGGAAACCAAGTAAGGACCGAAGGTTTTTTATTAAAATTTTTGACTAAGTTTTGAAATTTTTATTTGTTCTGCTTTTAATTCTGCTTTCAAGTCTGCCTTTAATTCTGCTTTTAATTCTGCTTTTAATTCTGCTTTTAATTCTGCCTTTAATTCTGCCTTTAATTCTGCTTTAAATTCTGCCTTTAATTCTGCCTTTAATTCTGCTTTAAATTCTGCCTTTAATTCTGCCTTTAATTCTGCTTTAAATTCTGCCTTTAATTCTGCCTTTAATTCTGCCTTTAATTCTGCCTTTAATTCTGCCTCTAATTCTGCCTTTAATTCTGCCTTTAATTCTGCCTTTAATTCTGCCTTTAATTCTGCCTTTAATTCTGTCTTTAATTCTGCCTTTAATTCTGCCTTTAATTCTCCTTTTAATTCTGCTTTCAATGAAAGTACAGAATAAAAATACGATATTGGTTCTTTTTCCGTTGCGACAAACCGATAACGGACCAAAGCAAATTTTTGCGTACAAGAATGTCCGCTCCGTTTTCGATTTCCGCAACCGAAAAAAAAAAGAAAAAGACCAAATGCCAAAAAAAAAAAAAAAAAAAAAACAGTCCGTTTTATCGTTTGTTACTGTCCATTTCGTTCCCCCAACGAACGTGTCCGTTTCTCTGCCAGTTTGCGGTCCGTCCTCTCGCCAGTGCAACACTGACCTATGCTCGCGCTGAAGAGATTGCCGTAGACGTTACTCTCCTCCGCGCAGATCAGGCATTTATAGTCTTCTATATAGAACTCCGGATAGACGAGATTGGTCGTCAGGTAAGCGCCCGGATTGACGCGGTTTCTCGTCGAGCTTGTCCTGAAGAGTTTGTCGCCGCACTCCAAAACCCGATCGACATAGTTCTTCGTCCATTCTCTGGGTTCGAAGAGACGACCGAAGACTATCGCCACGACCGAGCAGGGCGCGGCTTGGCGGCCTCGGCTTCGCTGCTTGAAATGCACGTCGTTCATCGCGTAGGAACCGCGAAGTATAGCGACTTCCGGTGTGAGGACATCGAAGCGGTGCCAGCGACCATCGACTTCCGGACGAATTCGGAGTTTCTTCTTCGGTGTTCTCTCGTCGTTCTTGTCGGGATCTCCGGTGCCGAATTTCCTTTGGGATTCATCCTTTTTCGCTTCCGGACTTTGCCTGGAAATCAATGTGTGTTAGTGCAAGTGATATTTCGATAGACTGCATTTATCATACTCCTCGCTCTTATCTTAAATATAGATATTAAATACAGATATTTATGTCTTACTCTCTCATGATGAATTTCGATGATTTTTCAGATACATGCTATAGAACTGAGTGCACTTGAAATTTTGAAGGACAAGGTTAATATACGATGACAGACGACGAAGTAGCATACAAACGAATATCGTGCGATAATAATTGCTCGGTACGCTGAGAAAAAAAAAAAAAAAAAAAAAAAAAACAAAAAAAAATCCAATTGAGTCAAGAAAAATTGTGAGCTTACGGATGTGGCGAAAGAATTTTTTTTTTTTTTTGTTGATCGAATTGAAATAATTGTCGTAGTAAGGGGTAAAGAAACATTCGATTCAACGGCCTGTTAGTTTAATCAACGAGGTATTCTTTTCGATCAATCAAACATTTATTTCGCCAGCCGCGTGAGCGCACATTTTTGTTGACTCGATTGATTTTTTTTCTTTTTTTTTTCCTCTGTGTCATTCGTATGGTATCATTTTGGAGCTCATTTCGTCAGACGTCACTTCCGGTCGAGAAATGCGTTTTCCATACACGGGCGTATGAAAAAGAACATGGACAAATACATATTTGTTATTTCATTTTTTTTTTTTTTTTTTTTTTTTTTGATTTATTGTAATCATGTAATAATAGCGGTAGAGAAATTGAGATAAATAACTATAAAGATGTATTTACACAAAACGGTAACAAACGGAAACATCGTAATTATAAGAATCGTTCGGCCAGCATCAGGACGAGTGTTCACTGGCAGAAGTATCGTTTTTTTTTTTGTTTTTTTTTAGTTTTTAGTTTTTCTTTTAAATTCATTAGCGAACTATCGTCGCAACAACGTCGACTCTGGACGACGAAACAAATTTTGATTGGTATCACGGAGATTCCTAGAGTGACATAAAGCTCTTTGTTCTATTGTTATTTACAACATTATGCATTGTGAACTAGCCTAGACAGATCATTTGTAACAAGTTACCAAAAAATATCTACACGTAAAAATATAGATATTTTTGTTTTTATCCACATGAACACGCGTCGGCGTGCGCGTGCTCGTGTGTGCCTCAGTTTAGCAATATGATTTTCATTTTAATTTATTTAAACATTTCTTGTAAACATCAACGAAACCCACTGCCCGCGTGCGGGAAGAAAGTTTGTAAATTAGCATGTATATAACAGTTCCTCTCTGCACGTAAATATGTCACATTAACATTCGGCTAACTAGAAATTCTAGACATTTAATCTTTACATCATTTTTTTGTGTATATATATATACATATATATATATATGTATATATATATATAGAAAGAAACGCGTCCCCCCAAGGTGACGACGCGGTTGGTAAATATGTTTCTTCAACGTGCGTTTTATGTATACACATTAAAATAGAATAATTTTTATATATGTATATGTATTATACACAGTCGCCCTAGCGGTACGAACGAGATTGTGTCTTTCTAAACCGCGCATTTTATGCGAAATATGCGTATTGCAGTACAACAACCGATACCCACACTAAGCAATTTTTATTTATCATTCGTTTTATCTTTTTTTTTTTTTTTTTTTACTCAATTGTTCAGAGGCTTTTCGTTTTGTTTTGTTTTTTGTTTTTTTTTTTTTCCTATATGCGCACTACAATGTTGCCACGAATCGCATTGCTATCTTATGAAAATATATACTTAAAATGTTACAAACATTTTTTTGTCAATATCGGAGGAATATCAATGGCCGTAGGAGGCACCGCATGTTCTCGTATCATCGCGACCGGAAGTGAGCTCAATGCCGATTCTTCGGTGCGCTCGCAGTCCGAACGCGCCTCTAATTACGTATTGCTAAAATCGGCAACGGTCGTCACCGTGAACTCACGCTTTTGCCATGCCGAACGGGTGAAGCTTGTTATTTTGTTTTGTATTATTGTTCGAGAAAATATCGTGTACCAATCATGTACACGAGAAAGTAACATCCACGACAGACAAATGGCAAGAATCGCGAGGAAACGCTGTTGTTTCTTTTTTTTTTTTTGTAAGTATGTGTCTGTGTGTGTGTTGGAGTTTAAAAATATGAGTAGATCGAAGGAAGAAGGAAACATCCGTGCAATGCATGTGATAATCGTGTAATTCTTCGAAATTCGAAGAATCCCTCGGGCAATTTCATTCGAACTACTTTCGCGCTCTTCGTTTTTCTGTTATTTCGCGAGAGATCGGTTGACAGCTTTTTGTTGTTAATTTTTTTTTTTTTTTTTTTTTTTTTTATCGTTCTCTCTGTGTACCCGCACGTCGACATTATTCCGAGGAAACTCGGCCTACGGTTGTGTACTAACGCTAATGCCTGCTCGGCTCTCTTTTGTTTTTACTTTATTTTTTCTAAATTCGTTTTTTTTTTTTAACGCGTAGTATCCGTCAGGTAACGGGACTTGAAAGACTTTGCGAAGCATCGAGAGGATTAGCTGCGATCGATTTCGGAGGGCCTCCACTCGACGACTTTAAGTTTTCTATCAACTCACTCCTACCCGGGTAGCCCCGAAGAATTCATTATTTTTCGTTTTTTTTTTTTTTTTTTTTTTTAAGACATTTACTGCTCGATTACTTTCATCTTGAACGATAGTTATCTCGTCTTCGGTAACTAGGCTAATAACGTGTTTGGGTGTGTATCTTTGAGCGTTCCAATTATTAAAATTGGTCCCACAAAATTCCACGATCTAACGGTTCACTCTACTGTAGGATAGGTTCAGTTCTTTCATGCTCCTCTCCTGCCGTCGATAATCCGAGTCTCGTCAACGGCGGCGGAGCGATCGAGGAAAATCTGCAAGGTGGAACTAAGGGTTGTGGAAACGCTTGGCACGACTGACTCTCTCTCTCTCTCTTTCCTCACGTCATCGTCGAACGACTCTCGCTAGATTCGCTGTGTTCGTCTCTGACCGGAATAAGTCGTATCGGATTTTGCCTCAACGAGAGTTGCACACGACAGCGAGCTACGGGCTCGTATTGTTTGTATTGGCGAACGAAAGAAAACGGATGTATCGGATTTTGCCTCATCGATAGTTGTACAGGACAGCTACGGCTCGTATTGTTTGTCTTGACGAAGAAAAGAATTTAAAAAAAAAGATAAATGAATTGCCGATTGGAGCGCAAGTTTATATATCTAATGAAACGGGAGGGCGATGACACGTTGTGCAGCCTTATCGAGAACTTTTCTCGCGGCGGATTTTCATTATTATGCGTCGACCCCATTATCTCACACTCTCTCGCACAACATACCACACATAATAACGAAGACATTTTTACCAAATAAACAGACTACATTGACTTATATATTATCACTGTCCCGCGAAGTTTCGTTTCATTTTTCTTTCCCATTTGTTTCTCGCCGTTGCCGAATATATCCGTACTACCAACTTTTATAAAATTTCGACTACGATTATTATTCGTCTACCCTCATTATGATCGTGTATATTGACGTAGTATCAAAGTCAACCGAAAATAGAGTTGGAAAGCTTTGTCGACGTTAATTAACGACGGGCGCAACGGGCTAAGCAGCGTTTCTTTCTTTTCTTCTTTCGACCTTTCAATTAAAATTTTCACGAGAGTACGTTCAAGCATACGACCTGCGAATTAGTTTCATTTTTCGACCCTTAAATAGACAGGCTAGTCAATAACCGCACGCCGTCACGTTCGTACTCTCGTAAATCTTTCCCCTTATTTTCTCTCGTATCTTCAATTCATTTCGACAACGAGAACACTCTTTATATCGTAAGCCTAAGTATAGTATATACATTCAAATATAACCCCGTAAACGTAGGCTCCGTCGCGAAGCTGGGACAAGTATTAACTGTCCCGGTTGGGGTGCTTGGCAAGAAATCTTCGAGGCCACGGAAGAGGCCAGTCGTATTGTCGAGGTACTGTACCACCCACGTTCTTCTCGAAATACTTGAATAGTGGAAACCACCAGAGCCGTGCCAAAAAATTGTTTGGTCCGTATTGCTGTGAACAGAAATTTTTTTCATGCGTTAACCCATTGAGTCATTAATTTCAACGCTATAAAAACAAAACCCCTTTTATTACATGTCAAGAAATTAGTTATAAAAAAATGTTTAAGTTGACGAAAGAAGGTAGGACAGCCCGTAACGCAAAGGGTGTAATTGCGACGTAATTGACTATGCACAAGTGTTGTTGGTTCAGGTAGGTGCCACGATTCTGTTGCTCCGGTCGTAAGGTAGATGTATCATTGGCCGGACACCTAAGGGAGCAGCCCGGTCATTGGGACGTTTACCTTACGTATCGACCCGGTGCGATACGATCAACGACTGTGTGACACGCGAGGTTTATTCCCGTAATAACCTTGTCGCACTGTGATATGACAATCGAAACGTAACAAATTATTCGTCTGCCTGCGACGATAAACACAATCAAACTGCAAATAAACTCTCTTCGATGGGTTTACTCGCCGAGATATCCGTATCTGCCGACATGATCAACGTGCAAGATTACAATTATCTGTTATCGACAGTCACTTCAAAAGTGAGAGTACATGCACCGAAAAAAATATCAACTAAGCTGCGGTTGCCGGCGGCGAAGGAAATGTTTCGTCGATTGAACAAAATGTTTGTTCAATTCAAGTAACTATTCGTTGAACCAACTAAATATTAGCTCAAACAACTAAATATGCGTTCAATCAACTAAATATTTCTTTCGATCGACCAAATATTTCCTTCGCCACCCGCAACCGCAGCTTAGTTTGATTTTACCAAACCTTTTTTTTCGGTGTAGCGAAGATTGTGCGAATATTTAATGGCTCACCTTCAGATGCGAGTTGTTGGCCAGTGTGTGATAAATGTACCATAACCGGGTGGTAATCCAGTACGCTAAGAGAACATCCACGGTGTAATGGGCGTGAGAGATCAAGATCATAACGACCCCGACAAGCGCGGTGAGCCCAGCGAGCCAGTGAATGGGCTGGCATCTCCTCGGGGAGTCTGAAACGCGTACATGTCAGTGGTTAGTCGGTACCTCGTTGAAGCCTAAACGTTTTAAGATTGCCGGCGGATATAGAAATGATTCAGCTAACAGAGTCGAGGACGTTGGCGAGAGGATCTCTAAATCTCTCCCTCTCGCTCCCCCCCTGGAGCACTTTGGCTCGTATAAACTAGGATCTTTATCTCACAGATAGGACACCGCTTGGTGAATGTGATTTTTCTACTGGATATAAAGGCAGCGATATCAGGATTTAACGTTAAGCGCGAGTCGCACACCATGTTCCGCGATAACTCGACACCTTTTTACAACCATTATTTCCCATGCTCGATAACGTCAGCGCTCCACTACGATTACACTCGACCCCATTTTCAACATCGATGAATATTCATTTTTAGAACTGAAGCGTAGTGGGTAACATCCATGAAAGGAGGCACGAATACCATGCATTCTTGCCTCCTTAAGTTTAAGAAAAAAGTCTATTATCCAAAATGTATCGAAATAATCGAGAGTACGCCGCCCGAGGTACTTTTTTTTTGCCGACCACCAATCCACCGGTTATTTTACTCTCATCTCAATCCTTTAGGAGGATATCCGTGCCAAAAGCGAAAAAAAAATGACAGCGATTACCAGCAGTGTCCCACTTGACTTTCGGCCAAGATCGTTAACGGATTCGTTTTCGGCGCTAAAAAAATGTATGGGGAACGAAGGGTCATACTCACATTCTTTGATAATCAGGTAACAAAGTACGAGAACGGTCGTGTGACCGCTGAAAATAAAATCGCCGCAGTAAGTGTGCTTGCCGTTAATCGACAAACCGAAGCCTGACATTATCTGTAGGACCCTCTTGGCGATAATGAGAGGTGTCGTGTGATTAAGCTTCGGACTGCAGTAATAAGTTTTGCTGGCTACCGGCAAGACTGTCACGTAGAAGGTGATGCTCCTCATCATGTAGAGCATGCCCATCAGCATAAATATTCTTCTCACCACAATGAACCTTCGAACAAAAGAGATTGCCGCAATGATTATTTGAAACAGTGCCAAAAAAGAAAAAAAAAAGTTAAAGGAAAGAAAATTGTTCTATCGTCGTACGTTGTGTACAAACGGAGCCACGTGTAAGCCGGCCACGCGTGTAGTTCACAATGTCGAGATGTAACTATGTGTAAAAGTAGTGTATCGAGGCCATGAGACTAAGGATAAAGTGAACGATGAGTCACGCGGTTCGATATGCAAATATCTCACCCGCACGCCAAAATTCTATTAGAACCGTCGTAAAGGCCGACCTCATGTTCTCTTTATCGAAAGTTCCCTCGGCGTTAATAAAACTTTATTCGTGGCTCACCTGTGCTTGTGAAAAATGACGAATATCATTGCCGAATTGGAAACGATCATTATCAAAACCTCCGAGACATCGAGCGCCCAGTCCTGCGCCTCAACGTTGTCGAGAACTATGTCGGGAAGTGGACCGTACGTATTACGATCTGGCACCCGTTCGTGGAGCATTGCGAGCGACGTGGTTGTCAATATAAAATTTACAACCATGAACAGGAATGCTGCAACATGAATATTCGATTATTGCATTAAATTAGAGAACGGCGCTTCTCGTAAATTGACTCTCCAATAATATCACGAAAACGGAAAGTAGAGAAATTGGAAATCTATCCTCGTCCTTGCTGCTACGTGGTCGTTGCAACTCTACGGTCGGATAACTTCTCCAGTTTCCAATATTATTCCAAAACGTTTCTTATATTTTTCCAATATACATAGAGTGAACTAGCCAATGAACGAACAGGGCCAATGAATGGACACTTTCCATAAGAGCACGTCCATAAAAAAAGTCTATTCATTGGCTTTTTCGTCTGCTTAACTGTCCATTAATTGGTCGGTTAACCCTATATATATTTTTCATTAACTCGGCATTGACTCGCAATTTTCTAGGGTCGCAAGTTTAGAATTTTTCCCACGAAATCGAACGTATCGAGTCTTAAAAATTCCCCTCGGAGGCATTACCGAGTAGGGTTTTCCATTTTTCTTTCGGAAAGCGGGGTTCCTCTCTGAGCGGTGCAGGTATGTCGAGCTTGACGATGCCGCTTCCGGAGCCGTTCTGCACGCCGCTGTGTCTCGCATGACCGATCTCGTCGATTTTGTCGTGCTCGTCGTCCTCGTAGTAGTCCGAACTCGAGCCGACGCCGCCCCATCTGTCCTTGCCTTTGACTGGTACACCGGGAAGCAACGGTTGCCTCTGATAAACGTCGCTGGACTGTGCCATTCCAGTACTACTTCCATCAACCGCAGCCTCTACGTCCCGCTCCTGTCCCTCGCCCCCAGCCAATGGTCGATCGAAGCTTCCGTAATCACTGTGCAGACTCGTGGCCTTGGGGTCCAATACCATCCTGCAAACATAACAAAATTCGTGTGTAAGGTGGACTGTTACGTCATCGAATTCCATTAATAGGACACGAGAAGAGCTTAGAGACTATAAGGTGGTCCACGCATGATGCGACCTGCTGCTGCCTCGCCTTCTCGACGATACAAGTATATCGCATGTGGTTGTGAATCAATGCATTCCCCCACCCCCCACCCCTCCCCCCTCCCGCGGTACCAAATGGACTAAAGCAGTGCGGGCTGACCAACGAAAACTTGACATAAAATACCACGGATCAACTTTCGAGTCTCTGGGGAGGCATTGGAGAGCTTGCGAAGATAATCCAACGGCTGGATACCGGCAGGCTTACAGCGAATAAGATAATAATCCCTCGGATAGTTTGCAATAAAGAAAATGATCGAGTGCTTGGAAAACTGGATTTTACATGTCGATTGATATAGGACCAAGGGTCGAATTTGCAGTCCCAACTTCCAAGTCAAGTTGAAAGTCGTCTATACGTATATTGTAAAAATATAAGAACCATTTTGGAATAATATTGGAAATTGAAGAAGTTATCAGACAGCTCTTTAATGCAGCATATTTTGGGTCTATGCTTTTGAGGATGATGAAAAAAAAAAAAATTTGATCTGTAAGAAATCTTTGACAAGGTGATAATAAGTATCAAAATTGACGATATTTTTTTTATACATAGAAAACTCGAAGTCGAACATAGATGAAAACTTTACTTTTTGATTTTAGATGGAACTTCAGTTTGAATCCGAGACAAACAAATAATACGATTCGAGCTTGAATTCTAACTGGAGACTATAAATTCGCTCGGGAGTAATTTCACAAATTTTCGGAACGTTCGATGCGACTTGTGGATGTGCAAGAGGGTTCGTTCGACCGTGAAATAAATTCCAGGAATTATATAGATGCCCGCTGTTACGACCCGCATAAATACCAATTCAAGGCCCGCCTCCGGAGAAGTCTAATTCGAACTATCGTACGCCCTGGTCTGCCACGCCTACGTCCTCTACACAATTGGGTCTCTGTTCCGCGGAGGCAATAAATGCCCTTAGCTCAGACCGTCAGAGTCACGGCTACCGGGAAATCGAGGGAACACCGAAGCGGGCCCGAGGCCGATGGCGGCGAGGCGAAAGGTCGAGTCAATGAAACTCACTACAAACATCTCCGGAAGTTCATGGTATACTGATGATGAAAAAAAAAAAACAAAAAAAAAGGATCGTGAATACGAATTCACGGATAAACCACGCCGATTTGTATTCAGTGGAGGGAATCATTGAAACGTGAATTTGATTGGTCCCAATGGTCCGGCTGCCTCGACTCTACCCGCGTGACCTTGCGTGCGAGAACCACGACCGCATGAATCGTTGTCATGGTGTCTGATGTAAGCTCCAAATTAAATTCGAGGACTTTCAAGGACGCAATAACGAACGATTTTCAAATTTTCAAGCGTTGAATAATTGTGGATGTTTGTTTTGTTTACGCTTCGAGTATTTGAGGAAGTTGCAGCTGTTCACACTGCACTGTAAAAGTAAATTGTAATTTTTATGTACTGGAATTCGAAAATTCCTTACGTCACTTACATTAATTGAACATTAATGTAATTATTTAAATTAAAAATACGAGATATTAGAATTGAAAATTTTCTGCCTGAAATTTTTAAGAATTGACATTAAAAATAAATATTTTACTGTAATTTGCAACGCACATGTGTTTGGAATTTAAAAATCGGTTACGCAGAAAAGTTTCCAACACCGTTCGTTAATTTTCAAACTAAATTTTATTGCAGTGTAGTTGAATGTGTGCTAAATTAGTAGAGTTGCTTATACAAATTTTTACGCCTCTATTGATTATAATGGATCGTTATTCGTATTACAGCAAATGTCAAAATATTAACTCGTGTTTACTAATTTTCGAAAGGGTACAAAGTCGTTCAGTTCTTTCAATGAATAATCCGCAATATTTGTTCTCTTCCTTGAAAGATGCTCTACAAATTCTCCGTCCGAATATTCGATAGTATTTGCCGTTTAAAAAGGAGAGCCTTTTGTTTATCCATCGACGAAATTAATTTATAAACAAACAGTTCTCATTCTTAAACGGAAAATATTATCGAATATCTAGGCGGAGAATTCGTAGGGCATCTTTGGAGGAAGAGAATGAACCGTAATACATCAAAATTGATTAAATATTGTGGATTATTCTTTGAAAAAACTGAACGAATGTCTACATTTTAGAAATTTAGCGAAAACCTGTTAATATCTTTGCCAATCGATTGCAATAAGCGTTCTTATGTGTCAAGGACATCCGTTGTAATACAAATTAATCATCCACTAAAACCAATAGATACGTAGTTTGTGTAACCGACTTTTAAAGTGCAACACTCATTCGACTAGTGTGAAGCGTTGCAAGGTCCTTAAAGTGGGGCCAAAGATCAACGCAGCCTCAAAGTATTTTCAAGCCATTTTTCTCCGAAACGATTTTATAAGATAATTAAAAAAAAATAGATTGCGAATGGCGCAATTCGTTTTTCATTTTCTAGAACAGGGCTGGGCAGTACTTAAAGTACATGAGTACTTATTTGGTACTTAAAGTACGTACCGAAAGTATTAAAGTACTTTTCGGTACTTTAAGTATTATTACTGAGTACTAAGACCAAAGTACTTGTACAATTTTGTGCATTGCTTCGCTCTTTGAGGAAGCTATGCTCAAAATTGTAATAAGTGAGGAAACGTTGTGCAAATTACTTTGCACCTCTTTCGTAACGTAAAAAAAATGTCTGTCTCATAAAATTATTTTACTGCCAAACCAATATTTTCCACTTAAATCCTAAAAATACAATTTTTCTTGCATAAAATCGAGATTTTCAATGTCTCACTGTACTTTGGTCCCAAAGAAGCCAGCGGCTTCGTGTTCAGCGAGAAAAAATACGTCGAAATACGTGGGAGTTCATTTTTAAAAAAGCATACAAAAGTTCCTCAGAAAATTGCAAGGCGAGCCCTTTTCGAGGCCATTTTTCGCGTTTTCAACGTTCTGAAACTGCCCGATAAAAAACGCTTCTGGAACTTCGGATAAGATCCCATCTTGTGTATTTTTTCCCGTGGAACACGACGAGCACCTCGAATTTTCCCTAGCTCCATTGGGAGTCGAGACATATCGACCTTCGAAAATCGCGAAAATCGACGTGTTTTTTTTTTTTTTTTTAAGTGGCTCAAAAATTGAAAAATCCTTGTTGACTCGATTTTTTTTTGTTTCAAGTCTATATTCGACGTATTTTTTTTCCCGCTGAACACGAATATAACAATTATTTTACTCCCAGCCCAATATTTTCCATTTAAGTCCCAAAAAAATACGATCATTGATGCGTAAAATCGAGACCTTTCTCACTTTCGGCCACTGTACTAGATTCATACGTCCCAGATTTTGTTGTTATATAGATGTTTAGTTGTTATACATCCAGTCGACCTCCACTCACTTGCCCAACGTCCAGTCGTCGTAGTCCAGTCGATCAGTCCGTTACCAAGGATTGTAAACAAAGAGTTTGAACGTATTGAAAAAAAAAATGTTGGCCCTGAACAGAGCCATTTGATTTGAAAATTCCTCTCAAAATTTCGTACACGTCGAACTCCGCCCCTTCCGATTAAGAAAAAAAAAAAATACCTTGTACTTTGTATTTTATAAAACTACTTTAAGCACGGAAATTACTTTGTACTTAAAGTACTTTTCGGTACTTTGCCCAGCTGTGTTCTACAATCGTTTCGAAGAAAAATGGATTAAAAATATTTACTCCGTCTCTCTCGCACTCATCCGTGGTTTAGCCTTTCCCCCCCCCCCCCCCCCCTTAAAGGTTACGCTGAACACCGCAGTTGTGTATCGACAAATCGGCTTCGTAAAGACGCCTCGCGAACACTCCTCAGCCGAAAACTAAATTCGTGAGTGTTTATCTTTAAAAGTTTGTATACACGCGTTCGTATCCGTACCGACACTTTTGTTTAATCGATTCTCGCCCATCCGGAGTTCCCGGAAGTCGGGCAAGACGATCCAGATGATGAGGAAGAAAAAGAAAACAACATCGTCCGTTCGCGCGTTCTGACCGTGAGTCGGGGGAGAAGGAAACTTTTTTTTCACAGGCCTACCAGATACGCGGACAGGAACAACATATGGCCTGCCCGCATAGCGGACACGAAAAGGCGTTCATCGCTATTGGCCGATCGGGATAATCTTCGGGCCGACGGGATCGACGCCGATGAACGGCAACAGGTGCCGAGAAACGAAGACGATGCCATTCGCGAAGGGCCATGACGCCCGACTGGGCATGCACGCGGACAGAATGGACGAACTCTCGGATTCTAGTCGGCAATTGCGTAACAGTTCGCCACTGCGAAACGCTCGGAACAGCGCAAAACCGGTTGCTCTTATCGAACACTGTAGCGAGTTTTATAATGAAATGCAATCGCGTGACCGGTGAAAGGCTGTTGGTTTTTGTTTTGTTTTGTTTTTTTTTTGTTTTTTTTTTTTCTACAACTCGATCGGTTAGATAAGAAACCCCCGAAAACAGTCGACGAACACTTGTTCGATCGGTGTGAATGAGAACAAGAAAATGAATATTTAAAAGCGTGGAAGATGCAATGAAAAACCGGAAATTCTGTAACTATAGAGACGGTCGAATCGACGTATCGTCTCGAGGAATTAATTGTTCGAGGGTGACCCTGGTATCGAAGGAAAAATAATTGGCACGAAAAACAACTCGAGACTCGATGATTTTTACGATCGTTTCACCTTGGGAATACCGGTCGTGTCGCGAGCCTCGGTTCTAACGCTTCTTTCACTCTTACGCCGCGCCGGAAGACCTTCGAGTGGCTTTTGCGCTACTGCTTACCGAAAGATACATTGGAAAAAAAAAAGAAAAAATTAATTAAAAACATATTTATTTTTTATCTTTTATTTATTTTTTATCTTTTATTTATTTTTTATCTTTTATTTATTTTTTATCTCACTGCTATTGTTGTTGTTTTGGACGTTTGGCTTTCCAAGACCTTTCAGTTGTTTCGTTATGTTTCACTCGGACATTAAAGTTTCGGCGCCCTTGAGAAAAAAAAATAGCTGTACAGTTCTCATTATCGACCACGGCATTTCGCATGCCCTTAAGCGCCGAGGTGGCAATTGCGAGTGTAACGAAAAAGTGATTAAACTTTACTTATCGCGTCAGACGGCAAGAACGGAAAAAGAGGAAAAACCTTATATTGCCGTTTTAAAAAAGTTAAACTAAGCGATTTTTTGTGTAGTTTAACTTGAGACTAATTTAATTTGATTTAATTTGAGGATATATAGATATGGCATTTATTGTACATTAGGATCCGAAGTCCTCCAAGCGCGTCGCCCAACCGACAACAAACCGAATGAATACAAAAATTCACACACTATAAGTAACACACTGAACATAAACCGCATAAAAATGAAATGAAAAGGGGGGAAAATAATCCAAAATAGCAGCAGAAAAACGCGAAATAATCATAAAATAAACAGAATAATAAAATAAAATAAAATATAAAAAAATAAGCAAAAGAGGAAAAATAACAAAAATAATAACGAGATAAACGAACAGACTAAAAATAAACCGCGCACGACCGAAGAAGAAAAGTGGAGAAAAATACATGAGGTCTGTTCGTTTTCAGAGAAAGCTGAAGCAGAACGCTCTATTTTACGTGGAAAGTATATCTATATTTATTGGATATATAGATATAGCATTCAACGTAAAATCGAGGGCTCTGCTCCAGCTTACTCTGAAAGCGAACAAACCTATCGTATCTCTCTTGATACATGGTAATAAGGTGATGTGAAACACCCTCCCATTCGTCCCGCACCCGGTTGGTAATAAAAACTGCAATTTTATTTTTTTTCTACGTTGCTGAAACTTTTTTGCCTATCAACTCTATAGTGGGATCTTATTTTCTTTGAATGCTAAAGTTTCAGCACTCTTGACAAAAAAACGAGCATCACAGTTTTTATCACCGACCGCGGCATTTCGCATGCCCTTAAGGTAGCTATGTCGCTTCGCTCTCATTTCGCATAAGTTTGAGAAAAATAAGAGAAAATTGCATGTACCTGTCGATGGTATAAAATTCTGATAAAAAATTATGCATACTAAAGGTACTGAAAAGATTAATTGTGCATAATAATAATAATTCCGAAATGTTATTAACGAATGAATCAAAAAATTAATTGTTTAACAAATTATCCGGCAACATAACTTTTTTTTTTTAATGAAAATGATTCGTTTATTTTTCTGAATACGTATGAATTTTTTCAGATTTTTCAATCAGCTTTGAATTTTTAATTTTTTTACATGGAAAAAATGTCTGAAAAAACACAAAAATCAAAACTAATTGAAAAATCTGAAAAAATTCATACGTATTCAGAAAAATAAATTAATCGTTTTCAATTTTAAAAAAAGTTGTTTTGCCGAGTAATTTGTTAAACAATTAATTTTTTCATAAATTTGTTAATAACATTTTGGAATTATTATTATGCAAAATAAATCTTTTCAGTGCCTTTAATGTGCATGAATTTTTTCAGATTTTTATACCATCGAGAAGTACTTGCAATATTCAGTTTTTTTTCGATAACTTATGCGAAATGAGCGCGAAGCGACATAGCTACCTTAAGGAGAGACCAAAGATCAACATAAACTCAACGCATTTAGAAACCATTTTCCACCGAAAAGGTTTTTCATTTTATAGAATCGTTTCGTAAAAAAAAAATGAATTCATAATTTTAATTCTCTCTGTCTCGCGCACTTGTACGTGTTTAGCCTCCCAATTAAATGCGAAATGGCAATTAAGCGTCTAACGAAGAGTGATTAAAATTTACGTATCGCACCTGAGGCGAGAGCGGAAAAGAGGGAGAAAAAACCGTAAGGTAAATGCTCCTATTCGTGGCAGTGCGCCTATTAGTGGCAGGTTTACGACGTTATGCCTTATGACAACGTATGTAGACACCCCAGCAATCCTTAAAAAAAAAAAAAAAAATTATCCTTGGTATTTCTTTCGTTTAACAGAACAGTCTAAAAATTCTAAATCATCGACGTGAGGAATATAAATTAGTTTTTCAAAACTAGTTGGTATTAGTTGATATTTCTTTTGTTTAACAGAACAGTCTAAAAATTCTAAATCATCGACGTGAGAAATATAAATTAGTTCTTCAATTGAGTTCTCGCCTTCACTGTGAGAAGAAGTAAAACCATTAATAGGTTGATTAAGGGCTCAGGTATTTTCTAAATGGTCGTATTAAACGTAATAATTTATTAGTCGAATGAAAATGTCAGTATTATGTTCACATAAACCTCGAATACGATATTGACGATTGAAAAATATTTTGGGATTATTATTTATCCGAAATATCTGGTGGCCCGGATTGGGAACAGAAGAAATGTATGTAGCTCCTATTAATGGCCAACTGAGCGCCATTGTGAGTATAGGTTTAAAAATATTTTTAAAAAAATTGGAAAAGAATATTTAAAGAAGATCGAATGCAGTTAAAACATTTATTTATCATTCATTTATATTTATAATCACGATACAACTGAGACAAGCTTGAGTTATAGACAATTGTCTGTAACTCAAGAAATCTCTTGACTCGACACGCGGTGGCCACTAATAGGTACAACGAGCAGCCACTAATGGGTGCAAGTCAGTGTTTGTGGTGCCACTAATAGGTACAACGAGCGGTCACTGATAGGTGCAAGTCAGTGTTGGCGTGCCACTAATAGGAGCAATGGCATTAATTTATTATTTTAATCATATCTTTGATAGGAAAATAGGTAATCAGTTACATTGGGAGGTTTTTGGTTAGCTAAAAGTTTCCTCTCCACGATAGATCCCATTTCAATTACCAGATACGTATACTTGTGTGAATATTTTCTTTGTTCTGCGGCGTCATTTTCTTAAGGTGCCACTAACAGTAGCGTTTACCTTACATTGCCCTTTTAAGAAAGTGTTATTGAACGACACGATTTTTTTTTTTTTTTTTTTTTTTTTTTTTTTTTTTTTTTTTTTTTTTTTTATTGCACCATCGCGACGAACATGCGAGCGGAACCCCTCGTCGATAACCCCTTCAATGGTTCGCCGAATGGTCGTACACAATTTTTATGAAACGTCGGGCATCGCACAAAATTTTCCGGCCGGCTAATTGCCTTACATAATTATTTCACGTGAGCGACCCACTCGCTGCAGTGACCGGCAGAGAGGATCAGCGCTCGTCCCGAGAAGCACCGCGCAACAGAACGCATGTAATACACCTATGCGAGGCGATGCTTGTGCCCGTTGCACTCGCGCGATACTGGACCGAGCATAAAGGCTTCACCGCCGCGCATAGCACGTATCTAATTACCGCGATTCTCAATGACCGAGCAAAATTGTTTTTTTTTTTTTTTTTTTTTTTTGCGCGCGCGCGCGCGTTTTTAATGCAGCGATAGCGGAAGGCTGAGGAGAGCGGCTCGGATAACAATAACAAAACATAACAGCTGCGAAGATATTTGTATTCCCTTGTGTTGAAGCAGGAAATAAAAGAATATTTTTTTTTTCTTTAAGACGGCGATATTTTTCATTTAACTTTCGATTCTCCGCAACGCCTCGGACGAATGTAGCGAAAAGTCGGCTTCGGCTTTTTGTCTTTACGAGACGAATGGGGACTTAAATCCACAGCGGGACAATTAACAGTGTCGATAATTACTCGCCGGGAGGCGCACGCGAGAAGCGACGGCAAACAGTTCGACTATTGTGTGCTGGCGATTTCTTTTTTTTTTTTTCATTGCACGTTTTTTTTTTTTTTTTCCACCTTACTCGCTTATTTGAGCGACGTTCGTTTGCCGAGATACGTGTTTTATACGGGCTTAGCCAACGGCCGTTGGTGAAACTCGATATTTGCGAAACTCCAGACAGGAGGAAGACTCTTGCAGAAACTGCGCGACTGCAAGCGCCGAGACTTAGAAATTTTAATCGACAATTATAATGCAACGCCAAGTTGAAATAGAGCAAGTGCATGGCAACGAGTGAGAAAAAAAAAAAAAAACTGCCACGACACGTCGACCGTAATGATTGCTTTTGTATTTATTTTTATTTAACATTTCATTTTTCGAGAACAAATTTATTGGTTTAAAAAAAAAAAAAAAAAAGAAATTGTTTTGAAAAAATTGTTTTGAAAAAAAAAAAAAAAAAAAGAAACGCGAACCACTGGCCTGGTATTCCGAACGACCAACGTCACCGGCTTAATCATATCTCCTCTCTTCCGTTCGCCCCTCCCTTCTCGCCGACTGTCCGAGATCGCTGAGTTTAATAACGTTTGCAACAACTCGAGAATACGAAGAAGAAGAAGGCGAAAAATAATGTATCGTCGTCGGGGTGTGCCCGAAGCGCAATACCAGCGAATTAGCACGGTCGAACAACATCGTCTCGCGGAGTCAATAAAAACAAAAAAAAAACAGATACACTTTTACGACGGAGAATAGCGTCGATGTCGTACGTGGAAAGACAGTCACTAAGCCTTAAGCTTGCGAGTACGAATAGAAGAAACTATCGTCCATCCTGTGCGTCACTGATGAGCTATTTTCCTCTCGGAATAGAGGAGCGTGACGATACAGAAAAAAAACACACACACACACACAAGCACATATAGACACGAGGCATTTGACCCGAGAATTGATTACACCTATCCAGGAGTGTACGAAAACAATGAAATTTCCAATCGCGTCGAAAAGCGGGAGGGCGCGCGAGGCTGTCAATGATCGAGCCGTGGCCGCTGGTCCAACACCTGCGAGCGAATTGGCCTAGCGTAAGGGATAAAATAGATGAAGTATAGTTTGCGAAAGAAAGAAAAAAAAACCGGTTCACACTCACTATGATAGATCCGCTACACGTACCCGAAACGGCGAGTATATGTGTACACGAGTGTCGATAACGGTCTACTTACGCATCGGGCACGAAGATCGTTTGCACGCGTTGCATCTTCGGTGAACTCGAGGGGGATTCGCGTACCGGCAGACGCAAGGCGGGTACGTCGAAGAAAAATAAAACACTCGAAATAAAACTGGCGACAGTTAGTTTCCGTTCGTTCATCGAAAGAGCGTTGTTGTTGTTGTTGTCACGCTGGTTCGCAACGACTGAGCGCGCCGCGCGCGATCTGCGGCACCGAGGCGCGTCCGCGGCACTGGCAAAAATGCGCTGGATTCCATTTGTCAAGATCAAGTGAAAGGCCGAATTGGCCGGTGCGCGCGAGGCCTCCTCCGTCGACCCGGCACTGTGCGCGCCCGATACGCGAGACGCCCGAAAATAACGCGGAGGCGGTTACATTATCAAGTCGACGGAGCGCGCTCGCTGCCGGTGAGAAGTGCAAACGTGACGACAGAGAAACGTCCGGTGGAGGGGTCGACGCAGATCGCGAGTTCGAAGCAAGAGAAAATAATGGGGAATTCCTGTCTGATGTTTTGGTGAATTTCGCCGGGAGCGTTTCGTGCGAACCGAGAGCGATGCGGCCACCTGAGAAACTGCGGGCTAGCACGAGTCTCTCGGGAGCTCACGGTCACCGGTCTCGCAGACCGCAGAGCGCGCGAGTGGCCTGGCTTCTTATCTCTTTCTTACGCCATCGTCGAGAGAAGTACGGTTAGCCGCGCGTCGACCCGATTTGGACTGGCCGATCAACAGGCCACGTGACGCCTTTCCTCGACGAAGCCCCATTCTCGATCGATCCGCTCGGCGTTCTCTCTTCTCCCCTCTTTCGGCTCGCCGATCGGGAGGGTTGCACCAGTCATTGACCCAGGACACTCCACTTGAACCGACAAAACATGCGATTAGTAGAAGATTGACGATTCTATACGGTCAATTTTATCCCCCGAGGCAAAGCCCGGATTTTATTGTGCTACTTAATGGACATTTAATTACACGCTTTACGGAGGACACCCGAGCCGTTGATGTATCCAATTTTTTTCGTCGTTAATTCAGCCTCGAGATTGCACAATCTTCTTAATTGTCGAGCTGCACATTTTTTTTTCGTATCGATAACCGGTCAATCTTAATCCGAAGCCGCGTTTATATTTCCAACAGTTTCTTCGAAAAATACGATTTTTTTTTGTTTTCTCGGAAAAACATCGTCGGCTCCGGGGCAAATGGGCATTTTGTTTTGTGCGATACGAAACGATAAGATTTTTCGTCGATAAGCTGTTATGGAACCAGCGCTATATATATATATAATATAGAAAGAACTGCACGGCGCGGCTGAGACCTTGAAAACTTAGCTCAACTGAGCTATTGTGTTATAAAACATGTTTTCTATTCCACGGTAATGTGGAGTATCCGCGGAAGTTAGGCTGTCGAATGAGCTGCCCGTACCTCCGAGTTAATTAATGTTTACGCTTGGGCGTCCCGGAGATTTCCCAAGCGCGACGCGCGACTGCCAGTGACACGCAAGCAAGTGTCGTCGTCAGACGCCGACGGAGCCGAATCGTATCGGTATCGATGGACAGCGAGATTGACGAAGATCCGTCCGTAGTTACAGGCCGAACGTGCAAAACTCCAAGACCCGTTGTCAATCGCCGTGCAATTTTCAACTTGACGGCCCGAGAGACTTTCTCGATTGTTCGTACAATATTTAAATGGAAGCTTTGTCCGACGCTAAATGATGAGCGTCATTCGGTCTGAGTCACCGCGACAAATGCGACTGCGATAGTCGAACGCTTTCATGATTCAACCTTAATTCCGCGAATAAGAGGTAAAAAAAATACCGGGCGTCGCCGTTTGTTTACGCTACACGTTCGAACGTTGGTTTCACAAACGCGGCACACTGGCGAGAACACAAGAGATGCAAATGAAGAACGACTATTCAAATTCACTTCTGATCTATTTCTATCCGTTGTTTCATGCACCGTTTCCGAAGGATTAAAAAAAAAATCGAGCGCCAAGAGAAGATAAGTACCGAGACAGTCGAAACAACACGCACAGACAATCGTATGATACGGTTTAGAAGAATTACGGTGGAGAGACAAATATTGAGAGGATAATTCAAACATCTGTTGTGTTAATTCTCTTACGCAGAGTGCGTAACCAGTCTACAAGTTTTTTTTTTATGAGTCACAGATCATTCTCGGAAGGAAACTACATCTGCGTTCCTTCGTTTGTTAGATACCGCTTGGGTAAGGTGCATGGTAACTGCAGCGGCGCAAAAGTTTACCCTGAAAACACAAGACACCCATCTCCGCTCGCTGCCATGTTATTTACAAAGCGATAGACCCGACTGCTGAACTGTATCGCAACTGCAGGTTGCGATGCAACTCTTACCGCAGTTAACAATGAAAAATGGTTGAAATAACTATTATTTGAACTTTGGACTTTCTCTCGGAGAGTTTGAAAGGGCGACAAGTCAAAGAGTGCTACATTAATGACCCTGAAGATATCTGCACGAGACTAAATTTTTCATCATGTCGTAACGGCTGCGTTCTGTATCGCACAAACTTTGCTCAGGGAAGTTCACTCGGAGAATAAAATTCTACAAGCAAACAATTGTTTTTTTCCCGAAGCAGTCCATCGATAGAGACTTGCCAACGATGAAATTTGATGTCGTGCAAATATCTTCAGTGTCATCCAAATTACAATTAAATGCACGCTACCACTGTGATTCATGTGATATTCTGTACAAACTGTGCAGGACATGAATGACACCAAAATAATACCTTGCGATACTGGTGCGATAAAACTTTTTCTGACAACTGTGAGTTTGCAGCTGTCGCAAACGCACAAGTTAAGAAAAAGTTTCTTATACGAGCATCGTACAAAATTTTATTTCACGAGATGCGAAATGAAGTTACTTAATTCTCAAATACTTGGTACTTTGTACTTTACGCATGATATCACATTAAATCATATAAGCTGTAATTATATTTTTTTGTAAAAGGGTTTTCTCCCATAGATAAGTAAATAGGTAAATAAATAAGTAAGTAATTCGAGAATATTGTTCGATTAGTTTTGTTAGTACTCATGCATTCATCCGAGCAGCTGTCCCATCGCGCAGAGCTCGTCTCTCTCAGCGAAGCGTACGAACCAATGAGGCTAGGGTAAGAAAAACAACAATTTAACAAAAACCAAAAGCCAACGACGTTACGTAGAATAAATAAAAATAAAAATTTACATTTGTATCAATACCTGTTTCTTAGGCTTCCCCATACCTTGTTAACGCGGTGGGCAATTCGACCTTGACAGGTAGCCTTAATTTATGCATTTTTTTTGTTTTTTTTTTCTTTACTCATATACGTACGCGCACTACTACTGCCATGTACGTTGTGGTCTTTAGCTATATTTGGTTTACAAAGTTTCACTAAAGTACGTTTTGTCTCGCTACGAATGATTTCATGGATCGTAAGTGTGTATACGCCAAAAAAAAAAAGTAATATACCCGAGAGAAGATACGCTAAATAACGATACTGATATAAACGACGTGCTGCGAAAGCGTGCGTGTACTAGCGACGGGGTGAGCGTTAAAACGTAGTATACGACATTGTAATTCGCAATATTATTATGACGACAGATAAATAACTATTGGCAACGACATGACCGATGGCACCGAGTACGTGCGTGCACATTCCTCACGACACAACGACGACGACGACGACGTTCGGCGTGCTTGTGTTATAGCGACGTCGCGTTACCCCGATAGATAGAAGCACTTTTTCTTTCTTTCTTTCTTTTTCAACGTTTGCGTTATCAAAACAGCACAGAGAAAACTAACCAACTAGATGAGCTAAGGCATTATTTTACATGGACACTCGACGGACGATAAGTGAGTTATTATCTCTCTCTCTCTCTCTCGGCCTCTCCGGTGGCCGCGGTGACTTCGCACGCTTCCCGATCGCTGATTCTTTGGTTACTACTGCTATTCGATCTATGACGCAAACTCAATAGCACACGGCTCACCGCGACGACATTATTCATCGATATAGAGCCACAGTAGGACAGTCAACAGATCGTACGCGCGGCCGACCTCCGCACACTGGTACACACACAGCCTCTGGCGATTTACACGCTTCGGAATGTTATATCCATCTGCTGTCCTGTCGCGGGAGCGCTCACTAACACACTTTCGGTAACTGACGAGTAAAGGGGCAGCGCGGAGGGGACGAAGAAACAACCTCGCACGATATAACCGCACCGAAGTCAGTCGGTCTCGACTGTGGAAGTGTTAGCGTTCGATAGCGGGCATTGTTGCCAACCTCCGGAAACTCGGACACCAAGCTTCCCAGACATCTTGGGGAACTTGCCAGCACCACGGCAGCCATTGTTGCCAGAGACGAGAGAGTGAGCCCGGACGGGACAACGGGAAGTTTCATTCGTATTTGAATAAAGGCACAATCGTCTTGAGCATTTTTGTCGAAACCTCGAGAGGACGAAAAAGCGCATACCGGAAGGCGTACGAGACACTTCGCGAACCGGGGGGAATTAATGAAAAAAAAAAAAAAGGATTGGCAAAGCCTCGCAAGCGCACGATTAAGCAGTTGACCTAAATTCTAAATGGAACGGTGATGTTTTGACACGCAACGAAACTAACGATGTAAACCTCCACAGATATATGGCAGTAATTTGAGTTTCATTTGATTTTTTTTTTTTTTTTCCTTTTTATTATTGAAAAATATTACATGCGGATATTTACAAATAAACAATGAGATAAACAATAGTAATTAGGTAGTAGAAAACGAAACGTATACTAACTATCGACAACGGATTTACAGATTCGATGATGAACTACATATAAGATCGCTAAAACATATCGTTAAAATTATTGATATCTTTATATACATATATATATATATATATATATATATATATATATATATATATATATATATATATATATATATATATATACACACACACATGTATATATGCTTTTTTTAACATAAATTCTCACCTTAGCAATGCCTTCCTCCTGCAGTAATCCGTCTCGATAACGAGCAACTGTAATTTCATCATATACGTTGACGAGGCCGAGGGCGTGAAAAATAATTGCTTTAGAGTTATGCCGATCTCTCGACTCCTCGAATTAATATCTCGCGTGACGTTAAAACGTTGCACGCGCGATATATATATATATATATATATATATATTCCCCTCTTCCACAGTATGATACACCTCGTCAGATATGCCGTACGAGCGACCTAATGCCCCATTTAGCTATCGATTAATTGTTACTTCAAAGAAAAAATAAAGAAAAAGAAAAAAAATAGAAAAATTATATTCGTCGCGTTGTAACTTCTTGGCAGAGACCTCGTTGCTGATATATCTCGAGGATTTAAATTTCGTACGATATTGTCTTAGAAAAAAATTTTCGTGAAAACCCCTTCGAAAAGGGTCCATACAGATTTACGAACTTTGGGTGTATCTCGCGCACGTTAACGCTGAGAATCGACGGGTTTTATAGCCCGCCCTTCTGATACGCAGGATATCACACACTCGTTTCAACAGCAGTTAAAACGTATTACTGAACTTTCGTTAATTTATTTATTATTATTAATTTTTTTTTTTTTTTCTTTCTTTCAAATATTTTGTATATCGTAAAGCTAATTATTCCTATTTACTTCCGAAATTCTATGTGTGTATAAGTGAATTTTTTGTTGTTGTTTTTCGTGAACACTACCGACTACTGTCGCATATCGTTCTCGGCGACAGAGTAAGGGTCCGGGCAGTGAAAGAGCCGCTCACGCGGAATCTCTACTGTGAAGGGGAGGAAAGAAAAAAAAAAAAAAAAAAAAAAAAACAGTCAGGGACGTTTGTCGGGGGGTCAAGGGGTAGAGCGCAAGCGCTCCCTCATAGATCGGAGGAGCTTTTATACGAACGCGCATCACAAACGAGTGGATCGTGACGCAGGTGACGTCACACCGGAGCCGTTCATTCACCAATGTTTCGGTACGCCCACGCGACACCGGACTTAACCAGGACTCCCTGGTGCGTACCGCATGCCAAACACACTCCTCGACCACTCGGTTGATTATTGATATTCCCATCGTCGTAATCGTTCCCTCGTTTCCACTGATGGCACCGCCTATTGTGACAATTCGTTTCATCGTTACTATGAGTACATACACTCGCTATAAACATGTAGATACTATAACTACCAATTACCGTAATTATATAACTATAATTATCACTACTAACTTACTGTACTATACAACTACACTATGGTACGGTACAGTTGTTATGTTACTAGTAACTATAACTGCAGTTAAAAATGATTCGTTCACAAGTTGCACAAAAACATCTGTTGTAAAAAAAAAGTGATCAAATACATTGAAATATGTTTAATTTCACGTTTCACTGAGATACTTCTACTAATGTTCCGTATTTGTGCGAGTTTGTATATGCAATCTGGATTGGTGATGCAATCATTCGCGTTTCGCTGAAATGTTCGAGAAAAACTTATCAGTGGAACATTTCTGAAACATTTCAATGTAAGATTTATGAGTGAACACCAAAATATTTTCATAATTCTTGTAAAACATTTCATAAATATCTTTTAATATTCATACAATATTTTCAATATTTCAAAAAAAATATTGTTGATGCCTCTCAAAAATATTTCCGTGCTATGTATGGGTATGTCCGTCCGGATGGTAACTTTAAGCTATCCTACGTCCAAAAGTTTACTTTTTGGATGGGTCTTAACTTTCGGATACTGTCCAGACGGACATATGAAATCCATTGAGATCACTTTTCGATAACTAATTTTTTTTGTGCTTCCTGGGATGATGGCATATGTTTTAAAATTACGATACAAGTGAGTTTTTTTTTTTGCTAAGCACAATGCCGAGGTCTTTTTATTCACTATTTGATGAATATATAGTCAGTGAAGGTTAGTAGAATTGCGACCTCGGGAATGTGACGTTATCTTTTTAAATGTTGATTGAGGAATTAAAAGATTCGAGTGAAAGCTTCGCTCTATTTAACGTTTGTGAAAGTAAATTTGTAACGACGCAATAACGTCTGCGAATATTAAAAGTGATGGTGAATTTCACCGAAGAGTAAGTTTGAACAGAAACGCATCGTTTCGAGTCTCGAAGTGGCTTATTCCCAATGCGAGAAGCGACTCAGTTTAAATATCACCGGTGAACTTCTATTGGTCGACCGTAACGCCCGTTAACTTCCCGTTCTCGCGTTAGTCGATGCATTTGCGCGAGGAGCTGCTGCAGGTGGCGATAGTGCATCGACGATACGATGCACTCGGTGCACCGACTATGTTCCACCGCTTTTCGAGTCGTCGCAATCATTGACGAATGACCGCCTGGCAGCGCGGAACGCCGGCAATTCGATTCGAGCGTTGTCCTCGGAAGAACATATGTATCGATGTTTATTTACAGATTCGCTCAGGCGACGCTCCGAAGCACAAAAACTATCGTTCCAAACGTACGATGTAAACTTACGGAAAAAAGAAAAAAATTAAAACTGTCACGGAAAAACCGTTGTGTCAGTGTTTTTGCCTCGGTTTTTTTTTCTTCTGTCTATTATCATGTATCCTCAACGTATTTTCTCTTACGCTCTGCCACACGGATGTGGGAGTTGAATACTTAAAAATAAACCGGGTGGGAGTCTCGAAGTCTAATTTTAGGCAGCCGCGTCTCTCCCGAAGCAAACGGTACGAGCACAGTGATTAAGTTGCGTCGGGAACAATGGTTGGAATCTGAGCCTATACAAGAGCGTCTAGCAAAATGCCGTCGCGAAAGGGGTAAGAGAAATTAAACACCAAAGACTTCCGCTCGAGATTATCAAATCGACAGTTGACTTTCGATAATTTCCTCACCCGCTATTTATCGTTAAAAAAAAAAGTAAGATACCTTCAATCTCCGCAGTAAACATTTTTTTTTTTTTTCACAGAGCCGCTCTGAGCGAATTTCATCGGTCCGTTCACCAAGCAACTACGACGAAATCGTTCGTCGAAAATTTTCAGAAGCTATGCAACAACGCCGACAGGCATGGAATGATAAGATTGCTCGTGGACCTGGAGCAAGTTAAGAAGCTAAGGATCGAGGAGTCGTATCACGCGAAGAACAACGCCGAGGCCGTTAAGATCTACAACGCCTCTCGTTCGATAAACGACGAGGCCGGTGAGCGTGGTGCACAATTGAAAATCAGTTTTTTGACGAGAGCTCTGTTCGCCGCTGATGCGAAAGGTTCGCTTTTCGCGCAACTGCTTCTGGAGCGCGCTCGATGCTGGTACCGCATCGGAGCGTTGTCGCGGTGCGTCAAGGACTGCGATTATCTTATCGACCTCGGAAGCGGAAGTGCCAGATCCGCCGATGATGAAGCCTCTCGAAGCGACGAGCGTAGATCCGAGTGTTTCGCGCTCAAGGCCAGATGCGCGGAGGGCTCAAAGCGGTCGAGCAAAGCGTCGAACAGGCAATCGGGAAGGAACAGCGTGGCTTCTTCGAGACTGCCGCAGGTCGACGGACGGTCAAACTCGAAGCTGAGGAGCTGCAGCGACGCGGTGACGTTGTCCCACGATAAGACCAGAGGAAGACATCTCGTGGCGACGAGAAACATAAAGAGCGGAAGTGTCCTCATCGTCGACGAGCCGTTCGCCTTCAGCACCGACGCTCACGCTCTCGCGACGAATTGCTTGCACTGCCACGTGTCCCTGGACATCGATGAAAACGTCAGGATACCCTGCAACAATTGTCAAAGCGTCGGTTACTGTTCGACGGCCTGCAGGGATGACTCGTGGGAAAAATATCACAAGTACGAGTGCACGATATTCGATTACTTCTACGAGACGAGCGTGCGAGACATCGATCTCGCTGAGGAGCACAGATCGCATCTGTTGCTCGCGTGGAGAACCACCTTGGCCGGAGCGATCGATGGATCGACGAATCGATTGAGCGAAGAATTTTTGCGTCTTCAGGAAACAGCGATCGGAGATAAATGCGGCGATCGAGAGATCTGCGGAACTGCGGAGCCTTACGATCCACTCGATTATCGAACAGTTCTCGCTCTGGAAACTCATTGCTCCGATTCACCGAATTTCGTTACTTTGACGAGATCTCTGCGCGCCGTGTTTCTTGCTAAATGCCTGGATTTGGTACTGTCGAAGATTCACGGCCGCGGGAACGCGACAGTAACGGAGAATGACCTGATTCTCGTCGCCGTTGCTATGCTCCGTCACATGCAAGCTGTGGATTGCAACGCGTACGAGATCGTCGAGAATTCGAGGGACGAAGGGACCAAGATTTGGGAACCACGGAATGTCGGGGGGGCGATTTACACCACGGTCAGTCTGGTCAATCACGGATGCTACCCCAACGTAGTTCGGCATTCCTATCCCAGAGGTAACTTCGTTGATGCATTATTCATACGCAAGAACTGTTTTCCACGTCAGTCATACATGGTGGCCGTTTTCTCCCCGGAAAAAAATGCCCTGACCTTACACTGACCAATTAAATATTTTCCCTGACCAAACTTCTAACGACTTCTATTTAAAAAAATTAATGATGCAAATGAAAATGCTTAATTATTGTATTAATGTTTAATTGTATTTTTTTTTTCAAAATGTTCCCATTTTTCTTTTTGAAGACTCCTTTTTATGTAGTTCTTATTTATTTATGGAAGGTTTAGCGACAATTTACCTTTTTCCTGAACAAGATTTTTTTCCCTGACCTCCCGGTTTTCCCGGTTTTCCATGGTCGATTATCCAATTGTTCGAACGTCAATTTATTTTATTTTTTTCAGGCAAAGTAGTGGTTAGAGCTCTGCGTTTCATCGCGAAAGGCACCGAAGTTCTCGACTGTTACGGTCCTCACTTCGTGAGCGAGTCTTGCTCGTCGAGAAGACGATATTTATCGGACAAGTATCATTTTCCTTGCGTATGCGAGGCCTGCTCGAACGATTGGCAATTTCTGGACGATACGCAGACGGCTTACCGGTGCACTTCCTGCGGAACTTCCGTAGCGAGGGACGAGCCTCGGTGTCCAAAATGCAGCAGAGTCGTCGAAGCGAAGAAGCTGGAAGCTCATCTCGCAAAGTCGGTGAAGAAACGGGTCCACGCGATCAGCCGGATGTTCGAGGGAAATTATACCGAAGCTCTGCCTATTCTTCTCGAGCACGCGGCTCTGGTCGACAAGATTCTCGCTGTGCCCAGTCTAGAAGCCATCAAGACCCAGCAATCCATCGTTCAATGCTACAACAGCTTGGCCTCCACTTGTCCGTCCGCTCGCACTGGGAATCTAATCTGAAATGAAGAAATATATATGTTTAAAAAAAGCATTAATTGCAACGCAGAGAAAAAATGATCATGTTTTATTATACTAATTATTGTTATAAATTATGAATTATTATACCAATTATGTATGATCGTTTTTTTCTCAGGAAATACCCAGCTGGCGTAAATTTTACCTTCGCGTTCCAATCTATAGTTTATTTCGAAGATACAAACTGTTCCAGTTGACATTGGGGATTGTCGCACGCCGAGCTCTGAATTGTTAACGATAAAAGTTGCCTATCGCATCATCGACTCAGCCTCCGTTTTTTGTTCGGTATCCTTCGGCCTGAGGCCCTCACCAATCGTTTCTTCTTCCCAGCGTGAGTTTTATTGTCATTAAAGTATGCAAGTGAATATCCAATTATCACAACGAACCCTTAACAACTAAGCAGCAGCTTAATACTGCGCGTTTAGTATTTCCCTTTACAGCCTTTACAGCAAGGATTATCCGAGTTATTTCAATTTGTCTTAAGTGTCTTTCATTCGTTCATCATATATGTTGCGTATTTGCCTTGTGCAATAACGCAAGTTTTGATTTACACATGGTATTTACGCGTCGAGTTTTACAGTACACAATATCGATCGATTGCCACAAATTGATAATATATATACTTCTAACGGCTATACACACGATAGACACTAACAGTTTTTTTTTCTTCATTTGTTTTAATGAATACATTATGACTAGATATATAATATCTTTTGAATACTGTGTCACGACAAGCATGGGGATGACAAACACATTACATCTTCTTTTGTTTGTTTGTTTGTTTGTTTGTTATATCTCTCTCGTAAAATAACGTCTCACGCGTGATGATCGTACAACGTCGTCCGTTCCTCGATTGTACTTGAAATTTATACGTACGTACACACACAGTACTCGTGAAAAAATTGACAACCACATCGCGAACACGTAGCTTGTACATTTTTGGTTTTTTGCTTTTATGTTGTTGTTGTTTTTTTATCAATGCAATACCGATATACCGAATATATATTTTTTACTTCTTTTTGTTTTTATCGTGAATACAAACCACGGCTCGGATCCTGAAAGCCGAGATGTATATTATAGTTTTTTTTTTGGTAATGTATATAGTACAAGCCCTCGTGGTAATCAGCACCACTTTCCGATAAGGCATTATTTAGTTAATAACAATAGTATACTTTGTATACAACATATATAACTCTCTCTGTGGCATGCAAACGTCAATACAACACCCCCAAAAGGGTTCAACAAATCGAGATTCTATTAATTGTTCTCTTCCTCTAACTCTGTTTTCATCTCCCACCTTCTATTTTACTTTTTTTTATATCTTACTTTCTTTTCCCTACACGCTTTATCGAACTTGCCACGCGACCTTGATATTGTGGATACGAAGGGCGACACACGTAACGATAATAATGAGTTTTGTCGAACACTATAATCGAGATCCAACTTTGACCCGATCGAGAAAATTCGACTTTGTACAGTTAGCAGCATCGAGATAAAAGCAACACCGTGTAGAAATTATTTCGCTTAAGTTAGTTGACCAGGCATAAATCGCGGGACTAAAATTAGAAGGATTTATTTTTAACGTATAAGCATATAAAATACACCTTTCTAGTTTTTATCACGCGCTGTGTCACCCTTTGTGTGTCATCGTCGTTTAATTTTTAATTTTTTTTTTTTTTAACGGTGTATAACTTCCTGAATCTTCGATATGAAAAGTGCGATCCGTTTATTTTCCAAACAGGTAGATCGCTTTTTAATCTCGTTGCTGTTTTAGGGATATAGTCGCTTTCGCGGAGATGCGAATTGGGCGTTTCTCGTCACAACCACATCTTTGGTGAATTAATTCGAGTGCCCAATCGAAGTAGCACACTTAGAATGAAGAATCACGTCACGGCTGATACCTCTTAGCTATTGATGACTAGTCAGACTTTTTCCGCAGCACTTTCCGCCGCGGTAACCGCAGCGGGGCTGCTACTCTCTGCGGCTTTGCTCGTATTGGCTGCATTTTGTTCTTGACTCTCGGCTCTCTCCTTCTCGCGTTCTTTCTCCCTCGCGGCTTTCCTCTCCCTCAGAAGTTCCATTCGGCGTGCACGATGCAAACTTCCGGATGGAAAGGTCGAATCCTCGACCGCCCTCGCCGCGGCGGCCGTAGCTCCACGCTCGACCGCACTCTGTCGGATCAATTCACGACAAAGAAAAATATTACGATAGAGACGAAATATTCGAATATGTATTGTATACTCTCTAAGGTCTCTTTGCGTCATTATCAGTAAGATACTTTTAGAATGAAGCTGGCTGTCGATGTTTTGGCGTTTGGACTCTGAGACGACCAACTGCTGCCCGGTGTGCTGAAGTAACCGCCGAGCTTTGGTTTTATGTGCCTGTTGTGCATCTCCATATGAACGATTTTCATGAACTCTATCTGCGCAGCGAGCTTTTGAATTTCTTCCTGCGACAGGGAGAAGAGAGAGAATCGTTAAAGTATATCCGATGCGAAAGTACGGAATTAATTACCAAATTACCTTGAGCTCTTCGTTCTCTTGATAGAGGTCCGTCGTTTCTTCGGCTACAAGACCACGGATACCGTTCAGGGAGAAACTCGCGGTGATACCGCGAGCTCGCGCTCGACTGTCCCACTGGTCACCATGACCTCGCAATACTCGAAGCACCTAAACGTAAAACATACATGAAGCTCGAGTGCTGCGAATCGTACGATGGTAATCCATAGTCAACATGTTACCTTGGGACCGAAAACAAGAAGTACGGTGACCGAAGTCGATAGCTGAGTGCGCAGAAAACCGAGCGTATATTTCATGTCCGGTCCGGCATGTGGAAATATGAAAAGACTGTGGACAGAATTGTTTTAACGTCATTGATCAGTCGTCTCTATTTAAGACAGATTGTGACGAACAAGAGACTTACTGAATAGCGATCATAGTAGTATTAGTAGCGGCGATGTTGTATATGGCGTAGCTTATCAGACGAGCCTCGTTGAAGAGACTCTCGGCATTTCTTACATTGTAGCACACTCTGATACCCCAAGCGAGGAAAAGAATCTCTCCTAAAAATCATATTATACGAGATGATGAAAAAAAGAGTTGTTTTTCTCCCTCGTAGAGGAAGCAAGGTTTTCGTTAAAAAAAAAAAAAAATGTTCCAGAATATTCGTGTCAGCGTAGTGGAAATTGGTCAGACGTCGAGAAATGCCCTGTGATATTCTGGTAAAAATGCTCTGTGGTATTCTGGTGGTGCATCTGGTAAAAATCTATCCAAACGGCCAGATTTTATGGGATTTTTTTTTTTTAATTACTGAAAACAGTCTAAATTCAGTAAACATTGAGGTATTCAACTCAAATTTGGATGATGGATGGTTTAACACTGCACAACATTTGCTATTAAATTTAGAAAACAATAGATTAATCGTTAAATTTTTATAACATTTTTGAATTTTTCGGACGATTTGTTTTTTGACACGTGACACGAGTTTCTGAATCAAATATCACGCTAAGAGTAAAGTGAGTTAAAGTTTTGTAATCAGCGGTGTAGAATATATTGAAAATTGCTTCAAAACAGGTGCAAAGTAATTTTCTCATGGCTTCCTACTTATTATAATTTTACGTATAGCTTCCTGCAGGAAGAAACCAAAAACGATCAACGGATATTCTCACAGAGAAAGCTATGTGCAAAATTATAATAAATGAGCAAGCCACGTGCATATAACATTGTACCTTTTTTATTTGCGAGCATTCCAGAATAAAAGAGTCATGGAGATTTTTACCGATCGCTAGACTGTGATCCCACCAATTGTACGAGCACTGATAAAATTCGAGACCGTCACTGTCGGCAATGACTTTGGCGTGTGGCGGTGCGCTGAGGGTCCAGGTGCCAAGATAAATCAGCATCACTAATAATATCGGTACCATCCACTGTAGCAACTGCTTATCCGTTAATTTTACTTTGTGAGCACTCTTGACGCGGTAGGTCAGTGAAACGCTGTAAAAATTCAATATCCCTTCTACTATGCTTCAATAAATGTATCATGTTTCTTGAGAGACGCCTATATTACCGCCAAGTTTTCATGAGAAGAGCTGTATATGATATACAGAAGCCAAAGTGTCTTGTCCATTTCGTCGCCACGCAAGAATATAAATCCAGAACCGGAAATATCGCTGCCATCTGTAAATAAATTAATGTGTTTTCAGTTTCGCAATAGATTTATCATAGTCGAAGAGACGAAGAGATTTCTTTACCTCCAGATACATTATGGCGCAGCCAAGTAGAGTAATGGAAAGAAATATGGGTGATGCGACTTTGAAGACCTTAAGCTTTCGGTGCTGATAAACGTAGGCTACGAGGAGAACGGTGCCGCAAGCGCAGAATACGGACACAGAGAGTAGCGTAACCCTGTCGCATTAATTATAAAAGTGGACGTTAAAATTTTTTGTAATTCAATCCACCGTAGTTTCTTTGTACCTGAATGGCCAGTTGTAGGTAGCTAGACAGAGTTCCGGTCCTTTACATCGCACGCATCCGGGCGCGCACTTCAAGCATCGAAACATCTCGTCGTACCTCCTGCTCTTGTTGGTCTGCATTTCTTTCCAAGCGGCTGTAAATAACAATTCGCCGATCGTAAAATGATAATTTTAACAATTCGAAGCACGTTCCATCCGTCGTTGCCAAAGTCGAGCGCGCATAATGTATGTCAAATTAATTATGCAGTTGCGCCCGTGCAACGGATATCGTTCCCGTGACTCACCTTCGACGAGAATTCCATCAAAGGCCGGTGCTTCGTCACCGGACGCCGAGTTTGCGCTACTCAAACTGTAAAAGCCTTCGCGACATCTGCAAACGTACGCGCCTTTTGTCCATCCCGGAGCTACGCCGACGAGTGTATTCTCACTTAGTCTACGACTGTTCGGTCCTCTGTACTCGCACTGAAATGTGCAATCCCTTGAAGGCTTGTGTCGAGATTTAAAAGTCCATATTTTGATGTTTTTTTCTTCTATCAATTAGCCATGGAAGTTGATGATTGAAATATTATATTAGCTTTTATATAAAGTTAGCGTTTACTTGCGTGGTGTCGTCGTGGCACTTGTGTGAACCCCTGAACGATGGTATCTGATTATCCGTCAATTTTCCGATATCCTCGGTGCCAGAATCAATCGTCGCGCTCGGAAGTTCATCGCACTGGTTCACTTCCAATCCGCTGATGTCGATATCGACGCTGAGAAACTCTCGCATCCTGCGGGGATTAAAATAAAGTCGAACCGCCGGTTAAGTAATTGACCCGAATGCGTTTATAGAAACGACTCGATGCGATCGTATTTTAATCGCGTCGGCCGAACGCGAGGGAAAAAATAACTTGCCCGTGACGAGTGTCCGACGGTCTTACGTAGACGCTGTATGATATTAGCCACTCAAGATTTTTGCAGGACAGGTAGGGAAGCGTCCACCAGCCCATGTACGACTCGATCGGTGCCGATTGAACGAACTTCGGTGACCTACTAATCAAATATGAATACGCTATCGTTAACTCGTCTGGTAACAGACAGCCGAGCAACGGCCGACCGAGGGAAACATTTCAGACGGAATTACGAATCAAGTAAAACAGCGACGGACCTCAATTGATTGCTAGAGCCACCGGTATTCTCGAACCATGGGAGGCCGGGATCGGGACGGGCGTCGGGTCGCAGTGCATCGCTGTCGATTTTCGTTGGCTCTCCCATACTTTCGGGTGTTCGTGTTAGCCAAGTCGCAGCGATCACTGTCTCGGTTGACGCATTGAAGACGACGACTCTCGTACCCACGGCGTTCCCGATCGAAGATAGAAGGGACTTTGCTACGGCATCTAGAAGAGCTGTAGAAAATCCAATTTCATTAACTGCGCACCAGGAAAAGACATTTATTTGATTAAAATATATTTTAATTAATATAGAGTAGATAACCGCATAAGTTGCATCCAGATAAGTTTTACCGACAGGATAAGTTGGACAAAGCACGACCGGGTAACAACGATCGGCCTTTTCTGAGAGCTCGTCTACCTGGATGGTGGGAAGACGAAATACCCCCGCCGTTTTGTTACCTGACTATCAAATCGGTCCTGCTCCAAGTTTTTGGGGAAGGGAGAGTGGGCACGTACTAAAGCAGGTAGTGGGAGATCCAACTCATTAGGTCGTGTCTAATTAACTTGCTTCCCGAGCACGCAACTTGTATGGTCGTCTATTGTATATATCGTCTACTAGTGTTTCCGGTGGCTCGCGCGCCGTTCGCGCTTGCATGATGAGTCTCGCTTGCATGATGAGTGAAAAGATTCAAAATAATCAAAGCCTGAGCAGGAGTTCAATGGGACTTAAAATAATCAAAGTCTGGCCTGGAGACCAGGAGGATTTAAAATAATCAAAGTGTGAGCAGGAGTTCAATGGGACTCCGAATAATCAGGACGTAGGCAGGGGCCCAAGGGGTGTTAGAATAAACAGTCGCCTTCACCCGCGCCCCTACAAGGGGACATGGAATATTTCGGGCTGAAGGGCCACCTAAGGGGGACTCGGAATATTTCAGTCTCAGGCGGAAGGCAGCTTCACCAAACGGGAAGCGGTTCCATGTATAATGAAGCTAGCCTTTTTTCCTTACGATTAGGGGGGGAAAAGGGTAACTCTCGTAAAAAGTTCTCCCCTAGGTTCTTGACACGGCGGCGAGACTTTTCTATATTACAGAGAGAAGAGATATAGGTCAGAGTGGGACAAAAAGGAACAGTCTTCTCCATCTCAGTCGAAAGCTTTTATATCCCATAAAAAATGTGTAAAAACAGTCTCTTTTGGCCCACGCTCCCATATCTTTCCTGCAGTGAAATATAATTGGAATCGTCGAAAGAAAACGACGATACGATCGAAGAAATTTCACAATGCGAGAACGGTGCGAAACCTGTTATGAACTAACGACACAACTTTAACACCATTGTCGGAGAGACGCAATTTTCTGTTTAACCGAAGCAATAAATCGATACTAACAAGTGTGCCTCGTAGCTCCGAGATTTTGCAACATCATAGCAGCCATGTCGGTCTTTTGACGAGCGACATCGTAGCGACGTGGATCGAGTGCCGCACCGGCAGGAAGTGATTTGTATCCGGCCATTGTCGCGCAGTCTTCGCCCATAGAATCCGTCGAAGCAGCTTCGATAACGTCGAGCGCTTCCTCCACGTCGATCTGCACAGTAACGCAATATGTATTCCTTCCGTTAAGTACAAGGGAGAGCGGGGCAAAATGGCACCCCGGGGCAAAACGGACAGTTTGTACCAATTTTTCGCGGGTCGTAGAGAAAAATTAATAAAAAAGTCTCGCGGCTCCGTTTTGCTCCGCTATTCCCTGCATTTCGAAGCGATGTAAACTCCAACTGCTTCGTGCCCGACAAAAAATTATCGGGGCTCTATTGCCGGCGATGCTTTTATTTACCCTCCGAGCGTCGAATACATCCACCCCGCCTCGAGGCACACCGCTGTTTCCCGTTGATGCCGTCGGCGGCAGAGACGACGACTCTCTCGATGACGACGAAGAACTCGCAGCGCCGATTGTCGCGTGAACGTACGTCATCACCGCGATTGTTGTTATCGTCCTGGTCGTAAGATGTAATGCCGTGGCGTGCCAGCTTCGACCGCTCTCCATCCCTCGATCGAATTTCTGAAAAAATCGACGGGAGCCGACGAAGAGCCCTTTCTTTTAGACATGAAAATTTATCGCGAAAAAAACAAAAGACTATAACCACCCTTCACTTCGTATTTTCACGAAATGGGAACCAGTATTTTTTTCACTACTCGAATTCTATTGGATCTTTAATTGTTAAGACTACTTCTTTGTTGTCGATAAAAAATTTTTAAATTATAAAAACAAATATTATTTCATTATAATAACTACGTGACCTTTGACAGTGGCATAAAAATGTTAGTACCGCTATTTTTTTCTTATTATCAGTCTCCGTACGTACTCCGAATACAATATCGACACGCTATTAAAATTATTGCTATTCGTATTACAACAAGATTGGTTTATGAATTGTCTTTATTAAAATTTTCCGCACCGTCGTACCAACACCGTTTATCTTCGTATTTCTCACGAGTCACTAAAACTATTATTAAGTACCAATTTTATTTTTTATCTCCTGTGCTTCCCATTAAAATTACGTGACCGCGAACCTTCCATAAAGGTCTCGTCGTATTGCCCAAGCATTTAATATATTTCATCCCGTAAGCTTGGCTCCTAAAGCTCGTAATTTGCCAAATTTCTCTTCCAGGACAATAAATAAAAAAGCTCGTTTCGCTCCTGTGCAAAGAGAGCAAACAGTGGGCGGGTCTCGAAAACCGAAAATTTCGAGGGAACGATCGTAAAGACCCCGCCACTGACGAGCGGTATAATTATCGTGAAAAGCAAGAAAGCGCTATTAAATACACAATTACAATTATTACTGTTTGAACAATTTTTTTTTTTTTTTTTGGTTTAATCAATTTTCGTATTACACTGTATGCATTTGTGAATTATATTTACTAAAATGTGTCCCAGAATCGTGTCAATCACCGTATGTCTTTGTATCTCTCGTGAGTCACTAAAACTATTATTAAGTACCAATTTTCTTTTTCATCTCTTTTACGTCCCATTGAAGTTACATGACCGCGCAACCTCTCCAAAGGTCTTGTCACATTGCCCAAGCGTACAATATATTCCATCCCGTGCGCTTCGCTCCCAAAGCTCGCAATTTGTCAAATTTCTCTTTTGAGACAAAAATAAAGAAAAAAAAAAAAAAAAAAGAAAAAGCTCGTTTCACTCTAATGCAGGAAAGGTAAACAGTGGAAGCGTCTCGAAAACCGGAAATTCCGAGGGTGCGAGCGTAAAGACCCCGGTCGCCAACGGGCTGGATAATAATCGTGAAAAGGAAGAAAGTGCTTCGCCTACGGCTAGGCAACTACCAGGCACACACACCCACACACACACCCACACGCGCGCGCGCGCACACACACGCACACACCCACACACACACGCGCACGCACACGCGCGCGCGCGCGCGCGCGCACACACACACACACACACACACACACACACACACACACACACACATCCGCGCACAGTCACACGCCTCACTCGCCGAGAAACCGAAGGGCGTATCGCGCGCGATTCAGCGCGCACAGAACGACCCGAGATTAGCCCCTTTGTTTCTCAACGATCGGGATATAAAATCGGAGGATAATCTCGTGGGGTTCTCTCACGTGTGTAGCGAGGAGAAATACATGCGGAGACACCACGAGCGAAGGTACGTACGGCATTGTATAATAAAAAGGCTTTAAGAAGAACAATAAGAGAACGGACGAACCTCCGAGGGGCTTCCGCGTGTAGGTGTTCAAATATTTGATCCCCGTTGCGGATAGAGCTTAGCAGGGCCACGGCGGCTTTTGCCGCTGTCGCACGCCCCAGGCGGTCTCGTCTTCATTGCCACCGCCGGATTGCCACACCGACCGATCCCTCCCTCGCTGTACAGTTTCGATCTTTCTTTTTTTTTTTTTTTTTTTTTACCTCCGATGATCCTCCTCGTCCTTCCCGCTGTCGTTCCGCCGTTTCCCCCTCAATTATTTGAAGATCTCCGTCCGTTCATTCTCCTTGATAGGGACGGCGAGAGAAACGCTGAGAAAGGAAAGACAATGGATTAAAAAAAAAAAAAAAATGACAATAGAGCTATCTGTCGGAGTATCGAGGTAGCTCGTTAGAGAAGCAAGTGGACATAATAACAACAACAACATCATCAAAAAACTGAAAAAGCACAAAGAATATAACATGAAAAATAAAGGTCGAATGCGATATTGCCCCCTTTCGTCCTATCGCCGTCATCGGCTTTCTCGACGTAAATGTAATTCGTTCGATAGCTCACAGATATACTACTGACGAAGCCTTTGTAGTATCTCCGCGGCTTCGATGTAGCTTTAACTTTGCGTGACGGAGGATGCCGCTTCGAAAACATCGTTGGACACAGCTGTACGCCGCACGGTATGGACACAGGCGCCTGTTTGTTTGCGTCGTGTATACCTGTTAGAGGAGGTTATGTGTGGGTCTGTACAGCGCCATCGGGATGGATCCTCGACGGTATGCTATTAGAGATACCGAGTGTGTTTCTACCGCCATAGTTTGCGCCGTGTTTAACATCGTCGACGGGTGTGCGCGTTTATGTACGTGTGTGTGTGTGTGTGCGATGCGCGAAGCTGCTTTTCAACTCTCCGCCTGTGTCGAACGCACTCTCGAAGGGTTCGCTAGATTTCACGATTCGCTTGTCAAAGTGAACGAGCGACGCGGCACGAGTGTTCAGAGCTACGACGATACATAAAATAGAGAGACAGGCTTACAGAGTGCAGACGTTGCTCCCCGAAAAGTGGTGGGAGAGGAGCGAGGGGTTTAATGGCTCAAGACATCTCGAGAGACTTTGGGTCGACTCAACGTTATAACCCCACCCTCGCACCTTACGCCCCTTCCCGTAACTAAATCAGCTGTCACGATAACCGAGGGGGGAAACCACGTTGAACTCTCTAATGCTCCTCAATGACGATAGTTCGGAATTGTCATCTGTTGAAACTGTCCGAGGGAGGAGGGGGGGGGGGGGGATTTTTTGCCCCGTTATCTCGACGATGGTTCATCGATTTGGCTCGCGAACGAAATTGATAAACTTAATTGTCTCGATCGATAAACAAGGGGTGGTTTTGATGGGGGATCGCTTATCTCACGCTCGAGCTCCCACACTCTATATATCCATCAACGCACCAGACTTCCCGATGAAGCTGGCACTCAACGCCGTAATTCAATATGCTCTTGAATTCTCAATCGCCAACTCCGCTTTTGATACTCCGTCGTACAACAACCTCCTCTAACGCGTACATACGCTTATGTGTGTAGAGCGTACATACATGTATCAATAGACGTTTGATTCATCGTGCAAACAAGATATATAAAATCTTTCGTTATATTTACATTTATCCACTGTACATCGTGATGTTGAGCGAATGCCAATCGATACACCGTAAAAACGAATCGCTCGAGTCGCGCTTCTTTATATTTCATACCTCGACAATTATTTCGTTCGATGCACCAAATATTCTCATCGTCGAACGATTATTTATTGTCGCGGTGCTACGCTGTAGGTTAGTTTCCAACGATTCGTGCCTCTGTCTCGTATACAGTTATATACCGCTGGGAATAACGTGTGTAGGACCTTTTTTTTTTTTTCTTTTTGTAGAGAGAATCGTGCGAGCTACAAAAAAAAAAAAGGTCTGTTCAAAAAATATCGGAAGAACCGTACCGTGCGAGCTAAAAACGGTCTGTCTAAAAGATATCCTCGGTTGAAACGTGTGCGTAGTAAAACGTGTCTAAACGTCGATCTCGTTCGTAGGACAAGTACAAGCTCCGGCGACCAAAATAAGCGCAAAATATATTCGAAAATCTATACGTAATAGTGTGATGCAGCTGAGCTTCGTGGAGCTTGTTTTCTTTTTTTTTATCTCCCGTGATCGACGCTTTCGCGCCGGGACTGTGTGTCGTATACAACGTCCAAAGACCTCCCCGCTTCCCCCCCCCCTCCCCCCCACCTCTACGGCCCGCTCTGGCGGGAGCGTGTACAGGACAACTATATGATCCAGGCAAAATAGAAATGATGAGAGGAAAGGCTCTCTCGCTCGCTGAGAGTACGATCGATGCAGCAACGAGCAACCTGCGACCGAGGAGACTCGGCTGCCTACGAAGCCTCTCTCACTGCAACGACGGGTTACTCTACCTGCTACAGCCTGCTACGGACAGGCGAACCCTATCCTACTGACCCATCGATAAACGCCCCACTCCTCCGCTCTTGTCGTCGTCGTTCCTACTCCACCGGAGGCCATCCCCGATATTACGTTTTCCTTCCCTTTATATATCCTCCGAACCGTTCGCGAGGGATCAACTTGTCACAACCGTCTCTCGTATATTGCAATCCGAATGCAAACAGACCGGGGAACTCCGCGAATACATATGTATATATATATATATATTTCTCATCTATATACGTTGTTGTTATTATTATTATTATTATTTTTATCATTATTATTATTATTATTGTCATTATTATAACGAATACGCGAGCACGTCGTTGTATACGTGAAATATACACATGGTTTATGTACTCCTCCGGAGTTGAATTTATAGCTCGAAGTTAATATGTCCGTAGCATATTTTATCACCCAAACAATATCGTGTAGAACCGGGACAGGTACGGGGGTGGGGGGGGGGGGGGAGCGGAAGGGCAACGAGGAGATCTATAGTTAAAGCCGGAATGAGCCAGGAGCTGTTGCTGGTCCGTTGAAACGGTGAGTGATAGCGCGAAAGCCGCTGGCGCTGCTCGCTCGGACCCGTTTTCCCTTGTGAGAGAATTTACGCTATTGGTGTGCGCGCTCGACCACTCGTGAAATTGAATGGGAGATAAAAAATAAAAAAAAAATTCGATAACGGGAGAGGAACTCTTGCGTTGCTCGTTTGTACGTTTATGGTTATGTTTTTGTTTTGTTTTGTTTTTTTTTTGTTACTACTATTATTAAATGGTTTGTAAAAACGTACGGGATTATTTTCGGCAGATAGCTCTGAGCGAGCTTCCCCTTAGATTCCATGAACGGAGAGCCCCACTGCCCCAAACGAAAGCTCGTTCGTGACTGCTCGCCGAGAGCAGCTGAGGTTCCAGAGCTCCCTCTCGTTCTCTCGTCTGTCCTATGCGCGACGATCCCGCGCGGCTATGGGGCGTGCGCCCGACGCACCATGAAACCCCCGTTCGCCTTGCCGGAGGATCCCTCCTGTGTATATGGACCAATGTATATGACACTAATATATCCAACCCCGAGGCAGCCGCAGCTCCGTAACATTCCACCGCAGCGGTGGCTTTTTCGATATACCCGTAATGCACAGAGACTGGGATATGTATATGTATCGTTTCTTCGTGACCGAGAAAACTACGGAGTTACGACTGTCAAAGTGAGATAAGGCTATTGTGCAAGTATTATCATCATAGGGTCTTTGTTCTCGCTCCGACGGTGGTTTATCTGCACGGTAAAAGTTGTAGAGCGAGTTTAACGAGCGTAAGCTACGACTTCGTTGAAAGCTCGTTGTAAAAAAAAAAAAAAAAAAAAAAAAAAAAAAAAAGTTATAAAAATCCTCGCGCTCTTACGTGAACTTCCGAAGTATAATTCGTTTTCGAGTCTCCCCCGAGGTCGCGCAACGCTCTTGGTTTCATTTCGTTATCTTCCATTTATTTCTTTCGTCGCGTTGAACGTGCGGTAGCCGCACGGAAGGTAGCGCAATAAGATGCAAGGAAAATGTGTCAGGGTTTCGTCGGACGAGCTCGCACAACGAAGTGCGTAACTCTCATGTATGAAAATATTTTCACACGCCGGATTAAAAGTTTGGAATTGTGTCTCGTTTTTTTCAATATATTAGATATTCGTTCATATACAATATACATATAATTTTTGTGCTATTTTCATCTTTTTCTTTTCTTTTTTTTTTTTTTTCGTTAATAGTAATATTCTTCACGCCGGTATAAATAATTAATAACTTACGCAATGTGTGTAACTTCAGGATCATTTTTTTTATATCTCGTTGTCTATGGGTGTTTCTTTCGTTTTTCATTTTAATATATATAAATTTGTGGGATGTATAGGCGGTTACGGGAGGACGCCATCGCACGGTCGTTTCTCCCGATAGTTGTGCGAGGAAAACGACGCGATATTTCCGTTTCTGAAAAAAAAAAAAGAAGCATCGCGCGCGTTCACCCGTCGGTCGTGTTCTCCTCAGTCGGTCATCTGCCGAGATTCATCCGATCGAACGAAGGTAATTAGGGTAAAAAGGAACATTTAAGACTCGTGATATAACATACGTATATGTGTGTGTGTGTGTGTGTGTGTGTGTGTGTGTGTGTGTGTGTGTGTGTGTGTGTGTGTGTGTGTATACACTATATCGTATGCGATAATCGCGCGCGACGAATGCCCACCTCGTGCCTGTCGGGCAGAGAACTTCTTTACTGCCAGCAGAGTTTCGACCGTGTCTGCGTTTTCGATTTCTCCGTGTATAGTAGTAATAAAAAAAGTGGACATAGATCGTACCGCATTTTGTAGCCGTAAAACCTACTCTTTGTCACCTAGGCTTTGCTAGATTTCGACCGATTGGAATAAAAATCGGTCCTTTATCGCCCCTCCCCCCCTCTGTTCTGCTCCGTCCGTGGAGGATATAAAAAAAGTGCAACGTACGCTAGTCCCGAGGCACGGAGGTCCGTTAGCGTCGCGTATCATTATCATCGGCGCGAGTGAGGCTTATCGCGATTGGAAAAAATGAACGGCGACTCCCGTCCGACGACGATCGATACGCCGAGCGCACTTCATCACAATCAGTCTTTACATATCGATATACAACGCGTCTGATGCTCGGGGCTTTTAACGGGCTGACCCCCCCTCTTCCTCACCCCGGCCGATAGCTAACGCTCGTGGAACCCACGCTCGACGACCGCCGCTCTTACTCTCCCTCTCGCTATTCTCGTATCGTGGCGAATTTTTCAGTCATCGACGTCGTTGCGCCGCCAAAGCGTTCAATTTCGGTGAATCATCAAAATTGTGGATTCGCCGTCGAACCACTTGTCTATCGCTACAATACTTGGTCGACGAAAGTCGTGAGGCGCCGATGTGGCAAAAAAAAAAAAAAAAAAAAAAAAATTGTATAGCTCATTGAATCGTCTATCGATAGGATAATCTAAATGCGTATTTCGTAAGAAAACAAAAATGTGTCGAGGGCAATAAGATGCAATGATGGCGTTCGGTGTTCGGCGACGACTGAAATATCCACCTCTGTCTCCCTGTATTCCTCCCGCGATCTCGCGATTCTCATGGATTTGGTACTTGGAAGAAAAAAAAAAAGTTCTAATAGTATATTATACGCTTTGGTATGCAATTGTCGATTATACGCTAGCCGAGAACGTCGAGATCGCGAGACGACCGATGCGCAAGTCTTGACTCCTCTTTGGCACTTGCGATTCATCTCGGCCCTTAGTCGATTTTATCGATAGAGATATAATATCCGTCCGATCGTACACGCGTGACGTCGTTCCTCGTGCGTTCTATCACGATTCGCTGCGCGGCCGCCGTGCTACCGGCGACTCGGACGCGCGGATCTCGGAACAGGTTGTATTCCGATTTGACGTACACTCGGTCGTCCCGGTTATTCGAGGCTCCGTTCGCTCTTGGATTTCTCCTCCTCGGAGTTCTCCGGGGGCGTCGCCGCGTCGACCGTCCTGTCGTGGTTCGTACAATTTTCTGTGACGCACGAAGTTTCCGCAATTTCCAACCATCGTTTCTTATTGTCCCGAACTCCTTCCACCAACGGCTCGAGCTTGTCCGACAGAAGGGCGAAAGCCTGTAATTTCGTACAAATTTAAGGGGGAGCTCTTACGAAACGTCGATTTTATTTTTATTTTTTCACTCGATGTAACATTCACCTCGTAAATAGGCAGACAGATTGAGTCGATGAATCCCACTTGCATCATCGGCAGTTGATCCTCTTTCTCACGATTCATGATGTCCTGTAAGCGACACACAAAAAAAAACACCAGTTTAACAAAACGATAGACCGATTGATCTTCTATTACTTCATAGTACCGACTGGGCATACTAACGATCGGTGTGATATTCAAAGTTCGTCTCTCTATGTCGCCCTGCTCGAAGAACTCGCTGCTCACGAGTTCCGCGACGCGTTTCTCAATCTCCCAGGGTTTCGTTATGGCCGCTAGATCGCAGACCGTCATCAGCATTCCACGCAGGAGATCACGATGATCGCCGTAAGCCCAGTTGTAACTGCGCACACGCGCGATACTGAGGAACGCTCCGCGTTTACGAAAATACACAGCCAGATCGGTCGACAGTATCGCTTCCTCGAGAACTTTAACGACACGGGAATACTCCTCGGGCGAGAGATTCGAAAGGATCTGATTGCCCTGACTGCTCAGTATCATGAGGCACTGATCGAAGTGATGATGCTCCATCGTAGAGGTAGAATACAGTTGAGCCAGCGGAGACGAAGCTCTGTAAATAAAAAATAAAAAAACAATTCGTTCGATCCAGCGCGACATTCTTTGAGCTCGTTGAAGAGAAACGATCATTATTTTTGTGCTTACTTGATTTGAAAAGAATTATTTGTTCCCCGATGATCGAGATCGTGACAAAGGCACGCTATGATGAGAGCGAGGCACTCGATTTCGCCGAAAATTTTCCACCACTGCGTCGCCTGAAAGTACCGTCGCGTTTAACGGCGCAACTTCAATGGAGTGTCGTCGATTCTCGGTCGACATTCAAATTTCAATGCCCCTCTCGATCTAGATCAATCCGACCGAGGGGGTCGGGCTTGCTCGACTCACCGTAAGAATGGCAAACATCATTTGCGCTACGTTGAAGGCGTGACGCCAATTGTGATAGGTGACATTGCGATAGTTCTTCTTCACGCTGAGTAACCATCGGCACAGTACATCGTAGTCTATGTGAAATCTCTCGACAAAGTCCAGGTCGAGAAACATGCGCAGGCACGCGGTAAGAGTCTCGTCGTCCTCCATCCGTATGTCGTCGAACTTGAAGTCGTGGAGGTGAAAGTAGGCCGACGATGGTACCCTTAAGCCCTGCTGGGTCGCGCGGTAACCGAAATACGTCCATTAGCGAGCTTTGCACGTCGTCAATATCTAAAGTGCGTATTTTATACGCAGCGGGAATGATTAACGGCGCGATGGAACAAGATAAAACACGAGACTGAGAGTTAACGTTATAATTAAATATGACGAGAAAACAAAGTGCAAATGCCAATGTTGTACGTTGTGAGAAGAAATTATGGAAAAATAAAGAAATTCATCAGGGACAATCGGAGTTATCAACTAACCCTCAGTCTTTGCGCATCCTCCAGCGAAGCGGACGCGTGATAGCTCAACACTTCGAGGGTGACGCTCTGTTTGGCCATAGCTATCACAGCTCTCTCGTACCTGTGTAAGTCGACGATACCGGAAAATAAAAATAGAGAATGTGAAAACAACAGTCGGCGAAAATTATACGATATTTCTACATCACATCAGTCATACGCAGAATGTATGAAGAGAAAGTACTTTGTATTGATTCGTTGTTTAACAAAGAATCGTGTGCGTTAAATGACTCACATGTGGGTATTGTGAATGCCCATGCCGCAGAATATGGCGAAGGCCTCGACAAAGTTCTCGTCGTTCTTGGTGAACAATAGATCGTCGAATTTGTTGACGAGCTGTATGACACCGATTATCTGACCCGACGAATTTTTGATCGGCATGCAGAGTATGGTTCGGTGACGAAATCCCGTTCCGTCGTCCACCGAGGGATCGAATCTCGTGTCCTCGTAGGCATTCGGGATGTTGACCGTCTGCAAGCAGGAATAGACGATGTTCGTAGCGATGAGGATAGCGGTGATAACGCTGACGGGTTAGATTTTCGTTAGACTTTTTAAATTCTTTTCATTTTTTAAAATATTTTTTTATCGACTTTGTCGAAGCCATTTGCTCGATCCAGCGCTCGTCCGTCCTCGATCGACACGACATTGCGACATTGGCGCTCGAAGACGGGTCGCTTTTAACAGGTCGATGGGTAGATCAGGTGAGAGACTTACCTCGCCCGTTGTCGCGACATAGCCGGTGATGCCTACGTTTATGGGGAATCTGCTCTCGAAAGGGCTGCAACGGAAAGAGACCAAGCGGCAGCGATCGTTAGATCCGGAATAGGGTCTCGCTCTGTCGTCGAACGAGAAGAGATGAGCGGGTCAATGCCTTTATGTCGCGTTGCTACTCTGGCTTTTCAATTTGTAATTTCGTGCCGTTCTTTTTTTCTTTTTTTTCTATGTAAAACACGTTTTTAAACGAAAGAAAGCTTGACAATCACCTGGTTCGCGAATCGGTGTCCTCGACGGCGAGATCGTTTGCCTCGAAGTCGAAAACTCGAGAGAAACTACCCTTGGACGCCTTGTGCACCAAAAGTACCTGCACAAAAGAAATATAAAAAATAAATAAAAATTCATTCTGTACTTAAGGTAAAGGGATAAATTGTCGCAGTCGACAATTACCTGTACGCGTTGACACTGTATGAGGGATTGCGTGTGAGTCAGAATCCTAAATACCATGTGCTCTATCGTGCTCTGCTCTTCGAAGATCATTCTGGCGAGATCCAGCAGGACCTGCGAAATTGTTAATGAGATATTAAACACCTCGCTGTTATCATTATTATTATTAAACTAATAAACTAATACTAATAAACTAATACTAATAAACTAATAAACTTATAATTATTTTATTAAACTAATAAAAAAACAATCTTACCTGATTTCTCTTTACTTCCAATTGACTCTTCTCGTAAAGCTGTGCGTTCCTCAGTCCGATACCACAGAACTGGAGATAACTGGCGAATATCTTTTCGTCCTGTGCGGTAAATTGAGCCTCACCGCCAAGTTTATTGATCACTTGAGCCACACCGACGACGTCGCCGCTGCAGTCCTTTATCGGCATGCACAAAAGTGCTCGCGTTCTGTAACCGGTTAGAGCATCGATTTCACGATTGAATCTCGCGTCCTGAAATCAAAGAGATAAAATATTCATTTTTTATTCTCCCGGATCCATTAGACTCTTAGATTACAGGAGATATTCGAGGTAGTCGCTTACTTTGTAAGCGTCCGGTATGTTAACGGGTTCTCCGCTCTCAGCCACGTAGCCGACTATACCCGTTCCCCAAGGTATCTTGATCTCGTCTTTCTTCTCCATCTCGACGAGGGTCGATCTCGAGCATACGTCGAAGAGTTTCGAAACCAGACACCTCCTGCCCGGGCCAGGTTGATGCATCTTGCCGCTGGTTGAATTATGACTCTGGTAAGACATCGGACGCGGATGTTCGGCTCGAGAAACGACGCCTGTACTGTTGCCGCTTCCGCTGTTGTTATTGTTGTTGTTGTTGTTGTTGTTCTTGTTGTTGTTATTGTTGTTGTTGCCGGCGCACATTCTCTCGCCCTGAACGAGGAACAACGATCCGCGGTCGGCGTGAAGGAGAGTGCTGACGTTCTGCAGAATCTTGTGACACAGAGATCGAACCTCGAGCTCGTTGCAGATGTCCTTTACCTATCGAGCAAGATAAAATTACAATTTCATTTTCCACCGTAATTCTTTTTATTTTTTCAATTAATTCGATGCCGTTTTAAAAATCGTAATTACCAGTTCGAAAATGAGATCTTTCTCATCGAGATGCCTCAGCTCGTGCCTCGACCTCCTCTGGGGTCTGGTCGCACCGCCGGGGCCGACTTGCTGACCCCCTCCCGGTTGTCCGGAGTCCTCCGGCGAAACGCTCAGAAAAGTCGGTGTACCGTCGATGGTGTTCACAATCGGCTTGAGAAGTCCACCTCTCTCGAACTCGTGCGCCGATATCTTTCGTACCGGCGTCGTGGCTCCGGATCCTCCGGTTCCGCCGGCGCTGCTTCCACTCGAATTGCTTCCGGTCGCTCCGGCTCCACCGCCGCCGGTTCGACCGCCCGGCGACGACGACGCCGCTCCGTTTCCTCCGCCGCTCGAGCCGTGACTTATGCTCGAGAGATCCATCATGCAACCGCCCGACGACGATGTCGGGGTCGCGTGAGTTACGAGCCACGCGTCCACCGTCTGTCTCGTTACTTTTCTGCGTTATATTCGTCGATGAGATTTTACTAACAGGCTCAAAACGACGCTGACGAAAGCAAAAAAAAATGTACGTAGCTCGAAAACTAATTGAAAGACAATCGCAAGTGCATCGAATACCGATGCTGATTTATTGTTACGGTGACTCGAGGAGAAAAATTTAAGATTGGGTGAAAACTACTTGGCGATACCAATGAGGCGAACCTAAGAAAGTAGTCGTCGACGAAGTCCGGATGCTCGTCGAGCCAAGCCTCCATCTGGGCGTACTCGGGATCGTACACCGTTGACGTCGACGAGGCCGAGTTGGAGGCCCCCGAGTTCGAGGAGGACGCCGACGATGACGACGACGACGATGAACTGCCGCCGCGACTCGACGCACCGCCTCCACCGTGCGATTTACCGTGCTGCTGGTGCTGGATCAGAGAATTCCCTTGGCCAACCATGACGCCGCTCTGGACGCTCTGTACACCCTGAACGAACGGAGCTGCCGTTTCCGCCGTCATCCTCGGCTCCCCGATGCTCCGCAAGTACAGCCCTGCGAAAAATAGAGACACACATGTACCTTCGGGCTCGACCTCGTCATAAAGTTACCAGGCGCCGGGCTGCACCGTTCGTGCGCGCATTCCACGTGATATCTATGTATCCGCACGCGATAGCTTGCAAGCTGTACAGGACGGCCCAGAATCGGGTGAGCTGCATTTTTCTTGCGGCTCCGTTCTTCAACCACGATTAGGCGATCTAAATATACATACATGCCTCTATATATATATATATATATATATATATATAGCGGGGCAAAATGGGGCAGTAGGACAAAACGCCATATTCCAATCATTTTTGGATGGGATAATGGGGCAAAATGGCACATCCAGAAATGATTGGAAATTTGCATTTTGCTCATTGTCCCGTTTTGCCCCGCTCCACCCTACATATAAATACCACATTTATTCTTTCTTTTCACATACAGAATTGTAACGTGTCTTTAATTACTAAATTGATCCATAATCGAGTGACATAGATTTTTCTTACGGCTCCGTTCTTCAACCACGATTAGGGGATTTAAGAAGTATATGTAAATATATATACCATTTTTTTTTTTTTTTTTTTTCACAGATGGAATTATAACGTGTCTGTAACTACTGAATTGGACAGCCAAGAGACGGGAGATCGGTGGAGAAGAATAATTAGAATTTTTGTTTCTGAACATGTGAGTGTGGTCGACCTTGCAAGGCAACGGGTGACTAAAGTTTTCGACGACTTTTTAAAATAACCATTTTTTTTTTTTTTTTTTTTTTTTTTTTAAATTTCGACGAGAATGCAGGAATCTTTTTTACTACTGGATGAATGGCTCGACGATCGAGGATCGACGATTGAAAGATAACAGCAGTTTTTTTTTTGCCAATTCTGTAATTCCAACATCGTCAACCTTGCAAGGCAACGGGTCACTAAAGTTTCCAACGACTTTTAAAAACACTGAATTGTTCCTTTTTTTTTTTCATTTCGCCCGGAATTCAGGATCTTTTTTTTTTTACTCCTGGATTAATGCTCCACAGATCGAGGATTGACGGATGAAGAATGTCAGCATTTTTTGTTTTTTTTTTGTCTATCCTGTAATTCCAACATCGTCGACCTTGCGAGGCAACCGATGACTAATGTAATCAAGCGTGCCTTTTTTTTTTTTTTTTTTCAACCTCTCCGAAAGGTGTGCACATATGCACTGGAGAAAAAGAAAAAAAAAAGGCTATATCTCACCGACGATTAAGAAAATTTGAGATTCTCGGATTATGAAACACTCTGTACGTGATATAATGTCGGCCGGAGTCGACATATACCTGGCCAGCATAATCTCGGAGCGAGGGAAACGTGTGTGGGACATTGAGGGTGGGAGGGATGAGCGCAGAGGACGGCATAGGGGAGACCTCCGTTTGCTCATCGAGATTCTATATCCAATTTCGATCGGGAAATATATTATGTAACGTCAATTCGGTGCATGCTCCGTTACAAGCTCGCTCGTGTGTGTGTGTGTGTGTGTGTGTGTGTGTGTGTGTGTGTGTGTGTGTGTGTGTTCGTAAATTGGCTCGAAATTCGACTTCGCGACGCCGTACACTCCATTCCCCCCCCCCCCCCGCCCCTTTTTATTTATTATTTTTATTCCCTTTCCTGCCGCACAATTCGGGCGAAAAGATCGTTTCGTCCGTCGGATAAGAGCTCGCGCGGCTAATCAGCTGTTTCGCGCGTACGTGTTCACACATACCGGATGCTGCAGACCGAACACCGTTTCCACAGCGATGCAAGGGATCGTCCGGCCCGATCCGTTTTCGAGACGGTGGTGAAAGAAAAAAAAAAAAAAAAAAAAAAATCGAAAGCAACACGAGCGTGTAAACGAAGGGGGAAAAAAAACGTGTACATTGAGCACGTCATATTAGTTGTGCGGAGCAATTAATAGTAACGCGTATTAGGTCCGCGCAGTGTCGCGGCTAATACGCGAGGGATTAACAGATAAGCGAGGCGTTTGCAAAATTTATATAACGTTAAGTTGTTCACACTGGACGAATATTATAGTTCCGTCCGGGGTACACGTCGATGTTAGGTAAATACAGCTCTATTTCTGGCGATTCATGGCACACATCGTAAGGCAAACCCGCTATAATTACACGTGAACGCGGAGGTGGGGAGCATTTTTTTCATTCTCGTTGCGTCACGGAGCGTTACATTTTTGCGAGAGAGCATGCTCCCATATGAATATGCAATATACGAGTAACGGAATAATTATTGAAAATACAAGGCGTTAAACACCCTTCGGCGCATTTGTGTATTCTATGCACGTACTTTTTAGTTTCTGCAATTTCGATTAAAACAAAAAAAAAAAAAGAAAATTGACGAAACATTATTTCAGAGACTTCTTGAGAGAGAGAGAGTTATTTTTCTGAACGGAATATCATTAAAAAAAAAAAAAACTTTTGTTTCTCAAGATGCAAAAAAATTAACGAATTCAATAAAAATAACTTTGAAATTTATCCTAAATCCAGTTTTTCTCAAAGCTATTCGACAGACGATTTTGATGAAATATGTTATTTTTCTTATCATAAAAACTATTATTTTTCTCCCCGAAACAAATTTGATGACTTTGCACTGACTCTTCACTGACCGATTAAAAATTTTCCCTGACCAAAATTTCTAACGACTTGTATAAAAAAAAAATTAATGATGCGAATGAAAATATCTACCTGTTGTATTAATTCGATGTTCGATGTTCGATGTTTAATGTTTAATACGATTTTTTTTTGTTTCTCTTTTCTAAATATTCTCAATTCTCTTTTAAAGTCTCCCCTTTTATGTTTTTTATATTTATTTACAGAAGGTTCGCACGACAATTTCCTTTTTTTCCCTGACCAATTTTGAAATTCCCTGACTTTTCCCTGACTCTTCACTGACCGACTAAAAATTTTGCCTGACCAAAATTTCTAACGACTTGTATAAAAAAAAAATTAATGATGCAAATGAAAATATCTACTTTTTGTATTAATGTTTAATTCGATTTTTTTTTTGTTTCTTTTTTCTAAATATTCTCAATTCTTTTTCAAAGGCTCCCCTTTATGTTTTTATATTTATTTACAGAAGGTTCGGCGACAATTTAATTTTTCCCTGACCAATTTTGAAATTCCCTGACTTTTCACTGATCAATCAAAAATTTTCCCTGACCAAAATTTCTAACGACTTGTATAAAAAAAAAAATTAATGATGCAAATGAAAATATCTACTTTTTGTATTAATGTTTAATTCGATTTTTTTTTTGTTTCTTTTTTCTAAATATTCTCAATTCTTTTTCAAAGGCTCCCCTTTATGTTTTTATATTTATTTACAGAAGGTTCGGCGACAATTTAATTTTTCCCTGACCAATTTTGAAATTCCCTGACTTTTCACTGACCAATCAAAAATTTTCCCTGACCAAAATTTCTAACGACTTGTATAAAAAAAAAAAAGTAATGATGCAAATGAAAATATCTACTTGTTGTATTAATGTTTAATTCGATTTTTTTTTGTTTCTTTTTTCTAAATATTCTCAATTCTTTTTCAAAGGCTCCCCTTTATGTTTTTATATTTATTTATAGAAGGTTCGGCGACAATTTAATTTTTCCCTGACCAATTTTGAAATTCCCTGACTTTTCACTGACCAATCAAAAATTTTCCCTGACCAAAATTTCTAACGACTTGTATAAAAAAAAAAACATTAATGATGCAAATGAAAATATCTACTTGTTGTATTAATGTTTAATTCGATTTTTATTTGTTTCTTTTTTCTAAATATTCTCAATTCTTTTTCAAAGGCTCCCCTTTATGTTTTTATATTTATTTATAGAAGGTTCGGCGACAATTTAATTTTTCCCTGACCAATTTTGAAATTCCCTGACTTTTCACTGACCAATCAAAAATTTTCCCTGACCAAAATTTCTAACGACTTGTATAAAAAAAAAATTAATGATGCAAATGAAAATATCTACTTGTTGTATTAATGTTTAATTCGATTTTTTTTTGTTTCTTTTTTCTAAATATTCTCAATTCTTTTTCAAAGGCTCCCCTTTATGTTTTTATATTTATTTACAGAAGGTTCGCGCGACAATTTCCTTTTTTTTTCCCCGACCAATTTTGAAATTGGCCCTGACTTTTCCCGGTTTTCCCCCACCGCGACCGCCATGCCGAAAGATTGCCAAATCAAGGATTCCACCGAAAGGTCATCCGATCGGAAATCCGAGATTTTCGCATCGATCCACCAGCGTGTCGGATAACTTATGATGTAAAACGACGCCGCTCTCGTCGCATACGCGCAGTCGATGACGAATGGAGTGCCCGCCGTGTGAACGGTGGCGAACTTGAAAAAAATTCTCGTGTACGTCTTTGGTCGAGCGGGAATTTCTATTATACTTGTATCTCGTTTATCTTACGTGCGTATGTGGGAGGAGGATGCGCCGCGTGCGTCGTATCGCCGATTCTCGTACGGTATGCCGTAGGTACGCGCGTCATTGCGACACGAAGGCGCACCAAAACGGCAACGACTCTCCCGCTCGCGCCCGTGCCACGATCTCTCCCACCGTTTACAATGAATTATCGTCGTTTCGTGCAAGAGTGCTGTTGTCCGATACAATTGCACCGGCGCGTCCACCGGTGTCTGATAGGGCAACGGAGGAAGTTGCGACGAGGCCAGGCGCGAAAGGAAGTGTCGCGCGAGCCGAACGATACCGACGAAGACGCTACTTTACACTGAGGCGAGCCGAGAGACGCAGCGACGAGAGAGGCACGATGACGAGACAACTCGGTAACGCAACTCGGTCAATTCCCGTGTGGGCTCTTCTTCCGGCGCACTCGAGACGAATTAGGAAGTCTGTACTTTTGATAAATAATACTCTGTTACTCTGCCTATAATGTATATCTACATAACAATGAAGTTCATGTACGATTGGACACTAACAGTTACAGTTACTCACGGTCACTCACAGTTACTCACGGTTACTCAGACGGATGAGGGTAAACGTGGTGAATATGGACCAGCCCGATTAACACGTAAATCAATGAAACACGGACGCCGGTCCATATTACCCACTTTCAACCTACTCACAGTTACTCACCGGTACTCACCGACACTCAGAGTGGTAACAGATACTCGCACGCTTACTCGCGGGGATACTTACAGATACTCACGGATACTCATGAATACTCGGGAATCCCCCGCGGATTATCTGGGATACTCACAAGTAGTCATAAATAAACACACGGCTAATTACGGATACTCATGAATACTCGCGGAATCTCGCGAATCCTCATGAATATTCGCGTATCCTCGCGGATACTCATTAATACTCGCGAATCCACACGGATACTCATGCATACACGCGAATCGTCGCGGTTACTCGGGTATACCCCTACGGATAATCGCAAGCATACCCACGGATACTCACAGGGATACTCACGAATCCTCACAAGGATACTCACGAATCCTCACGGGGATACTAACGAATCCTCACAGGGATACTCACGGATAGTCTGAGATACTCATGGATACTCGCGGATACTCACGGATACTCACAGGGATACTCATAGATACTCATGGATACTCACAGATACTCACGGATACTCACAGATACTCACGAATACTCACGGATAGTCTGACATACTTACGGATAGTCTGACATACTCATCGATAGTCTCACATACTCATGGATAGTCTGACATACTCATAGATAGTCTGACATACTCACGGATAGTCTGAAATACTCATGGATAGTCTGACATACTCACGGATAGTCTGACATACTCATGGACAGTCTCACATACTCATGGATAGTCTGACATACTCACGGATAGTCTGACATACTCACGGAGAGTCCGACATACTCATGGAGAGTCCGACATACTCATGGATAGTCCGACATACTCACGGATAGTCTGACATACTCATGGATAGTCTGACATACTCATGGATAGTCCGACATACTCATGGATAGTCGGACATACTCATGGATAGTCCGACATACTCATGGATAGTCCGACATACTCACGGATAGTCTGACATACTCATGGATAGTCCGACATACTCATGGATAGTCTGACATACTCATGGATAGTCTGACATACTCATGGATAGTCCGACATACTCATGGATAGTCTGACATACTCATGGATACTCACGGATACTCACGGATACTCACGGATACTCGCGGATACTCGCGGATACTCACGGATACTCACGCAGTACATATGAATTACGCAGAAAGATGAATTTCATTAACGTAAACAATGACTACTGAAAAATTATTGTACACGTTCGCGATTAAGAGGATTCGTTTGTTTGGAAAATTTTCTCTCGTGTGCGCGCGTTATTGAGTAATGATACGTTACGTAAGCTATCGCATCAACGCCGGTGCGATCGGACATGCATAAAATTATAGTCTCTCTCTCTCTCTCTCCCTCTGCACGCACCGATGCTTAATACCTTGTAATCAACGTTACAGCATGTCTAATTATCGTTTGCGAGACATACTTTGTGCAGGCCAACCGTTCGCCATTCGCTCACTCTCGCGAGTATAAATCTCGTGAGAGTCCATCAAATTATAATCAACGATTAGAGAGATCGTTATGTTTGTTCATATCTTTTTTTTCTTTTTTCATTTTTCGTCTCGTGGCAATTTATTTTTATTTATTTATTTATTTTTATTTTTTGTTTTCTGCGACGTTGTCACATATTACAGGTCGCGCGATTTTTCCACGGATAATTCCTCTCCGAGTTGTGTGATCAGCGCACGGTTGGACTGCATAATTGCCGGCCGACTACGTAAGCTATCGTGCACCGTGCATATATACGGTAATTGATGCTCGGACGCTATTATCGCTGTCGAAGCTCGATTCCTCTTTTTTTTTTCCCCCTTTTTTTTTCTCTCTTTCACCGACGAAGCCAACACACGGGTGTATCAGTGATTGCCGTGAGTACCGATAGCCACGGAGGGTGAGCGCGAGGGCCAGTCCACGTATGTGTGAGTCGGCGCTCTTCGTCGTTCGTACACGCGATGTAATGCGGGTTCTCTCTCTCTCTCTCTCTCTCTCTCTCTCTCTCTCTCTCCACCTCGGCGGAGAGAGCGCGAGCGCGTTGGAAATGAAAAATATACCGCGCGCCGCTTGGTTATATCGCCGAGGGAACGGAGAATGCGCGAACGAATGAGCGTGGAAAGAGGCGCGGACGGACGTAAGGTAGCCGCACACGTCAACGACGTCAGCGATTCTTTCGCGAGCGTTGTTGTTTTTTTTTCTTTTTTTTTTCTTCCTTTTTTTTTTTCTTCGTGTCTCTTCAGCGCGTGCGTCTCTCTCGAGCGCAGCACGCGAATGTGCGTTGCCAAACTTTGCGGGCGCAACGAGTTGATCTCCCCCGTTCGACGGCGAAGAGAGACTCGACGTCAGATGCGAAGCGTCAAAAAATGTACTTCGTCGTTTCGATCGATCGAGCAAAGCATCGACGCAAAAGTCGAATTATTTTTATTATTTTTTTTTAATTATTTTTTATTTTATTTTTTATATTTTATTGTTCCTTTATTTTTATTTTTTGAGTTTTTTTTTTTTTTTTTTTATTTTTTTCTCTCCGCACGCCGGCGATTTCGTGGCTAACCTCGGACTTCCGTTTCGCGATATCTCGCGCAGCCGCCTCATTCCCGAACGCAGCAGACCATTGGATAACGAGCGAAGAGGCTTCCCCCCCCCCCCCCCCCCCGCCACGGGCTTTGGGAGATTATGCCGAGCGGCTCGAATCCGTACTTCCGCTTAATCGCGAACGAGGATTTTTTTGTTTGCATAGAAAAAAGAAAATGAAAAAAAAAAAAAAAAAAAAAAAAAAGATATGTTATTCGTTGCGACGCCCGCCATGAATGACATATTGTGACGGCGTTTCGCGAGGACGAAGGTCGCTTGCCCTTTTTTTCTGGACGCTTGTTTTTTTTTTTTTTTTTTTTTTTTTTTTTTTTTTTTTTTTTTTTTGCTCGCTCGCTCTTGGGACGCAAATATTGTGAAGCCTCGGTCGGATAGATTGTTGCGTATTGTTGATTTCTCGTCGCGCACGGAGTACGGAAGGTGAGAGTGTATTATAATACAAGACAAAATGTTTTGTGCAACAAAGTATACAACAAGGCAATTCCCGTCTGCCTGTGTCGTCCGATGACACTGTAAAGTTTCCGAAGAGACTTCGGGATCGCAGCGAAATTTTCTGCACGTCTCCTACACATAGATAGTGTATTATGTTCACAAGGGAGGGAAGTGCGAGATTTTCACCGAGTGTGAAGTTTGCTGCCCGAGCGAGGCGAAGTCAAAAATAACGCGAGGTGAAAATGCACTCGCTCCCACGTAGGCGTATGATACTTTTTTTTTTTTTTTGACTTCGTTGAAATAACCACATTTCTTAGGTCAGGAAAATGGTCATGTTCGCCAATGAACGATTCTCCCTCCGGAAAAATAGGCCTTCCGGAGGTCGTAATGTGCCCTATTAATACCTAGGGACTAAAGAAATAGCAGTGAAATATTAACTAATAAAATTGGAATAAAATATGAACTAATGAAATAGGAATAAAATATGAACTAATGAAATAGTAATAAAATATGAACTAATGAAATAGAAATAAAATATGAACTAATGAAATTGGAATAAAATATGAACTAATGAAATAGTAATAAAATATAAACTAATGAAATAGTAATGAAATATGAACTAAAGAAATAGTAATAAAATATGAACTAATGAAATAGGAATAAAATATTAACTAATGAAATAGTAATGAAATATGAACTAAAGAAATAGTAATAAAATATGAACTAATGAAATAGTAATTAAATATGAACTAATGAAATAGGAATAAAATATTAACTAATGAAATAGTAATGAAATATGAACTAAAGAAATAGTAATAAAATATGAACTAATGAAATAGTAATTAAATATGAACTAATGAAATAGGAATAAAATATTAACTAATGAAATAGTAATGAAATATGAACTAAAGAAATAGTAATAAAATATGAACTAATGAAATTGGAATAAAATGTGAACTGATGAAATAGTAATGAAATATGAACTAATGAAATTGGAATAAAATATGAACTAATGAAATAGTAATAAAATATGAACCTGTGCGCATGCGCACAGGTCAATAATAATCATTGGCCAATAGTAGTTAGAGATGTGCCGCGACGGTCATTTTTTGTAAGCGTCAATTGACTAAAAAATGACCATCAGTTCACGATCTTTTTTAATTTCACAAAACCTTCGTTATGACATGACCCTAATTTTTATTCGGGGTCATAAATATGGTCAAAACGGCGAACAACATTTGTCTAGTTGGGACTTGAACGTCTTTTTTTTTTGTTACAAATTTGTTCAACTTTTCAGCAGTTCAGGTTGATTTCAAACAAGTTTTTATCATCCGTTTTTTAATTCTGTATCAATTAATTCATCAATGAAACAATATTATAAAATGAATGCAAAATTCAAGTTTTCTGATTAACGAAATTGATACTTTGTTAATTTTGAAGTTGGGACCGTGGAGGTGTTTTGTAGAGTCAATGTCGCTGTTGTCACAGTGCGGTCATTTCCGCAGTCAATTGACGGTCACGCGACAGTTCAATTGACAGAAAAATCACCGGTCACAAATTCTGCGCCCATCTCTAATAGTAAGCGATTTTTCGACACGTGTTGCACGCAACGAGTGTAGTTATTTTAGCGAAGTCGGTGAAAAAATAGTACTTTACGACACTAGCCCGATAAAACTTTATCTCACCAGTGGGGCTTTGCGGTAAGCGCCGAAGACGAGTGCCGCAATCGCGTTAAAGTTTTTCACTCATCGTACAAAATTTTACTTGACAAGAGTGCGTAAAACTGCAATTTTCGCACCGACTGTTTATCAATATAGTTTAGTTCCTAAAGTTTGTAGTTCATTCATACCTTTCTGGTAGTGTACTTTGAATGCGATAAAAGAAATAATGAAGAATTGTAAAAAAAAAAATGCCCTTTTCGTCTTGTGTAGTTACTCTTGATGGAAAAAAAAAGTGGATCGAGTGATGTGGATTTTTTTTTTTTTTTTTTCTCTCTTTTAAAACATCTTTCACCGATAGAAAGCCCGGCGATCCTGCGACTTCCGCTCTCGGCGTCCTATGACCGAATTAATTAAATTGGAACGATCGAGTTAGCGATTCCGGGATTTCAATGTAACGAGGACGTGGCTGGCCGGGATCACGAAACTCCCTCGGGGGTCAGGCGGGAGGTCGGGAGTTGAGGTCGCCGGAGGCTCTTCGTCAAATTACACTGTGCGATGAACGAAGCAGGTTTGCCCCGCGCACGAAAGTCAAAAGGGTCAATCGCATTAGCTTCGCCCTAATAACGTTTGCCCGTCGCTTTATCCACTTTTATTATATCCCTATGGCGTTCACCCTCGTGAACTCTCGCGAGACCGACCGCAAATATTGGCCCTACATACGATATATATGATATTTATATAGATATATATATGTGTATATAATGCTCAATTTTCCACAAGTAATATATATGTATATATATATATATATATATATATATATATATATATATATATATATTACTTGTGGAAAATTGAGCATTATATACATATTGTATATGTCTATATAAATATCATATATATCGTATGTAGGGCCAATATATATATATATATATATACGCTCTGCGGTTATCATTCAACCGTCGATGAGTCATACGCACACGGTCGCACCTCGCCGAAGAGCAAACTCAATTATCTTGTCAATTCAACTGAACGATATATGTGTGTGCCGATCTTGGTGAAGCGAGAGAGCCGGGAAGGAAGAAAAAAATAATAAAGTCGAAGGAACGAGTTGCATCCAGAGGTCAATAACGCGAGGTCAACAGACCGGGGGGCGGGGGGCTCGCTATTAGCTCGACGGGCATAGGAAGGGAAAGAGAGATCGAATTAAAGAGCGACCGCGCAAATAAGTTGATTCTTCGACCGATGCCGAGGGCCAATTGTGGCAAAGTCTTAGCGCGGTAGTCTGCGCATAGCGAGAAAACAAGGCTCTTACTGTGCGGCACACGGCAAACAAGATTTGTACATTTAACGAACATGCAGGGAAGTCCGCAATGTTCTTTCTTGTTATTTTCTTTTTTACTTCTTGGAAATTTTACCTTTTTTTTTTTTTTTTTCATGTTCATTTATTATGGTTTTTGGGGAAGAATTAATGTTGGCGAATGAGAAGCAAAATTGTTAACTCACAGAAGGGTTGGTCGAATGTCCAAACGTATTTTCATTGCTGTGCAGTACTGCAATCGCATGTGGTAAGTTAATGGCAACGGGAAGAGCGAGACGGCGAAGGAGAGAGGAGGTCGTGATACGTTTTAATGGGATGTCGCACAGCACGTGTGTCGATTGGCTCTCGGCCGGCGGCGTGTGTGGTTATACTTTCGCGCTGCGGCAGAACATCGAGTCCCGGCGTTCTCGCACACTAAACGCGCAACACTCGGTATGGTGGTCGATAATCCGTGACAAACGCTTATCGGGAAGGAGGCAAGTGGAATGTAATAAAAATTGGAAGTTGTTCTGGCCGTCCACTAACGACGAAACCGAGTAAGAAGCTATCGAAAAAAAAAAAAAAAAATCCGTCTTTGCGACGACCTTCAATTAAACGGAAAATGAAGAAAAAAAACTTCGCGGCAAGTGCTTTTTTGATTCCGTATTTAGGAAGCAGTTTCAGTTTTTTTAAAATATTTAGTTCAAAAAAAGATTTCGTTTGAAAAATATTTAGTCTAAAAAAATATTTAGTTTAGAAAAATATTTGGTTTAAAAAAATATTCAGTTTAAAAAAATATTAAGTATTTAGGAAGCAGTTTTAGTTTAAAAAAACGATAATAAGAAATCGCGATTTTAATGTCAGAGTACTTATTAAATAGTTTACAACGTCCGGAAATGCGATTTTTAGCTGTGCATGTGTGACAAATTTTCATCGTTTAAAAACTGCTGTAACACGGAAACGTCTTGAGACAGCGGGTTGAAATTTGTTGGTACACTAGTAGAGTTGTAGCGTCGCTTCGTTCAGTGCAAGTCTCATGAAAAATTGAGGTTCCATTAGAGATTTTACGCGTTGTTGGATTTTTAAAAAAAATTCTCTTTGGTAGGTCTAACTTGCTGAAATTTTGAACTATCATCCGAAAACTGCATACAAATACAATACTTTGATGACACACCTTCGGTATTGAATTTGATCGCCAATCTATCTAAGCGGTCAGATTTAGTGAAATGTTGAGCTTATTGAAAACTTAGAAAAATACTCTGCCTCGAGCAAACATGAAGGTATTGAGCTTAAATTTGGAAGACGAATGCATCAAAACAGCACAATGTATGGCATTCAATTTCGAAAAGAAATAAATTAATAGTTCAAATTTTATGAAATTTTTGAATTTTACAAAATCAATTTTTATTTTATTTTACGGAATAAAATTTTATTTATAAAAAAAAAAAATAAAAATAAAAAAAAATGCACCGATCGCTCCCCAAAACTACTAATCTAGTATGTCCCGCCATAAAAAAGTAAGCCGTCGGGCTATTCCAGTTCCCGCTAAACCGATGAAAAAAAAAAAAAAAATGCCACAACCATGGCGCAAAAATCGTACGCGTGTTCCGCTCGATGTTTGTCCGACAAAAGAAACAAGTTAATTATCCACTCGTATTTACGAATCGCCCCCGGCGCGACGGAGATTCCCCCCGCTGAGCCGAGCCGCCCGGCAGAATTTAGTCGAGTTAGCGTGCGTCGGGCACGCGCTCGTTCGTCCCAGAGACTCTCTCTCTCTTTCTCTCTCTCTCTCTCTCTCTCTCCTCTCGTAATGTACCTCGGTGGCAGTGGCAAGCCCGGAGATAACACGCGCATCGTGCTGTCGGAAACGGAAACGTCGGCGAGGCCAGCAGCATCGAGTTACGTCAATTACCGAGCCAATTACATTCTTGCTTATCTCCCTCGAGATCTTTCTCCCCGGCCCGCTCGGGAGACCGAAGAGATCGGTTGCGTACATCTCCGACGAATACGTAACGAACACGTTCGCTTACGGCGGATACACACGAGCAAAGATTCATTGAATCGTTTCGGTCCCGTTGCGGAGTTCGTATCTACACGTCGGACGATATCTGCAAGTTAATATTGCGAGCATAAACTGTGTAAGTACGTAGCGGTAACTAAAGTTGGGAGGAACTTACCGGGCTTCCTGCGAGAGCTCCAGAGCACAGGAGGATGCGCGGGTGCGGCAGCGGCGGCGGCGGCAGCAGCAGCGAGGACGGGGTTACCGGCAGAGGCAGCCAGCTTGATTGATTTCCGCGAACCTGCGCCACGATCGAATGTAAACAAAACAAACAAACAAAAAATGTAAATAATGTAAAACGACGCGAGAATTGATTTGTATGATCGTTATCGTTTCTCCCAATGCGCCATCGTTCGTTAAAGATTATCGTTGAGAGTATTGTGTATCGAACGAAGCATAGTAGCGGAGAGAGGTCAAGTAGAGTTGCGCCCGCGGAATCAGCAATTCGATTCCGAACGAGAATGCAAAGTATCACGTCAATGGGACTTTTTATACACTGTGGATAAAAGAAATAAAAAAAAAAAAAAAAAAAACAAAGCTTCCTCCACGAGGAAGTAATAAACAATCGTGTAACCATTATCTTCTTTTTTTTTTTTGTCCGATCTCCTTCACTAGTGGAGACCGGGGCAAAATGTCACAGCGGGGCAAAATGGCACAGCGGGGCAAAACGGGACAGCGAGGACAAAACTCGATATTACAATAATTTTTGGACCTTCCATTTTGTCCCAACGACACATCCGGATTTTCAAATCCATTTTGTCTCATTATTCCGTTTTTCCACGCTGTGCAATTTTGTTCCGCTCTCCCCTATGACATGTTTTTTACGGTACGAGCGCGAAAATAACATATTCATGTTAAAAAAAACAAAAAAATTATAATTCCATTTCTGTTTTTCTTCTCTACCGAATCAAATCTCGTATTCCTTGTATCAATTATGTTACTTATATTAATTACATCGCATAATGTTGATTTTGTCATGTTACACTGCGTATATCGTGCAAAACGGCATGTCTCGTAAATAAATAAATAGATAACAGAATATAGAAAACGAGATTTTCTTTTATTAATTATTATGATTTTTTGAATTTTTTTAATCTCTTTTCCTGCAGAATGTTTTTTACGCTACAATCGTGAAAATAAAATATTAAGTAAAAAAACAAATTATAATAATTTCATTTAGTTTTTTTCTTTCTCAACTAAATCAAATGTTGCATTTGTTGTATCAATCATGTTACTTATATGATTTATTTATCCATTCAACGGTAATAAACCTTTTTACAAAAGATAGTCAATTTATTTTGACGTAATATAATATAATTTCATTAAATTAGTACTCAATTAAATCCATTAATGTTGATTTTGTCATGTTACACTGCCTCAAGTGCAACGCATTTTTTCAAACCTGTATATCGCACTGAGAAAGATAAATGGTTGGTTTAAGCAAAAATGCGCGGGTGACATACGTTCAAAAAGGTCTATTTTGTTGGTACAAAAAAAATCGTTTCTTTCAATCGACAAATTTTGACTAAATTGCAGCAAATAAACGTTTGACAAGACAATGCTTTACTTGCACCAAAAAAATACCAGCTTTTGAACGTACGTCACCGCGACTTTTGGTTAAAGCAACCAATTTTTTTGTTTCTCAGTGTGTGTACAAAACGTCATGTTCCGTGAATAAATAACATGGTGGCCGTTTTTTCCCCCCGAAAACAAATTCCCTGACTTTGCCCTGACTCTTCACTGACCAATTAAAAATGTTCCCTGACCAAATTTCTAACGACTTGTATAAAAAAAAATTAATGATGCAAATGAAAATACCTACTTATTGTACTAATGTTTAATTAAATTTTTTTTTATTTTTTATTTTTTTTTCTAAATATTCTCAATTCTTTTTTTAAAGGCTCCCTTTTATGTTTCTATATTTATTTATAGAAGGTTCGGCGACAATTTACTTTTTCCCTGACAAATTTCGAAATTCCCTGACTTTGCCCTGACTTTTCACTGACCAAGATTTTTATTCCCTGACTTTTTCCGGTTTTCCCTGACCGCGACCACCGCGAATAAGCAAAGATATTAGCAAAACGATACTTTCACATTATTTATTTATTTTATTTATTTTTTTTTTCGGAATTTCGGTATCGAATCCCTTAGCCGAGTGACTCGTGAGACCGGAAGGGCACATCGTGAAACGCTGAGTTTCGTTGGATTGATTACCGTTGTCGCGGATTTCAGCGTCGATTATTATAATGGTATGCAAATCGCGGTGGTCCTGGCGGGCGGGGCGAGGTTGAGCGGACGGCGAGAGGCGCGTGTACGTAATTCCGGCGGTCGGGCTTGGTGAGTCGCGCGTATGTGTATCGGGTGCGACCGCCGTTCTGCTTGGTGCGACACGTCGACGCTGAATCCCCCCCCCCCCACCCCACCCTCGGCGTCACCGCCAGAAGGAGAGGAGAAGCACCGACGGCACGCGACAAGCCCGGCCAGCATCGGTGCACGAAACACCCGTATTACTGGATGCACAGGCGGGACAACGGCACGGCAAAGGACGGGCGCGGAGCCGGCAAGTCGCGCAGCCAGTGTCGAGCTTATGGGCCTGGGTGAAACGCCCCGACAGATGTTTCGCATCTCCAGTCGGCCAAGTCGCACGTCTAACGTACGTATAAATTCTTGGCGTTCAAGACTGGCTCGAGAAGGGAGGGAAAAAAAAAAAAAAAAAAAAAAAAAAAAAAAAAAAAAAACGAAGAGAATTATCTCTGCATTTTTTTCCAATAAAAAAATCGCGACGATGAGAAACTAACTTTCCTTTTGGCTGGAGAATTGGTAAGACGATAAAATAATAAAAAAAAAAAATTTACAATCCATTGTATTAACCGACTGTGTAACGGTTATCAACTCGGAGCGCAATATCGTGTAAATCGATAAAATTTTCATGGCAATATCCTCGATGATATCTTTGATTACGAACGGGCTGGGCGCATACGTGTATATGTATAAACATAAGAGCACGTTCATAGATCGATAGACAGATAGCGACGAGATTGCGTTCGATGGCGAATCGTTGTCGGGGGAGTCGAGCCTCGCAAATTGCTCGTGTGAGGCGAGATGCAAAAGACGGAAAAAAAATTTGAAGAAAAACAAACAAAAAAAAAAAAAGAAAAAAAAATTGAAGGAAGGAACGACGAACAAAGAGACACAATGAAGAGAGTCGCAGATAGCCAAGATAACGATCACTCCGGCGCTCTAAGTGCGCGGACAAGTGATAAGCCCTCTCTCTCTCTCTCACCTCGCTACTTCACCGCTGCTCATGCTGACCACCACGCACTCACGTACGCACCATCGCTCATGCTATATATATATATATATATATATATATATATATATATATATATATATATATATATATGCATATATATTTTGTTTCGCGCCATTTACTATATGGCATTGTGTACTGTGCGATCAGCGGACGGCATATGGTGCGGCAGTACTTACGTAAGAGAAATTAGATTCGGCGCACTTCTGACGAAGAATATGCTGAGGCCGACTAGTGTGTGTGCGCGCGCGTGTGTGTGTGTGTGTGCTAATATAGTTTATATATATATATATATATATATATCGATCGCTAAGAAACAGAAATGCGTATCTCGCGTCATTTGATATGTGAAATGACGTCGCTTACGCTCTTCTGTTCCTCAGCGGTCGATGCACGTATTTATATTTATATATATACACTAATATAGTTTAGACTTATATATATATATCGATGGCTAAGAAACAGAAGTGCGTATCCCGCGCCATTTGATATGCAAAATGAGGTCGGTTGCGCCTTTCTGTTTCTTAGCGGTCAATATAGGTATATTTATTTATATTTATATATATACACTAATATAGTTTAGACATGTATATATATCGATGGCTAAGAAACAGAAGTGCATATTCCGCGCCATTTGATATGCAAAATAACGTCGGTTACGCCTTTCTGTTTCTTAGCGGTCCCTATAGGTATATTTATTTATATTTATATACATATATACATTAATATAGTTTAGATATATATATATATATATATATATATATATATATATATATATATATATATATATATATATATATATATATATATATATATATCGATGGCTAAGAAACAGAAATGCGTATCTCGCGTCATTTGATATGTGAAATGACGTCGCTTACGCTCTTCTGTTCCTCAGCGGTCGATGCACGTATTTATATTTATATATATACACTAATATAGTTTAGACTTATATATATATATCGATGGCTAAGAAACAGAAGTGCATATTCCGCGCCATTTGATATGCAAAATAACGTCGGTTACGCCTTTCTGTTTCTTAGCGGTCCCTATAGGTATATTTATTTATATTTATATACATATATACATTAATATAGTTTAGACATATATATATATATATATATATATATATATATATATATATATATATATATATATATATATATATATATATATATATATATCGATGGCTAAGAAACAGAAGTGCATATTCCGCGCCATTTGATATGCAAAATGACGTCGCTTACGCCCTTCCGTTTCTTAGCGGTCGATATACGATATATTTGTTTACATTTATATATATATAAGTGTCGTACTAAATGTATCCGACGTTTACTGCTCGAGGGTCTCCGAGGACTTATGCGTTTAATATCCACCGCAACGCAAACAGAAAGATCCACAGCCGCCTTATAACGCTTCGGCCATGTATCACCTATTCCCCCGAGCGTAACGGGAATCGAAGTCGGTCCTCGAAAAGGCAGCCACTGCGAAATTATTTCCGATCGTCCATCACCAAGACGACGCGCCAGAGCAGGAAATGAAACGCTCCTCCGCTATGCGAATGCGCGACGACTCTGTGGTGTTTACACGCTCGATATAGCAAATACCCAGGAGCAGTGGTCGTCCGTATCCTTGGGCGTTTTCATTTGTTTTTTCCTTCTTTTTTTTTCGGTTCACTGCACCGTCAAAAAATTACTTCGCGTAATATTTAACATGCGTTGTGGATGAAGTTTTTGCATGGTGAAAAAGAAAATTGTTGCGAAGACAAGAATTCCGTTACCGCAACTCATTTGCCCACTTGACACAAGGACAACCAAAATACTTTGCTGCGGCAGCGAAATTTTTCGTGCAGCAACAATTATTTTTGCCGTCGTGAGCAAAAAAAATTTGTTAACGTAATCGACACTCTGTCAGTGTTAACGGAACTATTTTTCTTCGTCTACGTATGAAAACATGGATTAGAAAACATAGATTGGACGAAAGCTACGACGCGAGTAGCTTCCGGGAACCGTACGGCCCCCGGGGTTTACTACGATAGCTCGCCGGTCCCGAACTCGCTACGCTTCAATCGCGTCCATTTACATTCCCAGTCTATCGCGAGTCTCTCTATCCGTGCACGGCTGCCCATAGCCTATCCCTCGCTTCCATAGCAAATATTACACGTAATGCGTACGTGCCGCCCGAAACGTCATCACCAAAAAAAAAAAAAAATCCCGTACCCTAGGTGAAACCCGTCCCACCGTATCGTCGTTTCGAAGCGAAGAGTCTAACGTCCTATCGCGCGTAACGAATCGATATTGTTTTTTTTTTTTTTTTTTTTTTTTTTTTTAATTATCCCCCGGCAGCTCGCACGCGTACGCGAAGAACATAATTGCGACACTCTCGAATCTACGCAAATACTGAAAACATCGATGTATATATTGTGTTCATCCCCGCTTGTTGCGAAACATTGCCGGCCAATATTATCCTCTATTCTCGGTACATAGCGAACGAGGAAAGTGTGCTTAGACATAGTCGTATTTTATTATTTTAACGAGCTGCATATCGCCGGCGTCGAAATACGCGGCCGCGAGTCCATTTATTTTTCCTACCGTTGGAAAAGCTTGTATTCACGTCTTCCACGAAGACTATTCTGCGCGCCTGGCTCGAAGCGTCAATCCCTCACCTCGCCTCTCACGCGGTCGTTCGAAGTCTTCGATTTATTAGAAACTCTTTAACGAGGCGGAAGCGATGAAAACCAGAAGCGCCTACGATATCACAAAAATTTGAAGAAACGTAATCCGGATATCCGATCAGATGATACGTACAGAGGAATTGATAGTAAATTGAATAAACGCCCGATCAGCTTTTGATTATTCGTTCATTCCTTTATTTTCTGCACGAATAACGGAATCGGAAATCACGCTACGGTATTTCGTACCGTTTCGCCCCAGTCCTAGTGTCGCGTCACTCCGCGCATCGCACACACACACACACACACACGCGCGCGCGCGCGCGCGCGCGCACACACACACACGCTGACGCACACCAAGCGGCTAGCGCGACGAATTCTTTGATACAAGTCGAGAATACGCCCGAAACACGGGCGACGCGTTCGCTTTACAGTGACCGCACGCAAGGCGCCCGTAGCGAGGGTTCTTCTCGTTCTTCGTTTTTTTTTTTTTTTTTTTGTACATCCTTTTTTTTTATCGCTCTCAAGAGTTCAGGTTAAAAAGAACAGAAGCAAAGTCGTGCACCGGGAAAAGCTACTGAGTGTGAGATCGAGAGAGTGAGCGTCGAGTGGCACGAAGAGAGAAAAGAGATTCGGGACACACGAGCGCCACGAAAAATCCTATGCCACGGGCAGAACGAGCGCGGTATGACCGGTCTCGAAAACATCACCCTAAGAGCGCAAGCGCGCGGGGTAGATAAACGCTCGGCGTCGCCCGTTAAAACGCGCCAAGAGACTCGTTGATCCGCGCAACGGTCCAATGTATCAATCGGCGAGGCTTCTTTGAAGGCTAGTAACATTTCGTGTCCGTCGTATCGGCGTTTGACGATCGCTCGTAACAGGGATTTTGCGAGGTTTTCATCGTAGAATTTCGCGTGAATGGAGAGCGGCCGGGCGAACCAACTATTTTTCAACCTCGCTAGTATGGGTGGCGGGCATTGTTGTCAGGCAAAAGCGACGCTACCGCCTGCGGGGCATTTAAAGTAGCCGGTAGTGAACCATTGAAGACTTTTTTTTCGCGCTATGCAATTCTTTCGTGTTTCATGTTTTTTTTTTTTTTTTTCCTCTTCTTTTTTTTTCTCTCCTTCATTCAACAAACATTCGTCGGTACTCTCTATTAACGATATTCTACGCTCGAGAGGCGATCACTTATCTCATCCCTGCCATTGAATAGAGATCGCGAGCGTAACGGCTGTACGAGGTGTAAATACACTGAATGAAACGATAAACTTCGCGTTTTACAGAAAACATTTCACGAGGTTTGTGATGTGGACAAATAATTTACTGCGTTTCGCCGAATTCATCCGTAGCGTCCTCGAGAGTGCCATTCGAAACTGTTCGTTCGTTAACCCTTCGGTGAATAATTTTTTTTTTTTTTTTTTACAACTATGAAATTTCAAATACATCGTTCGGTTCTTAATGTTTTTTTTTGTTTCTGAATTCAAAAGGTTAATGTACAAAGTGCATCGGTCACTGAGTGAATAAATTATTCCAAGTTGCATCGATCGACGTGATTAATGAAAAAAAAAAAAAAAAAAAAAAAAAAAAAAAAAAAAAAAAAAAAAATCTCATTGACACCATTAAAGTCATTGGTAAATCACGATCGCAATGAGACACGCTCGTGCATAGCTTCGCTCTCGCTCTCTGGCCCGAGCGCCGTATCCGTTACTCTACCGTTGAAAATGTTTACGTCAATCGAAAATGTTAAATACACGTTCGGCGATCAATACGTGTATACCCTATACATCCCCTGACACATTGCAATATATCATCGACGTCGCAGCAAAAGGATAAGATCGGCATAGTCGACAGGTAGCGAAACGTTAATTGCCGGATAATTGTCGTCGATAATGATGATGACCGTCGTCATCGTCATTCTAAATGCACATGACGCCGTCGACGATAATCGATGAGAAATCGTTAACAAACAAGCAAAAAAAAAAAAAAAAAAAACTAAAAAGAAAGGAAGAAAAAAAAGAAGAAGGCAAAACAACTCACTTGTCGCGGCAGAGACTCGAAGCACTGCAGCCGCGGCTGCTTCCCGCAATTCCGACGCACCGTCGATCGCATCCGATTGCCTCGCTTTACGGCGACGCGTGGACGATCGATGTCCCCGCGGATGAGAAAATGCAGAGACCAATCGTGTCTTAATAGTCTCCTTTGGCACTGTTGGTATCTATGGTATTCGCCAACTGCGGCCAATGCCGCCGGTAAAGTTGTTTGTCCTCGAATGATGTGTTTTTTTTTTTAATTTTTATTATTTTGCTCTTCTATCGCTCCTCTCTCCGTGCAGTCACAATCTCCTGTGCGAGCACGAAAAGCACCGGCTACGCCGGATTACTCTCCCACTTGTGTAAACACCGGCGATAGCCGTAACTCCTTTACTGTCGTTGGTCCCGTTGTCGATTGGGCGATAGAGCGATAAAAGCCCCGACGGCTTGTGTCACGCAAAATTTCGGCGAGGCGTCGAACGAACGAAAACAACAAAAAATAACGAAAAATTTTGTGAATATCGTAGCGAGTGTGCGGCGATTATTGGGCGTTACAGAGAAGCACAATCGGTCGAGTTTTCACCTCCGGGGGACCATCGTCGCTAGCGCAAGAGCGAGGCCTGAGTTCCAGGCTCTTCGGACTTTGCATATACCTCTCGGAGGAAGAAAAAAGACAAAGAAAAAAAAAAACAACCCCGCGCCGACCTCACGTACATGCGCGAAGTGAAACTAACGCGACAAGAGTCATGCTGTGGCGTTTAACCCGAGTATTTAACCGTCGTCGTGTGCAACGCCGACCGGCTTAGAGCGCGCAACGTAACGATTTATCGGAACGACTGGCGACGAGGGAACGCGTCGAGCGTCAGACGTTTTTCGTGGCGTACTGATGGAACCGAGAATCGAGTAACGAGGAGCGTGTAGCGACGCGGGGCGGACGTTGCGAGGAAGAGGCGGAGGGGAGGGGGTAGGCGAAGAAGTAGCGAGTGAAAGAGCGAGAGATAGACAATCGCCGAAGGGAGGGGAAATTGGGGAGGGGGGACGATCCGGAAGCACGTAATTCCAGGATGTTCGGGCGAAGCAGCGGCAGCGGCGGCGGCGGCGGCGGCAACAGCAGCGAAGCGCGCGTTGGCTGACCGCAAGAGCGGACAGCGAGGCTGAGGCGGCTGAGCGAGCAGCAACGGCAGCAGCGGGCACACAGCCACGACCACGAGCGCGCGCAGGGGTACACGGTGACAACGTAAAATCGTATAGAAGAGAGCGAGGGAGATGGTTTGAAGAAAGAGAGTAGAAAGAGAGCGAGAGAGGCTCGCGGCAGTCAGCGACGATAAGGTACGCTTGTGTGCGACTCTGCCCGAAGTGAGTATTAGTGAACGGTGCGAGGAGAACGAACGAGTCGCACAGCCCGCTGCACCAACACGAACGCAGAGGAGTCGAGTGGCTTGGGAACGTGACTGCTGATGCTGCCAGAGAGTAAAAAAAAAGAAACGATCCGCGAGAGGAAGACGACGACGAGGAAACTGCTGGTTGCTTGCACATTTACACACGAATATAAAACTCATATACACACTCAATCGGAGAGGTTGAAGGCGAGCGAGCGCAGGCACCGGCGCCGGCAGCTTGCTAGTGCCGCTCGTACACCGCGCACCGACTAAAGACGGCGTGTACGTAAACACACTGCTGCTACTGCTCCCTCTCTCTTGATATATCTCTCTCTCTCTCTCTCTCTGTCTCTCTCGATGAATCTCAGTCGCGGAGACCGCGGTTCTTCCACTGGCATTGGATGAATCTTCAAAGTATAAAAATTCGTAACTCGTTGTTATTGGTACGATGTCGAGTCTTATTGACAAAATAGTCTCACGGAGCTTATCGCATAATAGTGGGGTTGACGCGTGAGTAAAATGTTTCGTACACTTTGTTTTTATTCACAACTCGTGGCAGTTATTTATGCACTGTCCGTATCTAGTCCCGTGATTTTTTTCACGCCAGTTACGTCGTTCTCCGTCTGTTGCACTACGTCACGCGCGGTGAACCCACCGTATTTCACACTTTGGAACTCGAACTGCAAACTTCTCGCCATGCTACCTCGAACTTGCGTTTTTTTAAATGTACGCTTTTCGGAATCGTGGATTTGCAAGCCCGGGTTATTGTTTATGCACAGTTCGTCGGGCTCTCGCTCGACCGGCCCGTCGCGATTGTATCTTACCGGCTGCGCTTTTGCACCAGCGACACAGCCGCATCGTCGTGTCTTCCGAATGCGCGCACGCTGCTGCTGCACGCAACGAGCTCGGCCGCTTGAACTGCGAGCTGCTGCCTTCGTCCGGAGCAGCCGAACGCACGATGCCGATGTATCAGTCCGACGTACGACGGCGGAGCCTCTGTATACTACTGAGCCGTGTCCGAACTGCTGTCTCTCCAGTGCCAACGCCGTCGCCGTCGAACGATAACTATAGACCACCTAGATACCTCGAGCCTCTTTCTCTATATATCTCGCGTCGTTGCTCGCTCTACGAGCGTCAGAGCGGTTATAGATACGAGGGGAAATATTATTCACCGATCAGACTGTACCGTCCTCCTCTCGGGCTGTACGGCAACTTCCCCCACCATCGCGACACCGGCCCCTGTGGCGCCAGAGCTCCGCTCGCTATCTTTGTGTCACATTTATATAGTTTCGATCATTACAATTACACTTGTAATCATATGCGCGGCGCATGAGTGTTGTTGTTTCTTTTACTTTTTTTTTTTTCTTTACTTTTTCTCTTTGCAAATGAAGCGTATCGGCACACGGTTTTCCCGCTCGCAGCCTCACGAGAGACTAACCTTTATCGGACGAGGTCTCTGCGGATTATGCAGATTCAAATGTTTCCTTACAATCGTTGCAGTATCTTTGTTGTTTCTAGTCGCGCGAGATCTCGTCGACTTTTTCGGTATTTTGTTCGCTGTGGCTAGTCGTCCTGATAACGCATGAATGAAATGTATGTTATTCATCCGCAGGTACCGAATTTCGGTACTTTTCTTTTGTTTTCAATCGCTGATGGGATTGAAATGCTCTCCGGCGCGTGCGTTCTAAGTAACGCGACGGAGAACGATATCTTCCTCGATCGTTCGAGAAACGTCGAAAGACTCTTTAGGATTAATGAACTAACAGACGATAACGAAATCCAAGAATTTTTTTTTTATTTTTTTTTATTAAGCCAGCTCAACTTGAATGATCGATCGACACTCAATTAAGATAATTGTAAACATTGTATATCTATAGCATCCCCTTTGTACCTATTCAATTGCCTAAGTAAATGTAGCTTGGATTCTTTGCAGTGAGTGGTATGCAATTCGTAAAGTGTACTCATGTTCAGTAGCACAGACTCCTGAAGACTCTTTATAGGATTCCTAGCGACCGCTTTCTCCAATAATTGCACGGCAGTTTTGAGCTCTCCCGTGTACAACAGGCACACCGCCATATTGTTTATGAGCATGACATTAGACGGATCGAGAGCGGACGCGGTTTTGAAGCAACTGAAAGCTTCCTGAAAAGCGTTCTGGGCTACAGCCATTAGTCCTCTGTCGACGAGCTCCCGCATGCTGAGAGCCGACTTTGCGTCCTCCTTGTTACCGACGAATTTCTTCTCGGCGGCGGAAACGTCGCCCAAAAAAAGATGCACCCGACCGATCGCCGAGCGCAGTATCTCCGATTGTTCCTTCCTCCAGTCCGACAATTTGTACAAATCCTCGAGAACGTCGATCGCCAGCGCGAAGTTCTTCATTATCAGAGAACAATTAACAATTGAGATGAGAACTCTCGATCTCCTGCCGGTCCAAAGCCTGCTGGAGTCCTCCCGCTCGGCGACGCCGAACTTAATCTCGCCCCCATCCTCGCCCGACCCTACCGACAAGTTATCGATTATCCGATTTACCGTCGACAAGATTTTGTGAAGATTGTCCATGGCTTCTTTGGCCTTCCCGCAGTACGCCGGAATTTCGGCGAGAAGAAGTCTGAACGCGAACGAAGCCATGGAACCGGGCCTCGTGCCGTACAGCTCAGGATAGAATGTAAAGTACATATCCGGCTTGTCCAGATTGCCGAATGGCTTGGATTCGGCTATCAGCACGTCGGTCTGCTTCAGTTTAGCGAGAAGAGCCAGTCTCGTGTACCACAGTTGAAGCGAGTGAGGGGTGTGCTTGCTCGGATGATTTATCTTTCCGTAGCCCTGACCGTAGACCGCGATGAGCCTGCCGGACAGATTAACCGCGGCTTTGTAGCAACCGGCTTGTATGAGATTTCTCAGACCTCTCTCGTCCTGCGTGACGTCCGAAGCGGTCAGGACGTTTCTGTGAATATTCTCGTCTTCGCCGAGCAAGCGAATCGCGGTCTCCTTGGTTGCGTCGAGCATGTCACCCTGTATGGTCAAGCCCGGCATGGTGAGATTGTCCCGTTCGGGGAAGCTCGATCCAGGAGTCGACGTTGCGATGGATCGCAGGACTTTGCGAGTGTGCTCGGAAGCTATCCAGGCGTCCCTGTGCATGTCGTTCGTCGCTGGATCGGACGTGCGCTCGGCGTTGAAGACATCGGTGTCCTTGAAGAAATCGGCCGAGGCGACGTCGGACATCGCGCTGAGCTCGGAAATCGAGCCGACACCGACCGACGTAGGGCCGAACGGATCTGACGGATTCGGCGCGACGATCTCGTCGAAGACCGTGCGGATCGCCGGATCGAAGTAACGACCCAGACCGGTGCTCGGCGATTCGGTCTCGGCGATCGAATTCGTACTTCTGTCGCTCAAAGGCGAGACGGCACTGTCTTCCGCCATTTTTTTTCTGGGCTACTCGCTAGGTTTACTTCGCTCGTTAATATTTCGCTACTCAGCTCGATGAATTACTTCTCGCCCCCTTCGTCCCTTCAGATGATTTCACTGTTTTCCTCATACTCGCTCGATCGTTCGATACTGGAGGAGTGTCATCCTTGCCGTTTGGTTATCTCTCGACGACAACTAGGTTAGGACTGTGAACTATCGACGAACAGATGGGGAAGTTTGTTTGATTTTGAACGCCGGAAGTTGGGGCGCGGAATAACGCTCGGCGTTTGCATTCGATCATTTATTTAAATTGTCTTGTGAATTTATTAGTTCAGTAGTTTTAGTTACTGGTTTCAATTTTTGTATTATCGCTCGGGAAAATATTTCTAGCGTTATTGACTCGATTATTGGCAAATTCTATTCTGTTTTACGAGAAAAGAAGTTCGTACGGTGAACGAATTCTGTATTACCGACAGATTTCAAGGCTCGGAGATGCTGTGCGCTTTCCATGCTTACAGCGTATAACCAAAGAATATGGATAGCATAGAAGCGTACTTCCCATAGGCCACTTGAAGCCAAAAAGTTGTGATGTCGACGAGCTTATCACCCCAGTGGTAAGATGTCGCTACAGTAGCGACATCTTACCACTGGGGTGATAAGCTCGTCGACATCACCCCAACTTTTTGGCTTCAAGTGGCCTATGGGAAGTACGCTTCTATGCTATCCATATTCTTTGGTATAACCTGCAAGGGTGGGATTGCAGGTTTCCTCGTTCAAAACAACACGAATGAAAGATTTTTTTACGGCTGCAGACGACGTTTTAAAAATAGCAGTTTTTTTTTTGTACTGAATTTTCGTAACAAAGTGACGGTATCCTCATTTGTAAATAAGTTTAAAAAAAAACAAAGGAATGGATCAAGATCAATTGCAGGATCAGGGTGGTCTGCGTGTAGATGGAAGGCGGCCGCTCGAACTCCGACAAATTCGTGTGCGATTGGGTGTTTTTCGACAGGCCGATGGAAGTGCCTATTTGGAGCAAGGAAAAACGAAAATTCTCGCAACCGTTTATGGACCTCATCAGGTTGTTATTTTTTTCAATTTTATTTAAAAATCTACTTGCAAATTACTTCTCGTAATTTATTTCCTTGGATAGCAATCGGTCGACTCTCTGTAACATTGTATTGTCGTTTTGTCTCCAGCCGAGAGGTGCGGCAGCCAGGAGCACGGCCAACAAATCAGCCAAAGGAATAATAAATTGTCAGTACAGTATGGCGGTGTTCAGCTTCACCGCAGGCGAAAGAAACAAAAGACCGAGGGGCGATCGCAAAACACAGGACAAATGCGGTCAGCTCAGGCACGTCATGGAGGCTGTTCTCAATCTTGATCAGTTTCCGAGATCTCAGATAGACATATTTATCGAAGTATTGCAGGTCGATGGAAGCGATTACTGTGCTTCGGTAAATGCTGCGACGCTCGCCCTGATCGACGCTGGAATACCAATCAAGGTGATTTATAGATGATTTTGCAGCAACGAATTCCACCGGCACTCGAGTCCTCGTGAATAAGTACTTACAGAAACATAAAGCTGGAAACATGTCCAATGAATAATCAACTGTTGTTCAATATTTTATGGGCTTCATGGCTCATTGATGGATTGAAAATAAATTTCCAAAGACCTTTGTTTGTTTGTTAATAAATACTTGTGGCAATGTAAAGCAAGAAACACATATGAATAATCAAAGGTTACTCGAGATTTTGTGACCTTCACGGTAAATAGCTCAATGATTGAGTTTAATGATAGTTGTTAAATACTTTGAGGTATTTTGGACGTATTATTTAAGTTTAAATTTAATATCAATGCCTGGATTCCTATCAAAGAGTTTCATAGATGATTTCACAGCAAGGAAATTCGCTGGCACTCGAGTTCTCGTAATTAAGTACTTATGGAAACATGTCCAATGAATAATCGAAGGTCGCTCGAGATTTAGGACCTGTATGGTAAATAGGTTATTGATGGATTGAAGCTGAATTTTCAGACCTTTTTTTGTATTGCTAGAGTGTGTAATCGTACCTACTAAATACTTCAGAGTTTTTTGAACATATTATTTGAATCAAATTTTGTATTCGGCAGGATTACGCGATAGGATGTACAATCACACTGCCGGACTCAACGGCGTTGTACGACGAGCAGGACGCCAGAGGGATCGGAGTATTGGACGCTAATTCCATGGAGGAATCCGGCCCCGGTGTGACTCTGTCTATAGTAGCCCTTCCAGACACAAATAACGACGCCTCGAAGGAGTCGGGGGTGATCGTCGTTGCTCAGGGTTCGGGTCAACGTTTGCACTTGTCGCGCCTCGAAGCAATGAAGGTCCGAGCCTTGTGCGGTTGTCGCGATATAAAAGATATCCTCGACAGAGCGGTGAGGCAACACCTCACCGCTAACTCGTTGCCATCTCTATTCAATGTACACTCACTGGTCGACTAACGAAATATCAATTTTTTTGTTTTTATTAATAAATTGGCTCTTCGTTTGCCATCGATACAATTCAACAACTATACTTTTTTTTTTCAATCTCTTGTTCGCGACCACTTCTTTTTACACAATTTTCGTACCTCTACAGTAACAAATATATCTCATACAAAATATAAATTACTTGTTCCCTGCGCTACCGCAGTCGTTGCGAAGGGCCGGCATTTAATCTTCCTCCTTCTTTTGTTCAAGCGGATTATTAATGTCCTGGGCTACCGATACACGATGGTGATGTATACAAAAATATAAAATCTATTGAATTTAAAGTTTCGCGTCGGGATGCCTCTCCATTATCATGCCCACACCCTGAAAGAAAATATATTATCAAATTCATATTGATCAGTGAAAGAAAATGTTTAAGTTCGTTCGATTAAAGATTTTAGAATTATTTACCTGGCCTCCGGCAGCGCATGCCGCGATCAAACCGAACTGTTGATCCTCTCGGATCATACGATTTGCAGTGTGCGTCGCCAATCGAACTCCAGTCGCAGCGAACGGATGTCCGAGCGACAGCGAGCCTCCCCACGCGTTCCATTTATTCAGATCGGGAGTTCCGACCTTCGTACTTCTCTTCAAATATTGTTTCGCGAACCATTCAGAGTCCAATGCCTTCAGGTTCGCCAATATCTGAGCCGCGAAAGCTTCGTGCACTTCCCAAACACCGACGTCCTTCAGAGAGAGATTCGCTTTCTCGAGAATCTGCAAGAAAATTGATAAATCTTACGGTTTGACACGGGTTTACGAGTGCTAGTGGATTAACTGATTTTATTTCAAGTCAATTCGAAAGATGAGATTGCGCTATTTCTCAACCTTCAATACCTCGGGGTCACAGTTTGAAACCGAGCAAACTATAACCCCGATAATTAGATAACGTGATAATTAGAGACTCAATCAATATATTAGTTAAAATTCTAATAATTTCCGAGGATAAAATCAAACTCTTGTCTAGAAAGAATTTCGTGTTTTCTCGTCACCTTAGGAATGGCGTAAGCGGGTCCCAGAAGCAACTGATCGACGGGATCCTGGGATACATAAGTGAATTGTCTCAAGTAGGCTTTCGGCTTGAGACCAAGCTGCTTCGCTTTTTCCTCGGTCATTATCAACGCCGCCGAAGCGCCGTCTGTCAGAAAAGATGCATTCGCAGCCGTCACTGTGCCGTAAGGCTTCACGAAAGCCGGCTTCAGTTTGGCGAGTTGTTCTATCGTCGAAACTCTCACACCGTTGTCCTTGTCCACTACATCGTTCACTCCGGGCACTGCGAGATAAAGCGAAATGATTATTTTTCAATTATTTCGATATTTTCGGGACATTCTTTTACAGTTATCTGTGAGGAATTGAAGCAACAAAAAGTTCCTATAAAGTATCTCGCACGAACCGATTACCTTTGTACGGTACAATGTCGGATAGGAAGCCCTGTTGCTGAGCGCGAGCGGCCAACGTGTGAGATCTGAGAGCGTAGTCGTCTTGCTCCGAGCGCGATACTCCAAAAGCAGCAGCTAAACGATCGCCGCTGTGTCCCATCGTTTCTCCGGTCGAGAACTCTGCGACTGCCGGTAGCTGAAACATACCCACAATTAATTGATTTTTGCACCCACGAATTGATCTGTTCATTCATGGTGTCCAGTAAAAAGTTCGTACGAAATTCAAGGACACTCTAGGAGAATTTCCAGGACATTTCCAGGACATTTATAGGTGGCGTTGAAACATTTATAAAAAATAAAAATATGCATATCACCCGCGACATACTATACAACATTTAGTTCGATAACCGTTTACGTTGGAATCGGTTAAAAAAAAAACTATTCACTATGCACGAATGTATATATGCGTGTCTCAGAGAATTTGGGTTACACCTTTTTTTTAGGATGGTCGCTAATAATATATATTTTGAAAGAAGCTCAAATTTACGTGGAAATAAAAAAATTCAAGGACATTAGGTAGAATTCAAGGACATTCCACGACTTTTTCAAGGACAAGCAAAATTCAAGCACAGTTCCAAGACTTCAAGGACTTCAAGAACCACTGGACACCATATCATTGAGCCTCGCGTGAGGAAGAACAACCGATCAGGCTTTCGCTTACATCGGGGATAAAGTGGGACGGTCTTATGGAGGCCAACAGGGCCATTTTCTGTTGGAATGATTTTGCCTTGTTTGCTCTGAGCATAACGGAACGCATGTTTCTGCTGTGTCTTATGGGGATGTCGGACATGAACTCCACACCCCCGGCTACGATTACGTCGTAGACTCCGGACGCTATGAGACCCATTCCCGTGGTCATTGCAACGTTGCTGCTGATGCAGGCCATCGTGACGGTGTGAGCCGGTGTACGGTCGCTGTATCCGGCGGCCAGGGCAGCCTCTCTCGCGATGTTTGAAGTCTTCACCTCTTGCAGCACAGTTCCGTAAATAATGTAGTCGATCATTTCCTTCGGTATATTAGTTTTCTTTCTTAAACTCCTGAAAAAAAATTCATTTTATGATCAGTCTTGTTATTTGTTGCAAATCTTATTTGAAAATAATCTGGTGGTGTTGATTCGATGAATTGTTCTCAAAATGAGTAATTTTTAAATTATTAATAACATTGGACTAGAGCACAGGATGAGAATTATACATTGTTAAGTTTATTAATGATTATTTTTTTAATTCAAAGATACCCATGAATACGCCCCTACCGGGTTTTCAAGGTCAATGATAACAATTTTTTTTTTTATTAATAGATTATTTTTAGGATAATTGGTCGAAATTGATTTTTTCACTGAGGACTCAATATTTGAAAACAAATCAACTGAGACAAGCAAGTCCAGTAAAATATCTTTGCAGCATTGAAAAATAAATCTTTAACTAAAAAACAATGTGGCTTTGAAAGAAAAGAATTGAAAAATCATTCAAGAAGCAGCAAAATTCAGGAAAAATAACTTTTTTTTCTATTAATATGTAATTGTGCTCTCTGCATAGTGTAGCAATAGGTAATAAAAATATTTACAGGAGTGCATGTTGAGTAAGATCGTGCGCCATCAGCTTGCTGTACTGAGTGCCGGACTGCAGGAAAGGTGTGCGAACTCCATCCACATAGACGATGTTCTTGGTTGCTGGATTACTGCTCGTAGCATAATTATTGGCGGATGTTGCCAAAACCGCTACAGAATGGTTTGTTCCTAGACAGAAGCATTTCCGCAGTACAGAATACGAATCACACGTAATTGAATTGAATTGGAAAAAAACAAAAAAACAAAAGCAAAACCAGAAATTATCCGAAATTCGATTAGTTATATATTTCGAACGCTTAGTTTGTGCTTTGTTTCAAATTCTGCTGTTTCACTAAAAGTACTTTTAACATTACTCCGTTTCGAGGAAAAGATCTTATCTATAAATTCGTGACTTGTTGATATTAATTGTTGACTTTTGATACGGTCGGAAATGAAGATATATCGATCCATAAATTAACGTTTAAAGGGTTGTATGTTTCTACTACTACTATATAATATTTCTACGTTTCGCACTTTGCACCGACCGGCTGTAACGTACGTCACGCGCCTTACATAGAGAGACTTTCATATCGTGTGCCGGACGATTTACATTTCGTCTGTTATCGAATGCCGCGACCTATTTTTTTCTCAATAAACTTACCACGATGGAGAAAACCCTGGTTGATGCGGGGAAAATTTCTTGCGACGAACATCGACATTTTTTGCCAATTTAGTACGAACAGATATCACAAGCAAAGTAGTGTTACTTCCAATAATTCGCGACCTTCGACTGCCCTAGACTGCCGAATGCCCGCAACATAGACTGCTCGCTTCGCATGCAGCCTAAACAGAAGGAGACCAAACTCCAATGGAGGAATGCTATGAAAGCGGACCTAAAATTGTGGAGACAAGTAGTTTGTAAATGAGCCATAGGCGGCGCTCAATCTAGTAAAATCTATTGTGAGTAGTGCCAGTCTTCTGAAATGTTATCAATGACTGGCGAGAGAACTGTGACGTATATTTGTTATTAATTAGACTACAATAATTCAAAAAGTACTTACGATTACCGGCTACTTGTTTGTAAGTACTGTTATAAACAGTTTTTGAGAGAATCTGTTATTACCAATATTTGATAACAAAAAATATGCATTATTGTTTTAAATATAATTACTGTAAATATAATGAAAATGTTCTCCTTACACAACACACGCAAATAGTGTTTTCATCATTGACAGCTAATAATTATAATATAAACCGTTCGGATAGGACAAACATGAGAATTTAGTGTTTCGGCATTCTTTTTCTTCCGCCCATGCGAACTTTGCGACGAAATTTATATTGAACACTACGTTTTGGCTAACGTAATATATGGTATTTAGCCGTTTCCACACTTTAGCTGTGCTCTCGTTCTAACGCATGCAAATTTTGAACTGAAATTTATACCGAACTCGTGTTTGGTATCCGAAGTAAACCGAAGTGTGTATTGTACATGTGGCCACATGTACAGTAACACTCGCACGTTACTGTAGCGACATCTTACCACTGGGGTGATAAGCTCGTCGACATCACCCCAACTTTTTGGCTTCAAGTGGCCTATGGGAAGTACGCTTCTATGCTATCCATATTCTTTGGCCCTACTATCATAAATTCGGTCTCCTCCTCTCTAACCTCCTTGCTGTATCACTAGTCTCTATGCTTCAGAATTACGGATTGATGCTAATCAGCAGCGAGAGTCGCGATTCACTTAGAAGAAGAAGAGCGAGAGTCGCGAGAAAATGGCAAATATCTGCATCCCGGAGGATATACTCTCGCGTATAGAATATGCGTTTCCGATTATCGAAGGGACGGTCGGTGTCACATAATTTTTTCACCCACCGTACGACAGCCGACAAAACATTTAACTTTTTTTATATACAATAAATCTGTAGTAAATGTGTATAAAATTTGAAACAGGTTCAGACGAAATGCACGGACGATCAATTTCGGGAAATCGTCAAGGAGATAAAGGGCCTCGGCTTGGCCAAGAGAGTACAAAATTTAACAGTTCACTACATAGAGGACTACATAAATCAAAATGTAGCACCGAACTTCTGGTCGAAATTTACGAACGTCACAGACGCGCAACGCGGCTTCGAGCTGTTCAGAAGCGCTGTGGACGACTTGTACTCCAGTTCCATAGAATTTCTACCCCTGCTGAAGAGGCTGGAACAACTTTCGCAGGGAGACGAATGTAGAGGCTCGTTCTATGGTCAACCAAATATTTTGGGACAGTTCAAACTCATTGTCAGATCAACTTTGTTGAGTCAATTGCCGCTCTGCCACGAGGTCATCATAGAACAGTTTTACAAAATAGCTTTCAACGTGTTCTGCAACACGGACGGGTCCTCGGCTGGTAAGACAGATGTTTCAATACTCATTTTATTTCATTTACTAACAATAATAATGGCTTGATTATATAAAACATAATAACGGAACATGTCAATTGTACTGGGAGCTATTAACAGACAACAGTACTTGACATCTCTCGGGCATTAAATCCCCATTGAATGGTTCAATCATTTTTCAATGAAATGAGAAACGTTGTGTGCAAATTAGAAAAAAAAAGGAGTCCAAACATGGATGAAAACATTGATATTTTCTGCAGCTTAAAACTGAGCCATAATAGTTTGCATATGCCTTGGAATAGACAATAATAAAATATATAATTACATATATCTTACTCAACTAATTTTATTTATTAACAATAATATCTCGATTATAAAAAAAAGAATACAGAACATATAAATTGTACTCGGAATTATTAATAGAGCTATTAGTACTTGACGTCTTTGAGGCACGAAATCTCCATCCAATGTTTCAATAATTTTTATACAAAACCAAAAACATTGTGTGATTATTAAAAAAAAAAAAAAGAAACATAGGCAGGCTCAAAATGGATGAAAACATTCATATTTTCTACAGTCCTAAAGTCAGCCAATTTAGTTTTGGGTATGGCCTTTGAATAGACAATAAATCATCTTAGTAATAAAATATATAATTACATACAATATATTTTAGTATGTATTATTACATATATATAATAGTAATAATAAATAACAAGAAAACGCACTTGTTGATTGTTCAAGATACTGGAGCTGACATCACAGAGTGTGGAGGATGCAACAAAGAGCTAGATAGCTGCCAGTGCCAGCTAATAGTTTACATGTTCCATGAGACGAATAGAAAGCTGAACGAACTAGAGCTGCTAGAAAGGCTGGTCGGAAATGTATTAACTTCGTTGATACATATTCGTATCAAAGACCATGTCAGTCAGTCGTGCGAGAGACCGTTCGATATATCCCAACTCGCCCCACTGGAACATGTAAGAACTCTAACAGTATAAGGCGTTGGTATAGCAAAGTATACCAAAATGTTATTTTATTTGAAAATATGTATCCAATACAGTGGCTCGAAACCGTAGTTCTCAGCTGGTTGACGAGAATTTTTTCTGGTGGTTCCTCAAAATCCGTCACGGTAACGGAGAGTACCAGCACACTGTACACATTCAAAAGAAAGTTGTCGCATTATCTTTATGAAAGGTACACGAGGATCAGGATCGATCAACTCTTCAATATCATTATTGGTAAGCTGATATTTTAGGCCTAAAACTCGAGAGTTCAAATTAGGGCTTAGATCCAGTTGTTTACGGGTTTATTTTTTGTATTTCTTTATTTTAATACTTTTATTTTAATTTGCCAACAAGAATACCCCGACTCACAACCAGCGATAGACGATCTACGAGTGTGCTTGGAACGTACGGATTTACGAAAAGTTTTGGTTCAAACTTTACAAGAGGCATTTAAAACTCGTCTGTTACATCCCGGTGTAAATACGCCGGATATCCTTACCGCGTATATTGCGGCTATCAAAGCCCTGAGGCAATTGGATTCGACGGGTGTGCTGCTGGAAACAGTCACCGAACCAATCAAGTACGGCTCTTAATTTTGTATGACGATGCAAGTTAACAAAAAATTTTAACCAGGGCTTTGTTTTAGGGTGTACTTGAGAAGCAGAGAAGATACCGTAAGGTGCGTCGTCAGCGGTCTGCTGGACGATTCGCCTAGCGATTTAGCGGACGAATTAGTTAAGGGTGAATCGTTGCAGCTGGACGATGGATCTGTGGATGAGGAAAATGAAGACTGGGAAAACTGGATGCCGGATCCAGTGGACGCAGATCCTGGTACGATATACTTTATACGCCGTACACTACAGTGGATGTTGTTGATATTTTATTATTCCCGTATTTATTTCCGTTGCAGCCAAATCGACGCAGCGACGAATGTCTGACATAATCTCGATGCTCGTAAATGTTTACGGTAGCCAAGATTTGTTCGTGAACGAGTACAGAACTTTATTGGCCGACAGATTGCTGGCGCAACAGAATTATCATACTGAGCGTGAAATTCGTAATCTCGAGTTATTGAAACGACGATTTGGGGAAAATCAGTTGCACTATTGCGAAGTGATGTTGAAGGACGTTTGCGATTCTAAGAGAATCGATGGAAACATACAATCCGACGCCAGTTACAGTTTGGATATTGCTCCCTTCTCCACTTCGGCGCTGATTCTTTCCGCCCAATTCTGGCCACCGTTCAAGGAAGAATGGAAACTCGAATTGCCCACGCTCGTCCAGGAACAGTTGAAAAAATACGTTAAGGCGTTCGAAGCCTTGAAAGGCAACAGAACTCTCTGTTGGAAACCTCATTTGGGAAATGTTAACTTGGAAATTGAATTGAAGGACAGAAAGTTGGAAATAAATGTGACGCCGATCCATGCGACGATAATATTGCACTTTCAAGACAAGAGTAAGCCCAATTTATTCCTACGATTCGGATGCCGTATACATTTTTTTTGTTCTCACATAACTTTTTTTTACCAGTATAGTAACTTGAAGGTAAAATCAATGATGATTTCTTTTTGGTCAAAATTATTTTAAAAAATAATAATTTATGCTTTGCAGAAAGTGACGTAAAATGTAAACTTCTTAACTTGCTTGCGAAGAACTGAACTTTATCCTTATAAATGTTTGAAGGCCAAATGATTTTCTTTTAGTTCTATGTAATTAATTTCCTCATAACACTTCCGGCTTAACTGGCAATTTATCTTACGCCTTTTCTTTTCGGAAATGCAGATAAATGGACGTTGGAAGAACTGGCGGAAGTGATGCACGCACCGGCAACCGTGTTACGTCGTAAAATAACATTCTGGGTGTCTCAGGGAGTGTTGAAGGAAACGTCGAACGACGTTTTTCTCTTGCAAGAGGAGAGTTCCTCAAAGAATCGTTCGATGGCCGAAGTTGTCGACGAGGAGGAAGTGGAGAGCGCTATGGCATCGGCGAGCGACCAGCGGGAAGAGGAATTACAAGTATTCTGGTCTTATATCGTTGGAATGTTAACGAATCTCGACTCCATGCCTCTGGAGAGAATACATCAGATGCTGAAGATGTTCGCGTCTCAAGGTCCCGGCGCGGTCGAGTGCGGTCTACCAGAATTGAGACAATTTTTAGACCGAAAAGTTCGCGAACATCAGTTACTCTTCTCGGGTGGATTGTACAAACTGCCAAAAGCCTAACATTTACAGTAAATCATGCGGTGGAAGAGACTGAACTTAACATTTTTTTATTTATTATTCGCGTATACAGAAAACCGATATTCCTTCAACACAATGGCGGTTTTTTTCATACTTTTGTACGAATTAAGTAGATTGAATAAGTGTAAAAAATGTACATAACTGTGAAAAATAAAAATGAAAATTGTTGCTAGAAATATATCATCGATCGACGATTTTTCTTTACACGGACGTATATTGCATAATAATCCAATAATTCACTGCTCGGGACAAGATAGGAATCTCGGTATCAATAACGGTCTAGCGTTATTGATACAATTTTTGGACAGAAAAGTTCGCGAACATTAGTTACTTTTCTCGGATAGATTGTACAGACTGCCAGAAGCCTAACATTGACAATAAACCATGCAATCAAAGATACTGGACTTAACATTTTTTTTTTATTTGTCATTCGCGTGTACAAAAACCGATATTCCTTCGACACTATCGCGGTTTTCTTTTTTCACACGTTTGCACGAATTAAGTAGTTTAAACGAGTGTAAAAAAATGTACATAACTATGAAAAATTAAAGAAAATTCGTCGCTATAAACAGATCACCGATCGACGATTCTTTTTTGCACAGATATAGATTGCATAATAATCCAGCAATTCACTGGCCGGGTCCAGATAGGGATTTGTCCATGAACTTCTTTTTGGCAAAGCACAGCCACCACTTGCTCGGCTTTCCGTCCTCGCCGTAAACTTTCTCCACTAGTCTCACTGCCGTTTCCTGCCTTATTTGTTGCAAGTACTGTCTCATCTGGTCTGAAACATTATTTCCAAAAATTAACACATTGCTTCCTTATAGTTTTCCTCTTTTTTAATGACAAAGTCAATTCCCAGTGCTTTCGGCTTTCGATCAATTTTGGTTCTAACAAATCTTAGCGAAGAAGCAAAGCACAATTGTCAGTAAATAACAAAAACCAATTACCAGCTTCCGCCGGACTCCCTGGCTTGGCATAAACAGAGTTCAAAGGAAATCCCGGATCGCCCGGAATATCAAACTTTGAAAAAGCTAGAGCGTGCATCTCGGTGCTCGCTTGATGAGGTGTAGCGCATTTTTGCAGTTTCTTCAGACACTCGGTGATATATAATGTGATATAGATAAGCACCCTGTCGGCTTCGCTCTAAAATCAGAATTAAAGTATGAAAAAAAGTAAAATAAAAAAAAAAAAATGTATCACCCGGACCTCAAAAATATTCGTAAAAAAACGAGTGTAATTACCTTGATCTCGTAAGTTCTGAAGAAGACATTGGCTCTGAAGAAATACAGTGTCTCGTCTATTATGTCCATATCCGTGGCAGCGGAGTTCGGCGCTGGACCCCTGTAATTGGTTTTTAGTGGCAGAAGCGCCATGTTCCCAACGGCTGTCTTAGTCTTGGTAAAGCTAGAATGGTATGCCTGAAACATCGTTACAAAAGCATAATAATAATTATTGATTATCAACAAACTCTGGTTATTTGGTTACGCCCTTCTGACAGATACGCGATAGGGTTGAAAAACGTCTTCGAAGTAAAATATTTCCGCTCGAAATAAAGCGACGACTCACCGGCATCTTGGCGTTATGTTTTTCGTGCTTATAACTTGTCGACAATTGGAATTATCGAAAGTTTAAGTTCAGCACATAATGCTTCAACAATCACGATAACATTGTAAATTGATTGTATCTCGGAATAACGTCATGTATGAATCAAGTAGGAAGCCGAAAATCATCGAGCAAAAGTTACCATCGCGGCGGACTCGGCTCGCGAAAACGAAACCGGAAGTCGACGTCGGTGGAGATGTCGCTGCGGCGCGTCGCTCTCGAGACAAACAGGAAGTGGCCGATCTCGAATTTTATCGTAGCCCTGGGTCTTCGTCAGCATGTCCCTTCTTTCCTTTCGTACACTGATCGTGCAGGGTGAGTGGGTCGTTTATTAAAATCCACCTGAATCACAAACATCCGACATATTACGAGAATCGGCGTTTAACAAAGTGCTAAACTGTGTTACGACGCGACAAGTGATCGCATACTTTTTTCATTTACGTCGACCCGTAACTAAATTAATCGGCGATTATTTAATCCTAACCTTTGGCAGACGCCGTCGTGTTTCCGCCATACTCCGTGTCCATCGTGACACTTTATTTACGTTTTCTCACGTGCACGACGAATTTAATGTTTCGTCGCGTTGCTTTGCTCTTTTTATTCGGAAACATTAACTGTCGACTCAATCGCAATGCCGTCGATCCGAACAACGGAAGCGCGGAGTTCTTCGTCGTGTTGACGCAACGACGGAGTTTACGAGTTTTTTTTTTTGTAGTTTTTGGGTTTGTACGCTCGTAATTAATAAGCCGTTCTTCATTGCAGGTACTCACGATGGGTGCGTACAAGTACATGCAAGAGTTGTACAGGAAGAAACAGAGCGATGTCCTGCGTTTTCTACTCCGTGTCAGATGCTGGCAGTATCGTCAGCTCACCAAGATGCACCGTGCCCCCAGGCCTTCCCGTCCTGACAAGGCTCGCCGTTTAGGATACAAGGCCAAGCAAGGTAACTTGGATGCTTACAATTGCAAAATTAATATGTAACAAGCACAAAATGCATTCTTGTAACATTCGTGTAGGAACGGCAAACCGAGGCTTCGCTTATCTTATTTAACAATCTTTTTATTCAGATTGTTTATTGTGATATTTATATTCCATACACAAAATTGAAAACTGATTCTCAAATGATGATTTGTACCATGCACCACTCTTACACCTATATGGGGATACATGTGTCTTTCTGATGAGTCAGTTACCAGAGATTTTGGCAAAACTACAGAGCAAATATTGTTCTGAAAGTATTTTAATGACTTTCTAGTTCAGTGTGTTCCATTCAATTTTTGTGGGATTTTTTTTTCTTCTTTTTTTAACCTTGAATTATACATTTTTTCAGTAGCTATCAATCGTTTTTTAAATGAGCTTGCCTATGCGTAATTAATTTTTTTTACTTTTCTACCTTACAAAAACTTTTTCAGTACCAGCTCATAAGTTTTCTCAGCGTTGATTCCTTTAAAGATACTTTGGTCTTTGCCCTCATTTGTAGATTGACAAAGGGGATCGGGCTATGAGTGAATGGACCATTTAACTAGGATTAATAAAGTATATAATTTAAAATATTTGTCAGTGAGAGCATTTATAACAAGCATTATAAAAATTCAAGTCAATTCGTCAAGCATACGCACTATTCGGCTTTGTGAACATTGGAAAATAAAATGGCCACTTGTTGGCATTTACTTACATCTGCAAACAGATTTTGCAAAATGTATTGCATCTAACGTGAAGCTCGATAGCAATGCAATTGAAAAAAGTTTTACAAACAGTTGAAAGACGGTTGATCAATGTTTATAAGAAAAAACAATGATTGGACTTACGTGATGAATTGTACATGCACCACTCTTACTTATACGTGGAGATATGTACCGTCTGATATGTGCCAGTTGTTAGATACCTTTGTAGCATTAGACTCATTTTAGCCCAAGTCCATTTAGAACAAGCTAGTAGACTTGTTCAGCGATTGTACTTTCGTTCTCATTTATCACAAATTCAATCTGTTGAAACACAGCAGTGTGTATATTTACTATCTCTTTAAAGTATTATCTTATTCAAAGAACTTCAATGGAACATTACTAAATTTATATGCCATCCACAATGAGTTTAATACATTTCTGTGAGAATTAAAAAAAAAAATTTAAGTTTTATTTTCTTGGGTTTTCCACCTTTTTAACATTGAAGGCGCGATTTATGTGTGGAGCATCAAATTAAATTTTAAATAGTTAAATCATTGCTTTTTCCATCAGGTTATATACTTATAACGAAAAGCTTTTTGCCACATCAAGTGCATTTTTTGAGACATGTACAACGAACGGTTTTGAAGAACCATAACTATACCACAAGTCAATTCACGAGCATAATCATTGATACTTTTTTAAATGTGAAAAACCATTAAAAAAATGGGATGACCAGCTGTTGGCCCAATTCCGAATTCAAATTGTATGCAGACCCGTGCACAGGCGATAGCAATTTGCTCCTAATCTGGTTTGTAAGATACAAAGACCGACGAAATTATGCTTGATAGAAAAATAGAATTGACTTTAAAATGATGAACTGTATATGCCCCACTCTTACGAAACCGTGGAGAGACAATGTACCATCTGAGTGAACAAAGTTTCGATTTAAATTCACGCATTTTTCAACAAACATCGTTTTAATACATCCTTACCCGTGTGAATTTCAGGCTTCGTCATCTTCAGAATCCGCGTACGACGTGGAGGACGCAAACGTCCTGTACCCAAAGGTGCCACCTACGGTAAACCCAAGAGCCACGGAGTGAACCAACTCAAGCCTACCAGAAAACTGCAATCCGTTGCCGAGGTAAACCTGATTGACGAATATCGATTTACCAACCGATCACATAGAATAGGCAGAATGATGATAACCAGGAATTCATAAGACACTTGATGAATGTATCTATATAACTTCCTTGGATGTCTGATCGCAATTTATCACACATCGACATATCGGATCGGTTTTTCCATTAGCATTTTTCTTTAACTCAAATTGTATATTTGTTTGTAACAGGAACGCGTTGGCCGTCGCTGCGGTGGTCTCCGAGTGTTGAATAGCTACTGGGTAGCTCAGGATTCCTCCTACAAATACTACGAAATCATTCTCGTTGACCCTGCACACAAGGTGAGATATCGGTTTTTTCAACACAGTTTACTCGATACAGTTATCGATTTTTACGTAGTAAAAATAGCAATATTTTATGTTTTATATGATGATATTTGTAGAAGATTGATTCGAATGATATTTATTCTTCCTTGGATGTCTGAAAAAGATGTTTTCCAATGAAGCCTTGTAGAATACATTAGTTTCATAATGCTAACGGTGATTCATGATATTTTCAGGCTATCCGCAACGACGCCAAGGTAAACTGGCTCTGCAAGTCGGTACACAAACACCGCGAGCTCCGTGGAAAAACTTCCTCCGGCAGAAGTTCCCGAGGCTTGGGCAAGGGCCACCGATACTCACAGACTGTCGGTGGATCCCGAAGAGCTGCGTGGCTCAGGAGAAATTCCCTCTCCCTCCGCAGAAAACGATAGGTTACTTACTTGTGATTTCGCGCAAGTCTATATCCATCATTTTATTGTCGTATGGTTATTATAGCGTATCAATAATTTGACGGACGGAGCGAAGAATAAACAGCATCTTCATAAAAAAAAAAATCAATGAGATACAAGCGACAGCCTATATCGGTAACTCCCGCTCGAGATTCCAAATGTTCGATTCCCGTAAGTACACTTCATTGTTCCTAAACGTGAATGTTGTTTCCAATATTTCCGAGGAAGCACTCTCTATACCGATCCCTTCCGTGAACCTTCGTCCCGCTAGATGGATGCAAAGGACCTTACTTGTAGAACTCCATATTTTCTACAGGGAAGGTCATTTGCATTTCTTGCAACGAGTCTAACAGCAAAAAAAAGTTTTCTTTTTTTGCGGTTATACTCGCGGTTAATTTTTTTTTCAAAGATTCTTTCCGCCTTTCACTCATGATTCGTAAAATCTGGCCACTCATTCCATCTTTTAAAAAATCATTCCAATTATCACAGTTTTCGGGAGGATCGATGAGAATTGACGAAACGTCGATCAGTTGGTTGAAGATTTATTATCCTTACGTACTACTATATTTATTAATACAATAACGTAGTTCAACTGGCAATCGTATTTTTATACATATTATCGAACGACAATACTCGCATAATATGACTAATATATACTCTCGTTTATCTCGCTGTGGACTCCTTCATGAGCAATGAAAAAAAAAAATAGTTCACGAGATCTTTTCTTTTTTTTTTTTAATCGTAACCGCGAGGACGCTTTCCTCTCTCACACACTTAGAAAATACATTACGACATATCTCATCTGTTACATTAAGCAGTACAAACTTACACCGGATCACACAGTAGGTTGCTCGTAAAGTACGGACTTGTTTTCTTCTCCGAGTCTCTCTCCTCAGTCACGGGAACACATTCGGGCCGCGACCAGCAGCATATCGGCAGAGATTCAATAAATGCTTTCTTGATGATTGTGATTTAGTATCCTAACTTTGGTTATATTGTCTTCGCCCATACGGCGAGGACGAAAGTCTCGATTTCACATTCGTTCGTTCCTCTCTGAATCTTGAATAAACCGTTTTCACCCCAGTCCGAACCCCACGAGTTTGCAACAAGCTAAAACAAAACATAAAGTCACGTTATTTTTGTTGTCTACGAGAATTAACAATATTGCAAGCCATCCATTTGAGCTTTCATTATGAATTCAGCTGACGAAAAATTATTAGAACTAAAATTTTAAAAAGTGATATTTTTCACATTTTTTTTTAACAACAAAAGTGTCTAGGAGTCGAGAAAAACATAATTACTTTTTCAAGGGAAATAGGGATTAGCTTTTAATGGACTAACGAAAAGCTTTATTTTCGTTCTTTATCCAGAGAATTCAATACCGTTAAAAATAGTTAATGATGAAAAGTATTTTGAAAATTTTAATAAACTGTATAAACTATCAAACAAAGTTGAATCAAAAAAGCAATGGTGAAACGGGGCGTTGGTTAAATAAAAGTTTTTTGCTCCTTACCCAGTACTTTTCGGGAAGACTGTTGGAGACGTAGTCCTCCCCCCAGCCAATGATTCTCACCGAGTGATAGCCCGTACGATACTGTTCGGTGATCCTCGAGTGCTTGTAGATTCCAGATTCGTAGACGAAGAAGTCCTGGTGAACTCTCATGGTAGCTGAAAACGAGTTATTATCTCGGTCAGACGATAATCGATTGACTCGTCTCCGATCGGTTAGTCCCGTGTCGATAATTAGCAATTACCTTGCACCGGACCGGATGTGAGAATTTCTTGCATGATATCGGTTTCGTTGCCGAGACGATACGCCGGTCCTACTGTGTACAGTTCCGTTCTCAGTGGATTCGGTGGGTTTCTACAGTTAGCCGTTCTCAACGTGTTCCTCTTTCGCAATTTGCACTTGTCCGTTCTTCCGGTCCATGGATAGCAGTCCTCGTCCACCAAACTGCGTAATTATTAAAGAAAAAATAATTATACTGTGAGATTCCATCTCTTGTATCGTAGAGCATTTAAGGTAGTACTTGCGCTACAGTCCCGCCGAACATGAGTTTCAGAGAAAATTTCGAACACTTCTCGATGGGATAAAAATCTGAAAAAAATCAAGTGTATGGCAGGTGCTGCAAAGATTGTATTTGTGAAATAATAATTGCAATTTGTTATTGATAAATTCAAGATAAAAATCATTATTCAACAAATTACCCGGCAACCTAACTATTTTTTATTCTATACAAATGATTCGTTTATTTTTCTGAATCTGTATGAATTTTTTCAGAATTTTTTGTAATCTTTGAAAATCGCTTTGTTTTCTATGTTCAAGCTGTGAAAAAACGCAATTTTCAAAGATCACAAAAAATTCTGAAAAAATTCATACGCATTCATAAAAATAAACGAATTGTTTTTATGGAGAAAAATAGTTAAGTTGCCGGGTAATTTGTTGAATAATGATTTTTATCTTCAATTTGTCAATAACAAATTGGAATTATTATTTCACGAAAACAATCTTTGCAGCCTCTCCTATACACTTAATTTTTTTCAGATTTTCCCTTCCATACACTTAATTTTCTTCAGATTTTTATCCCATCTAGAAGTGTTCGAAATTTTCTCGGAAACTCACGATTAGCGGGACTGCACCGCAAGTATTGCCCTTAAGGGCATGTGATACATACGTAACGATGCTCCGATCGATTTTTCCTATTTTCTCCGTGATGGTTGATGCTTCGACCAAAATCAAATTAGGTTTTTGTAGTCAATAGATATAAGTATGAAAACCTAATTTGCTTTTGCTCGTCGTATCAATCGTTTTGGAGAAAATGGGGAAGGCGATTTGTTACCGACTGAGTCTGTGCCACATGCCCTTAACGAAACGAGTCCTCGTTCCGTTCTGCACCGTTTTTACAAACATTCGTTTCTACATCGGTTTTATCATTGATCATTACCCGAATTTTCTTAGGAACAACCACGCTCTATCCAGGTAGCCACCCTTGCATCCTTGCTGGCCTCTGTTATTACAGGACAGCAAGTGCTGGGCACTCAGCTCAACGGCCTCGGTTCCCATGCTCATCACGGCGAATCTATCTGTAGCGACGTCCACTGTTGATAGCGCCCAAGATGCTCCGCACCATCCCTGATCGCGTATACCGGAAATGTCGCGCGGCCACTTCGTTCTCGAGTCGAATTCCCTCGGCAAGGCGTCCGGGTTGTAGATTCTTCGCACTGGATTCATTCTATAGACCTGATGAAAATAATTGAAAGAAAGTGTTCGCTATTAGAATTCTGCAGGTGACTTCTCGTGCCACAGTTTAAATGAATTTCAATATCGTCGCTCACCGATTTCGAGGGATTCAGAGTTCCCAGTCTCAATTGAACACCCTCCTCGAGTGTTCTGCCCCAGAACTTTGACTGATTACTCGCTCGCCATCCCAGGTGGTATCTCTGAAGATCGAGCTCTTCCAGCAGGTCGGGCTCGACCATGCATCGATTCTCTTCGCACAGTACTTCGGCGCGTATTCCCAAGTTCGTGCATTTGCTGATAAAATTTTTTTTATTGCGATTAATATAGTTGTGAATAGTTGTGAAATCAACTGTATCGGACTCTCCGGTATGCTCACCATGTGTTGCAGTTTAGCTTGAAGGTCTCTTGATGAGCGTAGTACTTCCCTCGGAAGAAGCATTCTGCGACGAAGAAAAAAAAGAGCAGCTCGCGTTACACAAATATTCAAATAAATTATTGTGTTAACGTATCTCTTCGAGAACATTAGTAGGGACACTTGCGTCTCGTTTCTGCAATCTCGGGTAACTTAATTCCCCTGCAGTGCGACCAGTAGTCCGGACAGCAATCCTCCTCGCGTGTCCGATTGCAGAATTCGTCGCAGTAACAGGTGGTCGTCAGAATGGGTGCACTGCAGTCGTCCTGTCGGCCGTTGCAACACCTTCCCTCGGTATATCTTCCAGCACAGTATGGTCCCGGCGGTAGTCCATAATAGTTCGGGATAGCTTCGGTTAACGTTGCCGCGTGGAAAACTGCGAGCAACGTTATCGCTAAACAATGCTTGGCCCACATCCTGTACGATGAAAAAAATATAAATGTAAATATTAATTCTCACATCCTCTTAAAGAATTTAATGTCTTATTAATTTGAAAAAAAAAACATTGCTGTATAGTGTAATGTTTATTTGTAAAAGCTACTTTTTCTATTTGCTCATCTCTGTTCAAATTTGCACGGTACAGGAATTAGTGTTCAAAGATTATTAGAATTGTTTATCAAAGATTTCTCGAAGATGAGTAATTTTTCTTCCAAAGTAAACTCCGGTGTGCCAAAGAATTCGGAATTAGACATTGCAGTCTGACAAATTTTTTTGGGAACTTTACGCATTGGATGATATCAAGAAATTATTTAGACATCGCCCGGCAATCTTTATTTTATAGTGGGTTAAAATGATTTAATTCAATTGAGTTTCTGAGTTAATAAAGAACAATGGCATAGAGACACGACCGCCAATATTTATATTTATATTTTGCGTTCAAATGTTATTTACTTTATTTATTAATTTGTTGCTTATTCCATACTATATTTTCAAGTTACTGGGGACACCCGGTAACGTCGGTAAATGTCTCCCAAATGTGATGTTATTCGGAGGTTCCAGCCTGTATTGTATTCAAAATCTAGTCGGATGTTATTCCGAACACAATATTAGATTCTTCCGATCACATGGATCGCCGACTATTTCGTACAAGGCCCATACTGCACTAATATACATTCCCGAGGCGAGTTAATTTTAGGCTGACTAAGGCAGAGCCAACGGCAGATGCGCTCGATGCATTACAATATTGATAGTATGTACCAGACTGGAACATCGATTATGTTCTTCCTCGAGACCTCGAACCCATTTTTCACGGGACATTAGCCATCTACGCAAACAGTCGTTTTTACCAAATTCCCGATAGCTATGACTATGGATATGCTGACTACTCACTTGTGGTCCAAGACGAAATTCTTCAGTATCACCGAATGAAATGTATCGAAGTTGCTGGCTAAGTCCTTAGGCTTCAACTGAAAACAAAAAAAAAAAACAAAAAAGTTGTTTAAATTCTGACGACGTAATTGTAAATATTGGAGTACAATACGATCAACATTATTAAGGAAGAGAAATTTTTTTTTTTAGTAAAATCGACAACCAGCATTACTGCGATTGTCGACAAAACTTTGAGCTGGCGAATGTTCATTCTTGCATCACTTGTGCTTGAGTATAGTGCAATTTTTTATTAATAATTTTTAGGCTCAACTTTTCAATATGAATTTAGTCATATTTAATTGATTATTTTCAAATGAATTCCATTTCAATTAGTACTTTTGCTCAATTCAATGATCTATCTTGATCGTCGAATTTATAGATAATTCGAATGAATTTTACAAGTTGAACTTCGAGCCACATTAAATTTGTTACTTTTTCAAATGAATTCCCCGATTCAACGGATTCATCTCGATAATCGAATTTATCGGCCATTCAACTTCACCGTTGTTTCAATAAAATTTGCCAAACCCCCAATTTATCACTGTGCAACGGGCTGTCTACGCGGAGTCTGCGTCGCAATGAAATTTGTCATATTTTCTGGCACATTGACGGGGCGGGCCACAGTGGTAAACAAAAATTGTAAAGCGAACGATGCGGCATTGCCGTCGCGCAATCGGAGCGTGAAATAATTTTTGGCTCTTTACCAAATTTCTCGAGAACTCAACGGGTGGCTTCCACACGCGAATGTTGACTCCTGCCGCGCGAGACACCCGTGCCGATTGCCAAAGGCGGAGAGTCGCGCGTTTGCGGAAAAAAAAAAAAAAAAAAACACGAGGGAAATTAAGCGGCTGTCTATCAAAACCGCGGCCGGACGATTAGACCGCGTAATAAAGCCGTTCTTGACCCATTTACTTTCATGAACACTAAGTGGGCGGCGGTTATGCGTGAAACGCAATGCGATTTTGCGTCCACCCACGGAATGTCTCGCCGCTTTTGTAACAGCGGCATTAACGGCACGCGCGCTTGTTAATTAAAATAAGCAATTTGCAACGAGTCTTTCGCGAGAGTTCTCCGCGGCTCTCGGAGCGGCGGCGCTCCTCGGTCACTGTTGACGCCTCTCGTCTCGCATGAATTATGCGGAACTGCTTTTGCGTGTTTCCTCCGATGACACGAATCCCATTTGCATCTCTAATGCAATGTTCCACTTATCAAAATTCACACCGAGTGATCGAAGGGTAAAGCGACGATGGGCGTTGACGTCGATGGGAAAGGTCGCTTAAACTTGGTGGGGATTATTTTAATCGACATTATCGTAATTGAAAATGCAACAGAGTCGCTTGGTAAATGAGCGAGGAGAGATGTCCAGGAGGAAAATGATCTTGCGTGACTTTAGTCCATCAATTAATATTACTAATTAATTTATGATTCACATACGATTCATATAGGAATTATAAATCATCATCATATTTGCCGGGGTATGCGAGGACAGTGTGATTGAGAAAACAATGCCAATGTTGAGCTTGTAAAATTGTCGTAGAAAATTATCGTGATTCGTTCCCTATTCGTTTATCGCGTTGATCTCGAACGTGATGTGTGGTCGCCGAAGCAATTACTCAATTAAACTGACAACGCGAGTGTGGCTCGCTTGTTGCGAGTGTCGCTCGTAGTTTGTACTACAGTCGTAGTTTGTACTACAGTGACATCTCGCAATAGTCAGCCTACCGCTAGTCACGAAAACATTGATATAGTCCTTTCGGTAACGTTTTAATTTATCCCTCTCCGCAGGGGGATAAATTGAAACGGAACCCAAAGGATATTGATGTTTAATCGACTGCAGAACTATAGGACTATATTAATATTTATAGTAACACTGGTCTTGTCTCTTCTGTTTTGGCTTATCTCATCAGATAGCCAAGCGCCATGAAAAGTAACAATATTGGCCCAATATTTGCGACATGTGCCGCTTATCTATCAGGGTCGCTACCCACATAGAAAAAAAAAAAAAATATTCACAATATATATACGAGACGTAGACCTTCTTGCTACGTATGTGCCCCACTTCTTTGTTATTAAACAACATTTAAGGTCGTTTCAACATTAAAGTCGTAGCGACCAGTGATACAGTAGAACCTCGATTATCCGAACCAATTGGGGTCGAGACCAGTTCGGATAAACGATTATTCGGATAATCGAGTTATAAATAAAAAATATTATAACAATAACATACGTAATGAATATGAGTTTTTTTTTAAGTATAAATTCGCATACAAACATTATATATATATATACACTTTGGAGCATATTATTAAACGCTTACTTTAAGCATTATTCTTGATAAAGTGGTCAATTTTTGGTTGTACAAGCGCACGATACAAATTTGCACACGCCTGCAACAAAGTAACGCTCAACGATATGTAACAAAGAAATTTTGCGGCGTGCTTCGAATAATAAAGGTTCGGATAAAATAAATTGCAGTTCGGATAATCGAAGGTTCGGACAATCGAGGTTCTACTGTAGTAACAAAAAAAAAAAAAAAAAAATGAAAAAGAAAAATATAGAGTACAATAGAAAGCTCAGTTGATTTACTATCATATAAATATATTTATAAGAGATAATAGAACTTCTGGCGGCTATTTAGGGGAGAGCGGGGCATAATGGGACAGTGTGGCAAAACGCAATTTTCCAATATTTCTTGGATGCGCCCCTTTGCCCCACTGTCATATTTTCCTACTGTCCTGTTTTTCCCCGTTCTTTCCTATGTGGATACATATTTTATAAGGCTTACGTATACTTAATTTCTACGGATGTGCGGCAACGCGCCAGACTATTCAATTTTCTACTATCAAGGAAAAATAAGACTTTATCGACGAAACAATTAGCTTCCGATAATTTATTCTACTGCTGTGTGTTAACGATATCCTTCCGCGAGTGATTCATCCACAATTATACGCGAATCACCGAGGTTACGCACGCACGACTATTATTAAGAACATTATTAAGTGTGATACATCCAATTGAGCGAGTGCCGACTCAATCGTGACGAACGTCAGAGTGTCGAACGTTCATTGAAACGGAATTGCACAGTAGTTGATCCTGTCGTTCTGACGTAAGTCGCACCCGGAATTTTCGTTTGAATGTAAATACTTTATCGACGCGTTTATGCGCAATGTTTGCACTAAACTGTCGGCGCGTCTCGTTCTCGGATATATTATTCTTTGTCATTAGACGTCCACTAGCGCACGAACCAAGTTCGCGATGCGGCTTTGATGTTCGCGCCTCGTTCGCATTAGACGGACACGTAACCGGGCAAAAGCGAGCGAAGCGTTCATCCGGACCGTCGTGCCCGCCCAAGAAACGGACGAGCACGGCTCGACACTCGAATAGAGAAGCCCACCAGTCGTCGGAGAGAGTGTAATCGTGCGCATTGCTGCTACTCCCGATGCATCACTGTGTTTGCCAACCGTAATTTATGGCTTGACACCCGCCGAGAAAAGCAAAGCGATAAATATTGCACGCGTGCCACTTTAGTACGTCATTTCGATAATCGAACGCAAAGCATATTACATTAATCATAGAACCGAAAGAATTTTATTGACACTCAAAACTTGAATCGTCTCAGGGACATGGAACGATTCAAAGGATTTTTGTTTTTTTTTTGTTTTTTGTTTTTTTTTTTCAATTGAAACATAAGCGCTGACGTTATGAGCTTGATAAAAAAATCTTTGACTTATTCTTCTCTCGGCACAGAGATTCAATATTTCGATTTTACTTGTGGTTTTTTTCTTTTTTTAATTATCAAACTTTGCGACACAATTTTAGCTTTCAGTCAAATAAATAGATCTTTAAAAAAAGCACTTGCCAGATTCACGGTCATGTGCCTTAGGTTTTATAGAAAATCTGGGAGTTATTCCTCTTTTGGCAGAGAGATTCAATATTTCGATTTTACTTGTGGTTTTTTTCTTTTTTTAATTATCAAACTTTGCGACACAATTTTAGCTTTCAGTCAAATAAATAGATCTTTAAAAAAACCACTTGCTAGATTCACGGTCATGTGCTTTAGGTTTTATAGAAAATCTGAGAGTTATTCCTCTTTTGGCAGAGAGATTCAATATTTCGATTTTACTTGTGGTTTTTTTCTTTTTTTAATTATCAAACTTTGCGACACAATTTTAGCTTTCAGTCAAATAAATAGATCTTTAAAAAAACCACTTGCTAGATTCACGGTCATGTGCCTTAGGTTTTATAGAAAATCTGAGAGTTATTCCTCTTTTGGCAGAGAGATTCAATATTTCGATTTTACTTGTGGTTTTTTTTTAATTATCAAACTTTGCCACACAATTTTAGCTTTCAGTCAAATAAATAGATCTTTAAAAAAACCACTTGCTAGATTCACGGTCATGTGCTTTAGGTTTTATAGAAAATCTGAGAGTTATTCGTCTTTTGGCAGAGAGATTCAATATTTCGATTTTACTTGTGGTTTTTTTTTAATTATCAAACTTTGCCACACAATTTTAGCTTTCAGTCAAATAAATAGATCTTTAAAAAAACCACTTGCTAGATTCACGGTCATGTGCCTTAGGTTTTATAGAAAATCTGAGAGTTATTCCTCTTTTGGCAGAGAGATTCAATATTTCGATTTTACTTGTGGTTTTTTTTTTAATTATCAAACTTTGCCACACAATTTTAGCTTTCAGTCAAATAAATAGATCTTTAAAAAAACCACTTGCTAGATTCACGGTCATGTGCTTTAGGTTTTATAGAAAATCTGAGAGTTATTCCTCTTTTGGCAGAGAGATTCAATATTTCGATTTTACTTGTGGTTTTTTTTAAATTATCAAACTTTGCCACACAATTTTAGCTTTCAGTCAAATAAATAGATCTTTAAAAAAACCACTTGCTAGATTCACGGTCATGTGCCTTAGGTTTTATAGAAAATCTGAGAGTTATTCCTCTTTTGGCAGAGAGATTCAATATTTCGATTTTACTTGTGGTTTTTTTTTTAATTATCAAACTTTGCCACACAATTTTAGCTTTCAGTCAAATAAATAGATCTTTAAAAAAATCACTTGCTAGATTCACGGTCATGTGCCTTAGGTTTTATAGAAAATCTGAGAGTTATTCCTCTTTTGGCAGAGAGATTCAATATTTCGATTTTACTTGTGGTTTTTTTTTAATTATCAAACTTTGCCACACAATTTTAGCTTTCAGTCAAATAAATAGATCTTTAAAAAAACCACTTGCTAGATTCACGGTCATGTGCTTTAGGTTTTATAGAAAATCTGAGAGTTATTCCTCTTTTGGCAGAGAGATTCAATATTTCGATTTTACTTGTGGTTTTTTTCTTTTTTTAATTATCAAACTTTGCGACACAATTTTAGCTTTCAGTCAAATAAATAGATCTTTAAAAAAACCACTTGCTAGATTCACGGTCATGTGCCTTAGGTTTTATAGAAAATCTGAGAGTTATTCCTCTTTTGGCAGAGAGATTCAATATTTCGATTTTACTTGTGGTTTTTTTTTAATTATCAAACTTTGCCACACAATTTTAGCTTTCAGTCAAATAAATAGATCTTTAAAAAAACCACTTGCTAGATTCACGGTCATGTGCTTTAGGTTTTATAGAAAATCTGAGAGTTATTCGTCTTTTGGCAGAGAGATTCAATATTTCGATTTTACTTGTGGTTTTTTTTTAATTATCAAACTTTGCCACACAATTTTAGCTTTCAGTCAAATAAATAGATCTTTAAAAAAACCACTTGCTAGATTCACGGTCATGTGCCTTAGGTTTTATAGAAAATCTGAGAGTTATTCCTCTTTTGGCAGAGAGATTCAATATTTCGATTTTACTTGTGGTTTTTTTTTAATTATCAAACTTTGCCACACAATTTTAGCTTTCAGTCAAATAATTAGATCTTTAAAAAAACCACTTGCTAGATTCACGGTCATGTGCTTTAGGTTTTATAGAAAATCTGAGAGTTATTCCTCTTTTGGCAGAGAGATTCAATATTTCGATTTTACTTGTGGTTTTTTTTTAATTATCAAACTTTGCCACACAATTTTAGCTTTCAGTCAAATAAATAGATCTTTAAAAAAACCACTTGCTAGATTCACGGTCATGTGCTTTAGGTTTTATAGAAAATCTGAGAGTTATTCCTCTTTTGGCAGAGAGATTCAATATTTCGATTTTACTTGTGGTTTTTTCTTCTTTTAATTATCAAATTTTACGACACAATTTTAGCTTTCAGTCAAATAAAAAGATCTTTAAAAAAACCACTTGCTAGATTCACATTAATGTGCTTTAGGTTTTATAATTTGTACACGTGAAAAAAAAAAAATGTCTATCTGCTTTTAACTGTGAGTCGCGAACTGAACAAACAGAGGGACATTTCCGGTCTTGAACAGTTCTTTGCCGCAACGAAAAAAAAAAAAGATTTGGCAATGTCAAACAAAACGGCGCTTACGGATGGCGAAGGAAATATTTGGTCGATTAAAAAAAAATATATTTAGCCGATCGAACGAATATCTGGTAGTATGAGCCAATATTTAGTTGCATCAACGAATAGTTGCATGAATTGAACAAACACTTTGTCCAATCGACCAAACATTTCCATCGTCACTCGCAATCGCAGCTCAGTTGATATTACCAAACCTCTTTTTCAGTGCGCACAACGAACTTAGCGTCTCGCAAAGGCAACCTGTACAAGAGCTATAAACAATAATCACTTTGCATCTAAATCCGCCGACGTTAACGAGCTTTCATCGTCAATATTTTGGAGCGCTAATTTTATTGTCACGGTTAAGTATAGCTTCGCTTTGAGCGTCACTCGTGCGGGTCTCTTTTAATTTCATCTCTCAAGGTGATTCGCGCGCGGGGGTTGATCGGCGCGTGTCCGGAATGTCTAAAAATATGTTCGAAAAAAAAAAAAAAAAAAAAAAAAAAAAAACCAAAAAACAAAATCGTCAATGACATTTGTTGTCGCGAGTTTTCGTACGAGACGTGCAGCTCTCGCATGTTCGTCCCTCCGATGACTTGTGAGTGACTGGAATGCTGACGGAATCAGTAATCGCGAACTTTTAATATGCCCGAGAGACGGCCGAGACAGCGAACGAGAATTTCCGTAAAATTTAACAACTCCGTCGCGAGCACGGAACAATAAAGTCAACATTAACGTCGCACGGTAGAACAAGACAAGACTCACTGACGACGATGAATAGGTTCGCGAACGTGATCGCACCGGCGCCAGAGAGCGGATTAAGGATCCACATACGATTCCAATGGAAACAAATGCCGGATTGTGTCTCGTTGTCACTTCATTGGAGGAACGTTCGACAATGCCCCGGTTCCCGTTCGATCGCAATGATTATAATGGCTCGGCGAAGCACCTCGCACGGAGGTGTAAATATAGCGATGACAGTTCGCTGAATGCATCGGTTTTGGCTCGGCGGTGCACACGCGATTTACCGCACACGCGAACCCCGCACCGAGCAATCAATGCCAGAGCGACGAGAGTTTTTCCGGTCTAATGCCCGTTCGTGTCGCGCCCGCGAATTTCGTCGATGCCACAATTTCGTACATTGTGGGAATCGATGCGCGGGTGTTCTTCGACGGCTCCGCGGCGCTCTCGTCCGCCAAGTATCTCTCCCGAAGAATCTACAGGATATATTTTGAAACGACGCGAGCCGAGCTCTCGGGCAATGATAATAAATTCGTTTGAAGTTTTGGCCAGTCTTGAATTTTGTTGGAATGTTTTCTTTTCTTTTTTTTTTTTTTTGCTTTTTATTTCTTTCGACCACAGGGTTTTTTCTTAGCTGAGAGCTTTAGTCTTGAAGAAACGAAGACCTTTAATTTATTTACAAAGACACGCGTTTATCTTGCGATAGGAGATCGACGGATCAATATTGATCGAGGATTATTTTGTGTATGTGTTGTGCGCGTTCGTTGTGCGGATTGCTTTTTTTTTTTTTTTTTTTTTAGCATCCAGACGATTTCGACTAACGCTTCGACGATGCCGATGGCTGTGTAGATGATGCTTTTTTTTCTTCTTCTTTTTTTTTTGTTTGTTTGTTATACGGAGCAAAGCGCGACTGCGCACACTCCGCTCTATCATTGACACGGATCTCGAACTCCGTGGTAGCTTTATTTTTCTACGACGGATTAGTTGTTAATTGACGAGGACTGTGACTTCTCTGTGTGTTAACAGCGCACGCGCGCTAAAGAAATTCCTTCGTCGTGCTCGATGCACTTGTTACATTTTGTCGATAATAATCTTGTAACGAAGTTAAGATCGCGATGCCATGGTATATTGGACAGCGAATCGCAATCTAAACCTCTTGGATGTTCCGTGCATTTTGCACGAAGCAGCAAATACCAAGTTAGTTTGCACATTAGGTTTTCGTTATTAAGAGACCGGTGAATGAAAACCTAATTCAAGGTTTTTTCCTGATACATCTTCAGTCGAGGAGACAATATCGAAGGCGATTTGTTATTGACCGCAGCTAGGGGAGAGCGAGGCAAAATGGGACAGTCGGGCAAAACGGGACGGCGGGGCGAAACGCGATTTTTCAATAATTTTTTGATCGAAGAGTGAGGCAAAAAGGAGCTTAAAATCGGGATGTATCGGGGCAAAATGGCGTATCCAAAAATTATTTGAAAATTACGTTTTTCCTCATTGTCCCGTTTTGCCCCACTCTCCTCTATTTCAAATGCCCTGAAGCAATCTTTCGAAAAATGTTGATGATGATAATAATAATAATAATAATAATAATAATAATAACAACAATTATAATAATAATAATGATAATAATAATAATAGTAGTAGTTATAGTTATAGTTATAGTTATAGTTATAGTTATAGTTATAGTTATAGTTATAGTTATAGTTATAGTTATAGTTATAGTTATAGTTATAGTTATAGTTATAATAATAATACATTTGTGTACCGAGGTGCAGCATGCGCCAGTCGAATTACGTCGAGTCAGGGCATCACATTCGGTTATCTCTGCAAGAGTCCCTTCATATCAGTGCATTGTGAACGGGGCAGCATCTCAGGGACGGTGGGCACGCGGCATATACCGCTATACAAAGAAATCTAATACCCTTTTGGTATGCGCATATAGTGCTCATTCGAAACGTGACTCGATTCATTTCACGGGGTATTCATGAAGTGCACGTTGAATGAAACCATTGTCGGACCGCGACTATGAGCTCCTTTTGTTCTTACCGAGGTGGACGGTAGCTAAGCTCGTATTGAGGTACCGGGCCTAGAGCAATGCGTTTCTATCTCCGACAAGTAGGGTTCCCGAACGCTTCCTGAATCCACGGTGGAATACGGGGTGAAGAAGTGAAATTTCACGGAAAAATATATTATCGCGGCGCAGAGAGAAGCGATCACCTCCGAGAGAAATACAAGTGCCGTTGGCTGAAGCATTTCGCTTTTTGCCCACTTCGGTGTATCGTACTGTATCCGCGGCGTACTTGTATCTGTACAGTGTACAGTCGGACCTTGGGCTTGACGATGATAACTGCGATTTGCGTCACCGCGTGAAATTCGAAGATGACTCGCGCCGCTCACCGTCGCTCCCGGGAATAATCTCTCGAACGTCACGATCTTCGAGTGAATATGGAAGAATGAAATTGAAAAATGGGAATTGAGAAATGGACATTGAAAAATGGAAGTTGAAAAATGGAAGTTGAAAAATGGAAGTTGAAAAATGGAAGTTGAAAAATGGAAGTTGAAAAATGGAAGTTGAAAAATGGAAGTTGAAAAATGGAAGTTGAAAAATGGAAGTTGAAAAATGGAAGTTGAAAAATGGAAGTTGAAAAATGGAAGTTGAAACATGGAAGTTGAAAAATGGAAGTTGAAAATGGAAGTTGAAAAATGGAAGCTGAAAAATGGAAGCTGAAAAATGGAAGTTGAAAAATGGAAGTTGAAAAATGGAAGTTGAAAAATGGAAGTTGAAAAATGGAAGCTGAAAAATGGAAGTTGAAGAATGGAAGTTGAAGAATGGAAGTTGAAGAATGAAAGTTGAAGAATGAAAGTCGAAGAATGGAAGTCGAAGAATGGAAGTTGAAGAATGGAAGTTGAAGAATGGAAATTGAAAAATGGGTATTGAAAAATGGAAATTGAGTAATGGAAATTGAAAAATTGATCAACATCATTCATCATGAAAGTTGTAACGTATAACGAGATGGTAACGTGCAAATTTAATTTACAGTATATTCGTTTATTTTGTTGAGAAGCCAAAATGCTTCCCATCTTGAGGTGCAATAACACCTGAAAATCCTTGACCCGATTTTGTCAATTTGCTTATCACATTCCTCAAACTCAACGAGAGTAGCAATGTAAGAAAATCGGAGTTTCCAATCTAGCATTCCACAAATGCTATCGCGTTGTCGCTCTGCGGTGAAACGCAATATTATGTACTAGGGGAGAGCGGGGCAAAATTTTTTTTTAAATAATTTTTAGATCGAAGAGTAAGGCAAAAGGAGCAGAAAATCGGAATGCATCAATGGGGAAAAATGGGGTATCGAAGAATTATTGAAAAATTGCGTTTTTCCTCATTGTCCCGTTTTGCACCGCTGTCCCATTTTGCCCCACTCTCCCCTACTCCTGAAAAAAAAAAAAAAAAAAAAAAAAAAATTCCGAAATTCCAACAACAAAATAAACGAGATAAAGCGATCAAAAGTCAGGGACACCGATTATTGCATATCGATAAAACCGCGGCGCCCAATCGATCATAAATAAAACCATTTACAGATTTACCGATATAATCGAAATCGGAGAATCTTGAGTAATCGGAGACACGCTATCACCGAAGGAATTTTCGCGGTGATTCATCTTTATTAAGTACGTCGAACCTTTGACTCAGCGACATTCTTTCTCTGATATGCGCCAGCGGTTTCATTCGATATCATTTAAAAATGTGTAATTTCTTCGTTCTTTTTTTTTTTTTTTTTTTTTTTTTTTTTATAACGCTCACGTTACTTCCACCGATACGCCGTATTTATTTCGTAATTTCAGCGATTATCGCGAGATTCGGTCATCGGCCAGTTTGAATCGGGTACAGCGGCCGTATTGATATAGTATCGGGAATTGGATTGAATATAGTTTGGGTATGTCATAGCGGTATGCGAAGTGCGAATGAACTTTTGACTCTCGTCCTCGTGCACGACGATTCGTGAAAGGGATTTATTCATCGTTCCGTGCAATTATGCAAATCGCTTATTCCCGACGAGATTCGAAGCCATTAATCGATTCTTCGACTTTTAAATTTCTCACGAAGTTATTGCCTCCTCGTATCTTCCGGACAATAATCGGGAGACGTTTTCCAATGAATTCTAAGAGAATATGCGATCTCGGGGGCATCGGACGGCGTTCTCGTTTCATGCCACTTGACATTTGTCGCCATAAAAGTTTTACTGTTGTCCGTTGATGCTGCGTTTATTATGCGGATGCATATTATACCTAGAATCGGGCTCTTTCGGAACGCGACCGACAAAAGACGACGCCTTATAGTATTTATGTTCGCTCAACGTTTCAAAATTGCACAATTTCGTTCGGTCGTCAATACCAAATTTGCACATTTCAAAGAGCAACATTGAATACAAAAAAAAAAAAACAGTAAAAATAAAGCCCAAAAAACTTAACGATCGACGTTCCAACGCGTCTCCAACTGTTTCTCCGCTTGCATAGGCGATATAACTCTCGGAACTTTTTTCTACCTTACGATCGCTTGCAGAGCTATAAATGTCGAACGATTATGCGTTTGATATAATATATTCGACTATTGGAGGGCGGTTCGTTTTAATGTCGCAGGTAAACAAGCTCCGGAGAGCACGGCTCGTGGCCAGTTGAAGGAAACTGTGAGACAGTTTAATTAGCACAGTGATTGACTCTTAAGCATTTTGCTTTCATTTCGCTCATCTATCGTACGGTGGATCAAAATTACTTTTTTTTTTTTTATTCCTAAATTTTCAGAAAAAATTTGTGCGCTGAGATACATTTGGATTCCCCCGCGAAACTGCAAATCCTGCGGCAAAAGTTGACCCTTTAGCAGACGAGAATTTACAGTTTTGGAAAATTTAAAGTGACCGTACGATTTTCATACTTTGGTGTCGTCAACATTTAATAATTTTGGCCGCGTAGATTGTTCAAAATCGAAAAGGCGATGCGATTATAAGCTGTTTGTCCCGTTATGATTTTGTGCAAATAAAATCTATACTAGGTTGATTGAAATTTTTAATAACAAGTCGCGCGTTACATGTCACACCTTCGGTGTACAACGATGACTTGCAATTATGAGCCATTAACATAATTCCACATATTTTCCGCTCGATATGGCGGACAGTTTCTGTATTTCACTTTGTAATTGTGTAATGTCGTCGTAAGGCCGACAACTTTGTTGCAAACGTTGAGCACGCACTAAGCGATGAAAGAATGTCCGTTAGTGCCAATAACCGAAGCGTTTTCGTCCTCCAGTCGTTGATCGCTCGTCGATCGATGGAAAATCGTTTCACCGGAAAATTATTATCGAGACGAGCCTGAGAGGCGAAGTACGGATTCTAACATCGTCGGTGAGAGTTGGACACGGTTTCTCGTCGATCGAAGAATCAGCCACATGTCTCGTTCAGAAGGCTGCGCGACGAAAGAAATGTTACGTCTCTCGTGCAGATGTCTTTATGGCGACGCGTACGGACAAGTGAGAAACAACAATTGCTAAACGGTAATTCCAAACTAATCGTCTTTATAAGAGATTAGTGTACAAATCGATTGGCCTTATGTTTGGAACGACGTTTTTTTTTTTTTTGAGATTCCACTCAAATTTAACTTTTTACAGTTACAGTTTCACAGTTACGTCTCTCGTGCAGACGTCTTTATGGTGAGAAACAACAAGTGTTAAACGGTAATTCCAAACTAATCGTCTTTATAAGAGATTAGTGTACAAATCGATTGGCCTTATGTTTGGAACGACGTTTTTTTTTTTTTTGAGATTCCACTCAAATTTAACTTTTTACAGTTACAGTTTCACAGTTGCGTCTTTCGTGCAGATGTCTTTATGGCGACGCGTATGAACAAGTGAGAAACAACAAGTGTTAAACGGTAATTCCAAACTAATCGTCTTTATAAGAGATCAGTGTACAAATCGATTGGCCTTATGTTTGAAACGACGTTTTTTTTTTTGAGATTCCACTCAAATTTAACTTTTTACAGTTACAGTTTCACAGTTACGTCTCTCGTGCAGATGTCTTTATGGCGACGCGTACGGACAAGTGAGAAACAACAATTGTTAAACGGTAATTCCAAACTAATCGTCTTTATAAGAGATTAGTGTACAAATCGATTGGCCTTATGTTTGGAACGACGTTTTTTTTTTTTTGAGATTCCACTCAAATTTAACTTTTTACAGTTACAGTTTCACAGTTACGTCTCTCGTGCAGATGTCTTTATGGCGACGCGTACGGACAAGTGAGAAACAACAAGTGTTAAACGGTAATTCCAAACTAATCGTCTTTATAAGAGATTAGTGTACAAATCGATTGGCCTTATGTTTGGAACGACGTTTTTTTTTTTTTGAGATTCCACTCAAATTTAACTTTTTACAGTTACAGTTTTACAGTTTCGTCTCTCGTGCAGATGTCTTTATGGCGACGCGTACGGACAAGTGAGAAACAACAATTGTTAAACGGTAATTCCAAACTAATCGTCTTTATAAGAGATTAGTGTACAAATCGATTGGCCTTATGTTTGGAACGACGTTTTTTTTTTTTTTGAGATTCCACTCAAATTTAACTTTTTACAGTTACAGTTTCACAGTTTCGTCTCTCGTGCAGATGTCTTTATGGCGACGCGTACGGACAAGTGAGAAACAACAAGTGTTGAACGGTAATTCCAAACTAATCGTCTTTATAAGAGATTAGTGTACAAATCGATTGTACTTATGTTTGGGACGACTTTTTTTTTTTTTTTTTAGAATCCAGTCAAATTTAACCTTTTACGGATTTCTTCGAGCCATTGGAGCACCTCATCTTTAATGAGCTTTTAGAAGGAGATATAAAAATGAAGGTAACCAACAGTCGCAATAATTGTCATTATTACAAAATTATTGAAATTTTCGAGTTCCCAGTCAGAGTTATTTTTTTTTTTTTTTTTTTTTTTTTTTTTTTAATTCCTTCGAAGCGATAGAGTTCCGATCTCACATGCTCATCGTCGCCGAGCATTCAGACGGAGATACGAGAATGAAGGCGATCAATTATCGCTGACAAGTAAGCGTTTACTCCGAATTCTCGCATCGGTAAATAGCTAATGACGTATGTTTACTTGATACGTGAACAATTTTTATATATATATATATATATATATATATATATATATATATATATATTTATTTTTGGTCGGTGACTTCATTTTTGCATAATCACTCTAGACGTATGAAACTTCCGAAAATACTTCATACATACTTTTGCAATAGTGATGTCATTATTCGATTAAATACTATCGGATGATTAATAAAAAAAAAGTCATTCGATAGTTTGAAATCGAAATGATTTTCTGTTGCAAAAGTATGTATGAAGTCTTTTTGGAAGTTTCATTCGTCTCGGGTGATTATGCACAATGAAGTAATCGACCGATTGGGCGTAACCGAAGTGCGGGCGAGATTCCGCTGAGACAATAAGCCCCGGACAGGTCGATTTGTTTTGATGAATTTGGAATGCGGGCCACGCAGAGTTAGCGCATACGTATGCCATACGCGTTATTCCGATAAAACGTCTTCATCCAACGCTATTTTTACTTTGCTCAGAATTTAGCGAAGCGCGTTATGCGAAAGTGGAGCGGTACGCGAGAAGAATATCGCCCGATGACGAAGTGCGACAATTATAGATGAAATTCTTGCCGATGATTCCCGATACTTTTTTTTTTTTTTTTTTTTTTTTTTTTCGCCAGACGACAGGTTTCTGAAAGCCAGTTCTTTGCCCGACGAGGATATATATATTTTTTTTTCCGCGGATAAAAAATGCACGATGCCGACGAAGATAAGATTCAACCCAGACGCACTGTACGCACGAAGCGATAAGAATATTTAGCGATGCGATTTTTAGATAGACAGACGCGCACGATGACAAAGATATTAACTGAGATGACTACGGTCGGTAATTTAAAAAAATTTATTTTCGCTTTTTTTTTTTTTTCATCTCAATTAATTTTGTTCCTTGGTAACGGCCAAAACTGCTTCGATCGTTTCGCCCGACAAGTAGAAATTAATCATCGATAAAAACAGTTCGCATCAACGAGGCATTTATGGGCTGGATAAAAAAAAAAGAAAAAAGTCACGTCATTTTTTGTTAAAGGTATTTGTGCATTTAAGCATTATTTTTTTTTTTTTTTTTATGAGTAAAATATTGATGGCGGAAAGTCAAAAGCGCGTCAATTAAATTTTCGCGCTTACACTTAAAAATTTGAAAAAAACTAACAATATCATTTATTTTTTAAATGATAACAAAAAAAACTTGTCTATCCCACATGCATAATAACGATAGAAAGTGTGTGTGTGTGTTCAACTGCTCGACGTGCTCTTGTCATTATTTGTTTGAAAAGAGAAAAAGAAGTTACTCACGTTAGATTTCGTTGTATTACCACGCGAAGCCGCTAGCCGTTCTCGGGTATGCCGGATGTTGGCAATTGATTTAAACAACAACGAAAGACACCTCACCCGTCGCACTTTACGTATGCAAGAGCAAGGTATGAGGCAGAGTAACGCGCTGTGTTCGCAGAGTACTGTGTGTCGATCGTAAAGATTAAGAAGATCTCGGGGTGCTGGCCGCTCGAAAGCGCGAGTCTCACTGACCCACGCTCGCGGAGGTAAACGCTCAAGCTAAACTAAGTCTCGGTATCACAATTCGGTTTGAACCACTCTCGACGCTCGTTCCCGACTATGTCGTCCGTATAACCGCATGCGAGCGCGACTTCTCCACCCGCGCACCGCACATGTATGTGTGTGTGCTGCTTTTTTTTATTGACTCCCCCCCTCCCCTCCGCCGCTTAATGCGACGTGACTCCAAATTTTTTTTATCAAAATTCCCGTCGCGATCCTCGAGTTTAACTGTTACATCGAGTTCGTTTGCTGTATAGATTTACCAGCTCGGAGGATAAGCGCGCGAAAAAAAAAAAAAAAAAAAACAGCGAATTCCTCGGTAGCTCGATCATTCGCACATCGATTCGCCGATCTGCGCAATATCGCGCGTCGATCGCGCTCATAACTAACGTGTGTTTCGTCGACAGAGCGCTGGATTGTTCTCTTTTCTTTCAGTAGTCTCCGTCATCGTCGAGATTCGATTGTTATTGTCGAGTGGCAAAACGAGGATTTCATTTACGCTGTACCGTGAATGAAATCTTCGTTCTACCGATTTTCTTTTTTTTTTTATGCGCGCGTGTCCTAAGAAATTCCCTGCCGAATCATTTTTTTTTTTTTTTTTTTAAGTTGGGCGACAATTCATTCGGACTTTGTTTTCTAATTTTGATCTACTGTCTCCTTGGGGAAGGAACGTCCATTGAATTATTTGGAAAAGGGGATGTACAAAGAGATTGTCTATAAAAATATAAAGTCTCTGGCACAACCGATTAAATAAACTCTCAAATTCCTTAAAGCGAACGTTCGAGTATAATGTAAATAAATTGTTCGATCTTAAATGCCGAATATACGCAATATTTACTTTTTCATAAAAAGCTGCGACGAGCGATAATATTTTGCATATTCGAAGTTAATGTATTCACGTGCATAATATATATATTTTTTTTAATCGACAAATAAATATAACGTAAATTCCGGCGAACGGAATCGCTTAGATTAAAAAAAAAAAAAAAAAGTGGTAAAACGAGGATTTCATTCACGCTATACCGTGAATGAAATCTTCGTTCTACCACTTTTCTTTTTTTTTTATGCGCGCGTGTCCTAAGAAATTCCGTGCTGAATCATTTTTTTTTTTTTTTTAAGTTGGGCGACAATTCATTCGGAATTTGTTTTCCAATTTTTATCTACTGCACCCAGAAAAAAAAAAAAACAAAAAATTATTCAAACCAAATAAAATTTATTTAGAGCAAATAAAATTGCTTATTTAAATATAGGCTGAATAGAGTTTTAGTGAAATCTAATAAATTTCATTGGAGTTTAAATATCGCATATACTCGAATCAAGTGAAAATATCCTTGAGTCAAATGAAAATTTAATTAATTAAAATAAAAAATATTCTAATGTCCGATTTTATTGACGATTAGTAAACTTTTTTTTTTTTTTTTTTTGGGTGTGTCTCCTTGGCGAGGAACGTCCATCGAATTATTTGGAAAAAGGGATGTACAGAGAGGTGTCTAAAAATATGAAACCCTTGGCACAACCGATTAAACAACCACTCCAATTCCTTAAAGCGAACGTTCGAGTATAATGTAAATAAATTGTTCGATCTTAAATGTCGAATATACGCAATATTTACTTTTTCATAAAAAAAAAAAAAAAAACTGTGACGAGCAATAATATTTTGCATATTCGAACTTAATATATTCACGAGCATAATATTAAAAAAAAAAAAAAAAAAAAAAAAAAAAAAAAATCGAGAAATAAATATAGCGTAAACGGCGAACGGAATCGCTTAGATTAAAACCACGCGCGAGCGAAGCTTATTTTTATTGCCGATACTTATCACCGCAGCCACTAATTAACCAGAGCTAATTTTGTTTATGAACGCCCGAACGATGTGTCGACGTTACGAAATTTCGCGCGGTATCGTAAAAGTGTCACGCTCGATTAATGGAAGAGTGAAAATAACAAAATATTTTTATATATATAAAATGTCTTTTTTTTTTTTTAAACCGTGCCATCGGCGACGAGTGTGACAGTTGACCTTGCTCAAGGCTTTGCCAATTTAATGAGTTGCATCATTATTTCGCATGCACGGTGTATAAGGGGTGGGCGGGGGGGGGGGGGGAGGGGGTTGATTAAATGAGTTCAGTGTTCGATAACGCGAACTCTTTGGTCGATGACCGAATTTCTAGGTGGAGTTTTAGTTCGCCCAAGATAACTTGTACGGATGTGGCAGTCACCGCACTTTTTTCGGCTCTTTTCAAACGTCTGTGGAAACGAGAATAGCGCACGCATCATGCTCTCTTACTCGATACATACATTTAGGAGATTTAGGGCACTTAGGACATTTTTTTTTTTTTTTTTTAGTACATGTAGGATCTTCGAGTGTTTCAAAATTGATATCGATATTTTTCAATCAAATTTCCTACACTGTAACAAGTGAAAGGAGAAAAAAAGAAAAAAAAATTGGGCTCGTCCGGGATTTGAACCCGGGACCTCTCGCACCCTAAGCGAGAATCATACCCCTAGACCAACGAGCCGCTCTTGAAAATCGTGATTTTTTAATCGGTCAGACCGATTAAAAAAACCCAAAAAATGTACAATTAACAGAATTTCATACACTTGTCGTCATTTTTGTAATTGCGTATAGTCAGGGACAACGGTGATCAGTGAGTGACAGGGGTCACGATTATTGGAAAGTACCTGACCATGACACTGCTCTTTATGCACCAAGAAAAATAATTTATTTGACTGCCACCGTTTATTTGGATCAAGTAAAGTATTTATTTGATTTAAATATGTATTCATTTCATTTAAGTAACTATGTACTTAATTCAAAGAAATATTTTACTTAAACCAAATAAACAGTGAATAAACAGTGGGAATGGGAATGGGAATGAGAATGAGAATGGGAATGAGAATGAGAATGAGAATGAGAATGAGAATGAGAATGAGAATGAGAATGGGAATGGGAATGGGAATGATAATGAGAATGAGAATGAGAATGAGAATGAGAATGAGAATGAGAATGAGAACGAGAACGAGAACGGGAATGAGAATGAGAATGAGAATGGGAATGAGAATGAGAATGAGAATGAGAATGAGAATGAGAATGAGAATGGGAATGAGAATGGGAGTGGGAATGAGAACGGGAATGGGAATGGGAATGGGAATGGGAATGAGAATGGGAATGGGAATGAGAATGGGAATGGGATTGAGAATGAGAATGAGAATGAGAATGAGAATGGGAGTGGGAATGAGAATGGGAATGGGAATGAGAATGAGAATGGAAATGAGAATGGGAATGAGAATGAGAATGAGAATGAGAATGAGAATGGGAATGAGAATGGGAGTGGGAATGAGAACGGGAATGGGAATGAGAATGAGAATGGGAATGGGAATGGGAATGAGAATGAGAATGACCGCAATCATGTGCATGAACTACTCATATGTCCGTGAGAACGAATCCATTGATCGGTTTACCCTACATAAACAATATTAACAAACACAGTAGAACCCCGATTAACCGGGATCCTCGGGACCGAAGAGTCCCCGGATAATCGAAATCCCAGTCAATCCGAACTAAACAGCGAAATTATACAAGTCATTAACGTCTAATGATAGAACTTTATTTCACTAGTTACAATGACATTTGGTACAATTCGCACTCAATTGTTAAATAACGTGAATCAGAATGTAAAGCTTTGGATATTTTTTTTTTTATTTTTATTAACAGTACGTAAGCTAGTCCTTTTTTTGGAACTACTCAGTGACTCTGGTTTACTCCGCGCATGCAAAAAAATCTCAGGAAGACGCACGGTCAATCCTCTTCCCGGTTAATCCGACCCCGGTTAATCGGTGTTCTACTGTACGTGTTTAAAAAAAAAAAACAACAACAACAACACAAACAAACAAATGCATATGCATATAATTGCCGAATCCTTGCCGATCTATCGCACGTCTATATGCACTCTCGAGTCCCTCACCAAAGTCGACTGACCACTCTGATATCATCGACGAACTATAAAAATTAATCTATGACGATAGGTTTCAATAAATAACGTTCGCATGGTGACTATGGATAATTGATGTAATTGCCACCGGTGCGTAGTTGAGCCGTGACGAAAGCACGCACTCGACAGAAGTGGCAGGGATACAATCGTCGAGCAACGAAATGTAAGGTCAAACTCCTTTCTCACTATATTATAGCATATCATTTAGTCGCTCGAGGGCTCTCGATACCACATAAGTTTCATACGAGCTAAATCCGCTTTTCAACCGTCACTGGCATTCGTCTCTCAGTGCGTACGCCCGAGCAGATTGTACTTTCGCGATTATTCACTCCTGCTAATAGCAATCTCGTCGCTGGAAGATTGTAATTATACGATACGGTGTGTATGACGACTCGGCGGTGTTGTTAACAGTCGTGACTCGCCACTTAGCGTCGCTGTATTCACTGTGTACAGTGTAGTGTGACGTTACGCGATACATTGGGCACACTCGGTGCGCACACTTGTCCGGAACTTGCGCGGAGCATCGTGAATCCAAGGCATTCCTCGATAGTGCGATCACTAAACTATAAACCGTTCAGGGAATGCCGATGCGCTCGCTCGCAAACGTCGCGAATTGCGATGACACTCCGTTCGATCATTGCCAAGTTACGCATATTGTTACGACGACGAACCAATGAAAATGCACTCAGTTTCGGTCGGTGATCTGTTGCCTCATCGATTAAAGCCAACTTTAATTATCGCGAGTCAACAATTTATATGAGCCTTCGTCTTAATTTCAAAGATTCTCTCGAACGAGACAACATTTTTTAGCTCGGCTTTTTCGGTAAAAATTCATCGGCGCCGTGGCTTAGTTGGTTAAAGCGCCTGTCTAGTAAACAGGAGATCGAGGGTTCGAATCCCTCCGGGGCCTCGTTCGCGAATTCTATTCGGGAATGAGAATATTTTTATTGTGTCACTGCAAAGCTCCGCGTTTCGCTATTCTTGTGAATTGATACGACGATTGGTCGAGGAGGGAGCGGTCGCTTATCGGTGACTCGTCAACTTTTTTTTCATTGAAAGTACCTGTCGAAAAAGTTACTCGAAGTATTTCGAGAAACTACAAGTCTTTTTGGTGTCAAGACAATCGGTCGCCGATGAGAATTTCATCGGAAATTCTCATTTCTCGTCTTATCCGATTTCGATTAAAGGAGCGAGCGAAACCGGCGTTCTCGTATATTTAACTTTCTGCCCGGAGAGCTTTTTCGTGGGTGTATACCGTGTTACGATTAAAATACCGCCAGGCGCCACCGTGATCGAGTAGTTAAGTATTTATAACTCTCGAACTTAAAGGAAATAAGGCTACGCGCTTGACTCGCGTGTCACGGATTAAAACGTCGATTCGCTTGCAAACTGAACGAATCAAAATGTTAATCGAAACGGCAACACGCAGATACACGAGCTTTTGCGCCACTCTTAAAATAAAAATATTTTTTAAGGGTGTCTAAAAATAATCGACGGAAATACCGAACGATTATTTATAATCGAGTGACGGCCGAAGACGATTAATCGCAAAGTACGCGATGTGGAGAAGGTCGGGACCGTCAATTTGTTTACCCTGCCGGCTTGGCGTAAAGAAACAGCCAATATATAAACCCTTCCGCAACGAGACTCATTGCTGCCCCATTAAGGGGATGCGTTTATATGGATTTTACAGACATCAGCGGCTAATCCACTATCAGCTCTGCCGATGTGTATTTCCTCTCCACCTCCGAAACGTCAGAGCAGACAAATGAAACTTAAATGTTCCACATATGTTTCCTGGCTCATTGATACAATAATGTTAATTATAAAGAATTTTCATTCATAAAATTAAATTTTCTATGTGGACGAGATCTAACATTTTTAATCATTTTTGGAGCGGCTAATCCACTATCAGCTCTGCTGATGTGTATTTCCTCTCCACCTCCGAAACGTCAGAGCAGACAAATGAAACTTAAATATTCCACATATGTTTCCTGGCACATTGTTACAATAATGTTAATTATAAAGAATTTTCATTCATCAAATTAAATTTTCTATGTGGACGAAATCTAACATTTTTGATTGTTTTTGGAGCATTTTTTTGGAGCGGCTAATCCACTATGAGCTCTGCCGATGTGTATTTCCTCTCCACCTCCGAAACGTCAGAACAGACAAATGAAACTTAAATATTCCACATATGTTTCCTGGCACATTGTTACAATAATGTTAATTATAAAGAATTTTCATTCATAAAATTAAATTTCCTATGTGGACGAGATCCAATATTTTTGATCGTTTTTGGAGCATTTTTTTGGAGCGGCTAATCCACTATCAGCTCCGCCGATGTGTATTTCCTCTCCACCTCCGAAACGTCAGAACAGACAAATGAAACTTAAATATTCCACATATGTTTCCTGGCACATTGTTACAATAATGTTAATTATAAAGAATTTTCATTCATAAAATTAAATTTCCTATGTGGACGAGATCCAATATTTTTGATCGTTTTTGGAGCTTTTTTTTGGTGCGGCTAATCCACTATCAGCTCCGCCGATGTGTATTTCCTCTCCACCTCCGAAAAGTCATAACAGACAAATGAAACTTAAATATTCCACATATGTTTCCTGGCTCATTGATACAATTATGTTAATTATAAAGAATTTTCATTAATCAAATTAAATTTCCTATGTGGACGAGATCCAATATTTTTTATCGTTTTTGGAGCATTTTTTTGAGCGGCTAATCCACTATGAGCTCTGCCGATGTGTATTTCCTCTCCACCTCCGAAAAGTCATAACAGACAAATGAAACTTAAATATTCCACATATGTTTCCTGGCACATTGTTACAATAATGTTAATTATAAAGAATTTTCATTCATAAAATTAAATTTCCTATGTGGACGAGATCTAACATTTTTGATTGTTTTTGGAGCATTTTTTTGGAGCGGCTAATCCACTATCAGCTCTGCTGATGTGTATTTCCTCTCGACCTCCGAAAAGTCAGAACAGACAAATGAAACTTAAATATTCCACATACGTTTCCTGGCACATTGTTACAATAATGTTTATTATAAAGAATTTTCATTCATCAAATTAAATTTCCTATGTGGACGAGATCCAATATTTTTTATCGTTTTTGGAGCATTTTTTTGAGCGGCTAATCCACTATGAGCTCTGCCGATGTGTATTTCCTCTCCACCTCCGAAAAGTCATAACAGACAAATGAAACTTAAATATTCCACATATGTTTCCTGGCACATTGTTACAATAATGTTAATTATAAAGAATTTTCATTAATAAAATAAAATTTCCTATGTGGACGAGATCCAATATTCTTGATCGTTTTAGGAGCATATTTTCGCCACTACGACGAAGTCGCAGAAAAAAAATAACTTTTTAGAACCGAAATTCCGCGTAATTGGGGGCTTAATCGGTTTCGACTATTCGGGTCGCATCTGCGCCTCCGCAAACGGGTAAAGAGTTCAGCAGCCCGGCAACAGAAAAAATTCGGCGCTTCGGTCTGTTTACATCGCGTAGTGTCGCCGATTCATCAAATAACTGTTAACTCCCGGTGACATTAATGAAATAATTACACGCATGCCCCTGGTCAGTCCAACACGACGTCCGCTTACCCAGCCGCTGTGCTCACTTGTCGCCACATTCCGCCCAATTAGATCCATCAGCTATTACGCGATGCATACACACGCCTAACCGGCTTGGACAGACATCGGTGCACGATCCGTTCCAGTTAAATGAAAAAAAAAATGTAAAAAAAAAAACAGGTACAACGCATGCAAACAGAGGTTCAAGTATATTTGTCATTGCGTCGGAGCGGTCTTGTGAGGCGAAGGCCTTGACAAATTTGGGTTCAATTGGACAGAAGCTCCGGACCGACGGAGGATCAAGAATCAACGAGTGACAACTTCTGACACGGAGTTTCGTCAACTTCCTTTTCACGCCCTTGCCACATTTACCGTCAGTTCACTCAAGGTTTATATACATATATATATATATATATACATATATTAACTTTCTCATTCATACGGAGATCAACTTCTTTCGGGATCTCCGAGCCCGTCAGTCATAATCATTGTTCGCGGAATCATAAGAGGTGCTCTCGCTGCTTCTTCGAGTGGCGTCTTTCTCTCGAGAATCGTAGAACCCGACGGCAAACAGAGAGTACAGTTACTCCTCGGGTTGAAACGAGGGCATAATGTACGGAATATTATGCGGATAAATGACAAGCACGTGCAGCATCAGCGATGCGCAACACATCGCACTGCCGCACTGGATGAGTCGGTCGCTCGACGACGACGGCGACGACGACGACGACGACGACGAGGCTGATCTCTGCGACGAGTTCGCATCTCTACCCGCGACGCGCATAACTCGGTCACTCATATCGCACGATCAATGAATTTATCGGTCAGTCATCGATTAACAGTCCACTTCGGACCACTGAGCTAATTTCAAGTGGTCTCGATCTGTTTTTAAATATAAAATGCGCTCAGTACACTTGCGTATACGTATACGGAGAACAATTTCATGAGAAAGCGTGTTCTATATTTTTGGCTTCCTCATGGAGGAAGCTTCGCTGATAATGGAACACAGTGAAAAAAAAAAAAAACCATATGAAAATTACAATTTGCAACTTTTATGAGGAAGCAATATGAAAATTTCAATTTTCAGCTCTTTTTTTTCAACATCAACGTCGTGTTTGACTTAAAGCTAACACGACTGACCGATTCAGATTCAGAGCGGGAAAATAATTTAAAAGCTGTGCGCAAAATTGTAAGAAATTAGAAATTGTAAGAATTTTTGACAGATAAAAAAAAAAAAAATTCCTACATTTTATAAAAATTGAATTTCATAAAGAGATCAATGTCTCAAGTAAAATTCGCTTGCGGGCAGCAAAAGAAAAGAAAGTTTCATATTGAAATTTTTCATATGGCTTTCTCACAATGTTACTTCATTCGCTATGCCTCGTCTATGAGAAAGCATTCTCTGTATTTTTGGCTTCGTCGCGGAGGAAACTTCGCGAATAAAGGAACATTGTGATAAAGCCGTATGAAAATTTTAATTTGCTACTTTTATGAGTAAGCAATATGGAAATTTCAATTTTCAGCTTTTTTTCGAAAATTGCTATTTCCACTTTCAATTCCTACAGTTTCGTATGGGATTGAAACGATAACATGTCACCTTGACAGTAGTCTTGCTGTCGTTGTTTCAATATCGTATGGAATTGTAAGAATTGAAAATGGAATTGCAATACAATTTTTTTTCTTTGGTAGCCAACAAGCAATTTTTTTTTTTTTCAGCGCACCGATTGCATATGCGCATTATGCACTGAAATGATTTTTTGAAAAAAAAAAAGTGCTAAGTAATTTGCGCATAGCGTCCTAATTTTTTAGCGGCTCAGGCATAGCTTCCTCTGTGAGATTGCTCGACGATAGATTTTTGGCTTCCTCGTAGAGAAATCTATGATTGCAACGTAGAAGCTAGAGGGTGAAAATTTATCGCAAAATTTAATGTAAAAATTGGCTATTGAAACTTTCGTCGTTCTCTGCTGTTTTGACGAGTATTCCTTTCTTGCCCGGTTGGGAGGAGAAAGTAAAAAAAAACCCTAATCCGTAATAGCGCTACAGTGAGAAAGTTCGTCGCTCGATATTGGCGTCCTCATGGAGAAAGCTGTGATCGCAATATGTAATTTTAATGCTCGAAATTTGTCGCGAAATTTATCGTAAAAAAAATATGGCTAATAACATTTCCGTCGTTCTCCTTTCGAGGCCGTTCTGACGTGAACTCGTCTTTTGCTCGGTGGGCAGACGAAGATAAAATAAAAAAATCTAATCCGCGATAGTGTTAGAGTCTCGTTTGTGTAACGAACTTTTTATAGGCTCTAAAGAGAAAGAGTAAGAGGCGAGAGTGTGCAGCGTAAACCATTGAATCTTAACGATCACTGCGTCACCGTCGTTAACGAGCTTGACGCCAAAACAGTGGCGCAATTTCTTGCTTCTTGCTTCTTCTTCTTCTTCTTCTTCTTCTTCTTCTTCTTCTTCTCGATCCCATTTTTCGCCATCGTTCGGTCCTTTCCATGTGCGCCACTTTAGGACTCGGTTTATTTGCTTTCATCGAATATGCTTTGCCACTTTGCGATATTAGAACCTTCCAGCTGCTCCGGAAAAAGAATTTTCGTCGCAACATTCTCCTTCCGTGGTATTGCCCTGCGGTAGATAGTGGAAATCCGCACATTTTTTTTTATCAACTCGGTGGTCAACCGAATCTTGCGGATTTGTGTCCAGGACTTATCGGTTAAATTTTTTTTTTCTTTTTTGCGCATGCGCGAAACGGATATCCTTCGCTGGATATCCGCATCCCGTAGTCGAACAAATTTAATCCTCTCGACAATGATCATAATAATTTTGTGAGTATAGTAACGGCCTCTGCGTTTTGTGAGTACATTAACGGCTTCTGCGTTCTACTGCTCCGATTGTCTCGGATAGTCGCAGAGTTGCGGACTTCCCGGTATGATAAGTGTCGAAACGCTGACGTTATCTTGGATATCGATTGACTCACGTAATGATGATGCGGACGGTGAAGCGGGCGGCACCGGATCTGACTAAGAGACCTTTTAATCATTTCTATAGTTGTAAATTTTTTTTTTTTTTTTTTTTTTTTTTTTCTCGAGCCGCGATTCAACCGCTGCGTCATTTAGTATGCTCATAGGATTCGCAGAGCGTTTGTATAATCGATAGTGAGGTTGTTCCATGGGAACGGAAGGATTCAATACGCGATAGAGCGGCGCAATGATTCTCTCGGACAGTCGGAGAGTCAACTACTTGCCGATGGGATAAGCGCCGAATCGATGACGATATCGAGCGATGGGAAATACCGAGAGCAATGTGACGAGCGCCGTGAAGAAGCAGACCGACACATCGTCGATCTTGCTGTACAAACTGGTCGATCTGAAAGGCAAGTGAAATTGTGACAAAAAAAGTGTCGTTACCATTTTTTTTTTTTTTTTTTTTTTTTTTTACTTCCACAATCTTTATCCGCTTCGCTGTTGAAAAGTATCGCCACGAAAATTTTGGTGACTTCGTAGGCGATTACAGTTCGAACTGCTTCGCCTCGAACTTTCGACGTCAATTCGCCATCCGATAAATATTTGTTCGCAAGCGAAAAGCAAATAGAATCGACAACGAAAATAGCGACGGTACGATGTGTCTTTCGGTTTATTTTCGCCAACTGCCGATCCGTCCAACGATCTAGTTTCGGCTCGGCTCGCCGACATTCCGTAGAGTAGCCTGATAAATCATAGTCGATCCTAATCGTACCGATTATCACGGGGGAGAGAGCGTTAAAATTAGGTGAACCGTGTAAATTCGTAATAGAGCGAAAGTAGAAAAATTAGCGTTTTTACGCACGTCCGGCGAATGCGTTCGGAGAGCCTCGAATCGACGTGTGTGCAGGCTTGCATCCGCGGTCTTGTTACGAGGGCTTCAACGTTATCCGTTATTTCCGATGAGTCAGTGGACCAGTTTGGAAAGTGAAGTGCTACAACGCCGAACGATCGGCACCACACAACGTGTTCACAAGTGCCCAACAACTCGATGATCCGAATACTTGCGACTATGACGCCTTAAAATGCTTAAGAGCCATGACGCAACGGGAATTCGGTGGGCTCTCGATAGCGGTCGATAGTCTCAGAACAAATTTGTTAAATTTTTTTGTTTTTTTTTTTTTTTTGCAGGTGGTGGACTACTCGTTGACATGATGAAAAGAGCAACGCAAACTAAACAATACGCGGAATTGGATCACGCAATGAGGACGAAGGTCGAGCCCTTTCTCTACAACAAGGGAAAGGGTAAATGGCTCCCTATCGACAAATTGGTTCTGCTCAGAAACAAGGAACGCTCACGGCACAAAATGGTAATTCGTCGTTTTTACACGTGTAGTGACATTATCTACGCATTAAAGGTCGATAAATCAATTTGTCATCTGTCATTAAGTTACCGGTTTTGAAAGCGATGGAGAAACCGGAGGAGTACGACATCATGAAGGACATCGGTGACGAAGATCCGGACGAAACGAAAATTGGTAAAAAAAAAAAAAAAAAAAGTAAAAATGATAATGCCAAATCATTTGTTATTATTGTTATTATTCGAATGATCATAATTACACTAACGAATTATTAATAACAATCGAATAATAATATTTGTGCCTAGAGACGGAAATATTGCATTTGACGTAATGAAAAATTGATAACCGCGTCACTGAATAGTGTAATGTCCTTTCGAATTCTTTACATTCAAGCGGGACAACTCAATGATTTTATATACCAAAACATTTTAATGACAATCGATTAAAGATAAATGAAACGTTGTTTATCGGGAAGTAAATCTAAGATTCTTTGGAACGTCAATTTCGTGTATGACGCAATTAACGAAAACTTCTAATTCCCAGACAAGAGCAAGTACCGGGAAGTATGTTGGCTGTTGAGCGAGCGCGGTGCCGTGGGAGAAACGATTTTGCATCTGTGCATGCTGAACGCCACGGCGTTACACGCCGATTTGGCCAAGCGTCTGTTGCGTTTTTATCCCAAGCTGATTAACGACATTTACATCAGCGACGAATATTACGGTAGGCTTGGTATGCTTTATATAGTGTGCACGAAAGAAAATTCCACTGGCCGATGCCGAAACGTTTGCGTAACACGGTCAAGTGTGAAAAATAAATTAACGTAAAGTGATAGATCGGTCGGAGATTTGGTCCGGAGACGGAGGAAACTACGCGACGATTGTAATTACTGGATTGATTGTTAACAGGCGAGAACGTTTTGCACATAGCGATAGTGAACGAGGATCCGGCGATGGTTAAGTACTTGCTCGACAGTGGTGCGAACGTTCACGAAAGATGTTTCGGCAACTTCATGTGTCCCGAGGACCAAAAAGCCTCGAGACTCGACAGCCAAGAGCACGAGTGGGTTACCGTGTGTCCGGAAACTAATTACGATGGGTACGGCGCACCTCCCTTCTCCAATAGTACGCTCGCATAACTTTTGGAGCGTCAAATCGGGGCCTGATCACGTTCCGAAATTGTCTCGTTGCAGCTTCGTCAGGCCCTGATGTAACGATCTAAAATTTCCGCCGCAAGTAACTATTGGTACAATAATGCAGTAGTACCTTAGCAGATATTTAGAGAGCCAAATCGGGGCCTGATCAGTTCCCGAAAACGCATCGTCATGCTCTGATTTAACGATCTAAGCTTTTAACCAGAATAGTTTGCGCAACTAATTGTTTGTACAATGAGACAGTGGTACCCTAGCAGACATTTCAGACTGTCAAATCGGGGGTTGATTGGGTTCCAAAAATACCTCGCTACAGTTTTATAACAGGGCCTGATGTAACGCTCCAAAATGTCCATCAGGGATACTTTGCGCAAGTGATTCTCGGTACAATAAGACAGTGGTACCCTAGCAGACATTTCAGACTGTCAAAGCGGCGCCTGATTAGGTTCCGAAATACCTCGTTACAGGCTATAACAGAGCCTGATGTGACGCTCTAAAATGTCCATCAGGGATACTTTGCGCAAGTGATTCTTGGTACAATAAGACAGTGGTACCCTAGCAGACATTTCAGACTGTCAAATCGAGGCCTGATTAGATTCCAAAAATACCTCATCACAGTTTTATAACAGGGCCTGATGTAACGCTCTAAAATCTCCATCGGGGATACTTTGCGCAAGTGATTCTTGGTACAATAATATGACAAAAGTAGGTCTGTCCCAGTGCGGTAATTGTGTACGTGTAACAGTTTCACTCGCTTCGAGCTCGGTCGTTCTTCTGGAATAATGATGCAGCTAGCTCTCGAAGTCTTTGACTTTTCACCCACGTAGCTCTTACACAAACTACGCTTCTGTCATGTTGCACCGATGTTGGGTTACTCGCAGGCTTCTCGCTCTCCTAGCAACGAGCCACATAAATTTAGCTTTTAACTTCGCTCGCTAATTATTCGCCGGTAAAACGGGTGCGAATAAACAGACAAAATGTATCCTACCGGCTTTCGTAGATCGACCGTGTCACTTCGGCTTGATTTTATTTGGCAAATCAATGCCGAGGGATAATTAATTGATTATATTGACAATTATCAGTTACGTCTATTGGGGAGAATACCCTCTAAGCTTCGCGGCGTGTCTCGGACAGGAAGAATGTTATCGCTTGATGCTGGCGAGAGGTGCCGATCCCGACAAGCAGGACACTAATGGCAACACAGTCCTGCACATGCTCGTCATTTACCAAAAACTTGTGAGTCAAATTTAATCGCGTTGCAATAGTAAACGTCTTACATCAAGAAAGAACATTTGGAGCAGAAAAAATTTTGTTGCCCCAACTAATTTATTTACTTGATACAGGGACTCTAAACTATACTGTTGTGGCAGCAATTTGTGTTTTCACTGTGGCAAAAAGTTTCTTTGCTGTTGCGACGATACATTTTTACCAATTCACTTTTTGTCGGAGCAACAAAATCATTTTTCTCCGTGATCGTAGCATTTGAAGTTTAATCTTTTGCAGACTACTTTCGATATGGCGTACGAAGTTGGGGCTTCCTTGTCGATCAGAAACGTCCAACACTTGACTCCTCTGACACTGGCGGCAAAGTTGGCGAGGATCGAAATGTTCTTTCACATTCTCAACATAGAGAGAGAAATATACTGGCAAATCGGTAGCATAACTTGCGCTGCCTATCCTCTGTCTCTGGTAGACACTATCGACGTCAACACCGGAAAAATAAGTAACAACTCGGCACTGAATTTAGTTGTTTTTGGGGTGAGTGTGTTTTCTTTCAACATTCCATCAAAAGTTTAAAACAAGCGTATCACATATATTCTACATCAAATCAGGAAAAAGATGAACACTTAGAGCTCATGGATGGTGCCTTGGTGGATCTTTTAAATGCCAAATGGAATACCTTCGTTAAATCAAGGTAAAATCAGTTTCTTTATTATTCGGTGCCGAAATACCACCACTTTACTGTAACGACTCAGTCAATATGAACAATTGTGCTTCAAAGATTTACCAAGTTTTGCATGTAGCAACCCTTGTAGGAACATGAAAGCTTTAAACAGTATAATGGATAATGCATAATCTCTAGAATATAGCGTATAGGACTGATTTAGTATCGAAATCCACTTCTGTATGCTATGAAATCCGAAATCTCGAGAATATGACGTACAGGAGTGATTTAGGTTCAAAATCCACTCTGATATGCTGTTTGGGATTTAGGATTTTCGAAATCCACTTCTATATATTATGAAATCCGAAATGTCAAGAATATAGTATATGGGAGTAATTTAGGATTGAAATCCACTCCGATATGCTACATGGGACTTAGGATTTACAAAATGCTGTAGAAACCATATGTTACAGAAACCATAATCTCTAGAATATAGCATATGGGATTGATTTAGGGTCGAAATCCACTCCGTTATGCTGTTTGGTTTTTAGGATCGCATGAGGACCTGATGAGGTCCTGAAAAGACCTTGGTTGCAGCCTTATCAGGGACTGACCTAATGTTCTAAAATTTTTTTTGCAGATTCTACCGTCAATTCTTCCTCTTCTGCTTCTACTTCGTCTTGTCGCTGATAAGCTTCACCCTCCGGCCGGGTCCAGTGATTTTGCCCGAGGATTCATCGACAACCGTCAACGACACGTTGACGAGACCAACAGTCTTCAATTCCACTTCATACACGTCACTGGCCCCGACCACGGGGAGAGCATTAGAAGTCGCTAATTTGTCCTCCGTGATAAATCAGCTAGTCGCGAGTCTCGCAGCGAATCTAGTCGCGTCGCTGAACGTCACGTCCTCCCCGTCGCTTGAAAACTTCAAGTCTCTAATTGCTTCGAATTTCACAACAACGATGAGAGACGTAATTAACTCAAGCGAGGAGTTTCAAGGTCTTGTCTCGTTGGTCGTGGCGAATTCCACGGATGTTCTCGGCGACGTTACCGCGATATCCTTCGGCAAAAACATCAGCTCGGCGTCGCTTGGGAGTAAAGACGGTGGTGGTGTTGGAATCGACGGGCTGAGGAATCTTCGTTCGACTGTAGCCACGCTGATCAGCGATTCGACCGCGCGTGGACGGAAAATCAATGGAGACGAGGAAGACTGGTACGGGGAACAACAATTATCGCAGATTCATCGCACGTGGGTTTATCCCTTACGCATGTGCAATTCGACGATATTCATCAACGATCTTCATAATTTTTTGATCATGAAAAAAAAAATTATTCACTCTTTATTTACAAAAAAAAAAGTTATTAATAGTCACAAAAAATTGTCTTCACTTCCGGCTCATCCGCAAGGTGGGAGGATTTGACGGAGGAATGCAGACTCATGCATCTTAAGGATCCGGTGGCGAAGATACGTCTCACTGCTGAAATATGCATGGAGATCGGAGCGTTATTTTACATAGCGGCCGCTTTGAGGGAAGCGAGGTTCCTGGGACTGAACATGTTTATCGAGAATCTGGTAATCCAGCGTGAGGCGGAAGTTCCAATTATTTGCGAATTAACCGAAATATTAATGAAAATAATTGTCCGTAACTCGCAGATGACAGCGCCTTCCCGCGTCATGTTTCTCTTCTCCTGCTGCATCTTGATGTCATTCCCATTTTTGAGACTCTTGTGCGCCGACAAAGTCGAGGACATGCTCGCGGTTGTCGTGATGCTCACCACTGCGCCTTACTTCCTGTTCTTCTGCCGCGGCTTCAAGACTGTCGGGCCGTTCGTTGTCATGATCTATCGCATGATAATGGGTGATCTACTGCGATTCGTCTCGATATATTTGGTCTTCGTTATGGGATTCTCGCAAGGTAAATAAATTATAAATAAATAATTATCTTTCGCGAAGATCGTAAACGAAGTTATTGTGCGACAAGTGTTTCAATGGACAGACTCATCTATGATTTTCCATGTCCCCACAATATGTTCCATATACACGCAGAAAAATAATTTATTTGACGACCACCGTTTATTTAGATTGAGCACAATATTTATTTGATTTAAATAAATATTTATTTAAATTACGTAAATAGTCACTTAAATGAAACAAATGTTTATTTAAATCAAATAAATATTTTGCTTAATCTAAATAAACGGTGGCCGTCAAATAAATTATTTTTCTGGATGTACTACCGCTATATCTTTGATCGCGAGCGTCGAAGTCACTCTATATGACGACGAATCGCGGTGATCCACTGCGATTCGTCTCGATTCTATTCGGGCTTCGTTATGGGATTCTTGCAAGCTAAATAAATGATAAATAAAGGCTTATCATTCCTGAAGATCGTAAACGAAGCTATTGGCGAAACAAGTGTTTCAATGAACAGACTCATTTATGATTTTCAATTTACCTACAGTATGATTCATATTACGGCGATATCTGCGATCGGGAACGTTCAAGTCATCTATGTACCGTCTCACATTTATCGAATTCCCGGTATATTGATATAAAGGTTCACACCTCGCCGAGCTCGATCTCAATAAGTGATCTCGGTAACGCACAAACGCTGGTACGCTCATCTGCGTACGATCTTCAAATCGGACAGTCCGAGAGACTCGAGAAAGGAATAGAGAGAGCCCGAAAGATCTCGGGCACCGAAGAAATGCTCGTCGCAGCGACGTATTTCACTTGTAGGGTCAACAGTCTCCAACGCCTCGCGCAATAAATCAATCCCCGGAGCTCGGCGATATGTCCGACGCTACGGATATGTCCCAACTTCGCGGACTCCAACAACGATTTGGCTCGCTGGAGCGTATCAAACGTGCCAAATCTCAAGTCCCCCCAAAACTGAGCCTGCGATACGTTTCGCAAAAGTTTTATTCGTCGTAACGCGCTTGTAAGGAACTTGAGATTCGCAATACACCGAAGTCTTCAGATCGTGGAGTGACGAGAACGGCGAGTGAATTCGTGCGCACTTAAAAATAGGCGCAACACTTAGCAAACGAGGAATTACCCGACATATAGCTTCCGTTTGGAATTGTAAGAGTTAAGTCGAGTGGCCGGGAAGCTTATAATTGAAAAATTAATGGGACGAGAGATTTTTTTTTTTATATTGGACCTCGTTTCTCGAGGCTCGAGACCCCGATCCATTAGCCCGACGACGTTACGACAGGATGACTTATCGGATCTTTATCTCACTTCGCATGGAGAACGATTTATTTTCTTTAACTTATTGGTTTTTTTTTTTTTTTTTTTTTTTTTTTCTTCCTTTTGTGACTGTGTGAATCAGTGACGGGCTCCAAAGCGGTGACAATTGAGCGAAAGTTTTTATTCCAATGATATTCCATTAGAAAACCATTTGCATACGTTATTCGAAATGCCACTCTCTTGTCATTCAAATTTGAACTCTGACGTACGACAATGGGTACTCCGGGGTGTTGTGCAACTAAAGTGAGCGGCCCAGTTTTTCCACCATCTTCGATTGTTGAAGGGAACATTTTATTTAAAAAAATATACGTATCGCGACATTAATCGAGTGTAAACCGCTCTTCAATATGACGTCAATTTCGTTTGTATTTGACGTATACTTTATTTATTAGTAGTGTATTAGTTGCGATCAATGGCGGTGACTGGGACGGCGGCGGAAACTGGGACGTTTACCTTGTAGAGTGGAAGGTGCGACCCAAGAAAATGTTATTTACTATATGATTTTTTTTTTTTATAAATATTTCTTAAAGTCCATTCTCCTGTGGCATTTAATTTTCATAAGATCTTTCGAATCTCCATTTCGGTAAACTAATTTTCATTATTTTTTCCGATGCCTCAAGATAGCTAACTACTCTTAACGTCATGGCGTTCAACTCCATCGCGCTTAGATTATAAGTTACCTCCTGCATTCTCCAAATCCAAATTCGTTGTTTGTGTACGAAAAATTAAATTTAACGCCCGTTGGCCACGCTTCCGTGAAACAGAAGATGTCATTGACATATTATTTGGACATTTGACAAACATTGACCGAGTGTGCTATCCGAGTACTTCGAGGTATCCAGCAACTAAGCATCCTCGACTTGCGCGGCGTCCCAGGGACCGGAAGTCCATATGTCGACGCGGTAACGATGATCGATGAACGCGGTAATGACGGTGAAGATGCAAAAGAAGATATATATATATATACAATAAACAATTGCACGTGCGGCAGCTCCGGCCGTCGCGTCACTTTTACGATGATCCAATCCTACCGTCCGGAAATCCATAAGTACGACGCGTAACTCTCCGCGAGGCGGCACGCGACTTTGCGCACAGCTCAGAGGTTTTATGATCTAATGCGCTGACGCCCATTTCTTCCTCAGGGTCCACCCTTGACGCTAACTCGTTCACGACATTGACATGTTTCTTTGTGCACATATTCGTGAAACTGCACTACAATGTAAAGATACGCATATATGCATATATATATATATATGTATATATAGTGTTGTACGTCTATATATACGAATATGCATATGTACATATGCATTTGCCTCTCGCGCCGCCGCTGCAGCCAGCCGATGCTCTTTTCATCACTGTCGTCGCTACTATGTCAAGGTCATGTTACGTTAGCGCGTGCCGTCGAACGATTATTATTATGCAAGTGTGATTCCCGTCGAGCCGAGCACGTACGTACGTTCTTTATACTGGCCGTTCTATAGCGTGTATACCTAAGCGGATCCACTGATTCATCCATTCTTACTATTCGAGCCTCCACCTCGTCGCTCGGCACAGTGCCATTGACTTTAACGGATTTTCTTCCCTCATCGCTACTCGCGCGTATCTCTATAAGTATCTCCGCGCATAATATGTAGCTTTACGCGTGTAACGGTAATAAGTATTCATCGAAGTCGCCGCAAGTGCTCACTTCGATTGCATTTATTTTCTTTTTTTTTTTTTTTTCATTTATTTTATTTGAATTAAGAGTGAACTACCTCGCTGGACGCTAAATCCGAGCTCGGGCCTTATGAAAAACTCATAACATTGTTGTTAAACGGCTACTGTAGCCGAAAATAAGTGTATGGTCATCGCGAAAGTCTATTCGAGGACTGACATGACATTCGCTTTCGATGAGACTTCTCGTTTGCCCAGAAATGCCGTCATCCCTGAAAAAAAAAAAAAAAAAAAAAAAAAAAAAAAAAAAAAAAAAAAAAAAAAAAAAAATGGTTGATTCCAGATTTTATTGCCGACCACGGTAATTGATATAGTCCCAAGTGTCTGCAAGTCGATCCGGCAGAGAACAGCCACTTAATTTCAGCTTGGCATTAAACTGCAAAGAGTTAAATGTAACGAACGACACATTAATACTCCAATTTTCACATTTACAATAAATTCTTTATACAATATATTTGATATATTTTTTGTCTCTCGATATTAAAATGTTCAAAAATGTGTTTCTGCAAGCGAATACTTACTTTTTTTTTGTTGGTAGGGCAACAGTAAGATTTGTTTGGCAAGTGCTGTTAACTTTGTTTTTTTTTTACAAATTATTGTTGCAGCTTACTACATAATATTTCTGTCGTTCGACAATCCGAACACACCGGAGGGTGTCGACGACTCGGTGAGCAATCCAATGCCGTCCCCGATGGAGAGCGTCATGGCAATGTTTTTGATGAGCATGACGAACTTTGGGGATTACTACGGAGCGTTCGAGAGAACCGAGCACGAGATGGAGGCCAAGGTGACGCAAATCCGGAGCTTCGTATGACATAGAATTTATAAAAAGCTTTCTCTACGATACATATATACGCATACGTAGTACGTGCAGCATACCTGGCTGAGATTATTTAGGTTTACGAGCAAACCGCGACCCCTCCGCGGACAAAAATAATATTAGCGAGGCGAAGGATGAACACTCGTCTCAATCGGAAGACACGTGCGGTTTAGCCTTAAATGGTAAAAGTGGTGAATATGGAACACTAAAAAAATGTGTGCCTCTGTCTCTGACCCCTCGAGATAAATGCCACTTCGAAGGAAGAAATAGGTGGGGAGAGCGGGGCGAAATGGGACAGTGAGCAATAAGCAAGTTCATTTTTCATTTAATTTATTAAAGGATTTCTCCTTGACCACAATTCAATACAGCTTGTGTCTTATAACTACTTAGATCTATTAGCTCCAACAGAACAACAGTACAAAAGTAAAATAACAAATATTAAACCATCTCAATTCGATGACATGTAAAATTTCATTAAGTCAGACTCTGTTTCATTTTACACTCAATTCTTTGGATTATTTGAACCTTTGTTTCTTTTATTTGTTTATTTATTTGTTTATTCTCTTGTTATTTTTATTTACCAAATTATTTTACTCCAAATCTATTTAAACTTATCTCAACTTTCACTTATTCATACTTTAATGTTGTTTCCCGTGCTCTATTTCGAAACACGCCAAACGTTTCCCCCGTGAAAACCCGGCCCCGAGTATATATTACCCAAGCGAACAAGACGCGCAATCGTTGAGTTTCACGCATTGTTTGTGATATGCACGTCCTCATGGAAGAGCAGAGCTGGTGCATTTCTCAAAACTCTCTGAGGGACTCTGAGACCAATGAGACTAAGAAGTGGGGGCGATACAACGATCCCATTTAAGATTTTATACAGGAAGCACGTGTCATCGAACATTCTTACCGAAGCTAGAGATGGAATATCAGACAACTTCGCCGGTTGTGCATAATCATGGTTTTCGTAGCCCATAGGATTCCCGAATCTAAATGCTATCATTCTTAAGAATTTGTGTTGAACTGTTTTGAGTTTTCTAGTAGTTTCCAATTATTTTTCGATGTTCCATTTTGCCCTGTTGATACATCCGAATTTTCTTTCCCATTTTGCCCCATTGTCCCATCGAAAAGTGATTGGAATATGGCGTTTTGCCCCACTGGCTCATTTTGCCCCACCACCTCATTTTGCCCCGCTCTTCCCTACCCGAAAAAACACCCATCCTTAAGGCATGGCAATTAAATATTTTTTAAATACTTTTTTTCACCATCTTACACGCTTTGAATTCAAGTTTCCTCGAAACTTCAAGTTTTTTTGCACGTAATTGAAGTCGATTCCACTATCGTACCGAGATAAAAGGGTGGTCCATATTACCAACCCGCGAATGACCTATGAAAAATCAAGGGAGTTCCCGTGATGATTTTTTTTTTATCTCATGGGAAAAAAAGGTTTAACACTTAAAATACCTCGCCGTTATCGATAGAAGCGAACGAAGTTTTAGATTTTTTTTATTAAATCCGCATTTGGGTCAACACTCACTGGTCCGTCTTAGCGCCTCCCCTCATACTCACCACTTTTGCCCTAGACATTATTAAACGCGTGGCGAATCAGTATCTACGCTATAGCGCGCAACGTTCTAAAATAAGTCACTCGTCACGCTGGGCTCGTTCGCATCTAAAAAAAAAAAAAAAAAAAAAAAAAAAAAAAAAAAAAAAAAATGATGAGAGTGTCTATTAATATGCACCGAGCCACCGACGGAAAGTCATAATGGGAACGAAATATCCTTCAGATTAATCGACGAGATTGACGATTTGAATCGATGAATGTTTATTACAACCGTCGTGCGTTACATGCAGCGGGGGAGTGCCGAGTTTCTGATTAAGACTCTTTGAATCTTTAATTTGCAGTGTATGTTCGTCGTTTACATGGTGATCGTTGCTATTCTACTCGTCAACATGCTGATCGCTATGATGGGCAATACTTATCAGAAGATCGCGGAAACGAGAAACGAGTGGCAGAGACAGGTAACAGATACGGATATACGAGTCGCATCAGATCGCACAATAATTAAAAAAACATATTCGAGAACACACTCGATGACGAGGACTGAATTACCCACTGACGAGCTCACACGTCACCGTTGTGGAATTTCCGATAAAACCGAAAATGACAAATATCATTTTTTTTTGTTTTTTTTTTGTGTTTTCAAAGTCATATGCGAGGCGCTGAGAACATTAATTTTGCTTAATGACAGTACCAAAAAGTAATCAACAAGTTGACCAAAAAAAAAAAAATTCATTGTTTGACAAATAATGAGAAAATTTTTGGCCACTTTTTCTTATAGCCGCATTCATAAGTTGACATGAAAAAAATAATTGCTATTTTTTTTCCTTGGAGATCCGTCAAATGGCTCGGTTGGTTTGAGAATTTCGGTGAGCTCGCAGCTAACCGCAGCGGAATTTCAGATAAGACCGGAAATAGCAAATGACAGAGCCAAAAAGTTATATTAACAAATTAACAATAACAAAAAATCAATGAATTATTTGACAAATAATGAGGAAACTTTTAGCCCTTTTTTCTATATCAGGAAACTCCGTTAGCCCTTTTTTCTATATTAGGAAACTCTTTTAGCCCTTTTTTCTTGTATCTTCATTAAAAAGTCAACCCGTACAAACGTTTTCTATTTGTTTTCTGGGAGTTTCATTAAATCGCTCCGTTGGTTCACGAATTTCGCAAACGATTGGTCATCGTTGTTTTTAAAACGAGCCGAGACTATGTTCGAGTCGCCTATCGTAACGATAATGACCGCGTTATACTTTATATGGAACGCGCGATTGCGGCGAGATACACGGGACCGAATCGCGAAAGTAGCACGATTACAGTGCGCAAACATTTCAGTACAGTGCTCTATAGTGCAATGTGTAGGAGTGTCTTTGAAAAGTGCGCACTTACGCGCATGATATTATATTCACGAGGTAAAGGCAATTTGCTTTCGTGTGTCATGCTCCCGTTGCTATCGCCACGGATCCGAGAACGCACGTAAGAACTGTCGCTCCCGGTTGCACTTGTATATTCTATGTCATACATATCAACGTGCACAGTTATCCACTCCCGTAACGCTCATGATCTTTCGCAACGCGCCAACGATCCTTAAAGATCGTTGTCGATATACCGCGAACTAATTTCAAATTCACAGTGGGCCCGTATAGTTCTCGTTGTCGAACGAGGCGTCAGTCCCGCCGAGAGACTGAAGAAACTCATGGATTATTCCCAGCCAATGTCGGACGGACGAAGGGCTCTGGTTCTTCGGCTCAATCAATCGGTAAGCCGCGATCTCTTCAATCACTGATTAGCTAATCAGCTAATTCAATCGACAAACATATAATTTCTTGATCTTCGAATGTTCAACTTAATTAAATTGAACTGTTAAATTAAATTTAACAGTGTCAATTGAAGCTTCATTGGATGCTCAAAGAAGTTTGATTGTGGATATCAAAATACTGATGTCGAAATATTTTATTCATGCACGGTATGAATGATTTTAAGACAAACTTGAAAAATGCGACAGTAAAGTTCATTGAACGATTAACTGATCAACTCTTTACGAATTTCAATTTCACACAACTAGCTTTGGAGATCAAATTCTACTTCATAAATACTTTTAAGTAAACGTTAGAAATCATTTATTTTTTATTTTTTTTTACTGTTAATGAATCGAAGCATGATTTATCGATCGATAGCTGATCAATTGTCGACTGATTGATCGAGGAGTGACTCGTCTCATGATCCGGGATCTCAGTTTGACGACGATTACACAATTACAAGGACACGGCAGAAGTATTTTTTTTTTTTAATTACCATTAATGAATCGAAGCATGATTTATCAGACGATAGCTGATAAATTGTCGATTGATTGATCGAGAAGTGACTCGTCCCATGATCCGGGATCTCAGCTAGACGACAAGCTAGCCCATATTCGTTGTACTCATAATGCTTAAACTCCTCTGAATGCTTTGCGTCGCAGGAGGAAGACAAGGAAGAAATGAAAGAAATCCTCGAGATGAAGACAACTCACGACAAGCTTTACAAGAGACGGCAGGCGAAGATAATTCAGGAACAAGCCCTCGCCAATGCGACGGCAGGAAAGGACAATGTCCAAACTCTTCATCTATGAAGATCACAGGTATGCGAGTGAACATCGAATTACGTATTATTTCTTCAATTATATGAATATCAAAATACAGAAACGTTAAAAGTAATCTTTTTTTCCTCATCAAATTTTACAGGTTTATCTCGGAATTCCAGGTTGAACAGTAAATCACCGTTTGGACCAGTTTGTCGTGGGCATTCGATGACGACCAAACCAATCGGGAGGCTTCTTCTGCAGAAATGAAGGCGAGGCGATCACCGAGTCGTTTTCGGAAATAACGCCCAGCAGCCGATTCGCGGTACTAGTTAACGGTCAGGATGCTTAAAGTACTTCGAATACTTTGTCCCGCAGGAAGAAAATCGTCGAGATGAAGACAACTCACGGCAAGCTTTCCAAGGGACGAGAGCCGAAGATACTTCAAGAACAATCCAAGTCCCTCGCGATGCAGCGCAATGTGACGGCAGCAAAGGAAAAGTCCAAACACTCCAAAAGCGGGAGAGTCCGAACACTTCAAAGGCAGGATAGTCCAAACACTTCACCTCTGAAGATCATCAGGTGGCGAGACGACACCGAACGACACATTGTTTATTCAATTCTGTAAATATAAAAATACAGAAATGGTAAAAGTATATTTTATTTTTTCATCATTAAATATTACAAGCTTATCTCGGAATTTCATGTCGTATGGTAAATCACCGTCTGGACGATTTTCTCGTGGGCATTCGATGACGACCGAACCAATCTGGCGGCTTCTTCGGCAGGAACGGAGGCACGGCCATCAGCGAGTCGCTCTCGGAAATGACGCACAGTAGCCGATTCGCGGTGCATTCGACGGTCCTCACAGATTCTCTCATGAAGTAAGTTTTCGCCGATTGAGTCGTGGGGCCTCGAAACGTCGCGAAGCCGAACGAGGTCGAGGAGCGCCGTTCGAGCTCCGAGGGACAGCTTGTCGACTGGTCCCTCGACGACAGAATCTGGTGGACCTTATGTATGGTGGAGCTTATTCAAAAAGTGAATGACCACAAGATTACTTTGATGAAAGATGTTATTACGTTTGACTCGATCGTTGCCATCGAGGGCGATGAGTTTTCGGCACCGGTAATCGTTACGCTGAAACGATCTTTCTGCACTTCCTCTACGATACTTTCGGACTCGTTTCGTAGGAGGTGTGAAGGTTCGTTTGTGACATTTTTCGAGACACTCGAATCAGAATCTTTCGACGATTCCTCGAGTGATCGCCGATCCTCTTTCGTATTCAGATTCTTCGTTGTCCTGTTTGCCAGTTCCTTGCCGTTGTTGTGCTCAAAAACTTTGCTCATTACGCCGATCCAGGGATCGTTTTCCAATCGCGAAGTTGGTGTCACACCCTTTACCTGACACACTGGTCGAAGATATCTAAACATCAAAATTATTTATAGTTGATACTGATTTTTCGAAGGCCTTTTTGATTCCTAAAAGGAACTCCCTCGTGGACCTCCCAACCGTAACTTATGGTTGGGATTCGGTAGGTTTTCGCACATCCGACCTCAAGCCAACCGATCAATTGGTGCACCAGACCGACCAGTCTTCCAACTTTTCAAAGGTTGATTTTCGGTTAATTTTTGTAAACCAACTGTAAACCAACTGTTCGTGGTTGGATATTATAAACCAATCCCAATTCCAACTCTTAAGCTACAATATCGATGGTTGATTTGTGGTTGATTGTTCAAAACCGACCATAAACCAACAATTTTTGACAATCAACTATCGAGCGGTTGGCTTATGGTTAGGTTTGAAAAATCACCTAAAAATCAACCTTTACCATTATTGGCTGAAAGTCGGAATTAGGGTTGTTTTCTAATATCCAACCGTTAACCAACCTTTCATCGTTTCTAAGTAATAGTTGCTTTATAGTTGTTAAAAAAAAAACCAACCCTAAATCAACCTTCAGAAAATTGGAATATTGGTTGGTTTTGTGCAACAGTTGACCGGTTGGTTTTTGGGTTGCTTTCAGGTTGGGCGGAACGCGAGGGTTAAACTCTTTTTTTTTTTTAATAACGCTTCCTGAAATGAAATTTTGACCAGTTTTTTGTTACAAATTACCTAGGATTGTCGATCTTCTTGCGGCCACAAATCAGACAACATTTGCCGATCCCCGTACAATTCGCGTACTCGTTATGAAAATTCGATGTCGACGAGACAACGAGCTCCGATTCTTTGCCGATACCGGCAAGATTTACAACCAGTGACTCGCAAGGTTCCAGACAGTCGTGGACTCGCTTCGAGCTCGATTTTTTCAGAACCGCGTTTTCATTGAAGGGACCACCGAGACTCTCCACCTCGATCAATATCGTCTCGAACTCTCCACGAGTTTCCGTGTCGATCCTCAGGAACTCCACGTTATCCGCCCTTCTGGAATCCCTCGCTAGATCGGTTCCTCGAATCCTGCGAATGTTATCGGCAGCGCGATTGCCGAAAGTTCGAGCGCCGACCCTCGACAATTCTTTAAGAAGAAGAGCCGCCTCTATCCGGTTCTTCGGTTGCCGAAGAAAATCTAACGTCGCATCGTCCACACGATTCCTCAGCGATTCAGCGACAGGAGTCAACGATCGTTCGACATTGAAAACAAGATTGCTCGTGTCTGCGGGCACGTGATTTTTTGATAAATTGCAAACTCTTCGCTCAACGCTCTCACTTCCCGATCCGATCAGCACGTCCTTGAGCGCAGAGCTGATATCTTTCAAGTGGATATTTATGCACTCGATTTCCGGTAGTATCTTCGCGTCGGGAACGACTCGTCTCGATATCATCGCATCGCCTCTCACCGCTTGCAGTTCGTTTGTCTCCCTGAGAACTCCACCGTTGCGACAATCACTCGGTTGCTTCGCTAGCCGAATACAATCGAACATATCGTTGACGCCCGACCTCCCATCGTTTATACGATTCCCCAACGATTCGGCGAGAGGCGTCAACGTTCTGCCGACATCGAGAACGACAATATCGCTCGTGCATGCGGACACGTAATTTTTCGATAAATCGCAATCTCCTCGTTGAACGGCGTAATTCGCCGATCCGATCGACACCTCATTGATCGCAGAGCTGATGTCTTTCAATCGGACGTTGATGCACTCGATACCGCGTCGGTACGTTGAATCGCTATTGATTTCTCGAAATATCGGCGCGTCACGCACGACTCGTCTGAATGCCCTCTCATCGCTCGTCACCGTTTGCGATACGTTTGTCCTGGCGAGAACTTTGCCGAAGCGACGATCATTACCGGTCACGATTCCGTCGCACTCGGGACGATCGTCGGTCGCATTGATCGTCGGTAGCGAGACGAGATCGCACGAGCTCTCGTTCGAGTACGATGGATTTAAATAAACGATGCACTCGTTGCATTTTCTGTCCGGCGTGACTGCCGATCTCTTCGATTTTTCCGAATTCAGCGACGCCCTTAGCGAAAAGAACGACGATTTCGATTCGTCGAAGATCGCCGACGAGAACAAACAGCCGAGATCGGCTCGCAGCGAAAAATCGTCCTCGTCGTCGGTAAGACGACCGCAACTGCTCTCCAACCAGGCGGCCTCTCGAGGATCGTCATCGTTCGCGGTCACGCTAATCTCGCTCCGCGTGTCGGTCGCCGAATTCTCCGACACGTAATTACTGAAGGTGACGCGTCGTTTCGGTATACCGAAATCCGACGACGATTCCCCAACGACCGACAATCGCGCCGATTTATTCGCCTTCAGGCTGCTGACGGTACCCACTGCGCTCTGGCCGTTTGCCGAGTTCCGCATTCCCAGACGTTTCTGCGATCGGATCGGTCGCACATTCTGCGCTCCTCTGGCCCTGCGCAATCTGCGGATTAAATTTATTTCCGGTAACGACATTGAACTTTCAAACGCTTAGAATTTCCCGGGCGACTTTCCTGAGTCTCTCGTCGTCACGAACGAAAAAAATCTTAAGGTAGTCCTTGCGAATAGTGTTCACATTCGCAATGTGAACACTATTCTTATATCTTCACATATGTTTCAGAGAAATGAGTGGGAATCGTCGACACTTGTCGATGGTATGAAAATCTGAAAAAAAAAAAATCCACCGTACTAAAGATCCCGAAAGGATTAATTTAGCATAACAATAATTTCATAATATTATTAACAAATTGATGAAAAATAAAATTATTCAACAAATCTTTCGGAAACGTTACTTTTTTTTTTTTTGTAATGAAAAATATTCGTTTATTTTTCTGCATACGTATGAATTTTTTGCAGATTTTTAAGTTCACTTTGAATTTTCTGATTTTCTACACGTTTTGCCCATATAAAAAAAAAAGCAAAGTGAATTTAAAAATCTGAAAAAAATTCATACTTATTCAATAAAGTGAACGAATAATTTTCATAAAAAAAAAAAGTTAGGTTTCCGGGATATTTGTTGAACATCATTTATTTTTCATCAATTTGTTAATAACATTTTGGAATTGTTGTTATGCAAAATTAATCCTTTCGGTATCTTTAATACGCTTGATATTTTTTTTTTCAGATTTTTATACCATCGACAAGTGTCTACAATTCCCTCTCATTTCTCTGAAACTTATGTGAAGTGAACACTATTCGCAAGGACTACCTCAATAGATCGCTGGCGAACGCCCGTAACGTACGATGAACAGAACAAAATGGAACGTTGGGGCAAAATGGGGCAGTGGACCAAAACGTCATAGCGCAATCATTTTTGGATTGGACAATGGGGCAAAATGGAACAGACAATCCGAATGTATCGACATGGCAGAAATGGGACATCCAAAGATTATTGGAAAATTGCGTTTTGCTCACTGTCCCGTTTTGCCCCACCGTCCCATTTTGCCGCGCTCTACCCCTACATCTATTATAGTTTTTGCACCAAAATGTGCGCCGTTATGATGTTTTCGTTCTCCGATGTTCATATTCAAATACACTGAGAAAAAGAAATTGTTGGATTAAGCAAATGCGCGATGACATACGTTCAAAGGTGTATTTTGTTGGTACAAAAAAAAATCGTTTCTTTCAATCGACAAATTTTTTAATAAATTAAAGCAAATAATCGCTTGACAAGACAATGCTTTATTTGTACCGAACAAATAAAAGCTTTGAACGTATGTCATCGCGACTTTTGGTTATAATCCAATCAATTTTTTTTTTTTTCTCAGTGTATCTGCGAATTGCGTTCACCATCTGTTCGAGGATTGCATAACTAATTACAGATAATTATTAGCAATCAGCCAATAATTAATGGAAAATTATATAATGAAATGATTTTTTTTTAAATTATTATATATATAGTTTAAATACATTATATATATTTAAGCTATCGTAGATACATCGAACTATTGCAGAGGGTACAGGGACAGGAAAGAGAATGTGGAGATGGAGGAGTATTGGGAAGACAAGAATTTGAAAGGGAAGATTAAGGAAGCGTGGGCAAGATTGAGGTGGGGGAACGTAGGGAAAGCCAAAAGCAAGGGACTTAAGGTAACAAACTGCGACCATTGTGGAAAGGCGGAGGAAACGTTCGTTCATATCTTAGAGTACGAGGAATTGTTGAAACTGAAAGCGAAAGGGGAGCTGGTAGATGGTCTGAATGCGTGGAAGGGTAGCGTACGAGGAAAAGATTTAGAATGGAAAATTGATATTAGTTTAAAAGGAGCACCTGCTGTGCCTCAGTGCGAGTACGTGGCGGAGTTCGAGAAGTGGGTGAGAAAATCGAAGGCATAGCATGCAAGGAACAAAATGTAAATGGACAGAAATATGTGAGTGAGTGATTGGAACACAGTATGAGTTTTGAGAGGGTTACTATAAGGGTTGGGGAATGTAAAAACCCGATTAGGGTATACATGGAAAATAGACAATTACTACGACTATTTAAACTATCATATATAGAGCTTAATGCTTTTCGCGAAAACGTTTTTAATTTCAGAAGACATCGTTAAGCTGCAGAACATAGGTGATTGAGACGTATGAAAAAAAAAAAAAAGAATATTTTACTCGACTCTGACGATCATTCGCACGAATCATTGATCGAGCAGAAACATGCCAATTTGGATTTACGGAATGGTGCAGGAATAAACATTTGCGCTGTAATCTAAGTGATTACTATCATTTTTTTTTGTATTTACCCTGAATCGCTACATGTTTCGCATACTGACGATTTTCGATCGAATGTTTGACTTCGTTGATTCGGCGGCGGGCCGAACAATTCGCGTTTACGTTGCACATCGTCATTGCGAGATGAATCGGATTCCGTGACGAACGGACGACTCGAACATGTTTCGTACGGGGAATTTGAAGAACGGGAGCGCGATCGATCCTCGAGAGGCTTCAATGTGTACCGTAAATCAGTCTCGTCGGTTCGGCAATTCATCGGCGCCAATGGTAACCGATGATATTTCGATTTTTTACGATTTTTGTGCCTTCTTCGCCACTGTGGTCTGCGTGTCCATATTTGCGTGATGCTCGGCACAGTGGCGTGCCAGAGTCTCCCGTTCTGATCGGCGGAATTCTTGAAGGTTTCTCTCAAAAGAGCTGTGACTTGAATTACGGTGAAATCATAGAGACATCGCGGTTATTCACTTAAAAATCCTATTCGCTAACACGCATGTTTGCTTACGTGATCGTAGATACGATTCGTCTTTCACTTTCATTATGGAGCACACAATTTATCCGGCATAGCGAAATGTGATGTGAATTTTTTGAATTTTTTTTTATTTTATTTTTATTTTTATTTTTTTTTATAATTAACTTTTATAACCTGATGATTGACATGTTGGGATGTGACAGTGCTCGAACGATTTGATGTAAACGGAAATTTAAGGGAATGACAATTGACTATATAGGTATCGATTGTCAACATTTGGTTTTTGAACATTTATTGAGATAGCTATGAGCGCTTCGCGCTCATTTCGCATAAGTTCGAGAAAAATTATAGAAAAATTGCATGCACTTCTCGACGGTATGAAATTCTGAAAAAAAAATTCATGCACATCAAAGATACTGATAAGATTAATTTCGCATAATAATAATTTCAAAGTGTCATTAACAAATTAATCAAAAAATTAATTGTTTAACAAATTATCGGGCAAAGCAACTTTTTTCATTAATGAAAATGATTCGTTCATTTTTCTGAATACGTGTGAATTTTTTCAGATTTTTCAGTCAACTTTGATTTTTTTGTTTTTTCACGCATTTTTTCCATATAAAAAAAAAAAAAAAAAAATCGAAGTTTACTGAAAAATCTGAAAAAATTCATACGTATTCAGAAAAATGAACGAATCATTTTCTAACTGAAAAAAAATCAAACATTTAGAAGGTTTTAAGAATATTAATTTTTCATAATAATAATTGCACAAAGTTATTAACAGATTAGTATAAAAAAAATCATTGTTCAACGAATTATCCGGTAAAACTAAGTTTTTCTTTGGCCCAAATTGACTCAATAATTTTTTTGGATACTTATGAATTTTTTGAGAATTTTTTCTAATTAAAAAAAAAACCACATTTTTTTTTTTTTTTTTTTTTATAGACAAAAAATCACGAATTTTTGAATATTAGAAAAAATTCTTAAAAAATTTATGAGTATTCAAAAAAATTATAGAATAAATTTGGGCTAAAGAAAAAAATTAGTTTACCGACTAATTCGTTAAACAATGATTTTTTTTTTTTTTTTACTAATTTATAAATAACTCTTCGGAACTGTTATTATGAAAAAGTAGTCTTCTTAGCATCTTCTGTATGATTGAATTTTTTAACATTTTCATTCGATCAGAAAGTTGACGAAATTCTCTTTGAATTGCACATGAATCTCTTTGGTAATGCGCAACGAGACGACCTCCTTAATTGTACACACAATGTATACACGCATCATTAATTTGATTACTTTGTCTTAGCACAAATTTGTTCTATTACTCAATTACATTATTTTTATTAGTCAATTAAAAAATGTTGATGATCAAAAGTAGCCTTTGAGCGTACTTTACAAAAACTAAAGAATAAAAAAAATACTCGTTAGAAAGCTGAAATGAAAATATTGGTGTCTCATTGGTTGCGACTTCGAGTTCTCGAATATGGGTTCAAGGTCAACTATTTTTTTTTTTTTTTTTTTTCCTTCAACTTCAGTAACGTTCAAAAACCCCGACATTTCTTAAACAAGTGTTTCTTAAATAATAAATTATTCGTCGAACCGCAATATATTTTGTTACTGTACAAATAATTGTTTTAAAATTGAGTACAAGGGAATGGGCGAGGATTTAGTGGGGAAGACTTTGACGCGTTACACTGGCAACTAGTGTTGTGAATTTACCGGTTAATAACGTTAGTAACCATTTTTACCGGTAAATTTACCGTTAAAACAACCGGTTATTTAAGTAACGACAATGCTACCAACAAGCGCACTCTAACTTTCAATTTAAATTTGATAAAATGTCCACGTTATTGCGAATCGTTTAATCAACGTTTAACTTCTTCAATAAAATACTGATAGTTACTATTAAACGATACTTATTCCCTGGAAAAGCTCTCAAGGACTGGTTAATTTTTTTTGTATTCAGCAGAAAGAATGCAATATGATCAAACGTTAAAAATGATGTGCTTGTACTGTTTATAATAATGACGTTATTGGGAACGAACGGGTTAAATCAAGATACATTTATAGGGTAAGGATCGTAAGGATATGCGTGATTGAAGTGGGAGCAGGGTTAGGAAGCATCTTGCACATGCAATTTTCGCCGGGTTCGGTAGTGCCAACCACAGAATAAGTTACCGTCGGTAAAATACGTTAGTAGCTGCGGGGTTAATAGACCGGTTATTTACCGAACTATGTAACCGTTTATTTACCGACTCACGTCACTACTGGCAACGAGTAATAACGTGGCATCCACATTGTGTTTTTCCATCGACGACGAGTTTCTCGTCCGTTAAATCTATCGAAATGAACGCCTTGAAAGCTCCGATAGATTACGAAGGCCTCGAACGAGAGCTTACCGAGGCTCTGAGAGCCGAGGAATTATACAGTTTGCAAAACGATGCAAAGTTTCGGGCGATCGAGCAGGCTGTACCAACGTACGAAGACTTCAGAGAGATGGTGAATATGACAAATTATTTTTACCGCAGTTGGATATTCATTAATATTTGTTTTTGACGAAACCGAATTTTGTTCTTGTGAATTTAATTAAATGGACCATCTCGTTATCAATTAATCGAATATAATTATAAGTGTCCGAGACAGCGCACACAAATTTTTCTCCTTCAATTAAAAATTGTCCAATTTCGTTTTTTAGAAACTTTTCGTAGATATTCAATTGGCCGAGAACATAAAAAAAAAAAAAAATGATTACAGGTCAATGCTGCACACTTGAAGTCTTTGGATCGTAAAGACATGATTCCGAAAGTTGGAGTTCAGTGGAATAGTGTTCTCAACGACAAGACTAAAACGCAGCGACAAAAAACATCGTTCGATAAACGGAAGGTAATGCAGATTTCCTCCGTGCCGATACCAAGAAATACTCACGAATTTCGACAGGCATGGAAGGACCGTGCTAACTGCGCGGATAAATTTCAATTGTTGAACATCGCAAGGTACTGAATACACGATTTGTCAATATTTATTACCGTACAAAATGCAATAATTCATCATTAACAAATATCTTTCAGGCTGACGCTCTGCAATGAGACATTCCGCAGTGAAATTCCTCCGGATGTTCTAAACGAATGTCTCCTCGTGTGCTTGGAGACTCTGAAATCCCTAGAAGATAGCAGTTCCATTGTCGACCTTCTGACGACTCTCAACGGCTGCAAAAGATTTCGACTAGCTGTTGCATTTATGTCCGATAGCGAGAAATCTGTGTGCGGAGAGCTCTTCCGGGAATTGCGTCGAATAGCTCTGACGAAAAATCAATCGGTCGAAAACATCAATGAACTTGAGAGAAAATATTTGTCTTAGTATCAACTGCGAAGTAAAACATAGGAAATCGAAGCGATTCACTTGTTTTGAAAACCAAATTTCCATCGCTAAATGGGGCTAAAGCGTGTTTGACGTGAATATATATCAACGATTACCCTTACCATTTTCGTAAAAAAAAAAGGTAAGGGTACTCGTTGATATACATTCATGTGTCACACGCTTCAATGTCGTGCATCGCTAGCTGCACGCTTCGATCGCGACAATATCGTTGCAGCGTTTGCACTTAACGGCATCCTTCGTGGAAGATATGTACCTTTGCGACAAACACCCTGGCCGAAAAAAATCCCTAGAACCGACGAAAAACCGCTGAGTCGGTTTGTGCCGTCGAACCGACCGACAAATGACCGATCGTCGACCGATATTTTCGCTAACGCCCTCCGCAATGGTTTGCTTATGGTCGACTGTCGGATGGCTCGACAGAACTGCTCTGGAAGCTACGGAAATATTGGTCGACCCTCGGTCGTCTGTCGGTCGTTTAGAAGGCACAAATCGACCCAGCAGTTTTCAGTCGGTCTTTGGTCGGATTATGCTCGAACATTGGGTCGGCAGTTCTGCCAGGGCAGATATCTACCTTGCCGGCCGCTCGTACTTTCGAGCGTCGGCAAATTACCCGATTCCTTGGGTCAGTAATGTCAGTATCGTTTGAAATTACTTTGGACTCAAGTCGGCTCCTTGGCGGAAGATTCAAAGATTGTTATAGCATTCAGTCAGGACGGGTTACTAAATCGTGAGTATAGAACGTTTATCCGTCGGATTTTATGTATTATTGTCAATAAACATTATACCATTTTACTTTTTCACTCTACATGCATTCAACTTTGTGGATGTCGGACGAGAATTGCATTTGATCACGTATATCGTGTCGCTTTTACGGAAGCGATTTGAGAGCCGTAGCGTGCTAGGGACTTTGCTTTGGGCGGGATTGGTCATAACAGAGGTTCCGCTTTCGGCCACCTTTATGTTACCCAACTCTCGCCAAAAGGAGGGAAAGTAGCCGTTACAAACATCAACTGCGTAATCCACTGTGCGAGCAGCTGCAGCCGTTTTTTCTGTTGCTTCTAACGAGGATTATTCACGAGGCAATTTACACATTTATCGAGGTACGCACAAAATTGAATATACCCACACATTAACATCGCTCGTTGCAAATAGTTTCACGTGCCAAGCGCGTCGCTGACTTCAACGATAATTCGCATCGAGCAACGCATGATATTTTGGTTAGAAATATTTTGTCATCACTCTAAAGTTTCTCGTTCTCTCATTTAGTCTTCGATCGCCGCAATGTTTACGATCAAACATCACCCTGACACACACGTTATTCTTCCACCTGTTTATGCACGGTTCTCTCGTAACTCGCGAGAACTCGAGCCATCGCAGCAAGTTCCGCTTTTGCTGTCTTGTTTGCGATCCCGAAATAACGTTAATTCTAGCTTCTTATCGCCTATTGCATTATTGCAATCGAATTTATCATTATTAATGTCACTATTGTCACTATTAAAAAATACAGAAAGGTAGTTTATAACTTGTCATATTTGCATCTTCTGTAAATTTGCATTATATAGACAAGTGTTTGTCAAGTCTGTTTTCGAATTGATTTATTGTCTTGGATTTAATTGTTGATGGCTGGTATTGCGTCCTTCGCATTCACAATCCTTTATACCTATTTATACCTATTTCAGCAGCTTTTTACCAATAATAATTGATTATAGAACTATCGCTATCGATTTTATTATTGTTAGAAATTATAGAATAGAAGTTTTTAACTTATCTCATCCGCTTCTCATGTAAACATTATTGTTTACATTATGTAGACAAGCATTTGTTGAGTTTATGTTTGAATTCAGTAGTAGTAAATGTATTTATTGATAATATATCACACGGTACGGATGCTGGTACATTTCAAAGATTGTTTACATTTCATAATGCTATTGCAATCGACAATAGGCCATCGACCTAAATCCTCCAGCCTTTTGAATTCATTTCTTGTCCCGTATTCAATTTTGTAATCCTTCAAGTTCGTGGATACAGATTCCAGCCAGTTTGCACAATTGCAAGTTCAATTCGCCATTAAATGCCTTGTTCATTTCGGCTCATATTTACCTGCAGTTTTAATTTTCCTTGCCTCAATCGTTTCGCGTATGTTTTTTTCCTTTTTATTTATTTAAAAAGTCATTTCAACAACTATGGTCATTAACGACTTGCCTGATACATTGCTTTACATGTGGAGTTTGCTTTGTTGTTACATTATAGTTTATTGTATGTATCAATGATTTTGCAGAATTCTAGTACTTTGGCAGAGTTTTTTTGCACTATTCAGACATTCTTTGAGTGATCGTGGTAATAATAGTTTTTTATCTCTCAATCTGGTTGGATGAGCAATCACATGTACGTGTTGTTTTAGGTTCCTGGCATAAAAAAAGAAAAAGATCCAGCAATGATGCTGTCCGGCGACAGTGGTCAGGGAGAGTCGATATGCACGCCGCACTCAGTCTCCAAGCGCTTGTTCCACCACGGAGGGAGTTCCAGCAAGAGAAAGCTTTTCGGAGCCGAGAGCAGGCCGAGCCAAGAGACGGACGTCTCAGGCGAGGAATCGGATCTGGGGCCGATGTCCCCTCTGGCTCTGACCGATCCCAGCGAGAACAGTTGCGACAGTTCGCCCGGACGTCATTTCGTCTCGCCGTTCACGACGCCAGAGAAGTCGCCCGGAGAGCTGAAGCTGACGACCTGGGATCGTCTCAGGCCGGGCGTCGCGAAGAGCAAGTCTGACGAGCGGCTCTCGCCGTTCAGCGCGTTGAAAATGTCAACCCGGGCCGCCCGTTCCTCGCCGAAACGGAGGATACTCCAAAATTCTCCGAAGTCGCTGCCGACGACGCCGAGACGGAAGCGCGTCGGCGAGACGACGATCGGCACGCCGGAGCGCGAAATAGCGCTGCTCTTCGACGACATTATACCGGAAACGCCGCAGAAGGACGACAGCGATAAGGACGACATCGATCGGATTGAGGAAACGCCGCAGAAGGACCAGGGCCACGAACGAAGACTCATAACTCCGTTGGGCTCCGTTCAGAAGGAAATCGTCGTGCCGCGACTCCACCGTCGCAAGTCTCTCTGCCCGTACGAGAGCGAGGAAACATCATCGCCCGAATTGAAAGCCAACACGTTCAAGCGGCACGCCAACGAGGCGCTCCTCTCCTCGGGCACGAAGTTTCCGAAAATCGACGAAAACTCCGTGCCGAAAGCCCGGGCGTCCCTCTTTCGGGAGAAAAAGAACGACTCGCCGAAGCAAAAGTCCGAATTGACGGTGAGCACGAAGTCGTTCTACAAGACGAGCGGCAAGAGAGCGAGTTCGACGAGTGTCGATTGGGCGCACTTCGAGCCGGCCAAGAAGAGACACAGTCTGCCCTCGAACATGAACAATCACACGTATCACAGACGAGCGCCGACGAGGTCGAGACACAGCGAGATGAACGGCGGCGTGCGACACGGAATAAAGAGGCCGAAAGCGAAGCGTCACGTGTCGCGCGTCGAGGCTTTCAAAACTACGAAGCAGAGAAAAACGAGTTCGCCGATCGCAAGCCCGGTAGAGAGTAAGATCGAGAAGGTCGTCGGGAATGATTCGAGTTTGTCGAACGTCGAAAATATGCAGGATTCCTTCTCGTTCCGCAAGGTCGAAAGGCCACCGTCGCCGGTCAGCGATCCGAACAAGAGGTTCTTCAAGACGAACAGAATTCTCAAATCTCATCGTGCCGCTACCGTCACCGTTAACGACAAGATTAAGTTAAAGGTGTCCGACGGAAAGATCGCTCTCAACGACAAACACTCGCAGACACCGAGGAATCCTCGCAAGAGAGCCAGAGTAGAGGACATGTGCTTCGACACCGCTGATCTGACCGTCGACGCGCCCGGCTTCGACACTTCCGTCGATAAGAAGAACGTCGATGGTATTTTGAAGGTACTCGAGGACGATTGGGCCGATGACGATTACGACACGATGGAAACACTGACGACAATCTCACCGGTTAAGTCGATGGGCGTCAATAAGAACAACGTCATTATGTCGCCCGCGAGCGTACTCAGTAACATGACTTCGTCCATGAATATCAAAGACGCTCCAAAAAATACGAGCGCGAAAGAAAATTCCGCGGACACCGGACAAAGTTCCGAGGGAACGAGCACCGAAGGCCAGAAATTGTATCCTCTGTTCGCCAAGGGATTCTCGTCGAGCGTCGTCGAGTAAGTCTTTCGTTCGATTATTCCAAACGTCCCGATTACGAATTTTCTTAAAGACTACGCGAGAGTAAGTGGGTAAAAATACATGCATATTTCGTGATTTTTTTTTCTCGGTAAATGTACGCTTTATCGGTTACATTTTTGACGATAAGATTATAAATAACAACAACGAAAAAGCCATAAAATATATAAATGAGAAGAATGAATTAATAATCAAGAACATTTTTCAGGAACAGCCCAGCGAGGAAGACTCAACGCGGCGTTAAAAGATCGTGGCAAACGTCCGCGAAGGGCGGCGGTGCGGACGATCAGTATCAGATCGATGCCGGACAAAAGCGATTCGGCGCGACGAGATGCAACGAGTGCGGAATTATCTATCAACTCGGGGAGCCCGAGGACGAAAATGCTCATCTGAACTATCACAATAGCGTTAAGACTCTCAAATTCAACGTAAGTTAATGCATTGTCTATCGAGCTATGCTGTCGATGACAAGTTTTTACTTTTATAATACAAATTTTATAACTTTCAGGGTTGGAAGAAGGAACGGCAGATAAACAGCGACCCCGTAACTAACAGTCGCATAATCTGTATCGAACCGGGAGATCCAAAACAGTGCTGGAAGAAAGTCGAAGAAGTTCTGGCCGTTGTTGATCGAGATTTGGGCCTCGCCGACATGGAACTATCGAACTATCTTGACAAAAAAGTCAGTACCAACATTTTTTCTAATCAATCTGTAATTAACGCTCTGATCCGGTTTTAAAGAAGCGATTGCAACGAAAATACTCTTCGTTCATCTACGCTTTAAAAACGAACGATCTTGACAAAAAAAGTGATCACGAAAATGTTCGTTTTTTTTTTTCGTCGATCTAATTAACGCTCTGATCCGGACCTACGGACATCATTGTAACGAAAAAAGTCTTTATTCGTTTACACTTTAAAAAACATAGAATAAATGACCGACAAAAAAAGTTAATGATTACAAACTTACTTTCATCTTTTCCACAGATATACCTTTACGTGAGAGACAAGACTATTCTCGGAGTAATGGTTGCCGAGAGTATAAAGACTGCTCATCGAATGATTCCTGATCTCGTTGAGTTGGATTGTTGCACCGCCGAAGAAACACCTGCCAAATGTGGGGTTAATGTTATATGGACCGCGATGAGTCACCGAAGGCAGCACATTGCGACCAAGCTTCTCGACTCAGTGAGGTAAACTCTCCTTATTTTTCTTTTTGATTGCCGCTTAGTTATCGTCGAATCTAGTTTCTAAAAAAAAAAAATCTTACTCATCTCTATGTCACAAAATTCTTTCAGAATGAGCTACTACTTCGGTTACATAATGACAGTGGATGACCTTGCATTCTCCATGCCCACGCCGAGCGGAAAGATCTTCGCCGAAAAGTACACGAAGACGCGAAACTTCAAAGTGTATAATTAATCGGTGTTTCTTTTAACGATTTTTAAACAGTTTTTTTTCTCCACGGCCATACAAATATTGTTAACTTAAAAAAAAACGTACATTCATCGATTCCTTTTCTTTTTCGATGTAACTTTTAATCAATGCACAATTGTTAGTTATTTATTTTATTAATTTTATGCCGATCGAAGTTCGAACGGCGAGCGAAGCGGGTTAAGAGGTTTGATTTGCCATTCGGGAGAAACACGGACGCTCACAGGCCGAGCGCGAATTTTTACATCTACGAAACTATATCGTAACGCTTGAAAGTTAGGTGAACTTACGATTGATTCTCCAAAGGTCATTGTTGGATGTAACGTTTTTTTATACGAAATTGTCGCAATTCCAGTTCAGCGATATTCCAATACTTGCAAAATGTACAGCGAACTCGTATGTATAATTTTGTACAATCATTTTAAGAATCTTTTTTTTTTATACAAATGAAAACCGTGGTTCAGGTGAAAAATATATATTTATTCTTCATGCGGGCATTTTTCAATGTCTCGAACATCGCAACAAAGACGAAAATTTCGACGAAGTATCTACACCGACGCGTGTATGAACGGTGATCGATTTATTGTCCGTCTGATCATCGAATATCTTCGAAGAGAACTTGACACTCTGATAAAGCGTCTTACAGACAAATCAATTAATGAAATACAATTTGTACGTTTGCAACGATTGTCTTCTCTTTGTATACCCACTCATTTTTCATGGTCCGAATATCAAATCTGATACAGTCGAACGGTTTAAGACTAATGTAAGACGAAGTCTGACCAACGGTCCTTTTCTCCGTACAACCATACATGAGACGAAGTTATCTCATGTATAATGAAAAAAAAAAAAAACAATAATACTATTAAACTTTGACAAAGTTTTAAGAAAAAAAAATATTAATAGTGCATTTCGACAATCCCGCAGGTACTTTATCGTCGTAACGTCGACGCGACGCATAGCTCTCCATCATTATTTACTTCTATCTTATACCTTACGCGTAAATTTCTCACGATGAGATTCATTGGAACACTCGTGTAAAATACGCTCCGTACATCATTGGGATACGAGTGTGGCACAGCCTGGAAGGAACTTATTGATAGTACGGACTTGTCGCGGAGATGAGCTACAATCTGCCGCTTGTCGATACTCTCGAGCTTTACCAGCGGTTTCCGCCTCGACGTCCTCCACCGCGGCCTCCGTAGCCACCGCCGGAACCGCCGCCTCCGTAACGATCGCGTCCGCCACCGCCGTAACGGTCGCGTCCTCCGCCTCCGTAGCCGCCGGAGTCGATGCGCTCGGACTCCTTCTCTTGAGCCTTTTTCTCCTTCATCGCGTCGTAACGTTCCGACATCTTGTACAATCCCGCCGGTACTTCTTGACTGGCCTCCTCCAGAATGGCGATCAATTTTTTCGCGTGCGACCAATCCTGGCGGGTCATCAAACTGATGCTCTCTCCCGTGCGACCTGCGCGTCCCGTACGTCCGACTCGATGAACGTATTCCTCGATGTCGCGTGGAAAATCGTAGTTGAAGACGTAAGTGATGTCCTCGATGTCGATCCCACGACTGGCTACGTCAGTGGCGAGAAGAATCTTCACCGCGCCGCTCTTTATGTCCTCGAGAGCTTGCTCGCGGTCCTGCTGGTCACGACCACCGTGTATGCTCTGGCAGATTACGTCCTGCATTGCCAATTCGCTCGCCAAGTCGTCGACGCGTGTCTTCTTGCCGAAGAAGACGATGACCTTGTCGTCCGCACCCATGTTTCGGAAGAACTCGTACAGCTGTGAAGAAGGTTTTGGGCCGGATTAGATTGGGTTAAATTACTTTTTAAAACACAAGTGCTTACAAGTACTTTAAAAGACAATTTTTTTAAGGTGATTAAAGCGCTGCGAACTAGTCAAATGAGTGCTACATTTTTAAAGTCGTTTATAGAAACTTTAACGCATTCATTGATTGTAGCGGATTTTTATTTGTACTACAGCAGATGTCCTTAATCTATAAAAACACTAATTGCTATGGATTTGCAGAAATATTAACTGGTTTGTACTCATTTTCGAAAAGGTACATATTCGATCAGTTTTTTTTTCAAATAATAATCCGCAATTTTTGCTCGATTCTGATGTGTCACGGCTCATTCTCTTCCTCAAAAGATGCTTTCCGAATTCACCGTCTAAATATTAAATAATATTTCCCGTTAAAAAAGTAACCGTCTTTTGTTTATCCGTCGACGAAATTCCTTCATAAGCAAACAGCAGGCATTTTTGTGATAACGACTTTAAAAATGTAGCACTCATTTGACTAGTGTGCGATTGAGAGACAAATTGCGAACACTTCTCAATGAGATAAAAATCTGAAAAAATCAACTACATGGCACAATAACATTTTGGAATTATTATAATGCAAAATCAATCTTTTCAGCACCTTCCATATGCTTGATTTTTTTCAGACTTTTATCTCGTCTAGAAGTGTACGCAATTCTGTGTCAATTCTCTCTGAACTCACGTGGGCTCAGGCTGTCCGCTAGTACTACCTTAAAGAGACGCTACCGTGTGCTTATACTCCAACATGCCAGAAATGAAACCTTTCTATGTATGATACTCGAAATCGAATCAACCAGGTTGCTTAAGAATTGTCCAGTGCAATTAGAAAAAAAGATTTCAACTGCTCATATAGGGAGTTGTCTATCTCAGTCATGCAATGACGGCCCAACGCGAATCATAAAATAACGAAATTTTCAAACTGTAGCCTAGGCAATGCATAATGTTTCTACTGACCATCGGTGTCTTTTCCTCATCGCTGACCAAATGGATCGTCTGCCGCACGGAGTGCACAGCCGCCAAGTCGAGCGAGCCTACGAACACCTGAATAGGATCTTTCATGTAGGACTGCGCCAATCGTCGAACGCCCTGGGGCCACGTTGCGCTAAAGGCAAAAGAAAAGAATATCGATTAGAAAATGAATTTCTTCCAATCTCTTTATCGAACTTGGGACTTTGCGAACCTCGTCATGACAGTTTGACGATCCGGTCTAACGTCGAGCAGGGTCTTTCGTATCTGGGGCTCGAAACCCATGTCCAACATTCTGTCGGCTTCGTCGAGTACGAGATAAGTAACGGATTTAACATCCAAACATCCAGTCTGAACGAGATCGTTCAACCTTCCCGGCGTAGCGATGACAATTTGTACGCCTTTGTCGACGATGTCCATCTGCTCCTTTCGACTGCCGCCGCCGTACACGCAACAGGCTTTTATGCCTCGATATTGATACTTGCCGACTTCCTTCTCGATCTGCAGGGCCAATTCTCGTGTCGGTGCCATCACGAGAATATTCGGACCGCCTCGTTGTTCGCGCGGTATCGGCTGACCGTCGATATGTATCAGCGCCGGCAAGAGAAACGCCAGAGTTTTTCCAGTACCCGTTTGCGCGATTCCGATCAGATCTTTGCCGCTCAAAAGAATCGGCCAAGCTTGGCACTGTATGGGACTCGGTTTCTGAAAGCCCTGTTTACGAATTTCTTCCAATATATCCGGATAATCGTGAAAAGCTTGCTCGAAAGTTTCCACAGGATTGGGAACTTTGAAGTCGTCCTCGGCTCCTTCCTCCTTTTCGAATACTCGACGACACTCGATGTTGTTGTTCTGCTCGCGTATCTTGGCCACGTGCTCCGCGGTCATGTTCGTTACGGCCGGATCTTCCCGGTAAAAGTTTTTCACCAGAGGACCGAGGTGCGCCCATCTTTCTCGCTGAAATCTCGCGTGCTCCTCGTTGGCTTTTATCCAGTCGACCTCCGTGAATTCCTCTATCGGTTCTATCGGTTCAGCCTGTTTTTGCTGTTGCTGTTGTTGCTGCTGCTGCTGACGGTTGTCGTGCTGTTCGTATCTTCCGTGCTTTTGAGTTTGCTGCCCGCCGTACTGCCTGTCGTCAGCCATCAACTCGTCAATCAACTCCTTCGCTTTCCGTTGAGATTCCTCGGAGCCCACCAGCGTTACCGATGCCATACCGTTTCCCGAAGATTTGTCAATCTGAAACGTCAATCGGAATACAATATGTGTTATCCGGAAGATTATTCGACTCATAAAAGATATTTTATAGACACAACAGATTTTTTTTTATCTTGAAAAACTTGCTTTACATTTTTTTTTTGCTGGTAAGTTACAAAAGTGAAAACAGCAGGTTTTTGTCACTCGAGCGCTTTGCGCTCTCGTTATAGACCATGGAATTTAAAAAAACTAGACATTTTGATTTTCAAAGATTTACAGAAAATACGTCACTTCCGGTTTACAATTTCATTTTTCGACTGGAAGTGACGTATTTCATGTAGACAAATGAGATTTTCAAACTGGAATTGGTGTATTTCCTATATGACGTCACTTCCAGCCGGAAAATTGGATTTATATATAAAAATGAAATCTGAGACCTTCTCATAACATTCTTACGGACGACATCACACAAGTATTCATGAACACACAAGAACACTGGCAAACACTCGAAATCGAGCGTTTTGAGTGCTTTAAGTGTTTTGAGAGTTTTTGAGTATTTTGAGAGTTTTTCTTAATGTTTTGAGAGTTTTTAAGTGTTTTAAAAGTTTTTGAACGTTTTGGGTGTTTTGAGTGTTCATGTGTGTACAGAAGCGTCTATAAGTGACCAGTCTTATACTTCGTTGGTAAGTAGAATATTACATTTATGCAGGCACCACTGTTGTCCTGCAGTTTGTTAATTTTACAGCCACCTCTTCCAATGAGCTTGCCAACTTTCGATTGCTCGATCTGGATGACCAGGCCTTCCTCCTGTCTGCCGTCATTGCGTCTGCGGTCGTCCCGTCTACCCCCATCCCGATATCCTCCGCTTCGATTGTCCCCCTGCTGGCTATCGCCGTAGCTCTTCTGATGACTATTTTCATTGCCGCCACGATCTCCATTCCTATGGTAACTGTTTCGATTGCCTCCTCCACAGCCGTACGATTGATTGTTGCCGGAATTGCGATTCCTGCCACGTTTCGTGTACTGCTGCGAGACCATCGGTCGAGACACGGAATCACCGTCGCTGTCCCATGACTCGTTCATGCTGGGAAATACATTTTAACAAATGTGGTTACGTTTTAATTTTAGGAAATTAAACGTACTGCACATATAAAAATATAAAACCGTGTGGCAGTTTTCATCCGTATATGAATAAATTGATAGTAAAATGTTGCCAGGTTCGAAATTAATGAATGGAGAATGGAATAGAAAATGAAAATTAACGAAATATCGAATGATAAACATTTCGTTAATTTCAAGATTTCATTCATTTTGGCAAAACAAAGAGATTATTGTGAATATGCAAGCGTAAAGAGCGAGATATTTGTCGTCGAGACGCTACCGGTTACACTCGATAGGTTTACGAAGTAAAAAATATTTACGATGTGTTACGATTATCACAGGTTTTTCTCGAGTTTTTAAGGTTAACGATACAGCCTTTCGCCGTCGAGGATCGGGAGCACTGAACTCGTGTTTGATCAAAATTTTTAATATTCTATCGAAAACCAATAAAAATACACCAATTTTTTACTTACATCGAGTCACGTTGATACAATCAGAAATTGTCGGGTACAGTGTCGATCTTCTTTCGCAGCTTCCGACAAATCTTAGCGAAGCAACTGAGTTGAACTACAAAATAAAAAAAGAGTTCGTTCTTGCTGGACAAAGGATCGGAAAATGCGTCGTATCCAACACCGTATACCGAGAAGGGAGTCGAAACAAGGTGCTATTGTGGCTGTAACACGTACGTGTGACAAAGATACAAGTGTATTTCCAGCGCCGGTATACACGAAGGTCACTTCGTGCCGGCGTAGTAAACAAAGGAACAGGACTGCACCCGATACTGAAGGGATTACCGAGAAGCCGCGAATAGGAATACAACGATAAACGTTAAGCCGTTGCGCGACGAAGAATCACAGAGTGATATGATGAAATTGGAGAACGTTTTCAATGCTGAAACTGTACCTCTGAAACTGATAGCGAATAGTTTCGGGCCTCCTCTGAATTAGACGATGATTTGCGCGTTGCTTCCGATTTACCTGGTCGAAATTCTTCACAAGTTATAATGTAACCACCGTTTACGAACTTTCGTCCCAAAGACTGTGCTATTATTGGCAATAGGGAAATTAACGACGAACTCTGGGAATACCCTGAATAAGGGTTTTTTTTAATAAGTTTTTGTCGTGTTGCATCATTCGGTGAATAGCGATTCGTTGCGCATGCGCATTCGCGCATGTGCGATCGCGCATGCGCAATCGCGTCAAAGCGGCCAACATTGTAAAAATAACATTTAAAACAGACGACGAGCGCAATAACTCGAGTGGTCCCGTATCATCGTAGTATCGCTATAGTCCGGTTTCATTGTGCGTAATTGCCGACTGTATCAGAATCGTGTCCTCGATGTAGCACGGGGGCGTCTGTCCGTAAACGGACGTCGCAATATTCACTCAATGGATTAATCGCTTCCTATTTTTCTTTTCCCGAGCGTTTTTATTTATTTTCATCAGGCTCGACGGGAATTGCGTCACCGATGAGCTCCCCAATGTTTCAGGATTCAATGATCCAAGACAGCGGTGAGTCATCGGTTGATTTTTCAATCTGTAAACTTAATTGCATATTGACCCGTGTTGACTGAAGCGAGCATGAATTTCATCGCTGAATGATCGCTTTCGCCCGATGCCCCCCCCCCCTTCGCCATCCTGGGGGGAGGGGGGGGGGAGACTAGCAGACTCGATGGAAAAATATCGTTACGCGCTACCAAATATCATCGTTATCAGATATAAAATATAATTAATTATTAACGATCGACTTTATGAATATTGTTTTATCATACATTTTTTATACCTTTACTTTACGGGTTATTTGGAATGCACCGACCTACGTGTCGCTGTAGCATGCGCATTCGAATTTCATTCTCTCGGCAATATCTTTTGAAAATTATGCAATATACTTATCGTCATTTTATCATTGTCGACGACGACGAGTGACAAAGTTACAATCTCAAATGTATGCGAGATTGGACGGGAAATGTAATGAACAGTCGTTCGCATTGAACAAATATATTGGAATTTATTGATAATAGACGATTATCATGGACTTATAAAGATCGTACTGTAACTGCACGGAATAAATGTTAACCATTCGTCGTCACCGCGGGTCAAACTAACCTGGCTGTTGGGACGCGTTTCGTCACTTTCTTCTCAACACGCTGTCATTCGTTTAAATTAAATTGTAACTATTTTAACATATTCCAGAATGTTCGAAATATGTTCCATAATATTTTTTTTTTTTTGGTTCGATCTTATGCATAGCTTTAAAATAATTTTCGAAATGGAGGCTATTTGACCCGAGTGTGAGAAGTGCGAGACTTTTGGCGGTGTGACAACGAACGATCAATAACAATTGTAAAAATAGGGCTGAAGGACGCGGGGCGATGACCCTTTGTCATAATTTATATATTTATTTTTAGTTATAAAATTGGAATAAGGCAATAGCTGTAAAAACTATAAAAATATTTTCTATATATCTTTCTAAGTATCGTGAAAAACAGGATCAAGGTCAGGCTCAGACACCAAATGCACTCTGGAACTGGGGAAAATTACGCGATGACAATTGTCAATTTATTTACGATGGTTTTGTTAAAAAAAATGAAGCAATTTGGAAACCATCAGTCGTGACCCGCACAACCTGGACCATCAACTTTGGACCGGAAACGGTCATTACTTTTACCTGATATCCATACCAAAAAATATATATCATTCATTATTACGATCTATAATATATGCATGCATCGATCTTAACAAGCTCTTTACTGATTTTTATCGAATACTTAAAAGATTGTAGATAGTTTATCACTATTAAACTATTAATTGTTGGTTTATTACCATTGATAGATTTTTAAAAATACTTCACAGTTCATATGATCATGGTTGCTACGAAAATGTCCAATTGAAATTCCCCGACGATTCCCGATATCGCAGATCAAAAATAGAATTTTTTCAGTCCATCGATTGAGGTAGGTATGGGCAATTCGAAACTCTCTACCATTTGGGACGACATAATATTCAGGGTTGTTACGCACTGGCTGACTTCGATATTCCCGGACTTTTCCGGATTTTTCGGCCGGTTTTCACAAATTTTCCAAGGGGAAAACGGCCGTTCGTAGGAACAGTTTTTTTTTATTAGTGTTTTAGATATATGAGTCGCACGAGAAAATTTTACTGCGACGGTAAAAAAAAAAACCTTTAATATTTCAGAACGCGAGGATAACATTCTTATGAAACGTGCCGGATACTCAAGAATTAAATATGCACAGGATAACATTGTTAATAAAATATTACAAGACAGCAACGAGCTTTTTAACGTATTGACCCGATCTATTAGGGTCATGGGGGGATGCTTTTTAAATAATTTTTCGATGGACCAACATTTTTTTGTGGCTAAAGCTCTTACTTTTCAAGGGGATTAAAATTTTTTAATATACGATGAAATTGAATTTGCAGCAATAAATTATTTACGAAAAAGGACAGCCAAGTAAAATCTGGAATAATCCGATAAATTCCGAAATTCTGTGATTTTTACATCATAACTGCAAGTCGGTGGAAACTCCCTGAGTTTCCAAGATTTTCCGTTTTCTATATACGTAACGACCCTGCAGTCGTAATTGCGGTGGATTATTCGATTGCTTTTTGCCCATTTTAACGGTGGTCTCGGAATCTTCCCAACTCGTCCAGGTCTCAACTAATTTCCTGGCGTTTGCCGGTTTTCCAGATTCGTAACAACCGTCAATATAATTTAACTTTCGAAGATACGATACATACGTTGGGAATGAATTTTTTCGCTGATGCAGCTTATTTATCTTTCTTCGACGAACTTAACGATGTCTCGCTTTTCGGTGTAGAGGGAAATATTGCGAAAAGAGAGAGTTGAACCGCGCTCAATACGAATCCAAATCCGTTCTGGAACTGAAGAGAATTACAAAATATTGGTGATTGTCAATGCTCGCGCAATCTTCGATATGAAACGTAATAGAATCTCATTTCGGAAGAAATAATAACTTTGTCGTGCCACGCCAAGTACACGACCGTACTTACTATAATGAACGCGTTGTCGATAATCAACCCGTACAACAGCCACTGCGCGGAGACCAGTGTTCCCATCAGAATTAGTGGAAACGGCAAAATCTCGGTGCTCTTCGTCTTCAGGATCTCGGTCTGAAAAAAAATTAATTGATAAAATAAAAAGTAAAAAATAAAAAAATAATTGCTGAAATAGTTTTCTTTTATCTAATCGTTAGGAATTCTATTTAAAAAAATTGATTTCCAGTTTGGAATTTTTTACGCCGCGATGAAACGAGTGGAGATACAAGTCGAGTTTTAGCGAAACATCGAAGTAGGGACTCACCAGATGAACCAGAGGCGACGCAATAAGCAGCAACAGCATAACAGTTACGATAATTCCAAATCGGAATTCTATTAGATCCGGATGTTCCCACTGCGCATAGCCAAGAAATATCGAAGCGAAACCTACCGCTTTGCCGACCAATCCAAGAGTGTACATCTGCCGAAAATTAATACAATAATTATTGATTGAACATTCGTCAGTAAAGCGAATCGGGAAAAATGTTCGCGATTAAATTAACTACGGAATTAATATTACCTTGTCCGAAGAGAACATGTAAAATACTGATATGTACGCAACGTTTGTCAGCAGACCAAAAATGTTTACATTGATCATGGCTGGGTCACCCAAAATCCATGCATACTGAAACATCAGGAGGGACCTGCACAGAAAATTCATGATTGTATTCACGCATTAAAAAAACATGAGGTGTTCCTGTGGCGAAATCGTTAAGCGTCAAAGCGGACTTTGTATTATATCGCGGACATTTGTTACGTATTACAGTAATACGTATGGAATTTAAAGCAGCGGACTGGAATTTTGTATGCAAAAACTGGTACATTGAATTACATATACAATCGTGCTGAAAGATTAATGTTCTGTGCATTAGAAACATTGGGAATATTTTATTTTTTATAATTTACTTTAATTTCAATGAAAAAGTAAGTTGTACATTAAATATAATGTACCAATTTCTAAATAAAAACTTCAAGTCTGGTACATTAAATTTACTATTTTTTTTAACAGTGTAAGTTGCGATGGAATGAATAAATAAACATTGAAAATTCGGTTTTTCTATCTCATATACTTTGGAATAGAGAAGACAAATGAAGAAGCAGATTTATTCTCATAGGGTCATATTATCATCTAGTTCTTATTGAAAAAACTGTTCTAGAGTAAGTCGGAGAAATTGCGACGGACGAAATGGCCGGAAACGATTCTTACGCGAATATCACCCACGCTGTGCTGCAGCTTAAAAACATTCATGTCCGACCTTGAACAGTAGAGTTTTGTTTCCAATTTTTTTACATTTTGTTAATCACAGTAAACTGAATTTTGCCTATAATATTTTTCTTGTTTTTGGTTCACTATCTGTAATATCATTTTGTAAAAGAAGTAATCGCAACAAATAAATAAATTAAAAGTACGAAATACGCTTTAAACGCTGCACACTCCGACTCAGAGCGTAGAAACTTCTATGCTTGACACAAGATTCTCGCGAATTTTGGCAGATTAAGAAAATTGGGGTCAAAATTTGAATATTGAGAAACTCATTTAAAAGGATTGCCATCAGAAATTTGTTTACTTGTTTCATGAAAGTATAAGAGCTTTCGACCGGGAGATAATTGTTCTTACAACTGATACTGTATTTTTTCTTAGATTATATTTACATAATATTACGATAAACATACTTTCCAATAGAAATGGAAAAATATTTGCATCGAAATCTATGGACTGGTAACAAATAATCGAACAAAACTTTAGAGCCTTCTTTGAGCAGGTGAAATAACACAACGACTTGCTAGATAAATCAGAAGAAGCCAAACGCTCGCAAGGTCGGCCTTGAATACACCGTACAAATATGCTTCTCTTTCTTTATTAATTTTTTAAATTAAATACGTTATTGTTGTTATACTTAAGACGCGGGTCTGCTGAGTGCTACAAAAAAGTATTAGCGTCAATGAACACCACACTGCAAATGTGATAAGTCGCTTTTGCGAAATATGTGCATTGATGATTCAGCAACAACATTTATGCACTCTCTTCATAGATCAAAAGTCGGAGGTGTATCAATTTAATGGTGACAACATAGAGTATCTTGGCTGATATCAAGTACAAGTCACGTGTGATAGATAAAACAATACAGTGCTTCTCATTGGGCCCAAACAGCTATGACACTGACTTGTCTATAATGCACTTAAATCAGTGAAAACAAAAAAACTATACAAACATTCCAATTCCACCCATGCATGGCATAGTCGAAGACCTTCGTCAATCCTTAATGATACATGACTTTGCATGATAAATGACTTGCTCTTTGCCAAGTTGGCCTGAAATACCATGCTTCTTTTTTTTTTTAAATTAAATACTTTATTGTTGCTTCACTTAAGATACGGGGTTTACTGAGTGCTCCTAAAACGTATTAAGATTTTAATGCTATTACTACCACAACTAATGCGATAGGTTGCTTGTAAATATGTACAGTGATGATTGAGCTATAATTTGTATGCATTCGTCATAGATAAAAAGTCTGAGGTGTATCAATTTAATTTAATATATCAATTTAATAGTGGCAAGATAGAGCATCCACCTTGAATGATATCAAGTTCAAGTAATCTGCGGTATATAAACAATACACGATCATACAGTGGTTCTCATTGTGCCCGAACGGCAATGAAACTCTTTTGTTTGTAATGCAATTAAGTGAATGAAAATAAAAATAAAAATACAAACATTCCAATTCCACCCACGAAGGGCATGGGGTCGAAGCCCTTCGTCGATCCTTTCTGATAAATGTCTCTGCATATCAGTCTGAAAAAAATATATATATATAAACATATATATATCTAATGCACAAAAATGCTGTTGCAGAGATGTTATTGTACAGACAACTATAACAATACAGCTCGGTTCGCGTTCCGTCTTATTGTGCAATCGATAAACATAATACGTCGCACAAATTCGAATGCTGATTAAATAATAGTAGCGTCCGAGTGTCCTTGATTCGTAAGAGAGCAACGAGGAAAACTTGAAAGGCGATAGCGCACGAGCTCGATAAAGTACACTCACGTTCCAGCCAACATTTGACCCATTGTACTGACGGCGGCACAGGTCGCCACGATGTCCTTGTAGTCCTCCAAACCCATTGTCGAATCGGTGTATCGGAGCTCAGGAAATAATTACTATATTCTTGTCCGGTCTTCGTTTTGCGCAGCTCAGATTGGAGCTGATCGAGACGAAGAAAATACTGACATTAAACGTTTTCCTTTCTGTCAGTAAACGAGCGAATTCCCACGCACGAGAGGCCACCGTTCTGTCCGACACGCACGCTGCGACGTATCCCGAAGCTTTGAAGAATCCCTATCGGAGCCGCACACTTTTAAACTCATTGACGGCCGGCCCGTCCGTCTTTCGACCGCCGCAAACGCACGTTCTCCGTCTCCCTCTCTCCGGCTCTACTTTGATTGGTCGGCAATTCGTGGGTGAATGCATAACGACGCAAAACGATAACGGCTCCGTGTAATGCCCAAGCGGATAGCTTACGATTGTAATTTGACTATTAACTCCGATATCCGACGCTGCGATTATGCGCGACGGCTCTCCGGATCTACCGGAATACGTAGTCGGTATTCCGAAACCTGTTCGCGACCCTTGGGCGACCTATGATGAAAGATAATTCACTGTTGCGTGGCTGTAGCACAGTCGATTGCAATCTCGCAAAATTGAATATCTAAAAAGTTCCTCGAACCGTGGCGATTGAACTTTCCTTTCGATAGCGTCGACCACAAATTAAATCCGTTTATAAATATATCCTTGAAAAACGAGTTAAAAAGGGGCTTTACACGAATCCATTGTCGAGTTTTCACTTTCGTACGTTTCCCGATTCGATTTACCCGCATTTTACGAATAGTTCGATTATCCGCCGCACCGAGGCGCCACTCGACGGCCAAGAAATTTTCAGTCCACCCCCACTCTAGTCGCCGCGTATACCTTCTCTATTTCATAGCGGCTCTTTTTGGTACGTGCTCCACGAATAATTTTCCCGTGTAATCCGTTTATATTGCGTTTATAACAAACCATCCGTACAAAAAAATGTTTCTCCAACGTTGCCGAAGCACCGAAGCGCACGAAACGATAAATATTTTTGACGATATCGAAACTTTGTTTAAGCAAGTTCATCGTCGCGTAATTTCCGTTGGCGAGGTTATGCGCGAGTGTTGATCGGGCGCGTTGACGTTTTGACTCGTGTTATCGGAGGGACAGCCTCGGGTGCGGCTATCAATGAACTCTCGTTTTTTTATGTTACAGGTCTGAGCCATGGGTCGAGTAATTCGCGCTCAGCGTAAGGGAGCTGGATCGGTTTTCCGATCTCACACCAAGAGGAGGAAGGGAGCGCCGAAGCTCCGCTCCCTCGACTTCTCCGAGAGGCATGGATACATCAAGGGAGTCGTGAAGGTATGTTTGCTCGTTAAATTGCCTGCACGATCGACGAAAAAACCCTCCGTGAGATTTGCACGAAGCACGCTGGGATTTTCCGATCGCGTCGAGCGCTGCCGTCTGGCCACCGTATTTATCATTTCATGATGATTTCTAGTAAACCTACTTCCGAATTGCAGTGAAGATTTTAAACTAGAGGCTCTTTCTGACAAACAAAATTAATCTTCCGCACTTCCAGAATCGAATTGCTGTGCTTTTCTCACGAGTACGCTCGTCTTTTTTTTGCAGGACATCATCCACGACCCGGGCCGTGGCGCACCTTTGGCCGTCGTGCACTTCAGAGATCCGTACAAATTCAAGACCCGAAAGGAACTCTTCATCGCCCCCGAGGGCATGTACACCGGCCAGTTCCTGTACTGCGGAAAGAAAGGTACATTGGATGGTTTTAAAACTTATGGAATGGCACGAGAAAGCCAAAATTGGAATAAGAAATTGGTGAATGGAATGTATTTTGATACACACAGATTTTTTCATAATTGCGTACAATTCTATTTAGTTATCACTAATCGAAATATATTTGCGTTACACGTATCTATATTAACAAATATTGTAAATTCTTAAACTCCAGAAAAATATGACAATTCTATGTTTTCCTCATGATTTTCACTTTTCATGTAATTTTTTTTTACATCTTTTTAAAAGTATATTTGTATATTTTCTATACCTTTTTTTTATGTATCTGTTATGTATTTACGGAATTTTAGGCAGCCAAACATTACTGTTGATATCGCGCAATTTTGTTAAAATTTTGTATGTTTCACATTACATATCATTCATCCATTTCTGGCTTCAATTATACTTTCTTGTAATTCTTTTTTTGTCCAAAAAATATCGTGATGATTTCTAGCTGACCTATTGTCTATGAGGATTTATCTCTAGAGGCTCTTTCTGATGCATTTTTCGAGACTTCAAATCCGCACAAATTTAATACATTTTTTTTTTTTTTTTTCGTCGTGTTACAAAGATACTTGACTTTTTCAGCAAACCTCCAGATTGGCAACGTTATGCCAGTCGGTACGATGCCCGAGGGTACAATCGTCTGTAACCTCGAGGAGAAGACCGGCGACCGTGGCCGTTTGGCTCGCGCGTCTGGTAACTACGCCACCGTTATCGCCCACAACCCCGACAGCAAGAAGACCAGGGTAAAGTTGCCGTCCGGAGCGAAGAAAGTTATTCCATCGAACAACAGAGCGATGGTCGGCATCGTTGCTGGTGGTGGACGTATCGACAAACCAATCCTCAAGGCCGGTCGTGCTTACCACAAGTACAAGGCCAAGAGGAACTGCTGGCCGAAGGTACGCAGACGTTCTGTTTTTTTTTTCAGAGCATTAAAAAAAACCTTCGCCTATCGCCCGTTAACAACGCATTTTATCAATGATGTCTTGACATTTGAAACCTGAATCTACTGTGTGGTCAATTTTTTCACTGAGTAATCGTCTCGCATCTCCGTGCCGAGATTTGTTTCTTATAAAAGCAAACTAACAATTTCGTTTTCCCGTGACTTGCAGGTTCGTGGTGTTGCTATGAACCCCGTCGAGCATCCCCACGGTGGTGGTAACCACCAGCATATCGGTAAGGCTTCCACCGTCAAGCGTGGAACCAGCGCTGGTCGCAAGATCGGTCTCATCGCTGCCCGTCGTACCGGAAGAATCAGAGGAGGAAAGACCGACACCAAGAAGGACGATTAGACAATACGCTAATTATCTTTTGGTGTTTATTGTACAATAAAATGAAAAGAAAAAAAATCCGCAAAAATCTCTCGTTAACCATTACCCCAACCATTGCTCTTGCACAAGATTACGAATCTCCGCCGTTCTTCGGCAACGATTCTCTACAGCGGAAAAAAAAACAAAAAAAAGTAAGAACGTTACATAGTTTACGACCGTCCGTCGCGGAAGATCGCATCGGACGAAAAATCTCAAAGCCAAAATTCAAAGTCAACCGCGCTTCGGCCAAATCGTTAAAGCGACGAACCGGAAGTACGTCAGGGCAGTGCGCGTGCACCGGAGAACGTTGCGATTTCGCTTGCGCCCCATTGGCTCTCCGATTGCTGTTTCTCTATCCCCACCTTTCATCAAAGCTCGTGTCGCCTGCGCCCGGCATTAAAAAGAAATCAAGAGACGATTCTCGAACATCCGCGAGTCAGTACGTCGCGGACGTTGATATCAAATTCTGCTTTACCAAGGCGAAGGGAAACCCAAATGTTGAAAGAGCACGAAACTCGCCATTCCCCCTCTCCCTCAATATCATCGAAATCGTCAGTGCGCTCTTAGTGAAACATCTGGAAGCGAGCGTCGGGGGGGGCGAGAGATAAGAGAACAGCGGACGGGAGGTAGAAGAAGTGTCCTGTAGAGTGCGCGAATGATCATAGGCACATTAGCGCGTCCTGTAAGTGCCGCGGTGTGTGGAAAATATACAATACACAAAGTGTTTCGATTCGAGCGGAAATAGTGTCGTCGCCATCTTGTGAATCGACGATATTTCGGTTCTCGGCCATTTTCGTTGCGTCGACGTCAAGTGCGGCCAGGGGCCTCTCTCACTCGCTCACGGTCGTAGTCAGTCTTCGAGTTTCCTTTGTGTCATAATAGCGGGCAGAGCAAGCCGAGGGTGCCGAGAGAGCGTGCTTTACCAATATATATACCTTGATATCATCGTTAAAACAATTCGACGAGAAGATATTTATTTTTTTTTTTCTCCACTAAGAAAAGTCACAAAGCGAGAGTAATCTGCAGCAGAGCTACGAAAAACTACGCACCGAGGCGGAGTAATATGAGTAATGCAGCCAACCAGAATGGATCAGGTCTAGAGCAGCAGGTAACGTTGAAACTCTCAAATATCATGACTAACGTCTCTGACAAGCGCTTGGCTATCCGCCATTCCCCCACTACGTTCGAGTAACCGTCGATTTCGTACCTTTTTTTTTCTTTTTTTTTTGTTTTTCAAATCCAATTTCTCTTTTCCTCGACAATGTAATTCGTGACTGTCGTAAATTTTGCTGATCGTGACTCGTTCGTCGATAAACCACCGTCGGGCAGCAAAAGCAAACGAAAAATTCCGTGACGTCCATTCGCGTAATGGCGGCGGGAATTCCGGGAAGAGCACGCTCCCGAGCATGATCGTCCCATTGCAGTTTTTAACGCGACACGTGAATTTTTCTAGACGAATCTTTCGGATGCTTCCCCTCTCCCAACCCTCGACCCGATGATCTTCCCGACGATATTTTCAGCCATCCCGATCTCGTCGGGCTCTGCGAGCCGACTATCGAGAAATCCGATTTTCGGCCGTGAGAACATTCGTCCAATTCTCAACGTTCAATGCTCGTTCTAACGGGGTTAGCTAAAATGGACAGGGGCACGCTGGCTCCTCGCGTTAGAGACGAAAGCCTTTTTTTTTCGTTCCCGATTTCGCCGAGGAAAAAAATAGATCGATCGTCCAATCGTTGATTCACGATTTTAGGTGAAAGCTTCTTCTGTTTTTTTTTTTTTTTTTGTTTAACGGATTTTTTCGACTATGATAATGCTCCATAAGCACCAATCACCTCGGAGTTCAAGGTGAATCGTTAGCACTCGATAGTTGCCTAGCCTGGTACCGGCACAGGTCAGAATGATATTTGTCTTATGTAGAACTTTTTAATTCGTGCGCTCGATCATACATGGAACACGAATAGTTTTTCTTGCTTTGCGGGCAAGCAACTTTGTGCAATTAACAAACTCGTGTCATTGTTTTGCAGTTAGCTGGTCTGGACTTGCAGGGTTCCCGCCAACCGAGTGGGGGCCGATACGTACCACCGCATCTACGCAATAAATCCGGAAGCGACTGTGGTAAGGAGGAAAACTCTATTTTCAACTTTCAAGCGATGTACTCGTTGAAACATTTTTGTAATCGGACATACTCGTCGTTGGTCTTGCTGTTGTTATAACTCATTCTGTTGGTTGCATTTTTACGACGATATCGACTGTTATTTGTTCATTTGTTTATTTTTTGGTGGATTTCTCCTTGACCAATTATCGAAATATTAATGCATAAATGCATCTTATAACTGACGTATACTTATTCATTTGTTTATTGAATATACAGAACATGCCCTTTTTACAGTTGAAATAGAATAGCGAGGAAGCATAATTTATATTTAAATTAAAATGAAGAAGAAGAAAATAAGAGAAATTTATAGAAAATGAGTCAAAGATTTTTCTTGTGGTGCAATCTCCTTTTGACTTAGCTCAGTTATTATTGAATGCATGATTTCTACTCGTACGTAAATATCATCTGTCATGTTTGATTCTGGAAGATGCTAAGAGTATACTCAGTAAACCAGAACTCCGAGTAAATATTACGCAGATGGACAAGGCACGCAATCTCGATATGATAAAACAGTTTGAAAACCGCCGATATAGAAAATGCATAGTGATGCGAGCACTCTCGACGTCAACAGCGAAAACAAATAATCAACCAAATTTTTATTACCGTATACACATTTTCATCTGTGAATCTTAGTAAAAATTAAATTTTTTTGTGGTACAGTCAAGTCTCATTGGTAAAATAACATAAAATAAAATTAGTTCTTCGATCATATTCAAGTCATAATAGTAAGAATAATAATATATACACGATAAAAGTATCGTTTGTTGAATTGAGGTGAACAAACTGGGAACAAAACTTAAGAGCGAAGCAACATAAAATTGCAATTGCAATTTTTGTTTATTTATTTTCTATTAGAAAATCGGTATCTCTACGAAATGGTGTCGCGTAGATTAACATGGGCATGATATTGAGCAGGCACGGAGTCTGCAAGCAGAGATTCCATCAGATAAATGTAAAAAAAAAAAAAATCGTAGAAGAAAGGAGATTTATCGTTAAACTTTCAGGTAACGGACCGTCCGGAGGGGAGGATCAACACGCTCCCAACTCAAGACCTTTCACAGACCGAGGTGGTGGCCGCGAGCAGGGTGGTGACCGAGGCGGTGACATCGGTGGATACCAGAGTTCCGGTGGTTCCCAGTACAGAGACATCCGTAACAATCGCGACGCCGATTTCGGAAATTTCGGCGGACGCAACAGGCGTCCCCAGGAGAATGGACGTGACTTTCGTTATGGAAATGCCGAGCGCGATCGTCCCATGGGCGGCGGTGGAGGCGTCGGAGGCGCGTGGCCCGAGCCGAGAAACGATCGCTGGCAGGAGAATCGAAACGATCAGAGAATGGGCGGAGGCGGCGGCGGTGGTGGCGGCGGAGGCGGAGGCGGAAGCCGATGGAAGGACGAGAGAGACGGCGGTGGCCGAGGAGGCGGAGGCGGACGAAACGAAGTTGATTGGACCGTTCCCACAACTAGGGATGAACGACTCGAGCTCGAACTCTTCGGTACAGGAAACACCGGTATCAACTTTAACAAATACGAGGATATCCCCGTTGAGGCTACCGGTGACAACATACCAGCACACATCTCAGCCGTGAGTGTTATCGGAATCGCAATCAAGACCGCTGTCCCATCGCAATTAAGATCTGTATTTTAGGATAAATCGCTAGGCATGAAAAAAAAAAATTAATTAAATTATACCGAAGACCAGATGTTACTCCCTAAGGATCCAATGCCAAAAAGGATTTCATTATTTTTCTGGACCTTCGAGCTTTGCTTGAATATTAATCAATCTTCATTAACGTAAAACAGCAAAACCCAAAAACCTTATCGATCTTTCATGCATTAGAACCTCGCTTATCCGACCTTCGATCAACCGAGCCTCCGTCTTACCCCTGGCACGCAACTCAACCGAGCCGTCCGCTTTAACGAGGTGTAGGTTCAGATAATACGGAACACCCCCGGATGACACAGATAAGGCAGTCAACGCTCTTATTCATGTTATCTGAAATTTCACTTGTTCGACGTGCGTATCTCCATTCATTCCCAAGTAACAAAAAGACGTCTGTTACGAAAAAGCCATCCGAATGGGTTACTTAAGTCCGCCCAAATGGTACCTATAAGTTATCATATGTCCGAAAGTTAACTTTTAGACATAGGATAGCTTATAGTTACCATTCGGGCGGACTTAAGTAACCCATTCGGATGACTTTTGCGTACCAGATGTCTTTTTGCTACTTCAGTTGCTTCGGATAAACGAGGTTCTACTGTCCTTCGATTCTCGTGCATCCGGGAATCCGTAACTAATGCTGCGTACAAATCGTTACTGTTTCAGTTTGATGAGGTTAAGCTGACCGAAATTATAAAAAACAGCATTACACTCGCCGGATACGACATGCCGACACCTGTCCAAAAATACGCGATTCCGATCATAATCGGTCGCAGAGACGTGATGGCCTGTGCTCAAACAGGCTCTGGTAAAACGGCGGCTTTTCTAGTGCCAATATTAAATCAGATTTACGAGTCTGGACCTTGTCCCCCACCGCCTCAGGCCGGATCCGGCCGACGCAAGCAGTACCCACTGGGTCTCGTGTTGGCACCGACCAGGGAGCTTGCGACCCAGATATACGACGAGGCACGCAAATTTGCCTATCGGTCACGTATGCGACCGGCGGTCGTTTACGGTGGATCGAACATCGTCGATCAAATGCGCGAGCTCGATCGCGGATGTCATCTCCTCGTCGCTACACCCGGTCGTTTGGCCGATATGCTTGGACGTGGCAAGATCGGTTTACACAATTGCCGGTGAGCAATCGCGTCACGCAAACCTTTCGATGAACGATTAGTTCGCATTGAACCTTCACGTACGGGATCCTCGCCAAGCGAGGACCACGATTCCGAACGATTCGGCTGGGATCCTCGCTCAGCGAGTACTTTCATTGCGCGGCAGAAAAATCGCTGCAACTAAACAAAAATTTGTATCGAAATTTGGAAAAATACTCTTCGAAGAGTTCACGATATTATATTTCTGTAAAATAATATTTTATTTCACTCGATGCGAAAATGGCTGTTATGCGCATGGTTTGCGTGCGTAAAACCTCCATTTTCGCACCGAGTGAAATAAAGTTTTGTACGATACTTGTACAAAACGTTTTCTTAACTCGGGTGATTGTAACACTCGGGCGTCGAGTCGTGCTGCAAACGCACAGTCATCAGAACCATACATTACGATACTAGTGCGAACAAACTTTTTTCTGACGAGTGTGAGTTTGCAGCATGAACCAATCACACGAGTTGTGAAAATGTTTTTCGCGCGAGTATCGTACAAAAATTTTATTTCACAAGGTGTGCAACTGGGTGTTTCACGCACGCGAAGCCTGGCCAAAACCACTATTTGCCCACCGGGTGACATAAAAAGTCTTTTTGCACTAATATCTTAATTTTTTGTACTGATGTTCTATTTTATATAACTCGGTGGGAAAATGGTTGCGTGTGCATAAAAATCCCACTTTCGCACCTTGTGAAATGAAATTTTGTACCGTACTCAATACGATACGAAACGTTTGACGCAAGGCTCCCGTACGTGAAGGGTTAATTACACACAACGCCTCGATCGGCCGAATGCATTAACATAATCGCGTGTTACATATACTTGCAGATACTTGGTACTGGACGAGGCTGATCGTATGTTGGACATGGGTTTCGAGCCCCAGATCCGACGCATCGTTGAGGAGGACACTATGCCACCGACTGGCGAAAGACAAACCCTCATGTTCTCCGCAACTTTCCCTAAAGAAATTCAGATGTTGGCCAGAGACTTTCTGAGCAACTATATTTTCTTGGCTGTCGGCCGCGTCGGCTCGACATCCGAGAACATTACGCAGAAGATTGTGTGGGTCGAGGAGCACGACAAACGCTCGTACCTGCTGGATCTGCTGCAGGCGAGCAACGTCACCGAACCGAGTAAGTGAAAAATTGTTGCGCGATGCGAGATCGTTACTTACGCATGTGCCACGGTATCATCGTTTTCGTCCTAATAATTTACTTTTAATGATAATTTACTTTTAATAATAATTTACTTTTAATGATAATTTACTCTTAATAATAATTTACTTTTAATAATAATTTACTTTTAATGATAATTTACTTTTAATAATAATAAAAATGGCGTTGAACCTTGTTCCAGGTGCGGAGTCGCTCACTCTCGTATTCGTCGAGACAAAGAAGGGCGCCGACATGCTCGAGGAGTTTTTGCACCACATGGGATATCCAGTGACGAGTATCCACGGTGACCGATCTCAGCGCGAGCGCGAGGACGCACTGAAACGATTCCGTGCTGGCAAAGCGCCGATCCTCGTCGCTACGGCTGTCGCAGCTCGTGGTCTCGATATTCCGCACGTTAAACACGTGATCAACTTTGACCTGCCCGGCGACGTCGAGGAATACGTTCACCGAATCGGTCGTACCGGACGTATGGGAAACTTGGGTGCGTGACACGATGATGCTGAAAAACAATAAACACGAATGCCCCACATTGTGAAATTCACGGAACATTAACATACAATGGTCGTTTTTCTATTTGACAATCCGCAGGTCTCGCGACTTCATTTTTCAACCACAAGAACCACAATTTGACGCGCGATTTGGTGTCGCTCTTGCTCGAGGCTAATCAGGAGTTGCCTTCCTGGCTGGAGGGCATGTTTTCGGAAGCGCGACACTCCGGCGGTACCAGCGCTCGACGGTTGGGCGGCGGCGGCGGAAGCGGCAGTACCAAAGGTCGCTTCAGCAGCGGCTTCGGTGCCAGGGATTACCGTCAAACACCGGGCTCCGGAATGGGTAGTCGTAGCAACGGACCCGGCGGTAGACCCGGTGGATACGGAGGTTCGTGTTGACCTAAAAACTCTCGCCCCACAAGCCGTGCGAAACGAACAACTCAAACTTCGGCTCATTAATAGAAATCGAAATTTTCGAAAAATTTTCGCCCGATGAACTCCCAGTCTCTTGCCCCCTTTGATGTTGTAATTCTATTTCTTTTTTCCTTTTTTTTACATCACGAAAAAGGGGGACATGTTTGTTTTTATTTAATAAAAATATCATTATGAATAAAAAATATAAGCTTCGTTTCACACGATACATTAATTCGCCTCGGCGATTGACCCAAATAATTGAGGAGGCTTACTTTGGAATCGTGGAAAGCTCATCGAATTTGTTATATTCTCTCGTTCCAGGTGGTTACGGAGGAGGCTACGGTGGTAACTTTAATAATTCGTCGTACAACTCCGCTAATAATGGCAGTAGCGGTAACGGTCCTGACTGGTGGGGAAAGTAGATCATTATTACTAAATCTGTTCACCACTATTGCGACCATTATTATTAATCTACACGCAAATTCAATTATATGTAAGAGCAACCTATGTTACACATAAACTGGAATATTCACACACACACACACACACGCGCGCGCGCGCGCGCGCGCGCACGCAGCACGCATACGGACACACACACACACAGCCAAACAACTACGTTTACACAAACACAACGCGAGATTACAGACGGACAGCACAACAGATATAAAAAAAAAATACACTGACTCACATTTGCTGGCTGCCTGTGAACTAGAGTCCTTAGACAAAAAGAAAAAATATCACGTTGAACAAACACCACTACACTACTATTACCCCGTCACTACACCCCCAAAGACATTTATTCATACGCGACGAAGTATTAACAGATCCCGAGAGTCGCGCACAGCGAATCGAGTCCAATTCCCTTGACGACATAGCGCGCAGCCCTTACGTTGTCTTCGTCAATAGCGAAAAAAAAAACAAGTAAATAGAAACAAAAAATGTAACGCTAGGGAGTATGGACTTTGGGAAATGTTGAATATTAGCTAAATTGCATCAATCTCAACTACATGTAGAATAGTCATTAATGAATCAAATCGATTGACCGTTATTAATCTGAGAAGAAAAAAAAAATAATAACGAACAATACAGTAGGTAAAGAAGAAGAAGAAGAAAATAATAATGACAAAAGATAAAGAAAATTTAGTTCAATTTGTTAGAACTCCTGTCGGGACTATGGGAAAAACTCGTTGTGGCTTCGATTATTTAAATTTGTAGCGAGTAAACGGTGAGCGTGCATTCGGCGAGTATTGGCGTCTCGGTCTGCGAAATTCTGCCGAGTGCGAGTTTCGTGAGATATTTTTTTTCTTTTTTTTTTTTTTTTTCCTCTCCATTGTCTTCGTCGAGACTGAATCGTGAGAATCTCCGTGGTAACATTTCTTTTTAGTAAAAACTCTGAATAAATCCCTCGCGTCGCGGGATATCGACTGCGATTTTAGGGTTCTTGCCGGGGAGATCGCGTTTCGCGCATATCGAGATTCGCCACGGGTTCTAACGCACGCGAGCCAATAAAAATTCGCATAAAACGTAAGTTCTATAAAAAATCTATTTTGAATTTATGATTTGTCGACGAATGGTACTCTGTTGTTTTGCCGTCCCCGGAGAGAAAGCGAAAGAAAGAGAGAGAGAGAGAGAGCGAGCAAAAGAGACGGGGGGAGAGATTAAAAGAAGGAAGATATAGAAAGTATAAAAAAAAATAAAAAAAAAAAACGAAACGACATTGCGCGACGTGACTTTCACGAGTCACTCGTGAATATCCCGATCCAAACAATACACGACGTTGTTAGGGCTTTACCGCTTGACCTCTGAGAAATGGATGCAGGATAATACGTCTTGATATACTTTTAGAATGGAAAAAAAAAGAAAGAAAAGTAACGACAACAACAACAACAACAATAATGTTTACACGAATGTCCGTAATTTTTACACTTGCTTCCCGAAGAGCGCATTCACTGACGGATTTCCGCGACGAAAAGTTCCTCACGGGCGTTTATAAATCGACGAGAAACACGAGTGACTCACGACTATGTGCGTCGTGTCGCGTTGACTGTGAAGTTTGGCGAACGAATGCGGTGGGCAATGCGTGTGTGAGATAAAAATCGTAACAGACTGATTGCGCTTGGATCGAAATTTTCATTTTTTTTTTCTTTTTTTTTTTTTTTCGAAAATATATCATCGTCGTACCCCATTTGACTTAGCGGAAAAGTAATCGAACGACAAGATACTCATTTTTTTTAATTTTTCTCCCGCAGAGAATCAGTACTGGGAGGTGAGCGTGTAAAAAAAAGAATTTCACTCTACGATTAATCATGTAAATGCCCTGCCGCAATTTGTATCCATTACTGCACGCCGCCCTTCACGAATTAAATAACTTTCATTCCAACATCTCTAAAACGTATTTAAAAAAAAAAAAACAAAAAAAAAACAAAAACGAGAAGACGTTTTGTCCTAATAGAAATGAAATGTGTGACTTGCTCTATGGTAGGATAAAAAAAAAACGAATAAAGACACCCTGGAAGAAGAACCAGGAATGGCTCCCAAAGTTGTGCTAAATAAATAAATAAAAGAAAAAGATACAGATAAAATAAGAAATGAAAATACGGTTGCAGTTACAGGAGTGGGATTACGAAAGAAAGCGTCGCTAAAAGGGTAACTCGGTTGCAAAAAGATAGGAGGGCGGGGGGGGGGGGGGAAGAAGAAAAAAAAACGATAAAACTTGCGAGCTTTTGGCTGTACGCGTGGCATTGAGACGCACCCATACAATATTTTATAACTGTATTTATCAGTAACGATACGCTCTATACCTATTATAAATAAACATATTAAGTGATATTCGTAAATACATTAAAATAATTGAAAAACGACTGTGATATCGAACGATCTTGTGACATTCAATTTCCACGCGAATTGAACGATAAATGAACGATTAACAAAATACAAATATTAAATTAATTAATTAATTTATCGGTTATTGAATGTCGGGAAAGGACCTAGCTCGCTAATTAGGGTCCGATGGAAAGAATATTAAGTCGTTACGATAATACAACAACAACAACAACAAACGTGGCTGTTGTCCGATTGGGGGGGTGGGGAACGGGGGGGGGGCGAAGGGGGCTGAACGCTAGCTCTTGTACGGTCTTGAAAAGACGCTTTCGGGGCATTGTTTATACTTAACTAAAGAAAAAAAAAAAAAAAAAAAAAAAAAAGAAAAAAAAAGAAAAAAAGGAAAAAAAACGTAATAAAAATGAAAGAAAAAGAAAACAACATAACGTGCATTAATAACAAAACGATAATGGCTCGTCGTCGTTATCGGGCCATTGTTAATGGTGTTTGGTAGGGCTCTGTAGGATGTCAGGGGTAATATTCTCGTTGCATTATTCAGCATCGGGCAATCTCACCTAATCTATCCGAGAAAAAGTACAAATTCGATTTTGCGTGACAACTGACAAGATTCTTAGACATGTCATAACTTATACCTGTTATATTCATAGATTAATAGTGCAATCGCGTGAGTGGAGGCGTTGTATGCCGTGTGACCGTGGACCAAGTTGTGAATGCCTCTTCGCGAGGAACGATCATTATTTCAATTAGACGTCTTAGGTAGCGTTGCATGTAGTTATCGTTGACTTCTGGCCGAATTGACAACTTAAAAGTAAAAAAAAAAAAAAAAAAAAAAAAACAACAACTTCAAATAAATACCAAGAAAAAAAGAAAACAATTCAAATTAGTACAATCGATTAACAGCGACGATACAAAAAAAAAAAGAAATCATCCGTTTAACTACTGGACGCCCTGCCAAGAGAACATTGATGATTATTCGGAAACGTTAGAAATTTTTCTATTTGCTCGTATGACTCGAACGCCAATTCGCTCGTTGCATTCAGTAACTTAGTCGCCCAAAACTAACGACTGACTCTCATCCGTTTAATGTATTTTCACGGAATTCAACCGAGAGTTTCTCGGGCTTCGTTTATTGAGAACATAAAAAATAAAAAAAAAAATAAAAAAAATATCAAAACAATTTAATGAGAATGGAGCCAATGGAAGATAACATTGTACAATGTAGCGTGCGCACTAAAATCGGTGCGTTCGGGAAACCGCGTTCATTTATCGAATATTTTATTCAGTCGATGGACACTCGGGACTTCAACGAAGAAGATAATAAATTTTAACATTTTTTTTTTTTTTTTCTTAATTTTATTTTTTCATTCGATTTGATTAACCGAGAAAAATGAGATAATCAATAGGAGCGACTAGCCGATCACCAAATCGCAATCGATGGATTTTAAAAGAGCCGCGAACGCGATGAATCGTATGATTTAGAATTTTTTTTTTTTAATTTTTTTTTTTTTTTTTTTCAATCATATTTAGCTGACATAGGAGAAACGGTAAAATAATTGAAGAAGCTATTTATTAAAATATTAAGTATTTATTTGTCTCGTTTACTAACGAACTTCTATAACTTTTGTACCTTGCGGGGTGAGGAGGGGGGGGGGGGGAAGGGATGTAAGTTTTACGTTATGTTTGGTCCTCTGAGGTTTATCGGACGAGCAGCCTTGGAAACAAAACAAAAAAAAAATAAAATAATAATAATGAAAATAAAAACGAAGCAAAATGAAATATCAAATTAAAAAAAAATTTTTTAAATAAAAATTGAGGGCAACAAGAAACTTGGTCATATTTCATGTCCGAATTATGAATAGGGTCGAAAGAGCGATGAAATATTAATTAGCACGTTAAATGATATATACAACCACTAATGTATATATTATCTATAGATGAGGAGAAGGGAACGAACAGAGAAGTGGAGTTGAATTTGACTGTGACTGCAATCATTTCTAAGGGAACACACACACACACACACGTACACACACTCACAGATGTAAGCGAATTAATAAACAAAAAAAAAACGAAAAAAAAATTATAAAGGAAACATGCATGTAAGCCCTGACAGAGTGCTGTGGCGAACACACAACGACGATTTCATGAGACACTTTATCCACGGTACACTTCTTTTTTTTTTTGTTTTTTTTTTTTTTTTTCGAACACTTTGACAACAGATATTCGTCGTTTATATACAAAAAGAAGAAACATCGTTAAATCGACATTCGTTTCGGGAAAAAAAAAAAAAAAAAATCCATCTCGTTTGTGGAATAACTGTTCTCAAATTATTCGAAGGAAAAAAAAAAAAAAAAAAAAATCCAAAGAGGTTTATTATAATCACTACCGCACACGGCATAGCAGAGCGAAAGAACACACATAGGTGAGCCATAAACATGGTGTGATGCGGGATGGCAAAAATGTCTTCTTACTTTTAAGAATGATACGCGTTATCGATAATGTAACGTAGCTTCGAGTGAATCTTCAAAAAGCAACTGACTGTACCGCGCATTATTACGAATAACATCGATCTATCGATACGGGAAGCTAACGAAAATGCTTCCAAAATTAAGAGAGAAACAAACAAACAAACAAAAAATATTAATTTAAAACAAAGTTCATTATTGGGTTCAGAATTTTCTCACGTCGAAACGTGATGTGCACGTTGTATTAATTGCGTGTAGACATTAATGATACTGCTATATAATCGAATTCCACTTATCGAGGGAAAATTAAAAAAAAAAAAAAAAAAACGAACAAATGAAGAATGGGGGAAAAAGCATGACGAAGGAGAGAGAGAGCGAGAGAGAGAGAGAGAGCGAGCGAATAGAGGGATAAAAGGAGATTTTTCACGCAACAGTGAACGTACCATTCTGTCGGTCTCTTAAATAGTAAATACACGTTTACATGCTAAATTAGTCGAAAAAAAAAAAAAAAAAAACGAAAGAACATTTAGAGAAATCTACAAATCACTGTACGTCGTACGGGTATCGGACGAAAAATAAAGAAAATAATAAAGAAAAAAAAATATATAAAAAATTAATAAAATAAATTTTAAAAACTGAAAATGAAATTTAAGAAAATAAATAAACCAGGACTCTACTACATTGCGTCGTATAGTGCACAAATGGCATTTGCCACCACTTATCGAAAAGAAAAAAAAAACGAAAAAAAAAAAAAAAAAACCTATACTGTAGTACCGCATAACTGAGTACTCGATTATTTCGTTGTATAGGTATGTGAATTATCTGCATAATAAGAAATTATTCTACGTCGCGCATGTGGGACATAAAAATATTGTTCAGTTGGATTAAATGAAAAAAAAAAAAAAAATACTACCCATCAAGATGTACACGATCACTTTAATCATCAGACTTCATAATTTTCTTTTCCCCATATTATAACTACAACGTAATATATATATTTTTGTTTTTGTTTTTTTTTTTTTTGTTTTTGTTCATCTTTATATTTCACAATTTCTTAATTTACCTTTAATATGACTCCTCTGAAAGATCATGCTCTCGCCAAATACCTCGTCAAACTAAAAAGAGATCTTCGAATAAAAATTCTTTATAAATGACTCCCACGACAACGAATATTCGACGACTAACGACACTGGTTGATTCGTCGTCGCGTCCATACACAGTTAGGTACTTTATGATTTATGCGTACCCGTTACGTTTACAACAGTTATCGCAGCAAAAAAAAAATAATAATAATAATAATAATAATAATGTGCGGTTCAGCAAATCGCAGTATACGGAGACAGCCGACCCACGAGAGGGGAGCTCAAATTCAAGTGACGTCTTAAGTTCGCTTGGCAATGTGAGTCCCGGAAATCTCGTCTACGGAAACATCTCCGTTTGTACAAGTGAGTATGGCCGATTGGATATTTTCAAGTGAGTACAATGTATAAGGGAATAAAATAATCGCTCCAAGGTCAGTCTGGAATGGATTCCAAGGTGTGTCATTGGTAGGTCAGATATCTTAATACACAAGTTACGATCTAAAGACGGCACGTTTCGTTCAGCTTAGGACTTCACCGAAGCTCGAACGTTAAAGAGGATAGATCGATGCAGTCTGGTGAAATCGGCGACTGAGGTACATTTTTTTTTTTAATTCCTAACAAAGATTTTTTTTTTTTTTTCAGAAAGAAAAAGGTGAAACTTTCGAAACAGGGTTTCCGGCAATGAGATTGTCGAAAGGCACGTTACTTCTAAATTTACCATCGTGCTTCGCACGATTCTGTAGTTCATAACTTTTTGTTTAACATTTTTTTTTTTATCGATTTTAAATCGTTCGGATTTTTCCACTGTTTCGACGCTCGAAATATTTACTTCTGTCACTGTTGTTATCCTGCGATACAACATCGACGTCGATTTATTTTTTAAACTGTTCGTAAAGAATTTTATTAAGGATGCTTCATACATTCCCGGCCACAAATGAGATTCGGTGATTTCAAGATCTGAAGAAAAAAAAATCATCTGTATCAAAGGTGCCAGAAACATTAATTTTTCATAATAATAGTGTCGAAAAGGTATTGACAAATTGCTAAAAGAAAACTGTTCGACAAATAATCAGTAAAGCTTTTTTTCTCTTTTCAAATGAATTAATTGATTTTCTTGAATTTTTTACATTTTTTTTTTAAGGCCATAACTCCGGAACAGTTTGCACAATCGTCTCAAAAACGTTTTCTATCTAGTGTAGAATCGTGATACGGAAACACATCCGAAATTCGTGCCTCTACATAGATTCTTCAAATTATAAATAAAAAACCTACTTTGAAATGTGAGAAAATTCTGAAATAATTCGTATGAATTCTACGAAATCAAGAAATTCATTTAAAATGAGAAAATAAAAGGTTTTCTGACTTTTCTTTAAACACCTGTTGCTTTAAATTATTTGTTAATAACTTTTTTGTCATTATTATTATGCAAAAACAAAGGTCTTGACTTCATTAATATAGCTGATTTTTTTTTCGTATCTTAACATATGGCGAAGTACCGAAACTTTTCATTGAGAATGTATGTGCGATCCATTCTTAAATGGTGATGCTCAATTTAACCAGATTTTTTAATCCGATCCTCCTTAACGACCTATACATATAGTTTTGTGCAACTCAACATGTCTGGTCTTCGCTTCGTTTGACAATTCCACTTCTGTCCAACATATCCGTTTACAGCTTGACAAATCTGGCTCGCAAAATTCAGCTTATTGGAATACGATGATAATAATTGGTTAAAATCGTTGCGACGACGATCCTTTAGCGTGGATCTGGATTATAAACGATTTATAATCTCTTCGACGAGAATAAATCGAAGAATGTGCGCTTACGCAAGCGGGACACTAGACGGTTCGCTGCGCCTCGTCAAACACGATGGCAAAGCTTCACACAAAATACACTTCTCGAGTTGCGTGCCGTACTATATAAAAAATAAAAAAAATAAAACAAAAAATAATAAAATAAAAAAAAGAGGCGGCAACGCACAGATGCCAAGTACAGAAAGTCTCGATTATATCAATAATATATAATATAATAATAATAATATATCCTGCGTCTCTGATTTAATTTAAAACGCCAGGTTGGGCGTTGCCATTCAATTTACACTCTCCACAATAAATCCTATTTGCAACAATGTTTTTTTTTTTTTTTTTTTTTCTTTAAAGCTATAATATACATGCACATAATATAATATACATCACCACGAATCATTCAAATCGTTTCACCGTTCCGCGAGGAACCAATGTACCGAAAATGAAATGCATGCGCAATTTGGCATTAGTTTTTTTTTTTTTTTTTTTTTTTTTTTTTTTTTTTTTTTTTTTTTTTTTTTTTCATTGACTTCGCAAGAACGACCACAAATAGCAAACTGCTTTCTCGCAAAGAAAGATCCTTTCAGCTTTTTTTTTTTTCTTCATTTTGGCAAACTTCCTGGAAACGTCGTCAGATTTTTTGCTGAACATGAACGGACGATGTCAACAAGATTGAGAGTTAAAAAAAAATCACAGCTAGGCACTTCGGGCGACCGAATCGTTTAGTAAGCGGCAGTGACCTTCGTACAGTGCATACTCAGGTTTATTTATCTTTTATTATCGAGCATAAAAGTAAACGTATAGTTATTTTCATTTTTCCGTGTTGTACCTTAAAGTCTCGCATGCATACACGCGTTTCTCGAGAAATGAATTTCGCAGTTTCGTTCGACGCATCGTCGGGTGTAAAGATTACAAAAAAAAAAAAAAAACGTATCGCGATCTGGACGATACAATCGTTCGACGAATTCATTTCGCGTTCGGCATTCACAAAGTCCATCACTCGATCTCGTCGCGCTCCAATCAGCAAAGTTTGCTTGACGGTTTTACGTTTCTATAATTAATCATCAACGTAGAAGCAGGCACTATATACGATGCGCGACGTACACGAAAGGAAATTAAAAAAAAAAAAAAAAAACAAAAAAAAAACGTACATCACTTTTGTTTGTAACAAGCAAAAAACATTGAATACGATGTATATCTACGTACACTGCTGTTCATTAATGACTGATTTTTCTATCTTGCTGAATATCTTGCTCAGCGTCTCAACGTGATAGATAGACAGATAGCATTTTTTTTTTATTGGTACTGGGATAAATCCCCTAAATACCATAGCCATCTAAAAATATTACAGTGAGTTGTAGACTTCTATTTAACCTAAGAGAGGAATAGTACAGAGATCGTAAAGAGGATCGAAGATATCGAGCAAGAGACATTCAGCAAAAGATCTAGCAAAACTAAGTGTCCTGCACGATATCTTCGATATTGATATCTTCGATACTGATATCCAGGAGAACCAGGCATTAATGAACAGCCTCGCACCTCGCCTTGTCCTAAAATCTTCGAAATGAGATCGGCGACCAACGTCTTGCATTGTAATCTTGCGAAGGATTAATTAGTATAAGATCTATTTCGTATAATAAGATTTATGTACCCAAGTAAAGTTAAGGCCCTTGTTAGTCGAAAGGCCGTTTCAGGTCAGAGTGGCACTTTTTTTTAAGGCTCATCGTATTTATATTGTCCCATATATATATATTGAGGCATCTGAGGGTATTCTTAATCGAGTTAGTACCATTTCGACCGTGGCGTCAAATTATTATCGTTTTGTCAGAGTCAACCGCGCAGAACGGGAAGCAGAAAGTATCCTGTTCCTCACGAGTCGAGACTCCGTCCAGACAATATCAAAGCGTCGGGCGAATGTCTCGAAAAATCCTTTTATTTTCCTTTCGTTAAATCACACCGGTGATATCTAACGAAAAAGTACTCTCGTGCCCGGTCTTAAAGTGTTACTGGAGATCGTAATCGAATCACATAATTGCAAAAAAAAAAAAAAAAAAACGAACAGTTTTGGAATAAAATCACGAGTCACTGGACTCAACGAAAACGGACATTGCGCGCGAACAGTCGACGGAACAGTTTACAATATCGAACTGCTTCCCGTTCATTGACCAATCGTCCAATAAAAATTTTTCAAAAAACATCATCCGCACTCTCCGTCGATCGTCTCGTCACCACGTTTAAAGAAAGAAAATATAAGAGACGGCAATGAAAAAATTCGACGCTAAGATTTCTAAGGATTGCACATAAATCCTCCATCGTACGCCATATACAAAATAAAATATCATGACATACAATAGGTTAAAAAATATCATTCCTTAGTGTCGAATAAACTTACTTATATTACTATAATAGTATTTTTTTCTTGTTCTTAAATAACAGCCTATAAAGTTGTACGGCTTTTTTGTTTTTCTTTCTTTCTTTCTGTTTTTTCGTTGTCCTCCCGGCACACGATCGCGCACAATTTTTTGTCGCGCGTAACGATGCGTTACTTTCAATTGGTTTTATTATCATCAGCTTTCTTACGCTAAATAGAATTCTATATTTGCACTCGCGTTAAGCTTTTTTTTTGTTGTTTTTATCTTCGTCATTATTCACGAAAGAAAAAGTAATAAATCTCACACGCAGCCGAACGCCACCGCAGTTTGCCGGCGTTCGAGTTTCGTTCGTCGTTTACGGAAATAATAATGTCTCTCTGGACGAACCGCGATCGAAGCGCGAGGCACGCGAATCGGTTTTTTCGTCGTACGGGCGAACTCATCAATCGCCACGCTACGAGTCTGGCTATCCTCCTGTAAGAAACTTTAAGGAGATTTTCTCTGGTTTCTCTCGTTGTGTGACTCTAGCCTTCTTGTACCGAGTAAACACAAAGTAGATTTCCTACCGTATAGTACATGTTTTTTTTTTTGAGAAGGAACATCTGTCTTTCGTAGTTCTCGTATCGTTGCGTATAATTTGAAAAGGATTAACAATAGCGCCGCCGAGATAACGACCGTTGAATAGTTGAGCGATTTAATATTGGTCGTATTCGACAACTGTTGGCTTTCGGCTTGTAAACAATATCAGGATATTTCGTTATGGCAGATGTTCCGTTTTCGTAAAGCTCCGATCTAAACCGATGTAAAGGGAATACTCTAGGGAACTATATATCGTTGCGATTAACGCCAAAAGGGCGTATTATCTATGCATATATACAACTGATTACTCCCTCATGGTGTTAATTCACCGGTATCCTTAATTTGCAAAAACTTCGCACAATGCAGTTATTTATATAACTCGAGTAAAAAAAAAATAATAAAAAAATGTTTGGCGTGCATCCCTTGCCTGGCCGTACACGGTCCAGCCGTCTCGTCGCACCATGTCCATCCCCTTCGCGAAATACCAGAACTACGTCCTCGAACAGTTTTTTTTTTTCTTTTCCTTTTCTCGATGAGAATATTCTTATGATCTCGGACGTTTTTTTTTACGACACAGAACTGATGCGATTGAGAGGCGAGCCCATCTGGGTCAGAACCTTGTCCAACCACTGGAGAGGTCCGTGCAGGTGAGCTTCTATCCAGCACGGCGTTGAAGTAACGTCCTGTCGATGATACTCGGCGCCCCAGCCTTTCACGAATGACATCCTGCCAAGAAAAATCAAAGGGTCGTTAAATGCACGATCTGTTCTACATTCCGCTGTCTTGGACAATTCATAATCGTATATGAGAGTCGATTAATTCATAAATTCGATGTAGTCATAAACTTCGAACACCCTCAATTAAGGATCGTAAAAAGATTGTCGACACTGTTGTGTAAAAACGATGGAACTGCTGAATTTTCCATGAATTTGTTTTGCTTTCCGTATACGACCACGATTCACTTTTGCCCTTTATGCTACAATTTGTCATTGATCAGGTTTAATTTTAGCTCACTACGCGTTTAGTTGTGTATTTCTTTTTTCTATTTTTATTGCATGACAGCATTAACTGCGATTATCGTGAATCGCTCACGACTTTCATATTTCTTTCTTTAAATTACGTGCAAATGTGTACTACACAACTCTCGCAATTGTATTGTATATTTGGACGATAGGTTACCTACCGACCTGTAAATGGGCTCAGCCCGTATATATTCAACAAATAAACTATAACACGAATAACACAAATAAACGACACTATCTGTCCATCTATAAAAAATAAAAATAAACGTTTACTTTAAAAATTCCCTAAGCACATTGTGTACGTACAGAACAGAACTCGTATAAAAAATGCCCTAAGCATTTTCTGTACGAGTTGCTACGTGATCATAATCGAGATATTAAACAATTTCTATACGCATTGCAATCACGCATCGATAAAGCAATTTAAAAGAATAAATAAATAACGTTTGCTTTAGGACATTTACTGTACGAGTCGCTACGTGAGCATAATCGGAACATAAAAAAAATCTATTCCGATTGCATTCGAGCGACGGTAATATAAACAAAAAATAACGTTTACTTTAGAGTATTTACATTGGTGACATTAAAAAAACGTATTACTATAAAATGTCTACCAAAACAAAACCAACGAACAAAACTATTACCTAATAGTGCACATCTTCGTAAGTTCGTAAACAGCCTCGAATCCATGATTGACGCTCTGTGACAGCAGCTGTGCGAACTCTTGATTGTTGAATATCTTTAATGAACAACCGGGCGGTATCTTGCAGACGGTGCTCGGATGAAAGCCATGATGATGATTGCAGTTTCTCGATTGCACGAAAATCGCCGAGTCGGAGAGGCACTCGGCGTAGACCTCGCCCCCGACGTAATATAAATGCACCCCCTTGCCTATGTGCCTCCTCGTGTTCTCGATCGTCGAATTGCGATTGACGTTCGACAATTGTCCGAGGCAGAATCTGTCCGAATTGTTGCTGGGATTTGTGAAGCCGTCGACGATGACCGAGTGGGACTGACAGTGAAAGACCTCGCCGACGCGGCAATTCAATTCGTAATAGGCGATCGACGCCCAGTACGGTGGTTCCTGATAGCATACCGGCGCTACCTCGGACGAATTGCCGGTGTCCATCGCCGCCGGATCCGGAGGTGGTGACTGTCCCGTTTGGGAACCGTCCTCCGGCGGCGAGTAGGCCGGCGGTGGGGTTTCCGGTAGGCCGTTCGTACCGTACGGACTCTGGGGATTCGGCGACGTCGTGCTTCCCGGACTCGGCACCGAGCCCACCGAGGACATCGGTGACGTGGGATTAACGCTGCCGCCCGTACCGGCGTTGAAGCCGCTCGACGAGTACGACACGTTGTGCGGCATCGTCGTCTCCGGAAGCTGTTGAAACGGCAGGAGCGAGTGACCCGGCGCGAACTCCGAGTGTCTCGGCACCAAAACCGGCGGGAGCACCGGACTCTCGACTCTCTTGTAGTGATAAGGATTTATGCACACCTCTTTCTGCTTCGCGGAAAACGGATATTGGCACAGCTCGAGGGGCTTAAGCTCGTGATGCGACTGGAGATCCGGCCATCTCCACACTCTGCAGTAAATAACGTGCGGCAAACCCTTACGATGCGAGACCTGCAATCTGCCGTCCAAACTTCGGGGTATCGTTACGCACTTGCTCGGCGTACCGGGACAACTCAGCGCCCTCTCCAATTCCTCTATGGCACCCTTGCGCTTCTTCAGTTTCTTCACCAGCGAATCAACCGCCTTCTCCGCCCATTTCTCCTCCTCGTCTCCCTGCTTCCAGCCGAGCAGCTTCTTCACCGCCGGACTCGTGAACGAGAAGAGGCTGTTCAGCGAAGACATCGGCCCCGAACTCGACGATCCCTCCTCGTCGTCCATCTCGGCGGGTCGGCGGGATCTCCTCTACGGGTTCTGCTCTCGTCGGTAGCTCGCGCTCCGGGAATCGTTCCGCCTCGCGCCTGCCCTGCGGAAACATCGCATCATTATCGATGATGAAAATATGAAGCTGAAGATATCTGCACGAGACTAAATTTCGTAGAGTTGTAACTTATGCGTTATTGTATTGCACGAACTTCGATGGGCAAAGTTCTCTTAGAGAATATTATTGTAAGAGGAAATAAGTTTTTTTTTCTATCCAAAGCAGCGCAACGACAGAGATTTGGCAATAATGAAATTCCATGTCTTGCAGATATCTTCAGAAAAAAATTCTTGAGCACCGTTGGTAGATAAAAATTTAAATACCAAAGTTTAATACTTTGGTATTTATTTTTCATTTCATTGGTTTCTTTTCTATTTTTGACTTTTGATTAAATTTTTGGGTTCTATTTTCCACTCTGAGTGATTCCGCTGACTCCAACTTGTAACGGTTCTGTGCTAGTTATTAAGTACAATCCAGTAAACGAATTCTTAGCCACTGCTTGTAGATAAAAATTGAAATACCAAAGTTTAATACTTTGATATTTATTGATGTATTTATTCATTTATTTATTTATTTGACTGAGACAAGCCCCTTTATAGAATATAGTGCGCATGCATAGAATGAAAATACATTTTATAAAATATAGCGATAGTTTTCCAACAACTTAATAATAACTTTTCAATGACTTTTCAATAAATATCCTCCAATTCAATATTAAAAATTTATTTTTCATATCTTTGGTGCCTTTTCTATTTTTGACTTTTGATTCAATTTTTGGTCTATTTCGGTTTCTATTTTTCGCTCTGTGTGATTCCGCTTGCTCCAACTTCTAACGGTTCTGTGCGAGTTATTAAGTGCAATTGTGCGCATACATAGTACATCTTGCAAAAAAGCTTTGTCCCACAAACTTAATAAATAAATACATGAATCAATAAAAAAAATACAAAATGCCCTGCGAAAACATTGTATCGTTATCGCCATCAAAAAAATGATCCTGAAGATATCTCCAAGAGACTAAATTTCACTAGGGTGCAACGGCTGCGTCATTGCATCGCGCAAATTTCACGACATCGAAGATATCCGCAAGAGACTAAATTTCATCCAGTTACCAGAGCTCGGAGGAGTTCGTTTTGAGAATAAATGTCTACAAGCGAACAATCGCTTTTTCTTCCTAAGATGAAATTCGATGTTGCACAGATATCTTCAGATCCGTGAAACTTCACTCGGGGGCGTTCGCTTGGACAACGAAATTGTGAGAGCGAACAATTTTTTTTATCCTCCCAAAGCAGCCCACTGACAGAGCCTTGCCAAGTTCGACGTCGTGCAGTTATCTTCAGGATGATAAAAAAAAAAAAAAAATTCACGATCACCGCTCGTGGATAAAAAAAATCTTAATACCAAAGTCACGAATCCATGCTCAACGTCTCTCGGCTCTTCGCGAATCGGTTCTTTCCAGTAAGAAAATACAAACAATCGGCCGTGTTAGTATTCGGGCGAAAAAAATAAAAAAAAAAAAATACCCTCGGCACTTTGAGGTTAGATGAAGTGTGTCGCTGGGGAGAGAGATTCTCGAGTGCGGATGATTCATTGCCGTACGGTGGGGGAGGTTGAATCGAGCAAGCGTTCGCGAATACGCAGCACACGCAAGTTCCTGCCGATAAACACTGTACTCGTTACAAATGGCTTCCTACCACGATGCAATATTGTTTTGTTTTTTTTGTTTTTTTTTTTATTCAACGCGCGTACACCCGCGTCCGTGAAATCGCGTTACGGGTACGCGCGACGCCCCGCCGTTCGTCCACGAGATATCCCGGCCGTCATCGAGCACAACAAACAAATTTATCTAATCGTATTGTACAGAGATCGAACGGCTCGGTGGAACAACTGCTCGGAGTCCCCGATCGGCGCCATCGCGGTACTTACGCCCTTACTCTGTATAAAAAAAAAAAAAAAAAAAAAAGAAACGAAAAAACACCTCGATACGAGATTGATATCTCCGAGGCTAATATTTTTGGTTTGTCAGTGCGCCTCTCCGTGGAGCTGATTGGCTTGCTCGGAGACGAGTCCGGGCAGTCGGGCTAGCTGTCAGATTTGACTCCGCACACTCGTGACCCAAAAATGCGCGGGAGATTGCAAAAAAAAATAAAATAAAATGTCCAAAAGAATTTTTTTTAATCCATCAACATACTTTCGGAATGAATCCGCGTGAGCGATTTTGTGATCACATACAGGAATCGAACGTGCAAGGTACTGTCGAAAGACAGTCGCGCGTACATGTGGCTTATTAAAAAAAAGTCTGGGGCTTAGAGATATGTTACTTGAAAAATATGGCTCGGGCAGTTTCTGCTACAAAAAAACGAGTGAAAAAAGGGTAGTACATGTGAAACTACTGTGAGTAGTCAAACTCGCTGAAGTGCTTCGCTAGACAACAAGGTCCCTTGTTTCAGAATGACTAAAAAAAAATTGAGCCGATCACATCGTGCTCTCCGAGATTTAACCTGGCGACAGGTTTTCGAGGACCGTATGCGGGACGAGATAAAGTCGATAAGTTCGCTATCAAAGTCTACCTGTTTTACATGGTGGTTTTCGCGGTATTTTCGCGTTGCAGTAATCGGAACGGTGCGCGTCGTTTGGAGTGCGATACGAACTGCAGTGTGTGTGTGTATGTCTTATAGACGCATTCCAATTACAAGTCCAATCTTCATTTGGACTATATAATGGGCAATCGTCCTTTACAGCACGTAAGTGCATCGGCAATCGAAGGCAACTCGACAACTCTCAACGCACTCGACTTTGCTACCTGAAACCGCCTTAAACCGCCATTCGCTGAGCTTCCGTGCCGCAAGGCACCCTTATCCAAGTTACGCTCGATAAGTCACTACGATCGGACACTACTCTATACAGATGCAAAACGAGGATTGTGGTATCTTCTTTTTTTTTATACGCACAGAAGTACGAACGTAATAACTGCAGCGCGCGAAGCGCCAGTCTGAGTGCCATACAGATGAATTAAAAATAACAAAAAAGGGGGCTTCGCGACTAAAGATCCGCCAATCGAGTGTGGCCTCTGCGTAGCTGTGGTATAAAACACTACGCTCGCACTTGGCTTGAACTGACATTCTTTTTTTTTTTTTTTTTTTTTTTAATCCTCTACCACTAATACTCGTTTTGTCTTTCTCTGGCGCCTCGCGCTCACCATTAATCGCTCTCGTTCTTTCTCGCTCTCTTCGGTCGACATTCTCTGCAGCAGCAGCAGCAGCAGCAGCGACTGCTCGCAACGAGTGTCTTACCGCTTACAATCTATCCGCGAATCATTAATCGCCAATCGACGACAGATATAATACTCACCGGAACGAAAGTTTCGACAATCCTCGGCGAAGCTTAACCGTTCCGCTGTTGTGAAAACTTCAATATTATCACATCTCACAACGATTTACATTCGCGAACAAATGTTTACCCCGGAACACCGAAAGAGCAGACCGAACCGCCCGTCGCCTTATAGCATCATTATGGCGTTACAGCATGATGGCGGCGTGTTTACGAGCATCGAGCGTACACAAGTCTCTCATGATTGGTTGACGCTTTTGAATGCGACCGCTCGTGGAAATGATCGACGATTCTCGGACTGTGAGGATTCATACGGTTTTTTTTTTTATTGAGATTTTCTAGTGAAGTTTCTCGAGTCATTGCCTCGAGCTGAAGATACTTTTTTTTCTTCATTGTTCGTTTGTTTAAACAACGGATTTCTCCTTAACCAATTATATAGAAATAACAAGTGTGTCTTATAATCACTTTTACATTTCTAAAAAAAAAAAAAACTAGAAAATCAAGACGGTACTATCTTTGACGGTCTTCTTTTAACTTACGTCGGATATTATTGATAGTACCTTTATTTTTGAAGAATTTTTTTTATGAGAGTGATGCTCAAGAATGCTAATGATGCGTGGGTATATATATTAAATAATATTAAATAATATATTAAATAATATATTACCCAGCGGACTTTTGTTAGCGAAAATTAGGACGATCGTATTTGGACTAAAAAAATATGAAAATTCGGACTCCAATTGTGTCGATTAGAACTGCCACAGCGTAATTCTACGCTATTCCGATAACATAAAACGAACCTAAACCCGAGGATACAATAATTATGTTTATGAACAAGTTAGTTGGACAAATACTTTCCTCAGGTCAAATTCCCAAAGCACGGACTCCCTGTGGGATTTCTTGACGCGATGGCCAATCAGGAGTGCGGAATATCGTTGCCGCGCCTCGTCGGGAGGCGGAATTCACCTTCGACTTACATGCATATGCACTTCGCAATCGCGCGAGTCCTGCAGCGTATCGTCGGTCGTCACTCGTCACATCCGGCACGTTCAGCTGCACGTCGGGTCTCGCGTTTTTTTCTTTTGTTTCTCGTCTTTATTCAGTGAATGAAAAAAGGCAAACGCGTAACACGTACGTGAAAAATGGCGGGCGCCGAGGACGACGGCAACGACCGTGTCCAGGAAGAAGTAACACATAACATGGAAGGACAGCAAGTAAACGGCGAAGTCGCTGTCGCCGAATCGAATAACGAGGAGAGAGATGTGTGTCAAGTATTTTGAGCCTCTATCATCGCTTTATTAACTGTGTCACGTTCGCTCAAGTTCTCCCGAAATCGCGTCGGGACGCACGGCCAATTTATGAGTTATCAATCATAATAAGTTATCGCTCGTTTTATTCGGGGACATTTCATATTAATTCTCGTAACACAATTTCACTGCACTTTCACCTTGTTCGGGCGATTTTCAAATTAATTTACCGTAACGATTAGTCAGCACTTTGCGTCGCGACGAGCCGTCACGAGGTTACTCGTTCGTCCTGCGAAAGGCATCGACGTAACTTAAAAATTAAAAAATACACCTCACAATTACGGAAATGCATCTGAAGGGTGAAGTTCGAAAAGCATCGCGATCATTTCGCACATCGAAAGCTCAAAAAGTTTACGGGTTTTTTTTTTTTGTTTTTTACATAAATGTTTTTGTTTCGATATTTTATAAACAATCTTTTTACAAATCTTTGAGCGAGGACTTTTTGTGAAAAGTGTTGATAAAACATCGTTCAAAACTTGTTTTTAATTATTGCGTCGACTCATTGAGCATACTAACTTGGTATTTGACGAAATAGGCACGTCACTCCAAAAAGTCAATGTTTTTTTATAAATTTTATATACTCTGTTATATAAATGTTTTTATTTCGATCTTTTTACAAATCTTCGAGCAAAATCTCTTGTGGAAAGGGTTGATGAATGATGGTTGAAAACTTATTTTTAAATATTGTGCTGACTCATTGAGCATACTAACTCGGAATTTGATGAAACAGACTCGTTACTCCGAAAATCGCATTTTTCTTAAGCAAACAATCTATATGCAAGGTTTTCATAGCGAAAGGAACAAGATTTTATGATATTGAAATATTTCATCTGTTCTCCCGGTTTTAAAAACAAGTCAAAACATGATGAACAATTTTTTTTACTCAATTTCACCAGCGCATTCTACAATGTGTAAAACATGTCTCGTTGCATTGCTTAAAAAAGAATTTGCAGAGCGAGTATTTTGAGCAGAAGCAAACATTTTCCACACAAATTATTGTCTGTTGTCTGGTCAAATGAAAAATATAATACTTTTATAAAGTCTAAAAACCATCTATTTTTGGTTACTTTGTAAAATATAAAATGATTTTTCCTGTTTCATAATAAATAAATAAATATTCATTATAATTTTAATTATTGTCAACTGTATCTAAAATACTGTACAAGATTCAGAATTTATCAACAGCGAAACGAAGATAATTCAGCCTTGCAGTGACGTGGCCGTACCATAAACTTACATTGAAAAATTTATGTTTCAGGTCAGCGCGGAAACAGAAGAGCAGCGAAACAAGTACCAGCCATCGCGATGGGAATCCTTTTTCGCTGTTACAAAGTCGTTGATCATTAGGGCACTAGTTATTTACTTGATCAGTTCGTTCTTCCGGAAACCTCAAGCTGACACGACGAATCTGAGTGCAAGCGCCAGTGGTAGCATTCCCATTGTGCGAGTACCGGCTGTAAATATGTTTGAAAATGGTACTCTCTTCGACCTCAATGTATACATGTCCGAGGCAGAGACTTTCAACAGCTTTGCGGATCCGAGCGCGCTGGTGTGGTCGGAAAAGAGTCTTATATACGGCGATTGGAGCAGCGGACCGTACAACGACGGTACCCGAATACTGACGCACAAATTTACTCCGACCGATCAATTCAAGAGAAACGGATCTATATTTCTGCATGTCTACGTAACGAGGAGCGGTAAATCACCCGACCCCAACGCCGGCAAGGGTATTTACGCCGGTAATCAAGTGTCCTATGGAAAAAAGATGATAAACAAATTTAAGAAAGTCAGATATCAGAAGAGGCACAATTTGCTGACGGGTGAGACAACGGCCACCGAGGAGGAAATAAAGGTAAATCTTTTGAAACTCTCGAACTCCCTTTAGCACCTGAGTCTGTTCCTCATTCTTTGAAGCTCGTTTAAATTCGAGTAATTTGATACTCTTGTTGTTTACAGAAAGCCGAAGTGATGGATCAGGAAATAGTGTCGCACTGGCATCCGAATTTAACTATAAATTTCGTGACCGATCAGACTAATTGGGTCCAAGGTCAAGTTCCACCGCCTCTCGATGAATGTTAGTAATGCAATGTTGAAGAGGTCGGAGAGATAATGAGATTTAACGTGGTTCGCCCAGTTATTGATCACTGGCAGGAATTTACAGACCAGAAATTTAGATTTTCGGAGATTTATGGGAAACACGTTACTTACAGTTTGAACATTTCATTTCTTGACAGGAAGTGACGTCATACCGGAAATGCATCACTTTCGGTCGACAAATGGGACTTTCAAACCGGAAGTTACGTCGTACGGGAAACACGTCACTTCCCGTCGAAAAATGAGACTTTCAAACCGGAATTGACGTATTTTTCCGTTATTACCGCCCGAGAAATTAAATTTTCATTATTAAGTACATTTATAGGATGTATTTTGTAGTTATTAGGATTGGTTTAAGGACTTTCCTGACTTTGGCAATACCTGGGATACCCACATTACGGAAACTCGTTTTCCAAATTAATCAAATAATCGTGTCCATTCAGATATCGACTTCGTCCAAGCTGGAAAAACGTACAAACCTCCGGTCTATCTCAATGACTTCTGGAACATGCAGCGTGATTATCATCCGTTAAACGACACGATAACAACGTTGGAATTACGCTTGACGTATCAACCGTTGTCATTGTTCAAGTGGCAGCTCTACGCGGCTCAGTCCATGAGAAACAAGTGGACTTCCTCGTTTATGGGTAAGACATTTTTTCTGTCACTCTTTCGTATGTCGTTGCTCGGCAATAAGCTGGCGATACATTCAGATCGAGTTTATCAGTAACGAAATCTCCATTCCGCAGGAGACACGGCGGACGAGGATGACAGCGATCAAGACACTCTGAAGGAAACGATCCTCGAGACGAATCCGTATTTACTTGGAATGACAATCGGCATTTCAATATTGCACAGTATATTTGAGTTCTTGGCATTTAAAAACGGTAAGCCACGCCACAAACAATGCGCTTTAAACTTAATCTACAATCAAAAGATAGAACATAGTTATTTGTATGGCAGGGTGCAGAACGGGAGTTCTTGACGAGTGTGAAAATTCCAAACGAGCCGAAAGCGAGTTTGGCATTCACACGAGTCAGGTTTCTACACCCATGCCATTCACATAATTTTTCCTAACAAATTCACGAAAATCACTTTTTTCTTTTTTGGAAAGTATGCGCAGAAAGGCACTTGCTCAGAGCCCTGAAGATATCTGCACGAGATTAAATTTCATCAAGTTATAACGGTTGTATTTTGCATCGCATAAACTTTGCTCGGAGAAATTCACTTAGAGAATAACAATTACTTTCTTTGCTAATGCGGTGCATTGACAGATTTGCCAAAATAAAAATTTAATGTCATGCAGATATCGTCAATGCCATACTTTCTCGCACGAGTGCGAGAAAAAGACGATATTGCGTTTGTACGAATGCGCAGTATTTTTCTCGCATGCCACGCGAAAAAGTGTCTTTTTTGCCCTTGCTTTATAGAAATCGAGATTTTACGTGCCTACATTAGGAAAAAAAACATTTCGACATTAAACTTTTCCGGTAATTCATTGCAGATATTCAATTTTGGAACAATCGCAAATCGCTCGAGGGGCTCTCGGTGAGGTCGGTCTTCTTCAACGTGTTTCAGTCACTCGTCGTCCTGCTGTACGTGCTGGACAACGAGACGAACACGGTAGTCCGTATAAGTTGCGGCATAGGTTTATGTATCGAAATATGGAAGATCAACAAAGTCGTCGACATAAGCCTGAATCGCGAATCGAAGGTTCTCGGTATATTCCCAAAACTATCATTCCGTGACAAGGGCTCGTACGTGGAGTCGTCCACGAAGGAGTACGACAGGCTCGCATTTAGATATCTATCGTGGGCACTTTACCCGCTGCTCGGTGGATACGCCATTTATTCGTTGATGTATTTGGAGCACAAAGGATGGTACTCGTGGGTTCTAAATATGCTGTACGGCTTCTTATTGACGTTCGGTTTCATCATGATGACCCCACAACTTTTCATTAATTACAAACTGAAGAGCGTTGCGCATCTACCATGGCGAATGATGTCCTACAAATTCTTGAACACATTTATAGACGATATCTTCGCCTTTGTGATCAAAATGCCAACGCTCTACAGAATAGGCTGTTTCCGCGACGACATAGTATTCTTTATATTTTTGTATCAACGATGGATCTACAAGACCGATCTTTCGCGAGTCAACGAGTTCGGTTTCACCGGCGAAATGGAGTCCGAATTGACGTCCGGCAAGGAACAGAAAGCCATCGCTGATAGCGCCGCGAATAACGAAGAATCAAAGAAAACCAATTAACTTCGTAGTTTGAGGGTCGCCCGCGGCGGCGTGAATTATATTCAATTGATATTAAATTAAATTACGAAAGAAAAAAATTAAATAAAAATAAAAACGACAAAACAGTACCAAAGTATTAAATGTGGATGAAATGACGGGCAGTCATATCTAATGATAATAGTGGATGCGAATGCACAAGGGTCAGATGTACCTCATATGCATACACGCTGTACTGCTTTTTTTTTTTTCTCTCTCTCTGAGAAACATTGAATTTTACCAAAAACGCATGAAGCGTAATTGAAACAAAGATTTTAGCGAAAATAGGCATTCGGTTTACACGGAACGGAAGGAAGAGCCTGATTGTATTATGTGCGTGTTCGTTCCTTTACGACAACGATACTTCAATGTACTCCGTTTAAATTTATTGCCAGCATAAAAAAAAAAAGTTGGCATCAACATCGGCGCATGTAATTGAATTATAAAGCAGCTTCGTAAAACTTTGCAAAGTATACGATTGCAATAAAACAAAAAAAAAAAATTATTCCGTAACGAGGCTTCCACTTTATTTTAATTGTTAGAAAAGAATTTTTGTCGTTCTGTTGTTTCGTATCTCCCTCCCTTCGGTTCAATGCGTTGCATCAGAGCGTTCCACGTTGGTTCAATCAACAGCCAATTAAGATTGATTTTGTTGCTTCGTTACGTTTTATTGGACACGATATGTGCGACGAGCCGGATCCAATGTACAACTGACGGATGCGTCATAAACTTTTCTCACGGATTCTCTCGCATCTACGGTCAAAAAAAAAGTTTCAGTGGAGGCGCATCCAGCTCGCACCTTAGCACCCTTTAGAAAAGTTCATTAATTTTCGTTACCGACCGCGATATTTAACTTCCCATTAAGGGCACGTGGCACAGACTCAGTCGGTAACAAATCGCTTTCCCTATTTTCTCATTCATGGTTGATGCTTCGACCAAAATCAAATTAGGTTTTTGTAATCAATAGATATAAGTATGAAAACCTAATTTGCCTTTGCTCGTCGTATCAATAGTTTTGGAGAAAATAGGGAAGGCGATTTGTTATCGACTGAGTCTGTACCACATCCCCTTAACGCACGCACTGAACGATGTGGGCCTGCACCGATAGAATCGACGGAGCCAGGAACTTTATTTCCGTAATGCTGAATAAAGGAAAGACGGGCAACATAATTCGTATATGAAACATTGAGACGCGAACGTTTAAGTTTAATATAATCAATAATTTACATATATTGTTTTTTTTTTTCGGCCAGATATATAATAAAGAATGACGAATGAAGTACAAGAGGTCGAGAGATAAATCTACCGTCGACAATCTGAAAACTATCGGAAATACACAAAAGATTGTTCATTGTTCTTTTTGGTTGTTTGTTTTGTTGCTTTCGTTTCATTCTGTTTTACGAAATACTTACAAACTAGTACAACACTTTCTGCTGCACTCTTGTACAGGCGCCCAGTTTACATATGTACATTACACAGATCGTACTATAAGAAGGCACTTCCCCTTCTGGCACCTAGATTTATGCTAAAATAACACAACTTCGGCGCGTACGAAGTTCCTATTGCCGGATTTGCAGTAATTTATTTCCATTCGATTTACCATTTTGCGTGTGCCGTTTGTCTGCTTCATTACCGTTCTTCGTTTAATTCTTTCTTTTTTTTTTCTCTTTTTCTTCTTTTTGTTTCGTTTACTGAAAATAGTATCATTTTCCTCGTATATCAGTATAACGTAATTTACGGGTACTTTGTCACAATAACAACTGAGCAATTAAACGTTAGGTACAAACATTTCGTATCCCGGCATATTTCTCAATTTTATCTACACATATTCATATAGATAACGTTATTAACGTGGATGTTTTTCTTTTTAAATATATGTATACAATATACATGCAGGAAGCCTGAGTGCACGATGGTGCACGGTCAAATGCTCCCGGAGACGCGCCGACCTAATTCGTAAATTGTTCGTTTATGTTTTCTCTTATTGCGGTGCCGCGGTATCGATACTCGGAACATGCGTGAATTAAAACAATCCGAAAGTTGAAAGGTGCGCCGAAGATTGGTACATCCTTTCGTTCCGAATCTTTAGTGCCTACACTTTTGACATTAATAGTAAATCGTGTCTGAAAAATAATAAGTACAACAGAGGCAAATATAAAGGAGAACACAAATAGAAATACATCTACGGTTTGTACTATCGCACAATGGTACGTAACTAAATAGAAGTTCGGATGCCGATGGATCGTGCTACTGTCGACTAAACCTTTGTGATTGCGGCTATAAAATCTGTATATGAATGTTGTGCAACTGGCAACTCGTTTATCTTATCGAGAGTTCATTAAGGGGGGAATAAAAACAAACGTGAGTTAAATCGTGGGACGTTTAAAAAGCTGAAACTGGACGAGAATAACGAGAGTAATAAATAATACCAATATCAACGAGAATGATTGTCTTACGTAAAAGGAATAATCATCGTACAGTATCTTATATTCAACAGATGTATCCTACTTTTATGATGCAGAATAAGCTGCTAAAATGGCAGTAGTTTGTGACGATTTTTCTCACTACGTGGTGTTTTTACTATTAAACTGTTGCAATTTTTTTTTTTTTCGTGTATATGATGTGTGCGAGCTTGTCTTCTTTAAACTCAGCTCGGATTAAGATTTCAAGTACATATTGCTTGATTAATGTAATTCGTAAAAGTCAGTGACAAGTTTTGGCCTGAAAATACTTTCACTATATGTACAGGGGATAAGTACTGTGTTGCGACAAAACATTTAAGTTCTTCCCCCATCCAATCCGTCTCTCCTGTTTTCGCGAGCATTCTATATCGTTCATCGCGAATATACGCTGACTATTACGCTGCTAATCCGGCATCCTTCGCCATACTGTAGAAAGCACTGTTTGGCTTTGAGAGAAGTACCTGCGGAGACTCGAATTCCGTTATGTATCCCCTGTCGAGAACAATAACCCTGGAAACAAGATAAGAATAGATTAAAAAATAATCAAAAAATTACCGATCGTCGTTTGCTTGAGGCAAGTTTAAAACGGTACATTACGATACTAGTGCGAAAACATTTTTTTTACGAGCGTAAGTTTGCGGCACGAGTCGAAGGCGAGTGTTGCAATCACACGAATAAGGAAAACGTTTCTCGCACGAGTAGCGTCCAAAATTTTATTTCACAAGGTGTGAAAATCAAGGCTTAAACGCATGCAAAGCGTGCGCAAAACCGCCTTTTTCCCATTGAGTGATATCAAAAAATTAATAAACCTTACCGGTCTGAGTCGAGTATCGTGTTAAGCCTATGTGCAATCGTCAGAACTGTACAATCATTGAACTCCTGTCTGATAGTTCTTTGTATGAGATCGTCCGTTTCCAAATCTACCGCGGCTGTTGCCTCGTCAAGTATGAGTATTTTCGTTTTTCTTAGTAAAGCTCTGGCGAGACAGATTAGCTGCCGTTGGCCGACGCTCAAGTTGTCGCCTCCTTCGGAAATTGCGTGTTGAAGACCAGTCGGCAGACCTGTGAACGTAAACGATTATTGTGTTTCTTTCCTCCGCGTTATGTGACGGTGAAATCTATTTTTTAAATTTATACATTCTACTTATAAATTGGTATCAGTTACACACCATCTTTCTTAAGATTCGCTGCTATTCGAAATTAAAGATAGAAAAAATTAAGAAAGTTCGTTGATCGATTTTGGCTTTCTCATAGAGGAAGCTGTGCGTAAAATTGTAATAAATGAAAAAACCACGTGCAAATTCAGTTGCAGCTTTTTTGTCAATAGACAAAAAATGTCTACATCTCATACAATTGAATCGGTCGAAATTTCCTCCAAAAGGTATTGTAGAAAACTGCGATCTGAAATTGGCGTAATTCCTCGTTTAGAGGCAATGACTAATATATTTAATCAATATTCGTCAAATGTAATTTTCCATAAAATCTCACTGCTTGGATAGACTTCGACCAAATTCATTTGCAAAGGTTTTTCATCAAAATATTATATTTGCATGCACTTTTAGGACGATAGCTCACAATTTACGGAAGTTAGACCTACCTAGATGTATTTCAAGACATTTCAAAAATGTGTAAAACCTCGAACCGAGCCTCAATCTTCATGAAAATTGCACTGAACGAAGCGACCACTCTACTAGTGTACCATATTTCAACTCGCTGTCTCAAGCGTTTCCGAGTCGTAGCCGTTTTAAACGATGCAAAACTGTCCACACACACACACACACACACACACACACACACACACACACACACACACACACACACACACACACACACGCACGCACACACACACACACATCCAGATGCCAGCTAAAAATCGAATCTCTCGACGTTTTCGACTATTTTTAGTACTCTGACGTTGAAATCTCAAATTTTTTTTTACGAAAACAGCTTCCTCTACGTGAAATCAAAAGAACTCATTATGAAATTATATGCACTCACTCTTTACGAATGCTTTGAGATGTGCGTGTTCCAAAGCTCTCCAGATTTCGTCGTCGGTGTGATGATTGAACGGATCCAAATTGAGCCGCAAATTACCGGAGAACAGTACCGGATCTTGAGGTATGATTGTGAGTCGGGATCTGAGGGCGTGAAGACCAAGTTTTGAAATATCGATTCCATCGATAAGGATTGTTCCGTTGGAGGCTTCGATTATTCTGAAGAGCGAAAGCGTCATGGAGGACTTTCCAGCTCCGGTTCTACCGACGATGCCGATCTTTTCACCGCCGTTCACCGTGAAAGTTAATCCGTTCAGAACGAGCTCCAATCCTTCCCTGTAACGAACTTTGAAGTCTCGGAACTCTACGCGACCCTCCGATGGCCATTCTTTCGGCGGAGCTTGGTCGGGAATGTCCCAGGCTGCTTCTTGCGGAGTTTCGCCGTATTCCTTTATCCTCTCAACAGCTACTATGTTCGTCTCCACGTCGGACGTCATGCGGACCAGCCAATTCAACGTTTGAGTTATCTGAGGAAGAAAACATTTTTTTCTTTATCACCGATTTTTAATGCAAGCGTAAAAATAGAGGAGGCAAATTTAATACTGACTTGAAGGGCGTAGCTGACCGACAGGCCGACGAGACCGGCGCTCATAGAGTCTCGTCCCAGAACGGCGAACAATGCAGCGAAGAAGATAATCAAATTTCCAATCATTTCGAGTCTCACCGCCAACCACCTAAATCACGATACATATAGTAAGAATCGATATCGACGACGAAATCATGTTGAAAAAATAAAAATAAAAAATAAAAAAAAAAAATAGCGCATACCTGTTGGCAATAATACTCGGATAGTAACAAACTTGATTGAAGTCGACCCTGTTCTCCGATTCGAGGATAAATCTGTTTTGCACCCCGTAAGCCCTGATTGTTTGGGCCCCTAGAAAATATTGATTGTGCGGTGTGAAACTTGCAACGACGATTGCCACAAGGAAACGAACGAATCGTGTACTAAAAGAAAAATCCGACAACATACCGGTCACGGATTCACCGAAGTGCGAGTATATCGGCGATCTTGATACCGACTCGAGACGCTTCAGCTGCCTCGAAGTGGCAACGTAAAAACGTTGTATAAAGTAATAAATTACTCCGATCGGTAATATGACCGAAACGAAAACCGGTGTGCTGAAGCTGATCACTACTAGAGTGGCGACTACCTATAAAAAACAAAAAAACAAAAAAAAAAAATTATTTCCATACTCGAAGGCTCATCTCTTCGTATTGTGATTAAACATTAGTGCAATTGTAAAAAACGGTCCACCGAGCTGAATTTTATCGCCGCTCTCGCGGCCTGAATAATATCACGATAACGATAACACTTTCACCAAATAATAAACGATAAATCATGCAAAGTAGAATGTATTCGCTCCGAACACAAAAAAAAAAATGTGAGTTTAATAATTAGTCAGCGATAGGCCCACCAACATTTACTATGCGCTCGTTCAATTACATCGTAATTCTCATACAATAAATATATGTATCCTGGACAAAACAACGGATAAACACTCGCATACAAACAACCAACGTGGACACGTAACAGATAAGCTAAGCCAATAAGGACGTATATGCTCGCGTATTTAGATACCTCGTTATTATTATTTTTTTTCATTGTTACATGCTGAGAGGCAGTTCGGGTATGTTACCCGGCACTAAGTTCATCACGGACACAATTATACAAGCACCAATTTTTTTTTGTTTTCTTTTTCGTAAGTGTATAGTAGATATGTGTATATAGAAATTTGCTTAAGGTCGGTCGACACATCGGTGGATTATCCTCGGTCACTTCAGTAAACGATCGATCATTTAAGTACCTTTGAAAATCCGTAAATTCGTTAGAATTTCGTGAACTTCGCTGGGACTACACAGATAGGATTCGGTAGGATTTATATACAGAAGAAATTATATCGCGCTGCTTTATGAATTATTTGTGAAAAAAATTATACCCATTATTCTCGATGAAATTGGCATGTACTGTTTCCATAACCATGTCCAATTATACATTGACAATTTTTATTTATCGACAAATATTGTAGAAAAAGGAAAAACGTATTTGTTTTGCATCAGCTTGTGATCGACAAAGTCGGCAATAAAATGTAGATTTTTAAAGAGATTGAATTTCTCGGAAAGCCGATTTTTTTAGCTCTAATATCTCGACAATACTATAGAGAAGATAACTCCTACACTGTTAAAAATGTTATGAAATTTACAACACGTTTAATATACAAAGTTATATGAAATCTACAATCTCGGTATATGAAATTAGAATTCATGCATATTGTATTTGAATTTTAATAAAGTGATCTTAAATGCAATACCTGTATATTAAAATTACCGGTGATGGCATTAAAAATTAAGACAGCAGTATATGAAAATTACGTTATAATTACAAATATTGTACAAATAATATTGTTTTTAATATACCGGTAGCGCAATATTCTTACATACGGGTTCAATGAAATTTCATATACTGTATATGCATAAAACTTCATATACATTTGATGAATTTTCAAATAGACATTTTTAACAGTGTATAAAATATTTTCCACTTCGCAATGAATTATGCAATAAAAGAATTTCTGAAGACTTAAAGAGAAAAAAGTATAGATGTCATTGTAACTTGTTTTTAGAAGGTTCATATGAATGAATCCATCACTCTGTTCCGAGCGACAAAATGTAATTTAAGGAGCGGGTATTCTCGTAATGATAAGGACAGGAATTCATGAATTTTATTAGATCAGGTACGCAACCTTATGTTATGTTACCTTATAGTTTACAACCTAACGCTACAAAGTGCAATTTGGGAAGATGGATATAGATAAAGGCTTTCTACTGCGGGAGAAAAAAAAAAAAAAAGCGCGCACGCTGAAAAGCGAAGCGCGAAGCTAGGAAGGCGCGCGACAACAAGAGGATAAACTTGCTTCCTTCGAACTGTTCCGATCGATAGAGTTTGATGCGAAAAATGTGATACCGTTCCGAACAACTCGTAATTTAAGGAGCTGATATTGTCGTAATGATAAGGATAGGAGTTCATGAATTTTATTACATCAGGTACGCAACTATTACCTTATAAGTTTACAACCTAACACTACAAAGTGCAATTTGGGAAGATGGATACAAATAGAGGCTCTACTGCGGGAGAAAAAAAAAAAGCGCGCACGCTGAAAAGCGAAGCGCAAAGCCGGGACGGAGCGTGAATAAGAGGATAATTTTTCTCAGTGCCGAAGACATCAGTCGGTTTTTTTTTTTTTTTTTAATCATCGTCCCCCTTCGTCATACGAGCAATTTTTTCACGAAAAGAAATTACCTCGTACAGGCAATAGATGCTATCGGAAATTTGCTGGGGAAGTGATGTGTCCAGCACGTCGACGTCTTTAGCAAACCTGGAGATAATGCGTCCAGTGGGAGTCGTGTCAAAGAAGGTCAAGGGAGCACGCATCACCCCTTCGAGCATCACAAGGTGCATCTGGCGTGCGGCCAGCCAACAACCCAGCTGTGGAGCCAAATCGCAGAAAAAACTCGCCACCGCTACAACATCAGAGACGTTCGGGCGATAATTTACGCGGGTGAAATTTTTTTTTTTTTTTCTCGTATCATTAACAGCGGTGCTATAAATGACAAGGAAAATCGGAAACTCATTTTTGTTTTCTCGATAGATCTGAAAAACACTTGAGTAAGTTTTATAATTTTGAATGACAAAAAAAAAAAAAAATATATATATATATATATATATATATATATATATATATATATATATATATATTTTACAACCATAATTTTTGTTTTCTTTCGCATCGTTGACGACGCGCATTCCATTGGCCAAAAATTCTGTTACACAGTAATACAAAAAAAAAACCCCCACACGTTCGTAATCGAAGGACGAGGAGGACGTAGATTGGATCGTCGATACGGCGGACAAGAGAAAGCCGCGGCTATTGGATTTGTGAATATGAAGATCTCGAAGCAATGAGAAATTGCTTTAATTTTTATTGCGGCATTTTATTTGATTTTTACTGTTGATGTTTTGTCGGGATGATGCTTTAAGAGCGTCACGCTATGCGAGGGGGTGAAGTTTGCTGTGGCATGCATATTCCATTGATGAAAGATGACGATGATGAAGTAAATGCGTTTGTGAAGAAGACAACAACAAAAAAAAAAAAAAAAAAAATGGAAAATTAAAAAAATACGCAGAATCGAAAATTTCGGGTGATCGACAAAAAAAGAGCCATAAATAAACAGACTAAAAAAAAAAATAAAAAAGATTGGCGCAAGCAGGTTTTCACAACGAGTCAACATTCCCAAGCACATGCAAAACAATTTCCTTAATGTTTATGCAGTCGTTTGTATAATTGTGTCCATTGACCATGAGCGTATGATAAGCGATGGCGCACTGAAATATGAATGTTCGAATAATTTTCATTTGATTTTATTATGATGTTTTTTTTTTTTCTTTTCGATTTTAGCCGAAACACGATAGAACGACAACGAAATTACGTGTTTGCGAGCGATGATAGCTTAACAAACTCACGATATAAAAAGAAGAATCGAACAGTCCAATAAATATAACACACCGATTACGACAGATCCACACTCACAAGCTCTATCACACACATATCATTCGATATATGCATTGCCGAATCTTTTTTATCTGCATTTTCTTTTTTTTTTCTTTTTTTTTTTTTTAACATCACATATTCCCATTATAGTATATAAAATTATGATGCACGAAATGATTGTATAGTAAGAGATTTAACGTGAAGCGACCGATCGTAAAGCTTACCCTAAACAAACCGGGTAGCCATTGTATAAGTGACATCGGTAGCTTTGAGTCCATTGTATCGACATCGGCACTGAAACGGCTAAGTACACGGCCAATTGGCACTGTGTCGAAGAAGGACATAGGTCCGCGCAACACGTTGCACAACGCCTCACGCATCAACGCTGCCGATGATCTCAGCGTACCAATGTTTATGGACAGTGAGGCAATAAACACGCTTATTACTGTAACAATAATACTATTCAAATCCCACAGAAATTAAAAAAGAAAAAAAAACAAACACGAGAATCCTTCAAAATATTTTTCTCTTTTTTTTTGTTGGACCGTTTCGCGTTGCAAGTCTGGATAAGGGCGGATTCGGCGAATGTCGGAGATTCTGCACCGGTCTGCTCGACCAGTGAAGTGGTAAATGCGGTTTCGGGTTTTCTCTGCCATTCACAAATGCCTTTGCATCGAAATTTTTCTTTGAGACAGAAAACTCGATGCGAAACACGCAAATTGTTCGGAAATATCAAAAAGAATTTAGCGAGTTTCCAAGGCACGGATTATGAATTTTTACTGAATGATTCGTAGATTTAAAAAATTCGAGAACTGGGTGTGGTGCAGAATTTCACGGTCTTAGCCGATTCAACCATTGAGGAAGGTTTCGCGATAAAGTCTAGTCCAATGTGTACTAAAATCAAAATGATTTTACGTGTAAAATCAAAATTAAAAAAAATCAACAAGCTACATTCGAGAACGTGTCATTGACATTGAAAAATATTAATCTTCACCATCCGTTCCCAATAAGATATCGTATCTTATAGCAATCACCCGAAGAATTGTGAACTGTACAAAAATTGTTCGAAAATCAATGACCGGTATTGTGGAAGCTTTTTTACATAAACTGTTTCTGAAATTTCACACACACGTGCGTTGCAACTGTACAGTAAAATTTGTATATTTAATGCAAATTTTTGTAAATTTTAGGCAAAGAATTTGTAATTTTAATATCCGGTATTTTTATTTTATATAAAAAAGTGCATTAATGTTCATTTAATGTAAGTAACGTAAGCAAATTTCCAAGTCCAGTACATTAAATTTACAATTTATTTTTACAGTGTAGATGCAACGAACAAAAATTCATTACTAAATTTGTATGACTTTACGGGTCATTTTAATCGTCCTCTGTGTGCTCGATAATTACATTTCGCGTTTGGCATTCGTTAATTCACAAAAAAAAACTTCGTCAAAATATATTGCTCTTCGAACGCTTGTATAGAATGATTTTTCTAGTTTTAGTATTCACTGAACTTGACCGTACAGCCGAAGCCTCGAAAGATTCGTAGAAATGAGATGATTAAAAAAAAATGATTTGGTCGTGTCTCGAAGACCTCGAAATAGATTGTGTAAAAAGCCTGCGAGAAGATGAGTTTTCGGTGAGCGATACGAATAACACATCGACACATGTAATTGAGAAATTGTCATTTATGGTGAACACGGCGAGCGTGAAGATGCTGTTCACTCCTCTCTACTCATCAGCACAACGATCTAGCTCTACCTGTAAAACTCGACGATAACATTCACAAATTCGATATCTAAATATTGTTTCAGGCACAAAGCAATTGGTTTGAAGCAATTCCTAGAAGGCGTTAATGGATATTTATGTACGATATCCTGATTAAGTTGATGAAAATCGACGTTTGTGATTAATCGAGGGCGAATATTATTATGGGTTATGAATATTGGATGAATATTGAATTTGTTCATCCGGGGCGTCCCTCTGCGAGTTTATAATAAAAACAAAAAAATTGAAAAAATCGCACATGAACCGAAAAATGTAAATAGAAATGTAAAAAAAAAAAAAAATACAACCAAAAAAAAATACAATAAGAAACAAATATGGATTAAGTAATAGCTACAATAGTTACAATCGGTGCACCTATTCTACGTTCCTGTCTATGGCTTTGGTAATTTCGCATGCGGATGTGAATCGTACATTTTTGCTAAAATTTCGCCGGAATGAAATCTTCTCACACTCCTAATAACTGTGTCGTTACGGTCAATAATTTTTTTTGTTTTTGCTGTCTTTCATTTCTTTTTGCGAATACCCAACCTTTCCCAAACAGACAATAAACATTTAACTTTTGCGAGATCCACTTGTCCTTCACATTGATAAATTAATACCGAACATTTACGAAACTTGTGGAAGATGAAAAAAAATGATGAAACCTTATGTTCATACAAAAAAAAAAAAAAAAATTAGAACGAATGAGATATATATATATATATATATATATAAACTTTTGTTTAGCACGAATGGACATGAGAATTAAATGCAATAACAAACGGACACACGAGTCCTTACAGCACAAATTCGATGGTTTCGAAATAATAAGTGTAATACGGTATTTTCGTACCGAGACCAATGACAGTAGCCAAGAACGCAGTATCGGCGAAAGGACGTTATCAACGACATCGATGTCTTTGGCGAATCGATTGAGTATCCGTCCGGTCGGCGTCCGATCGAAAAATTCCATCGGGTTGCGAAGTACGCAATGTAAGATAGACACGAATAATCGTTTCGAAGCGCGTATAGATCCTATCGCCATATATATGGATATCGCAAAGACCATTATTCCTGCAAATCACAGGCACAAAATACTGTAAAGAAACAAATCTTAACAATGCCATAAAATTTAAACAATCTTGAGCAAAATTAGACAAATAAATTTCCGTTACGCGAGAGAACTGCGAAGAAAATTTCTGTATCAAGGGAACGAAGGCAATGAACGATTTCGAACAGACTCTCCGAGGAAAGTGCGGCTCATCTCTGGCTAGCGTTAGAAAAACGAAGATATTAAGCGGATTGGCCTACATTTTTATCCTACGCTAGCTTTACCTCGGTAGCCGCTCTACAAATTCTTGCCACTTACCAGTGATGGGTAAGAAATATTTTTTCACTTAACATTTTTTTTTATCCTATAAACAATCGGTTCAAAAATTATTTCAAATTAGGTGGTTTTTTAAATCTCTACTGTTTACCTATCGCTAATTATTGACGGTTTGTCAGTTTTTTTAAAGATATTCTGAATTTATCGATTGTTGAAAAAAAAAAAAAATGTCACTGATAGGTGCACGGTCGGCAGTGAATCTGCCATTATTTCGTTATGGAGAAGCAACAATTTCAATAGGGTAAAAGAGTGTGAGTTGTTAGTGACTTTTTTAGTGGTATGTGACAATAAAATAGAGAACAAAAAAAAAAACACTTGGCAGTTGTGTTTGTCATATAAAAGGTGCCAGAAGCGGGAAATCTACTCTATTACATTAAGTTGCAATACACACAAAACTCGAGTCTGTTGTGCGTTCCATGCAACGTGTATGTGGATCTTATTAACTCTACCCGGAGCTACAAGTGTAATTTCTTCTTGGTGAAAAAAAAAATGTTGTTACTTCCGGTACTCAAATTTTTTAGTACTTAAATATATCGTATCGAATCTACATCGAATTAATCTTTTAATCTTTTTCGTTACGTTATTTTTTTTTGTCTTTAGTTAATTTAGTTAACAGTCGTCGATATTGGTGGGCCTGTGACTTTAGACGTGAAAAATCTATATTTCAAAATAAACAAAAAAACAACGGTGAAAACGCGAAAAGGACAAAAGTGATGGAATATTGTTGCTTTGTGGTTTGTAAGTTTGTGAGATCTACGAAAAACTATTCGTCTCACGTACCCCTGCCAGGCAAAACAACCAAGCTCTAATGTTCGGTGGTAAAACGTTGTCTACAACGTCAACGTCCTTCCCAAAACGATTCAATATTCTGCCCGACGGTGTCGTATCAAAGAATTCCATGGGCGCTCGTAGTGTGCCAAACAATAATTCTGTATGAAGCAGTCTGCTGCTTCGCATACAACCCACGGCCATCGTCAGCTGCGCAGCCAGCACAAACAGTGCTGAAAATTCATTTCAAATTCTTTTATAACCAATTCAATTTACGTAATTAACAAAGATATTCGCATGGTTGTGCACGGTTGTTAGATCTGTGCTAAAGTAGCCTTCTTCGGACTAATCGTAAATGTGCTGCTAACTTTTAAATTTGCGACTATTATTATTATTATTATTTTTGCAATTATTCCTAAAAAAAATATCATTGGTTTAACACCAGAAAAGCCGGTGCGGTTTTGTGGCATCGAGACATCTATATAAAGTTCAGGAGTCTATGATTTTTCTATGATTTTTCTTTCGTACGCGTCGGACCTAAATCGTCGAATCGGGCGACCTTTCAGGGACAAAATTGTAGCCCTCTAGAAGCTTAGATTGTTAATCGTAAGAAAGTACTGCGCTTCTTAATTGATAATTTTGTTGCAACTAAAAACATATTTTTTAAGTCTTAAAAATATATGTACCGTTAGACACGATAATGTAATAGGCAAAGCAAAAAAAAAAGTCGATGGTAAACAGTTCGGACATATCCCCTTATGTTATTCCCGAGTAATGTACGTAGGCCATACACGGTATGGAATTTATGTACAAAATCACTAGTCACAAGGAATGCAATGTAAAAATACAGGCGAAAAATATACATATTGCATTATTTAAGAAATACCATGCTTAAATGGAGCATTGACATCGAGACTTGAAGTTTGTCTCGTTCCTTGATACGAGCTATAACTATAGCGAGAGTATCGTAAATAATACTAAATTCTGAACTGCAAGGGATCAGAGATAGAGATAAAAAGAGTGAGGGAAACAGAGAAAAAGTATACTAAAGTAGACTAAATAATGTAAAGAAGGTATATGGATTCATGCGAATAGCATTGAAGCTAATAAATGAGTGGTTATGAGAATGACATCGCTAGTTATCGCAGCACCGACAAAAATTGTGCTCGATGCGCTTACTCGAGTAGTATTCGTTGCTCGTCCAGCGCCAAACTCTAGTACATGTGCCGAACAGCTCCTCTGGTTTAGACACAGCAAACCACACTCGCTCTAGCATCGATCGTTAACAACTAGTAAGCGAATTTGGAATTCCGCCTCGTCAATCGCTTTGTGCAATTACGTATTTTTTTTATCTTCCTCTCCATTTTATGGTCATATCGAAATGGACACGTTAAAATGACTTTGATTAGACGCTACTGCTATAACAATTGTCGCGTAATTCGGCGACGATCGAAACATAAAGATTCTATAAGTAATAAGGGCAAATATAACAGTTCGATACGCGCGATGTTCGACAATATCAAGCGATCGAAATATCGCTTCGATATGGAGGCCAGATTCGAGTGCCACGTGTTCGATGGTACACAACTACGGAGACTGTCTAGACAAGAGTTTGTGTATAAATTAGTGTAACGGAATTGAATTTTTTTCGGAACATACCTTGACCGCCGCCGAGAGCTCCGTACACTCCGAGATACGTATCTCTCCGTACTGTGTCGACAGTTCCATTGACGACCGTTTCATTGTCGTCCGACCACCTAGTCAGCCAGACGTTAGAACCGATACTGAACGATTGGAAGATCGCGTTCATAATTATCGTCGATATCGACAAGAACCATCCTATCGACTTTAAGTAATGGGCGTAGACTCTGAGTTTCACCTGCAGACAAAATCAACATATGCTTGTAATATTACAGACCATACTCCAATTTTTTTTTTAAGTGGGTGATATAAATGTAGCTCGCTTACGCTTCCGGTTTCCGCCTTTTCCACTTCTATGATCTTCTCACCGACCTTCGGTTGCAACGAATCCCTTCCCTTGATGCTTGCATTGCGATGAAGACTTTCCGATTTCGAGTGATGACTTTCGGTCGATTGTTGCCTGTAAACGATGTAAATCGATCATTTAATTGCCATGAATGTGTATTGAATTCTTACTTTGCACTGAATTTTGAGAAATAAAGAACATTTACTGTATATAACTTTTCAGAATTTTTTAGACTAGTGTAAAAGAAAAGTGTTACTTTGATCTTTCATTTGGCATTAAAATAATGTTGGCTACACGATTATGTTAAATTTAAATTATTATAAATACTTTTGATCCATTACCTTCGCAATGAGCCATTCAAAGATTTTTGTTCGATCAACGAGCCGGACTCGCTGCGAGTTAGGGAATTTCTTGATTTTGCCCTCGACAACTTGGTTTGCAACTCGTCTGCTCCTAATGTCGATTCCAACTGTTGCTTTATCTTCGTCAGGTCAGCCTCCGAATCTTCGTCCGGTCTCACTGTTACAAAGTTTCCGAATACCCTCTTAAGAAACGAACGACTATTTTTATAAAGATACGGAAAAATTTTTCATAGGCAGCTACAAAACGGGACGAAACTGCTTGAAGATCATGCTGGATATATCAGTAAATTTGTTTACGCAATTTATGGTTACAATGAAAATAATGAAATAAAAGAAAAACCACTTAATGTTTGCTAGAACACGATCAATCGTTAGTTACATCCAGGAACAACAATAATCGCACGTATTAAAAAATCTCAAGCACCAAACTCCGAGGACACTAAGTTACGCATATCATAAAGTTTTGGAAAAAGTGTAATTACTTTTTCATTGACTTACGATTTCCAACTTCGTCCCATGGAAAACATAATTACGTATTAATAAATATCGGAATGAAACTGAGTACATGTAACCTCGTAAAAGAGTTTGCTCAAAAAATGTTCATACATTTTTCCAAAATCTCAGTTCGAAATATCACGAATTTCTTCGAACAATTTCAGATTTTCAAAAATTATGTGAATGTTGGAGTTAAATGTGACGGGTTTCCATCTACGAGATAAAAATCACTGTGCCCAAAAATGCTTTAAATCGCCTATTGACAACTATTAAATAAATGTGGTGACAAAGAACAAGTTTTTTGTCACCTATGACGGACAGATATCCATACAAATTGGACTGAAGATACTGCAAAAGTGATTTCTGATATTGTCATTGAGGAAAATTATGCGATGCAAATAAATCTCTATTGATTTGTAGGCATTCGATGATACTTAAAAGTACTTTGGAAAAATATTTTGACCATATATAACGTGTGAAACACACGAATACCCCAAAAGTTTACGGACTAACTCGACAAAAATATAATACCTTCTTGTAGATGTTGAATCAAGAAATCTGCGAATGCTCCCCGTTTCTCGAGCAGTTGTTTGTAAGTACCGGTTTCCGTGATTTCGCCTTCTTTAAGTACGACAATATTGTCCACCTCGGGTAAGTACGTAATTCCATGAGTGACGAGTACTCTGGTCTTTTTCTTGAGCATTCCAGTAGGACCGATCACGTTCTCGAAAATATGTTTTCCCACGTGGGAGTCAACGGCACTCAAGGGATCGTCAAGGAAGTATATTTCGGCGTCGTTGTATACGGCTCGTGCCAAAGCGACTCTCTGTTTCTGTCCGCCCGATAAGTTTATTCCTTTCTCACCGATCTCGGTCTGATCGCCCGCCGGTAGCATCTTCAGATCCATTTCCAGGGCACAAGCCTCGACCACGTGGTTGTATAGAGTTTTGTCCAGCGGCTTACCGAACAGTATGTTGTCCTGCAGCGTAGCATTCTGGATCCAGGCTTGTTGGGAAACGTACGCAATCGAGCCCTGTTTTTTTGTTTTTAATTGCAAACAAAAAATAATTCTAATTGCAGTTACGATAGTGACATGAAGGAGCTTCAATTGTTATAAATGATTGCTACTAATATGCGAATAGAGTCGTGTGTCTTCCATGACTTTTCGGTAAACTCAAAACCGTCCGAACGTATCAAAGTGCTCGAGGGATTCTTTTCTATCCCAATTAAATGCTACATTTTTTAATTTTTTAATTTATTATATAAAAATAATACACTGTTCAAAAATTTTCTTTGGTGTAAACGAAACAATCTTTTGACGAATATTTCGGCAATGGTAATAAAATTAATCATTGGTGTCGAAACAAAATTATACTGCTTGTTAATAAAATCGCCTTAAATAATGGCCGGCGATATGATTTGCTTCTAACTTACCTTAGTGTTCACTCTACCGCTCGTCCGATCCATTTCACCAAGGAATGCCGATATCAATGAGCTTTTTCCAGATCCCACAGTGCCGACAACAGCGACCAACTGTTGTTGCTGAATCTGCAGATTGATGTTTCGAAGTGTCGGCTTTTCTCCGGTTTCGGCGTCCCATACGAAGTTGCCGTTCTCGATAATCAGTGGATGAACTTAAGCGAGAATTTATCATCCTAGAATCTCATAACTGCAGAAACATATTGCTAATTTAATCGTCCAGTACTTACCCTCCGATTGATCGTGTTGCACATTGTTGGGATCGAGTTCTTCCGTGTTCATGAAAATATTGATACGCTTGACCGAAACCGATGCCTGCACCATGCTGCTGATCATCATGGGCAACATGGAGAGTGGAAATCTGAGGATGTTGAACAAGCTGAGTGATACGAAAGCAGTTTTACTGTCCAGTATGTTGTTCTCGTCGATCAAGACGAAGGTGGCGAAAGACACGAGCGACACCTGAAAACAAAAATGATATTAATTTATTATCATAAATTAAATTATTAGTACGAATTAAATTATTATCATAAATTAATTTATTATCCACCAATTCTCTACTGACTTGGACACATATCAGTGCAAAAATATGTGGTGCAATATTGTCAGGTTTTGCAAAGGGTCAATAATGCATCTTTCAAAAATCATTGTCATTAAACTACCAGAAACAATGTTTAAACCAGAACGCGGAAAAGTTTTTAATAAGCTTACCAGAAACGGCGCGCAGGACCAGATGAAGCTAGTTCCAGCGTTGAGATAAGCCGCTTCCTTCAGCACCTGAATCTCTTTGTTTCTTATTGCGAGTATTTGTTGCTCGAAGGATGGTTCCCACGCGTACAGTTTGAGCACTTTAATACCGTTCAAAACTTCGTTCATCAGCTTTACTCTCTCGTCTTTGCTCTTCATCTGTCTGATCTGCAGGGTCTTTACTTTGTTCGCAATCATTCCGTTAACCGGGATGAGAATAATCATGACAGCGAGACCGGCAAAAACGGATGATTTCAATATTTGATAAAGGAAGTAGAGAGCCAAAGTTATTTGCAGGGGCGCGGACCATAGCATATTTATGTAAGCGGTCAGATCCATGAAGCGTTGAGCGTCCACGGACATTAGATTGACGATTTCACCGACAGTCGACTCTTTTCTCGCTGCATTGGACATTCTTAGAGCTTTGCGGTATATCGCCGCTATCAGGGCCGTTCGTATACGCAAACCGACGAGAAACATTCGATTGAAGTACTGCGACAGAACAAGTGTTTGTACAGTGGCCGTCAAGAGAAGCATCGAAGCGTAGAAATATCCCTTCCACATCTCGTCCGGACCATCGATAAATTCAATCAGTAACCTTGAGTGAGAACAAAAAATTAAATTAAGAATTCCTCTGTACGAATGAAGATATTCCGAAAGGTATGAATGAATTTTTTTCAAGTTCAAACTCTCAAAAATGACTTCACAGCTACTTCAAGATTATACAATTTTTCCTTGAAACCAACAATCGATTCGGATTTCATTAATTTTGTTGCTCCTTCGTTATTTACATGTCACGAAAATTTCATTTTGCAATACAAAGTGAGCGACGAGACTTTTGGTAAATCATACGTTTTTGCCTCACGAAGGAAAACTTACTTCAGCAACTGGGGACTAATGAAAGTCATAATGTCCATGGATAATTTGAGCAGAGCACCGAAAATGAATGTAGGACCGAACGCCTTGCACAGCGGTGTCAGGACCGAAGCGACTTTTTTCTTGCGACCATTGTTGAAATCCACCTGTCCCGAAGCCTTACGAAAGGACGCCTTTGCCGTTTGGGAACTGTGGGAGAAAAAAAACAGCACCGTTTGAGTCGAATTTGTACGGAATTTGTACGCAGTAATAAAAGCCAATCGGAATGTCCAACGCTAAAGCCTTGTGAATATCGTCACAATCTTACCTACAGTAAGTCCAATACAGCCTCGATAGCGAAAATTAACGAAAGCTTCATTACTAAATGAAATACTTACTTTCGAGAATCTGAGCACTGGTCTCAGGGCGCGTTAAAGTTTTTAAACGAAAAAAAAAAAAAAACTGACCAAGCGAGAAGACACTACCGCAAACGCTTTGTTCAAACGTAAACTTACTTTTCCGATTTACGCAAGCTGTTGTTCCAGTATTTGTCGAATAGTGGTACTATCTCCTTTGCCATATCCTCGGGATTCATGGACCAAAGATCCGTCGCTTCCAGAGGCTTCTTGAAGCCCTTCCATGCCAGAGGATCGAACCAGGCGAACAGTATCCTCGAAGGGAACGCTGCGCTTTGTTCGGGGCATGGTCTCTCCACCTGCAAAATCGATTTTCGTTAAATGAACCAGTATCGAATCACTGGACGAGGGATTCGCGACAATGCACTGCACGCTCTGCGTGAACCCAACGATAAATCACGTACCGGCGGGTACTCGGAAACCTTGGGTTCCGCATCCGGAAAGAAGTTCAGCACGAATATTATCACGACTATCGGATAATATATCATGTACGAACCCGAGGAATAACTCTGAAAATATTCAATCAATAGTTAGTCACAAACGTACGTAATTATCGACTATCGAAAATCATTGCGGTGTCATTGAGTGTCATAAAAGTATCACAGAAGAATAGGACATTTTTTTTTTATTTGCGTTAATACATTTTTTTTTAATTTGCTGTTAATTTTAAACTGCGCCTGTTAAATCGAATGGCAAGCCAACATCGTAATCATCTTACTATCGATCCCGTGAAAATTTTCTAGACAAATTGTTGTTAACAAATGTTGCATTGTCACTTCTTTGTAATAGAGACGATCGTATTTTCCCTTGATCGATTTTTTTTTTTTAAATCCTCAATCGACGAAGATAATTCAGTTTCTTACGTGATTGGCTGAGTCCCTCAGCACACTTCTGTACTGAACTACACCGCACAGAGCGAGGAAGAACCAGAACAGGAACAGCAATCCTGATGTGCACATGCCACACTTTCTGTTGTAGTGTAACAAAACACCGGCCAGCGTCTGAAACGGAAAGAGCGATTAGCTCTATAGAAAGTTGGAGCTGGAGATATAGTAAATTAAGATTAACAGGGTGATCAGCACTGTAAAAAAAATTCGTATGAAATTTAATGTACCGGACTGGAAGTTTTTATGTTAAAACTGGTATATTAAATTTCATGTACAACCACAGTGAAAAATTAATGTTTGGTGTATTAAAAACACTGGAAATACTTTACTTTCAATAATTTACCTTACTTTTTCTAGAAAAATACTGTAATTTAAAAAATTTACCATAATTTAACTACCAATGTAGTTCAATTTTAAGAATTTACTTTAATTTCAATGAAAAAGTATATTAATTTTTTATCACCATTGTACATTAAATTTAATGTACCATTTTTGTTCATAAAAACTTCCAGTCTAGTACATTAAATTCAAAATTTTGTTTTTGCGGTCAGCGCTTGAAACACCCCGCTAACCAGTTATCGACTCCTAGACAATTGATCGATTCGAGAATAGTAACAGATTGGTACATTTTTTTCATGCTAATCAGTTATAATCAGATGAAAATTTTATGTGTTAAAATTTTGATCTGTAAATTTTAATAACGACGACGATGACCGTCCGAACTAACAGCGTACTTACGAAGGTGGCGATTTTAATGACGGGCGTGTAGTAATCCACGTCGTAGACGTTTTCATAACTACTCGCGCTGATCGCCTTTCCGATGTCCCATATGCTAATTATTACGAGCGCCGCGGTAAGTACGGCTTTGGAAACGAATTTCCATGTGTAAGGTATGTTACTTCGTTTGCTGGACGAGAGGTAGTAAACTTCCAGGGCGGCGAACAGCCAGAGAAACGTGCACGGCGTCCAGACCAAGACTGTGTTTTGAAAGCACGGCGTCAGGTCCGGATCCTCGGTATTCCATGTTAAGTTTGTAACCTAAAAAACCAATAAAACAAGTTGTAAAATTCACGATCCCGGCGACGAAGATCCTGGCTCAGCCGAGACGTGTCCGTCTCGGCCGCTGTCAACGTTGTAAACAGTGCGAGACGCGCATGGAAACAAAATTTTCTGAACGTATGACAGTGCCCGAATTATATATCAATACTAAGAATTCTTTGTGCCGAGAATATTAATCGCGAGTTTGCGTTCATTGTCCTGTTTAAAGATCGAACGGTACGGCAACAATCGCGACAGCCCTCGTGGACGACGATACGCTTCGGAAAACAATTGTAAAGTCAACACTCACCCAAAACGGCGAACCGCAAAATTGGTCCATGGTATGATTTTCCTGCTTCTCCATCTTGCTACATTTATCCTGCGGCCCGATGTTAAAACAATTTTTTTTGCCTCCGAGCCACAACCGGGGGAGGTGCCGACCGTGCTTCCTGCACGCTTTCACTGGCCTGGTTCCGACCGGACAACGGATTCTTCAAAGGAAACAGTGATTTTGACTTTTTTTTTTTTTTTTTTTTTAAACGTTGGGGAGACACGTCGGTGCACCACGGCAGAGCGATGGCACGATGCACCACCACTGTCGTACGACTAAGCGCGCCTGTATGCCCTGTGTATTATCCCTCTCTATACTGGTGAGAATGCTGCTACAGTGCTTAGTAGCGGTTAGTAGCCACCTTCATGTATACGTGCGTATCTCTCGTTCGATGTCCGATCGTATTACAATCGCGCGGGACAAATAAATTTCTCTGCGCTCAATCGCCTCGGTGCCGATCGCGAGTTCTCGGAGGAGCGTTCGGAACGGTGCGACTACGAAAACCGAGCGTGTTACGAGGTACCGTAGCAAAAACAATGCCGGCGAGAACGATGTCAGGGGATAATGGACTAATGGGGATACCTCTTTAACGAGAATCTGCGAGTCACGCTTACGGGAAACTTGTTCTATTGCAAACTCGAAGAAACTGCTCGTCGAGACGATGTGGAAAATATTTGGGCTGACGATCAGATTACGCGAACACATTATCGACGTCTCAAAAAAAAAAATGCCCTCTGTATCGAAACAAACAAGTTATAAGTATACAGAAAGCGTATCCAGCACGAATACACATACCGTTACGAATGGAGATGAGGATCGACGGAGAGACAGGATGTTACATAGATGACTTGAATAGCTCGGTATGACAAACGAGAAACGTACAGATTATCGATTGGGCGAGACGAACACACAACCTTGATCGGACTTTCGAAGAGAACGAGACGTTTGACAGTTCGTGCCCGAGAGATATTCAGCGGTGATTGTAATTAATGATATTCGTCCAACATCCAATTGTGCGCGGTGTTTTACTCGGTAGGTCGTTGCGATACATTAAATACGAAATAATTTACGTGTAAGTGTAACATTTTGTGATATTGAATTTACAGATTTGACAGTGAAAATAATTGAGAATTATGAGAACCTCTGTAAAACGAACGGCGATTGGGAATTCACTATATGGATACGTTATCCATGCTTTTTTTTTCTCTCTCGATATTTACGTATTCTTCACCAGTGATTTATCGTGTTCCAGGATCTCCTCTGAGGGACTTTATGTGTTTCGCCTGTGTGTACACAACCGGAGAGAAATTCATGGGCTTTGTTTCGTACGTTGATTTTTTTTTTGTTTCACTGAACAACGAAAAGGCAGCCTATGAAATGAGAAACGACACGAGAGTTGCTTTACTGGTTGCCCTTTTTTTAGGGACAGCCGTGTGAAGCAATAATGAAAAACAATCCAGGTCAGCTGTTGCTTTACAGGTAGATTTTCGTTGGCCATGACAATCGTAGTTAGGTCTGGCTGCATTTTTAGGTGTCTTGAGGGCGTCGATCGTGTTTCAGTGACTCCAAACGGTAACTTTTTGTGAAGAAGTAACCGGTTGTTAATTTCGTTGCTCCCGACGGTTGTCCGACCCGCTTAGGGTACGATTAGGCTCCGGCCTTTCGTTATTTCTTCACAAGTAAAAAAAAAAAAAAAGAACGATTGCCTCACCGAGTGTAACATTCGGTAATAATGACCAGCGAGTGAACGAACTTGTTTTGCAATTTTACGCAATAAGCAGTCATCAAGGCGGTGACGATTTATCTGTGCACTCGAGGTGATTTACGAACCCAATCATAGTCTTCCGTTTTCCTATCGTTCCCTAGAATCGCTCGATGATGCACTGCTGATAAAGTGTGAACTTTTTAAACCGTTGTTATTTGCTACCTGTGATAGCCGAGAATTTGCGGTAACTTTGCGATTTACAACTGTATGACGTTTCGATACGTGATACTTAGAATTTCAAACCACTTGCCAAGACTTTTTCAAACCGACGTGATCCAATCAAGCGCGTGCTTGCGAGATATGACAAATAAAAATTGTCGACGCTCTTGCGGGACATCGTTGATTGGTGGATGAGTTGAGATATGCCTTCAGATATACCTTCAATATCATCAATACTGGTGATAAACCAGCTAGTACAAAAAAAAATTAGTTATCAGAAAGTGATCTAAATGGGTTACATATGTCCGTCCGAATGCTAACTATAAGCTATCCTACGTCCAAAAATTAACTTTTTTGACGGGTGGTAACTTTCGGATACCGTTCAGACGTACATATGTGACCCATTTAGATCACTTTCTGATAACTAATTTTTTTGTGCTACCTGGGAAACGCGCGATTCCCTCGGCGGTAAAACGGATTTCGCATCAACATAATCGCATTAATTTTTATTTGATACTTAAATTACCTCGGAAAAGTACAGTTGTATGCTGTAATTAAGACGTTATAAAGCCATCACATAATGTCATTACCGTCTGAAAGATGCTGATGCCCATTGAGACAAATACGTCGTCACGACGGGCACCCTTCACACTCACTATCACACATTGTGCAATAATTATGGTCGCATCATGTCATCATCTGATCGCAACGCCATTCACTGTGCGTGTCAATTAGGTCGCTACAATGACACCATCGCGTGCCGAGACAGTCGCCAAGACGTGATGCCAATGTGACACCAATGCGATGGTACGAAGAGATGGCCCGACGTGACGTCAAAAATTAGTTTAATGTGGCCATATCTCACTTCGCTTGTGCTGTCACGACGTGCCGCTGCCTGACGCGTTTCTGCTGCAATTACGAAGTCATTTCTTGCCATCACAGCATGTTTGTCTAGCTGGGTATGTTACCCATAATCGCTAATCACTTATATTTCCATTGACTGCGATAGAAGAATATTTTCCAGCGAATAACCACCTAACGTCGACGTTTCAACGCTGTACCAGTTCTTTGTAAGGCTCGCGGAGGGATGTTAAATATATGATGATTGATGATGCATACGTTCATCGTTATAAAATTCATCGTTCATAAAAATACTCATGAAAAATGTTCATGTCATTCACGTACGCTGACCACTGGCAAATAAATGAATAAGTTAAGTAATAATAATTTCTAACTATAAAAAATGAAAGAAAAAATGTATGAAGAAAAGTGTCTTTGTATCGCGTACATCACACCTGACATCAGTGGATTACACCTGACCGAGAGGGTATCAATATCGACCCTCTCATGGCTCTACCGCTGTGCTCACATTGAAGGACTCTGCTTCTATGTTGAAGATTTGCCATTAACTTGTGCTTCCTTCACTCAAATACGGCAGCATCATATACAGAAGAGAACTATCTTCCGTCTAAGTCTCTTCGCCCGTTCATTTCAGACTAGGGTTCACATTATCTTACATATCAATTGAGAGCAATAGAAGAATTTTTTTTTTTTGCATATATCCAAGCAAGCCAGAGGTTTCAACGTTCTTTGGAAGCCACGTGAAGGGTGGATGAATAAGTAATGCGCGCATGGAGGGCAGTCGCTATACACCCTGGCACCGCTGTCGCTCAACTTTGATGTCAAGCGATTTAAACGTCCATCGAGGTGTGATACTTTGACATAATTCCATGAAAAACCGTGTTGAGAAAAGAATAATAAAACGTATGGACAAGCAACCCCCTGGCATGTTGTGCTCCATAGGGAACAGCAGTATTAGTAGCCTCTACGCAATCGTCACTGCTAGTTCGAGTCACTATGGACTTCTTTCAACACCGTTACTACAGATTAAATAAAACTCTGATGACGCTCATTGGACAATGGCCATATCAGAGCATCCGTACGAGACGTCGCTTTCTTGCTTTTTTCATTTTTCTCATCATCAGTCAAATCATACCTCGGATACTGGCTCTCGTGAAATATCACGAAGACTCGAAAATGGTCCTCGACTGCATTATACCATTGGTTGGCAACGCAGTTTGTATCATGAAGTTGATTGGTTTCACTCAAAACTTGCATAAGGTTGGGTATAATTTTGCGCATTACCATTCAATACTATAACAATCGAGAAAAAAAATCGAGCGAATTAATATTGATATCCATTACTAACGAAGATCTGTTCGATACATACAGACATTAAAGATGCTAAATCGTATTCGTATAAACTGGGAAGTCTGGGCCCGGGACCGAGAAGTTAACATTCTTCACGAATACGCTGAACAAGGGGAAAGAATAACAATTGTGTATACAGGTTAGTCAAGCATGATAAGGTGTAGTTAATTAATAAGTAAATAAATATGTTATCGGCTTATCGATATTGCATAAACAGCCGTGGTATATTCGGCCGATTTCGTCTTTATGACTGAACCGATAATACCAAAAATCATCGATGTTCTGTTGGAGAACGGTACCAAACCCGGGAAATTTCCAAATCCCGTCGACTTTTATCATCTTGACCCGCAGAAATATTACTTTTACATTATAACGTATTCTTACGTGTGCGAATGCATGGGCACAATGGTCTCAGTGGCCAGTGATGTTATGTTGATCACTTACGTCCAACACGTCTGTAGTATCTTTGCCGCGCTGGGGTGAGATAATGATCAAGTGATCGTAATAATAAGCATATGAAACTTTCAACTGAGATCTTTAGGCACAGATTACAACGAACCGGGAGTGATAACACATCGGTAGTAAAGGGAGAAACCTCATGTGAGCCGGACAAAAGGGACATAGTATACTTAGCTTCCTGCATCGAAAGACACAATGATGCTCTCGAGTGAGAAAGTTTGACGGAATGTATTTAGTAAGACTGATCAATATTCTTAGTGAATCCACTGTTTTCAGATACGCCCAACTCATCGAGGCAACTTACACATGGAATTTCTTTTTCATCACCGGTATTGGCATAGTTTTGATTATCTTACTGGGACTTCAGGTAAAATTTCCGTAAATTGTTTCGAATAATCTTTTGAATTATTCTCGTTCATATAAACTGGCTGTGAATTCAGATTCTCATCAGAACAAGTAATCCTGAAACAACCACAAGATTCGTAGTTATGGCAGTGTGTGTCGAATTGATATTCTACTTGGAGTGTTACATTTCCCAAATTTTGCTGGATCACAGTATCGATATTGGCTTTTATGTGTGAGTAAGCAGTCGAGGACTGGTGGAATGGGGTAAAAAAAAACTACTCTTCTTTCAAGCAGACAGACCAGCAAATGGTACAGTATATCGCCTAAGGCACAGAAACTCCTACAATTGATGACGATGCGCTGTACCAAACCGTGCCCTCTAACAGCCGGAAAAATGTTTATCATGTCCGTGAAAAGTTTTGGACAGGTACGACCGATCGTTATTTTATGAATAGTGGTAAAAAAAATTCCCTAAACTTCCACAAATATTCATCGAAATACGATAAATCGATCGTTTCTATATTTCAGACATTTAGGGCAACTATGTCATACTTTGCGCTTGTGCGTTCGATTCAAGAATCATAGACATTATATGTGGAGATATATAGATATACAAAGCATATAACACGTTAGAAATAGAAGAAAACAGCACGATTTTAGTAATTAATAGAAATACACCCATATTTGGCTGAGTATTGATATTGTTTGGTAAACCGAAAGCCTCGGCACGGTGTGGCACGGCTCTGGTAAAGTTCATTCAACACTCATGACTATACTAATAATATACAATTATATTGATCACACAGTCTATGGTATAATATGATGACTGAGATTGAAAATTCTGGTTAATCGACCAAGAACCAACCGATTTTTTAGTTCAGACGGTCGAGCCACGGTAGTCAACAGTCGATTCACAGTTGGGTTAATCGTGGGTTGACTGTAGACCGACTACTGGACTAAAAAATTGGTCGGTTCTCCGTCGATTGCTCCGTCGCTTCAGTGGAACAAACCAACGCAAGGGTTTTCTTCATGACCCAACTGATAGTACCAAAGATAATCGACGTATTGCTGCACGACGGTAAAGGAATCGGAGCATTTTTTTTATATTCCGTCGAAAAAATCGGTGACACGAGAAGTGCAGAAGAGCGTCGGGAATATTTGCTGCTCACGACTACAAATGCTTATACGATACGCCTGACGTTGGATAAGATTTCTAGAAACGTGCAACAACTCGGAAAAGTTAATACACCTTTATGATTTAATAGACTTATTTACTATAGTGTGCCACAATGTCCTTGCGGTACGTGCGTTGGTATTTGTCAGAATATCGCCAGTCATCAACGGGCAGAGCGTGCAGACAATTTAACGAATATATATGGTCGTCCCTGTGCACTTATCGCTGAGTCGTTAGAGAATGTGTAACGATATCGTCAGGTACATTCATGGAACGGGAATTACGTAGATTGTCAAAGAATTTCTAACGTAATTGTAAATATCATGGATTTAAGGTCACATCCCCCTTGATTATGTGATTATATAACGATGGCTTAATACCGTGCGTCTGTGCGAGCTATTTATAAATATAGCCTTGTACACCGCCAGACCGGAAGTACCTCACGTCCGGTTGGAAAATATCATTTTTCAACCGGAAGTGACGTCACACGGGAAATCCGTCACATCTGGTCGAAAATAGTATATTATGCCACAAGGAAGGAAAGTGCGTTTTTTCACCGAGGGTGAAGTTTGATGCCCGAGCGAGGCGAGGGCAGAAATTCACACGAGGTGAAAATGCACTTCCTCCCGAGTGGCATACGCTATTTTTTGCCCGACTATGCTAAAAAGTGGCCACATTTTTATGCCTGTAATGGGGGTGGAAAGTGAATATGATATTTGGTCTCAATATCGACATCGGGCAGATACCGGCTTGAGTGCAAATCCCATTTAGGTGTGAGTTAACCGGGGTTCTTTTGGTGGCCCATTTTGCCCAGGTGTTCTATTTTTTCGTTATTAATGGAGATACGCTGGGTTTCGTTTAGCTCAACTCCACCTGGATCTGAGTTAGCCAATTTGATTATGGTGACCCGTTTTGCCCTATCTTACTCCGATACATACATGGAATCCTTATTTCAACAAGGAATGTCATCTAATATTATTCTACTACCCGATAATGTTATTATGATCATCGTACTAAAATTCTTTGTCAAATCGCTATTTTCAGCGGTTTTGATTTGTACGAGTTTGTATACACCCTGATAGCCACGTGCCACGAAACGGACGCAGTTCGAACAATATACGCAGTTGGAACGCGATTATTTCTCCAACTGCACCCGTTTCTTGGCGCGTGACTATCAGGGTAATGTCTCGTCGGTCGGATAGCGCCGATAAATACACAATGGTACATATCGGGTGATGCTTCGAGCGGGAGTTCGATAGCCAAGACGCCTCGTCGGTGTCGTATCTCAATCAATGTGATCCGTATAACCCATGCCTATAAAATTGATGGACATTTAAATTTGAGTTGTCGCCGAGCAAGGCTAAGCATTAAAAAAAAAGAGCGTCTTCAACGTGCGCCTCGACGATTTGTTCGCGTATCGTCGAACCGCTCGCGAGAACTTCACTGGAACCTACACTCGCGTCCCTGATGCAAACATAATACGTATTGATCGAATGGGGGAATTGACGACAATTCGCCTTTGACTAATCATCAATTGACTCCTTTTTGTCAAGCAAGTGTCGTGTAAAAAAATCACATAGTCATCAATATAGATCGGTTGAGAAGCGAGAATTACACGAGCGGACAGAGCGGTGCACATCATTGATGTCTATTGTTATTATATGTGGAGATTGAATTCCATGTTATTGGAACAAAAATGGCACTGTTTCAATTGTAAACGAAAATATACCGACAATTGTCAATATAGGTGTGTTAATATAGTTTGAAATCGTTGATCCAGTTCGAAATTGTTGCCATTGAAAGGCAACAAAAAGTTGTACCTTGCATCCAGCCTCATTCGCAGCGTCTGTTCAATGACGCTTTGGATAACTCCTCAACGATACGTTTTCTACATGATAGTAATACAATTGTAAATGTTGTCTTTCGTTCGCCTTTTGCCAGAACTCCTATTCGTTCCTTCTATTGCTCCTATTATCATTCGCTAAAAGGATATTTCCAAGTTTAAAAAGATGCATCGTTGCTCTATCTCGAATAATTTTCATGTCATTCGTATATGCTGATCACTGGCAAATAAATGAATCAGTTAAATAAAAAACATTTTGCATAAAAATTAAGTTAGTAGCCGCGTGAAAGAAAAATTTATGAAAAACTACCTCTATATCCCGTACATCACACCTGATATCAATGTATTACACCTGACCGAGAGGGTATCGACCGTCGACCCTCTCATGGCTCTACCGCTGTGCCCACATCGAAGGACTCCACTTCTATATTGATGATTTGCCATCGAGTTGTGTTTCCTTCAAGTACGGCTGCATCGTATACACAAGAAAACCATTTTCCGTCGAAGTCTCTCCGCGCGCTCATTTCAGACTAGGGTTGAAATTATCTTACAATTCAATTGAGAGCAATATAAAAGAATATTTTTTCAGCAAATATCCAAGTAATCCCGAGGTCTCAACGTTCTTTGGAAGACTCGTGAAGGGTGGATGAATAGGTAATGCCGCGAATGGAGGGTAGTTGCTATACACCGCGTCATCGCTGTTGCTCAATTTTCATGTCAAGCAATTTAAACGTCCATCGAGGTGTGATACTTTGACATAATTCCATGAAAAACCATTTTGAGAAGAAAACAATGAAACGTATGGAAAAAAACAACCCCCCGGCATGTTGGGCAAATAACAGTAGCCGCTACGCCATCGTTGGTGCTATTTCGAGTCACTATGGACTTCTTTCAACACCGTTACTACAGATTAAATAAAACTCTGATGACGCTCATTGGCCAATGGCCATATCAGAGCGTCCGTACCAGACGTCGTTTTCTTACTGTTTTCATTTTTCTCATCATCAGTCACATCGTACCTCGGATACTGGCTCTCGTAAAATATTATGAGGACTCGAAAATCCTCCTTGACTGTATTATACCATTGCTTGGCAACGCTGTTTGCATCATGAAGTTGATTGGTTTCATTAAAAACTCGCATAAGGTTAGTTATAGTTTTGCGCATTACAATGACAATGCTATGATAATACTGAGACCAAATCGAGCGAATTAAATGACATCCATCGCTAATGAAGATTTGTCTGGGACGTACAGACATTAAAGATGCTGAACCGTATTCGTATGAACTGGCAAATCTGGGCTCGGGACCGAGAAGTTAACATTCTTCACGAATACGCTGAGCAAGGAGAAAAGATAACAATTGTGTATACAGGTTAATCAAGTTTGATAGGGTGTCGTTCATAAGTAAATAAATATGTTATAAATTTATCGATATTGCATAAACAGCCGTCGTATATTCGACCGATTTCATCTTTATAACTGAACCGATAATACCAAAAATCATAGATGTTTTGCTGGAGAACGGCACCAAACCCGGAAAATTTTCAAATCCCGTCGACTTTTATCATCTCGACGCGCAGAAATATTACTTTTACATTATAACGTATTCTTACGTGTGCGAATGTATGGGCACAATGGCCTCAGTCGCCAGTGACGTTATGTTGATCACTTACGTCCAACACGTCTGTGGTATTTTTGCCGCGCTCGGGTGAGGCAACGATCAATTGATCATAATAAGTATAAGAAACTTTCAACTGAAATCTTTAGGCAAAAATTGCAACGAACCGGAACTGATGGTGCATCAGTATTGAAGGGAGAAAAATCATATGAGCTGGGAAAAAGGGACATACTACACCTAGCTTCGTGCATCGAAAGACATAATGACGCTCTCGAGTGAGAAAGTTTACGGAATGTATTTAGTAAAACTAATCAATATTCGTAGTGAATCCACTGTTTTCAGATACGCCAAACTCATCGAGGCGACTTACACATGGAATTTCTTTTTCATCACCGGACTTGGCATAGTTTTCATTATCTTACTGGGACTTCAGGTAAAAATTCCGAACATTGACGAATAATCTTTCGAATTATTCTAACTCGTATAAACTGGCCGCGGATTCAGGTTCTCGTCAGATCAAGTAATCCTGAAGCAACCGCAAGATTCGTAGTTCTTGCGGTGTGTATTGAATTGATATTCTACTTGGAGTGTTACATTTCCCAAATTTTGCTGGATCACAGTATCGATATTGGCTTTTATATGTGAGTAAGCAGTCAATGACTGATCGAATGACCTCATAAAAAAAAAACAACTCTTCTTCCACGCAGACAGAACAGCCAATGGTATAGACTGTCGCCTAATGCACAGAAACTCCTACAATTGATGACGATGCGCTGTGCCAAACCCTGCCATCTAACCGTCGGGAAAATGTTTACCATGTCCTTGAGAAGTTTTGGACAGGTATGACCAGATCTTTCTTTTATGAATAGTGGAAAAAGATTCCATATATTCCCATAAATTTTCATCGAAATACAATAAATAGATAATTTTTATATTGCAGATATTTAGGGCAATCATGTCATACTTTGCGCTTGTGCGTTCAATTCACGATTCATAGACATTATATGCAGAGATATATATAGAGAAACAAAGCATTACATGTTATAGATAGAGAACAAAATAGCACGATTTCAATAATGAACAGAAATACATAGATAATTGTCTGAGTGTTGATATTATCTGGTAAACGGGAAGGTTCCGCACGGTCTGGTACGGTTATGGTACGGCTCATATGACTCTCCTGACTATACTGATCATGTATACAATTATATTGATGATACCGTCTGGTATCTGATAATGAAAATTGTGGTTAATTCTGTGTTGTAACGGAACGGCGCTAACCTTGGCGATGTTTGTCAATTTTCCGAACTTCGCTGGCAGAATTACCAACACCAAATCAACCAAGACCTAATCGATTCTTTAGTCCAACGCCGGGTCTACGGTTGCGAAGCGAGAAGCGAGAATTACGCGAGTGGACAAAGCTCGTGGAAATCTGGGCTCGGGACCGAGAAGTTAACATTCTTCACGAATACGCTGAGCAGGCCCTCGCGTTCCGCCCAACCTGAAACCAACCCAAAAACCAACCGGTCAACTGGTTGGCACCGAACCAACCAATATTCAAACTTTCTGAAGGTTGATTTAGGGTTGGTTTTATTGAACCAACTATAAAGCAACTATTATATAAAATATATAAAGCAACTATTATTTAGACACGATGAAAGGTTGGTTAACGGTTGGATATTAGAAAACAACCCTAATTCCGACATTCAGCCAATAACGGTAACGGTTGATTTTTAGTCGATTTTTCAAACCTAACCATAAGCCAACCGCTGGATAGTTGATTGTCAAAAATGGTTGGTTTATGGTCGGCTTTGAACAATCAACCATAAAACAACCATCGATATTGTAGCTTGAGAGTTGGAATTGGGGTTGGTTTATAATATCCAACCACGAACCAACCATTCATCGCGTCCAAAGAATGGTTGGTTTACAGTTGGTTTACAAAAACTAACCCAAAATCAACCTTTGTAAAGTTGGAACACTGGTTGGTCTGGTGCACCAATTGACCGGTTGATTTGAGGTCGGATGTTGGAAAACCTACCGAATCCCAACCATAAGTTACGGTTAGTACCGTCACCGAGTACTTCGAAGAGAAACCTTCGATTATTTTAATTGGGATATAGAGTTGCGTTAACAGTTGTGCAAAGTCGGGCCTGTCCCACACGCTGCACATCACGTGCGAGAGCGCATATATCCCCTCCCTACAAACACGGACTCTCTCCTTATCCAGCAGCGAATACGTTCAACGTGGTTAACATTGACGGTTTTTTTTTTCCTGCGGCCAATCCGGATCCCCTTCGGTGTGATGCTGAAGGCTCGAATAAATTGTGAAAGAAGAATAAGAAGAGGGAGAAGATTATAGGACAAAGCTCACCATGACAAGTTACCCGAGGTATAAAAGAAGGAATCACACAAGTGTCGGATTGCTTCGAACAATTTCTAGTGTCTCAAGCTATCGTAATATTCGTTAACTCCACCGAGATTCGTTCTGTGAGATTCGCACTGCAGTCCATGAACGCTCACTCAGTGTGAAGGGATCGACGTTCCGACAGCGTCGGGTTTTTATATAATATATAAATTGAGTGCTTCGAAACGCTCGGCTTAAGTGGAGTGAAACGCAACGCGATGAGGGCCTTTACACTATTATCGTTGCTCGGTATTTTCGGTTCTAATACCCCGAGAGCTTAAAAATTATCGGGTATTTCCCGATTGTTTCGTTGCGTAGCAACGAGCGAGATAAGTTTTGCTTAAAAAAATCCCGAGCGCGCAGCGCGAGGGATTTTTGAGCAAAACTTATCTCGATCGATGCTACGCAGGGAAACAAGAGGGAAATACCCGATTAATTTTTAAGCTTGAGGGGTATTCGGCTGATTATTTTTTCAACCTCAATTTCGACCAATGAGATTTCTCAATTTCGACCAAATCGACTTCTTGCTCTTCTCTGTATTAGCCGGGACATTCTGTTTGATTTTTTTAGAGATGCTCTCTAGAGATTCATCACCAAATCGCTTTCTTCGCTCACTCATGTCCATGCTCGTGAATAGCAATTTGACGTTTAATCATTCGCATAGGTTACAAGTGACAGAAAAATTAATGTTTATCGCCTAGCAACCTAGCCGGAAAATTTTCGAAAAATTATCGATATAATTTAGACCTAGTTGTACCACGTGATGTCAAATACCGCGCTCTCATTGGTCGAAATTGGGGTTGAAAAAATAATCGGATTTATCGCGGCTACCGATGCCTACAGAATCTTAGCGTTATTTCCCTTTTGCGGAAAGAGCCATTACATGATGTTCGACGCTCTGACGGACGGTCTACTCAAACGGGGTCATCGGGTGGACGTCGTGACGTGCTTTCCGCCAAAGAAACCGATGGCCAATTTCCACATTATCGCGAATGTCGAGGAGAGCCAGCGTCGTAATGTCAATAACTGGAACTTCAGCGCTGCCCTTGACCTTGGGAGTGACATCCTTCGTATGATCGCCGACGACTTTGGCAATGAGATATGCAAACTGATGGGACATAAGGAAATACAGAAGCTCATTAAAAATCCGCCCATGGATCCACCGTACGATCTAGTGATTACCGAAGTAAGAAATAGAATTAGTACATTACACCAAGAGGGCGAAAAACATTTTCCTCTCGGTAAATTAATTTTCCTCTCGCTAAATCGCTTTTCCTCTCGCTACATCACTTTTCCTCTTGCTGAATCACTTTTCCTTCCGCCACATCACTTTTCCTCCCACTAAAATCACTTTTCCTCCCGCTAAAATCACTTTTCCTCCCGCTAAAATCACTTTTTGTCATTGGCGAATATGACGATTTTGCGACGTAATAAATGTGGTTATTTTAACGAAGTCAGAAAAAAAAAGATCGTAGGCTACAAGGGAGAATAGTATTTTATGTAACGAATTTAGGAGAACTCCTAGCCGTGCTTGCTGATTGTGGCGCTGTCGGGGAGAGCGAGGCAAAATGGGATAGTGGGACAAAACGGGACAATGAGGAAAAACGCAATTTTCCAATAATTCTTGGATACCCCATTTTGCCCCATTGATACATCCCGATTTTTTTGCTCCTTTTTTCCTCACTCTTCCATCCAAAAGTTATGAAAAAAATAGCGTTTTGCCTCACTGTCCCATTTTGCCCGCTCTCCGTTACAAGCAGCGTGCAATATAGTACGAGCAGCGTGCAATAAATTCCAGAAATCGCACACAAAGGAGCCGATCTCGTCGCATGCGACGGAAATTTATAAAACGCCACTCTCGGCAGGCATGAAAAGTAACGCTTTTCCTGCATGATTTACATAAACACTGGTACTTGGGCTAGCGGCATAAAACCAAAGAAAGGAAGAAGAAGAAGTTACATAGACTGATTTAGCGAGCGGGAAAGTTCACTTTTCCTCACGCTAAATTAATTTCCTCTCGCTCGTCAAGACTCGGCCAATTTCCATCCCCGTTACAAGCGTAGAAATATGGCCACTTTTTAGCATAGACGGAAATAAAAATAGCGTACGCAACGCGAGGTCGAAGTGCATTTTCACCTCGCCTGAATCTCGGCCCTCGTTTCGCTCGGGCACCAAACTTTCCACTCGGTGAAAAAACGCACTTTCCTCCTCTGTGGCATAATATACCACATATTATCTACCACATATCCACATGTTATTATTATTATATATATATCAACATTTTGTACACATTGCAGGCTTTCGGTGCAAATTGTTACATAGGTTTCGGAGCACTGTTGAAGGTGCCGGTTGTACTGGTCAGCACATCTATAGAATATCCATGGCTCGATCGGTCTCTCGGAAACCCCACGAGTACCGCTTTTTTCCCGGCATTCTTTTCCGACTTCACCCATCCGATGTCCTTTTGGGAAAGAGTGTGGAACACCGTACACGAGGCGATCAGCACGTATCGCTATTACTCCATCACCGGTGACGTACAGAACAGACTTATGAAAAAGTATTTAAGTCCGGATATTCCGGATATCAGAGATCTCGAGAAGAGCGTGGCGTTGTTCCTGGTGAATTCTTACTGCACACTCACCGGTGTGAGACCTACGACGACTGCCCTGATCGAGGTCGGTGGCTTGCACGTCGAGAACAACAACGCGGAATTGACCAAGGTAACGAACATCTTGCGGTACAGTCGCGAAGAATCTTTTTGCAAATTTACAACCGCCAATTTATCTCGCCACGCGACCAGTAAGATTTGTTGCACGTAGTTTACTGTTTTCGCAGGACTTGAAGAAGTGGTTGGACGAGAGTAAAGACGGCGTCGTTTATTTTACTCTTGGCTCGATGGTGAACATTGAAACTATGCCTGACGACAGTGTAAAAGGTCTATACGCTGCATTTGCGAGGATCGCTCCGGTAAGAGTTCTCATGAAAGTCGCGAATAAGGAGAGACTCATACCCGGTCTGCCCGAGAACGTCATCACATCATCCTGGATACCTCAAGTGCCGGTATTAGGTATGTTTCGCGTAAGCGATACTCGTCGTATTGACTAACGGAAAAACGGATCCTTAACAAGAATTATTGTTTAAAATTGTTGTCTTCAGCGCACAACAATACTCGTGCATTTATAACCCACGCCGGCTTAATGTCTACCCAGGAGGCCGTCTATTATGGCGTGCCTCTCATCGGCATTCCTCTCTTCGGCGATCAAGTGACGAACCTGATGTACTACAAGCGCAAGGGGATGGCGATCAAGTTGAATTTTGCTACAATTAACGAGAGGAACATGTACGACGCGCTCAACACGGTCCTTAACGATCCGAGCTACAGGTGGATTTTTCTTAACAATTGGTGCAATAATATGCATATTAATGTATATAATAAGTGTACATATTAATGATGAAACCTAATATCTGTTCGTTCACGCGCTATTTACAGGAACGCTGCCAAACTGCAATCGACACTCTTCCGAGATCGACCGATGAGCGCTTCGGACACCGCGATGTATTGGATCGAATACGTCGTCAGAAATAAACCCGACGTCATAAAATCACCTGCGATTGATTTAACCTGGTGGCAGGTCGCACTTCTCGACGTCTATGCATTTTTGCTCTTCGGAACTGTCGTTGTAATCTGTTCTTTCGTTTTTATCGTGAAGATACTCTTGGGATTGATAGTATCATCTAAAGGTTCGGCAATGTCGAAGAAACGAACGAAACGCGATTAGATTTATGCCGTGTCTACAGTAACGCAGACGTTACTTTTACCAAATAGTTATTTGTATGGCAAGGGCGTAGAGAGGGAGTTCTTGACGAGTGTGAAAATGCCGCAGGAGCCGAAGGCGAGTGCGACATTCACACGAGTCAAAACTCCCTTTTCTACGTCCATGCCATCCACATAATTTTTCCTAACAAATTCACGAAAGTCGAGCTTTTCGTTTTTAGGAACTGTGCATAGAAAGGCACTTTTCCGCTCTAGAGCTGGAAAACATACAAGATTGCGTTTGTACGCATCCGCAGTATTTTTCCCGCACGCGATGCGACAAAGTGCCTTTTGCTCACACTTCACAGGAACGGAAAGCGAGATTTTACGTGCATGTGTTAGGAAAAAATTTAAGTAAGGCAAAGCTCACATGACTTATCGTATTTCCCCAAATAGCGTTACTTTAAGGTGATGTGCAGCACCCGCCCACCTGCCCCGCGCCCAGTTGGTAACAAAAACTCTACTGCATGCCGTTTTGAGGCCGCAGACCGCCGAGAAAAAAAAAATTGTCTTTCCCTGTGTCTGCCGATTCACTAGGGAAAGACAATTTTCTTTTTCCTCGGCGGTCTGCGGTATCAAAACGGCATGCAGTACAGCTTTTGTTACCGATGGCGATATTTCACATCACCTTAAGTTTTTCGCAAAAGTAACGCGGATGTTTTGACAAATCACCTCGTTAAGCGAAATCTGCGTTACCTCTCGTTTTTCGGAAAAGTAACGCTAATAAAAGTTCGCCTTATTTTTCCATTTTTACTAAAGTAACGCCACTGCGCCTAGGAATTTACACTTATCGTACCTGACTACAGCTCTATTCATCGTCGATATATTTATACTGATGGTGAACATAGCTGTAGTCTAGATTTTTTAAGGAGATTTGACTTAGCCGACTTAGCCGTCTCAGGATTTCGCTCCCACACCGCTACCGGCGTCATGGCGTTCTCATTTTTTTAAGGATTGGATGGAAGTATCAAAATATGTAAACATAAGCAAAAAATGAACAAGGACTGAGACAGTACGAAATTAAATATCAACAAATATAAATTTTATCTACTCAATCTTTTTTTTATAAAATATAGAAATCAAAAAAAATTTTTACATTGTATTATTTTTTATATACATATTACGGAGTATGTTATTAAATGTATTAAATTTATCTTTTAAATACGTACACAAACTTTAAAAATAAAACACTTACCCTAGCGGATCCGCTAGGGTAAGCATACCGGTACATATCATCCCTAGGAGGTCAAGCGATCGTTGAAAACGACCGCGAAACGACTTAAAAAACGACCGCGCGTTTTGTGCCGTTTTGGCGACCACCGTGCGACCAAAACAACGACCAGTTTTTAGTTTCGGCTTGGTCGTATTTTTTCTAACGATCCAAAAACCGACCAAAACACGACTGATACACTTTGCAGCAGACGTTACCTCGGTCGTTTTTGGGTCGTTAAAGGAAAATACGACCAAATCTAAGCCAACAAAATTGTCGTTTTATTGGTTGTCTTACGGTTGTTGAAACGGCACAAAACTACCGGTTGTTTTTTTGGTCCTACGGTGGTCACTTGACTTGCTAGGGATGTGATAGTCCAGGCGGGTATTGGACAGCCGAAAGGTCTCGGCAGTGTCATACCTCCTTGAATGTGATCGACGCAAAGCGTTTCCATATAATTAATCTACATTAAAATTTGAGTTGAGTCATTGATCAAGGCTAAGCAATAAAAAAAAAAAAAGCGCGCGGTCAGCGGATGCTTCTTTCACGTATCGCCGAACCGCTCACGAAACCTTCGCTAGGAACTTCTGCTTCGTCCCTGATTCTACATAACACGTATTGATCGAATAGGAAAGAGACAACCGTTCGCCTTTGACTAATCATCAATTGACTCCTTTTGTCGAGCAAAAGCGTTGTGTAAACAAAATTCTGTCACATTGTCACCATTAGATGGGTTGAATAGCGAGAATTACAAGAGCGGTCAGAGCCGCGGAAGCGCGCATCATCGCTGGTATCTATTGTTAATGTACGCAAGCAAACTGTCAGATTGTGTCATGCGCCACACATCCGTACATTTAAAAAATATTATCTTATTCACAAAACGTCCACAATTTCTCTTCATTTCAATTTAACAATTTTTTTTTTATCGTAAAAAAAGAATGATTGAGTTTTGTCGCCAAGAAATTTTTGTTAAATGTGCACATCTTTTTTTACTGGTGGTTTTTGTTTTATTTTTGACTTTTTTAAATAGTAATTAACAGTAATATTGCATAGTGTATTTCTTTATAAAAGTATTTACATAATTCTACACAGGCAAGTATTTTTTTAGTTAATTGCTTAATAGCAATTAACTAAAAAATACTTGCCTATGACAGAACAAGTAAATATGTATTATTTTCATCATCATCATTGTCATAATTATTTTGGTTTATTTTTAACTGAACAACGTGAATTATTTATCGACGAGACAAATAATTGTATATTGAAATTGATTCCCGAATCTTGGCGATGAACATTTTTCTAATAAAAAAATTGATTCATATTGTATCTTGTATAGTGCAACAAAGGCACAGGATTTTCGCGTTAGAAAAGTTAATATGTGGCACAATGTAATATCATACAGCCGTGATCTATTTGGGTTCTTCGTCTAACAGTTCCGACTAATAGCTCCATAACCGACGCAGATACATCGAGACAGCAGAGTTATAACGCCGGACAGCTGTACGAGATCTGGCTGTTTTGCTGTCTTGCCACTTGACTCGCAATAATTCTTCATCACTTACTCCGCACACTTCGTCCGCTATCGTGTCGGAATTTATGTTATACATTAAGCATGTTTGGCGCAAACAGTCTCTTCCTACAATTTTTAGTAACGCAATATTATAAATAAGGTTTTTTTGAGGCTCTATTTTTTTTTCATAAATGTTGGCAAATTTAACGAAAAATATTCCACAGACTTGCGGCAATTTTACTTCACGACATATATTTCATAACATAAAAAAAAACTGAGTTTTTAAAGCTTTCGTCCATCGACAAAAAAAAAAAATACGCGAAAGTATATTTTTCATATATATTAAATATACTTTTCACGAAAAATTGTATAGAATTCATCTATAAGATACATGCAACGGATATGTGAATCGGAGCGAATGTAATAAAATACATATTTCTCATGAAATCTAATGAATCTAATGAAAAGTATATAAAAAGTATATACGGGGCGAAAAATTTAATATTTTTAATATACTTGTCACGTGTATTTTTTTTTCGTGCAAGTTATATATCCTTCAAAGCCGATAATAGTCGTCTCTATCGTCGCTGTTTCCACCGGTTACGTTGTCATATCCTCAGTGCGCTTCCGTCTCTTTTATTCTCTTGCAAAAATAAAACTCGGAGATACACCGAGTGGTCACTACTGGCGCGAACAGACGGAGAGGCGATTTTAATGAAAGTCTGGTGTGTTACTACGAAGACTGTACACAACAGCGGTTACCTAACATAGTAATTTAGGTGTTGGATAGAAAAAAATAGAATTCCCCTGACAACATACCATCGACTGAAGTTATATTGTGATAAAACAATATGCTGTATATCTTTCGCGTATCTCGTCACCGTTGCATTTTTTATTTATTGAACCGTACGGCTCGAGGTAACGATAATAGCGATACAACTGCACAGAATCTCGGGAATGCGTGACTCTTCGAAACTCATATAAATCCTCAGCATTTGTACAAGTCATTCTTCCTCGAATTTCTACGTACAAGTAGAGCGAATTTACAATATGAGTTTATTATATATATATATATATATATATATATATATATAATTACTAGAGCCCATATAGCACGAAATATTTTTAAATCATTTTAGAAATATTTTCAATCATTCAAGTCTTAATGAAATATTTCTAAAATATATGTAAATAATTTCTTGAAATATTCAATGAAAATATTCTAACGAAACGCTTCATAAATATTTCTGAAACATACGGACAAAATAATATGAAATATTTTTTTCATTTTACGGTTCACCGAAATATTTCACCAATGTTTCACGTTTATGCGGCTGTGTATACGCAATTACGATTGGTGATGCAGTTATTCACATTTCAATGTGAGATTTATGAGCTGACAAAAAGATATTTTCAATATGTTTGTAAAATATTTCACAAATATTTATTAATATTGATCAAATATGTTGAATATTAAAAAAAAAAAAAAAAAAACATTGTTGAAACCTTTAAAAAATATTTCCGTTTTACGTGGCTTGTGGCTTGCGCACTCGCATGAAGAGTCTCCAAAAAAACTTATAAAAATCCAAGTATGGGCAGGAGCCCAATCAGCCCCCCCATCAGGGGACTTAGAATATTTCGAGCTGAGGAGCCACCCAACGGGGACTTTTGGACGAATAATCTAGCCGGGGAATAATCTACTCGGAAAGGGGGGGTTGTCAACTTCACCAAACGCGAAGAGTTTCCGTGTGTAATAAAGCTGACTTTTTTTCCTTACGTTAAGGAGGAAAAGGAACACCTTCGTAAAAACCTTGCTCTCCGTATGGTGAAGCTGACTCCCCCTTGCCGGTTGATTGTTGATATTTCATGTATTATAGAGACATATATATGGATTATAGTATGGTCCAATCCGAGTAAAATAATCATATGCGACTAATATATTATATGAATCTCATACGATATATGATATTCCCATAATTCTACACTAAACATCTATTTTCTTAACACACAAAGTGTATAATATTAAATTCTCTTACTTTCTATAAAAATGTCAAAGATTTATTATGTTAAACGAATAAATTTAAAAAAAAAATAAATAAATAAATAATCCCATATGCGATTCATATATCGTATGAATCACCTACGATTATTTTTCTCCGGAGATTATCTTTCGGCAGAGCCAACGATTTTACGTCGAAGGCATGAAATCCGTTCCTTATAAGTGGAAGAGAGATTCGAATTGATTAGATAAAAGAAACAACTACTTGAAAATTGAAAGCACCATGATATTGCTAAAAACTGCGTAATCGATGATTTTCGTTTAGTCATCCAGTAAACAGTTTCAACGTTAGACTCAATCGATGATGCGTTATCTTTAAAATCTTCTACATAGAATTTTTCCAGTTTCAGTTAGATTTTAATTGTACAAAACTGTTGGACCTTCTTTCCGAAGTTACGAGTCCGTAAATGCACTCGTCTTATCACTTGTTTAAAAAATTCATGAACCTGCTGATAGTGTTTAGAATGAATCGAAAAACGTGTATATCTTTGGAGCGTACCGTAAAACTATAGGTAAAAGGTTTCGTAAAAACGACGAGCGAAGGCCGGAGACGTTGGGACTTTCTAGCGGTCCGTAAAATGCCAAACCGCTATTTCACCTGTTCGCCTAACAGGTGAAATATTGGTTCCACACCAATTCAGATACGGAAGAAAGATAGTCAATTTTTTTTTTGTAAATCAGGTGAGGTCTGTCGGACAGTTTCACCAAGTGCTTATTTTTTTTTTAATTTTACTTCACTCAGTGCGAAAATTGCAGTTTTACGCACGCTTTGTGTGCGTAAAAACCCGCACTTTTCTCACCTCGTGAAGTTAAATTTGGTACGAGACTCGTGCGGAAAAAAGATTGCAACACTCGCCTTCGGCGCGTGCTTGTAAACTCACGCTCGTCAGAAAAAGTTTTATCGCACTACTGTCGCAAATTACTATTTCACGACGCAATATTAAAATTTCTTAAATTTTCACGAAAAAAGATAAACCGATATCTAGGCGATATCGCCCGGCGATACGGGAAACCGTAACGACAACTCTAAAAATTTAAAATCATCGAAAATTAATTTTCTCCGCGCACATATTTTTGGCTACTGTATACACGTGTTAAAACGTTCATCCCTCACATGATAAAAGTCTAAATATCCGCCTCTTCCGATACGCTCGATTCCCCGAGAACTGCACGAGTCATTATCTCGCGCATAGTGATATGCTTAAAACTGATCCTATTGTTTCTCGGGCGACATCGAACGGAGCGGCGCAACGAGATACACTCACGTATCGAAGTGTATTAAATTTATCCGCGAGAAACTTTGTCCCCGATGCCCCAAGTTACTAAAAAAAAAAAATGTAGAACTTATCGCTTAAGCTACTTAAACGTACTTAAAACATTAATCCTATTGTTTCTCCCGCGACATCGAACGGAGCGGCGCAACGAGCTATACTTACTTATCGTAGTGTATTAAATTTACACGAGCCAAGCTTTGTTTCCGACGCTCCGAGCTATTCAACAAATGTAGAACGTTTCACATATCACGCAGATGCCCACACGCGCACAACACTCACGCACGTACGATATCGATTCGAGAGCGCGATCTATCCCACAGAGAAGATCCACGGAGAGACACGAGTGCCGGATCTCACGGACCGCGAGTGACTGAGCGATTGGCTGCGGCAAAACTGTTACTCACGACTGATCGGCAACGAGATGGTTACCACGAACGCCAATCACTTTCGATTCTCTTGCGGCGGCTCGCACGGGTAGCTTCTTCAATTCCGCGGAGGCGACTCACTGATATAGAAGACCTCGAAGTCCCATTATCTTCGTCAATCTGGAGTTAAATTTGATTAAATAAAAATTGCGAAAAGCGTCGTTTCGCAGTTACAATAATTTATTAAAATATAAATTATCAATACTATGTTGTAACAAGAATTATTGCGCCGTTGTGTTGTGTCAACTACATTTAACGTTATTTTCTACGACAATGGTATCTTCACGCTTCCTCCCGACAAAGCGATAGCCACGAATAATTTTTTTTTTTTACATGTAATAAACAAAGTGTATACCCGATTTTGTGCAAGTATTCGTCAAATCATAATTTTATAATGTTTTTATATATCGCGCGAAAGCGACGAATCAATGGTCTTGTAATACTTCTGAAAACGCTGAATTTTTTATTTTTTTTTGCAAAATACTTCAAACGAAACCATTTATACTTTTCTCTATTTTTCCGATCCTCGATAATAGACAACTGGGAATGTATTACAGTGTACATAATAGAAGTTTTCTTGAGGAATAACATAAAGTTGATAGATCGGATATTACGCTGTTCAATCGGTCCCGAAATCTTTTTTTCACTACCGTGAACATTCAGGACAAATATATAATATATATGTATATTATGTGCAGTTAGTTTCAGTTCGATATAATATTTACAATCTTACCGTAGCAGATCGGGATTAGACTGCAAGAAGATACGTTACGCAAATTATCAACGTACCTTTCCGTCTCATAATCATTCTTGCGATGTATCCTAACAAAAATACTCGATAGTATCATTCGAAGTGTTATAGTGAAGTTTCTTTTACCGTGTTTCTTCTTACTATTCAGATCACGCTAAATGAGACTCGCTTGTGTTTGAAAATAGTTTTAAATGTCCCTAAGTCTGTGTACTGCTGAATAAGAGTGTCAATAACTCGGGTTGCAAGAGATCTCGTTTGTATTTTTGTACCATGTCCTGAATCTTCAAACGCCTTCTCACGTGCGGCGGGTGGTAACTGCAACATTGAAAAAACGGCGCTCGTGAAATTTCCGGTTTTCGTTGCACAATAGCTCGGCTGTGCAAGAAGCTTTGTAATCGTTAATTATTAAAAAAATGTATCCGAACGTGAACAATGTAGCCCAGATGTTTCGTATACTAAAACGACGTTAAGCATCCTGAAAATGGGTACTTAAAGTTGTGAAGAAGAGTCTAGGATTAATCAAGAGGCTTCTCTGTGGTTAATTAAAAAAAAAATCGAATATCATAAAATCGTGGAAGAAGCTTTCTAATCGTTAATTATAAAGAAATTATACGAACGTGAGCAATATAGCTCAGATGTTTCCTATGCTAAAACGGCGTTAAGTGGCCTGATAATTGGGTCCTCAGGCTCGTAAGTGATAGTCTAGGATTAACTCTTTATAAGTCACACCACCCGAAACCGCACCGAATCGAAACTATTGGACGGTGAGTGGGAGTCACGCTTTGCTACGGTAACGCATAAGATTGGGCATAGAGGTGTGACTTGTAGTGATCCTGAAGATATCTGCATGAGCCTAAATTTCACCAAGAAATTCACTTAGAGGGTAACATTTTAGAAATGAAATTTTTTTATCCTAAAGCAATGCATTGATAGGGATTTTATTATATTGATAATAAACGTTATCTATAATAAGATTGCAATAACCAGGACTTTAAAGATGAAATTTGACGTCATGCAGATATCTTCAATCATGACTTATAAAGGATTAATCGAGGGGCCACTCTGTGGTTGATGAAAAAATCGAAAATTATATTTTAAGTATCCCGTTCATACCTGTCGTTATCCAGTCTTCTTCGTCGTCCCATATTCAGTGCGGTTTGTCGCACCAAAGTGCCCAGAGCTCTTCTCGAAACGACCATCCCGTCGATGAGGGGGGTCGCCAAGTTTATTCTGGACACCGGACCTTGCAATCTGACCCGCAACAAACCGTTTCCGAGAGCTTGAAGAAATATCACTTGCACGTCGGACGGCAACAATGTTCTCGAACCTTCGACACCGGTGTACGTGCAGGGAAGGAGATCGGCTGCGAAATGTCCAACAATCGGCAAACAATTCTCTCTCTACGCGATTTCACAGGAGTTAATTAGCGGTCAATGCGGTCTCACCGATCGGGAACAGAGTGTAATCTTCTAAACTCTCCAACCAAACGACCATTATTCTCGTGTCCGTCTGACCCGGAAGAGCGTGTCTCGTGGTTCTTCTCGGTCTCACGGGCTCCGTACTGGAGACGCTCGGCGGTCCGGAACCCGGTATGCTCGGCGGTTGCTTCTCCAGGTCGAGGGACATGGCGCGGGGACCGTGTGCACTGTTTTGTGACAACGTGTACGATGTCCGGGAACCAGCCGACTCACTGACGCTTCTTTCGAACCAATCTGTCAATTTTAAAAAACGATATTACACATAACGATATTATACGATAATCTAGTTGTGTTTAATTACTCAGGTAGCACAACAAAATTAGTTATCAAAAAGTGATCTCCATGGGTTCCGTATGTCCGTTTAGACGGTATCTGAAAGCTTACGAACCATCCATAACGTTAACTTTTGGACGTGCGATAGCTTATAGTTATACACTGTAAAAAAATTCGTATGAAATTTAGTCTGGTAGTTTTTATGCAAGAACTGGTATATAAAATTTCATGTACAATTGTGATGAAAAATTAATGTTCGTTGTATCAAAAACATTGGAAATACTTTATTTTTAATAATTTGCTTTAATTTCAATGAAAAGGTATATTAATTTTTCATCACAATTGGACATTAAATTTAATGTACCAGTTTTTGCATGCAAACTTCCAATCCGGCACATTAAATTTACAATATTTTTTTATAGTGTACCATCTGGTCGCACATATTTAACCCATTTACATCCCTTTTTCACACCAGACGTCTTTTCGCTACCTGGGCAGTAATACAACGATGTATTTATAATAAAATAATGTTGTGACATTTGTAGCTGTTCCAGCAATGGTATGTTCGCGCTGCCCGGATGCTTACTTTGGCCGTTGCTGACGTCGCTGCTGTAACTGGCTTCCTCCACGGAGTCGACGCACAGACTCGGTACAACGCACTGTGTCGGCACCACGAAAGCAATCTCCGAACTCACGTCTGCCCAATACAGCACATGAGTTTCGCCGTTGTAAAGGGCTCCCCCGTGTTCGCTTCGTGCCGGTTGCGGCACGTTGGTTTGCGGAGTTACGCGCCAGGACGTTGACACGTGACCCGTCCAACCAGCGTGGCTCGAAACGGACACGGGCCATCCCAGGGAACCAAGAAACTCTAGGAAGTTCGGCGATACGTTGCTCTCGTCGAGCTGCAATTGTTATTAATTATGTCGTCAAACGTTTTGAGTACTTTAGAAAATGTTACGATTGTTTAGGAAATATTGTCAATGCTATAAAATTTTATATCAAGCATATAGGGCACTCTATCTCAATTCCGCTCATTCTCAGGCCAGATCCTTCCCAATAGGACCGAAACTTTTTTCCCGTTTTTATATATGTTCGACCTGACATATAATTTTTTTAAAGATTTGTTTGAGGGTCCGTCTCGAAAATGGGCAATTATAAGTAAATCAAGAATTTCATTGAATATAAAAAATATCAAAATATTGAAAACATTGCAATGTGGGAAATGTCTGCATTCGATAGGGGTATCGAGAAATATTAGGTGTGCAATGGATTCGTCTTGAATCATACTTCAACAAAAAAAATACTCCGTAATTGTTCGAACACAATTCGCATGCCAAAACTGGATGTAGAGTAGAAAAAAATGAAAAATGATGAAAAACTGCCCCAAATGCATCGCGGATATATTTGCAGCACTAACATACCACGTTAGAAACTATCTCCGCAGGATTCCTCTGTCCCGCCTTCACGTAGAATATGTGTACAGTGTCGCAAGTTCTCGGGCTTATGTGATCGAGACTCTCGAGATCAGTGCAGAATCCCGCAACGGTCGGATCGAGGGCCGTCAAGCCGCAGGCCCCGGATTCGTCGATGGCCTTGGCCTCGAGATTCAAGAAACCGAAGTGGCTGAGAAAGAGTCTCGCAGTCTGAAACTCATGACAGACCTGGGGCGGTGAGCATTCCTCCATCTTATCGTACTGTGAGGATTGCTCTTCGATGCGACTGTCACTTGTTTTCGTTTCAAGATTTATCTGGCGATCGAGAAATTGCGACAGCAACTCGTGCTCGCCCTTCACCGCGTCGTTGTCGTTCATAACGGCCTCGAGACTGGGAATCGATTCGTCCCTGAGATGAAAAAAAAAAATTATCGTGTGAGCAACGTACGAGGAACGCGTATTAACGAGATACTCCTGCCGAAAGCTGTTAATCTATCACTCACACTTTGCAGTGAGGAATCCTGTCGACGTTGTCGGGAAAAAATCTCGGCTTGTACTCCATACGAGGAGCAGCCTCTGCGAGAGGCAAAGGTCTTCCGGGATTCGTGTTGATGCTTCTCGTGCTCGATCTGTGTCTCGGCAGATGACGGAGCTGCATCGTCCAAGCGTGTCTTCCGAACGGACCGCGAATCAAGACCGTGACGGTCGGTTGCGGATCCTGATCGTTGCCGAGCGGCTCTTCCAGGAGCGCCAGCATAGTCGCATTTTCGGCAACGAAGTACCGAAAACGCTCTACCGCCGCTGGTCGTCCCAAACGGCCTCCGGGCCAGCTGTTGCAGTGACGGAGCAACGAAACTTCGTCGAGCAACGAGGAAAGGGATTGTGCACCGCATGCGCTTGGAAAATAGCCGACCTGAACATACGTTAAAAGCCAAAGTCAGTGAATTACAAAATTCGCTACCACCAGGCGCATTGAAAATTTTTCACTAAGATTAGGGGAAAAACCATTCTCCCAGTACCGAGCTCAGTCCGCATTAAAAAAATATGTATATTAGATTAATGAGACGATGATTCGAGTATCTGATTATGTCAAAAGTTAACAGATACCTGCTCGAGAATCGTGGTGAGAAGTGCGTCGGCAGCATCTCGCACTCTCATCGATGCCGGTTTCAATTCCTTTTCGTCTTTCATCTTGATCGGCTCGCCCGGCTTTCCAATACTCTTTGTACCCGAGACACCGAGCTCCACTACTTCTAATACTGTTGTCAAGCAATCTTTATCCTGATATAAAAAGAAAACCAGAAATCAAAAGACGAGACTTCACGATTGGTAATTTTTTACAAACTATCGCGAACCTGTAGTAATTGAGGATGAGCGGTCAACCAAGTGGTCAAGCAGCCGAACGCCGCGACTATCGACGAATGTAGATCCTTCGAGTGTGCAGGTGGTGGCCGCCAGCATTGATACGTGATATAGTCGCAAAGCCACTTCACCGCTCGCTTACACTCCAAAGCATCTGCAAAGAATTTATTGTCAATATTGTTCCTACGATTTAAAATGATCGTAATTTAATTAATTGTAATAATTTAATTATCATAATTATCGTGAAAAATTAATAACTCTGCATAGTGGAATAAATGAGGCTATTAAACGTGACTATTGTGACGGTCAAACCTGTGAGTCGCCTTGCTGCTTAAACGAATCGATATATAATCAATAAATTCAATGCAAATTGAAAAAATTTATTCTCGCAACGATTGCCGAGTTGAAACGTACCTGTCTCGCGAATCCGCGTTCTCGCCAATCCCGAAAGCATTTCAAGAGCGGCCAGAGAAATGTTGAGATCCGTTTTCCACGAGGATATCAATCTGTGACAGACCAAGTAAGTGGCTCTGACGAACAGAGCATGCGCCGAGTCTGCAATGTTTATAATATTATTTAAACCGTGCATCGACGAACAAAAGCTCTGACGGACATAAAAGCGTATCGTATCGCATACGATGTTATGATAACAATACAGAAAAGCAGAGGTACATACCTCAAAAGCCTTTCACAATTGTTTTCTTTTTTTTTCAATTGATTTTACAGTACGAAATTGGAATTTTGGTAGTGAAAAGATTAAGAGGTAATGTTCTTATTTACCGAAAGCAATGCTTTCCTCTTGAAGTGTAGAAATATCGGATGTATCGCCGAGCGAGCGTTGGTCACTGGAAATGCTTATTTGACTGGCCGAATCGCTGCTGACTATCAAGCGGTGTTTGTGTGTATTTGTTTTTGCGATGACGGCACAATGGTGAATGCACAACGGAACACAATCCATAAAATTAAGAAAGAAACAAAACAAATGAGAAGAAAACACGTCACATAAGCGCGTGATAAGCGGTTACAGCGGTATGTATATGGGGTGTTCCACCTCAAGTCGAACAGCCCAAAACCCTGAGCCTCTTATATCAAGCTGTAAAGTGCGTGATGTTGTAGTATTATATAGTGTGACCGCCTGGAATTTTATTTCAAATTTTTATCGGCTCCGAGTTTCAAGCTAACAGATGGGCGTGTTAATATTAAAAATGATTATAATTCGGAAACTTTTGGTCGTCGAAAAAAACGTGGTCTACAAAAAAGATGGTATTTTGATGAACTTCGAAATTTTTTTCTAATTTCTCCAAGCACGAGAAACTTAAAAAAAAATGAAAAGTTTTATTTTTTTAATGTTTCTGCAAGTATGATTCTCTGCATTTTGCTTAAAATTTCACCGAATGTTCTTCAATAAGTGTACATTTCTAAAATGAGTTGGGGTTACGTTCAATTTCCGCAAGCGTCTAACGATTTTTAAAAAATATGATATATGTTTATATTCAGCTTGATTTAGGAGGCTCAGTGTTTGGGCCGTTCGACCTAACGTGGAATGGCCCATATATGGAAGTAGATCAGAGTGAAAAGATGCTTCGCATAGGGATTCATGATTTTGCTACGGGAACCAACGTTATTTTCAAATTGCGTTATTTTCAGATATTACAGCCGATTCTTTAAATTGCCAGATAAAATTCTTATGTCCTTATAATTCAAGCACAATCTCCTTAGCGCAAATATGGGCTTGCTATGAATATTAATTCCAAACTTCAAGACAATCGTGAAACCATAAGAGTGTGAAATGCGAGCATCAAGGTGTCGAGCAATCGTTGAAACTTTAATATATTATATAAGTAGATTAAAAAAATAATAATAATAAAAGGACAATGCACTCAAATCTCAATTTTACGTAATGATTTAGAACTCCGCAGGTAAACGTACCCGAGGACAATAAGTTTGTCGGTGTGCTATTGGCTATGTGTCCACCAATGTCCGACTGTGTTACTTGTTCTACCTCTTCGGCTGCCGCTGAATCCTGCACGCTCAGTAAAAGCCCACCTGAGGCAAAAGCGGGTAAAATATTGATGGCGAAAATAAAAGAAAATTACTCATGACCAAGATTGACAGAATGAATACTTGCCGAGAAGCATATGAGTGTTTTGTGGATCCGTCTCGACTTGGAGAGCATTTATCAGGAGATTCATGAGCCTCGGTTTCAGCGATGCGAATGTCAACTGAGGTTTCTCCGGATTAACTATGGTCGAAAAGGTCGGCAATTCGCGTATTGAGAGATTCTGTAAAAAGTATAAACTTCGATATCGTCGGATCGATAAAAAAAAAAAACATACAGTACTCGAACAAACAATATGGACATGTGTTTCGTCCATTTGGTACTTGTCTCTAAGTGGAACACAGTATTTGGTTCTCAAAATTGCATGAATAGCTACGGCTCTTTAAGCGTAAAAAAATTGTTCGAACGTAATTCACCAATCTCCTCAAGGTGAAGTGAAAGTCACATGACGGGTTCATGAGTGTGAGAGAGATAGTTGCAATTTTCAAAGTAACTTTATTCAATGGTGTTAATTTTTTTTGCAACAAAAATGAATTCGGGCCGGATGCGAAATTACCGTGTGCAGCCGGCTCGTATTTGCTTTTCCTTCAAAAAAATTAGCACCCTTGAGAAAAGTTCATTACAGTTTTTATTACCGACCGCGATATTTCACTTCCCCTTAAGCGATAAGTTTCCTGATCGACTACTCTTCGACCCAAGGCCGGAGCTTTACGGCTCGCGGGCTGCTCTTAAATAAATACCTGATAGTGCAGCGGTAGAGCCAACATGGATATCAATAAATGAATAGAAGCTCTACGTAATTCTATCTTGGATACAGAGCTCGATTTCAATTTCAAATCTTTTTCCGGCAGCACGACTTCAAGAGCGGTTAGCACTGCTGGCGCTAACACTTCGATTCCGTCGAGATCCAGTCGGAACAAGTCTGCGGAATTCAGCAAAATACTTGCGAGCGTTTCCCCGCATTCTCTTCCCTGCAAAAACCAATCGAACCGTTTAATTCACCGTATCATTGATATATACGAAGTTTCGACGACGATCAGTCTCACCTCGTCGACTTTGAGGCCGTGGTACATCGCTTGGTAAAAGCGCGCCAAGTAAACCGGAAGAATTTCTTCTCCTGTTTTTTTAGCGCAGAAAATACGACAAAGTGCACCCATAGCTTCGGCTCGTCCTGATTCGTAACGATCTATGCTCAGCGACAGAGGAATTCCGCTTATCATTTCCTGCAGGGAGTTCGGGCCGTCCACGAGAACGGAGGATGGACGTTTTGATGCTCCTAATGGTTCTGACCGACCAGAGAATTGCTATCAATATTTTCCAAATAAAACCTACTTTTCTAGTCATAAAAATGAATTTCATCCTCGGGGATAATTTTTTTTATGATAAACTGAATCAACGTTAACAAATTTTGTTTTATTTGCTTTTAAATGAAAATGCCACTAGAACCGGGATGAATTATCATGAGAGGAACAAAAGACGTTCTACATATCGAGAAGAAAAAAGGAGAACGTACGTGGTAAATTCTGGGACCATCCATCAGTACCAATGAATGCAGCTTCGAACAACCATTTTCCAAACAAGTGCAGGATGCTGTTGCATTTCGGGCGTCCCGGTGCCAACGGCGGTCGAATGTCTTGCCCAAGGGAAGTCACGGCTGAAAGAATGATCGAAACTTAGATGGAAGTTCTTAACTGCCGATTATATAAAAAAACAACTATGAATGTTGCAAATAACATCGCTCTTACAGGTAGTGCTTGACGTAGAAGGCGGCCCGGAATTGGCTACCACGATTGGCTGAGCGTTGGAGATGCGACTGGTAGTCAGTCCGATCAACGAAGATTTCGGCATTCCTAATTTCGTACGATGGAAAATAAATTATTTTCAGCGTTCTCGAATCAACCACTAATGTCTCATGTAAATATAACTTCCAGTTAACTGAATGGTGTTACTTTTCGGTAAGACGTGTGATCGTGAAAATTGGAGTAGTACATATACACAAGATTGTCGATTCTGTAAACAGTACATGCGATCGTATCGTCGAGCCTGTTTACTCGGATTTTACTCAGTCGACAGAATCGAGTTTAGCGCCGGTAAGAACCTCGGTGAATAATCATCTTTGTGAATAGTAGATAATTTTCGTAAATGAGCAAACAACTTTGTACTCAATCGCAAGATTGACTGATATCGTGAAGTATATAACGATAATGATAATCATCTTTAACAGAAGAAATTAGTAAATTACGATACTAGGCTATAAAACTTTTTCGGACGAGTGTGAGATTGCCGCACGAACCGAAGGCGACCGTTGCAATCACACGAGTTAGTCAAAAGTTTTTCGCACGAGTGTCGTACAAAATTTTATTTCACTAGGTGTGAAACTGCGATTTTTACACGGAGTGACATAAAAATGTCTCCTCGAGGTTCAAGAGCCAATATAGTGTCATTCGTCTTTCGTGAAAAAAGGATAAATTTCAAACGATCATTACACCGATGTTTTCACCTGCAGTGCGGCGAGATTGCAATTGAAAATAGAAGTGTAAAAATCCAATATTTCAGTGAGATTCAATTTACGAAGAAGAAAGTGTGCACTCTTGGATACCCTTGGTGACTGCGGAAGGTGTGACGCTGAAACTTTTGGCCAGTCTACGCTGCGTCGGGGGCGTGGGGGAGGGCTGAGGCTGATCCTTGCCGCTGACCTTGTCTGCCCCGGCACCCCCAACTCCGCCAAGGCCGGTGCCCGGTGTGACACTGGCTGCGCAACACTCCTCCCAACAGCATGCCTGTGAGACCCCTGAAAAATTACCGGACGTCCATGCAACCACCACCACCATCCACTTTCGTTTTATATACAATATAGCCAGAAACATTGTGCACTTGTGCATTCTTTCTTTTTTTTTTTAAAGCGGAGAATCATTGTTTTGCAGAAAGTATCGTGAAGAGAGAAGCTATCGAGACCGCTCACCGAGAAACGCGTCGACTTGGCCAGCTATTCCTTTCACTGCTTTTAAAAATATCTGCGGTAAATCCTGCAAACACGGCTGCTGGGAAGGACCAACGACGTGTGGACCGATCAGCGAGTACTGCAGAAATGTCGGAGTCTGGCACACCACCGCTGGTCTGCACAGATCGACCGGGTCACCGACTGTTCGAAGAAGCCTGTACCATGCCTGAGCGACCGCCTCGTCGGACATCGTCGGCGGTACGAGTTGAGCATCTTCGTCACCTAAATACATTTAACGGTGTGGCTATTCGCACCCTTTCGTGTGTCGTGTGTCGTGTGTCGTGTGTCGTGTGTCGTGTGTTGCCATATAAGCTTTTATACAGGTGAGCTTTTCGTGTGTCGTGTGTCGTGTGTCGTATGTTGAAGCTTTTTCGTGCGTCGTACGTCGTGCCTTCCTGGTCGTACTGTGGCATAGCATTTATCGTGTGTCGTGTGTCGTGTGTCGTGTGTCGTGTGTCGTGTGTCGTGTGTCGTGTGTCGTGTGTCGTGTGTCGTGTGTCGTGTGTCGTGTGTCGTGTGTCGTGTGTCGTGTGTCGTGTGTCGTGTGTCGTGTGTCGTGTGTCGTGTGTCGTGTGTCGTGTGTCGTGTGTCGTGTGTCGTGTGTCGTGTGTCGTGTGTCGAGAGTGTTGTGTTTCATAATTTATTAGTTTCAATTAAGCATGACATTATTCGTGTGTCGTGTGTCGTGTGTCGTGTGTCGTGTGTCGAGAGTGTTGTGTTTCATAATTTATTAGTTTCAATTGAGCATGACATTATTCGTGTGTCGTGTGTCGTGTGTCGTGTGTCGTGTGTCGTGTGTCGTGTGTCGTGTGTCGTGTGTCGTGTGTCGTGTGTTGAATGAGTTGTGTTTCACCATTTATTAGTTGCAATTGAGCATGGCATTTTTCGTGTATCGTGTGTGGTATATCGTATATCGAACGTGTTGTATTTCACTATTGATCAGTTCCAATTAAGTATAGTCCATTACAATATAGGTTTTGATACCGTCCGACTAATTTCCCATTGCCTTAATGTGAGCTAATAAAAGGTGAGACACAACACGGACGCCGCACGACGCACCATACACGACACACGAAAAATATTATGCTTAATTGGAACTGATCAATAGTGAAATACAACACGTTCGATATACGATATACGACACACGATACACGAAAAATGCCATGCTCAATTGCAACTAATAAATGGTGAAACACAACTCATTCAACACACGACACACGACACACGACACACGACACACGACACACGACACACGACACATGAATAATGTCATGCTTAATTGAAACTAATAAATTGTGAAACACAACACGCTCGACACACGACACACGACACACGAATAATGTCATGCTCAATTGAAACTAATAAATTATGAAACACAACACTCTCGATACACGACACACGACACACGACACACGACACACGACACACGACACACGACACACGACACACGACACACGACACACGACACACGACACACGACACACGACACACGACACACGACACACGACACACGAATAATGTCATGCTTAATTGAAACTAATAAATTATGAAACACAACACTCTCGACACACGACACACGACACACGACACACGACACACGACACACGACACACGACACACGACACACGATAAATGCTATGCCACAGTACGACCAGGAAGGCACGACGTACGACGCACGAAAAAGCTTCAACATACGACACACGACACACGACACACGAAAAGCTCACCTGTATAAAAGCTTATATGGCAACACACGACACACGACACACGACACACGACACACGAAAGGGTGCGAATAGCCACACCGTACATTTAATGGTGCATGGCTTATACATTCGTAACCGGGGATGAGCACATCATATTTCGTGGCCAATTTAAAAAATCTAAATAGTGTCTGTTAGATAATCGATAGCGCATAGATTGGATTTAAAGCATCTTCGATTGCAATTGGATTGTGCGGAAGGGAATCGCAAACGATACAAACGTGGTGACAATACGTACTTATCTTCAACTCGGGAAACATTGGCCCATACATGATGTGCAATAATTTTGCCGTTAACGCCAAACAGACGCGATTCCACTGCTCTATCAAAGCCAGTCGATGACGCCAATGGAGACAAGATTCTCGGAGGGTTCTCCACAGTGGTGGCGATGGAAAGTTTCGTTCGCAAGCGACGAGCCATACCTGAGAGAAATTAATATCGATGGTTGTTAATTGCAAAATCTTATGCAGATCACAAACCACTATAGAGTAATGATTCTTATCAATTTTTTGTTTTCTATCGTCTTGCGATACACTGTAGCAATGAAACCCAAACATTTTTATCTGTACCTGTTTTGTAAAAGGACTTGTCCCGTGAATAAATGAATAAGCATATAATCTCATAAATGAATAGTTAATAAATATAGTTAATAAATAATATAGTTATAGTTAACTATAACTATAATTATTAACTATTATTAACTATAACTATAATATAGTTATAGTTAATAAATAAATACATTAATTAATATGCCATCATAAGTGTTGGCACCGAATAGTTAATATATCTAACACTAATCACGGTAAAACTGATTATTATTGATTTAAAATTTTCTTTTTCATCGTACAAAAAGACGCCACGATTACCTCCAACAACACGCCAAGCACCCTTTCGCATAGCTGTTCGCCCGCGTCTTCCCTAACTGCCGGCGGAGCCAACAAAGCGTCGTTGATTCCAATGAGAAAAAGAAGCAAACTTTCCCACGTTTCGCGATCGAGGGTAGCCGATTCTCTCGCTACTTGCTGCAACGTTCTGAGAACCCTGTGGCACAGCACTGCTTGTCGATTAATTGTGTCCGTTCCTAGGAATGCATATAAACGAAAAATATTGAATAAACAAGAAAAATGACAATTATGGTTTATGAAATTATGTTTCGAGTATTTTTGATAAATCGGATACCTAAGTCCTGATACAGAAATGGGCAGACTATGGAAAGGAAAGAGTTATCACACAATGTTATTCATATCATTTAAAAACAAATGTGCGACGGCTTTTTTAACCCTTTCGTATGAAACATTTACATAATGTTCGAGTATTTTACAGTTATCGTTATTAATAATTGCCGCACGACGAGCTGAAGGTTGTAAAATATCCCGCGTGTTCGCGATTACGTAAATAGATGAGCGAATAGATGTACTCTCGCGAATAGAACGGAAAATAGCAGGAAGGAAAAATTGCAGAATTTGCAAAAAGACTCAAGGGCTCTCGGTGGACTTTTAAGGGACGAATTTCGAGATATTTCCAGAACGTTCAGAAATTACCGGACAACTCAACACTGTTGTTGTCGGTATGAATTTTTTTTCTGCAAAAAAAAATATATATATATAATCATTATACAAACATTTGCGAAAACATGCATTTTTTGTTGTTTTTAGAGAACAACAAATAGATAATATTTGTTGATAATATTTAAAATAAGTCCCATGACGAAAGGGTTTAAATAAATTTCAAAACATTTTCCTTAAATAAAAAAAAAGCCGGTTACCTTCGCCCTTTCTCGGAACAAAAAGATTGTGAAAGTGGCTGATGATCTTTCTTGCATAGAAATTCGTGTCCTCGACTATGGGTCTCGGCACAGAGATTTTTGGGGTCGAGTAGAGAGCCGACAGCCATTCGCAATAGACATTGACGCAGTCTCTGACGGTGTCGTGCTCGGCAAAAGGCGAGGCCAGTCCGTAACATATGACTTCCATGCACCATTGAACCTCCTTGTCGGTGTTCAAAGGGCTCGGCTGAGCCGCCTGGGTGATGCCGAGGTTCTTCGCTAATTGACGAACTATCAAAAGGGTGACCTCTGTTCCTGAGTAGAGAGAGAACTTTTCCAATACACTTTGACTCTTCTCAGAGCCACGCTGTATGAGGGCACTTAGAGATGCCCATTCGGAATACATTCCTCCCCCTGATTCCTGCAAAATAATAATTCATCTCATTCATCTGCTTAAATTCGGCTGGCCGATCGTTTGAAAAACTAAACTCCGAACGGACAACAAAATGGAATATAAAAATGCCTCGTTCAGCTGCGTATACGTGTCGATGAATCTTAAATATTCCTCGATACAGCAGACCTGCTTTCGGTAATCTGTTTAAATTCATTCTTCTGTTTAAATCGGGCTATTCAATGATTATAAAAATTAAACTACGAACTGTTATCAGACTGAAATATAAAAATGCCGATTCCAGCTGCGCATACATTTTGATGAATCTTAAATCTCTCTGCATGCAGCAGAACTGCATTTGGTACGCTGTTAAAATTTGTTCATCTGTTTAAATTGAGATGCTCAATCCTTTTAAAAACTAAACTCTGAGCGTATATCGGAGTGGAATATAAGAATGAGCGTTCCAGCTGCGTGGACATGTCAACGGATCTTAAATATGTCTGGATGCGGCAGGGCTGTATTCGGTAATCCGTTTAAATTCGTTAATCTCTCTAAGTTCAGCCGGGCGATCAGCTTAAAATCCAAACTCTGAACGAACATAAGACTGAAATATAAAAATTTATTTTTCAGCTGCGTATACACGTCGACGAATCTCGAATTTTCCCGGACGCAGCAGAACTGCATCCGGTGATTCACCTTGTGTGATAAATTTCGCAACAAGTGCCGCATTTACTAATTACGAAGTAACAAAAGCAGAGTTACCTCACAAGAAGAATACGGTACATTAAATGTCCGGAACTCTCTGCAATTGCGTTTACAAAAAATGCCGTAATTTTGTGCGCTTAAAGTACGTACACAACAGGCCATAATTTTCTACTCACGACGCCTTTCAATTCCGAGTATGATTACGACCGGGAGAGTAGCATTTTCTGGCGCAAATGATGTGTACTCGATGCCAAATTGTAACACGGGGTTTCGTTACGGAACAGAGGTTAGAAGTACCGTTTCATGCAATACACATTATCCGCTTGCGCGAGGAACGCTACGTGAACGTAAAATTTTAAGGGCTAATCAATTACCTTGAGATTGACTCTGTTGAATACGCCTAAATTCATAGATTATCATGCACCAATCGTACGTTCTAATTAGAAATAAAGAAACATTGACAAGACGCTCGAACTGTCAAATGTTAGGGGGAAGCGATCGCATGATGGTAATAATAAAAGATCAGCTGTTGACTCTTATCGACGGGGATATCTGATATCCCTCGTTTCGACGTATAGTTTGAATTTTCGTTGTAAAACGGAAAGCAATGTAAATTCAACAATCAATTAATCGTTAAACTAGCAGTGACATTCGTTTAGAATAAATTCCTTATACGGCGAACTTAGACCTACCTCGAACAACAGGCGTATTAGGCAGGAGAGGGGAGAATCCTCTATTTCACACTCATTGTGACTCATTCGCGTAACTGTGCAAACAACGAACGTTACGAACTACGCTGCGATGGCTGATAATAAATTGCGAATAAACAACACCCGTAGCACAACTTCGTAGTAACTTTCATTTCAGTGGACGGGAATTCGAATATAAAACTAACACGAAACGCAACGGTTACGGTATAATAATTTTTGTTTGTTTATTTCATACTCTGATAAACTAGGTTTAAAGTTATCGTAATAGGTGAGCTGAGAATAAATACATCACCGGTTTTTTTTTTTTTTTTTTTTTTTTTTTTTTTTTTTTTTTTTTTTTTTCGTACGGTAAGTGCAGTTATGCAGAACCTTTTTTTCAGAACAACGTTTCCTCTATTGTATCACAACAATAATGCCACGAATGATTTTTCTTTATAATAAAAAAAAAATTACATCTAAAATGAGGACCGAACGAAGGAACGTGACGGTTCGGTTGCGAATTTTTTTTTTTTTTTTTTTTTTTTTTTAAATTAACGTACATCAAAGAAGCTTATCAAGCATGCTATTTATACATGAGAGCGATTACGCATTTTCGTGGCCCTTTCTTCCTGTGGTTTTTCTTCCCTTTAACCGGTAGAAACGTTCGGTTTCTAATATCGCTTGAGGCACTCGCGGCAGATACTGATTTTATTCTCACGAACCTTTTCGAATCGACAGTACGCATCGCAAAAATGTGGAGAATTTTTATTTTTATTTTTAAAAATTAATATCTAGTACCGCGGCCGCCGGTGATGAAACGGCATCAAGATATTACATTTTGGCAACGAGTGTTCTCGTACTTCCGTACGAAAACACTCGTTATTTGCGTTTTAGTATAGTAACTTTTTTTTTCGCGCTGCTGCTGCCATCGTATAAAATCGGCGAAATATTGGAATTGAATTCGATATAGCCATGGAAAACAATAGGAGAAACGTTGAGGCGATTTGTGTTCCGACCCGAAAACTCGAGGGAATTAGCAGCGATAAGGATCTTTAATGCACCAGCGCTATAAATGTAGGCGTGTTAAATTTCCCGTATGTGTACAATTTTTGTCGGATCTCAGTGTATTGCTACGAGACCGGATTCCAATAGTTTTTGAATTTTTGCAGCGATGTCGGGATTCTTCATGTGCCTGTAACAGAAAGCGATAAAAAAAAAATCATTAATATCGTTCGTTCGATGTGCTTCGGAGACCTGCAAACTTTGCAGAAAGAAAGGACAATTTTTCAATCGAAATTTCAGATTTGTCACGTTTAAAAAAATTATAAATTTTTTTTGCCTCGTATCATTCGCTATTCATACTGTAAACGATCGATTATTAAATTGTCGGTATAGCTGACTGTTTGAACGAGTGCAAAAATGACAACTGGTTGTACCACCGATCGAAGAGCAACTTGCATTTAAAATAACTATTATAAATTTACACCCGAAATTATAAAGATTTCTTCGAAAAAAAAAAAAAAAATCTTATTTTTTTTTTGTACTTAGCGTAATATTCTATTCATTCTGATTCACGAAGAAAGTGCTTACTCTTGTAATGCTTTCGGATCGCTCTGCATTTGTTCGAGTATCATTCGCATTGCCGGATCGCGTAGAATGTTGTTGACTTCGGGATCGGAGAAGGCTCGCTTTCTCAATTCCTCGGGATTGGCGTCGTATGAAACGGAACAGCTGCGGAATCCTTCCAAAGCTTCGCTGTTGTTGGGATCTAATTCGAGGGCTGTCTGGTACGCCTTGAACGCCTTTCTGTGCTGCTGCATACCCTGCAGAATCTTTCCTTTCCGAATCCATCCTTTCGTGAATTTAGGATCGAGCTCGGTGCACTTCTCGCAATCCTTCAATCCCAGATCGAAAGCGGCGAGTTTGGTGTAACAGGCCGCACGATTGCTGTAGTATCTCGCGTCGTCGGGATTTCTCCGTATAGCTTCGGAATAATGCTTAACGGCGGTGGCGTAATCGCCGTCCTTAAACTTTTGGTTGCCCAATTCTTTCTCCTCCTCGGCTTTCACCGGATCGATGTAAGCTTTCTTCTCCTCCTCCTTGATCTTCTGCTCGATGTTCGACAACAGGGTCTTTATCTCGGGAGTTCTGTGTTCCGACATCGATTTCTCGTAGTAAACCATCGCCTGTCTCCAGTTTTCAAGTTTCTTGTAAGAATGACCGATTCTCGTGAAAGCCTTCGCGATCAGTTTGAAATCGGCGCGATTCTCGCGTCCGAGCTCGATGGCCTTTTCGCACTGTTCTATGCATTTCTTGTACTCCCCTTGCTCGTAGTAAACGGCGGCGATGTTGAGAAGAAACGTTATTTCGGTGGGATCGAGCTCCGTCGCTTTGGTGTAGTGCAACAGAGCCGTCTCGAAATCTCTCTTCTTGTACGCCTCGTTTCCCTTCCTCTTCTCCTCGAGGGCCTCTCGCTTTTCCGCCGGAAGATTGTCCTCCGGTTTTTGCTCGGCCTTCGGCTGCGCCTTCGGCATCTGTTGTCGCTTCGGCGGGTCCACGTCCATCGCTTCGTCGCTACTGTTCATCAAATTCGCCCCCAAGAGCACGCTCAGCGTCGTCAGCACTCTGGGATCTTGGAGTTTGCTTCCGAGGTTTCGGGAGTTCGTTCGGAGTTCCTGAAGCAGCTTCAAGTACTCGGGATCGTCGAGGTACGCTCTCGTTCTCGGGTCGTTTCTCAGTTTTATCAACACGTCCGGCGAGTTGAAAGGGTTGCCGAAATTTTGTGCCTCTATCTCTCGCAAACTCTGACGATACTGATCGTTGGTTGGATCCCGCTCGATCGCACGCTCGTACGCTTTTATCGATTCTTCTACTCGGCCGAGAAAAGCGAGGGCGCCACCCATTCTCGAATAACCCTTCGCCCAATCGGGCTTCAACTTCACCGTTTGTTCAGCGTCTTCCAACGCCTTCTCGTACTCGCCGGCTTTCGCGTAAGCCGCTGACCTGTTGCTGTACAACACATGATTCTTCTCGTCCAGGCTTATGGCTTCGGTGTAAAACTTTACGGCATCTTGGAACTTGCCTTCCTGCAAGGCCACGTTTCCTTGTTCCTTCAAGGACGAAACCTGAGAGAAAGAAACAAGGGATGAGCATTTTTTATGCCGTGTATGCAAAAATTAATAAGTCTTAATTTTATAACTAATCCTTATATAATTATACAATTAATCCCTCTCTTAAAAAATTGCAATTGGTGTATGTTGCAATAAGTCATCATGTAATAAACATTTTATTATTACAATTTGGTCCTTTGAGTATTTACAACCAGAATTATGAGTAGAAAATGAATTTACTGAAAAATTGTGTAAATCTTATTTTAGACATTAAAAAAATAATATAATAGAATTTGAATCTGCAAGTTTCTGCTGTAAAACTTAGAACTCGTGACATTTGTAGAAAAAACTGAATAGGAACTATGAAATTTATTGTTACTGATGGTAAAATAAGGAAACGGGTTTGATATAAATCACAAAGGTTTGTGAATAAAAAAAAAAAAAAACATGAAGAAGGAATGTGAGAACTTCAAGTTTTCAGGAAGTCCAGCACAGCAACGTAATAAATCCATTGATTTCACTGGACTCATGTGTGATATTAAAGAGGTGAAAAATGTATCCTATGTTAGATTTTTCAAAAAATGTATTTTGTGTTGAGATTTTGAATCTAGCAAACTTTCATCACTTGGGCTAAAATTTCAGAACAATGTTTAGCAAGACCAAAGCTGTATTGGTTTTCAAAAAAAGCCGCATGGTAAATCAAATGTCGTTAATTTCAATTTTTTGCAAAAATACTTTCAAACCATTTTTTTTTATTCAACTTGATTCTTACACTGTACACAAATTTGTACAAAATTCAATGTACTGGTAGTGGAAGTTTTTATGCATAAACTCGTTTATTAAATTTCATGTACAATGAATCTTCAGTACATTATAAAACATTGGTAATCATTTAGTTTCTATAATTTACATTAATTTTACTTTAAAAATACTTTAATTTCAATGAAAAAGTATATTATCATTTCATCATAACTGTACAATAAATTGAATGTACCAGCTTCTACATAAAAACTTCTAGACCGGTATATTAAATTTACAATTCTTTTTTTATCATGTAAAAACATAATTCTTGAAGATAATTTCTGTAAAACATATATTTCTATAATCTTTTACGAGACTGAATAATCTGCCAGTCATTCGGTATTGTGAGATCGATGTCTGTAAAAAACAAATAAAATAAAATGGTGCAAAGAAAATTTACACATTGCTTTGCCATTCTTATCCATTCCTCTCGTAAGTTATTCTCGATGGGCGTATCAGCATTAGTATTTCCTTTATGAAGAAGCAATCAAATAACTACCACGCTTTCTCATAAAGGAAACTTTATGAGCGATGAAACAAAATGAGGAAGCGATGTGCAATTTTTATTTTAGTCAAGAAATCTAAAATCTTCAACCTCGGACAGGATGCTCAAAGCTTTCCCTCACAATTTTTAACGCAAGAATACATTTTTTTTAATGATTAATTTTGTCAATTTTTTTTACAGTTTACTATAAAACTGATTTTCAAACGCTGAAACGATTGCATCAAAATGTCTCCGTACACGTGGTAAATGATAAAAAAAAAACGTTTAAAAAATCTTGACCCAAATAGGTTTTAGAAAATAATCAAGGATCGGAGCAATGCGTCGACAATTCGACCGTAATGCCAAAATTGCTTGTGAAATGTTATCGAGTAAAAAAAAAAAAAACTTATGTTGCTGGGGATTGAAACGAGGCTTCGCGATAAACCGTAGCGTGTGTTCCCGAAGGTGCTTGTTTCGCAATATTCTTCCGCCGACACCGGCCAAACCAATGAGAATCGGACAATCGGAGAATTTGTAAATTCATCGATGTTATTTACCTTATCCATTGTGAAGATTTTCTAAATGAAATTTATCCTGTGCTCTCTAGTTTTGCTGTGTTCTCTCTTTGTGTGCAAAAAACTTGATTCTCGCGATCTGGCGACTCACTCACTAATGCTCACTGGCCGTTGACGATTCACAGCGATTCTCGGGAGGACCGGTGCGTGTGTGTGCGAATCCGGAAAGTTCTCGAAGCGAATGATCAGCGCCTCTCGAATTTTCCAAGGATACTACCGTTCGAACCCGTTTCCAAGGGCGCGACTAGTGAGAACACATGTTTCTTACTAGGTACGATAGTATTTACCGCCAAATTAATTTCAGCCAAAAAGTAACTAGGTTGGCGAAACACCGTGAATTATAATGTTGTATACTATAGATGGCGCTGTAAGGCTGCTTTGGACCGAATTTCGCTTTTATCGAATAGTTTAAGGTAGTTCTGTCGCGAAGGCAAAATCCAAAGTCATCTGCATAAAATTTCGACATGCTGTCATTTAACTGTCAAATTTTACTTGTTTACAAAATCTCGAAGGCTTTTACCGACCATTTCGATGAATAATTAGATCTTGAAAAATCGGTCTTTTTACACGGCACTTACGGGAGAGCTGGCGAAATTGATCTTCAAATCGAGAATTAACATAATTGGATCAAAGATACAGAAAAAAATATAAATTACTGCGGACTCGCGAATCAATCAGGAATTCATGCGTGACAAACAAAAAAAAAAGTGAAGTCATCGAACTGATGTTCGATGGAACTGCGATCAAATTGCATGGTTTTGGGGACAAATGACGTTTCCTAACCTAATCGTCATGAAAATTAAGTCAGATCCACACTAAACAAGATAATCCGCTTGCAAATAGTCGGTTCAATCTAATTACGAACATTTTCATAGACGCTCTATTATTGTTAATAATATTATTGATGCAGACACAGTACGACATATCATTATTTTTTAATGACATATAGACGCTGATGTCTCCGGCGTGCCGACAGAGCTACCTTAAGTAAGCGTGCGTATGAACAAAGCCGCGAACACTTCTTATTTTATTTCGGCGATTTGGGACCAAGTGTACTTCGACCGATAACGGAAGCATCACAAGCTCGTAGTCGACGTTATGTCATTTTTTTTTTTTTCATCATTCTTCACCATCGCTTCTAAGTCGGATATCCTGTGTTCTTTAATTTATCCGCTTGCGTTTTTTGTCGATAATTGGTAGTGATGTCATGTCAGAAATACGTCACTTCCGGGTTGAAAAATGCAGTTTTCAAACGAGACGTAATGAATTTCTAATTAAAAAATTAGATTTTCAAACCGGAACTAAAGTATTTCCGATTGAAAAATGCAATTTTCAAGCCGGTCGTTGCGTATGTCCGGTTAAAAAATGATAATTTCATATCGGATCATATGTATTTCCGGTATGACATCACTTCCGATCGAAAAAATGAGATTTTCAAGCTGGAAGTGACGCACTTCCGGCAAATGTGCAAAAATCTAAATTTCTGGTTCTTAAATTGTACAGTCGATTGTACGCGATGCATCTGAGTTGCAACAACCTGCTAGTAAGATCGTATGAAATAATAAAAAGCAAGGAGGTAGAAGAAAGGACGAAAGTTCCAGAACGACGTTTACGGAGAATAATGCAATCGAATGCAATGGACCGGTGCGATGGGTGCGAAAATCGTTGGGTCGTTGACCTCTAGAATTACCTGAAGGACAGTGTTTTCAATGGCACACGCTTTACAAATATTGATGGACCGAAAACGAAAATAGAAGTTTCGTTTTCCAAGCTAATATTTCTTCGTTTTCCAAGCTAATATTTCTTCGTTTTCCAAGCTAATGTTTCTTCGTTTTCCAAGCTAATATTTCTTCGTTTTCCAAGCTACTATTCCTTCGTTTTCCAAGCTAATGTTTCTTCGTTTTCCAAGCTAAATATTTCTTCGTTTTCCAAGCTAATATTTCTTCGTTTTCCGAGCTAATATTTCTTCGTTTTCCAAGCTAAATATTTCTTCGTTATCCAAGCTAATGTTTCTTCGTTTTCCAATCTAATGTTTAATATCTAACATTAGAGACAGCGCGTTTCTGCGTAACAATTTATTTTTCATTTTTGTTTGTGTTCCATTGAGATATTCCGAGTGAGTCAGTGGTCTTTAAAAATTCGTCTGTTCGAGCACACTCGTCGGAAAGATATTCGTTTGGATCGAGACCATGCCTTAGCCATACCGTTCGACGTGGTATTTCCGTCTGTCCGAATGGGAATTTCCGAGCGCCTCGAAAAAGCCCGTGGTTGCGCATCACTTGAATTCGCCGAAGCAGCCGCGATGAAAGTTTGCCCCATAAATACGTGTGTGTGTGTTTGTATGCATGTGTAAAACGTAGCGAAAGCAGTGACGTTTTGTGTGTACATAAACGACGGAGCTTTTCTCGCGGCTCCGTTTCGAGCCAGACAACAATGAAACTCGCCTCCAGTCTTTTTTTTTGGACCAGAGAAAGTAGAATAATGAATATATTAACGCGGAAGATTCCGATGACACAACAATCGACGCTTTCATAAATTTACACGTACCCGATGCTGCGAAATAAAAAAAAACTGTTCGCGTTGCCAATAACTCCCTCATAAAGTTGGGGAGATAAAAATACGTAATGACAAAAAAAAAATGAAAATGTAAATTTAATAAAACAAAAATTGTATATCTAGGCTCGTTTTAAGAAAAAATTGATTAGATTATTCCCAATTGGCTGATTACGTTTTCTTTCTGTTCTCATTCACGATGACAATCTCCTAATTTTTCCATTATCTACTTGTGATATTGGAATTTAATCATGGTAGCAATCTTCCCTTTTTCTCATTATGTATTTATTATCTTCTTATTATTTATACTGATTATTTGATTATTTATACTAATCAATTTATGTACGTTAAACGATATTCATGATTACAAGACTCTTCTAAGGCGATTCTATCCATCAATTAAAAAACACCTTTTTCTGGACGAGGGATGTTGAGTCTACAAACGTTTTTTTTTTTACTTCGTACCGAGTGACAAATTTTGATCGTCATTGCAACAGTGAAATAACTGTCTTCCATGAGATAAAGCATTTCAGTATCAATTTAGCTCTACGTGGAAGACCGCAGGCTCTTATAGTTGGCTCGGCAACGACGGAACTTGAACGCATCGCGAACTACTGGAAGAGCAAGCACCGTGTCCTATTTATAATTAGAAGTACATACGCTCGTCTCGCAATGCCAGAAGGCAGAAGCGTGGATGATTCGGCCAGACAGTACTCATCCCGGCCGGACTTGCCCCCTCGTCCTACCTGGTCCAAATATACACTCTTCGCCGGAACCCACATGCGATCCAGTAGACCAAACTCTCACCGAAAAAGGAACAAGTGCGAGAGAGCGGCGAGGTTCTTGGAATGCCGAGACCATTACGCGTCTCGCATCTACAAATATACCCCCGGTCGACGGGTCCTTGCTCCACATTTTTATGCACGTACGTGTTACTAGGCGTATCTGGGAAACGCCAGGCGACCGATATTCCGACATCTCGCCGGGCTGTTTCCTGTGACACCCTAAAAAAAACCCGATTTTTACAGCTAGCTATATTCGTTACATTTCTAGAAGAGACATGCGGCCTCGAAGCTTTCGATTTTTTTCAGTTTTACAAGCAACCCTAGTTGGTTTGACTGTTAATTCTTAACTAATTGCACTAACTAAATTTAACTGCAAAAATGAACACAGAAATTGTTTCTCATTTTTGCCGACATTGAATAATAAAAATTCATTTTTGTACTCTTGGTGAATCAATATTCATAATGAAACTTGAACCGTTGAATTTTTGACGAACACGTTGAAGTAAAGTTTTACAAGTAATCCTCGTTGGATTGATTATAAATCTTTTAAAAATTGCACTAACTAAATATAACTGTCAGAATCAACTCAACAATGATTTTTTTTTATTTTTTTGACTTTGATTAATAAGAATTCATAATCGTACTCGCGATGAATAAATATTCGTAATAAAACTGCTAAATGAATAGCTGCAAGTGTTGCGAATAATTGAGAGGAAAAGTATTTAACAGGACACGTGATAAATGTCTTTAAACGTCCATTTATTTTGAAAATATAATAGTTAATATATCGATAATAATAATATTAATAATATTAATGATAGACTTATGGGACTATCACGGGGAATGGCTATGTACAAAGGGTCGTAGTAAGTGATAGAGAAAGTGGATGATTTTTTACCGAGGGCGGACTGGTCGTACTAGAAACACCCTCGTTTAAACCTCCGGATAACAATTCAACAGGTTTCGATTATCTCGTTCGTCGATGATAAATAATTAAATTCGTAAGTAAATAATCATTCTGATATCTCTCGTATGGTCGGGCTCGTTATACTAACATTACCCCCGACTTTTTCATCGGATTAAATACACGCTTTTCGGCGGCGTACTAACACTCGCGGCATGCGCGCACACTCTCACACAAGTACACACATTCGCACAATTACTAAGTTTCGTTCGTTTTCTTTTTTTTTTTCGTCTCGCCGCTACTTCTATCGAGGAGCAAAGAGTTTCGGGAGTCCCCGATGGAGCGAATTATCGCTGTTTTCGTCGTTCGCCGATTGAATTTACTTCTTCGCGTCCTTTGTTTGCGTTCTTTGTTTTTTTTCGTCTCCTCGAGCACAAACAACAGCGTTTTTTTCGTTACGTGGGCGTCACGATATCGCAGGACAAGTTCATTCTTGCAACGATTCGACAACTTCGAGACAACGGCGACGATAATAATTCCCTCCTCGCGCTCGCGGAAAAAAAATGTGAGAAACGAACAGCCGTTCGCGCGCATCGAAATTCTCCCCCTTCCTCTCTCGTTCGTGCTCCCAGAGACGACGCGATCCTCGATATTTTTTTATCGAGGACGAGTGAAATACCGCCGTCGGTAACGAAAACTGTAATGAACTTCTTTGCTCGTTACCGACTGAGTCGGGGCAAAAATTGATTCCTGCCGGATGTTCAAGGTGATTCTTCGTCCGTTGCGATTCCGCCTCTGTTCCGAGGCCGTCGGGACCGTTAATGAGAGTTTGTTGAAATATCGGAGTCTTCCCGGTCGTGCGCTCGGCCGTTTCGCTTCGCCTTAAGCGCGCACACCGACGCCTTGTCTTAGCCGCGCGATCGCTGGCATGTAAGGCGAGTCCTCGTCACCGGAATCCTCGCTTATGTCCGAGTCCGACTCGGGAAGCGGTTCCGGCTTCGCTCCAAGCCTCACCAGCTCACGGGCCAACTGGCTGTCGAGACATATCGCGATCTGATAAGCCGTGATACCCGCGTACGTTGGAGCGTCCAAGCACGGCCTGCATTCTTGCAACAGAAAAGTCACGACCGATCGGCAACCACGCTCCAGCGCCAGATGCAGCGCTGTCCTTCCGGAGAGTCCTTCCCTGGCCTCCAAGTCCGCCCCTAACCGCAGAAGATGTTGGACCAGATCGACCTGCCCGCCCGCAGCTGCCACGTGCAAACACATTTCGCCTGAAAACAAAAATTAAAAATCAATCATTAGTTATGCCGGTAAATTGTTGGATTTAATTGTTCTATTTCTACCGGTAATGTTACCGGGCATTTTAGTAAATTTTATACCGACGAGGAGACTGCCAGTGTTTGTTCAAAAAGTTGTTACGGCTTGTTTATAATTCGCTAAAATATTGTGGCAAGTTGAACAACACTTTATTTTTCAGTGAAATGCACTGGAACGATTGTATTTTTAGTTAGAGATAATCAACGTTTTCAGTAAAATATTTTTTAACTTAAACATATTTATATTTACAAATTTATGATTTATTTTATGGATAAATTGTCATAATTAAAATATCGCTGGTAGCTGCGGTTAATTGGCCAATTATTTACTAACTCATTCAGCAACTTCCACGACTAGTTCGGGAAGCCCCCATCACTACGAAATTATGTGAGCGAACAAATCTTGGTTTCTCCAAACAGAAAGCTGAACTCTCATTGAAACGATAAGTACTCGAATTTTTTTCTGTCGATACTTGAAGCATTTTTTTTTTTACATTCAATGTAGCGCAGGATAAATCGAAGAAAAAGTCGAGCCGAGCGCATTGAAAAATCTCGAATTAATATAATGAACAGTCGCATGAAAAGCGGAACCGAACAAATTGAAGGGCAAATAAGTAGCAGCAGCGTATCCCGGCGCTGGCGACACGCTATCTGCGACACGGGTTATTTCTAAGCTCATTCATACTCTGGGGTCTCTGGCTCAGTCTTTCTGGAGACCCGAGGGTGCGCCGAGGTGACGCGCACTCGGATCGCGCTCGCTCGAATAGATTTTCGTACCATCGGAGTTCGCGTCTCGTTCGCGATGCCGTGACTCGCTCGCACTTTGCGTGGCTGCGTTCCAATTTATTTTTATTCGCTCTCGATTATTTATAGTCAAACCTCCCACTGCAACGAATTCCAACCGGTTAGATCGAAACTGCCCGTGCACGAATAGTAAATACTATTTATTTATTGACTTATTTATTTCGTGTATTATGTGTTCACGAAAGTACATGACACGCAAGTCTGCGCATGCGCGCGTAACTATTAGGGATTAACCAGACAGCAGTATTGTCAGATTGCCTTCTGTAAGATAACTTTTATAAGTTATCTTTCAGATTTATCCAAAAGATATCTTTAAGGTGTCTTTAAATTTGCATCCATATGTGCGTTGACACAATGACTCCATTATTTTGTTAACATAAATAGTCGTCACAGAAGTCAATCAAAAGTCATCATATGGCTTTGTCAGACAGACAGTCCATTATAGGTCGCCGAAAGGGAATCCATTTATCGATAACAAATAGGCATATCGACTAAATTTCCAGGCAGATACCGTTTTAAAGGCAACCTAAAATATCTACTTTAATAATTGTCCGAGAGTAAACATTTTTATTATGTATTCTCTCAGACACCCCTTGCATATAGGCCCAGGTAAACTTGGCACAGAAATCATATAATACCTTTTCTTTTCAGTAAATAAATCAATAAAATATTTATTGTTTCGATGCTTTTAGGCTAACTTAATGTTACCTGGATAAATATCAGTTTGTAGCTGAGCCGCGTCCAATTTGGCGTTTTTTTGTTTGTTATTAAAACGCGACTGCGCATGCGCGCGGTCAGTTTGCACAGTATAAAAAAAAATGCACGTGCGCATGAGCGGTCACATTATAATAACGAAAAACCCCTAATCGAAAGCAGTTCTCTACGATAATTGGCGCTTTCCATCCAACCGTTGGTGTTACTGCGTAATAATGACGGATTGATTTGATTGGTCAATTGTGTCAGATGATGCCAGTATTGGACAGAAAGAACCAATCAAATCAATCCGTCACTTTAAGGTTATTATTACCACAGCTGGATGAAAAGCGAAGTTAATGAGAAGTTGGAGGCGCTGAAACTCATTGGCGAACTCATCGGACCCTCGATAGATGTCGCTGACCCGCGCGCTTATATCGACACCCGTGGATGCACTTTATATTCAGGCGGATGCCCGAATATTTACCTCGTCCACGAGTCACATGCTCTCGGCAATGCCGGTTATAGATAGAACTAGGAAGACACGGTGAATCATTGTCGGAGGGTTGGCCGACGTCCCGCGGTCCAAACTAGGTCCGCGACGATCAAAGTTAACGCTAAAATTAGCAACCCCGTGTTGCCCACCGGTCTTAGAACACTGGCGTCGGAATTTCTCGGATTTACCAATTTTTCCGACGTAGCCGGCTCGCGAGAACTTCGACGCTTCGATGTGCGACTGGGATACCTCTGGCGGAGGATCAGTGAAATACGTACTAGCGATGTTCGCTCTCTATGCCGTAGACGAATTGTCCCCATGTCGTAACTTTTCTCTACACTTTCGATCGAATTTTAATACGGTAGCTTGAACGTAAGATCGACGCTCAGCCCGAACTTCATTCCGTACTTAAGAGCGATCTTAAGCTCGAACCTCGGTGTGAAGTCAAATTAGAATTTCAGTCGGAACACAAATTCGACCTTCAGTCTAAACACAAATTCGAACTTCGGTCTGAACTCAAATTAGAACTTCAGCCTGAACTCAATTCACAACTTCAGTCTAAACTTGATTAGATCTTAAGTTCGAACATTTAAAGCTCTTTGAACCCCAGTTCGCACTTGATTTCGTGCTTAATTCGAACTTAATATCAAGCTTTTGCACGAAAACAACTTCGAACTTAAGATAGATAACCTAAGACCAATCACGCAATGAAGTTAGCGCCAAATGTTGGATATAATTTTTTAAGTTCATCACGGTAAATCCATCGAAGCAGGTGTTTACAAAGATTTCCACGAAAGTGTCGGAACACGACGGCGCCGCGTTCAAGGTCACGAATCGCGGGGCTCACCGTTGTTAAATCGAAAGAGTAGAGAAAGGTTACAGGCGTCTAACGGGAGGACGAGAAATAATCGTTGGACGGTTGAGCGGGCCTCGTGCGCCACCGGTTTCTACGCTCTTGTGGGGTTTCCCGAGACGTGGATGCCGAAGCGCACAAATAGCCCTACAGCGGGTATTTTTAAGTGTCAAAAACATCTGCCCCCCCCCCCCCCTCCTGCCCCTCCCTGACCAGCTCGCACCGCGCGGCAAGCGAGGGAGCGAGGGAGCGAGGTAAGCGAGTGTACACACAGAGGTGTTCCGGGCGCCTCTCATCGACTATAGTGATGTAACTCCGTGCTCGTTGTCGACGTCGGGATCTCGCGTAGGTTGGCACGGCTCGTTGCGCCCGACGCGGCATTCCGTTGGGGACGCCGGACGGGAAGCCAAAGACGACGAAATTATCGCTCGGTATAGTAAGAGCAGTGGAGTGGGACGAGAGCGTTTTGCATTCGCTGTCGCGAGGGCGAATATAGAAAAATAAATCTTATTGCGATTGTGAATTTGCACCTTCGAGATTGAGCACGAAACTTTCGTCTCGCATTCGTGACGTTTTATGCAACTGTTGCTTAAGCTCTGATGAAAATAACTATGATTCAATGATTACAAATCTATAAGTCAGAAACTCAAAAGCCCCAAAGAAAATTTTTTAAACTAACAGTCAGAGTGAAAAACTGAAAAGATAATAAAAACTAAATGCGTTTTCATTTTTCTTTTTTTTTTTTAGTTTTATATATTCAAATGAGGGGACCCGAAGTCGTTGACCATTGATGGACGTAGGAAGTGGAAAAAAAAAAAAACATGAGATTCGAGTTTCTCCACTCCTTCGGCGGATCGGCTTTGAACCGAGGCAATTTCGCGTTGGGACAAGATTTTTTATTTTGGAATTCTGGTGGGATTGCTAAGCATCCCGTTCCCCCGTTCGAACACTCTCGAGGATATGTCTCCGGGACAATGCAATTACACCGATGACAATTACATGGTGAAACCTGACGGTTGACATTCCTCGCGGCTTTCAGGTGACAAAGCACGACGTATGTACGTACTGGGAAATCCCGACATACGATTTTACGCACGCGCAGAACGCGCGCGCACGTATAGTCTACACATATGCGGTAGAATGCAAGCGTGTGACGTTTTGTGCGAGCCAATTTCACGCGATAAATACACGTTTACACGGACAAAACTTATGCCGATTGCATTTCAGTGTCACCGTAATTATGTACACTGGTCGAATCGATTTTTTTGTCGGTATTCACAAAACTGACTGACAAAGAATTTTAAATCGGTATCCGATTTGCTATCGGTGTCAAATCATTTGACACAAGTACATATGTGTACATACAAAGTGAACACGTTTTATTATGGCAACATAACGTGGAGGTTACATGTAATGTAGCAACGTTATTCTTCCGATATATATAGGGTATATAACAGGGGAGCATTATGTAATGTTACAATTGTTATATGCAATTAATGTAACTGTTGTATATCGGTGTTACGTTATAGTTGTGTATAAAAATTGTGTAACCGTTACATAACACACTTGTAACAATGTGAGTGTAACTTTCGTGATACTCGGGTAATGTTAATAGCGTATGACGTAATTACATTACAATAATTTAACTGGACTCTGTAACGATTATATAGCATGTTTATAACAATGTTTATGACCATTACTGATCTACGGGCAATGTTAATGTTACAATGTGTGGTAGCGTTACGGTTACAAAAAAAAAACCAGGCTTTAATAACAGGCACATAACATACATATAACGATGTTACAACAAGCAAATAATTACTGGTTTTCTTATTACCGTCAAAGGGCTGATCGACTAATATTTAATGCTAGAAATTGAAGTTTATACATCAGTCATGATCCATAGGTAATCCGTCTAAACCGTGTATATAATTTGCCAAAATTATGTTCTCAAGTCCAACATAGTCGAATAGGTAAGATCACCGTCTACAAGTCCGAGGGTCTCAGTTTATATATAATATAAACTATAACGTTTTTTTCTGAGATGTATTTGTTCCTATCGATAGAATAATATAGTTTGTCACTAATAAAGATGCTGATCCAAGGATTGGATTAGCCATAATATGTTTTTTAAATAAAAATTGTATGTTAAATTGTTATACAACAGCGATATAACGCGGCAATATAACAGTGTTATATATTGCTGAGTCGGAAATGGCAACTCATATGCAATTTACATACAGCATTCTCGTAATATTACCTGTTATTTTCGGATACATTGCTGTTACATTGCTGTTAGATTACTGTGTTTACTGGGATCTTAATATTCTAAGCCCCCTTAATATATGTATATCAATATTCTATGTCCCCTTAAAGGACTTAGGCTCTTATTATTCTAAGTCCTTTTATTGGACTTGGAACAATAAAGACCTTCGCCCTTCATGGACTTAAAGTGAAGTGTCTTACGGTGGAGCGAGTGAAAGCGACATAATAAAGGCTTAAGGTGATGTTTCACTTCACCTTAAGCCTTTATTATTCTAAGTCCCTTTAAAGGACCTACGCCCTTGCAATTCTAAGTCCCACTTAATGGACTTAAGCCCTTATTATTACAAGCCCCTTAAATCCATTAAGTGGGTCTTGAGAGAATAAGGGCTTAAGTCTAAGTCCTTATTCCAGGTCTCTCGAGCTCCTGCCCAGGCCTTGATTAGTTGGTGAATCTTTTTGGAGACTCTTCCGGCGAACCACCACAAGCACAAGTATATAACATACATACATATACACATGTGTATATCGCTTTGTAACAATCGAGCCCATTGCGAAACTGGATTTCGTCCGACACACGGATGTACTTTTTGCCCTCTCGATTGCGATAATTTCAGGCCCGCTTGTAACGTCGATTGCTGACTCGACTTTTAAACTTGCGATAGCTCGCTGGAAATTCCCGACCTTAGCTGGCAATGAATGCGGCCACGGAACTGGAGTGGATAGTACGCTGGGTGTATTTCACTCTCCTATTCCTCGCAAAAAGACTGCCACAGCATGGACTCTCAAAATCGAAACGCAATTTTGCAGCCGCCAAATATTATCTTTACCACCGTTGATTTTTATCAATTTTTTTTTTTTTTTTTTCACATTAATACGACTGCCGCATGTCCGACTGGAAATAGCGCCGTCGACCGGGGAATTCCCCGCTTCCAATGGAACGATAACAAATTGGTTCACGGCCTTTGAAGGAAAATACTGTCGTATCGCTGGCACGAGAGAATAAAGCTTCGAAGGTGTCGGTCTCTCGTTAGCGGAGTCACATTAATATTTATTTATGACACACAGCTACACCGTAAGAGAGCGTCGCTGTCGTATCAGTCTCCCGGGCGAAGAAACTCGCGCTCACCGAAGACCTCCTTGATTCCAGTGAAAGTCGATGAAATACTTGGAACTCGAAGAGTGACGAGACGTGCCGTTATATAGTATATATATATGTGTATATATATATATAGTATAACGCGTGTGTCTCGTGTCGAGGCAAGGACCGTCCAACGCGGCTCGACACCGCCACGAGTTCACGGCTTCGCTCGACTGTTGCTTTCTTTTTTTTTTTTTTTAAGTAAAGGTCGAGATTCTTTCTTTTTTTTTTTTGTATATACTACCTGCTTCTCGATAACTCAGCGGCTGTCCCATTGAAGCGCACGCGATAGCACCTGCCATTTTGCGCCCGACTATTACTCCATTCATTTTTCCTCATTCACGAAGCCGAAAACCTTCGATTTAATCTCGGTGGAAGTTCCGGAACATCGGACTCTCTGCCTTACGACACGCTCGTAATGAATTCGTACGCCGAGCCGTCGCGGTCGCACACGGACACCCGTGACCTGCACCCGTGCAAACAGCTCGGGGAAACCCCGGGCCATATCTTCAATTCTTACGAACATTATCTACACAATAAATTAACTCGAACGGGGGGGAAAAAAAAAAATCAAGCGCACTTCCACCGCGATTATTTATACAGTAATCGTCAAAAGGAAACACCCCCTCTTACGCTCCTAAAGATAGACTCACGCGTAGGCTGTTCGATTGCCGAACCCGGGTTTAAGTAGTGTGACGAAGAAATTAAAGTGTTTCGAATATTTCGAGTTTATTTTTAGGAGGATATCTTATTTTTACGAATATTTCAATTCGAAAAATAACTTAGCGGCCCAAAATTTTTGTAAATTTTTCAATGGGATTTAAATCGCTGTTAAAAACGTTTTCGTTTTTTTTTTTTTTTCTTTTGAGTACAAAATAACGAGGGCAAAGTAAAGTTGAACGACACATTTCGGAAGACAGTAGTAAATCTTGATCGGAGTACAGACTCAATGTTAAAAGAAACGAAAAATCTATTTACGTACATGCGTCTGTTATATCATTTTTTTTTTGTTTTCATTAAAAATGTTTAAAAAGTCGAAAAATAAAAAAAGACATAAAAAAAAGTTTAACTTTTAAGGCACACCGGGCCGTGAAAGCTCTTCGCCGATAAGCATCGTCAATTAACAATTTCCATTAAAATGTTTTCGTTGCTTCGCTTTTTTTTCGATTATATGTTTCGCGTCTTCGTTTCCAATTGAGGTCGACTTGTGCGAACATCCGTTCGGATAACTTTCGCGAGCGTCCACATGGCTAATGTGTATTCACGCGTAATGGTGCACGATGCAGGTGTGTCGAAGCCTGCGCCGTGTCATTTTTACACAAACAAAACGTGAAAGCTTGCTGTGGGATTTACCGCCGCGTGAAATTGTCGCCTCGACGCTTACAAAAAGTTCCGTAAAAGTCCTCGATCGCTCGAACTGCCCACGTGCTACGTGTCATTGGTTATTTCGATAACTCCAACTCATTGACGAATTTTTTTTGTTTTTTTTTTTTTTTTTCGGTGTTTCTTTTACCGCACAACATTGATCGGATCTCTCGCTTCCGGGTCGATCAACACCATTCGATTCTTGGATCGAACCATTAACCGACCCATGCCAGATGGCTCGTTGAATGTTAAGAGTCCGGTCGGTAACTGAAAGTGTAATTGATTTTTTTTCATATGTGCCGACCATTGCCAGTTAAAACCAAATTTTTAGATTACGCGGACATCAATCGAGCATCGAGTAAGAATTTGCTTTTGACCATCCAAGCTCAGAGTTGTCGAGAAAAGTAATTACAGTTTTCATTGCCGACCGCGTTACTTCACATACTCCGCGAAATTGTACGCTTCACAGGGTTGAGAGTAGTACAAGGGTTTGATCCAAAAAAAAAAAACAGGTCGATTTTCAACATTTCTTTTACGCAGGTATTAGAAAGACAAGATCGGGTTTTAACATACAGTTGGTACAAGGTGTTATGAAAAACGACCTCAATCGTTAAAAAAATGGTTGAAAATCGATCTGATTTTGGAGCACATCCTTATGCTAGTTCTTAAGTCGTAGAAAAAAAATAGCTCGGCTTTCTCAGCATCCGCGCAGACACCGTGTCTGGTCGATAAAAGATAAAAAGAAAAAGATTGCAAGAAAAAATTATACAAATTTTCCCGTCGATGGAGCATCGAAGTGCATTTCAATTGACAATAGAATGTCCGAGGATTGAAGGAGCTAACGAAGCCGCAGGGGGGAAGATAAGTGGTTCCAATTGTTTCCAGCTACGATTGTAATACACAAGACACGTCGATTACGTGTCCCACATTCACTTCTACACACGCCTACATTGAGACGGATGGTCTTACGTGTAAGCGTACACATCGAGTAAAAAAAAAAAAAAAAAAAAAAATGCTGCTTTCAAGCATGCTGACGCGACGACAACAGGAGCTGGAAATACCGAGTCTTTTCTGCGTCCACTCTTGCTGACGCTCGAAGTTATTCCGTTGTTTTGGAGCAGTGCCGGAATGAGCGTGATCCGCGATCCGGGAAAAATAGTCGAGCATCCGACAAGGTGACGATAGGAATGCGTTTCGCTTTTCCCGTTGAGTGTTTTCCTCGCTCAAAATTGCGGGACTCACTGCACGATAAGAAATAATCGGCTGGCCTTCTCGCTGATGCGGGCCTTTTTTTTTTAATGCATCAGTGTCATATCGCGAAATTATCACGGCGCGACGTGGGAAAGGCGCACAATGAAATTTATTCGACGTCATCGCCAGGTACGGAAAATGAATCAGAATCTACGAATCACCCCCCCAAGGCTTTTTCTGAGAAAAAGTGCGTTGACCAATTTTGACTTCCTCACAGAAACATGCGGAATTTGGACAGCACTCATATTAAAAAAAAAGCCTCGTGAAATGCCAATTTTAAGTGTGAGCGCTTTACCGGTAGTCTTTAAATTATAGAGGCGATAATTCATTTTTATTGTTCAAATGAGAAATTAACTTCCTTTACGAGGAATCAAAGGTAATTACTGTAATTTGCAATTACAATTTCGTGCTTAATGACCGCCCGACCGGTCGTCAATTATTTTTGAAACCTCAGTGAAAAACGTCTTCCCGAAATGAGAGGAAGTTGAGAAAAAAAATATATATATATACGTCACGAAATCGAGGAAAGAACGAAACATTTTGCGCTGTATAAACCGCATCGAGCGTCATGCAAGTGATCTCGTGGCCGAGCGTGTGTCGTCGAGGTCGGTGCTTCCCTTATCGTGTGTTTGCCCGGGCGCCCTGGCGATTACACGAATATTGACCCTGGCAGGATGTTTTATCCGTGTTCGATGACACGAGAGGCGCCGCGAGATTCCGCGCTGTTGAAATTAAAACGGGCGAGCGCTGAGCATCGTAAGCCGATCCAGCTCCCCTTTGCGGTCGGACGACGGGAGCGTCGCATAAATTTTAGAAACCCGAATCACTCGACAAGAGGATTCGTTTCACGTGCTAATTGGATGAGCTTTCTGATGGCTCCGCGATCGTCGTCGCGTCGTTAATCGCGATTTTTCCAATCGCTCGGTTAAATGGACCTTTAATTGCTTTCATTTCCGTGAGACTTTGAACAGCTTTTTCATTGATCTCGAAGAAAAGACGCAGCAGCCAGGTTGGCCATGAATCCGAGTTCGCGCGTGGCTCGACGAGAACACATAGTCGTTCGAACCACTTACACATCGCGTTACATACACACGAAGGCAGCGAGTCGAGAGCCGAGGATTCCGTCACGTCGACACGCTGGGAATCCCCGGATTTACTGCGGGCAGCCGCGAGCTCCTCGCTGCGCGATTCATCAAAAGCGTCGAAGGTTCCCGAGGCTCTCGTCGTATTGGAATTTTTGTTGTTTTTTGTGTTTTTTTTTCCTCGTCGTACTTAGGGCCGAATTTTAAAACGTTAGTTTCAACTTAAGATCGCTCTTGATATCGAACATAAGATCGATGTTTGCTCCGAATTTCGTTGCGTGTTCAAGATCTTATCTTATGTTCAAACTTGATTTCGTGCTTAAGTTCGATCCCAAGTTCGCACTTGACTCTGAACTCGAATTCGATTGTCGTTTGGGTTTCAACTTGATTTTAAGCTCGAACTTGATTTCGTGCTTAAGTTTCATCCCAAGTTCAAACTTTTGTTCGAACTCGAATTCTTCATTTCATGTTTAAGTTTGATTTTCAGTTCGAACTTTAGTATGAATTCAAATTCGATTGGAGTTCGACTTTGATGTTAAGTTAGAACTTAAGATCAAACTCAAGCACGAAATTAAGTTCGATCTCGAGTTCAAACTACCATCTTAAAATTCGACCCTTGGAACGTCAACGAGTAAGGACTAGATGTCTGGAATCGGTGACGAATCGGTGAATCCTCGAGAGTCAATTAATTTGCTACGACGTTATAAAAAAAAAAAAAAAAAATACGGCTGATTCAAGGAATATAACTTGAGAAATAATTTGCGGTTCAATTAAAGTCCGTGATTTTTGCGGAATTTCCTCTCCGTTTTTCGTCTCGGCCGTGGATGCCGGGCAAAACCCGCCGGTCGACGAGTCGAGCAGGAGGACGGTAATACATTTTTTTTTTTCTTCACGAAGAAGCGCGCAACGACCGTGTGGAGCGCGAGGGGCGAAGAAATTTAAAAAAGAAAAGTCGAAGATGTGCCGCGAAGAAGCGGGAGAGGGCGGTGGTTCGCTGTGAGAAAGAGAGTGCCGATCCGCGTCGCAGACGGCCGCGAAATTGCGGGGATTCCCGGCCTCGGAACGCGGAGAAACAACGAGGCCGCGCCGACTCTCGCCGAGCTCGGCGGCTCGGTCTATCAGCCACGGAAATAGTCGGCCGATCGTGTGAGAAACGCCTCGGGCATCGCAGCTGCCGGTGTGCGGATGGATAGTTTTTAATTTCGGATAGCGTAGGTATTTTTTTTTTTACCAAGTCCGATTTCGTCAGCCGGTTTTCATCTGCGGATATAAAATACAAGGATTATTTACGGCATGTGATTATTTACACACGATACGGTCAAAAGTTTCCAACCAATGCGGAAGTTCAAGACGGTTCGACAAAGGCCGTTACGCTGATGGATTGATTTCCATGCGTCGAATAAATCGCTGCGCAATTTTTGCATGGAAATACTTTCATCACGATTCTCGAATCGTCAAGAGACTCTGCGCGCTGAGATAAAAGGATTCGAAGGAAAGACCGTCTTCGATGACTACTGCGACAAACTCGTCCCAAGGTTTCCCGATGTGTCACTGACTATTGCCGGGATCGAAAGAATTCTGTGAAGTATGTTCACTCGATGCAGAAAATCTTTCTCGTTATCTCGTTATCCAATACGTATCGTACACAGATACATAGTTTTAGTGGTTGATCGATGTTTTTCATTCGATCATTGAGCGAGCGTGCAGTGGCTCGTCGGCGATTAAATTGTGTTTTTTTTTTTCTCCAATTTCGAAATCAGTAAACTCGTTAAGGAAGAAATTGAGTCTCAATCGTCGAAGACTTTACCGAATGGTCGTCTCAATTGCGCCGTGGACAAGGCGAATCATCGATCGATTGCATTGGCTCCGTCTGTCGTCGGAGCGTCGGATTTAAATTCCATTTTTATGGATCCTGTTATTAGTTTTAATCGGCGAGTCTTTATCGAACGCTCGTTTCAATTGCGCCATAAAGAAACACAAATAATCGATCGATCGTACTGGCTCTGTCTGTCGTTGCGTTGAAATTCCATTTCTATGGATCCTGTTGTGCGCTTAAAATCCTTCGCTATGAGTCATTTACTAGATTGAATTATTAGAGGAATAAATCGGCACCTCTTATTTACTTAATATTTTCTATTATATATAACGGAAAATATTAAGTAATTAACAGGTTAATATTAGTATAAGTATTCTTATACTAATATAAGTCATATAATTTAAACGTCCATATAAAATGTGACTAACGGGCCTGTCTTCGTTAAATCAATATATAAATTTTCAAAATAAAATAAATCGCTGCCGCTCCATTCCACGGTCCTGCCCGACCACCTCGCAACGGTCACGCCGATCGAGTCTCGAGACTCGTAACCGGAAATTCGAGTGTGATCATCGACCCTTAGAATTCGACTTCGTTAGCGAAAGGTCAATGCGAGAACTCGCGTCTTCATGCTTCTGGTCTGACCATTTTTGTTTTTTAAGTACTTGGCGTCGAGTCGCTGCCGCGTCTCTTGATGTAATTCCTACATGCTTTCTTCTCTCAACTTTTATCGAACTAATCGAATATCGGTCGAAGAAAAAAGCCCAAAAATTTTATAGTCTGACGTTTTTTTTTTAAGTACTTTGCGTCGAGTCGCCACCGCGTCTCTTGATGTAATTTAATCCTCACACATTTCTTCTCTCAACTTTTATCGCACCAATCGAACATCGGTCGAAGAATAAAGTACAAAAATTGTACAGTCTGACCTTTTCTTTAAGTACTTTGTGTCGAGTCGCCGACGCGTCTCTCGATGTAATTTAATCCTCCATGCTCTCTTCTCTCAACTTTTATCGAACCAATCGAACATCGGCCGAAGAAAAAAAAAACTATAAAAATTGTGATCCTCTCGCCGCTCGTACAGTCTGTTTGTTGTCGTTTCAAGTACTTGGCGGCGAGTCTCTCGATCAGGCGAAGATAAGAAAGCCCAGAGGATTGAATTATTGATCCTCTATCTCTGCCACTCTCAACTTTTACCGAACCGATCGAACATCGGTCGATGAGGATAAGGCATAAAAATTATTCGACACTCACCATCGTAATTTCTCTGCTCGAGATTCTGGGGAAGCGCCGGGATTCTTTTGCTGTTGGCCAAATAATTTCTTTCGATAGACGAAAGCGGATCGGTGAGCGATTTGGCGCACGCGATGTCGCCGGAAGCGCAAGCCAAATGGAGAGCGGTGTTTCCACGGAAGTCTCTCAGAGCTGGATTCGCACCGGCGAGAATGAGCCGTCGGGCGACTCTCGGTTGTCTCGTCAGGACGGCGAGATGGAGCGGCGCCTGGCAGTCGTCGTTGAGGATGTTCAGCAGGCAGGGATGAGGCGCCATCCTTATCAGACTGAAAGCTGCCTCCAAGAAACCCTGGACTATCGCGATGTGCAGTTGCCTGGAAAAATTAACGTACACAACGATTATTGACGTGGTACATTGAAAAAAAAATATATATTTTGCATTTTTTTTTTTTTTTTTTTTTGAATTCAACAAACAGAGAAAACATTATCGAGGGATCGCGACACGAGAGATGACGCGGTCAGAGTACGTAAGCGAAGCACGCGGTTTTTAATTTGTCGGTGTTGACGGCGACGATGACACGCCAATGAGACTCACCAACTCGTGACGTCTCGTTAAACTGCTACTCGCTAAATACTAATGCACAGCGTGCGTGCGAGTTCATCATCGCGGGGTTGCTTACGCGCTCGAAATCTGTAATTTCCGACCGATCGAATAGATAATACGTTCGCCCGACTCTTCAGGATGACCAATAAGCGGGCATTGTTAAATAAGATCGTTTGCAGAAAAGTAGAATCCTCTTAAAAACGTCGTGCAATTTTTATATACGCGAATGTAAAAATGCCAAATGTAAAATGTGTTTTTGTTTTGTTTTTATTATCGTATGACTTTTACATCATACGAACATAAAAATGCCGAATGTGAAGTGTGTTTGAGTTGCCTTCGTCAACATATACACATTGGTGACGACTTGTTTGCTGGCAGAAATAAAAAATTGATTCACATCTCGATTAAAATAGTGAAAAAAAAAAAAACCCATTCTTTCTCTGGCTTGTTTTCGAAAAATTAAAAATCCATTGAATCTAAACGGATGTCTCAATTATTCCGTAAACTGTAACAGAGGCGCGTAACTGCTCTACTTCCATGCCAAATCTTCAACTCCGTTGATAAAGACGTTCTTGAGTTATAGACGGTTTACTTTTACGGGCCTGGCACAATAGTTCTCCGAAAGTAAACATTTTATGATGTATTCTCCCAGATACCCCTTTGCATATAGGCCCAGGTAAACTTGGCATAGAAATCACATAATACCTCTTCTTTTCAGTAATTATTTCAGTAAATAAATCAATAAAATATTTATTGTCTGTTCACTTCAGATAAGAAAACTTTTGCTTCTTTCAAATCTTGCTAGGAACGAGAAAAACTCAAATGATAAGTGATAGTAGAGCGTTAGGGCTCTAGGCTAGTATGCGTAAGGTCCAGGGTTCGAGCCCGACTTTAGGTCGTTACGTTTTTCTTTCTTCGAAATGCGTAATATACGGTTTACTTTTACGGGCCTGGCACGCGCACACACACACACACACACACACACACACACACACACACACACACACACACATCCATAAAAAAAAAAAAAAAAATCCAAATGTGATTTTTCAACGCATTGGAACATTCCGAACAAGTTTACATGAAAATCGCGAAAAAAAAAAAAAAATTCCCGAAAGCAAAGCTTCCTCTGAGGCGATAAAAACAAAAAAAATAAAATTATAAAAAAAAGATAAACAAAATAATAATAATGCTTTAACTAATTTATATAAAAATAATTTAAAAAAAAAATAAAAATCATGAACTGAGAGACTCACGTGTCCCCGTCGTCGTCCTGTGTGTAATAAAGTTCCCAAGGTTCCTGGTTGAACTGTTGAAACTGGGCGGACAATTGTTGGCGTTGTTCGTTCTCATTTCGATTTCTCGTACCTTCGATTTTGACGGTGACGGGTCTGAGTTCGACGGTGGGTTCCGACTGAACCTTACCGCGTCCGAGCTGATTGAGATTGACCTGTTTGAGACTGAGCTGGCTGAGGCTCTCGCTCAGTCCGACATCCACACCGCTGTCGGCTCTCATCGGTTCTGGTGCAACGGTCACGGTTTGGCCGCTAATGTTGCTTCCGAGTGTTGTCGTCGCACCGCCGTCGCCGCCGCCGTAATTCGTAGTTTCCGCACCGCCGCCGAAGGGTTCAACCTCGCCGCTGAGCTCCGAGGATATCAGCAAATTTCCACCGGACGACAGAAAGCCCGAGTCGACGATTCCCGAGTCCTGCTGGCCCGACGACGACTCCTCGAAATATTTATCGCTATCTGCAACATTGCCCTTGGACGTAAAATCGTCGCTCGATTGTTGCCACATTTTCGGTTCCTCTTGCAATATATTAACAGTGATATTGTTCTTTTTATATTTTTATTTCTTTAAATTTATTTTTATTTCAAAAATCAATGATTTGTCAGATTTATAATATATTCGTTATAGATCGTCGCGTCGAATCGTTTATTCCCCGCGGATGAAATAACTAAAACGCGCGATCGCCGGTGAGTCTCTCGCGTGCAACGGCTTGCTGACCGATGCAGATCCGTTGGAAGATGGAACGGCGCTGAGCACTTTTTTTTCTTTTTTTTTTTTCCCCACCCCGTCGCGCACTAGCGACGCCGCTACTACGACGGTTGTCTCGTATCTTTTTCCCCGCGCCTCGTAGCGAGCGCCGTGCACGATAATCTTCCCCTCCCCTCCGGCGAGAGACTCCGTTAAAGCCGATACACAATCGCGCTCTCCCACGAGCGCACACATGCGTCTCGTTCGTGTACGATAAACAGCAGCTGTGCCTGTAGACGACTCTCTGATCCCGGTCGTTTATTCGAGGGACAAGAGCTTTCCTTTAAGTTACGACTTTCGGACAGCGTCGACATTGGCGTCGCGCATCGAGTTAGGGAGAATCGTCGGTCAAGAGTTTCTTCCCTTTAATAATACTGGCATTCGTTAATGTCTTTCGGTTTGTTTCGTTCCCTCCAAGTGTGGGCTCGTCGTTGACCAATGAGGGCTTTTTTTTTGGTCTCTCGTTTCGTTAGGCACTTGTCAAGAGTGTATTTTTCTTATTTTTCCTTCCGCTATCTCGCGTTTTCTCGAGCTCACAGCCACAAGCAGTTCATGCACGGAGCAGTTACACACGCACACACACACACACACACACAGAGACACTTCCTTCCACGCTGTCGAGCTTCGCTCGTCCAGTTTAGGCCTCGACGGACTCTCTGTCTAGGCACTGCGAAAATTCGTCTCGGCGACGATTGTACTTTGTACCGGAGCGCTGACGTCTCTCGCACGTTCGGCGAGTGGAAAAATTTTCGAACGGTCGTTTTCGAATCGTTTGTACTATCAATCGAGTGGGGCCCCACGAAAGTCGCTGTGAATGAAAACTGTGCGCGGCGTCGTGTTAACTCTCCGCTACAGTAGCGCTGACCTTATTCGATGATATAATATTCTTGTCCGTATCCCCTTGACGAGATCGCGGTCGAGATATTCGTGCAAGCTGACAATTTTATGACGCGACGAGGTATTATTATTTTGTTTTACACGAAAAAGACTATCGTTCGATCAGACTGCTTGCGAGCTTCGGAGCTGACTGAACTTTGCAGTTTCGGGCTCTCGAGCAAATTAATGCTCCCGGAGATTGGCTCGCCGAAGCCCCACTCCCTGAGTTATACAGATGGCGCTACCGGCGGCGGGGAAACTAAGCTCGAGAGTTCGTGCCTGCGACCGAGCATCAGCAGCGACGAACTGCTCGTAGAGAGTTCCTACCTAAGTCCCGGCATAACTGATCGACGAAATGTAAGAGGGAGAGGGGGTCACGCGGGGAAAGCCTTGGGAAAACCCATCGTCCTCGGACTCGACCAGCTGCCTGGGAACCGCTGCGGACATGCTATACACATTACAGACGCGCACGCGCGCGCACACCACTTTACTGTGTGTATGTGTGTGTGTGTGTCTCTACGTACAGCCAGCGCGCGGCAGGAGGATATTAAACCAGGCGCACTGCTGTATATATAGACCATTTCGGGATTTTATGCCTCCCCGGCGCTCACCTTCGACGTTAGACCGTCAATCCATGGTTCAAATATAATTGATGACTTTGGCCGCTGCTCTTGCACCGGAATCTACCTGTTAGCAACGAGGTGTAGCTCACGGAACGTCGTCAATATCCCGCCCCTTCAAGGGCTGGCAATATTTTTATCTCGATTCCGGTGCAATAAACAACGATATTCTTTGCTTTGTTACAATAAAAGTGAATAAAGGCTTTATAAACCTTGCTTCGAAGGGGAAAATTTCGAGGACAATGCGCGTGTGTTTACGGCAATATTTCTCGTAGCACGTGTTTATGATCAAGTTTTTCTTTTCATTGTTCCCTTATTACCCACCTGCGAGCGAGATTCGAGTGCGCAAAATTGTGTTTGTCGTTTGGTAGTTCATTTAATGAAATGCTTTTATTAAATTTCATCCTCTATCTAGGATCGATGTATAAATGAAAAAGTAATCTTAACAAAAAAATGGAAATCGATTGTTCAAAGCTTTCGATGATGGAATACATTGGTCGCATATTGGCAGGTCGTCTTTGCTCTGCACCCTCGCTATTGACTATGGAATTTTTAAACCGGAAATACGTCACTATAGGTTGGAAAATTGAATTTTTCGGCCGGAAGTGGCGTCATAACGTAAATACGACACTTCCTTTTTGAAAATCTTATTTTCAAACCCTTTCGACATCACTGCTGATAAAAAAAAATGAGATCTTCAAACCGGAAGTGACGTATCTACGGTATGTCGTCACTTCCGGTCGAAAAATGAGATTTTCAAACTATAAGTGACGTATTTTTCGGTACGACGTCACTTCCGGACGAAGATAAACATTTTCCAACCGGAAGTGACGGTTTTTCAGTGTAACGTCACTTCAGGTCGGAAAAAAAAAATTTTCAAATCGGAAGTGACGTATTTCCGCTATGGCGCCATTTCGGTTCGAAAGATAAAATTTAACAAACCGGAAGTGACGTATTTACGATTCGACATCACTGCTGATATAAAAAAGCGATCTTCAAACCGGAAGTGACGTATCTACGGTATGTCGTCACTTCCGGACGAAGATAAAAATTTTCCAACCGGAAGTGACGGTTTTACAGTGTAACGTCACTTCAGGTCGAAAAAAAAAAAAATTTCAAATCGGAAGTGACGTATTTCCGATATGTCGCCATTTCAGTTCGAAAGATAAAATTTAACAAACCGGAAGTGACGTATTTACGATATGGCGCCATTTCAGATCGAAAGATAAAATTTAACAAACCGGAAGTGACGCATTTCCCATATGACGTCCCACATTACCACGTTTTTTGGCGTATGTTAAATACCCCAACGATATATACGTAACTTTTGGGAATTTAGGATTTTAAGATCGGATAATTGCATCCGCATGCAAACCGCCGGGGATGTCCCTGGGCTAATTGCTAATGTTAGCTACTGTCGAGGACGTTGGTATAAGCCTTCGGCGACTTAAATATTGCAATGCACTTTGGAAAAACCTTCCATTAGCACTTATCCGGTGTGAAGATAACTTTGGAAACACCTAAATTTGACCTAAGCCGAATCTTCGCGCCGAATTTCCGTAACACGAAATTGCCAACCACACTCGATGAAGCCGGACGTCGTGGCGTTTGCCATTGGGAGTAGCGAAGCGATTTATCTCTTGCTGCGGTTACCCAAGATTTCCGTTTGGCGGGTAGATCACTCACGATTAATTAACTGATGCTAGAAATGATTAATTAACCGATGTAAGTAATCATGAATTAACTGACGTGATTAATGATTCATTATTGATAGTCAGTGATTGCAATTGCTGCTGATAAACGAGCAAAGCTATTAATTAACAATTTGTCTATTGGAGATCCACGAATAGTTCAAACGTGCAAAACGGGATACCTTTGGCAAAACGATCGTGTTCGATTTGGCGATCGGGCTACTCATTAACGTTTCGTTACGTGGAATAAAGTAATTTTTTTTAATGCACAATCATAGAACGAATATAAAGATGATCTTAAGAAATCCATCTTAGCTGCTTGAGAATAGATTGGAAGTACTCGTGTCGGAAATTTCCGGGGAAGTTAGACATCAATAACGGACATGAATGAACATCAATAACGAACAAGTATGAACATCAATAACGAACATGAATGAACATCAATAACGAACATGAATGAACATCAATAACGAACAAGTATGAACATCAATAACGAACAAGTGTGAATATCAATAACGAACAAGAATGAAGACAAATGGCAGGATTGTTTTCAGCACAGTATTTTTTTTAAAGATCTGCAATCGGGCTACGCATTAACGTTTCGTTACGCGGTGTGAAGTAATCTTTTTAATGCGCAATCATAGAACGAATATAAAGATGATCTTAAGAAATCCATCTTAGCTGGTTAAGAATAGATTGGAAGTACTCGTGTCGGAAATTTCCGGGGAAGTTAGACATCAATAACGAACATGAATGAACATCAATAACGAACAAGTGTGAACATCAATAACGAACAAGTATGAAGACAAATGGCAGGGTTGCTTTCAGCACAGTATTTTTTTTAAAGATCTGCAATCGGGCTACGCATTAACGTTTCGTTACGCGCTGTGAAGTAATCTTTTTAATGCGCAATTGCAGTTCTCATAGAACGAGTAGAAAGCTGATTTCAAGAGATCAATTTTAGTTGGCTAAGAGGATAGCTTGGAAGTATTCTCGTTCGGAAATTTCCATCGAGGTATAGAACGTCAATAAAGATATCTGTATGTTACGGCCGATTACCGTTCAGCTCGACCATCCTTCATGCATCCGAAAAGAATTGAGTTTCTTGCACTGGCGCGCAGGCACTTACGTGCGAAGAGCCACGAACATAAGTGGTGCGCGGTTTTGTTTTCAGCATGGTATTTTATTTTTATTTTTATTTTTTTGTTTTCTTCGTTCGTTCGACTGCTGATACAGTCGAGGCGATCGCACAATAGACGCAACCGAGGTACGCCTACCTGTGGGGAAAACCTGACCGAGATAACTCCTCGTAAATACATTATCGCTGGATCGTTACACTGGCTAAAAGCGACGTGAGATACGTGTGCATGTGTGCTCTGTGGAGCCGAATGATAAATGTGAGCGCGCTGGCACACACGTGAAATCGAGAGCACGGCCGTGCGCCGTCATAGTAGCAGGGTCGTCCGTCGGCCGTGCCCCTTTCACATTGGACGATTATCTAAAGCCCCATTTTTCTTCGCACAATAGCGATAAGCTTCGTCTATGAGAATGACAAGAACTATTTCACTATTTCGCAATAGGCCCTTCAACCCGAGTGGAAACAAAGTATGCTCGATGCTATAGCGAATGATAAATTTTTAACTTATGAAAAATATTTTTTGTACGTAAACTTGGAATCAAGTAACGCGCAAGAATTCTTCGATGATACATATTTTCAAGATATCTCCCGTGTTTATCGCATAGAATTCGAATAGACACTTCATTATATATTTCATATTAATTTAATATGAATTCAATATTAACAATTTATGTACGGGGGACTTTTTGCCGGGCAAACGGCCATGCACTCTTTTAAGCACAAAAACGGTTAAGGATTTTCCTAATAAATTTTCTTTTACTTTAGCAAAAGAACAACAGTTTAAGGTGCGTCCGTGAATTATTGCAGATTTTTTTCTTAGTACATCAACCTATTATTCGAATCGTTCAACGATTGCATCGCTGCTAATTCTAGGTCATCGTTCAACAAGTAAATAAATTAAATTTAATATTGATTTGATATTAAATTAATATTAATTCAATTTTAATTTAATAGTAGTAGTCCTAAAAGTGCACTTATTGACAATGTCATGTAGTTTAAACAATATCCGATATATCTCTCTATGTAGTAGTTAGAACGTTCACATAGACATTGCCAATGGGTCATCGACCGGATTCCTTCAGCTCCGGTAATTTAATATTAATTCACTTTTAATTTAATATTGTATGATTTTCAATATACTTTATTTCCATGTGAAACACTATATTTATGTCGAGCTACGTGTTCCGTTATCGTACCGTGTGACTAAAATAAGAAGGACGTGGTTTCTGTTTGTAAGATCGTACCTTGGTATTTCCGGGACACATCGGGATAACCCGGAGGATTCACGGCGCACCGTCGCGCTTTCTCATTCAACCGTTTTCAATTTGACTAACAGTACAAGCGAACAAGTCCCCAAAATACACACGATAATTAAACGTCACGAACGTTTGACGATAAAAGTTACCATTGACATTTGTAATGTTGATTAATCGATTGAGTTTCATCGCTATATCTTTTGCCCATCGGACTCTTCCAATCATACGGGGTATTCCCTGACGGATTTAATTTGCGCTCTGGGGTTTTTGCCATTCGATCGACCGTTTGACGATAAAAGTTACCATTGATATTTGTCATATTGATTAATCGATTGACTTTCCCCGCTATATCTTTTGCGCATCGGGCTCTTCCAATGATGCAGGGCATTCCCTGACGGATTTCAATTGCTCTCCGGGGTTTTTGCCATTCGATCGACCGTTTGACGATAAAAGTTACCATTGATATTTGTCATATTGATTAATCGATTGACTTTCACCGCTATATCTTTTGCGCATCGGACTCTTCCAATCATACAAGGTATTCCCTGACGGATTTAATTTGCGCTCTGGGCTTTTTGCCATTTGATCGACCGTTTGACGATAAAAGTTACCATTGATATTTGTCATATTGATTAATCGATTGACTTTCATCGCTATATCTTTTGCACGTCGGGCTCTTCCAATGATGCAGGGCATTCCCTGACGGATTTAATTTACGCTCCGGGCTTTTTGCCATTCGATCGACCGTTTGACGATGAAAGTTACCATTGATATTTGTCGTATTGATTAATCGATTGACTTTCATCGCTATATCTTTTGCGCATCGGGCTCTTTCAATCATACAGGATATTCCCTGACGGATTTCAATTGCTCTCCGGGGTTTTTGCCATTCGATCGACCGTTTGACGATGAAAGTTACCATTGATATTTGTCATATTGATTAATCGATTGACTTTCATCGCTATATCTTTTGCGCATCGGGCTCTTCCAATCATACAGGATATTCCCTGACGGATTTCAATTGCTCTCCGGGGTTTTTGCCATTCGATCGACCGTGCTCCGATACACTCGAGGATAGGCTTAAGTGCCTATGAGTAACGATAGTCGGTCGATATTGCGATTTATCGAATGATTTTTGTTTTCCAAGTACTTCTCCTTCCTAATGGATTTGGCTTTCGAATGATTTTACGGATTAGCGTTGCCAGGCGACCTCGGACGAGTAACGGGCAAGGCCGGTTTTCTCGATATCTTGTACGATCGAGCCTTCCGACAGTATATGGCCACGTGAGAGACCAGGAAAGTTTGGTGAATCAGTAGTGGGAGTGCACGAGGATAGCCGCTGGTGATAGGCACGTTTGACTCGGATGAAATATCTGTGATCTTCGTTGAACCTTCGTTGCGTGCACGTGCCGTCTTATCGGGATTTCGTTATCGAACGAAAAACATGATTCTGCCTTTACCTTTTCGTCACTCACGTTTCATTAACTTTTACTTTTACACTACTTTTAAGCTACTTTTACTTTTACATTAACTTTTCTCTATATCGTATGTCAGACCAAAAAAAAAAACAAAAAATACCGCGGAGCCTTACTGTTACGTCTCGCTATTTTTGGGGAGGTTTCCGAACAGTCCTCGTAGCAATTTACCATGTGTACGATGATTCGGCATGATCGCTGACGATTGGCGTTAAGGGTAGGCGAAATACCGCGGTCGGTAACAAATGGTCCTTCCTATTTTCTCAGAGAATGTTCATTTTTTCGGACGAAAGCCAATTAGGATCTCATCCGGCTATCTACTGGCTCTACGAAATAACTTATTTGTTATTTTTTACACTATTAACAGTCCCGAAGAAAATAGGGAAGGCGATTTGTTACCGACTGACCGCTGGTATAGTGGGCGAAAGGGTGCTTGAGGTAGCTTCAAAAAATTACATCAACTGGTCGATTTAATAACTGAAGGTTATTGACAAGTTAAGGGTATGCGAAATGCGGCGGTCGGTAACAAGTAGTCTTTCCTATTTACTCGGGACTGTTAATATTTCGGAAGAAAGCAAACTAGGTTTTCATCCGTCTATCTATTGGCTGTACGAAAATCTTGTTCGTTTATTGTTAAAAAACATCAACAGTCCCGAAGAAAATAGGGAAGTTGATTTGTTACCGACTGAGCGCTGACACGGTGGGCCGGAGGGTGTTTCACGTTTTAAAAAAATTACACCAACTAGTCGATTTAAAAACTGGGGGGTCATTGTCAAGTCTCGCGAATAAAAAGTGTTACAAAGTTCCATCCACAACCACTCAGAGTTTTCAAAGGGTAAAAATTGTGAATACGGGCGACTGATAAGTTTCGGTCAGTATCTCCTACGTCCACAGGTAATTTCTACTTTGGTGAAAGAAATTGCTACCCGAACACACACTTTACGAAACTCTGGCAATTAAATATTTTAACGATTTTTTTTCCCCAGCCTTCGCGAGGTGGTTCATTTTACCCGCTTTATTTTCGCATGATCTGTAATGTGGAGCACCTACGAATGTCTCGTGAAGGCTTCGGACACTGAGAATTGAATTAAAATTTCTTTGGAACTTCAAGTTTTTATAGTAATGAAATCAATTTCGCTATTGTAACGACATAAAAGTGGGATTTATATCACACAGTTTTGTTGATAAAAGGGTGGTCCATGAAAAGGAAGGGAGCTCGTCTGATATTTCCAAAGCTCATCAACGGCGAGATATTATCACTTTGTTATACGACAAAGTGAACGAAGTTTCAGATTTCTTTTTTATATCGTCATTTTTCTCAGCACTGATCCATCTTACCGGCCCATATTCGTCACTTTCGCTCCAAGTTTTTTCGTCACATTTGATCTAAATTCAGCAGTACGCCGTGGAGAATATCAGCGAGTGACGAACCACGTTCAAAGTCGAGAATGGACGAGTCTCATCGAGACTCGTTAATTTGAGGAAACTCACCAATGATTGGTTACAAATTCGTCGAAGCCACGTGGACGGTCTTCGGGGACAGGATCGAGCGTTGCGTCACGAGTCGATGGTCCGCTTGCGTTTATCTTCATCCAGTCACCGACACTCTCAATCTTGAACGAGAAACACACTCAAACTGATGACACGTTATCGTTCGACAAATAGATTTTATATAAGTTTTCACTCGATCCACCTACTCGGAGGACTTGTCTGTTGTCGACTGAAGCCACTAATGAACTCTGGAAGACGTGCACTTCGAAACCGAGACGATTCCCCTCGTTCATCGTCGCGGAAACAATTCTGCCAGGAAATTCCTGTACCGGCGGGCGGCGCCCGCCGCCCCTCTTTTCGATGCAAACATCCTGAGCGCGGGTTGAAAACCCCGAGCTCGTAAGACGAGCTCGAACTATCTGGGAAATACCTAATAAAAGCCGGGGTGTACACATGCGGGATTACAAATTTCCCATGAGCTTATGAGCGCCCGGCGAATCCCGCGGACTCGATTCTCGAGCGGTGTCCTTCTTGGCTCGTCTCGTTACGCCTTCGGCAAACGTGCCTCGAAGGTGACTCGGTGGTCGAAGAGAACGAGATGATGAAAGAGCGGGAGTGCAAATGGGCGTGCGGGACAAACACGAGAGTACCCTTCAGGATTCCATCGTCTTATCGAGGCTACGTTATATCCCGATAAGACTTCGTCGACTGCACGAGAGACTCAGAGATAAAGTTGAAAAACAGCGATAGCTTACGAGCGGAGGACAAGTCAACGAGTTTTTAATCGTTATCTATGGACTTAAAAATTAACGGGCTTTCCAATGCCCGGATGATTAATAGCTTTGCTCTCTGCCGATCGTCGCATATAGTGCACAGAGAATTAAGTTCGAGAAAGTAGATCGAAAGAAAGTTAATAAAAAAAATTAATTTTTAAATAATAATAATAATAAATTAATAAAAAAATTAATTTAAAAAAATTGGAAATTCAAAATTGCACCTTCTGAACGTAAAACCGCCAAAACATTACAATTCTCACCGAGCACTTTGATCTCGTGGCCAGATTACTAGTCTCGAAAACAAAGTATCCGGAGGGCGTGGATTCGAATCCCCGCGGCGTAGTCTTGCCGGCGGAAAAATATTGTCACGCGACGAAGGTCCTGTCATCTATCGTACGATCGACGACACGTATGTCGGTGGATATCCAATGTTTGCTCCCAGGAATCGACGTGACGTAGCTCCGACGCCGTGAAGCAAACCTAGACGACCGACTGTTACCGACATCCAAAACTACAGTTAAGGATGTTTGTGCCAAAACGTATTTCTGTTCGATCGCTATAAAACAATGCTTACTTTGCAGGCAAATCCACACCGAATCGTTTGCAATTTTTTCAGACTTTCTTGACCATGTAGTTTCTTAGTAACGCGCGTACAGAGCTACATAAGCTGCTGTTTAAGCGTTTCGGAAATCGGTCGGTAACGACAGAACATAGCGATTATCTCCAGCGACTTCTGTTAGATTCGAATAAAAAACCTACCACAGCGAAGAGCATATCAGCCAGATTCTGTCAAATTTTCAAGAAGACTTATGGCTTTGTTTCCGAGATAAATTCAATAAACAAAAGACTCCATCTTTGTCCAGCCGCTTGCATTGTCTGCATTTCTCACTCGCACATTGACTAAGGCGGTCAGCGAACCTTCTCCCGTTCCTCTCTAGCGACTTTGGCCCAAACATCCTTAACGCTCACTCATACTGAGCAATCCCCAAAGTGGGACAATTCCCACTAAAGGAAAAAAATAGTAGGTCCCATTGCTAATGCCCATAGCAATTGATGCCACGTTACATAAAAAAAAAAAGAAAGAAAAAATTACAATTCTGAATTCCTTAACAATTTAAATTGTGAAGAAATGCGTGTTTATTTATGGGTCATAGAAAAAGTTATGTACATCGGTATATCGTTAATTGTTAACGGAAACTCACCCGTTGCTCCCTGTATTTTCGGTATCTTTATCGAACCAGTCGACGCTTCGACAATTTCACATTCATTTTCACGCACGAATACGGTGCGGCATGAATCGTTTCGTGTTACGAATTAACGTGTTCGAGGATTCCCTGCCTTACGAGAGGTTCGCACTGAGCGCGCGGTAACAAGTGATGAGTATTCTTCTTGAGATTGACTACCTGCCCGTTATCGAGCTCCAGTTTGCCGTAATCGACGAGGCATCTGACCTGAAAACGTTCGAATCCACGATTATCGTATCGACGTTAAATTACAACGGTAAAGCGACGGTAATCTTTTCGTTGGGCAGTTTATAGATTTGTTACTTACCTCGATGTAGAGCGATTTCGGTGGGAGGATATCCATGGTGAGATTAAGACCGTGATTGTCACCAATCGATCGCATGTACGTCGCTAACGCTTTGCTGTACGAGTGAAACCATTGAATTTCCGGCGACACGAGATTCGCGTTGACCTCGGGTGGTAGAATGCTGCCGAACTCCCATCTCATCTGTCTCAGCCTTCGTATACGATTGTGCAGATAGGCCAGGAGACAACGTTTGTTCCGATTCAGTACTATATGGCGAAATTGAACTGACAAATAGAACGAAGAGTCACCGGCCATCATACTTTGCCTGCGAGACAGTCCTCATAGTAAATTATTGGTCTGACATGGAAGAAACCTACTGTTCTTCGCGATTAATGAACTGTTGAAATTAAAAGAGTCTTTATCACTCGAGCATTTGTAGAGCTGTGTTGAATAAAATTTATTCAACTGAATAGTTTTTAAGTACACTTGCATCAAATGATTTACTGGAATATTTGGCAACATTTTTCACATGGGACATCAGCTTGAACTTAACGGTAAAATACCGTGAACTATCAACTCTCTTCAAGATTGATAGTACAGGAAAAAATATTTGTTATTAACTTAAACGAGAAGTTTCGTGAATTTGAAATTATTTTACTGAAATAAAGCTATAAGAAAGAGTTTGTATTTTGTTGTGAGTACAGTAGAACCTCGATTATCCAGGGATGGTTTGACCAGGAGGCAAATTAAACGCTTATAAGATTTTTTTTTTTCATTGTATTTGTGATGTCCATAAAAATCAATTACTCATAAAGAAGCTGGGAAATTGATTAAAATTGATTGAAAACACCATTCAGGATGAACTTTGAATTTTTACTTTTATCCAAGGCTTATTTACTAATTTTCAAAATAATAATGTGTTATGGTCAATTTGGATAATCCATGGTTTTCAGTTCACAAATCCCAGATAAAATCAAGATCAAAATTCTACTGTACAATAAAATATATAGAATTTAAGAGGTTCTCAATCGCAAATTTATTTTAAAAAATTAGGTTCTCATGCTTTTATATATTGGATACGAAAACCTAATTTTCTTTTGGTCAAAATATCAACCATCTTGGAGCACATAGCAAAGTCGATTTTATACAATTTTATTCATGTACGGGTAGTCAACTAGTCCCGGATAATCAAGATTTTACTGTATCAAGCAATGAGAATTATCCAATCTAATAACTTCTCTCGGTAGTATTTAGTTTGTGATAAGATAATTTATTGTTCTTGGGTAGAAATTTATGGTATAATAAAATGTGTGAAATTTATGAGCCTCTCAATATGCAATTAATTTTTTTTATTAGGTTTTCATGCTTCTCTCTATCGACTACGAAAGCATAATTTACGTTTGTTCAAAATATCTTGGTGCTCATACGAAAGTCGATTTTATATTATCGGAGCATCTCCTAATATCCCCTTCACACACCCACACGTGTAAGGAATTGCTCAATTTAACTTTAATTCTTAGAGTAGACTCTTTTTCAAACAATTATAATTGCACAAAAACTCGAGTGACATTATACTCCATAAAAAAACAAAAAAATACCTACGCATCATTAGTGTTAGCTGCATAGAGAGTCTGCATTTCCGCCAAAACTTGCCGAACCACGGGATCCTGAAATAAAATACCAATCAATTATAGCGACGGTAAACACAATCGTGATCGATTGCGATTGAGGTTAAGTTTCGTGAAAGAAGAAAAACTTACGTTGAAAGGTCGAATATCATCGGACAGATCGAGCTCCGAAATGAGCTTGAATGCTTCTTTCCCATACATCTGATTCAACACTTGTGACAAGTTATTGACAGGGATATATTATCAAGTAAATAAATAATGAAGTAAATTGTTTACAAGCACCCTGCCGAACTGTCGTCAAGTATCAACAGCCATCTGTCGGGAATCGAGGAACTAATCAGAAATCAGCTGATAGGCGCCATTCTGTTCGAGAATCGTGAGCGTAGAAAAACGGCTCAGAGTATCAATAAACGTGACGAGCGGCAGGTTAGGTTATCCGCTCGAAAGCTCTCGTATTTCCAACGAAATGTCTGTGATTCTTCGGAATTTCGTGTCGAAACTGCAGAGATGTCCATGCAGAATATCGAGTTTCAGTACGGGCGTCGATAATCAGATGAGAGAACCGACGGCCGACGTAAAGCCCATTATCTCGATCAGACCGTACCTCGACGACGATCGTCTTTATCAAAAACGCCGGGAGGTATGGCTCGAAAACTTGGACACCGTGCCGGAAAAAAAGCTCGGACTGGTATCTCTGCATCCCGATATATTCGCCACGAGGCCCCGCATCGATATATTGTGGCAGAACGTCAAATGGCAAAAAATGTATCAGCATGTGGTAAGTTCTCGGACTTTCGTTCTTCCAAACAGCTCTCTTAATTTATCACATTATTGTCATGCTGGTTCATGTCATTCTCGACGGCGCCGTGAACATTGTAGACAAACAGATAAACTTAATCTTGTTCATTGAAAATACTAATAAATTCCACCATTCACGAATGTTAGATCTATATAAAGAATGAATCGCAGGTAAAGTTTGGTTCAATGAATATTCGGTATTTTCGTTAAATGTTTGTTTGTGTTTAGAGTTACGTGCACATGAAGTCGCGCGCCGAGATGCGAGGAGGTGGCCGTAAGCCCTGGCCACAAAAGGGGCTCGGAAAGGCTCGTCACGGAAGTGTACGCTCGCCCCTCTTTAAAAACGGAGGAGCAGCTCACGGTCCTCGGTCACCGACTACTTATTTCTACATGATACCCTACTACTCTCGGCTCGCCGGACTAACGTCAGCGTTGTCCATAAAATTGGCTCAGGACGACTTGCACTTGGTGAACGACCTCGAAATCCCGAGCACGGAACCCTCGTTCATCAACGATTTGATCCAGGAGAGGAATTGGGGACCGTCTGTGCTTATCGTCGATAGCGAGGACATCATGCCGAGAAACATCTCCATGGCCACGGATAGAATCAAGCACGTCAATCTTATGCCCGTTTACGGTACGTTTGCGCTCGAAAAATTTGCGGGTTCAATTTTGTTTAATTTTGTCCCTTTTGCGGTTTCACATTATTGTTATTACGCTGTTTTTTTTCCTCAGGATTGAACGTGCACAGTATGCTGAAGCACGACACGCTCATACTCACGGAACGCGCCGCTCGTCTGATAGAGGACAAACTGTTATACCACCTTCACAGATCAGATTCCAAAAAGGTGTTGGCAAAATTCAGAACTGACTTCTAGTAAAAGTCGGAAGAATTTTCACGTACCGAGATACGAATCGGCAGGAGCTTGGAACATTTTTATCCAAAACTATGTACAAACGCCAGTTGTTCTTTTACGTATTGCACTCGAAATAAAGTACATGCTTAAGAACATCAAACGCAACTTTAATAACTTGCATCTATATAACACTTATCCGATCATTGAGCAGTCTTAGTCCCGTGATAATTCATGCTTAGAAAAATGTATTGTTGAAGAAATAAACTGTTTCGTTGACTGGTAAACGGTTCGGTGGTCATCTTTTCTTGATGCTCAGCAAACTCTGAGAACTCTTGAGAATTGGCTGAAATGGATATTAAATTTTGATAAATTTTCATCGTCACACACAGAGTGATGGACTGCATTGAGAAAAACAAATCAGACGTTTACCCTAGGGTTGGGATCCGTTCCGAGCATCTTTTCACGAATCGCCCATCGCACACGAGCGTGCTGTTCTTCACCGGGGAAGGAAATCTGCTTCCATTCCCGCCGATATTTTTGATACAGCGCGACTGGATCGGATTTCCTTGCGCTCGCGGCTCGTTGGGCTTCTGGTTGCAGTCTCCATGGCCTTATGACTTATAACGGAAACAGGATTAATGCATAATCGAATGTTAATGGTTGAATTGACTTTCATTTTTTTGAATGAATCGATATAGCGTTTCAAATTTTACGACGTAAATTTTTTTATAAGTACGACTTTCAGATAACGAAAAACTGGCTTCACGATTTCGATTATCTCGACTATTTCGATTATTTGGATATATTCATCTCGACCATTCTCGAATTAATAAATAGAAATCTGCTTACACGATTTCGTGTTGGAATGTGCCGAACATCTAGAAGGATTGTTCCTTGCATCGTTTAGCCCCGTGGGATCGGACGCGACGCTTTTCGATCTTTCCTTAGAAACGTGTGCTTGATTCGTGTATTCCGGAGCGCTGGCGGGTCGCGCGGGTCGAACTGCCGTCTCTCGATTATGGTCAACAGGTTTTTCGGTTCCCTTTCGCCGCGATTCCTGTCTCTTTCCTACCGCCGTGTACTGAGAACTGTCCGTAGATCCCTCCGCAATCTTGAATCTATTTTGATTCTTCGATCGTTCTGTCTTCGAGCTCGCGGCACGACCGTCCGCAAAATCCGCCGATCCTTCGTCTCCGCCATGGAGTTCTGTCCTACGTAAACTATTTTGTTTTTTTATATTTACTTCGCGCTTCGGCGCTTGAGCTTGAATATTGTATCTAGTTTCGTTTTCTATGTCCTCGTTCTCTTCCTCGTCGGATACGCAATGCACTCTGATTCTGACCAGGGATTCGTCGTGATGCTCCGACGACTCGGAAGACAGATTCTCCGACCGCCGTGATTGCTTCGCCGCCAGTGTATCGCGAAGCATTTCTTTCAGCATGCTCTCCTGCTTGGAGAGAATTTTATTTCTCATTTCTTCTTTTCTCTGTTGTCTCTGGTGTTCCTTTATCTTCCTGTGCATCTTTAGATCTGAAATTATCGACACGTTATCTTTGCGAATCAACCCTAAATGCAAATTAACGACCGAAGGGTTAATCGTATAGATATTAAAAAATTAATCATTTTTATAGAGCGATCCATTATTCGTTAATGCAATATCTAAATGGACGTTTCATAATGAATGGAAGCAAGACTGTTGAATTCATATGAAAGTTATATATTTTAACAAAATTTTGTTAATAATCGCAACACTTGAGTTTTATATTGGAGTTCATAGGATTGAGCAACATTGTGTTGTTCAACAATAAGTGAATGATATTAACGATTTAATCATTTTCATTGAAAAATCCATGATTTCTGTTGATGCAATATCTAGATGGATGTTTTGTTCGGAATAGGAGCGAGACCGACGCATCCATACAAAATTTATCCAACGTACGTATTTTTATCGAAATTTTAATAAAATAAAAATAAAATGTAAAATGTAAACTGTAAATGTAAAAGAATAAAAAAAATATGTTGATGGTTTTTATTTTTAATCTATTGGGATCGAGTGACATTGTTTCGTGCAACAATACTGGTGTTTCGAATGCTCCGAAAACGTAAGTTTGCGCGCTATCCGGAATGAATACAAAAAAAAAAAAACCGTTAAGAGATGCCGCTTACCCTTCATGAATGCTTTCAATTGTGGTGCTGTGATGCCGACGAAACCCAGGGAATTGAGGAGTGCGAGTACCTCGCGTGGATCGTCTCTCAAGTCTGTCATGATCGAAAAATTTTTCCAAACGACAAAAATAATTGAGATACACCGGAAGAATTAAGTGAACCGCGTATGATAGAACGCATACGCGATCGTACCGTAAAAACAAATGAATATGAACCGACATGGACATCTATAGAAGGGTACTCCCCCCACAGCGCGCTCGAAGCTCGAAAAGTTGGTGTATTCGGATGAGCTGTTAACCCAACTGTAAGATGTCGCTAGTCGCGTTTTCCGAGTGTTTTTCAACGGAGCGTATTATTTGATCCCGTTGAGCACGGAGACTAGAGTAAAGGAGTGGAAACACCGTGCTTTAGAAATGTACACGAAATCCCAGCCTAAAACGGCGGCGCTGTGATCTAAAAGATCGTGGCATATATAGATTTAGATCAGACACACAATTACTATATTTACGATCTTTTCGACCCAGTAATACCGACGTCCTCACAAACCCGTCCTCAATAAGTTCTCCGCTCTGCCACTAGTAAGTGGCAGAGCGGAGAACTAATTGAGGACGGGTTTTTGAGGACGTCGGTATTACTTATTCTCCTGTGCTGTCTCCCACTCCTTTACTCTAGTCTCCCTGCCCTTGAGGTACAAACGAATATCTCGATGGTAAAAAAGGGTACAAACCTCATAGAAACAGCCCCCACAATTTCAATTAACTTGAAAAATGACGAAAACACAATTTTCAGTGATTTTCATCGCAACGATATTGTCACGATATCGAAGCGTGCAGCTGGCAGCGCACTACATTGAAGTGTGTGGGTCGTGAATATATATCAACGGGACCCTTGCCAAAATTGTGAAAAAATAAATTGTTACCACCGCCATTGGCTTCAGATGACCCATTTACCCTACACTCATTTACCCGGCGGAGGTTATGATTCGATATTTCGAAACTTTTGGAAAAAAGCGCCGTTTCGGAATATTTGTTGCAAAATCTGCAGCCGCTGCAGATTTTCGCGGCTGAGGATTTCCTCGACTGAGGATTTCCTCAATTTATATAATATATAACATTCTGCTACCAAGTTTATTTCTGTGTATATAGAACTGTATTCGGACGCCGTCTCCCGACTGAAGCGAAGTATATGAACGAATTGATATATTTATTATTAATTAATTTTACAATTATTCTTTATTGTTAATTATTACTATTATTGTTTAATGACTATATTAATTGTTGTTACATACATGAATTATTTCACCCTTTTTAAAGTTAACTTAACTTTTTGCAGTCGGGAGGTTTTTAAATTTTGTATAAAAACACTTTAGCGAAACATTTCTGAAACATTTCTGTGCTCCGTGGGCAGTGGAAGATTCTTCTTTCTTTATTTACTGTTCAAACTGTTGATATAAAACGACGACTTTCGGATAATGTTTGCGTAGCATTTGCTTTGTGCGAAAATACAGATTTTTCAATCAAAGTTCTAGTGCTAACTTTATAGTTGCTTCGCGTACGCGAAGTAACGCCGGTAAAGTATAAACAACCGTGGTTATTTGACGATTCTCCTCTCGTCGCGAGAGCGACCGGCGTTCTTCCGGCTCGACTGGTTTTATACTCGTAGAGAGCGCGCATGTTTGGAATGACAGTTACTTTTTGACGTGGGCTTTCGATAGTCAGCGATTAACGCTGTTTGGATAACATAAATAGTTACAGTTCGGAATAACAATAGAAAACAATGCCGTCGGGAGATATTGCGATGCTCGTCGACATGGGCTTCAGTTCGTCAAAGGCGTGAGTCGGCTTCGCCGCGATGACTTCGTTCCCTAACCTAATTTCTCGAATTATTCGTTGTTTGTTTTTTTTTCCAGCGAGAAGGCCCTTCAAGTTACGGGAAACAAGGGCGTCGAGCCGGCGATGGAATGGTCAGACACACTTACAATTCGTCACCGTTCCGTCGACGAATGAAACCAAAATTTTCGATTTTTGTGTTTTTTTTTTTTTTTTAAGGTTACTCGCCCATTCCAACGACGCCGAAGCGCCGAACGAACCGCCGGCGGCCGAAAGCGCACCCCAAGCCGCGACCGACCCACCTTCGGAAGAAAGCGTCGCCAGTGCCAGCAACGATGCCTCCACGGCCGACAATGCGAAATCGCTGAAATGCGACGTGTGAGTTCATGTTCGTAATTTTGAAAAAAATATAATCCGGATGAATTTCACCTTATCCGTCGATTCTCCCTCAGCTGCGGCAAACTATTCAAGTCAACACTGGAGGTCGAGTATCACGCGACCAAGTCCGGTCACGACAGTTTCTCGGAAAGTCTCGAGGAAAAGAAACCCCTGACGGAGGAGGAAAAGAAAGAGAAACTCCGATCGCTGGAGGAGAAACTTAAAGTGAAGAGAAGAGAGAGGGAGGAACAGGAGAAGAGGGAAGCTCTGGAGAAGGAGAGGGACAGAATAAGATCTGGTAAAGAGATGGCCGAAGCGAAGAGAAAGTAAGCTGATGCTCAAATTAGACCATTTTTAATGTCGGATTTTCTTTGGGCAAATTCCCGTTTCTTTATTTTTTCGTCTTATCTAAAGTATTATAATAAGAAAAAAATCGATTTTTACCACCATGGTGGTGTTCTGTGTACCTCGGAGTTCCAAAAAAAAAAAAAAACCTTTTTCAGATACGTAGAACTGGAGATGCAGAGATTAGTGGAGCAGAGAAAACGGGAGAAGGAGGAAGAGAAGGAAGCCCGTCAGAGGGTCAAAGCTCAAATAGAAGCCGACAAGGCTGCGAGAAAAGCCAAAGCTGCTGCAGAGAGCGGCAAAGTCCCTGTAGAAACGCCGTCCGTATCGTCTCCAACGTCCTCCGTGTCATTGGTGTCTCCGCCGAAACAGGACTACAAAGAAACTAAGCTTCAGGTCGGTGAAAACCCGAGTCTCGTAATATAACGTAATTTTCCATTGGGCATACACGTTCACGTAATACCGCACAAAATTTTTTGGATAAAATAATTAAAATAATAAATAAAATAAGTAAATAATAATTAGTTAAAGTAACAGGACTACAAAGAAACTGAGCCTTCAGGTCGGTGAAACGGGGTGCCCACTGTCAGGGAAAACCTGAAAATCCTGGAAACGTCAGGGAATTTTCTAAGTGTCAGGGCAATCAGGAAATTAAATATTAGTCAGGGAAAATACGAAATATCAAATCGAGAAAAAGTGTCTGGGCGAACATTTCTTTTTTTTTCAAGGTAAATAAAAAATCCGCGATCACGATTACAAATTCATTGTAACTATTAATAATCGGGCATTCTAACGACTGTTGAATCAGCGATTATAGGTAAACTCGTTCGCGCACTTGAGCTTAAACAACTCATAAAAAAATGCGAAACAAGAAGAAGCTTTTCTCAATGATAAAATGACGGCGTTGAAGGAAGCAAAATAACTCTTATGTTATCTTGTTCATTCTTTCCACAAATATAATTTCATAAAAAATACCAAAGAATAAATAAACATAAACATATGTTATGTTCCTACCGTGTTACTTTTTTTTTATAATTCTGAATAGTTTGTCAGGGAAATTTTTTAAAATATCAGAGAAATGTCAGGCAATTTTTTTCGTCCAATTTAGTGGCCACTGTGAAAGCCCGCGTTTCGTAATATAACGTAATTCTCAAACATTACGTCTAAAATAATGATCACTTTCAGATAAGACTCACGAATGGTCAAACGATGATTCAAAGTTTCGGGTGCAAGGAGCAACTTTCGGCGGTGAGATTATTCATCGAAATGAACAGAAGCGATCCACCCGGTGCATTCAATCTGATGACCAGTTTCCCGAGAAAAGTCTTCACCGACGAGGACTACGAAGCGCCGCTCGATGTGTTGGGTAAGCGAATTTTATTGTTTCTTCCTCGTGTCGACTCTGTCTTATTCGCCATCGCAAGCGGAGCTCGTATATTCGCAACGATGAAAAGTTAAACATATACAATCTCCATCGCTGTGTGATTTATCGCGTGCACGTGCGATCTGAGAATAGCAGAGGGGGTAGGAAATAAACATGCCGATACAAAGTTCATCGATGTACATTGACGTTGGAAATTTCAGGCTTGGTGCCTTCGGCCGTTGTGATCGTCCAGAAAAAAATGGAATAACGAAAGAGCACACATAACTGTTATACCTCGCTGCGGACCGTGTGATTTGTGGACAAAACCGTTTCGCAAACTATACATATTAAGAGACAGTAAAGTTAATGGAAAAACAACCGAAAAGTCGAATCATCTTCATTACTATCGAATTGTCAAAAGTTGTAGCTCCTACTCGTACTCCTTGGTTCATCGGATTTGAGGCCACGCTTTAATTAATAAAAAAAATCCAAAGAACTGCATAAATAACGATAACAAACAAAAAAAGAAAACATTCGAGTACGAATTGTATCGATGAACAGAAAAATTTATTTATGCCGCCAGAGCGAAAAGTATCGCTCGCACTGCCGTTCTCCGTTGGCAAGTAATTTATTTTTTATATCAGCTCTTTGTAAAATTTTTCTAAAGCTTCCCAATGATTATACTTGAAATTAAATGATTCAGTATGGATAAATTTCGAGATGACCGTCCATGTGGAACAAATTCCTCTCCCACGATCTCGTACTTACAAGCTATGAACATGATGCACTCCGATGGTCGAGATCGTGTTCGATAATAGCTTGCGAGATCTTTCACACAATGATGGTCAAACTGCTCGGGCGCTGGCATTTGCAGCATTGTTTGTCTAGTGTCGAAGGCATTGGCTCGTTCGGCTATCCTCGCGCCAATAAAAAAGTATGCTAAACAATTTCATCGTCATATCCTAATCACGCTGTATGTCGTTGGAACGCTGCCGGGATAAATAATTTCTTTCTTGAGACCACAGTTCGTTGGGTATCCTGGAATTCCGTCGCAGTCGACGAGATTCAATTTCTTGTCGAAACATATCCTTATCTCAAACAAATACGAGTCCTTGGTTTTCTGCGGAAGAGAGCAAAGAAATCTTTGTAAAAAAAGAGCTAATAGCAGCAGCACTAAACGAAGTACAAGACTCTTTCAACTTTCAAAAATATATATTTTTTCTTAACGCATGCACGTAAAATCCCGGCCCATTTACATCTCCACCACTCACAACTCTACCAGATAACAACTCTACCGTATTAGAACTCGACCAAAATCTGTACCAGAATTTAAATAAAACTCTACCCGAATACAAGACTAGACGGCAGCCCTTAATTCCGGTAGAGTTTCATTGTAATTCAGTATAGTTTTATTTCATTTCCAGTACAGTTTCATTTCTATTCCAGTACAGTTTCATTTCGATTCTGGTAGTGATTTTTACTCTCTGGTAGAGATTTTGGTAGAGTTCTAATGCGGCAGAGTTGTAATATGGTAGAGATGTTTTCCGGTAGAGCTGTGAGTGGTGGAGATGTAAATGTGCCAAAATCCTGCTTTTTGCTCCTGCGAAGTGAGCGCAGGAAGGAACTTTCTCGCATCGCGTATGAAAAAAATATTGCGCATGCGTACAAACGCAATATGATATATTTTTTTCTCGCACTAGTGCGAGAAAATGCCTTTCTGCGCACACTTTCGAAAAACGGAAAGTGTGATTTCCCTGAATTTGTTGGGAAAAATTATGTAAATGGTAGCGAGATATTTTCACACTCGTCGAAAACTCCGTTTCTACGCTCTCGTCATACAAGTAACTGCTGTAAAGATATTCAACTAGGACGTATGTGAACCTCGGATAGTAGTTATAAGAAGCATTTTTTTTCTTTCTACTTTTCTTCGAAGTTTAATTTAGAAACTCAAGAGTCTTGTAACTCGTTCAGCCGAGCGGCATCGCGTGTCTCACCGAATCAACGATGCACTCGATCTGGCACTTCTTGCCCAGAACTTTGGCAACTCCGTCGAGGATAGTTTGAGCTTTATATTTCCGTGAGGGCATGATACTGGCTTTGGCGAGAATGTGTTTCATGTCATACTCGTCGAAGAGAGTGAGACCTGTCTTGAAATATTTGTACTCGCTGTTCAGAGGTTCCAGGACCGCCGCGCACGTTCCGTGTTTTTCCCACTCGTGAGTCCAGAAAGCATGATGCTTGGTGCCCTTCATCACGTCGATCCATTTTACTTGCAATTCACTCTCCAGCGGCTGCAAAGCCGTTATGTCGAACGGCAGACTGTTGTTGCAGTAAAGCGGCCCTTTAACATGATACTTCGTCGGCCAAATTCCGTGTATCGACCATTCCTCCTCACCGGGCAACGAGCAATCGTGCTTCGGCGATTTTTCCTTCCAAGTATAGCAAACAGTTTGCGGCCAGTGTTGAGTGAAGATCAGAACATCGAAATCGTTAGAGCCAGAAATTTTTCGCATTTCTCGCTTCTCGCCCTTTCGCCACCTGTAAGAACAGCGTGAAAAAAAAAAAAGTAAAAGAAAAAATACCGTCGTAAGACTACCGCAAAGCGCATATGTTTTTCGGAGCGTTGGTTCGATTCGACTAAGAGCAAGCGATTTTAAGAATAAGTAATGAGAAAAACAAATTGTAAAAAAATATTGAAGATTCGCCCGTTCAATTGAGCTACAGATTCTTACTCGAGAGCGTGCGAAAAATAACTACGTATAAGAGAATCGTTCGACGAAAGCTGCAAGGTCCACTCGGGTATTTCCCCTCTGCCACGGTGCGCACGCGTCACAATTCTACCTGCTGCGCTTGCAATCTTTTCTTTCGTGTGCAACAACGTGGCGAAGACTCCAGCATGCTGTGTGTGGGTTAATTTTGACAAAGCGTGCGACGATCGAGCGAGATTGAATAAGAAGCGTTTAAATTAAAATAAATGATAGTACCCATCTCGTCTCTTCGCGTGGCCATGCGCAACGACCACGAACATCATCAGCAGGACGACAAAGGCCTTCGAAATATCCGCTCGCACCATTGTCACAATTATAGAATTACACGTGGATAACAGCAACGAACTGTCCGACTCACACTGTTCAACACGAGTGAATTGAGGTTTTACAAGAGCTTCGTGTTATTCCTCTATGGTTATGGCCAGAGAATGGCCTTGGACGATTCGTGAGGCGTGGGTCCAGTCGCCCCCCCTCTTCTATTTCCTCCCCTCCCCTCCACTACTCGCTACCTTTTATCGCTGATTCTCAGCTGAGAGGCCAGCTGAGTACACAGCTGATGTTTTCTAACAATAACACTCGCAGCGTATCGATCGAGGCTTTTATACACGGTGGCTCGAGAAAATTTGTACGAAAGGTATTTTCTTTTATAAAACTTATCATAATTATATGTTAACGTTTATATATATATAATGTATAAATTATGATGATATGTATTGTCAATTCTGCGGGCATCGTGTATGCACTTTTCAACGCTCGGAGAGAATCAGTGTGGGCGCGCATGCCCTCGCTCTATCACTAAGTTCGAAAATATTCCAACGAAAGGTATTTTTTAATCTAAAATTATCACGATTATGTATTAATGTTTGTATGTATCATCTAAAAATGATCATGATATAAGTCGGCGCTGGACAATAACGCTAAGTTCTTGAATTACGTATTGAATTATCAAGTACTGAGTCACTGGCCGGTACTCAGAACTTCAGTAATTCAGGCCTGCAAGTACTCAACACATCGGTACACTGTAAAAAAAAAGTTTCTTCACGTAAACTGTTTCTAAAATTTCAGACACATTTCCTTTGCAATGTTGCGATAAACTTTGTATTTGTAATGCAAAATTTTCGCAAATTTCGAACGAAAGATTTGTAATTTTATAATCTGGTATTTCAATTTTTCAAACAAAAAAAAAAGTACATTTAATGTCCAACTAATGTATAGTTATATAAGCAAATTTCAAATTCTAGTACATTAAATTTTACAATTTATTTTCCATTCCACTCAAGAACTACCCAGCTTACTTCGAGTACTTCGAGTACTTTGTACTTCAAGTACTTAGGTTATTTGTCCAGCACTGATGTATATTGTCAATTATGCGAGCGTCGTGTATTTATTTCCGACCGATAGAAGAGCATCTGCGCATGCCCTCGCTCTATCACCAAACTCTAACTCTTATCTTCGCTGTCTTTTATCGAAGATTTTTACATGTACGTACAGTCGTTGCGCCGCGAGTTTCGTCGTCGAAAAAAATCTATTGACGCACCCGCACGAGTTGAACTATGTATCGGGCTATCGGTCCATCCGACTAGGCGAGCAGTCTTGCACGACTCACTTGCGCCACTTTTCGTCCGCATGACTCTACGATTGATAACGAGCACATTGGCTGCATACTAATGAGTGTCACCGGTCACCGGATCGTTTCCACGCTCTGGTTATCCATCGCACGTTGTCTAGAAAAAATAAACCCGACGGCTTGAGACGCCCCGTGACGCAATAATTCGGTACAGACCTCTGATTACATTTTTTTTTTGTTTCTTTTTTAATTTACATTTTTCGCTTTATGCAAAAATATGTATCAATTATTTATAACTGCAGCTCGTGTGACGAACAAACGACCTTCGACACACCATTTCAATCCAGGCGATATTGTGAATTTAAATTTGACTCCCCGTCGGTCAATATCGTTGGTCCTCGAGAGACGTATTTTTCGTTGGTTTTCTATTGTAGAGATTTTTCTTTTAACGTCGATTTTCTGCTAACGCACTTTTACGACAGTCGTATAATATATTTTTCACGAGTTTTTCACTGGTGGTTGCATTAATGTTAGAGTCGCCGAGATTACTTCACCATGCGAACACTGAATAAACACACGCGCGCTCATGAAGAAACTTTTCACTCCATCGTGCAGTGGCCCTTGACCAGCCTGCCGATCAGATGCAATGCCTGGAACGTCTTGTTTGGCTGCAATCGTTGTCGCAACAGGTAATAAGTCAACGCCCTGATGAGCACGAGGATCGCGATCAGAGCTACGAAATCCATCCAGAATACAACGTGTTCCATACCTGTAAAACAATTGTAATTCGTGCGGTTTGAAATTTGATTAGCAAAACAAACGACATTCCAGTCCTGAGCAGAGCTGGGCGGTAGTTTAAATATTTGATGTATTTTGGCTCTTTTAAATACGTATTTTAAGTACTCAAATACTTTTCTGATATTTTAAGTACACTTTGGGCCCTTTAAGTGTAATGTACAAAATACTTTTTTGCCCGCCTACGCTAAAAAGTCCACATTCTATGCCTGCAACGGGGTCGCAAAGTGGTCGATTCTTGACCAGCGGGCCGAAAAGTAATACAGCGGGCCGAAAAGTAACGCAGCGGTCGGAAAAGTAGTGACTGTTCCGCCCGCGGGCCGCGAAAAGTACTGGAGCGGCTCACTTTCCATCCCCATTGCAGGCATAGAAATGTCGCCACTTTTTAGCACAGTCGGGCAAAAAATAGCGTATGCCACTCGGGAGGAAGTGCATTTTCACCTCGGGTCAATTTCTGCCCTCGCTTCGCACGGACATCAAACTTCACCCTCGGTGAAAAAAACGCACTTTCCTCCCTTCTGGCATAATTCCCTTGTGGCACTATTGTATTTTAAATATATATAATACATTACATATATATAATACATTACATATATATTTTGAGTATTTGCGAATTTTTAGCCCAGTTCTGGTCCTAAGCTTTGATTAATATACTGAAAAAAGCGTGAGCCAAAATAAGATTTATATCGTCGACATGAAACGACTGAAGTTGGAGTACAATTCTAATCTACAATTTTACAATTCAAATTGACAATTTTCTACCTTACCGACAGGAGACAATCAGCTCTTGCAGATGATTTATGCTAATGCAAATTCTCTCGACAATTAGCGTTAAAAAAAAAAAAAAAAAAAAAAAAAAAAAAAAAAAAAAAAAATGTCGACAAGCAATTAACAAGGATAAATTCTTAATTACAGCATTGTACTCCGAAACCATATCTATATTACCCATGACTCGGATGAGTTCCCGGGGATTTCTGTAGTGACAGTATATTTCATCCGGCGGACAGGGCATTTTATCTCTGTTGTAGCCGTAAGTCGCAGTTATAAGTCCCTCCAGTCCGTATCTTATGTAGCTCGCGTACATTATGATGTTTCGATAGATCGGCAACGGTTCCGGATTACCCATTCCTTGTACGGCAAATAACATCAGCGGGACCGTCAATGCAGGCCCGACGAACATACCGTTCTGCGAAGTAGCCGGAGAATCGTTCCATTAATTTCACGCTCAAATCAGAGTCGCCTGTCCGTTGGAAAGCAACGAAAAAAAAAAAAAAAAAAAAAAATCTCAAACATACCACGATGCTTAGAGTACTGGCGATCGCGAGACCCATGCTCTCAGCGATGAGGACGCAGACTATGCATGTGCTGAAGAACATCGCACACCTGTAGACCTCCAGCGATTGCCCGCTGAGCAGATAAACCATCGTCAGGTATATGAAACTTAGGAACAACTGAAAATAACAATAAAGTATAAGAGTATTAAATAATAATTACGAAAGTTTCGCGAAGGCATTGTAACGATCGAAGCTCTGGCATGTCTCACTTAGATATATATATATATATATATATATTTGTCACGGTCCAATTGTATATTCGAAAAAGGGAATGCGTTAATTGTCACTTGCTTTACTATAAATATACATGACTAAGTACCGTGAACGTTTACCATCGACCAACCTGTGCAGGAATGTTGGCTAAGCTCATTGCACAGAAGTATGGGCTGAGATTGTACCACCGATTGAAGTGTTCGCGCTTCAAGAGCTGCACCTCAGTGGGATCTGACGATAATGAAAGTGTGCAGAAAGGGCGTAGTCGGTGATCTTAGTTTGATGGTAAATTCATAAGTCGATTTAACTTCAGAGTGAACTTACAATGCAATAGCACGGGAAGCATCGGTACGTAGAGAAAAACTATTAGACAGGTGAAACAGAAGCCAAAGTTGAAGAGGGTCTTCGAGCCGTCGTTGCCAATTCCAAGAAACAATCCGCCGATTATGAATCCAAGAAATATGTGCAATGAGATCTTGAGGTACAGGTAATTCTGAAAAAAAAAAAAAACAAAAAATAAAAAATAAAATAAATCCATACGATTTATTATAGACGATGATTTTTTGTTGGTTTTGTCTACAGAAAAGTATTTAAAGGGACGAGATATACATTTAATTTTCGATAGTCCCCAATAAATCTAATTTCTTTCACAAAATTATATCGTCGTGCACGAAGAAATATTTTTGTGGCAATTGTTTGAATAAATATTTTATCGACCTCAGTAATCTTTTTTCTTCGTGCGTGTTTCCACTTTTTTTTTTTTTTGCGTATAAAAAAATAAACAAGTTTAAAAATCGGGGTTTTCACAATGAAAACAATAGAGTTTGTGAAAATATGGCTGTTTGAAAATACAAAAAAAAAAAAAAATCGCTAATTTTCGGAATATTCAATACGAAGATTCCCTATAAAAAAATCGTCGTTTAGGAGCGACGCGTGACGTATTTTTTCCCCATCGATCGACGAATCTGCGACTTTACTTTGCTCTTAGCTCAATATTTGATAATGAAACTTGCGTCATAAAGAACATACCGATTTTTCGTAAAATTCAAAAAATTCAATATTATCAAATTTAAAGGGTTCTTTCTAAATATGAGTTTCCGATTTTTTTTTTTTTTTTTTTTTTGAAACATTCCAAACACGTTTTCATTGAAATCTCGAAATTTTGTTTTTGCAAAAGCAAAGATTCCTCTACGAAGAGGCAAAATAACTTATTATTCTAATCAAATTTGCAAATCCGCTCACCCTGTCCCTGTAAAACTGTATCATCCGCCTATTGAACAATGTCGTGAATTGCTGGAGCCACGATATACTTGAAATTTCTCTGTGCATCTCATTTTGGTGTTTGGCCGATCTCGTTATCGACGGTATCGGACACTTGATTACCACGTGAATAACCATTTTCTTCACGTACTCGCTTCCGTATTCTCCGGCGGATACCTCGATCACTGGAAGAGCGTCGAACAAATTGTGGTCGCGAAAAAAAAAAAAAAAAAAAAAATCAACATCCGCGCTGCCCTAGCAGGTCGAACGACCATTGAAAACGACCGCTTAACGACACAAAAAACGACCGGTCGTTCTGTGACCGTTTAGGCGACCATCATGCGACAAAAGCAACGACCAGTTTTTGGGTATCGGTTTGGTCGTATTTTCTTTATGAGGTAGCTATGTCGCTTCGCGCTCATTTCGCATAAGTTCGAGAAAAATAAGAGAAAATTGCGTGTACCTATCGATTGTATAAAATTCTGAAAAAATTCACGAATACTAAAGGTACTGAAGAGATCAATTGTGCGTAATAATAATTCCAAAATGTTACTAACAAATGAATCAAAAAATTAATTGTTTAACAAATTATCTGGCAAAATAAGTTTTTTTTTTTTTTTTTTTTTTTTTTTATAATGAAAATGATTCGTTCATTTTTCTGAATACGTATGAATTTTTTTGCAGATTTTTCAGTCGACTTTGATGTTTTTTTTTTTTTTTTTTTGTATGGAAAAAATGTGCGAAAAAACGAAAAAAAACTCAAAGTCGACTGAAAAATCTGCAAAAAATTCATACGTATTCAGAAAAATGAACGAATCATTTTCATTAAAGAAAAAAAGTTGGCTTGCCCGATAATTTGTTGAACAATTAATTTTTCGATTAATTTGTTAGTGACACTTTGAAATTATTATTGTGCGAAATCAATATTTTCGGTACCTTTGATATGCATGAATTTTTCTCAGATTTTCATACCGTCGAGAAGTGCTTGGAATTTTCTTGAATTTTTCTCGAACTTATGGCGAAATGAGCGTGAAGCGCTCATAAGCTACCTTAAAGACCTAAGAAACGACCGAAACACGACACACACGCTTGAACGGACGTTAGCTCGGTCGTTTTTGGGTCGTCAAAGGAAAGGACGACCAAATCTAAAGCAGCAAAATTGTCGTTTTGTCGGTTGTTTTGTGGTCGTCAAAACGGCATGAAACGACCGGTTGTTTTTGTTTTTTTTCGGTCGTTTGACTTGCCAGAGTGTTTCGGCACTCACCGAAATCTGCAGGATTGTAATGCTTCGGACAGGCGATACCGATTTGTTCGAGATACGAAACGACGTTGGTAGTCGGACCTCGGTAAACGCACTGTCCACCAGCGACGACGTATACTTGATGAAACTTTGCAAATATACTTGCGCTCGGTGTGTGAATCGAACATACTACTGTTCTGCCACTTTGGGCGACCCTTTGCAGAAGATCCGTACACTGGATCGACGACATTTCGTCGAGACCACTGAAATATTATTCTCATTAGTGACGCCAATTCAGAACGTATGTGATCGACAAAATCGAAAGAAATAAAAAAAACATCTCGTACGTCGTGGGCTCGTCGAGAAAAATGACGGGCGGATTGTCCACCAGTTCAAGAGCAATCGCGAGCCTCTTCCTTTCGCCACCTGAGAGCCTTTCCGTCAACGTATTCCTCGCACCGACCAGTCTCAGAGTCTCGAGAATCTCGTCAATCTGAAATTTCATTCATGCTCCGTTAGACACACGGCTGTCAAGGTTCTCCGCATTGCGGTGTTCTTTCGAAAAAAAAAAGAAAAAAAAAAAAAACTGCATTGCATTTAAAATTAGCTAAGACCGCAGGTAGAAACCGTGAGCACATATCTCGTTAACTGGTAGGGTATTTTTTTTTTTTATGTAGGTCATCTTTGAGTGGAAATAATTGCCGATGCTTTGTCAGACTATGTAATCGAGATAACAGAACTCTATGATTATAAACGTGAAAGTGTCGCTTTCGATTCGGTGTTCTCTTCGTAATTGTCGATTGAGGATTGTAGTCGAGCGAATGATAAGTGAACGGTTTCAAGGTGCATTCTTAGAGCGGCTAGGAATGCGCCTCTAATTGAGGACACTGCGACGTCTCGATTGCGTATCTGAATAATGTAAACTATCAATTAGTTACTCACGATGGATTCCTTCGTAAGTTTCGCGACGGCGTTTCCGAGCTTGAGATCGGCCGCGAAGTGCATTGACTCGAGTACAGTGAGTTTCGACTGTACGAGGTCCTCCTGCATGATGTAGCATGACATTTTCTTGAATTCGCGGAGATTCCGCGTCTTGTCGTTTATCGTTATAAGGCCGTTTGCCCCTACGCTTCTAAAGGGCAACGATAACGTACAGCGTTTAATTACATCATTCGGATCATAGATAAGAAATTTAATCGGTCTACACTGACGTAATGTCCGTTGAAAAGGAAGTTCTCGTAATACTTTATCAGCAACTCGTCATCTACTTGTCTACTGTGGCAATTATGTATTATTATATAGTTACGTTATGTTCGTCGGAGTTAAAACAGCATGTAACATGCCGTCAGTTTATTTAGCAGGGAAGAAAACAAAACCCTCATGAAAATGAACCATTGGCCACCATGCTCCAATGATAAATTGGCGCACCATTCGGATTATAGATAAGAAATTTAATCGGTCTACGCTAACGTAATGTCCGTTGAATAGGAAGTTCTCGTAATACTTTATCAACAACTCGTCATCTACTTATCTACTGTGGCAATTATGTATTATTATATAGTTACGTTATGTTCGTCGGAGTTAAAAGAGCATGTAACATGCCGTCAGTTTATTTAGCAGGGAAGAAAACAAAACCCTCATGAAAATGAACCATTGGCCACCATTCAGCAAAAAAAACCATTGGGACAACGATTGGAGTATGTCCAATGGTAAATTGGCGCACAATTCGGACAACCATTCAATTTCTCAATGGTAATCATTCAATTTCCCAATGTTAACCATACAATTTTTCAATGCTCACCATTGGTTATTGTTTCAAAGCGTTAACATGAGAAAATATAATGCAGATTTTGTTCTTGCATTAGTGTTTATGCCTTGTTACCATTGCTTACGAGTCAAACCTCGATCGAATTGGGCGGAGAAAAAGCTTTCGACTGATGTTCCAGTAGAACCAACGACCTTAGTATCAACAGACAAGAAATCTGCCACCTGCGCTGCCGATCAATATTGCATTTTTCTGACATGGATGACATATACGCTGATATGGTATTTTAATCGCTGTCACCACTAACGATGCCACTAACAATATGACGATGCACAATCTTTTTTTTTTAATTTTTTTTTACTCGTGGGTAATTATAATCGTAGCAAAAATACGAGAAAATCTAACGAATTTCTAAAAAGTTCTTTGATGAGTGCAAAAATCGTTCTGATCGTTCATAAGAAACCTTCACAGGAGATTTCACATTTTGTTTGTCGTTTTGAGTTTAATGAAATGCAATGCTCAATGATGTGTGCTGTAATGAAATGCAATGCTTTAACCCGAACAAGTTTCTCCCGAAATACATAAGGATATCGATAATGAGCCGGGACAAACAGATAAATTCTTCGAGTCGGCACTTCAGATCAATCGCCCGGTTATTATCCGTAATTCGTGAAAGATTGCCACGATCAATTCTACCGAAACTGCGCGAAGGAGATTTTCCCATCGTGCACCAGTATTCTTATTGAACACAATCCATTCTCGTACGACGAGGTTGGCGTATTTTTGGAAACGAACATTATTTTTTTGTTTTATTATAAAAACAGCATTCCAATGATTAAAGACAAAAAAATCGTCCGTGTCTAGAGAAGCTTAGTCCCATTGATCATGTATCCAAATAAAAATGTGTCGTCGAGGCGTTAAGTCCTTTCGTGCTTCATGGTCCATCGATCGAATCGAACATTGCAGATGGCTTGGAAATAATTCGTACGGAATCGCCGGTACTGATCGACGAACACATAGCAATATCGTGTGAATATTGTAGAATCTACCGAAGGTTCAGTAAGGTTGAGGATGTAAATTTTTTTTTTTTTTTTTTTTTTTTTTTTTTTTTTTAATTCAAGGTATAATCATTCTGATTAGTACGCAAACGGGATAATCGCCTCGCATACGCAATGACTTATGGTCTCGTAATTTAGCCATCAATCGTGAATCTCAAATGGGCAACCGGCGACCCGAAAAACACATAACCGAACGGTTTCAATGAAGTTGCACATTGGTCTCGATTAGGTCGATTGGGAGTCGACGAAAGTTTACGCTTCTCCGTTGTGACATTTATGCTAGAATTAGTGTTCATGATTTAAAAAAAAAAAAAAATAATGGTCGTGAATTGCCAAGCACATTCTTACTCTGGTGGCAAAAAATTGAAACGGAAACGTTAAAGAATCGCGATTTTATGCA